>JAPWDM010000009.1:3831098-5201647 GCA_035578155.1 Brachynemurus nebulosus | reverse complement strand
TTTGACAATTTTATTCAACTGATTGTTTTGGTATGTTATCTTTACAAAGCATTTCGATAAAAATTGACTACTTTTTGGGCCATCGGCCCATTCTTCCGATATTACTTTTTATCTGAGGCAGACTAAATATATACGGGTTTAGAGTAAGGGGTGCATGTGCGTTTGTGTATTTGTTCTCATTTTATCTCCAAGATGGCATAAACAGTTTTAATGCGGTTTTTTTTGGTTTGGTAAGCTGGTAATTTCAAGATGGTTCTTAGCCAGATTTGATGAAAATTGGTTCAAGATTTCCTGGATAAAAGTAAAATTTAGCTAACCTTAAAAAAAAAACTCATTTTGAAAGCTAGTAATTGTAGGATAGTTTTTAATCAAGTTTGATAGATATTCCAGGATTTCTAGGGTAAAAGTAATATTAAAAATTTTAGCATATCACGGTAAAAATGTTTCAAATACTTGGAATTCCATATTTCAAATTCCATTTACATTCGTTGTAAACACGGCAAGACTATGTCACACCCAACGTATGAAAGTTAGCTTATTATAAACTACTTATAATGAAATTCTGAAATATAAAATTCCAAAAATTTTTACTTGAGATTTTTCAGAGCTTTTTCGTCGCGGCTTTTCGAAACTTTTTTCGTTTTAGCGAATATCCAGAATGGAATTTTCAGCTATTACAGCCACTGTCATGACGCGGCCTGAGCCCGGGACGATGGCAGAAATTTGTTTTGAGGTCCCTAGAAACCGAAAATGATATTCACTAAAATTTTTATATATATATATATATATATATATATATATATATATATATATATATATATATATATATATATATGTGTGTGTGTGTGTCCGCGCGATAACTCTGGAACGAAGGATCCAATTTTTACAAAATTTGGTGAGAACATTGCAAGTCCCAAACTCTTGGATGAGGTCTTCAGCCAGACACGTCGGATGCCACGAATATGGTTTTTGTTCTTACAAAAATTAGTTTTTTCCCAAAATTTCCACTTATTCAAAAATTTCTGCGAAATTTTTTTACACCATTTAAAAGAGAAGAAAAAATTACATAAAAAAGGTCTTTAAACTTTTTTTCTATGTCAACTAGTTTCCGAGAAAAACGAATTTTTATAAACGGAAATTCGCAACGATATGTAGGATGCTGCTACAGGGGTATTTAAATGTTTCCGCCTTCGCAAATGCAAGTATCCACCTAACGTGTATTGATAAAAAAGGAGTATCGTGACTCACCAATGTCTTCTAGACTTAAAAACAAAAAAAAACTTCGAGACAAGAGGTGCCTCAACGCAAAAGTAACGTCGCATCTTTACTACAGGGACTTTGAAAACTTTTAAAGACTAGTAGCGCTGACTCCCCGACTACGATTGTGACGCCCCGTGTACACCAAGCCAACAAGCATTGACTACATCAAAATTGTATATATTTGTATCCAGTAGCTGTTTATTTTAATGCGTGATATATGTATCTAAAATTTAAATCTGATGATCGCATTTGACAATAATATGATTTATTTTCGTAGCCCGACTGCTCTACGTTGTGGAGATGAACTAAAGAATGGATTTATTCGAATATAAACTACACACTATAGGCATTGTACGTCATACAATATCGTAAGATATCGTACGTACATTTTTTGATACTGATTTATTACACTGAAATCGTATATACACATATAGCGCGAGACAAGAAGACAAACGTTGGTACTCGAAAAGAAATATTTATTTCTTTTTATTGATGCCAGTGCAACGAAGAAGAATGATAATCAGTCGTGATAACCATAATGGAAATTTCGTTTTAGTTGGGGCCTTACATGTTTCGTTACAGGAGCTACATTGGAAGAAATGTCTGTAAAAACTGTAAACAGAATGACGAAATGACGAAATTGGAAGCGATTTTCGAAGTTGTCGTTTTGTTAAAAGGAATTTTGTCATTTTGGTAATGAAGATGACAATTTAACTCATGTGTGTCAAGTCCCATTTAACAATATTGTAGTTTACGCAGCCACTGTCATGACGCGACCTGACGCGGCAGAAATCTTCCCTACGGCAGAAATTTGTTTTGAGGTCCCTTAAAACCGAGTGTGTATGTGTCCGCGCGATAACTCTCGAACGAAGTTTCCAATTTTTACGAAACTTAGTGAGAACATTGGAAGTCCCAAATCCTTGGACGAGTTCGTCAGCCAGACACGTCGGATGCCAGGAACATTGTTCTTGCAACAAATTAGTTTTTTGCCAAAATTTCCACTTATTCAAAAATTTTTGCGAAATTTTTTTACACCATTTAAAAGAGAAGAAAAAAATTATATAAAAAAGGTTTTTAAACTTTTTTCTATGTTAACTAGTTACCCGAGAAAAACTAATTTTTATAAGTGGAAATTCGCTATGTTATGCCGGATGCTGCGACAGGGTATTTTACTTTTACCATGGAAAAAAATGTTGGAACAGATTTTTACAGCGGTAAAAATGGTATAAAACATTTCATTGATCATTTCAATGTAGGTAAACACGATAAAAATAAAACAAAAATTCGTATTGATAAATTTAACTCATTTCAGAACCATAGTTACAATGTATTAAATAATCAAAATTAGACATTAAGACCATTTGAAAAAATATTTATTTTGATGACGTCATTAAGTTTAGTCAAATTTTTCAGTGTCTTAGAGACTGTAAATAAGTGAAATTGGAGACGAACTATAAGTTTTCAAAGTCATCCTTTTAATTTTGACCAATATCACTAGAAACAAAACTTCTACCGAATCAATACGATTTCTAAAAGGGAATAATTTTTCTCCTGGAAAAGTTTAGAAACAAGTCGATCCTAAACTCAATATTTAAACTCGGAATATAAGCCGCTTCATGTATGTGAAACACATTTTTTAACACCCAAAAATTTTTTTTTATTTGAAGATAATCACTCATTTATAAATAAGATAAAAAATGACCAATTTACAAGACAATTGACACGCTAAAACGGTATTTTATTTTTTTTAATAAAAACATTCTTTATTTGTTCAAATCCCCTACAAACCACACTGGCTCAATTTCCAACGATCTTTTGGGTAATAAAACAGCAAATAACACACTATACTTGTGTATTCTAGTAGTCGATTGACAAACAATATAAAAAAAAAACCCTATTTAACCCTCCTCCGCTCCGATCAAACCGATTTGTCAAATAAAATCTTTTTTATATCGTTTTCTCTAACCCTCTCGCGCGCTCGACATGGTCAATGCTGCCGGTTCAACCCTAACAATTTTAAGGGTACAAGCAAGTTTACCCCCAAGGGTTTTATGTGCAAAGTTTATTTCTTCACTGCGACTATACCCTTTGGTGGTCAGTATACTTTTTTGTCGATAAAATTGTTATTCGGTGAGGACGCTGTTTATGATACCATTATATAATTGGAGAGATTCAATAAATTTTTTTTTTTTGGCACGGTAATTTATGGTTTGGTTAATTGTAGTTTTAAAAGTTTTTGATTTTTTTTTTTTGAAACTAGACAAATAGTTGTTGACAGCTTGGTTTGTTTAGCGTTGATGAAAAATAAAAAATTGGTTCGGTGTGGTATGAATTCTGGAAGCTCTTCAAAAGTGAAATGCGCGTGAAAAGTTTCTTTTTGGATGGAAGATATCTTCATATACTTCAAAAGTGACGAGGATGTTTCCTCTGCTTTAGTAATCTCGAAAGCAATTGGAACTTGTCGTGTAATACGCTTTTATCAGGATCATTTAAGAGATAGAAAGTGCGAAAAAATAAACCGATTTTTCTAAATTTTTCCAAAAAATATAAATTTTTGGAAGTGTGTTTTATTTTCCTTTTTATAGATATAGCACCTTCTATCTTTCGACTTGTAGTTTCACGCCCAGTGGAAGGGAAGGGCCCCCCAGACTTGAAGAAGAGGCCTGTAGCTGTTCGGCCTGTAGGGGGTTCGGCGAAAAAGTAAAAAAAGCTTTTGTTGCTCATCACTTACTTTTAGGGAAAAAATTTTTTAAAAATGCAATTTATTCCTGGGGGCCACTATTTTTGCCACGGCTCTGTGTAGTTTTCGGTGACAAAGTAGGGGGAAACGCTTTTGTTCGTCCATTTTGGGCCATAAATTAAAAACAAATACGACTTTGAAACAAAGTCTTTTTGTATGATATCCAAGTTTTGTATTTCAACTCCCCATTTTCGGACTGATTTTCGAATAAAACTAAAAAAACAATTTTGAAATTTTTTCACCTGAAATAGATTCAGGCAAACAATTTCGACAACTTTACCAAATTTCGTTTCGGCTGTGACATGTTGTCGGGCAAATACTGAAGTCCTAGCACAAGGATTCCTTGCTCATCTTTTGGGTAGGGAACCCTAATTATTTTTAGAATTCCAATAGTAAATTCAATTATGTACGTCGATTGCTATCCGAAAAAAGTGTACAATAAACAGAAATAAAATATAATGCAAATAATTTATTAGACAAAAATGGAAGAATATGTATGTATTTTTGATTGTCATATACAGAATTTATTATTTATTCAAAATATATAAATTCCTATTGTCGCGAGGGTTTCAAGTCAAAATACTGATAAATTATCACCTTCAGATTATAAAAACTTGTTCAACTAAAGATATATAATATGTATATTATTTTCTTACAAATAAAAAATATTATAAATTTAAAGACATGAGTGGATAAAGGTGTTATGTATCATTTATTTTTATAATTTTACAATGGAAGGGTTTGAAAGTTTTTATTTACATATAGGTACTTACTTCCCATGCAATAACACACGTTTATTATTGAACTTCTACTTAATAAATGAAGAGGTGGATTCCAAAACGCGCTAAGTCATTTTTTGTCTAATGTGAGATTTTAGTTGATGCAGAATGTTCAAGTCCAGCTCTACACGATTTTCGTAGTGCCACCCTTCAAAATGAGCTAAGTCTACTGTAAAATGAATGATGAAAAATGGAGTGTTTTCCAAAAAAACGCTAAGTCAGTGACAGTTTTATTTCAAAACGCTCTAAGTTAAATTTACTCGTAAACCATTGCATTTTTTTCCAATAATAGTTGGTATTTTTTTCCAAATTTGCTTATAGACAGATTTTCTGTTATGTCAAACACATGAAACAGCTAATAATGCACTGTTTAAAATGTTTCTTGAATAAAATATACCTGTATTTAAACAAACTAGGTTTATTTTAACCAACTCAACCCAACTTCTTAAAGTTTTTTTTTTTCAATATAATCTATTGAAAATTATATGTATAAATAAGAACAAATAAGTAACATCAATAATAATTATTATCTAAGAACTTGAAAATAATTTAAACAGATTATTACATTTGCCTACCTAGATAGTTTTTTACATTTCCGGAAAAATTGCAAAAAGTGACTTAGCGCCTTTTGCAATCCACCTTTTCATATGTATGATACTTCAGCATAGAATATTTCAAAATTTGGCAAAAAAATTAATTTTTGAAAAAATGATACATACAACACCTTCATTCACTCATGTCTTCATTTATGACAATACAACATATAAGGTGTTTATAAATTCTTATTTTCTGATAGAATCGACGTGTGTTATAGCATAAATTTAAGGAATCTTTGAGCTTGTTAGATGATTTAATGTTTGAGAGTGACTTTTTTGGGGGGAAATTAAAAGAATAATATTGTCTTAGTAACTTTTCGAAAATATTAACTACTCAAAATTAATGTTTAAAAGCTTTATTCGTAACAATATTTTATAAAATGTATGGTCGATTAGGTATATACAAAAGACTAAATTAAGAAACTCATAAACCAGTTAGATTCACATAAAATATTTCTGATATGTGATTCAATATATTATTAAAAATTGACCAAGTGCGTGATGGACACGCATTAAGTCAGGGTTCGTCAGTAGTCAATATATATGTTCGACAATATTGCTTGTAGGTACGTATGTAAGTAATTATAAGGATTAGTTCATCTCTTAAAGAGTCTTACAATCTTTGAAATTCAATTTTTAGCAAAAATAAAGCTTAAAATAGGGAAATAATCTTTGGACTTATTTTTGAAAAACGAAAATTTTGACTGTTTTTCAGAATTTTCTTTAATGTGTTGGATATTTTATTTAGGCACTGGGGACCATATTTTCTACTCCAGTTACTATTTCCGAAAATTACCGATCCAATCTAGCCGAAATAATTTCAATTGAGTGTACTCAGTAAGTGCTGGTATTTGCAACTATTTTTCAATTTATTTGATCTGCGGTTAAGAAGCTACAGGGAGAAGTGGTAGAACAAATCTCATATTGAAGCTAAATATTTTGCAAACGGGTTTAAAAATGAAAAATTAAAAAAGGAAACCTCAGCTTAAGGGGCACCATTAGTGTGACCGCTTAAAAAAAGGTAATAATTGGGAATTTAAAAAAAAAAAAAAAACTACTGTGTAGAATGTTTTAATATTTTAAGGATATATTCGTTGATATATAATAAATTCGTGATAAAATTTTTGGACCAAAAAATTGAAAATTCAGTGAGTTATTCGCGATTTCCCAAGGCTTCAAAAAAAAAGTCCCCCCATTGCTGCAGTGATAGTCACCTTCACAGTGCCTGAAATAAAAAAACAAAAAACAAAAAGCCTATTTAACTAGAAGGTATTGCCCATGCCATGAATCTCAATCGAAAAAAAAGTTGAAATTAAACAAAATGGTGGAGTTTGTAAAAAAAAGTTTCAAATTTTGCGCGAAAATTTGATGATTTAAGGCCTGCAAAATTACATTTTTTATTCGATCGGAAAACTGGAGGTTCATGGCACGAAGAAACATATATAAAAGAAGCTGCAATAAGAATCAAATCGAGCGAATGATTTGTCTTCGAGTTATAACTGCAGAAAATTTGAAAAATGTAGTTTTTCTTTACCTTACCTTTTAGTTTTAATTACTGAGAATTTTTACTAAAATTATTTACGATGCACTTACTATAATGGTCATAGTAATTATAATGTGCCAGGGTCTAGCTGCTCCACTACATGTGACTGGCAGCCACGTCCAGAAATTCCCGAATTATTAACCCTTCATACATTTCTCAATACCTCAAAGTTAACAATGAAAATCAGAATCCGCTCTTCAGATGGCTGTAACTCAAAAACTATTTGAGATATGCACTTGAAGTTTTAGTATGTTATTTTTAAAGGTATAGACTATCGAAACATGCAAAAAAAAATTTTCCAATTTTTTCAAAATAACACACTAGTGCTCCCCCTTAATTTTTCAAAGCCAATAAGTTCAGAAACGGTAAAGCACTTCAGGAGAAATTTAAAAAATTTCCTTTGCTGTATATTAGTTACGTGGACCGAAAAATGTAGGGTATAGATAAGGCTGTAGACATACCGAAAGTTGGTCCCGAAAATTATTCTTTGGAACTCTAAAAAAAATTTAATAACACACTGTCAACTACATTGGTATTTTGGATTATTTCTTATATAATAATATGCGCTTTATATGTACCTACCTTATACCCATATGATTACAAGAAACCTACCGAATATCAATACCGCAATTTAAACCTATCAAAAGAAGGGAACCTCACAATTCATACATAACACGTTCGAATGAATTCGGCTGCATTGACTGAGTTGAATTTATAATAAAATTGATAATCTTATGATTTATGTTTGCATAGAGCAACATACTTAACCAAAACCGACCGGAGTGGCTAAGAAGATTTGAATATATTTGGAGATGTACTGTAGGTAGGTACTTAATAAATCATCTCCGATTCAATTTTTATTTATTTGAGAAATATTTTTGAATAAATCAAAATTTATTGCTTTTTTTCGATATGGTCACATACCCACAACAGGTGTACCAAAAAAAAAAAAAAACGAAGGTGAGGTCAAGTGAGCTCAAATTTTTGAAATTAAAAAAAAAAGGTTTATTGAATTTCGAAAAAATTTTATTTACGAGTTTATGGCACAGAAAAAATTGGTATAAGGATAAAGTGACGGCATCAAATTGGCAATACACTTTTTCTTAAATTAAGGTTTATGAATCTGGATGGGTAAGTTGGATGTGAACATTTCATTTTTACTATCAAAATGACATAATTCATTCTTTACTCACGAAGGAATGGAGCAGGTATAATCTATTTCACATAAATTTAAGTATGATTCATCACTTAAGAATTTTCAGGAGTTCCCGTTTTCTTAGCTTTATCTCTTTCATTGCTGCAAATGCGTAAATTTTAAATTGGCAGTTTTTTTAGAAAATAATAGAAGATTAATTCGTTTCGAATATATTAAGAATTATTTAAATTTTTAACGATGACTCATGTTCAATTGTATTTGAAATTTTTGTTTTTGTTTAAAAGCTGATAATTACGGGATTGTTCTTAACTAACATTGATGAAAATTGGTTCAGCCAGTCTCAGGATATTTCAGGGTTTCAGGGATAAAAATAAAATTTAAAATTTAAAAACCCCCTTATCGTAACCAGGTTAACAGGTCTGATAAACACTAGTCCAGCCCAGGGGCGTATTTCCCATAATTTTTAGTAAGTATTCAGAAGTTTTTTTTTTGTTTTGCTCGTGACTTATTTATTTTCTTGATAAGACGATAGGAAAATAAGAATTTGGAGAAATTTTCTCTGCTTTTTTTGTTCTGCACTTGTTTCTTGATAGGAAAATTAGAAATGGGAGGCGTCTTTATTTTTTCTTTTGGTTGTCACTTATTTTTTGATAGGATAAAGGAAAAAAGTGAGAAAGTTATTTAAAAAAATGTAAAAATTTTTTTTACAAAAAAGCAGGGGTGGCATTTCTTACAATGTCTCGGGCGGCACTTAGGGTAAATACGTCCCTGGTCCAACCTTTTCCAGAGTATTTCAGGATTTGTAGGATGCAAAATAAAATTAAAAATTATAAGAATACATTGCAAAAAATCTCTAAAAAGTTTTCAAATAGAAATTCTTGACATTCGGAATATGAAATTCCATGAATTTTTATTTGAAACGTTTCGTCATGGGTTTTAAAAATTTATAGAAATTCGACAGAAATTTTTTTTAGTGGTCCTACATGCTTAGTTTTGGTAAAAACAAAAAAAAAAACAATAAAACAAAAAAAATTTAAAAAAAAAAACAAAACAAAAAAACAAAAAACTACTTTGAAAACCTAATTCTGAAAAAGAAAAACAACATCAGATATTCTTTTCCCACTAATGCTAATAAATTAACAAAATTTATATTCATACATTTCCAATGAGCGCAGTTACCTCTTATTCCTTCTGATATAATAATAACAATGAATTATTGGTAATGTAAGATAGAAAACCATACTACAAACAAGAAACTACATATAGAAACACATTGCACTCCCATATAAATGATATATACGAACTATGTTCCACCTAGCGTGATAAATAGGTATTAAGGCATTCGATGAGGCGCGAAATACAAAAGGGAAAATATTCTATTTATCACTCTAACAGCATACATATGCATTTCGACGTTTGCCGTCAATAAGGGAAAAATTACAATTTTCAGTTGCTTAAAACGTCCCACAAAAGTTTCGGTATGAATTTATCAAAATTATTTTAAAGTTTTAAATACTGTTTTGAGTAAATATTGGACTCAATCGTCCCCGGAACCGTTGGCCATCGCTTCTTTCTCAAGAAACCTGCTCAAAAATTGTGCGGTGATACCGATTCCGGACTTGTCACCTTATGGAATTTTAACGATGCCGTACGCCAAATGACATTGTAATATATGATCCAACAATATCAATAATTTTGCCATTTTTTCTCTCTCTTTGGGTACCTTTGTTTTCTTCGACGGTGTAATTTTTTCGACGTTTCGGGGTTTCCCCGCGTCGTACATAATGCGTGAATGTTGTAAATGGTTATAGAAAAATATATGATATTTTTGTCATTATAAGTATCATTTAGAATTATTTATTGATTCGGTTAGACGGTTACAATTTTACGGGAAAAGTGAAAGGGTGTTTGAAAGAGTTTACGAATTTTTTGGTTTATCTAAATAAAAAATAGAAGCAGTTAGTACAAAAACTAGCATCCTTGAATTGCTCCGGAATTGTAGGTTTTCGAAGCTTTCCTTTCATTTTCACTAAAATTAAACATGAAAGACCGCATAAAAAAATTCTCTCTGCAGGGTTATGAAGGGAAATGGCGGGCCCTAGGAATAAATCACATTTTCTCCCACAAGTAAGTCTCTTCAAATCCGGTGAAACTAGTGATGAGCAAAATTAGTCTTGGTCTTGCAGTCCAAGAAATGCAAGACCAAGACTATGTACCTATACCAAGAGCAAGACCAAGACCAAGACTATAAGTATGGTTGCAAGACCAATACCAAGACTCAAGTGAGCAAGACCAAGACAAAAGCACCAAGACTTTTGCTAAACAATTTAAATAGTTTGAATGTATAATTAATACCGTAAACAGAGAAAATTCTGATTTTAGAAGGAAAAAATTCGCTAATAAAAAAATTTCAAGAAAGTGCGACATTTTCTAGCAATACCGAGATCAAGACCAAGACTGCATTTTGCAAGACCAAGACCAAGACTCAAACTGTTCTAGCAAGACCAAGACCAAGATTCTTAATGCAAGAACAAGATCAAGACCAAGACGGCCAAGCCTTGGTCTTGGTCTTGCATTTGCTCATCACTAGGTGAAACTATGAAATCGCCAAAAATGGGAAAAATTTGGCTTCTAAAAATCGAACGCTTCTGGCTGATGAACTCATCCAAGGATTTAAGACTCTTTTGAACTTTTCACCAAATTTCGTAAAAATTGGATGATTCGTTCGACAGTTGTCGTGCAGATACATAAGTAGATGCATAAATATGTATATACATACAAATTTTTGGTTTCTCGAAGCTTCAAAACAAGTTTCTATCAAAGTCCCGGGGTTAGGTCTTATCATAAGAGCCGTTGTACTAGCTAAATTTCACCAATTTTCGACTTCAGTCAATATCATATAAGAGTCGCTGAGAATATACTTAGAATTTTCAAGCTAATTTTCAACTTCCTGAGAGTTATTCTGTATCTATTTGCTGCTATAAAGCAGACAAATCTCATAAATTGTAAACACAGAATTTATACAAAAGTTTCACCTAGACCAGAGCAGGATTTACATTAGGACACTCGGTGCAGGTGTCCCAGGAACCTCAAAAATCGAATAAAATCTCAAAATTAAGGAATATAATAGAAGGAATAAGTGCTTTTTCCTTCTTTTCTTTTTTTTTTGTTAGCAAATCCTAATTTTCGAAAAAAATTAAGAAAGTATTCGAAGGCCACCACATTAAAAGTTACCCGGGGCCTCCGCAGCGAGATAAATACGGCTCTGGCCAAGGCGACCCGAGACGACACTTTGCCTCCACCTGTATACCTAGTACCTAAATGAATATTTATCGTTTATTGTCAATTTTTATATAAAATTTATAATTTATCGTTGATGAATTTCAAATAGGCATAAAAGCTAATTATTTTCCATAGTGGAGCCCATCGCATCGCATCGGACCCGATATGCACTATATGGTTGGTACAATGGAAGATGATTTTTATCACGTCGATTTAATATCACACATAAATATTGTTTCACAGTTAATGGATCATTAAGAGCCGTGTGGTCGTTCGCGTCCCGACCGGTAAAAATTATTGAAATATAAATTTTATTTTCTATGGACGGTTGGGACGAAGACGAATAAAATAAATAAAATATTTCACTCATCAGAGACATAGAAAGAAAATATAAAAATATAATTTATAGACCATCCTTTATACTATATCATTAAGGTATCGATAAAAACCAACGTGGAATTGCACAACACCGATGCCATCTGTGCTTTTGTTTGGGAATGTATGTTATAAATTTTAAACATTTATTCGTTTTTGAATTGATTAAAATAGGTGGGTATGAGAAACGGTTCCGTAGGGGGTGAATTTAAGACTTTGGTATCGGTAATCGTGTAAATCACAGACTTAATAATATTTTTCAATTATTTGAATCGTAAGTTTAGCGTTTACATAGCAGATAACTTGTTTCTAAAGCAAGATTTACTATTCGGTTTCCTGATTAAATATATACAGTGAAAAAATTTGTGTTAAAATTAACACATTTCACATGTCCAGAACGGTCCACTCAATTTTTTGTGTTATTTTAACACAAAGCATATGTATCAAATCTATAGGTACACAAGATTTGTGTCAATGATTTAACACACAAAAGGACATACATTCTGTGTTAATTTTTCAGATTTATCAGAGTTAGTTGTTAAACTTTTTTATTCAATATTTTACTTCCACTTAAGATATTTGAAAGTCGTCAAAAATTATAACGATTTTGTTCATATATTATTATAAATGAAACTCAGTGAACGCAAAGTAATTGAGATTGTATATTATATAATACAATCTCAAGTAAGCTTACATGATTTTTTGTAACTGAATCTGTAACAAAATAACCTTAAAATGTAAGAAAATTGTTTCATTTTTAAACGTTCAATAAAACTATATTCGTCAATAACTGAAAAAACTTATAATTTTTCGGTTTTGTTTAATAATAAGAACTACTCTCATCTTTTTTATTATATATATATATATTGGTAGATATATATTCTAATGGAAGTTAGGTACTTATAGGATTCTTTTGCTCTACACAAATATTGTGTTACTTCCTTGCTGTTCAAAACAGGTTAACATTTTTATTCTGTTAAATCGAAATTTGTGTTAATATTTTCATTTAACACAAACACGAAATGTTACATTAACGCAGGGTTGTGTTACTTATTCAACACAAGAATTTTAACCACTGTTTTTTTTACGCAGAACACAAATTTTTTTACTGTGTAGTTACAAAAAATAACCGGTCATAAAAGTTCATTTACTTTCCTACGCACGAAAATAGATTTCTCTATGGAAATATTTTTTTTTTAGAGACCTACTATTTTCATTTTTATTGAAGTTACATTTTTAATAAAAATTTTCGGCTCGTATTTTTTTCATATTCGGTCCGTAAATTTATATTTATGGTCATGGGTGCTTAAGAATCCTTGACTTTCAGCCTTGGATTCTCAAACTGCATCCGATACTGTTTCTAAGGTAACTTGTGATTTCCATAAGGATAATAATTCGATAATTACAATAGTAAAAAACGTAATTACGTGAGGTTACAAAACCAAGATACAAACCAAACAACAGATTGAGGAATACTATTTTTTTTGTATTTCATGAAAAGTTGTCATCCCTAAGATACGAGGTTGCGTCAGAAAGCCATCGGTATAACATTTGAACTACTCGAAACTATCAGTTTTTCCAATTCACAGCAAAAACTTGACATCAGAAAATAATTTTTTGTGTTTTCTGAAAAAAGCGTTCTTTTCTGAGTGTGGATGAAGCAATTTTCCCTGGTATCTTTTTAAAATTTTGCTTTTTATTTGTAAATAACTTATTTAGAGACATATAACTGCTGTTTCTTAAATATTTTATGATATAAATTTTTTAAAACTATTATCTTTATAGCGTCCCAAACGTCTAATAATTTTAAGCAACAAAGTACTTTAAATATTTACTTTTAAAAATTTATTATTACCAGGTATCGGATTTCTTTCGGATCAGACAGTTTCGTCTTTAGCATATGCAGGTATACATATTGCACTCAATGTGACTAAAAGTTCAAAATATTTTCATAAAAACAACGTACACAAGTTACATACACACATACATATGTGTATCACAATATTATTTATACGTATTTTATGTAAACATCCTTTTTTTCTTTTATTTATTACCTGCACAATTGAAAAGTGCCACTGTAATTTTAATTGACTATCAAAAGTATTTTTGTTTATATTATGTATGTGATTTATTTGATATGTCATTTAAATTAAATAAATTCATCTTTTTTTATTGTTTTCAATTTTGAGAGATAGAAGTATAGTTGCTTGTTAAAAATTTGTTTTTCAATAATAAAAAATCTTAGTAAATACGTAAGTCTTAGCTATTATAGTGGACCGTCTAATATTCAACAACTTTTCAATACATTTTACAGAAATTTTTTCCGATTTTTTGAATTTTCTTACTTTCGTCAAATAAAAAATGCTGTTAGTATTCTAAATGGTGAAAAATGTAATTTTTGACCAATTATATTCATTCAAATGTGCATAATTTAATGTAATTTAGTTGAAAAATTTTATTGAAATAAGTACGGTCCTGACCTGTCCGAAGAAACCCGGTACCTAATTATTACATATAAAGTAGTTGCATCAAATCTTTTCCGAGCTTGATTCAAACCAAACGAAATACCAAAACATATTTGTGGATTTGTGGTTCATAAATGAAAATATGTTTTAAAGATTAAAATCAAATTCCGAATAAAAATTAAACCTTGCTGCCCGGCAGCCTCACATACATACATTCACGGGAACTGGAGAAAAATATAAATAATACAAAATAATATAATTTTTTTCTGAAAAAAATAATTTTATTCAATTCAATATTCAGAGCACGTGGTACAATATACCACGACAGTATGGCAGAGAAACACAGAGAGATCTTTTATCTATGAAATAATATTATTATTTTTAAAAAATATATATAAAAAAAATATTATGTTTTTATATCAACAACACAGCGAAAAAAAACCAACACAAAAAATACTAAATATAATACAGACATATGGAGATGGACCTAACTTTTGATAATCGTACATATAAAAACCTTATAAAATATTATATTATGAAAACCAATGTGTTATATATGCGACAAATCTTCCAGAAAAAAAAACAAAAGAGTTATGATTTTATACAGTGAAACGTCGCTAAAGACATTACGTATATGACAGTTTAAGTTGGCGAATTTCAGAGAGTAGGTATCAATCATACTAAAACTCGAGGCTGCCTCTACATAATTTCCAACCATGAGTATGGTGAAAATATTTTTAATTTCGGTTGATTAAACCACCATCAGGTGAAATTGGAACTGAACCGAATTCAGTTTATGGATAAAAGATATATATATATATATATATATATATATATATATATATATATATATATATATATATATATATATATATATATATATATATATATATATATATATATATATATGTAAATTAAAGACAATAAATGAACTGGTTAAGAAACGGGAAAAACCCAGAAGAGAGGTAAACAAATACACGTGTACCGAAAACAAGTGGCAAATTACGAATTTGAAAGATAAAATAAAAAATTTTTTCATTATAATCATTATGAATTTTCACAAAGTAAAATTATCTGCAGTTAATTATGTGAATTTCCAACCATTTTATTTATAGTCTGTCTATAAGACACTGGAAAATTTTTGGAAAAATCTAAAAATATCAAATTAAATTAAAGTTTGCGGAATTAATTTTAGTTTTAGTGATTGTTGTTACGATGAATAAAAAATGACACGATATTATAAACAAATGTAGCAAGAATAGATGTACAACCTTATGTTACTATAGGTACTCTAATACAAAAGAAACAAATAAAACTAAAAAACAGAAAACTACGTACGTTTTTTAATTTTGCTTATGCAACGATTAATAAATTTTTGGGATAAAATTTTTAATTTTGGCTGGTCGATTGTATTTTTGAAACATTATATTTGGCTATTTTCGGGCTACTACCTAATAATTTGGCTATTTTTAGGCTAATCGGATGCAGCTCATCGACGGTATTTGTTAAAATTTTTCTGGCAACACTGATGCGTATTTACATTACCCATTTTAATTTTATAAAGCCCAATGCGCGGGCTGTTTCACTGAAAATATTTGAATAATATTTTACAGGGTTGTTATTTATCTAATAAGATATTATATTTTAACTATTACGGAAAAAAAGAAAAGAAAAATGAGAAAAAATTTTTTGTTGGACCCGTATAGTTACTTAACTTTGGGAAAAATGTGGAGAACGACTTCAAAAACATACAATTCCCTTTCAATTTTATTAATCTATCATTTTATTTACGGTTTTTGAAACACTGAAAAATTTTTATGAACATGATCATGTCATCAATTAAAAAATTTTTTTCTCAAATTACTGTATATGCAAGCAATTTGAATTTGGATGATTGACTGAATAAGAGTAATTTGTGTATAAACTCTTCATTTCTGTCATAAAAATGACAAAATTCGTCTTAGAAATATGACAGATGCGATAGAACTCTTTCTTCTATCTATATGTTCAATTTTGACAAAACTGAAAACAAGGACTTTGAAACATTTGTAGTGTTCTTCGTGATCTGATAGTAAAATTTTCATATTTGGGTTAACTTCCTTCAATAAAATCTGAATTTTTAACTCAACTAAAAGCATTCTCGCAATAGTATAAGCGCGGTTTAACTGTAAACAATTTCCAAATAAACAAATTCTTCCTCAAAAACAAAAATACATCATATAATTCATTTGTTTCTCTATTTTTATACTTCTTTATAATCCACCAAACCCTCTGCAACAATTAAGATCTCTATCATTAAACAAAATTTGATTATTTTCTTCTTTGACTCGTTGGGTAGAGTTGGTAAAAACCTGTCCACAACTATGTCATAACAATTCGTCAATGTCAACATCGAGAGATAATCGTAAATAATATTATTGTAATAATATTTTTTTTACCTAAATCGTCAAAAAACCATTGTTCGGATAAATTAAAGGAGCGGTTTTTTTAAAACAATAAAATTTTAATATTTTTTTTTTAGTAGGTGGTTATAATGAGACGGAAAGAGTGGACTATCGAGTGAGATGGAATGTGTAATAAAATGTCCATATATGATCTGATCAAAGAATTTTATGGAATGGACAAATAGACCGCTTTAATTGTTTTAAATAAAATATTAAAGTAATAAATTATAGGTGGTGACGTTACTGAATTTTAATAAAATATTTCAAGGTTTTTGTTAAACTGATTTCGTATTAATTGAACCAACATTTTCATATATTATTGCAAATTCCAAAAAAATTTCGCGTCCATTTGCACAAATGTAAGTAAAAGATAAATTTTTGCATATTATCTTTTGTACAATATTGTCGCAGCGTAAATTGTATTACATATTTTTCCCACCCAAAAAAAAAGAAAAAAAATTACAAAAATAAAAAACGAATATGATAACGAAATGTTGGATGAAAATAAATCTAAAAATCTGAACACATTTACACCGCCGCCCCACCATTACCCTACCCCCACCACTGACACATGTTTAGTAGCTATCTATATATATCCTGTGTTCGTAATGCTACATATTTGTATATTACAAACAGTTACCGCACATATTTTAGAGGTTAGTGCTGATTTTTCTTTAGTTATAATAATAACAATAATGTTTGTCACATATGTGCAATTTTTCTCATCACAAAACATTTGCAACCGGCGACGTACGACGCGCTAGGCTAGTAGCTCCGCCAGCAGAGTGGCACCGAGTTGGAGCTATAAGATTAGTATTTTGACATACGATTATATGTATTATATATGTATATATGTTGGTTCATTTTTATATATTTTATATTATAGAATGTGTCACGGAAAAGAAACCATACTGGTTTAATTTTATCAATAATTTAACGAGCCATAGAAATTTAACTAACATAACTGGCGCAGTCGTTCGGATTGTTGGAGCGTGAGTTGCGTTATTGATAGATTATCAAATGTCCTACCGATTATAATGGTGTACTCAAAGTTTTCTATTTCAAATGTCAATTTGTCAAAAAAAGAGCAATGATATATAGGAATTTAACAATCATAACTGGCGCAGCTGTTCGGATTATCGAAGAATTATTGAACAGCTTGGCTAGCTCTGATATAGTGCAATAGTGCAAGGTAAGACGAGGTTCCCCGCCAAAGTTCCTCGCTCTGGTGTTGGCTGAAGTATATGAATACCATTATAATATCAACCACGGGGCACAACGACAAGTATTTTGACATACGATTCTATTATATATGCACATGTTGGTTTAACCAATCAACTTTCTAGAATATTTAATCGAGAAAAGAGAAGAGGTGGAAACATACGGTATGGCTGAGAACGAAATTTTCTAGTTCAGATGTAGTTTTGGCAACATAACTGGCGCAGTCGTTCGGATTATTGACCATTAGTAGTGATACCGTGAGTTGCGCTATTGATACGGTTTATCGAGACTTCAATTAAGGTTTAGCAACCAACCAGGTGCAGTGATGGACTCTGTCTCAACAATTAGGATCTACGAAGCATATTTAGCTTCTATCATTTAATTTAAAAATTTTTTCTAGAATTTTTGATAGAAAAACGAAAAGAACTGAAAACATGCTGTACGGGCTGAGAACGCAATTTTCTATTTCAGATGTAATTTTGTCAAAAATGAAAGGAGCGATAGGAATTAAATTAAGATAACTGGCGCAGCTGTTCGGATTGTTGAGGTTTTAGTAGTGATACCATGAGTTGTGCTATTGATATGAGATATCGAGACTCCAATTCAATTTCAGCGACCTACAGAGGGCGGTGGTCGTGTCTGTCCCAACAACCAGGATCTACGAAGCGTATCAAGCTTCGAACACTCGATTTAACAATTTTTATTCCAGATTCCATTTTGGAAATATAGAAACCATTGGAGAACTTTGCTTTGAGTTCAGTTAAGGTGACGTTTTAGTGAATCTGGTGTTAATTCTCAATTTCTACTGTCAGAATGTTAATTCCGTTGACCGCTAGTTCTGACGCACTCGATATCCTACAAATATTCTGCAAGTTTCATTTGAAAGGAAAAAATAGAAGATATCAACGGAAAACAAAAAAATACATATCTGCTACTACTATATAGGTATACGTATAGGTATTGCAGAGGTGTAGAAGGTACCTAGAAGTTTTCGAAGGTGTACTACACATCGTTAAGCAACGTACGAATACGTAAATGTGTAGCTATTTGTAACGTGTGTGCCGTGAGTGCAGTAAAAGCATTATACAGTAATGTCCCGTATATGTGAACATTTCTTCACAACCATAACTACTACTACTAACAGATGAGTGACAGAGAGGGCGGGGGGAGAAATTTTACATATTGCTATTGTGCATGTTATGTATGCATACAACATGTCATCATCTTATTACGTATTTCCGTATATCACCATCTCATTCTAATCTTAATATTCAAATACTTATCTACGGGCGAACATTCAATCTTGTACGAGATGGTCGTTTGTGGTGGTGGTGGGCGGGGGGTGATAGCGAAATATATAATTTTCATATGTTAGCAACGAAACAAATATTTTTCTAGGTACGTTTGTAAATTACTGTGACAATAAGATCGATGTGGTACTTTAAGCAGCATATGCTATGAAAAAGGTAGATACTGGAGCTGTTCCAAAGTTCCAAAACAATTTCAGCTTCGGATCATCATTCAGTGTGAGTCGGCTTTTTATCGTGTCCGGGACAGAGCTAAAATTTTTTTGGAAAAACTAAATTTGACAAACGCTTGCAAGAAAATCTGAAAATTTCGAAAACTCTATAATTTACCTTTGTATACTAGAGGTGTAGATTTAAATAAATTTTTCCTATTTGTAAAATTTCTTTGAGTACTTTCTCGTACTGGAAAGTGAAGATGAAAATTTAGTTTTTCGCGTACCACATAGTGTGAGGAAATCGTTTGAAAAAGTTAGTAAAATGAGTTCCTAAAACTTTTTTTTTGGGGGGGGGGGGTTAAAATATCCGTAAATAGATGGTAAAAATATTAATACATAGTTCTTTTTCTAAGTGCTTGAAAAGTCAAAATTATCTCTCCGTAAACAGAAAGGATTGAATTTTTTTCAAGATTTAACTAACAAAAATTTTTTAAAAATTCTATTTTAAACTAATTTTGTAACCTGAATAGTACTTGGCGCAAATTCGAAGTGTCAAGTTTGAGCGGCTACTGTGCCGCCGCCATCTTAAAAATTATTACCAATACATTTTTTTTTACTTCTTCAGTTGTCAATAACATGATATAGGCTTCTCTAGGTCGTAATTACACGAGGTGCCCCCTTAAACTGCTATTATAAGTTAATACTGGTTTAAATGGGAAGCTATATCGCGCATACTCTTTCTCAACCTCGTATCTGAAAAGTCCCAATTTTTGGACACATAAAAAAAAACGTATTTAAATCTGTGTTTTCATTATTATGATTTTAAGATTTGATTTGATTTGAAGATATGATTTTTTAAGATTACACCCTTTGATGTCGGCTACCTACATATATAAATATATATATATATATATATATATATATATATATATATATATATATATATATATATATATATATATATATATATATAGATAAGTATACATATAAATAAAATATTTAATGTTTCTTGTGTGTCCTAAAACATGCAGTTTTTGATATACGAGGTTGAGAAAGAGTATGCGCGATATGACTCTTCTTTTGTGCACATAAAGTAAATTTCAATAAAAACGATATTAATATCAACTGACAAACAATATTACAAATAATTTCTATAGCTAATCGAATTGTTTTCTCTCTACAGATACAATAGCGTTGCCCTCTATAGGCTGCGGTATAATTTAAATAACATTTTGGTTCAGATATTACATATATTTGATATTAAAATTTGAATCCACCAAGTATTGTCTTCTCTTACGTACAACAAACGCATATAATTGTGTAGTAGAATAAAAGCAAGGCAATATATGCTTGCAATAACAACAATAACATACCTATAATATGTATTTTATAAACAATTTTTATAATAATATTGAATTAATAATAAGTAATATTATTTATTAATTTATTTATTACCATTATGAAACAATAACATTGATTTTCATTACAGATTGAAATCGAATATGTTCCGAACAAACGGCAACCCCCCTTTTCTGTTTCGTATATTCATTTAAATACGATACGGGTACAGTAGCGGACATAAATAAGTCAATAATGATACAAAAATGCAAGTTCATAGATCACTAACTTAGAGTTTTTCGTATTTCTCGGGAAAAAATTTTTCTTGCTATTATATTTAATATTAAAAAAAAAAAAACGAGACAGGTTAATGGAATAGTGGTCAAGTGCGGGTAGATCACCGAACGCCATGACAGAAATGTAGTTTCGTTGTTGGGACTCCAAAACCCTAATGAAAAGCGCTTCAAATTCTTTGAGGGTCAAGTTTTCTAAAAGTAAGAAAGTACACTCTTGGAGAATGAAACACAGTGCGGGTAGATCCCCGAATACCAGAAATGACGAATTCATAAGGGTTTTGTTATTACAAAACTCTGTGTCTCAAATTCATTAGGCGTAAAGTTTTCTAAAAGTAAGAAAGTACACTGTTGGCGAGTGAAACATGATCGGAAATTAATTGAGCCCTATAGTTTGGGGGCGGAAAATTTTTCTGAAAATAATTCTGACAACAAAAACGAAAAGTCAACATCAAAATTGTTCCAATTTAACCAGTCATATTAACTTACATCACTTTTATAAAGCTCTATTTGAAAAAAGAGAAATTCTTTAAATTAGTGACGTCATCAGGGTAGTTAATGACGTTATGATCACTGGGAAAAAGACTTTTATCAAATTACTCATATTTCTGAAGCGGTTTACGTCATTTTGATAACAAAACTGAAAAGTTGAAAATGTAAATGTTAGTTTTCTGATTTTAAATGAAATGCCAAAATGCTATTGTTACAGATTTTTACAACCATTAATAGTAGATTTAGTATATACGGTGGTTCGTCAAACTCATCTAACCAATCGTTCACACCACTGTACTTATGAATATTTTATAAAGTTACAATGAAAATACCATGTTAATAATAATATATACCAATATTTGTGTATATATACCTATTATAAATATTTCTTCAATTGTATTATTCATTCGTATTTGCTTATTATATGCACGGAATCATTAATCAAATTTAAACAATAAAAAAAATACCTGTGTTGATAATACAGATATCTACATACCTATAATTTGTGAAATTTTATTATCTATTGACAAAATACTGTATTGAAATAACTAATGATAACTAAAATCCATTAATGTTAATTAAACTCCAACATTCAAGCCATTCCAAGAAGCATTCATCATTGACAATGGTTTTAACGGCCGTTAAGTTCGATTGATGAAAATGCAATTTTTACACGATCATAACAATAAAAACAAACTTTTATTGGCACACATGTTTTCTATTACAATACCCCCACCTCACCCCTTACCCTTCTCGAACCCCCCCACCTACCCGCTCCCACATATCTTATTTACCGCACTTGTCTGTTTGTTGGTTAGTGTTTTTGTGTAGTGAATTGTTTCGAAACGTAACGACATTCGAATTTAGTGAACCGTAAACGGCGGTATTAAAACTCAAACCGTACAGCGTTGAGTACAACGGCCATATAAAAATAACAATTAACATTAACGGCATTTGGTCGAATGGTCGAACTTTCGATGTATCTTTGTGCATGACCATATCGTTCGTTGTAATCATGCTGCTCATGTTCGAAACATTGTGATTTCTACTTTCGTTCGAATTATATCGTTTCGTCTATATAGACGATAAATTTTATGGGAATTAATATCTATCTACCTTCGATTCGAGCAGTACCTAGAGTTAGTTTGTACACAGAAGAATATTGTGACGTCACCAAAAAACATACTAAAAAAATTGTTGTTTTCAAATAAGAGTAAAATCAGAATTTTAAATTAAAAAGTTCTTTAAGTGCGTGTTGGACACGCATTTATTTAGGGTTCATCAGTGGCTAGAGTTTTTCACATAGTTTTCGGGATAAAATATAGACCATTTAAACACAATTTTTTACGAGCCAAGTGCAAAATGGTAGTGCAATTATAAGAGCTCCGATGTATTTTCGGAACAACCTTAATGTAGTTGCACTGAGATAGTCAGGTACAAAAGTATTACAAAAAAAAAAAAAATTTTCCTTTATAAAAAATGTATTAATAATTAATATTGGAAAGGTTTACTTTGTGAAAATCCATTTTAAAAAACATGGGATCGTTACGTTTCACAACAAAAATCTTATAAACACGAGTTGACTTTCACCTGAGGATGGCGTAATTGCCGAAAGTCGACTCGTCTTTATACGATTTTTGTTGTGAAAAGTGACAAAGCAACGATCCCATGTTTTTTAATGTATTAATATTCTTCAGTGATAATATTTGTATACCACATGTTTCTTTAATTTCCGCTTATGTTGTAGCAATATAAAAATATTGTTGAAAAAGCGTTGTAAAATGATGTTTATAAATTATATTTCAAAACCGGCGTGGTGAATAACTTTCATTTTTATTAAATATGGTTTGTAACTGTATTTTATAACATATTAAATTTTTATCAAATTCCTTTGACACGATTTCATTTTATTCAAAAAAAAATAAAGTGTATTACCATAAGAGCCCGTGTTAATATTACAAAACTTTGAAATCGTTTTTCTCAAAATTGGGGTAATCAATTTTTTTTTCGGTAAAGGCTCGTATTATTGGTATTGAATTAAATAAATATCTAGAGAAGTTTCGTTAAAATCCTTTGAAAAAATCGTTTTATCTACCAACCACCTTAATACAAACTATATAATATGTCGCGCTTGTATTTCATCTAAGTCTCTGTAATATTCTTTCAAATAAAACAAGCTGTTGTGTCAAACGAACTACGTTGAATATTTTCTAATTATTTCGGAGTAAATTCGGAGTAAATATATACACTAAAGTATAAATTGTCATTGACCAAAAACACTAAATTGCAATTGGTTTTAAACGGATATTAGGGTTTTCATGTACAAACAAACATTATTATATACACTCCCGTACATAAATTATCAGTCCCCACCAAATCATAAAATTTAATAGTACACTAGAATTGTAGTAAACGAATAACAATTAAACAAAAGTTGATCAAGAGCGAGCAGACCTTGTACAATTAGGGTCCCGTAGAGTGAGCAGTCAAGAGAACAAATTAATTTTTTTTTTAATTTGTGTATGTCTACTTAAATCTTATACAAATTTGTTTGTGATGCCTCCTTGTTATTTAATTTTTTTTCAATAGCCATTACACTATCGAAAAAAGCCCATAGTTTTCCGATAATTTACGAGTGAAAATTTACAAGTGAACCTTGCTGATCAGGACCATGGCACGGTAACGTTTAGCAAATTTTAAACTATATCATTAAAATTACTGGATCAAAAATTTTATGAAAAAAAATATTTTTAGAAATGATACCTCACGATTAATTAAAAATTTTCCCCCAGATTAGACAGAATAAGTGTACATGTAAAAATCTGTCGGTCGTAAGTTGCGATAAGCTACAATTTACACCGCTTCTGATTTAGTCTGTTACTGTTTGTCACATTGTTCACATTGTTCTTATGTTATTGTTTTTTTTAATCAACTCGTGAAATTTAAATAGAAAAAAATATGAAGTGTGTTGTTGGTATTTAAGTGTAAAAATTCTATCGAACAAGAAAATTCTAAAGGGATATCTTTCTCTTTCTTAAAATAAATAAATTTATTTTTTTTAATTGTTGGTTGTTACTTAAATGGGGTGGCCATGGTAGTATATATTATACATATATGCAATGTGCGTAGTCATTCATCAACATATTACACTAACACATTCGCATGTTTGTGTAGATACACGGGTACTAGTCACTCGCCGGCTACAGTGGGCACAGTAAGTAGAGACGGAAATATCGCTTCTGGTTATTCTGTGCTGATCCTCCATTTTAAACGTCATCAAAACCTAATATGAAATCAAATCTCAAATTCCTACGTTACGTAGTTTTTAAGAAAAACCTCTGGGTTCCATTTTGCCTTTTAACGTACGGAACCCCAGAAATCGGTAAAATACAATCAGATACAAAATGATCTGGTTTGCTGATTGTAGATAAATAATTATTAGATATGGACCAATATTTTTATATCTTACTGTATTTACATATTCTAAGCAAGTAATATAAAACTTCTCTATTCGTTTTTGTGGGTCGCTACCGATCCTTGTCTGCCTTTATACACATTATGGAAAATGAAGTAATACAATCAATGAAGATTGAGGATTGAAATGTGTTGAAAATAAAGTACCCAAACTACCTTACTCATTTATAAATACTTTTATACTCAAATACTCAATATTGTTCAGCTGCGGTGAATGCGAATGAAATTTCAATAGTGACCGTCACTTATTTTCCCGACAAACAGCACTTTCCTCGCACCACCATTTCGTTTTCCATTTATTGCGGTCAAAAATTTTATTGACAAAATATACATATATACATTTATACAATAAAATTAGTTTTGTGTTACAGATAGATAATGGCTTGGAGTTTTTGTTATACAATCAGGCGATTGTAACCCAAAACTGGTAAAATAAGAGTATCATTAATGACGGATGAATTTGGCGAGTTTGGGCAAGTGTAAATTTTATTTGGGAGAAATCATCTAAGAATCTTTTTCCGAATTCTTCTGGACGATCCATTCTTTGGGTTATAAGGGTGGAAGACAGCACATTTTAAGCATTTTTCTCGAAAAATGTTTTAGAAAAATGCATAAGAACATACATTATACATATTTTTGAATTCGACGCTCAAAAAAGTTTCTCATCCATTTCTCAATTTATCTCCGAAAATTAACCTCAGTATAAAAATTCGACATTTTGAACATAAAATTGAGCTACCATAATCTATCTCTGTGCGAAACTACAAATTATTACGGCGAATAACTTCGGAAAAAAACCGAATTGATTCAATACGTCTTCCGTTTTACCAGTTTTCGGTCTTAATATCAAAAAGACCAGTTTGTTTGTTTTCGTAAAATTTCTGTAGAATTTTTTTTGTGAGTCTCCTGTCAATCAGGAATCAAACTCGACCCCAAAGACAAAACAAAAATCAATTTTTCAAAAAAATTTTTCCACAAAATCATAAATGGGGAACCAAAAAAAGAATAATCAATCTTTTTCTCTTTTGTCCAGAACTTTAGCGGGCCCGTTTCGGACCCCCTTTTCAAGCCCGGGTTCTGACACCTACAACATTCGATTGGTATACAATTAGTTAAAGTTTTTAGACCGTATACTGTTAGTAGCACCACCATTTCCTTCGATAAATTTCAAGTTCGGACATGAGAATTTTTATTGGGACGTTTTAAACAAAGAAACCAAACATTCTGTTCCAGTCTTTAAAAGGCTTCCTTTTTTAACGAAACAAATTTTCCCAAGTATTTCATTCTTTATTAATGATTCTCTATTTTCCCTCTGTGTGCCATTTTTTGCTTTTACCTCTCTTATATATTATTTTCATTCATTAAATTGAATATAAAGAAAATAATCCAATATAAATAATAATCATATTAGAAATAACTAACTATAGCTATAAATAAGTAGCAATCTGTAATATTTCGTTTGTATACAAGAACAGAGAAGATTGTCTGGGTATAACTTCTGGTAAATAAGTAATTTTGAAAGTATTGAATAAGAGATTACAAAGTATATGTATGAGTAAGCCTGGCAGTAACCAGCTTTGAAAGAAAGTATAAATTATTGCAAATATTTACAACTACTGCTTGCGTATTTCTATCTCATTTTTGCTATTTGTATTTTCAACAGTACTGGTAAGTGGTAATAACTCTTCGACTATAGATTAGGGTCGTCGTTTGATTTCTTTCGTGTATTTTATAAAATGTAAGATTATATTATTACAGTTAATTAAAGTTGGCCATACACGAAATCATTTGTTCAGCAAGTACATATTTTTTCGATATGTATTAGATCAGGTTCAGATAGTAGGTATCTGAGTGGTCAAAAATTATTCGCCCAAAATCTGTTTAGGTACAGAATCTTGTTCTATACTTGGCAATCAAGTAAAATTTTGTTTAAATCGAAGAAATCCGTATTTTTTGGTAAAAAATCAACAGCTAAGTTCTTCCTTTCTTTTTCTTCGTAGGGGGCTGGAGAGGGGATCATTCCCTACATCCACGCTTGATCCGACATATGCTTGCTTTTGATGAAAATTAGAAGAATGCCTTCGAAAACCAACATTCATTCCAAAAGTATTAGTAAATTTTACTACGTCATCGAAACAAAAATTTCTTTTTTCCCTCCAGCCAAGCTTGGTGGAAATGAATGGTTGAATTATGGTAATTTGGGTAGGTATCAACTTTCCATTTTTGCAATCAAAATATCGAAATTCCCTGTAGAAATATGATTGATTCCCAGAGAAATCTTCTTCCTAGTAATCTTAAATACGCAGTCTTGGTAAAACTGAAAAAAAACGACTTTGGAAACTTAAAATTCAGTTCCAGTTTCCTCATTCTGGTATCCAATTTATGATTCTTAAGA
The DNA here is from genome assembly GCA_035578155.1 of Brachynemurus nebulosus. Taxonomy (NCBI): domain Eukaryota; kingdom Metazoa; phylum Arthropoda; class Insecta; order Neuroptera; family Myrmeleontidae; genus Brachynemurus; species Brachynemurus nebulosus. The sequence goes on along the minus strand of JAPWDM010000009.1, from coordinate 5,174,332 downwards.
AATTTAAAAAATTTAGTAAGTTTAATGACGTTTAGGAGGTCATGTACCAATTACTACTTCTCCATATCCGTACTTTTTAGCATACTTTTGAGATGAATTAAAAAAAATTTTAGTATAAGCCTTTCTCCAGCCTTCCATTGCAATAATAAGAGAGAAAATTTTTGTCGAAAATAAATTTCTCTCTACAAAAATTACGAACTCTAGAATATATTTCTCAAATGACGACTGGTACACTCTCGAACCGATTTCTTGGTTCGAAAATTAAAAATTTCTTTGATTTTTGTTTCTTTAAATCAAAAATATATTTCTTTAAATCACAGAAAAGATTTTTTTTAATCAAACAAATATTTCTCTAAATCAAAGAAAAGACTTTTGTAAATCAAACAAATATTTCTTTAAATCAAAGAAAAATTTTTTTTTGATTCAAACAAATATTTCTTTGACTAGTAAAAAAAAATTCAAAAAAATATTTGTGAATCAAAAAACTCTTTTGTTTGATTTAAAGAAATATTTTTTTTTTTTTGATTCAATGAAACAAAAATCAAAGAAATTTTTAATCTTTGAACAAAGAAATCGTTTTGAGAGCGTAAGTCTATAGGCTTCTCTATATCAACCAACTATTTAACGATACATATATACACATATACACACTTAATATAGAATATGGTTGACGGTCGGTGGCTGAGTGGGTGGTGACTTAATATCGTATACCGATTAAGGCTTATTTATAACAAGGATGATCAAAAGATTAAATCAATTCAATCAGTGCTTCACTTGTTTTCATATTTTATAAACACTAACGCAGAACAGGAAAAAAAAAGAAGAAATAACGAACGAACCAACCCTCTCAATTGGAAACAAATCTTATATCTGTAATGATAGCCTACGATGTCACAGGATGTTGGTTCGACGATATTTTTTAGCATTTATTGTTTCTTGGGCGTTAGGGCTTTTAATTTCATATCGTGTGAGAAGAAAGCTTAGGTAAGTAATTTAGAAAATATTTTTCGATTTGTAGTATACTCATCAAAAAAATTAAAGGAACACCAATTTGAAAAGAGTATTTTAAAGCTTAAATCGACCACTTTTGCTATTTGAATTCAAAAATGTTTATTTCTGTAAGGTAATGTTAATTTGCAAAATAATCGTCAAGGCCAAAATCAAGAATTGTGATGCACGGAATTGCTCAATAGCTCAAAAGTAATGCTATTATCTGGTTAAGGTCGATAAAACAATTTTTTTTAAAGGATTTTAACAAAACTTCTCTGGATATTTATATACTTCAGTACCAATAATGCGAGGCCATACCGATTAAAATTGACTAGCTCAATTTTGAGAAAAACGATTTAAAAGCTTTGTAATTTTAACACGGGCTCTTATGGGAAAACTTAAGCTTTTTGAAGAAAAGGAAACGTTCAAAGGAATTTGATAAAAATTTAATATGTTATAAAACAGAAAGTTATAAACCATAATATTTAATAAGAAAAAAAAATATTCACAACGTCGTTTTTGAAATATAATTGATAAACATCATTTTACAACATTTTTACAACGCTTTTTCAACAATGCTTTTATATTGCTACAACATAAGCGTGCGGAAATTAAAAAAAACAAACAACATATTACAAATATAATAACTGAAGAATATTAATTCATTATTAACCCTTTGCACTCGATAGGCGCCGCCACGGCGACACAATAAATACCCTTTGCAATCGAAAGACGCCCCTCAGGCGCCATCCTATTCTTTACTTCAAATATCACACTAAGGAAAATTGTAAAATTTAATATTAAACGTTTGTAAGATGCAAATAAAAATAAAATATGTAAGTAAACTACTTTTGTTTAAAATACTTATCTTTGATGTAAGTATTACAATTTTTTATTAAAACTACTGTCGAGTAGTTGAGTACCCATACTAAAAAATGGTTCGAGTGCCATACCAAAAAATGGAATTTTTGATAAAAGAAAATTTTTTTGCTGATATAATATATACTTTTGTACCTGACTATTTCGGAATAACTACGTTAACCAAGTTTGTTTTAAGTTTAAATTATTCTTTAAACATTTTTTTCTCTTGAATTGTTGCCAAAAAGTCGACGGGTTCATACTCTAAAATACTTCAGAGCAAAAATACAACCTCTTTTTTAATTAAATTGAAATTCAAAAAAGGTTAAAAAATTTTTAATATTTCTTAAATTTTTTTGAGGAGTATATTTCATTTTTCTAGTTGAGGTTAGTTTTGTTGTAACCGTATATATTCATAATAGAATATTAAATTTTGACTTTTACCCCGACCGCAACGGCAAAATTTCATGATTTAATTAAAATGAATTAAAATGTTTCTATCTTTTTCCGAATAGTGCTGATGCTATGTTCAAAAGGTTCAAATACACGAGGCAAGAGGCTCTATAGCCAGTTGGATAAATAATGTCGATTTAGAACACAAAACACGAAAATAAATGAATTATTTGTTAAAAGCGCTTGTCGGTCGGTTAAAGAGGTTTTAACCGCACATGAACGTCCCATAACCGGACTGACCGTACCCCGTCCCAGTACGGTTACTACTTATAACTCCCTTGTTTACGGTATTCATCTTCATCGCCATTCAGAACAAAACAAACAACACTCTTATTCTTATAAAATAATACAGTGGCCATTTCCTGTAACCGGATCCCGTACTAAATGCACACAAATCCGGTGCGGCAAACCGGAGTCACCGGAATAAATACAAATATATTTTCAACGTTTGCTTATATATTTATTTCGGTTTGCGTTTACAAACTATTACGATGACTATTAATTCTTAGGTATACCCACCTACGGAAAGGTGAGGGGGTGGGGGGTGAAAAGGTAGTGGATTCATTCAAACCGTTCGTTCGTTTAAGATGTGGTTTTTTGTGTAATTTATAAGTGGATGTTGTTGGAATAGAGATTTAGTGTGTATTAATATTTGATTCGCTTAAAAAATATTTTTCTATTTTCCACCTCGAAATTTTATTGTGGCTTGTAATAACTTTTAAACGATTACACTGATATTTATAATTTAATTCAGCAACTTTATTATTTGGTTTGCTCTTTTTCATGTGTGTTAGGTGTACTCAATCAATTCGAAATGCAATATGTCTAATAAAAATAATCCTTTCTGCACAGTAAAATGTTTCACCATACAGTGATGCTCAAAGAATGTGGGTGAAAATTGGTCATTTTTCGCGCATAAAGTCCGCGAAAATTAAAATTTCAAGCAATAAAATTATTTTGTACCTATTTTAAGTTCCAATTCTTACCTTAACATGTACATTTGTAAATAAACTTTGGAGTTATTCCAACTGCAGGTAATTATGTTAAATAATAATCAAAAAGAATATACCTTCTTTGTAGTTAGTTCTTCATCAATCTTGATATGTGGCTTTTAAAGACTTTTTGACTTTTATAATTCTACTTTATATTTTTTTGCTGTTTTTTTATCGAGTATTGATTCTTGCCATAATCTCTGAAGATGGCCCGGTGGCCGAAACATGTTAGATTGACAATTACTTTTTCAATTTGTTGTTTTTATGTTTTGACATGTAGATCTTGATTTTGGTTTTTCTATTCATATTTTCTTTGATTTGCTTTGCAGTAAATCGTTTCTGTTCGATTATTATGTACATTTGTTTTAAAATTATTACACCAGCTTGTACAAACGACCCCTCAAACAAACCATATGTTTGTTGAATTTTACTATTTCCAAGAGATTTTTGAACTTTCGATGACTATCATTGTTAAAAAAATATGTATTATTACAATAAAAATATAGTAACTTTTTACAATATGTGTCTTGAAAATTACAATGTGTTAGTAAATTTAAATAATTTAGTTGTAAAATATGAAATTTTGTGTAAAAATAAATATTCACTGTAATTTTAAATATTTTGATGCAAAAATTACATATAAAAGTGGTATTTCACACGCTAAAATAGTAAAATTACATTTCGAAACGAAAATTTACTGTAATTGTATGTAAATTACCGGTCTTTTTGATATAAATTATCGGTATCGCGTGATTGATTCTGCGCAGTTGACGGCGTCAGTTGAGTTGACAATGTAATTTTACATGTCGTACATAATTAATTTACATTGAGTGGCGTAAAGTTACAGCCGAAATGTAAGGTAAAACATTCTACAATGTAATTTTACATAGAAAAATGTTCTAAACATTTCAAAATGTAATTTTACAATATTTAGTGTTGGCAATTAAATACCAACATGATATGTTGTAAAAATTTTTAACAGTGCACTTATACCTTAGTGAGGTGCCGTATGAGTCACAATATTCCTTTTTGCTCGAATAGTAGAGTTAACATACTTGTCAAAATGGCTGATCGAATTTTATTGTGTACAGGTTCGAATCTATCGATTATATGAGTCATTTGAAGATAATTTGATAGTATTCACCAAAATTAATAGTATTATAAATTTAGGAAAAAAATCGTGATCATAAAATTGGATATTTTAAATCAGAACTAAAATAGTTCGATATTTCATTTTTATCTATACTATTGACGAATAACTTGGACAATTGCGAAGCAATACCTGTACTTACAGTGTATTCCAAAATTATGTCAAAAATCTGAAAACTTTATGTTACCAAGTACAAAATAACTTCAAGAATGCAACTAGTTTATACACATTTTTTGTAACACCGGGTACACTATTATTAATAAATATATGTAGATGATTATGAAAAGTAATATTTCAAGCTCATTCCATTAAAATATCTGATTGAAGGCTAACTAACAAAGAATACGGTAGCAGTGTTACCAACCTTAAAAACCATACAGGAATACCAAACTATTAAAAAAAATAAAATAAAACCAATACAAGCTAGAACAATTGACTGTTTATAACCTCCACCATCAGTGTTCCAACGTAACATAACATTTATAAACAAACGAAACCAGTGCTACCAACTTTACAAAACAAAATGATAAATATGATTGTCTAATGATATGACTATATTACATTTATAATAATACATTAATATGAAGTGGACAAATGGGCGGTATTGTCTCTGGTCAGTAGTTAGCTCAACAGTAGCGCGATGTGGGGGGTCCCACATTGGCCCCCTATCTGTGTGTACAACAAATAATCTTAAACCACCGACCGATTGTCATTTACTTATTATATTTTATTTACAATAGGCTTTTAGACTTATTTTTAGATTAAAGGGTTATGTATGTATATGTAAATATAAGTTTGCTCTGAATCATACACCTAAATATGTACGGATTTATCGAGCTTTATTAACCCTTTATGGTAGTTTGGGATAACTAACATTATTCGACAGAACTTTTTTTATCACTTTATTAAAATATTTAATTTCAGTCCAGAATATGTGACAAATTTTAACAAAAAAACGCAAGTTTCATAAAAAAAAATTGGGTTCCTCTTTTTCCACATTTATAGTTTTGCTCAGTAAATGACAGAGCCTTTTCAAAAACCTATTTCTAGCCAATTTCAGATTTCTTTCAGAGAGCGGATCGTGAGGGGGAGTTAGGTGTGTCGCCCAGATTTTTGAAAATGTTACCAAACTGGATTAAAATTTAAAAAAAATAAATAAATAAATACAAAATAAAACAAAAAGCAAAAAACAAAAGCAAAATCAAAAAACACAAACAAAATCAAAAGAAAAAGCCAAGTTTAAATAATCTAATCGTGCTTATAGTCCAAGGGCGGATCCAGCCAGTTGAAAGGGGGGGCTGCCTCTAACCTCAGGAGGAATTTTGGGGAATTGTCTGTTCTAAATTGTGTGTTTAACTAAAAAAAAATTACCTATTGTCTGGCAAAGGGGGGGGGGGCTGCAGCCCCCATAGCCACCTCCCTGAATTCGCCTATGTTATAGTCAGAGGGCCAAATTTTTAAGTGAAAATAGTCTCGTTATTATTTGATATAACAAATTTTTACGTGTTTTGATGAAAAATTAATCTTACACCATAAAAGTTTAGATTTGAGGATGGATTCTCGGGTTTTATATTTTTTTTTTGTTTTTGGGGAAATACAATTCGGGTCAGCTTTGAATTCCTATGACGATCTGGCCAAACACATCTTTTGTGCCAATAAATGATTTTATTTTTACTCATTTATGACATAAACATGGTAAAAATTTAATTTTGTGTAAGTTAAACGATGATGTTCGGGTAATGTTGACGTGAATTTTCACATTTTTCCTATGAAGACGTCAAAGTTTTTCTTGAAAAAGTTGTTTTTTCTATCCAGTGTACACGTTTGGTTGAGATGACGTCACTAGGGTTAATTACCCAATTTTTATAGAATATTTCACTAAATTGATAAAATTTTTTCATTTAAAAAGACTTTTATTTTCTTAAAAATATTGAAAGCAAATATTCGTTCGCAAACAATACCAAAGTTTCTTGAAAATTTTGTAATGACACGTGCACGAAAGGGTTAAATCTCACCACTGTGTACCCTTTGTGCACCTACTCACTCATTCGGTCATTATTCGTTAATTAATCATTTTAAACATTCATTTAAATTTTTTTAACCAGTGGTTATTGATTATTTTTGTAATATGTTTTGTTATACACAAAAAAAAAATGTCTTACGACTTCAGTGACTACTATGCAGTAGTACTTCTGGTTCTGGTTCAGCCGGACACTGCCTGCGCCTGTTATTTATGTTAAATTTTAAATGTTCACTTTACATATAATAAATTAATCTGCTATCAAAAAATATTTTTATTTTTGATTAAGCGAGATTTTCATTTTGGAAATATTTTTGTGATTACAGTCGTTGGATAATAAATTCTTTCAATATTTAAATGTCATTGTGGTACTGCTATAATAGGACGTCGTACTACTTAAGAACATATGATAGTAACACCGTATCATCAAGTTATTCTTGGTATACACGGGAAACTCTCACAGAACTGGTGTTTCTATAAAGTACTCTTAGATTAACATAAAATTTAAAAAAAAAATTTCAAATGATGTAAATAAGAATAGGCATTTAAAGATTTATAAAAAAATTCTTGTTTTTCAAAAAGAAAAAAGAAATAAGTATTTATTAACATTTAAATTAATAATCATATATTATAATTTCATAGTCATTCAATCAAATGTCAACAGATTGTTTTTTTTTTTTTATAGGCTACTACAGTCCGTTACAAAAATAAAAAGTTATATTACAAAAAATAATATATTAAAAAATATACGGATATCAAAAATATTTACGTTCCATCAGAAAACATAATGAAATTTATGTTCTTGAGGAACAATTAGTTTCAGATATTGGTAAAATATTAACGAAAATTTACTTTGGCCATCACTGTTAGTGTTCCGTATTAAAATTGGCAAAGCAGGATACTTATTGAACCACTTAGGGGGGTACACAGTGCGATGACGCATTCTAAAGAGGTGAATTTTTGAATTTGAGAGTTCATTTCAGGCGGTAAATTGGAAAATGCGTTAGTAAATAAAGATACTTTACCAAATACTACTTTTATTGAATATAAAAACTCTTATGACATGTTTCGGTCAATATAACTATTCTCAGAAGTGTAAAGATTACATTCAGATACATGCCTATTTATCCTAAATCTTAACTTACAAATTGTAGCCATGGATGATGGGAAAATTAGTGGGGATAGAAGTAGTGAGCGGAGTCAAAAACAAGGAAAACAAGTTTAGGCGAGTTAGAGACATGTGACATATAAACAAATAAAGGAGGATATACAGTCGTATACAAAAATTATAAAACAGAAAATAAATTGGAATTGTAAATATCGGTATAATCATTTAAGAGTAATTCAGAATTGTGTTTGTAAATTTCAATAGCTTCTAAAATATTTAGTCTGGGTCCATTATTTGCTTCGTGTAAAACTGTAACGTTTCTTTCCCGTATGTGTCCTGTGTCGATTAAATGTCTGGCAAAAGCGGAGTCTGTAGCATCTGAAGTGTTCGGCTCTGCGGGTTTCAAAACTTCTGCGCGAGTTTGACCAATGTAAAAACTATGACATTCCTGACAATTTAGTTTGTAGATACCCAATTTTTTTTAAATTTCTTCTGAAATTTTACCAAATTATGTTAAAGTTTTGGGTCTGATTTAACGGAGGGATAAATATCTTTTAAATTTTTTTAAATTTTTTTTTAGTTATTAATTTATCAATTAATTTTGAGTTATATCCGTTATTATTTGCTACTGCTTTAATGTTATTTATTTTCTGTTTTAAAATTTTCTTTTGTTAATGGAAAATTAAATTTGGAAAATGTAGTTTTCATGAATAACTGTGATTCTAAACTTTTGATTCTTACTTTACCATTCGAATCTTCTCAACAACAAAAAAAAAAGTTGAATAATCTAATTAATACCGACCAAAACTAACCTATAAATTTTTTTTTTTCGTAAAAAATCAAAAATCTATATCATATAATCCAATAAAGAAAACCAAACCACATCAAATATGATAGTATAAATAATGCGTTTGGACTAATCACTGTCAAAATTCCGTTGATTAGAAATTCCATATTTATAGCTGCTAATACCCTTAAAATTGAAATTATTTAAGATATTCACCGGGTAAGCGTGCACCACGGGGGTTAAACACTACCTTTTATATAAAAGCAACCCCAGCTTGTTTGATGAGTTACCTCATTTCATATGTGGTATAAGTTATCTACAGGTAATATATATTATTTTATACGTCATTCAAAAATCGCAACTTGTAATTCCACACTGATTTGAAAATAACAAAATCTTACATAACTGTCAAAATGTCATTGATTTAAACATGTGTCGAATTTTTTCTTTTTTGAGAATTTTTTATAAAATAAACTTTTTTTTGGTATTTCTATTTCAATATTTTATTTATAGTTTTTTTGTGAAAAAAAATATTATATCGAGTGTGTTAAAGACCGCATGACTGAAGCGAAAATTTCTATGGTGGATATATACTTGTGGATTATGGGTGAGCGAATCGGGCCCAACGAGAGGGCGAGGCAGCCGAGTTGCAGAGCCCCGGGGTTCGGGCTTGAAGAAGAGATCCGTAGCTATTGATAGGGGCCCCGGAAAGAGTAAAAGGTGCTTTGTTTGCTCTACACTTTCTTTTGGGGGGGGGGGATTTTCTTTCCCCGGCGCCTGTCATTTCTCGCCACGACCCTGTAGTGAATTAAGCCGATAAAAAAGTGAGTCCAATTAGGGTTCATTTACATACAAGTTACATACTACGACAATTGCCGATAAAAAAAAATAAATAATAATAAAATCGGTCAAGAGCGAGTCGAGCTCGTACTATATGGATTCCATACAGTGAGTTACCATCTGTAGATTACCGTGATCCCGCTTGTTATTTAAAATAATTTAAAGTTTTTCGGTAATTGTGAAAATGTAAATTATTTTAATTTTTAATTAATATATCAAAAATTTATTTTTTTTTTTGTATGCAAACAAGACATTATAGCATTTTTCCATTTTTGAAAAAAGCTAAAAAATTTAATAGGTATACTTATTTAAAATTTTGATCAATATCTCAGAATTCTTAATACAAAAAATGTATTTCTTTACATAATATGTTACTACAAGCCTTCAATGTCTTTATATCTATCTGTAACCTCAACACTGAACGTTTAAAAGTCAAGTTTGGTCAAGTAAGAAATTTTTTACAGTTGACGTAAGTGATATTTTAACACGACAACACAAAAATTGGAATTTCAATTTTATTTTTGTTGTGGCTAACGGATATTAAGGTATCTGGTGCGCAAGATAGTCAGGTACAAAAGCATAGCTCAGCGACAAAATTCAGTTATTATATTTGTATATCACTTGTCTTTTTGAATTTCCGCGCGCTTATGTTGTAGCATTATAAAAGCATTGTTGAAAAAGCGTTGTAAAATGATGTTTATAAATTATATTTAAAAAACGGCACGGTCAATAATTTTTATTTGTTATTAAATATGGTTTGTAACTTTGTATTTTATAACATATTAAATTTTTATCAAATTCCTTTGACACGTTTTCATTTTATTCAAAAAAATCGTGTAGAAATGTCAACTTCCCATAAAAGTCCGTATTAAAATTACAAAACTTTGAAACCGTTTTTCTCAAAATTGGGGCGGTCAATTTTTGTTCGGTATAGGCTCGTATTACTGGTATTGAATTAAATAAATGTCTAGAGAAGTTTCGTTAAAATCTTTTGAAAAATCTTTTTTCGCACCAACTACGGAATTGCATTAGATAGGGTGAAAGGAATAGTTTGGTAAATCAATACATATAATAAAGCTGTAAATCGATCTCTGTCTGTCTGTCTGACAAATTTGATGTGATGATAACTTATTACCTGAGTCAACATCTGAGATACTTTTTATTCCGGGAAAATGTCTCATTCCTACGGAAAAATCGAAAAACTATTTTTAACATCTACACACATTACGCTAATTTACATATTTCATAAAAAAATTTCATAACTATAGTAACAAAAATTGTAAATAAATTCTGTAGTTTGGAAATTTTTCTGAATTTTAAATCAAAAAAAAAAAAAATGTTGCTAATTGTGTACCGAAAAATACAATAAATACACAATTGTTAATTGGGAGACAATTTAATGCATTTTGTGTTGCAAGAAACTACAAATTGGAAAAAAAAAACTACTCAACGTTTCGCGTGAACAACGTCACGGGTACGGCTAGTAGTGTCATAAACGACGGTACGGAAGGGTTCATTTCTTAGTACTGTTTACATATTTATGTACATTATGGTACACTGCAACAACTAAAATTACTTAAACAAGTAATTTTTAGTAAAGAAAATCATAATAATTCACTAATATTTTTGCAAGGTACTGAACTGGCAGCATATCAAGGTTATCGCTGCCATATATGGAACTAACTACACTCATCCAAACATATATTCATTAAATTTGCAACCAGTTGTCCCATTCGTTTAACGTTGATTATTTATTTGGTCGAATGTATAATTCATATGTCATTTATGAAACGGTTGACAAGCCGCTGAAGTGAGCAAATTCCAGCCGACTAGATACTTATGTTTAACTAAAATTATAAATGTGTGTGTGTATGTGTGAATTTCTGGGTAAGAGCAGTCCGTGCTCAAGATAAATCGTAATTCTTTCTTTTACCAGGTAAGTATCCATCTGGTGTAATGATAACGAAATTGGTGGAATATCCTTCTGTTCCAGTCAACATATATTTATATTGGTTGAATTTTGAGTTTAATATGAAGACAAATGTGAAGACGACATTGAAAAAATTTTGGTATTTTTTTGGTGAATGGGCGACAAGAAAAACGATGGACTGTTCCTTAGAGTCTGGTATACGTGGACCAAAAAAAAAAATTAAAATAAGGATGGACTCAAAGAAAAACTGGGTTTGTTTACTTAAAACAATACTAATAAGTATTTGAAATTAAAATCACTGGTTGCCCCTATTAAAGAGTGGTTGCAAATATGATGGTTTCAGAACAGGAATTGGTAGTTTAGTGGCAAGGCCCTTGACCGATAACCAAGAATTCTGCGTTCGAGTCCTAGCCAATCCAGTTTGATAAATTTACGAGGTTTAGTTGAACAAACTATAATATCATCGCGATCAACCGGTTAATCGCAGAGTAAATTTTGTTCGATTTCCTATTTTATTTTACAAAATCACAAAATTAAAATAGGCGTCACAACTAACAGAGAATAATTATATCTGAAAAATGTTCTGAAACGAACAAAGTTATTTTACCCAAAGTTTACCAACGTTTCTAATTTATTTTATTTTTGTGACCACTAATTGAACTCGATGACGTCATCGCGCGTATAAAATTTTTTACAAGTGCTAAGAAAACCATAATTTTGATGTTAAGAACTTCAAAATTGAAGTTGTTTAATATAGGTTTTCGATAGTGCTTTTATCATTTTTTCACAATATCCGAAATATGAAAATTACAGAAATATTACAGGTGCTGGGAATTAAATTGAAAACATGAGTGAATGAAGGTGTTATATAACTTTTTTTTTATAATTTTACAGTAGAAGCGTTTGAAAGTTCTTATTTAGGTACATATACATACTCCCCATGCAATAACACATGTTTATTATTCAATTTCTACAAAACTATTGGACCTAATGAAACCAAATTTTAGTGGCAGTCTTGGTCTTGGTCTTCTTCTTGCATTAAGAATCTTGGTCTTGGTCTTGCTAGAGCAGTTTGGGTCTTGGTCTTGGTCTTGGTCTTGCAAAATGCAGTCTTGGTCTTGGTATTGCTAAAAAATCACGCAATTTCTTGCATGTTTTTATTAGCGAATTTTTTCCTTTTAAAATCAGAATTTTCTCTCTTTACGGTGTTAATTGTACTTTCACACTATTTAAATAGTTTAGCAAGTGTGTTGCTTTTTTCTTGCTTTTGTCTTGGTCTTGCTCACTTGAGTCTTGCTATTGGTCTTGCAGCCATACTTATAGTCTTGGTAATGCTCTTGCTCTTAATTGGTATACATAGTCTTGGTTTTGGTCTTGGTCTTGCAAAAAATGCAAGACCAAGACAATACTGCAAGACCAAGACTAATTTTGCTCATCACTACCAAATTTAAATATATGATATTTCAGCATAGAATATTTCAAAATTTGGCAAAAAATGAATTTTTGAAAAAATGTTACATAACACCTTCATCCACTCATGTCTTCTTTAAGTGAGTTGAACATCATATTGATACTTAAAATTTACAAATTTGGTATTTTTCAACGGAAAAATGTGTACAGATTCAAGATTAGGTACGCTCGATCTAATACTGTGGATCGCACTTTTAAAATTTGTGACTCACACTTTTGGGAATCTTTGTTCTGCTTGGAAACCTTTGAATATTGCTTCGGAGTTACACTTTTTACACCACCATCCTCCTGGTGAACAAAAATCGACCATATTTTCTTTATGGTTCCTTTATACGTTTGCTCACAATTCGGAATGCTCTAATAGTTTTCTAACTCTTGAAATAGTTGAAATTAATCCATTATTGAACTGACTTGAGGTTCAATCTAGCCGGCGTTGACTGCTAGCTGCCTATTTCATATTTTAAACGCGTAATCGTTTAGTTAGAGATTACACTTGCTCTGGTTACATAGAGAAGCATATTATCTAAATATTATGCGCAAATACCTACACTATACGTGACTTACCTATGTAGATGATATAGTGGCCGTTTTATTTGTAACAAATGTCACAATTATTTTGATATTATTAATTATATTTTATATTATAATGCGAAAATGGCCGCCATAGTACTAACTTAATCATATATTATAATTATCAAGATATCGTAGTGCGAGTGAAATTAGAATGATTTGACGTTACACGTCAGCGACGTCATCTGTTTGTTTCCTGGTTTCACAGCTCAACATTTTAACCAATCGATTCTAAATTTTGTACAGAGAGATAGCTTGAAGAATAGAGAATGTTATAGACTATTTTTGATCCCGCGAAAATATTTTATTTCTATACGAAATGCAAGTTGAAAATTTGACGTAATTTCAAATATTATGCGAGCGAAGTCGCCGGTAAATATTAGTACTTAATGAGAAAATGTAAATTTTGAATTTTCACTCCACATTTTGAAACGAGATACCTAAAGTTTTTCAAAAATTCTGAGAAGATATTTCACATTCGTGTCTACCAAGGTAGGATCGTTTATACAAGCGTGTTATGAATACAAGGGAGCTATGTGCCACACTCTCTAAGAGTGTATTTTCAAGTAATTTTTGTAGATATACAAATTTTTTAAAAAAAATTTAAAATAAATAGTCGTAAATCCAACAACGAGATAGAAAAACCAAATTTCCATCTCAATATTAGCGTATTTCCAGAATTGAATTTAGCCATTACAGCCACTGTTATGAGGCGAGTTGAGCCCGGGACTGTGGTAGAAATTTGTTTTGAGGTCCCTAGAAACCGAAAATAATATTCACTAATATATATATATATATATATATATATATATATATATATATATATATATATATATATATATATATATATATATATATATGTATGTATCCGCGCGATAACTCGAACGCAGTATCCAATATTTACGAAATTCAGTGAAAATATTAGAATGAGGCCCCAAACCCTTAGATGGGTTCTTCAGCCAGACATGTCGGAACATGGTTTTTGTTCTTGCAAAAAATTAGTTTTTTTCCAAAATTTCCACTTATTTAAAAATTTTTGCGAATTATTATACACCATTTAAAAGAGGAGAAAAAATTACAAAAAAGGTCTTTAAACTATTATTCTATGTCAACTAGTTTCCGGGAAAAGCTAATTTTTATAAACGGAACTTCCTTATGTTATGCAGGATGCTGCGACAGGGGTATTTTTAAAAATATTACCCAATTCGTAACAAACAATATATAGGTACAAGCAGGCGTCAATAAAACTCCAAAAATGCAATAAAGTTTGAAATAACCATAGAATCATTGTTAAAATCACCAGATGTGGATAGTGACGACAAATCGTTCTAAAATTTCGCAATTATAATCAAGGTATTGAACTAGGAAGTAATAAATTTTTAATTAATTATAGCATGACATGAGTTGTGTAATAAATTATCCGTACAATTTATACGTGGTTTGTAACTCAAATTAATAAAGTTCAACTAAGTATCTTTCTTAATACCTTATTCTTATTATTAAGAAATTTTAATACTAACATTATTAGAGTTCATATTGAGACCCAATACTAAAATTTTATTTCGATAAAAAAAATAAATTTTTTATTTACAAATCCAAAGAAAATACGCTTCCAAGGGTGGATGTGGCACCTAGCTTCCTCGTATCGGCGCCTAATCAATTTCACATTTACACAAGAGTTCGAAAGCTATGAGCGTTGGACGGGTTAGGTTGAGTAATTTTTTACACCTGAAAAAAAATCAAATTTCCATATTTCCCGGTTCAAATCTTATACTCTTTACTTATGCACCTGTAAGCAAATATTTCCCTGTTTTCAAAAAGCCCCTAAGGACTTTCAAGTGCCTACCTAACATTGTATATTTTTATTAAATATGAAATGCAAATTCTATTCTGTTTAATTTTCACACTAAAATAAACAAAAAGTTCACCGTAATTTCTTCGATACTTTAAATGGTAAGTGCTAAAACAACCAGACGATATTAAAATATATATTCAAACTTAATCTACAAGATGTCGTAGATTTATTCACACAAAAAAAGGACGACAGTCAATATTTGGAGTTAACTATCCGTTTATTGGTCAGAATGATCCAAAAAAAAAAAAAAAAAAAATGAAAGGATATCCATAGTGACGAGCAAAATTAGTCTTGGTCTTGAAGTCTTGTCTTGGTCTTGCAAAAAATGCAAGACCAAGATCAAGTTCAAGATTATGTATACCAAGCAAGACCAAGACCAAGACTACTCGTATAAGTATGGCTGCAAGACCAATACCGAGACTCAAGTGAGCAAGACCGAGATAAAAGCAAGAAATAAGCAAGAGTATTGCAAAACTATTTAAATAGTTTGAAAGTATAATTAATACCGTAAAAAGAGAAAATTCTGATTTTAGAAGGAAAAAATTCGCTAAAAAAAAATGCAAGAAAGTGTAAGATTTTTTAGCAATACCAAGACCAAGACTAAGACTGCATTTTGCAAGACCAAGACCAAGACTCAAACTGCTCTAGCAAGACCAAGACCAAAATTCTGAATGCAAGAGCAAGACCAAGACTAAGACTGCCAAGTCTTGGTCTTGGTCTTGTATTTGCTCATCACTAGATATCCATAATATCCTCCTGTATACCACCTCTTGACTTCACTGGTTTTACCTGGAAACTTCTTTTTACTATGTGGATAAGGGCCCTATAAAAATAATCGCACAAAAATATATTCAAAATCTTTATAAATAGATATAAAAAATAGGTATAGATTGCAACAAATTGAAAAAAAAAAAATTTTTTTTAAATTATGCATCGGATCGGGATCTTTTAAAAAAAGTTTCATAGAAAATACATTGCAGAAAAAACCTCACGATTTTCCCCTGAAATTACTTTCCTAAATAAGATAAAGAATTAGTTTACACAGAGAATTCATGGGAACATGGGAAGTGTTGATAAAATATGTTAAAAACAGTCAGCAACTAACTTTATCACAAATTAATGTTCATCATTTTTACTATTTTCAACATCTTTTTCACATTATGTACTTTATTTTAAAAACTATACAAAAAACCGACACAAAAATAGGTTTATCTCTACATTAAACACGTATATAATTTATAGTGGTGTAACATCTGTAACATCCTGTACACGATATTTGTTGTGCTACAGATTTATCAAGAATATATATTCTAATATTCATATTATTAAGATTAGGGTTAAAAGTTTGACTTAAGACGACGCTGAATACACCGAAACTGTCGCTGGTATATAAGTGCGGCGATAGGGGAGGTATAAAGGGGTATGTATACCGTTTCGATCGTGCTCTCTGACTGCTGCCAAACAAGTAATTAGTCAACACTTTAGTTAATAACGCGCAAGTATAAAATAGCATTCATTCTGTTTGTATCCGACATGCGAAGCTAAAAGCGAAGCTAAAAGCGACGACGCCTCGGCTATGTAAACACATCAGACCAAGAGAGTCCCGCTTAATCTGTTTATATACCTGATTAAATTATAATTGATATTTTTGGTAACGAAATATTTGTTTATTTTATATCTACTTATGTTTAGGTAATAAGTGTTTAGGTACATAATATTATCTATAGATTGTACTTTAAATGCCAGTTTGGAGAAGTGTTAGGTGCGAGCGGTGGGGGGGGGGGGTTCTTGTTGTATGGGATGTTGTTGTCACCTTAATGAAATGTATTATCGAATAACAATATGTAGCAAGAAAAATCGATTTCATTTAAATTTTGTGTGGAGTCATTCACAGAAAAATGTTTTAGCTATGCCGTTCAAGAATATTTACAAAAGTTTGAATATATTCTCTTTAATTGCTGTACTGTACCATTCATATACCGTAATTGCGGATTACTTAAGCCCTGTGGTGTAACTTGAGCCCAAAACAGAAAAAAGTATTATTTTCTGTCTTGTGCTTATATTAGTCAGTAGTAGAAGTAAGTTAGATGTTTAGCTAATAGGTAACAGCAGTAGGTTTACGGTGTTTAAGTTTAGGTAGTTCTGAAAATTGACGCTAGAGGTGAGGCAAGTGTTGTTTACTCTCTGTTTTAAGTTGATGTTTTGTTACGTTGCTAACTTTTGACTGTAAAAATAATTGTGGTAGAATACAAAGGAAGGTAAGTGTGTAATTTTAATATTTTGTTCATTACTAAACTAAATTCAGATATGTTCATATGTCAACCATTTCGTTAATTTTTTAAATTAATCTATTAATAAATCAGTAAAATAACCTTAAAATTAGGGTAACTTAAGCCCATTATAACTTTGGTATAAAATGGTGCAAGACTATAGCAAAAATTCCAAGTCCTTTATGAAAAAATTAACTTTTTTCCAAAGTTAATTTCCTTCTTTAAAAATTTCTCCTTATTTAAAAATTTTGACACTATTGAAACGACGAGAAAAAATCACACAAAAAGGGTCATTAAACTATTATTCTATGTCAACTAGTTTCCGAGAAAAACTAATGTTTGTAAACGGAAATTCGCTACGTTTGCATGATGCTGCGATAAGAGTATTGAATAAATAAAGTTCCTTATATATTTGTACAATGTTTTAATTAGTAACCAACATCCTACATGGTTTCAAACTGTTTTCAAATGAAAATCACCTGGAAATTTAGGTTTGGGCTCAAGTAACCCGATCTTGAGGTTAACTTGAGCCTAAAATCAAAAAAGCTATAAAATTTATGAGCCATAAGAAAAAGATCCATATTATATAATAAACTAACCGTAGTCATATATAAATTAATATACACGAATTTCCTATCCTAAATAAGTATAACAGTTACGCTCAATTTTTGAAATTATCAAATGATTTGCAAATCTGAGCTCAAGTAACCGGCAATTACGATATAATCGAAAATAACTTCAAAAAACTTAATGGTAATGGGGGTGGCACACAGCTTCCTCGTACACACAAGAATAACTTTGAACCAGAATAGAGTGAACAGCTTCTTAAGTTTTTCTAATGGGCCAACTGAGTAGGTTTCTTCGTAATGTCAAATCAATCAGTAGAAAATATTAACACCTTGACGGTCATTGACGTCATAAGACGTCAAGTGAAACAACGTCAAAAATTACATATAAAGTGTATTAGCTGTCAAAATAGTGTACTAATTGGGCGTTTTGTCATTATGGGTTGTGATCGTCGAAAGCATTGGAATATTTTTTGTATTCATATTTAAATTTTTTTGTTCTCTCAGTAACAGAAAAAACAAGGAGCCATTCTATGCATCCAGCGTTTAATATATTTTACGTTTGTGAATGCAAAATAACTACCATTTTAGTCAATAAGCAAATTTTTAGGAACCATATATCGCCTAGCATCCGGAAAATATTTTCAAAATTTTCAACTATTTAGAAACCAAACCATATAATTACCAAAAATTTTGTCGAAAACATTTACGAAAGAATTGTTTATGGAACTGTGGAGAGAAAAATTTTCATATTCCAAAAGTGACTACACCGAGTGTTTAAACCGGTGAACGTCATTCAAAATTTATTTGAAAACAGGTATATAATATTACAAATGTGAAAATTTTCTTATAAAAAACGAATACGCGTCCGAATTCAGTTCTACAATCGTCTATTACCTCTTTTACCTCTTCAAAATATTTGCCTTGTATAAGATTTTATTAAATTTCAACAAATTTTGTATCAACTGTTTATCTTTTGTCTTAAATAGTGATTTTCGTTGAAAATGTTCAAGTTATAAGAGTAAACAAACTTACACATATATGGTTAGGAAAACAAAACATTTATAAATAAATTCCTATCAGTTTTTACATTCAATCAATAAGTTTCGATCAATACGCTACTCTTATATGTGGGTGCTTCAATTCTTCACGAGCGTAAGTAGCACAAAATTTCCTAGAACACATTTCGATATACAACAATACAAAACCTGAAGTTGATTTTATTGAAATGATTTTGTTAAACAGAATAATTTTTGTGGAATCGTGACTTATAGAAGTTATAGACGGCTGATGATTATGTTATCTAATATTTTTATTGTCTTCTAAAACTTCTTTCCACAAGTATCTTCTGCAGTTAGTTTTTTTCTGAAAAAAAAAAAATAAGACATAAAAATATCATTCTTTATTATTTCTATTTATTTTGAATATATAAAATAACAACATAAAAAAATATTATGTTGTTACCGTGGAGTTTTTATCAGAGCCGCTACTGAAACGTGATCCATTTGTGTTGTAAACTGCGAAATTAATCGATGGGTTTACATAGTTTTTAGTCATAAAGTTTATGTATGTAAAAATTTCAAAAATATTGATGCTAGAAATAAATGGAGTAAATGGTCCAAGAAATCTTGTTAAGTTCGGTGATATTTTGTACTCTCAGAGAAAATTGCGCTTTTTATCATTAGAAAACTGAATATTGGGTGACAAGTTGAGTAGCGTTGTGACCAGGGGAGGTGCAAAAGTGGGCAAAATGAGTTTTGCGAGACTCCTTTCTCCGATCTTTCAAAAATTTTCCTCAACAGTATTAGGTAACGAGCAAAAAAAAAAAAATATTCTATCCTCATCTTCATTTATTTAGTAGCTTTTCGTGGTTTGAGACCCCAATGGGTGCGAGGGTAAGTCCAGTCACACATTTTGCACACCTTTCTGTGGCCCCGTTCGCAAAAGACCATCTAGGAACCAGACCATAGATTTCCAGAGAATTTTAGACGAATAGTTCCCAAGTTATGTTACTTGATGGAGTTTTCGGGCACACAGACGGACAGACAGACGAACCGACGGACATAAACGAAACGAATATTTTTTGAAATGCTCGAAAACATAGAGTGAGTGTAAAGATTTACATTTTTAAAGGAAAAAATTTTAATATCAGTAATAATCGCAATGCTTTTGCTACTTTAGTAGTCTGGGAAGCAAAGACGCTGGTACCAAAATCTATATCACGTTTCATAAGCCAAAAATGGATCGTCATAGAAAAATTTGAAGAAAATTTTTAATTTCTATACATAAAAATGGACTATGAAAATGTGTAAATAATAACACCATAATCCTTACCGGTAAAAAGTAGTTATTGAAGGGCAAAAATCGGAATTTTGGGTTTCTAGGCTATAGCTTCTAAGCTCTTTGGAATTTTACAAGTTCAAAGGCATTAGTCTACTCTAGCACTTCTCTGTAATTCATCCAATTTAGCCAAATCTACATCTCTTAAGCTTGTGATTTCATTATTTGACTTTATTTGGTGATAAACCTCAATATTAAGACCAGCAAAAAACCAAACAGAATTTTTTAACCAATCTTCAACATGTCGACCGGTTTCGGTGTCTCAAAACACCATTATCAAGACAAGAATATAAAAATCAATAAAAATAAAAATAAAAAATGAAAAAATTTAAAAAATTTTTTTCATAAACAAAAGAAACTAAAAACTTTTTAGTTTGGATCAAAACCAATCAAATCAAACAATGTCAAATATAGTAACTCGTTCGTTGCAAAAAAGGAAATACGTACCTCACTAAAAATGATATACGAAAACGGAAATGTGAAACAACAAAACATCTGAAGACCAAACTTGCAATAGAGAACAGAAAAATAAAAGAAGAAACGAAAAATCATTTTTAGAAAAAAAACATCTGTAAAAGCCACAAATCGCCTTATGAATCACCTATTCAAATTAGTTCCATTGACTTTCGTCTAAATCCATTGTCAGAAAACATGCTGATGAATCCATTTTGAAAAATTTTTTTATAGGAACAAAAGCAAAAAAAAATGTCTCATGTCACAATTGTGACACTTCAAATTGATTCGTCAAATATCGAACGAATTTTTTTAATTTTAATAATAATTTAATTAGAATGTAGAATTAATAATTCTACATCTCTTACTATTTACGAAAACTCCAGTTAGAGGCATTTTCTCCACAATGGTGACCCAAATTCATATTCCGGAATCTAAAACATTTATTTCACGCACCCGAAACAATTAATTCTTAAAATAATAGCAAGCGTGATGTCGACGCTATTTTGTTTATGTTCTGATGCATTTGTTTCTTACCTCTATACCTTCTTTTGTCCTCCACTAGTACGTTTGTTATGTACGACCAGATGTAATACCTAAATTCTCTGGACTGAACGAACTTATCTTTACACGGAAATCTATACGTACAAGTTGAAATATATTTATACGTAGCTTACCGTCAGTTGAATCAAGTCGTGGTTATCTCCACTAATCATATTTTACCTTTTTATCATTTATTAGTTGTTTTTAGAATGTTAACCAACGCTTAAGAACATACGTTATCGAAACTACTGAATTCTTAGTGGTAGAAAAGCCTGGTCGCAATTTAAGTAAGACAAATGAAATAAAAATATTTGAAGCAATAGATATAAATAGCACATTCCTTGGTGAAGAATTGAATGATCTGCAGTCCTTGTAATGAGTGAAATGAACTTATGTGTTTGCAAAAAAGGGGTATTCTTCCAACTAAAAATGATGATTTGAATGAAAAAACGGAAACGGAGAGTCGTACAGATATTTGACATGCATAGGAAAATAGTTTTCTATCCTTGTTGGTGATGAATGTTGAAGATTAGTGGCTTTATTTTATATTCATCAAATATTTCAATATATTTTATATGTTTTATGTAAGTACTATTATATGTATATAAGAGAAGAAGTATTTGAAATTTATAGTTTATCATATTTTATTTAAAATTTTATGAATTTATCCATCGAATAGTGTGCGGTTGGTTTGAGTTAACAGCCGGAATTGATTCTAATAATGTACTAGAAAAGAATTTCTTGCTCAAAAGTGGATTTAGGATTTTGATACCTATGGATTCCCGATGACCTATACTAACAAACTCTTTACGACTACTTTAACGACGGAATAACGAAATTTTTTTTTTAAAAATATTTCCGAATCAACAAAAGCCTCTTTTCTAGTAGTTTTATATTTTCAATTTTGATAAAAATGGAAAAAGCGATTTCGAAAACTTAAAATTCACTTTTAATTTTGTAAATTCGATCATTTTGCTTATGATTTTTAAAATACTGAAAAATATTAGTAATCGGAATGACGTCATCAAAGCAGAAATATGTTTTTCTTAAATCAAGCTTATGAAAGTATTTTTAATTATTGTAATTGATTGAATTAGACTATTTAAAGAGACTTAACGGCGTTTTTTTGGGTCCAAGTAAGGTTAAAACTTTGGATAATACTAAAAATCATTGTCCCCCCTCTCCAATTCCTATCTAGCTGAGAAAGGATTTGGAGAGAAACAGTCAAGATGGTGAAATGAAGCGATTTTAAGATTTATCAAGGGCCCTCGTCAATTGTTTCCCAAAAGTGCAGCGGAACAAATGCCAAAAAAAAAACTCCAAGGCATTTCTGAATTTTCATCGGTATAAGTAACGCACTCTGACAACTGGTAAGGAAAACACTTTGCAACAGAAATTATTATTTTCCTTTTTGCACCGATATTTTGTCCTACGCCTTGGAGCGGCTACTTCACCTGCTCAAAAATAATTACGCCTTTTTATCCTTTCGCAAAAGTCATTCTCAAATTTGTACCTCTTTTACAAACATAGCAACACTCAAGTTTGAAAATCACTTGATTTTTCATAGTTATTTTGCAATCGTTGAAAGGTGAAAATATTTTGAATTTTCGAAGTTACAGGATATTTTAGGCTTCTAAATATTTAAGAGTGAATCTATTTCGTAAATGGTCACACTAAAAACGGTTCATCTTTATGAATTAACGTTCAATTCGTGCTACTAGAGAACACTCAGCTTGAAAATCAATTGATATTTCGTAGTTATTTGACAATCGTTGATAGGTGTCCGTGAAAATATTTTAGATTTTTAAAGTTGCTGCATATTTTGGGTTTTCTATTCCGCAAAAGGTTAGCGAACTTTTGTACAATTCGTGCCACCAGTCGAAACCAACTATAATAAATATTTAGTTGAATTATTTTATATTTATGAAGATGATATTTATTTGAGAAGAATGATGATATTTTGATGTCCGCTCATATCCTATTCGTGCACTCTTGGTGCTATACAGAAAATTGCTTGCTAGAGGATGGACTACCACGAGTAACTAATTCTCTCTCGTTCGTTGTGATGTATGAATGGGCATATCTATCTATGCTCTATTATTATTATTTACATATATTAAATTCTTAGGCGATTTCACCACTCGTACAGTGACAGTCAGTCAGCCATATTCAGTGGCAAAACTAATGGCGACATCTATCTATTTGAATATATATTACTGATGATTCTCCTGTGCTATTTTATTAGGGTTCCGAAGAAGGACCTCAGGACTCTTATAATTTTGGTCATGTCAATCCATCGTCATTCACATAGAATTTCAAAATTTCTATCTCATTCCAATGGGCTGAAAGAATTTCTAAAATGAAATTGACATTCGTCTTAGCATTTTTCATTTTTAAACTCTATTTGTAAAATATTGAGCTTCAGACTGTTGCACCAAAAAATTTGAAAGACTTGTATTTGCTAAATCACTTAAGCAACCGAATTTTCTATACTTTAAAAACTAATTTAACTAATTTAACTAATTTTGTTAATGATATTAACAAAAAAGAAAATTATCGTTAGGGAAATATTTTAACAATCCTTTTTTTATTGGATTTCTAAAATGAATTCGAGGGCTTGAAAATGTTCAAAAACGTGTCACTTTTTGGAGTCTCTCAGTTTGCCCGAAAATTTTTTTCAATACTAGTCAATTATATTTCCATAAATGATTCACAGATAGCGTTAATGGTAGGTGTAAACACATAAAACGATAAACACATTTTGAAATTTTTATACCCGTTTTTCTCGAAACTACATTTTCGGAAATGGTGGCCAAAATAACTCCAGTAGTAGACTTGAAAATTTACCTGTAGCTTCTTAAATTAAGTAGATAAATTATTTGGGGTGGTGCAAAGGATTTTTGAGATTGGTGAACAGTTAAATTCTTTTTTATAAACAAACTAAAACTGGTGACGTTTTTTTTTAGCCTTTAGGGGAAGTAATTACGTAATTGATCCATAAGGAACACATGTTTAAGTAACATATTTATTTATATTTAAAAGTAAATCGTAAAAAATGTACCTTAGAAGCTCTATGTATTCTATACCGGAAGCTGTAAAGATTTCTAACGACTGAGGAGCCCTAACTTATTGCGTGTCCAACACGCACTGGGCAATTTTTATTATTTAAGGTTCAAAACAGTTAGCGATGGATGTAAGCAATAGAATATTTAGTGCTTATTTATTTTATACATATATAAAGCTGTAAATATTATTGAAGAAAATACATATAATGGAATGCAGGCAAAATGTGAGTGAGGTTGCCCCGTGAGGAGTTGGTTGAGTGAGTGACTGAGTGCTGCTGAGGATTGTCTAAATTGATTTGTTGTAGACATTTTTAAATATATGCATGCATATAGTGTTGTAGAATTGTGACGCCACTGTTTTATTAGATATTATTAAGCTATGGGAAACGCTAGTTTATATTCGCGGAAGGAATAATCTCTTTCATACCAAGAAGTTATGTGCGGTGATATTTATATATTTTTGATTTATTTGAAAATGTTTATTACGATGAGAAATTCAAGACAGGGTGTTAGTGCTCTTTGTTGGTTTGGAAAGTAATAAATATTTGTATACAGGGTGTTTTGTTGGTACACATGTAATATTTGATTATCAGTACCTACCAAATGTGTGATAAAGTCTACTTTTTACGTTTTTATTGGATCCAGACTGCAGAATTCGAGTAATTTGGCGATGAGTTTTTAATTTCAATCATTAAAATAACTAAATTCGAGCAAAAACTACAACCTGAACTATCAAACTGGGTTATTCGTTGTTACCAAAGTTACGCAAACGATGATTTCAAAACAATTTAGTGTCTGACATCAGTATTAAAAATTTCAACTTTTTTTCAATATAATAAAATCAAATTATTTTTACTATCAAAATTAGCAGATTCCCTCATTGGAGGGGTTTGACTTGCAGGAATACATTTTTTTCATTTCGCCTACAAATTGGAAAAAACGTTCCCAAAAATTACGGTTAGTTTTAGATTTTCTCTCTCTATGATTTAAATTACGAATTCTACTATTTCAAAACGATTTCTTGCACGTGTTGCGGTTATCATAATTAGAAATTTCCTATTTTCACAATAAAATTGTTTACAAGTCATTTGGTTATGTGATTGAGATAGATCCTAAATTTTCAGGTAATCTGAATGTGTTTTTAATTTTTGATCCAAAAAAATTACAAAACTTCAGTGAAAAACCAATATTTTGGGAGAATTTAGCCCTCTCTTAGTCTTACATTTATAAATATCGTCAAAAATTTAAATAACAGAATTGTTTGAAACGTAGAAAAACCTACACAAGGATTTTATAACGTATATTCATTTCAATATTTCAAGTATGGCGAACTTTTGTTCATACTTAAACATACAATATTCATATGTTCATTTTTACTGTTCGGTTAAACTAAAGCTTGAACACCCGTTTTACTTTGGTATATGGGTAGCCTAGTTGTAAGACGCTTAACGGCGATTATCAAGAATTTAGTTTGACAATTTTTCAATCAATATGTGATTTTTAATTTAAAGGTATTTTCGGTTCTCTCAGAAAATTGCTACTTGCTAAAAACGAATTTAAAATTTCACCGTTAACTTTGTCTAAAATATAACCAAAATAATTACTGAAACAAGGAAACATGCTTTACCCTTTGGATCACCTGTAGGGTAATTCCATTGTCACTTACATTACAATTTAATTGAAAATTGGGATTAAAATCTTTTAAATTTTCGTATTTAATGAAAAAATCCACTAAAATTTAGTCAAATTAAATCGAATACGATTTGAACTTTTAAACAAAGGAAATCAAACAATAAAAAATGCATATAAATTTTTTTTATACAAGATAAATTAGATGGTCACTTACATTACTCAAAAAGAAACATAATTTTTCATCTTGTACACAATGAGAATTTTCTGTTCTATTTTGATATCAAACAACTTCATTTAAGTAAATTTAAACAAATAATGTTTCAATAAATTATATTAATAATAAATTTCATAAAATATTATATATATATTAGATAAAAATGTAACTTTTAATCGGTCACTTACATTACACCTCTTTGGTCACTTACATTACAGTCACTTTAAAACAAGTTTTACTAAAAAGTAAAAAAAAAAACTCAAAAAACGTTTGTCGGTTCTGATAGCCTCCATTACTCGAATTCGTAGCTTGACAAAAAATCAAAATAATACTCAAAACGAGTATAGTAATTATTTCAGCATAAAGAAAAAGGTAAATTTAGCTGTATTTAAATATTCATTTGAAAAAATCACAAGTTACAATATTTTTTTTATTATTAAGTAATAAATTTTTAAGCTAAATTTACAAAATAAAAACAATTAAAGGTAAAAAAAAAAAAACGTATATCAGTGATTTAGTCTTTTGAGTATTAAGTAGGCATGATTTTGATTAATTATTTTCATTGTTTAATTTTTACTAAAATTCCGTCATTTCATGGAATTGCCCTGTATATTTATTTATATTTTTATAGGAAAATATACGTATATTATTGTTTTGATAAAATTATAATAATAAACAATCACTTAAATTTAAAATTTCCATTGTAATAAAATATTCTGTACTGTCGAGAGTGTGTCATCTTCCGTATGTATTTTATAAAAACAATTATATATTTCTTTTGTTGTCATTAAATAATTACCTGGTAGCCATAATTACAGTTAATATAATTTACATTATGGTCAATCACGTAAAGGCAAGTCAAATATGAACTCATATATCTAGAATTTTTTTTTTTTTGTATTTTACAATCTTAATATGGATAGAATAGGATCAAAAAGGTCAGGATTAAAATATATATTTTCAAATAGAATTTATAATAACAAATAATATAATAAAAATATAGTTAACTGGAATTTTGAACACAACTTCCGTGTGAACTACTTGGATTATCACAGGCGCAAACTGCGACTGTCATTCTAAAAGCAAACATTTCCGGGATCATTGGAGAATTTTTTTTTTGTTGCTAATCTTCAAGTTTCGGTTTAACTACATTTAAAACTAAAATAACTCTTTCCACATTCAAGAAAAGAAATGACTTTCGAACTGGTGGCCTAGGTGGAAGGCGCTTGACTGATTATCAAACGATCCTGCGTTCAAGTCCCAGCCGATCTAGGTTGATAATTTTTTTATTTTTAACCAAAAATAATCATACTTGTTTAATAGAGAATCTAATCGAAATCTGTCTCACTTTTTTTTCTTTTTGATTGTGTACGATGAATTATTGTTTAATCCGGTTGACAAAATTTATTGAATGCGATTAAGTAAAAAGTTCTGTGACAATCAGTTTGAAATAAAAAATTTAAAACGTTTATTGAAAAGATTGTATAATAATAATTTTTTTTTTGTATTGCTTTATATAAATTATTTTGAAAATAATCTAGTAAGGACTTAGTTCCTTCTCGACTAGTTGACCACCCTTGCGAATGAAAAGAATTAACGTGTGGGGGGAATACGTGGAGGAAGGAGTGGGTACCTCTTTAAAACATACTTAAAACGATAAAAAATTCTAAAAAGGACTTTTTTTTCGTCTTTTATTTTCGATATAAAATTAAAAAATGTCAATCTTTAATATTTTTGCGTGAGGGAGATTTTAGTGTTATATTGAATTATGGCCAGTGATCTATAAAATATTGGTTTTGATATAGATCGATTTTTTTTTTTATTACTCCCACGCTATATCAAAGAAGAGAAAAAAATCAAAGGATTTATTTTTTTGAAGATTGGAATATTGTTAGATCAAAATTCTTATTCAATATTAAAAGATACTTTTTTTGTGTAGACAGATTAAATATTGGGTATTTTTTTTGTTAATATTTCGATAGTTTTCGGTCGATTGCTATTTTTGGAACGAAATTGAAAATGTTTTTCAGATTCAGGTATTAATTATCAAGATTTAGAGTACAATTAGGGTTTCGTTCAATGAGCAGTATTAGACCAAATTAACTTTTTTATATTTTTTTATATTTTTTTATATTTTACTCTTCATTAAAAAAAATATTTTTAGAATCCTTAGTAGCAGCTCTTTTAATCGATATCTCACGCGATATATTAATCAAAATGTTTTTGGACCAAAATACCCCCTCTATATCCCCCAATTTAATTCAGAATAATTTTTCTTTTATAATCGGTGGCTGGCGTAAAAATTTCAAAATAATTTATAGTTCAAATAAAATCAAATTTGGAAAGTACATGATATTGATTTTGAGTCTCAACAAATTAAAGAGATAATCGGCCAAAAATTGCGAATGTTTAGAAGTTAATTTTTTATTTTTCCTGTAATGTATACAGAACTTTCCATTTATCGGTATTATTTCAAATTTTCCGGATTGTTGATTTTGGTGGAATGGAAATTTTTATACATTTTTGGATTTAAACTACAAACTAATATAACTTGAAATTTAAATATATATATATATATATATATATATATATATATTCGGGTAGTCCTTACAAAACTAATATTTAAAAATTACTAGGGACACCCGCTCATTTTGTTTCACAATATGAAAAAAGACTTCCATAAAAATTTGAGATTTTTAAAAAATGTTTTAGGGGTCACTACCAAGTTTTGAATTTTCAAAATAATCGAAGATTTTTCAAAATTTCTATAAAATTTCATTAAGTTGGTGGGCACCAAAGTGATATTGATTATAAATTAAATAATGAATTAGGACTCTACCTTAACTTTTAATTTTGGTCTATTTCAGTTAAATTTAACCATGCTTCGTAACTTTGAATTTAAATAATTTCCGTTTTCCTGGCTTTATCTCTTTTATTATTGCATTTATGTAAATTTTAAATTTGCAGTTTATTTTTAGAAAAGAATAGAAGATCGATTTGTTTCGAATATAAGAATTATTTAATTTTTTAACGAAAACTCATGATTAATTTTATCTGAAAAGAGGTATACATATCACTCACTCATAGCTTATTAAATAGATGTTCTCAGACATGCGTTTTGTAGTGCCATCCAGGCTCTGGGAAAATCTATTTAATAAGCTATGAGTGAGTGATATGTAACTAAAAATTAATGTAGTGTCCTAATTTATTTCTTAAATCATAATCAATGTCATTTTGGTGCTCACAAACTTAACGAAATTTTATAGAAATTTTGAAAAATCTTCGATTATTTTGAAAATTCAAAACTTGGCGCCCACCCCTAAAACATTTTTTAAAAATCTAAAATTTTTATGGAAGTCTTTTTTCATATTGTGGAACAAAATGAACGGGTGCCCTTAGTAAATATTTCAGAAATTCTTTCGCCAATAATAGAAGCGCACAAATGACTTCCACCATTGGACGAACGGACGAATGGACAGCGAAGCCTCACCAAAAATATTGGGACGTCTAGTTACCGTGTAAAAATCACATAATTACCGTATTTTATACCAAATAACCGTAAAAACCATAATTGTGATAGCTAATTAACCAGCGTTCATTTAATTTTCCGGCTTGACATGTGCATCAAAAGTGCACCACAATCACCGGCGAACATTATTACAACAAAATAAACGATTTTAGACAGACACGGAGACGACCGCACCCATTTCCTCCGTATTTTCGCGGGGGCAGCACTGTTGCAGCGGCTGGCTGCTTGCCGAGGACCATGGCTGGTTTGTTTTGATTTAAATAAATGACCCATTGTGTGATATATACATAGGTACATATTATTTTCTTAATTTTAACGTTCAAAAAGCAGCATATATGAGATATTATTCTATTATATAATTTATTAGCCAATTCAAAATAAGAAATTGATACTTTTTGTTTTGTAGTCTAAAGGTTTTTTTTATCCATTTTGATGGAGTTTGTGAGTCAAAGAGCCAAAAAGACTGTACATAGTATATTCTACTGAGTTGTCAGATTCATTGTTATACGTAATATTATTGAATGTGGCTTGCGTTGCTGGCGACATCTGTTGCATGGACATGATATAAATGAGGTACAATTTATTTCTTATTATTTAATTTCTATCACAGTTTTCTACGACGTGGCGGAGAACACGGGAGGAGAAGGTTGGATCTTTGTTATGGTTAATAAGGTGATAAAATATTCAAAATTTAACAAGTTTACTAGAATTGTTCACGATCATAAAAATCATAAATCTAGTGATGAAATGATGGCACTGGAGCGAATTATTGGCTTTAAAAGTCGTTCTCTTCAGTTTTACTACAAGTGAGCGTGTAGAACCACTAGAAAAAGGATTTCTGCTGAATCTGTTATATTTCCAAACGAAATTTCGTTATTTTGACAGCAAAAATGAAAAGTCCACACCCGAATTACTCAAATTCAATCATCGCTCTAATTCAAATCACTTTCATCAAGTTTTATTTACAAGAAAAACTGATTTTTTAACTTGATGACGTCATTAGGTTTACTAAAATTTTTCGGTATCTCAAAAACCGTAAATGAAATCATAGAATGATGAAACTGGTAACGAATTGTAGGATTTCAAAGACGCTATTTCCAATTTTACAAAATTTAAGTTTGTAGAGCCACTAGAAAAAGGACTTCTGTCACATCAATCCTATTTCTAAACGAAATTTCATGTTTTCAATCGTATAAATGAAAAGTTTGTAAAGAAACCTGGTGGTTATATCTCTTTAAGATATTCTAAAGTAGACTTATTGACTTTATTGACTCCAGAAACCAGATAATAGTAGCCAGAGTATCTGAATCACAAATATTTCAATTTTCGTACGAAATATAACACATGTTTGTAAAAATTAACTCGGCGTGTGTACACTGGGTCTTTAAAGGAACAGTCGAAATTAATTTTCAATAATAAAAACTCATTTTGTGCCAAATAATTACTGTTCCGTTTATTATGACTTGCCTGTAAATATTCCCCATTTTCAGATGCTTGAATAATTCAACTTTTTGGAGCCAATGCCAAAAAAATTATATTCATTTGAAAGCTCATAGTGTAAGCTATAAAAACCTGAAACCATTTGTTTTAATATTCCTTCATTGTAGAGCTAGGGATTTTTTTTAAAAAATTTTATTTTTCATGCTTTTTGGGCTACTGGTCGATTTTTATTAATAACAGTTTTAAACTTTTGACTCTGGAAACTGCTGGGCCGTGTAGTAGACACTCCAAAAAGTAGCTCAGAATTTTTTGAGATTTTTTGGAAGCCTAGAAAACTTTGAAAACACGACCGTTCCCTGAAAGACCCAGTGTACATACCGTGTTCTTAAAAATATAGTGTACACACGCCGGGTTAATTATCTAAGGAGGTGTTTTGGGGCGGTAAGGACATCGATAACCAACCGGCGACAAAATATTAAATTCACCTCTGTTTGTAATATCTTCCTCGACATAAAATCATAAGTTTCAATTACCTCAGGTACAACATATTCCCGTTGTCTATTCCCGGTGTCATTTACAAATTAATATTCAAAGAAAACATAATATTAAATATATACTTCTCTGACATTGGCGTCATAAAACTGAATGCGTATACGAAGGCCTATTTTAACACAAATATGTAAAATATCATCTACACTAGCCTACCATCTATATTCGCTATTATAACACTTTAATATTAACGATGACAACACATGTCCCGAGGTGTGACGCGACACACAGGTAAAATTGATGAAATAAATGACGGAATAGAAAACGTGCGAATGGGTCAATATGTCCGTTTAAACGCTCATCGTGAATATTATTAAAGCGAAATTTTCAGAGGTACTTACCTTTACTGCCGAATTTAACATTATGGATATGATACGATCGTAGTTGCCATTGAAAACGGCAGATTGTTTTTTTTATTTCTGGTTGGTTCATTTGTTTAAACAAAGAAATATCAGTGCTTGTATAATACTCCACATTTATAGATCAAATTAATTAAAAATGGTGTAACGTCATTAATAGGGTAAGTGCGGGAGAGATGCGCAGTAGCCATAGTTCATCCGTTGACTGATAGATATCGCTATTAATGTATTATACAGGGTGGGGCAGGGAAGTATCCCTAACTTTGAAGGTAAATTAAAAAAAAACGAAAAGTGTTAGAACAAAACTTTATTGTGGCATCAAAAGGGTACAGATGGAAGTTAATTCTTACTTTGTTTTAAACTCGTGCATCATGAGGCAAGTCAGCAATTAAAGTTTCACATGCCTGTACTCGTTGTTGCTAGTCCCGTTGTGTGAGTTCTTGAACGATGACCATCTTGTATGGATGGAAGTGGAGTTCTTCGTGGAGAATACGACGCACAGTGCGATTAGACAATGCAAGGGCGGATGCATGCTTGCGGGCAGAACGCTTAGGAGACTGCAAGATCGATCTTCTGACACGGTCAATGTTTTCTGGAGTTCGGACAATTCTCCGAGCCCCAACTCTCTTTTTCACTACAGTACCACATGCACGGAAGTTTTCCACCCACAACAAAATGGATTTGCGGTCAGGAACAGGGTTGCGAGGGGGAATCCGATAACGAATTCGCAGCGCACGCTGCACTGCAACAATAGACTTATTCTGAGAAAAATACGTCTCGACAGCAAAAGCGCGTTGCTCATTCGACCAAGCCATGTCTACAACTGACAGCGCTACTATCGGAAAATTCCGTGGCCACAGCGTCATTCGAACCTACCCCCACTCCTCCAACATGTCCCCACTACTCACAATGCCACCTCGAAAGTAGGGATGTTTCCCTGCCCCACCCTGTATGTTTAAAATAAGTTACTTATTTAAGCTGTATATGGTAACGCTTATGATTAGTCCATCAGTTTAGTAATTATCCAACTTTTTATTATTGAAAAGTAAGTTTTTTAACATAATATTTTATCAAGCATTTAATTCATTAGAATTTAAGAATGTATATTTCATTATTTCAATGAAAATGAGTTTTGTTATTAATTTAGGTATATTTTAAAAGTACTGTATAAAATTTTAGGTTGGAATTCGGCACTATGCTTGCTATAGCAACATGCGACATCTATCCCAACAAAAAGGAGAGATGTCGCATCATATTACATGTTAAAAACATAGACTTATATACCTTAATTTGCAATTTCTTTTTTGAACTGTAAATTATGCCACGTAAATATAAAATATCCATTAATGGATCAGGAAGAGCCCCCATATTAGTGCAGATAACGAAAATAATGATGATTGCGTGTATATTGACTGTTTTGAAAAGTAGTCAGAAACTAAAATAAAGTTGACTGGTTAAGATGTATATAAAGTGCCAAAAGCGGTTACATATGGTATGCATCATGTATGGAGATGTGTGTAAAATGCAAAATTTTTAATATGAACTATGCGGCATCTCTCCCATAGGTGTGGGAGAGACGCCGCTTTGAAGGCTCTACAAAAATGTTAATTATGAATCCTTTATGACTCAAAATTTAAAATTATTTATAAACAATTTTAAGGAACAATGTTTACATTCATTCTGAACTAAATTTCAAATCAATTAAATGCATACTTTAAGATTTATCAACCGTTTTCAAAATGTGCGGCATCTCTCCCGTATTCACCCTACATACAACACAATGTCTGGACTCGACCACAGTTGATTTTTCCATACTTATAATCCCGCGCAGTCACAGATTATTATTGAATAGCCCTAAAAATAAATAACAATGATGACAATATTCATAATAAATTTATTATTATTATTTTTTTTTTATTCCCAATATAAACGCCGAATTCTAAGATGCGATTTGATTTAGTATGTGGATATGGTGACGCAGGTGTACTGATTCCCTCTTTTCATAGCGCGCATTATATTCATATGCTGGTGGTTTACAATATAATCAACGGTGTATTAAGGTCCTTTCTTTAAAGATATCAGTTTTTTTTTTGTTTCTTTATAAATATGATCCACGACCAGATATTATATTGAAAGCGGAAAAAATTTGCTATTATTTGTTTGATTTCAATAAATTATTTCTTTCAGAGACAAAATTCAAAAGGTGACTTATGTTTTTGAACGTTATGTTTTGTGTGAGACGGACGAATTAAACAAAAAAAATTTAAGTTTTAATTAGAAGATGAGCTCGAAGTCTACGACAGTCGTATAATATTTTATGATTAAAATTGAATTGAAAAAATATAACATATCTACAAAATATTATTCAAAAATAATTGTCTGTTTTACTTTTTTTTTTTTTACTTATTTTCATTCTAAAACATGAGGTATTGTCCTGCAAACACTATAAGGATATCTATTTATAAATAAAAGGTGTTGACTTTGGACTATTGTTGTCTGTTTATTTGTTATCAAGTCTGTGGATGGCCCCATTGTCAACATAATCATTATTTATAGTGATTCTTCAAAAAAAATAAAAATGAAAGAAAGTAAAAATTTTTATTTTGAATCTTTCAATGAATTTAGAGAAAAAAATAAATTGGAACAATTATTCTTTATTAAAAAAAAAAAAAACATAAAAAATTGAATAGGAGCTGAAAGGAAGTAAAGGATCCAAGGAAGATATTTTAATTGGTAATTTTTAAAAAAAGTCTATCCATTTTTTGGACGTTGCTGATCCATTTATGGGTCTATTTTCATTTTTATTCCTTCATCATTACTTGTTAAAGAAATCGATGACTTACTAAAAAGGTGGATTCTTATAGATTATGAATAATTTAAAAAAAAATTAAAATAAAATTTCAGATTTTTCTTAAAGATTATCTGAACCTCTCATTTAATTCTAGGTATATGAGTTTTAAAAAAATCAATAACAGTTTTTTGAAAAACGACACTGTCTATTAAATTGTGTAAGGTCCGATACTAATTACTTACAAGTGGTCAAGTACTGACAGTCCACCGAACGTGAGGACAGATCAGGGCCATAACTAGGCTCGGCCAGCCGGGGCATTGCTCCGGGGCCCCCAAGAGAATACAACAATTATTTCTTGGCAAATTTTAAGGGCGGTATTTCTGTAAAATTAGGGCAGCAAACGACTGACAAGCAAAAAAAAAGGTCGTCCAGAACGAACGATTGACGAGTAAAATAAAAAAAGGTCACCGTTTTTTTCCTGCGGCGTGGGGGCCCCCAATGTACTTTCTGCCCCGGGGCCCCCGAAGACTTAGTTACGGCTCTGGGACAGATCATAACGATTTCGTTGTTGTACTATGAAATTCTTAAAAAACTGGACCAAAAAACTAACTGGTGCTAACTGACAAAATTTTTTCTTCGGATTTTGCAAATTCTCAAATAAAGGATTTCCAGTTTTATAGTTAAGCATTATTGGAAAGTAAATATATTCAAAAATTTCTCTAAAAAATCTTAAGGGGGGCCACTAGTGTGACATTTTCAAAAAATTGTAAAATTTTTTTTTACATGTTTCGATAGTCTATACCTTTAAAAATAACATATTAAAGCGCATATCTTAAATAGCTTTTGAGTTACAGCCATCCGAAGAGCGGATTCTGATTTTCATTGTTAACTTAAAGGTATTGAGAAATGTATAAAGGTTGATAGTTCGGGAGTTTTTGGACGTGGCTACCAGTCACATGTTGTGGAGAAGCTAGACCCTGGCACATTTAAACGACTC
Source organism: Brachynemurus nebulosus (assembly GCA_035578155.1). NCBI lineage: Eukaryota > Metazoa > Arthropoda > Insecta > Neuroptera > Myrmeleontidae > Brachynemurus > Brachynemurus nebulosus. The sequence goes on along the minus strand of JAPWDM010000009.1, from coordinate 5,138,561 downwards.
ATCTAGTTTTACTATGACCGTTATATTGAGTACATCGTAAATAATTTTGGTAAAAATTCTCAGTGATTAAAACTAAAAGGTAAAATATAGAAAAACTACATTTTTCAAATTTGCTGCAGTTATAACTCGAGTTGATTCTTATTGCAGTTTCCTTTATATATGTTTCTCCGTACCATGAACCTCCAGTTTTCCAATCTAATAATAAATGTAATTTTTGCAGGCCAAAAATCAAATTTTCACCCAAATTTTGAAACTTTTTTCAAAAAACTTTGCCATTTTGTTAAATTTCACCTTTTTTTCTTCGATTTAGGTTCCCGATACGGGCAATACTTTCTAGTTTAATAGGCTTTTTGGTTCTTTTGATTTCAGGCACTGTGAAGGTCGCTATCACTACAGCAGTGGGGGAACTTATTTTTAGAGCCTTGGGAGATCGTGAATAACACTCCCTGAATTTTCAATTTTTTTCAGTAGTTTTCTTTAAAAAAATTCCTTTTTTTAAATTCCAAAAATCACCTTTTTTTAAGGCGGTCACACTAATGGTCCCCCTTAAATATTTAAAAAATCTTAAATCGAAATATATTTCATTCTGATTGTAGGGTTCCTGTAGCCTTTTACAATTTTTTGAACACACCCAAAAACCAAAATAAAAGATCAAATTTGATTCACATCAAATCGAGATATACACACGTCTATTTTTAGAAAAAAAAATATCTGTAAAGATTGATTAGCATTTATAATTATATCAGACCCATATTTATAATTACTATGAAACATTTTGTGAGTGAGCGAAGCTCTTTCTTATGCGATGGTCAGTTATGGCCTTATACACTGCATCACTTGGATCAACTGAACTGAAGGGGTGTTACTGCCAAGAGGTGAATAATATCACAAAACTCGTCGTTCAAAACTCAAACTCTCATGACAAGCATAATCTGAAAATTGTAGATATATATATACACAGAAGAACTAAAACGAATGATTTAACTACATAATATATAATAAAATAACAAACGCTACAACTTCTTTTCTGATCACTGATCGCTTCAATAATATTATTCACCGGCTACAAAATATACAACATAATAATAATAACATATCAAAAAAATTTTGAATTGGGGAGAGTGGGATAAATGAGCAAATTTTTTTAATAGTCCAAAAAGAAACGTTTGAAGTTTAGTATTAATTTTGCAGAACGTAAATAATATTGAAAACCAATTGAAATCAACAAAATATAAAATTTGGATAATGTTTGAATTAAATAAACACAAAAATTTACAACTGTGACGTCATTAAGTACATTTAACAGTTTCTGGGCAACAAAACTCATGGACCGGAGCTTAATATATTTAATGGTCTTCAAAGAGGGGGCCCAGGAAAAAGTAAAAGGAGCTTTTTTGCTCGTCACTTTTTTGAGAGGGAAAATTTTATAAAATTTTTTCTCCACCTCCCTGTTTCCAGCACGCCAGTCATACTTTGAGTTCAAATTTTGGAATAATTAATGGAATTTTATTAACTAAGTCACGGAAAATTTTTGACTAATATTTTTTTTGAAAAAGTAGTTAACTTGGTCCTGATGACGTCATCAGATTGTTAAAAAATTGAGTCAGTACAGGTAAACCTTTTTTGTGCGGTCGATAGGGACCAGATTAAAAAAATTGCACAAAAAAAAAATATATATATTCAAAAACTTCATAAATAACTATAAAAAGTTTTGTTCGGTCCAGATTGTAAGAAAAAAACTTTTTTGCGGTGGTTTCATCGAAAATTCATAACTAGAGTTGGGAGAACAGTTCCGAACAGAATCGCCATATAAAATATTTTGAATTGGGGGGCTATAAATTTTATTAGAAGGCTGAGAATTTTTCCCTGGATTTGATGACTAGCCTAAGGAAGCTTTAAAGAACAAATCAGTAAAAATTAAAAATTACCCATTTTTTATAATATAATATATAATTTTAATTTTAAAAATAATTTAAAAAAATTAATGTTGAATAAATAAGTGGTCGACTGTAATAGAAATTAATTTAAACGAATTCAAAACATTTATATTGTAAACAATATCTCTATTTCCGTTGTGATTATTTTAATAATATGTACATGTCACCTTCTTTATACCTGCTTTAATGTAAACAAAATTGATTGTATTAGTAGATTGTATCACTCTAGTAGGTCGCTCACAAGACTGAACATGGTTTTGTTTTTGCATTAGAAAAATATAAAGATATGTATGTACATATAACAAGCAAAATGATTCATAATATTGGCAATTAAAAAACACAAACAGACACAAAATAACATTAACGATGTGGTATTAATAGTAAAACGTCGTAAAACTGATTTTTAAAAAGATTGATAATATTTTTACGTTTTATAACAGCCCTCCAGTTCTATTCGTAGCCCCCCAATACAAAATATTTTATATGGCGACTCTGTTAGGGACCTTTTGTTCCCATCTCTGTTCATAACTCAAAATGCTCAATACCTCACAATTTGCTTAGATGTTATCTTTATAAATAAGATAAAACATTAATTTACACGTAGGAACATTTTATTTTATTTTTATTATAATATTATGAGAATTGTGAAAAATGCATCTGTGAAAAAAGTAAATGATGCAATAACTTATATTCTTATGCAATGTACTGATTAAATGCTTAAAAACCATTAAAAAGTATTTTTATCAAAAATAGTTATTATAGTTAACGTTTAAGATTTTTACTGTCTCGTGATTTTGTTTCACATTATGCATTTTAATAATCATTTTTTTTAAAAACCGCATAAAAAAATCGCACAAAAAGGAGCCGCTTAAAAAAGGGTTTGGTTATACACAATTTCTAACTTGGTGTGACAAAGATTTAATAATGTTTAATGCTAATTACAAGTTTCATTTTTAAGATAATAATTAAAGAATTAAAATTCCAATCCAAGTTCTAATCCAAATTTTGGTATTTTAATGACTGAATTAAAATTTTCACATAGTGAGCGTAATTCATTCCAATAAAAGGAATTTGTGACGTTAGAAAGTTACTGGCTTGTCGTCTACTCCAGAGAAAGCTACCCGAGCCGCTCAAAGTTCTATTACTGTTTTCGTCTCACTTTCAAACAGAACAATTGCCCCTTCGTTATCGAAATTTTCATCTCAAAAACTACGCTATTGATACCCAAAATCAGTTTAAGAAATTCTAAAAATCACCCCAAGTCACCTTACCTCTCCGAACTGTATGCACCCATAAAAAATCGACTCAATAAAAGAAGATCAACATATTTTATTACGTTACAATTAAATATTTCATCTAGCTTTGTTTTTATTTGGTCACACCATTCACAAAAAAATATATTTGATTCAACCATTTCTCTCACTCCAACACGCAAGTATAATATATCGTTCTCATTCTTATTAATTGTTCATCAAATATTTTTAATGATATTTTTCGATACATATGTGTAGTTTATTTTCAAAAAGTAATTTCTGAGAAAAAACTGATATTGAGATTAATATAGAATTGTAAACTTTATTTAGAAAGCCATTATTCTAAAGGGAAATCTTTTTCCAAAACTGACTACAAAGGACTTAAAAGGCATCAAATTTTAAGTTTAATTTCAAAACGAAATATCTGAATAAAAATTTGTTTTCAAAACGCAATTTCTGAAATTTTATTTCTTGAATTAAATAATGACCATTATTTTGAAATTTTTAACGTGCATAAAGGTACATTAGTAAAGAAAAAATACACTTGGAACGGAAAACCCAACAGAAATTATTACGCTCTAATCCTTTTAACTCATTTTTTGTTGCACAATAGCATCATGGATATTATGAGTAGCGTGTTACTATCATTAGTGCTTGAAAAAAACACCGGAAGTAAAAAGAAGAAATTGCTACAAATCGAAGGGAAAGAGAAAAATTGATAAGTCTAAATTACTCTATGCTATTCCATATTTTTACAAAATAAAGCAAATATTTTACTTAGCAAAAAGATCACGTTTATTTTTTATGTGTGACAATTGTTTCAAGCTTAAAAGCCCATTTTCAAACAAAGTAAGATGACTTTATTTATATGAAGGTAGAAAAAATTTTTAGAAAGCCATAACAAAAAAAAAAAGAAGGAAATACGAAAATTAAGTTGCAGATGAAAAAAAGCGGCAGAATGTGACTGCATTGGGGAAGCCTGTAGGCTGAAAATTTAACATAATACTAATTGGGTGGGAAAAATATATTTAATATTATTCATTTTAATTTTCATTTTAGGCAATTAATTTATTACTATTTTGAAATTTTGTTTTCAAAATGAAATATCATAAAGTTTTATTTTCAAAATGAATTTTCTTTTTTTTGAGAACACATTTTTAATGGGATTAATTTGAATTAGATTTTTATACTGACTGAGGTTGTTCTCTATAACATCCCTGGTATTTTGCTGGCGTTAGATATTTTACTCAAAAATTAGATTTTATTACAAATTGTTTTTTGAAAATAAACTCCGCATATTATACATTATTTTATTATTACGAAGATAGTAATAAAACCGATTTTGTATATTTGTCGGCCAAGAAACCAAACGTTTGCTACTCACTGCCACCCCTCTCCCTTTCGTTCCCTCACCGAAGCCTGTTTGCTGGTATATTGGAGTGAATATTTGACATGTAAGATGGACATTTACTTCATTAGCTTATATATGTTAGGTTTAAGACCACCTGCTTTTACTTCTATATGTGTTGTATTTTTATTTCGTTTTCATTATTTTTGATTGCTTTGAGTCCGAAAAGATTTCCATTTGATTTCAAACAGGGTCTTATGTACACATACATATGTGTGTATTAAATATTATTTGTTTGTATTTTTGATTAGCAGTTATAATAAAATATCTATATAAAAGTTGCAACAAAACTTACCTTGTGGATGCTGCTACAATGTTTCAAAAATTTTATGGCCATTTCGATAGCTTATAGCTAATTATCGGTAAATAAATTAATAGTAGATACCTGCGTATTAATGATTGTGCGAATGGATATTGCAAGTTTTGTTTTTATTTATGTTTTGACTTGAGACTTCAAGGCTATACTCTAAGGTATTGATTTGGTGTAAAATTTTATAGAGGATGTGATGAAAAAATGTCTTTTCTCGGGCTTGGTTCAAGTTGCGATTAACAATCAAACTTAACCCTAGAATCATACGTTGATCTACGAGAAACGTTAATCATACATCGACGTCGTTTTGACGGATGGACTTTTTACGGAGAGTTTTAGAGTTTATTTGCAAAAAACATTTTTTTTACATAACAATACTACAAAAGCGAACAAAATATTTAAAAAAATTGGATAAATACATCATTTATTAATGTAAATGTAAATATTTATTAATTTTTTTAATCTTTCTATCAAAGCATATTTTCATTATAAAAATTAAAAAATAGATAAATACATCAATTGTATCATAAAACATGTGTTTCAAATAATTAATTTATGAACTATTATGAGTCAGTGGACATGTGTGACGTTACAGAATGTGAAATTTCTCAGTCATAAATATTCCTATAGATATATAGTTATTTCCCCATTAGGCACATTTGTAAATTTTCTAAAATTTGTTAGTTATTTTTCGAATAAGATCTCAAAAAATAATAAAAATTAAAATATTTTCCACAAAATAAATTGTTAATCTTTTAGTAAGTCACTTGAAATGCATTCTTTAGTTTTCGATTCAATATATTAAAACTTCAGTATTATGTCGTCTCTATAAGTCAAACAGCTGTAATCATCTTTCACATTATCATAATCATTGAATAAATTAATTATAACATGCAAATCTTTAATAAATTTTAGAAACTTTTGGAAAACTTTTATATGTGAAGTACAAAATCTTTAAAAAAAAACATCGCTTAATCATACATCGACGTCCTTTTGACGGACACTATTTCAATACAAACAAAACGACAATGACTATAAACAAAATAAATACGTCTTATGTGTTATAGAAACAAATAAATTAGATAACAGAAATCTCACAGCAAGCAGGTACCGACAAGTTGTAGTATTGGAGCAGATAGAGAAGTTCGTTCGTCGTTTTGACGTGTACGTATGATTCTAGGGTTAATGGTGTTAAGTAATTGACGAAGTGCCAAAAAAACAAAATTTTAGCATGCTGTTTAGCTTGTTGGCAATGCCACTTAGATTCCTGTTTTGAATCTAACTGAATTATTTTTTTGACACTTAGTCAGTTTTTCAAGTTCAGTCTTCAAATGAGGAAAAACGAAAAGTATTTAAAAAATTGCCACGTTGGCGCTGGGAAAAGCGCTGGGGAAAATGTTTTTGCAAACTATTTTTAGAGGAATAATGAAAATTTCACAAACACAAATTGCACAAATTTTGCCAATGAATCTAATTCATTCTTGTATTGGACTTAATGACGTCATCACGTACATAAATTTTTTTTTTTTAAAATGAAAAAATCATAAATTTGATATTTGAAATCTGGAATCTGCAGCTGCTAATATTTTCTCGATAGTGCTGTCTTGATTTTTCACAAAATCGGGATTGTATAAATAGCAAAAAGTTACAATTTTATATTTTTCAACGAAAAATTTCTATTTTACAAATTTGAGATTGTGGATAACCTCGGACTGCGGGGAGTACTTTGAAAATGTTTGCCTTGAAGTAATTTGAATTCAAAAATTGAGGATATATTGAATTTGTAAAACAGTGAAAATTTTATATATAGTAAATAAATCTTGATTGTCTAATATCGACTAAAAATTTAATATACAATTTGTCTATAGATATAGATATAATTTTATAGTTTCTAATTTTATGATATTGAATGTTCCAAAAACATTTTAACTTTTCCTCTCGTAATCATGCAAAATTAATTCAAAATATTTCCCTGATTAAACATTTTTTTTATTCTTTTGGAAAGTATTTATCAAGATAAACTGGTATGCGGGTGATTGAGAGCTTAATGTACATTGCCTATATTCAGGGACAAGTAAGATCATTGCATGTATTCCGTGGTCATTTATTTCAAACTGACTATTTTTACTGAGCTCGGTAAATTTTTTGGTCTGTTTCTTTAAAACATTGTCGCCCATCTACTAAACTAGTTTGTTAACTGCTCAAAATGGCTTCGAACTGTTGGAACACGTACTATTAAGTTATTTTTATTTTTAAGATTACCTGTAAAATTAACTTCTGGAGTAATTCAACAACTAGAACCTGTTGTTCTGCGTGGAGTTGATGTCAATTAATGTTCGATTTCTCTTTCTGCTAAAATATTTTTGAGCTATCACGAAGACGCTTGAGTTCAGTCTATGTAAAAGGTTTTCTTCCTAATGATTTTATAAGTACGGATCGCTTGGAGAGGTGCAGACCTTTATAAAAGTGAAACGAAAATTCATTTCTCCTGGAAAAGTTAATTCAAAACGCATATGCGATGTTCCACACTGCTGATATCTCAAGTTCAAACGTGAAATTAACAATTTTTCGGTCCACCCGATATTTATCTATAACATTTAAAGATCAAATCAAATACACAACTATATTGTATGATATTTAACGATATATCGTATATAAATTTTTTTTTTTATTTTTTATTTTCAAATGCAACTTGTATTCTTGGTCAGTGTTGTTTGAAGCAGTTCGGTTGTTTGGTAATACAAGTTGATATGTTGTTATATTGCTAGTTATTAAACTGTCATTAGCTGCCAGTGACGACGAATAACGAACATCAGACCCGACTCAGTGAAATTGATCCATACACACACACACACACACCGTACAAAGATCCAGTCAAATAAAAAAAAAAAATAAGAGTCAGCCAAGTACGAGTGGGACATGCGTCAAGTCCGAGTTCCGCAGTGGTAACTATCGGGATAAGACATTCAAGTATATTGCTAACGGTTTATCTTCAGCTTAACTCGATTTCGCAAACGAGGCTTAAAAATCAATAGTGATTTAGACCTGAATTTTTCGATGGATATTTTCTAATATTAAAACATACTTCGATGCAAAATTTCATTTACTGGAAACCATTTCCCTTATAGATTAAGTGCTGGCTACATAAAGAAGTTTGTTACCGCTACATGGCTGATTTCTTTTGTAAACGGATCCTTTTTTGTATCCAAGTTCAAATAATTTTGTCTGCCAGCGCAATCCTGTGGCTTACACGCAGGAACGGTCGCTTAAATAGTTAAATTTCGATCTAAAAAAATTTATAAGACGCATGTGTTATAACTATGGAAACAGTTTTTATTTTCAAATTATTATTAGGTATTATTATTAAAAGCTTTTATTTAACTTGATATGTTAGTATATTGGTTTAGATCAAATCTTGGAATCAAAATTTAGACAGGTTCTAATTGAGCTAGAGGTTTCAAATTTTACATACGTGTCTAACCTTGTTGACAATGCAATATTGTATAATTAGTTTTGTCCTACATTGCCCCCCCCCCCCCAAAAAAAAAAAAAATTGTTGATTTTTAGTCCTGTGCAACTTTTTGACATTTAGAATTGTCAAATATTGTCCATTGATTTTACATTGCAATTTTTTGTTTCCATGGTTATGCTTGATTATGGTAAATTAACCGATTAAAATATAGGTAGAATATTACCTCTTTAATTTTTTTTTTCAAATTAATTGTAATCAGACTAAAAAGTAGAAAATAAATTAAAGTAAAAAAATGTTTTTTTTAAGAAAAAGCTTTTATTTAAAAATGGCTAAAAAAACTAAAATAACTTTTGAGTGAAGTTTGAAGCAATATGCAACATAAATAAAGCTTTTTCTTAAAAAAACATTTTTTTACTTTAATTTATTTTCAATTTATTCTTAGAAAACGCGGAAATTTGTTGACAGAGAGTTCTTTAGTGACGAAAGTGCCGACAGACAGCGAGAAAGTGGCGTAAAACTGTGAAATAAAAAATTCATCACATACTTGCATGTCGATTGATTGAATGTTATGAAAAAATTCACAATTGAATTTTTTTTTAATGAATATCATAAAAAAAGATCCTCGAACAGACAATATTGTAACTTTATCAGGTATTTTTCAGATGCAATAATAGTATATAATTATAGATATTACTTGGCAAGGACCGTAAGTGTTATTTTTGTGATCTCGGATGCAGTGCGAGAATCCGAGGCTAAAATCTGGTCCCAAAAATAAACCTGCGGACTGAGTATGAGTAAGTTACTTTTTCAACCGAAAAAACTGATGAATAAAATTGAAAAAAAAAATTAATAAAAAATAATAAATTATAAATAACAATAATAATAATTTAAAAACAAAAACTGTTTCCATAGTTATAACCCATACATTTTATAAAATTTTTAATATCGAAATTTAACTATTTAAGCGGTCGTTCCTGTATTAAGCCACGGGATTGCGCTGGCAGACAAGATTATTTGAACTTGGCTACAAAAAATGATCCTTTTACAAAAAAAATCAGCCATGTAGTGATAACAAGCTTTTTTATGTAGCCAGCTCTTAGACTATTATTTTAAAATACTTTTTGAATTTTCAATGAAATTATAGAAATTCATTTCAATGATAGACAGACAATTTGCGTCTTCGGGACCCTAAAAACAAAATCAAGAATTACATATACACCTAGTGACTGATATGTTACAACTTTAAAACTATTCAACCGCGTATTAAATCGGCTTCAGTTCAAATTATTCAGTTGTTATGGTGTCTTGAAATTTTTTATTGTAGATAAATGTTTTATTATTATAATTTTTTTTATTCGTTAAAAAAGTACGTATTTATTGATTGAAACCCAAGAGTTTCCGAACTTATTAGGTAAAAAAAATTAATATATTTTTATCAGGACCGGCGCAAAGCTCTTGGGCGCCCTAGGCGAAATATCCTTTGGCGCCCCAGAACTTGATAAACATTTATTTAGGCATAATAACAGTTAAAAATCATACAATGAATCTTCAACTTTTAACATATCAATATTGTTTGCGCATGACGATGGTCTTGTTACCAACTGATATTGTCACCAGGCCTACCAGTCTTTCCTGTATCATTCTTGTAGGCGGGAATCATTTCTGTCGTTAACTGGAATAACACTAGATACTGTAATATGAAATGTCGTTTTCCGACCACTCGGCTGATCATGTAATTCAGAAAAATATCGACACTTTTTTAAGAATTAGGGAAATGTTTGAAAGCAGTTTTTTTAACTTTGCATCGATGTCTTGTAGTCTGGAATCATTTATGTTATAAATTAGAATAACAACATTAGATCGTGTAATATGAAATATCGTTTTCCGACCACTATAAAAACTATAGGCGTTGCGGAATGATTTGAATAGCAGTTGTGTTGAGCCCGAAGTTTCATTTTATTATCGTCGTTGGTTTAGATATCGTCATTTTCACTTTTTTCCTGTAAGCTGGTCAAAATGAGTTTAGTTAACAAAACTACATACAGTACTTACAAAATTTATAATTTTTACGTTTTCAGATTATTGGCGCCCTAGGCGGTCGCCTAGTTCGCCTATATGGTCACACCACCGGCACTGATTTTTTAGCGGAACATGAAAAGTTAAACTTTGATTCTGTGGAGTTAATTTTAGAAGCTAAATTGTGGAAATGGGAAAAAATTTCCTAGAACATCCTGTAAGCGGAGTGTAGGATACCAACAGAAATCTTATTTAAATTCGAACTCAAGAGTATATACAGGATGTTAGTGAATAAGTGCGAAAAATTTTAGCAGGTGATTACTGAGGTTCTTTTAAGTAAAAAAGTTCATATAAACCCAGTTCCGAAAACGCTTAGTTTCCAAGATACATGGTAGATGGGCTACTAAATAGCCCATACCAGTTTTGTAGTAGGAACAGTAACTAGAAATTATTTTTTATTTTGAATACGGCTACATGAGCGATAAAATATTAAGAGGTCATTTTTGTCAACAATTTATGGGAGATTTGAAAAAAACATTTTCAAATTGGGAAAAATCATTGGCGTGCCTTTTTTTCCTTCAAAAATATGTCATCAAATGGCCGTATGGACGCCACTGGTTTAAGTGGAAATATTTTGTCTGCTTCAAAATATGGGTATTTATCCTGTCATGGCGTGTCCCAAATTTCGTGTCAATATCTCAAAACGATTTTGAAAATATTAAAAAAGACTAGAAACTGAACACCCTGTATCTTGGAAACTAAGCGTTTTCGGACCTAGGTTTATATGAAGATTTTTACATAATAGAACCTCAGCAATCGCCTGTTAAAGTCTTTCGCACTTATTCACTAACACTGTATATAGGATATTTTTTCGACTCGAAAAAGTATAATGTTATCGTAAGAAAAACTACCAATTTTTTAGAATTATTCAAAATTTTTCTATTTCTTATTAACGATTCTCACTTACCAAGTACCGAGATATATAGTAATGAGAAAATAAGTAGAAATATGTAGAAACGACAAATGACAAACTGCGACTGACTTCTATAAAAAAAAAAAAAAAAAACTGTTGAAGAAGTATTCGCTTTTATTTGCACATTCATCGCTGGTATCGTTGAAAAAGACTGTAATAGTGATTTAAACGTAAATTGAAAATGTTGTCAAGAATAATTGAATATTAATGGAAAATGCAATTTGTTTTGCTTTGAAAAGTTGGAAAAATTATATCATTTTATTTCATAGGAAAAGAGTAGGAGAATTTTCTCCGCTGCACGGCAAAAAATATAGAATGATGGATATGTTTTATAGTTCAATATGTACACGTAGAGACAACAACGAACATTGTCTATTTATCTGGTTTACTCACCTACTTCAGCCAAAACCCATTTCAATTAAATAAACCAAAAAATATATGTATTTGTTTGAATTTATTTACTATTTTAAATCAGTAGCTCATTACTTAGCGACATTACTTTTCAGTTCAAAAGTCTGATATCAATTTTTTTGATTCCAAATTTATAGGTACATAGCAAATTTTAAGGGGGTGCACTTGTGTGACCGCCTTAAAAAAGGTGATATTTGGGAATTTTTTTAATGAAAACTACTGTATGGAATGTTTTAATATTTTAAGGATATATTCGTTGATGTATAATAAATTCATAATAAAATTTTTGGACCAAAAAATTGAAAATTCAGGGAGTTATTCGCGATCTGCCAAGGCTCCAAATAAAAAAGTTCCCCCACTGCTGCAGTGATAGCGACTTTCACAGTGCCTCAATTCAAAAAAACCAAAAAGCCTATTAAACTAGAAAGTATTGCCGGTTCCGTAAACCTCAATCGAAAAAAAAGTTGCAATTTAACAAACTGGCGGAATTTTTTTGAAAAAAATTTCAAAATTTGCGCGAAAATTTGATGATTTTTGGCTTGCAAAAATTACATTTATTATTCGATTGGAAAACTGGAGGTTCATGGTACGGAGAAACATATATAAAAGAAACTGCAATAAGAGTCAACTCGATCGGATGATTTGTCTTCGAGTTATAACTGCAGCAAATTTGAAAAATGTAGTTTTTTTATATTTTACCTGTTAGTTTTAATCACTGAGAATTTTTACTAAAATTATTTACGATGTACTCACTATAACGGTCATAGTGGAACTAGATGAGTCGTTTAAATGTGCCAGGGTCTAGCTGCTCCACAGCATGTTACGGGCAGCCACGTCCAGAAACTCCCTAACTATCAACCTTTATACATTTCTCAATACCTCAAAGTTAACAATGAAAATCAGAATCCGCTCTTCGGATGGCTGTAACTCAAAAACTATTTGAGATATGCACTTGAAATTTTAATATGTTATTTTTAATGGTATAGACTATCGAAACATGCATTTTTTACAATTTTTTGAAAACGTTACACTAGTGGTCCCCCTTAAGCGTCACGAATTATTAACATAGATATGTTTTTGGGCTGGGGTACTGATGATCGTAAGTGATTATACCAGATAAATATCCAATGTGCATTGTTGTCTCTATGTGTATCCATTAAATTATAAAATATATCCATGATTCAATGTCTTTCCAAGCAGCGGAAAAAACTCGCTCAAAACATATCCACGTTAAAAAGGATCAATAACGTTTTTGGATTTATAATATCAGTGTCTTAGTTACAAAATCTCATCTTCAGTACCTTTCTATGAAACAAGTTCATTTAAAATATTCATAATTTACAATATTTTCTTAAATTTTATTAAATTTGTTCGTGTAAAAAAAAGTAAATTATCGAAAGAAAAAAATAAAATGGGATGAAAAAAGAAATGAAAATTTTATTCTAAATTGAAAATAAACAAAATTGTATGACATTTCTTCATATAACCGTATTAAAAAAATATATATCTTCAATTAAAATTGATGAGAGAAGAAAAAGTTGTAGGTAGAGCAGTGCGCACCCCGCGCACACCGCCACACCGCCACTGTACGGAATATGAAAAAAAATTACTTATTCCCAAACACAGAGTATAATTTAAAAATGGAAAATGATGAAAAATAAATAATATTACAAATTTTCTTTTAATAAGGAATTTCAGCTGGAGGCATCCAATATGTCATTAAATATCAATGGGTGAGAGAGAGATGCATGGATATTGTGGTTTCACTTGTACCTACGGTGGTAGATACCAATCTAACAAGTTTCGTTGAGATAAAATGTTTTTTACCTCATCAGAACGAATTGAGATTTAATTTTCAAAGTTTTTTTTTCAAGTTAGAGAGCTTTTTTTCTATTTTTTTTTTCTCTGTTAAATTACTTGGACGGTGGGAAATTATTTTTGCACTGGGGGACGGAAAATGAAAAGTTTCGAAAATAAAATCTATCGACTTCAGAAAAATTTCTACCGATTTTAATAGATTCCAAGACTTTATTCCCTGACTTAAAAAATTTTTAAAAATTATCAATTTTATTAAGTTAAAAAGCAATAAGACCGTGCATGTGTTCTAAGTTGGCCGCCATCTTGAATTAAAGGTCGAAAATAATTACTCGATTATTTTGCAACTGTGATAATCTGATATAAAATTTGTAAAGTGTTTTTATCTGAAACAATTTTGCAAAAAATCAATATTAAAAAATTTTGAACAAAAAAATTTATTAATAAAAGCGTGAAAAATTTTGAAGTCCATCTCTAATCCAAAAATAAGGTGCCCCTTGGGTCTTTTATAGAGCAATTCCTAATAAATCTGCCTACTAAGGCTTTTGAATCGGTATTCATTTACTGATTTTCGCTACAAGAAATTTCGAATCCGCTTGGTCCGCGAATATACGAGAAAAAAAATTGGCCTCTTAGATTTTGGTAAATAATTCCATTACAAAGGTATAAACAAAGTTGGAAGTAGACAGCAAAACGAAGACGTCTTTTCTGCCCATATCTTTCTCCTGATTTCTATTGTAACTTTAACTTCTAATAACACGACTCCTTCTAATTTAACACAACTTCAACTTCTAGCACAGCATCCTATCACCACGACTCCCCATAATCCTTCTTAGATCCTTGTAATTTGCTCCCATTTTCCCAAATCGGAACCCCCCAATCTAGTTGACGCTCCTGCCATTTCCGGAAAAAAATTGTTTATAATTATATTGCAGGATGAATTATTAAACTCTCAACTTGTCATCTCAATCAGTGAGCGGTGCCTTGCGTTACTCCGCACTGTGATGTACCAATCTTTAGGAGTGAGGAGAGGGGCGGTGGTGCTTGTGCGGCGGAGACGGCTCATTGCTGCGAAGAAATCTCTACCTTTACTTATTTATTGCGGACTTGTTCAACATTTACGTATACAGCTAAACCTTTTTTTATGCGGTTTTTAAGAAAATGGCCATTAAAATGCATAATATGAATCAAAATCAAGAGACAGTAATAAACTTAAACATTTACTATAATAACTTGCTTTGATAAAAATACTTTTTAACGGCTTTTAAGCATTTTATCAATATATTGCATAAGAACATAAGTTACTACATTATTTAATTTTTTTACAGATGTATTTTTCAAAATTTCCATAATATTATAAAAATGAAATAAAATACTTTTACTTCTATTGGAATTGTGAGGTTTTGGGCATTTTCAGTTATATATTTTCGATGAAACTTTTTTTTATTACTCATGCGGGAGAAGTACTAACTTGGCGCACACATTTCTGTACGCAAAATAGCCTTTTGCTCACTGTACTCTTCCCGCATACTTTTTTGCGTGTGGAAAGTAACTTTCCACACGCAAATTGACAACAAAACACGCAAAATTTAATCAAAACACGCAAACCCGCCTCTTAATTTTTCATTTAATAAATATTTCACAATTATTTCTATAGAAACCACCAACAAAGTAATTTAAACGATAATAAAAAAAAAAAAAAGGACGAAGACTTAAAAATATTATTTTAAAAAGTAATAAAAATGTCAAAAATAATGATAATAATAGAAAACAGTATGTACAACTCGTGCGGATTTGTCGATTGTCCCACTCAAGCGAATGAGCACACTCACTACGTTCGTGCGCTTAACTTCGCTTTCGTGGGCAATCAACAATTTCGCGCACTTATTGCGCAATATACTATTTTTTACAATCTGGACCGAACTAAACTTCTTATAGCTATTTAAGTATAATATTTTTGAATATAATTTTTTTTTGTGCGATTTTTTTTATGCGGTCCCTATCCATCGTATAAAAAAAGGTTCAGCTGTACCTACTAACCGATCCTCGGAAGAAGGAAGGGACATCTTGATAATTGTGTGTTACAATATTACCACCGTTTGTTACTCATCGTGTGAACTGTCCGCATTAATTCAACTGACGTTATAAATTAATATTAGCAATATAATATTATCACCACGACTCAACGATATAAACAACACAACGAAACTTTCAACATGGCCGAAGGTGTTGAACGTGCGTTGCGAAGTAATAAAAAAATTAATGATGCGGAAAGTGTATCTGTCGCTGAAAATCCTAAAAGTGCATTATTAGGAAGTGATTTTTCAGAACATTTAACTACTATAATAAATGCGGCAGTTAAAAAAGCCATCGAACCTTTGATTATTGAAATTAATAACCTTAAATCTATAAATAATCAGCTAAACGATGACATCTCAAAGTTTTTAAGTAAAAACAATGAAAAGGGTGTCCAGACTACAAATACAAATAAAATAAAAACTGTTAATGAAAAAAAGAAACATAAAAAAAAAGAAACGAGTCAAAACAAGAAAAATACATCGGAGGAAACAAATAGTAATCGTGTGACCGTCGAGATTGAATCAAATAACACGGAATCCAGTAACGATAGTGTACAGAATCCTACGTGTGCACCAGTCGAAATATTGGAGGAGTCCTTCCAATCGGCAGATGAAGAATTCCAGCCAGTTAAAAACAGAAGACGCCGTAACATTATTATTGGAACTGCCAATAATGAAACAAATTTTAAAACTGCAGAAAAGAAAATTTGGTTATATGTAGGAAGAGTATTTAAGGACAATACCGAAGAAGATGTCATCGACTTCCTAAAAACCAAAAATCCGCACGGAAATTTTGAATGTACAAAATTACCCTCGAAGGGTAAAAACGCTAGTTTCCAAGTGGGTGTGGACTCATCAATGGAAAAATTAGTATACTCCGAGGCATTTTGGCCCATGGGAATGGTTGTCAAAAGATTTAAATTTTTTCGACAAACCGCTGGAAAATTCCCATGAGAACTTTCAAATACTCGCCCTAAATACGCAGAGCATTCGAAATAAAATAGAAGATATTGAAATACTTTTGAAAAACTTGGACAATAACGTGAAGATTCTGTGTATCAGTGAAAGTTGGCTATCCAAGGAAGAACTATCCCTTGAAATAAAAATCAATGACCTCAAGTTAGCTGCCGGATATGGTCGTGAAAAAAGAATTCATGGAGGAGTGTGTATCTTCATAAAATATGATATCGACTTCATAGTACTTGATAAAATAAATCGTTTTAACAGAGAAATAGATTTTGAATGTTGTGGAATTCTGATCCCACAGTTAGATCTAACTGTTTTATCTGTTTATAGATCACCCAATGGTGACATAGAGACTTTCTTTAATTTGTTTGACGAGTGTATACAAAACGTATACACAAATAATACTAAATTAGTAATTAGTGGTGACTTTAATATTAACTTTCATAAAGATGACAAAACTGTCAAGACTATGAAGTCCCTTTTATTATCATTTGGCCTAAGCCTGTCTGTAACAGATTCGACAAGAGTTACGTCATATACGTCTACTTGCATAGATAATATTGTTACCAATATAGACAATTACGATGTACACGTACTTGACATCGATATATCGGATCACAGGGCAATATTGTTTGCCTTTAAAACAGAACTAAATTTTACCCTTAAAAATAATATTTCAACAGAAAAGCGATACTTTACAGAACAAAATATCGAAATGTTTCTTTATTACTTATCTATGCAAAAATGGTCATCATTATCTACAAAAAAATCAGCAAATTCTATGTTTCATTCCTTTTTGGATACCTTTTCTGAAATTTTCAATTTCTGTTTCCCTAAAGAGACCAAAACTTTTAACTGCAAGCGTGGTCAGAAGGATTGGATAACCCTTGAAATAAAAAATTTATCTAACTATAAAAATGATCTCTATAGGTATATAAAGCAATATGACAATTTGTTTATTGATACACAACATTTACGTAATGAATATAAAATGGTAACAAAACAACTTAAAAATATTGTCAAGAAAACAAAATTAAATTTTTATAATAATATGATTGAAAACTCAAATAATAAAATAAAGGCAAGTTGGAATATCATTAAAACTTTTTCTCAAAAAACCAATAATACTGGTATCTCAAAAATTCAAATCAATAATGAAATCTATGAAGATCCGCAACAAGTAAGTCAAAAATTTAATGATTTTTTTATTGATATTACAGAAACATTAAATTTACCTAACTGTAACCATTCGGACTTAAAAGTAAATTATACCCCCAATAACTTTTATTTATTTCCCACCACTTCTAATGAAGTTTACAATATTTGTTTGGGTTTAAAAACTAAAAAATCAACCGGCTGGGATGAAATACCTGCCGATATAATAAAATGTTCTGCTCCTTATATTTGCGAACCAGTTAGCGAAATTATTAATAAATGTTTCGATGATGGTGTATTTCCGGATGATCTAAAAAAAGCGATTGTCGTTCCTATACATAAAAAAGGAGATACCACCAACATGCAAAATTATAGGCCAATTTCTCTTCTGACTACGTTTGCAAAAGTTTTCGAAACGGCAATTAACAATCGGTTGATGCAGTATCTGAAAACTTTTGAAATTATCTGTAAAAATCAATATGGTTTCATAAAGGAACGGTCAATAAATGAATCTGTATTTAATGTTTTAGACAGTGTACTAGATATGTGGGAAAAAAAAGTGCCACAAGCCATGGTCTTATTTGATTTGACGAAAGCTTTCGACAGCGTGGATGTTCAGCTACTATTATCTAAAATGGAAAAGTACGGCATAAGAGGTAAAAGTATGGAACTTTTCTCATCATATATGACAGGTAGATACCAATCTGTAAAAATTTTAAATAAATCCGACAATGAACGTGGTTTGCAAAGTATCTGCTCGGATTACAAATCTTTAGTAAGAGGAGTTCCTCAGGGCAGCGTCTTAGCACCAACTTTGTTTATTTTATTTATAAATGACTTACCTCTTTCTATAAGAGAACAAACTTTTTTATATGCTGACGATACTGCTGTCATATGTACGGGAATCGATCCAGACAATCTTATATTTAATATTACTAGATGTATCACCAATATAAACAAATGGTGCCACAATAATGGTCTCAAACTAAATACACAAAAGACCGAAATAATCAAATTTGGAAATTACCTCACTTTTCCTTTAAGTTCACCCTCTAAAATAGATTTTAAGGATACTGTTAGCTTTTTGGGAATCCATATTGATAAGTCGTTGAACTGGAATTCACATGTTGAAATAGTCCATAAAAAACTAAGTAAAGCTATGTATATTATTAGATATTTAAAATCGATTGTATCAACTGACGTTTTGTTAACAACATATTATGCATATTTTCACTCTATAATGCAGTTTGGTCTCATCTTCTGGGGAAACTCATCACACAGTAAAAAAATTTTTGTTCTTCAAAAAAAATGTATAAGATTAATATTTAATGCGCCTCCTAGAGAGCACTGTGCAAATTACTTTAAAAAATACAAAATATTAACTCTGCCTTGTATGTTCATACTTCAGTGTGCTGTATTTATTAAACAGCATTATTATCTATTTACGAATAATATACCAAACCACAGTTACGACACGAGACACAAAAATAAATTAAATCTAATTAACTCAACAATGACGGTTTCTCTGAGGAGCGTGCATAATATCATGATCAAAATATATAATAAAATTCCAGAAAATCTAAAGAATGAAACTTTAGAGAACTTCAAAAAAAAACTTAAAGCTGATCTGTTACAGGCAAGCTTCTACTCTGTAGATGGCTTCCTAGAATAAGTCTTTTCGATCAAATTGTGACCCTGTTCATACAATGTACGTTGTATACTGAATAAAGACATTATTATTATTATTATTATTATTATTATTATTAATCAAATTATGATTACAAACTTTTCAATCTGCATGTTTTTTCTTCTCTCGTGTGCGCTATTTTCATGTCCCTCGTTATTTTTTTTTTGGTTCATTTATAATGATTTGAAATGGCAGAGAAAGGAAAATTTTGATGGATTCAAGCACATTATTTGTGTTTGTATAATTTATTTTGAAAATCGGAAAATTTGACTGTAGGTATATTGTAATTTTTCATTTATGTATTTTCATACAAGGAATTGTTAGAAATTGTTTTCTTGTTATGGAAATTTAAATATGTTTCGTCAAATATAAAATTACCGAAAATGTAAAGAGGAAAAATCGGTACCGTTTTTGTGTTTGATTTTCAAAAATGAGATTGAGCAAGTCCGGGTCAGGCCATCCTGGTGTTGAATGCGAATTCTGTCAACAAACACAACCGATTTAAATATATTTAAATCGAATCTAGATAAGAAGTTTTTTTCTTGGAAACAGGCAGTTCTTCTGTAATCTACAATTGCGAATACCATCTAACCCTATAACAATGTCAAATTTTTAGCTTTAGAAATATACTTGATATGAGGGGGGCGGGTGAAACTTACTTTAAATCAAAATATTTTCAAAAAGCTTTTCTTCACTATCAAATTATGTTCGTACTACAAAGATATCTACTAATCGCGCAATTTTCGAGAAAAATGTCCACAAAGCACCACAGACAGACAGACAGACACAAGAGAAATCTTAAAATGAATATTTTTTCCGTTTTTATAATAATTTTCTAAATTAAAATTTTCAGAAAAAAAGTTTAAATTTGACATTTTAATTTTTTAGTATTTACCTACTATTTTTATTTCGATTATGGGCGGCACTCTTTTCAGATTGAGTTTAGACGAAAGCGTTAAAGGAGTTTTAACTTCGAAAACATCTTCGAAGGTGGAATGTACAGTGAATTGTATTATTTACAATAGCAAAACTTGAAAAACTACGAAAATTTAAACAAAATTTCCAAATTGTTAGCGACAAAAACTTTCCAATCTTCCAACTGGCTACAAACAACATAGAAAAAGAGACATCTATATATATGCAGCGAAGCAATGAACGAAAGATATACAAATACACCCGTTTCAGTCTGAGCAAATCCAGTTACATAGATAGAAGATATACTAGCGTCAAAACTAACAGTCAACTCAAATACTTACTCGAAATACTCGAAAATCTTTTCGCGCTTCGTGCACTACTGCTATTGAATATTCATCGAATCGACTCCGAAATCTCTTCCGTTGTTACATCGTTCAACACGTCGCCCCTCCCCCAGTGCCGGCCCTAGTCGCGTCCCCGTGCATATCATCTCGAATGAGCTCCTCGAACGTTCGACATAGTGCATATTTTAATTCTTCTCGTTTACTGTTCATTTGCTACACAAACATGGATCAAATTATCAATTATGTGTTCTCTCGAATTCGACGAGCTTGAGCTACTGAGCCGGTTGCTGTAGTTGCTGTTAGACGTTAGTTTACATATACCAGTGGAGCTATGGAGCTTGTTCATTCTCGTTATTTTAATATTTACACTTTGTACGAAATGGATTGGTACGGGATAGAGGAAAATATTCTAGTAATTCGTCCAAGCAAATTATCAAGCATAGAAAATCTGAAAATAAAATATTTGATTGCATAATAGTTTGGAATAATTTGTACCAACTTTATTAATTTAACGAATTTAATGGCACTTTGGATGATAATATTATTAGAACTAATGGCCAAGGGCAGGGAGAGAGGTGCGTCAGATGTAAGAAAAGAAATTTTGTGTGCAACGATTTGATATTCTCACACCCGGGGTCCCTAAACTATGCGTCGCCGCACAGTTTAGTTGAAACTATAAAACGAAATTGCAAAACTTTTTTTTTTTTGCTTGCCACTTATATTTTGGGGGAAAATTTATAAGTCAAAATTTTCGGAATCAAAGAGCGTCGTCATAAATTATTTCTACCTTAAAGGTGCTAGGAGTTTAAAAAGTTTGGGTATCCCTGTCTTACACAACTGAGGACTTTAATATTTAGGTATTCGTGAAACTATTTTCAAAATACCATTCTTAAAGCAAATTTCTAAAGTTACTATGAAAGGTACAAAAAAAAGGAGCCCTCAAATTTCGCAAAATAAAACCTATGCGAATCGGTTTAGCAAATCAAAGTTTTGTAGGCGGTTATAAGCATGCCTTGCTTGATAAAAAAAAAATCCTGTTGTCAGTTTTTTTTTGACTCGCAAAATCATTAATATCATTTCGACAAAAGTGGAGTCTGGACAATATCAGGCCCTTGATCAGTGAAAAAAACGATAAAGGGTCTGCTGAGTGCTGTGCACATATAATGCCAGTCTTTGGGTTCTTAGAATACGACAGATTTGAATCTAAAATCAAAGAGTTTGCCAAATTTTTGCGCGGTATTCGAAGAATCCAACGGAGAAGTATTTTGAGCCTAAATTACGAGAATAAATCTAGATATTCTCTTTTGAAGTTTCTGTATAAACATTGAATTTTCTAAACGACAGGATTAATAGGACTTTCAAATTTTCTGTTGAACGAATTAGTGATGAGCAAAATTAGTCTTGGTCTTGGTCTTGCATTTTTTGCAAGACCAAGACTATGTATACCAAGAGCAAGACCAAGACCAAGACTATAAGTATGGCTGCAAGACCAATATCAAGACTCAACTGAGCAAGACAACCAAGACAAAAGCAAGACTCTTGCTAAACTATTTAAATAGTTTGAAAGTATAATTAATACGTAAAGATAGTAAAAATTCTGATTTTAGAAGAAAAAAATTCGCTAATAAAAAAATGCAAGAAAGTGCAAAATTTTTTAGCAATAACAAGACCAAGGCAAGACCAAGACTCAAACTGCTCTAGCAAGACCAATACCAAGACTTTTAATACAAAAACAAGACCAAGACTGGCAAGTCTTGGTCTTGGTTTTGGATTTGCCCATCACTAGAACAAATGTTAAATCAATTTTTGAATAACAACGAATCTCAACGAATTATCACAAAAGAAATAAGTGTACCGAAATTATAAACATTTATTAATATTTTTTGATTAATAAAATTTTTTTATTAATCACTTAAAACGCCTTAACAAAGACAGTAATAATAATAATTAATATATTTCAATATCACTAATAGATGGCGTATTATTTAACACCATCGGTATGCACTAAATACACATATTATATTTACACAAAGACAATAAAGCATATATACACATTATTAGACACAATATATGTATACAATACATTGAGTGGGGGGGAGAGGATAGGGGTAGGTTGGTGCGCGGTACAGCGGGGATTATGGCACGAGGACATTTAAAACAATAATAATAATATTTAATAATAATAATAATGAGGGCACATTAATGACGATGTCTGCTGTACTCTGTCTATTCTATATGTACGATCGACAAGCATCATACTCTGTTGCACACTATTGTCGCTAGCGTCGCTCGTCTACGACAGGAAGTGACGTCATTCGAATATGTGCATCCATAATATTATTACGTATATAACAATAGAGAAATATTGTGTGATGAATACATCGGGATGTAGATCATTTCAAAAAATTTAAAATCAGAATTTCCAAAAAAACATTTAAGTAATTCCAGGAGTACATTTCGTTATTTTCGTCATATCAAAAATGAAAATTCAGTATACAAATTGCCATAATTCGACCAGCCGTTCTATGTCAAATCACTTTTGTCAAGTTTGATTTGAGAAAAAAAAATTTGAACTTGATGACGTCAGTAAGTTGACGGAAAATTTTTCAGTGGCTTAAGAACCGTAACTTGCAACCTCCGAACTATACATTTTAGTACATTTTTACCAAAATTAGGTATGTCGAACCACTAGCGAAAGGACTCCTATTTAGGGCCCTGGAAAGAAAAGGGGTTCCCCGGGGATAGATTAGATTTTTAAAAAAATTTCCCCAAAAATGTAACTAACTCAAGCCCGGCTCTTCTTTCCTCTCCTTGGGCCTGCTTCTACCGAATAAATCCTATTTTTAAAAAGAAATTGCTTCATTTTTCCAGTAAAAATTGCACCCAAATAACCACAATATAAACATTCATTCTAAATTAAATCGCTTCCATGGAGCTTGCTGTTAAAAAATAAATTTTGAACGTGATGACGTCATTATCTTTACTAAAATTTTTCAACACCTTAAAAGACCATAAATAAAGCGAATTATAAATAGAGACTTCTGTTGAGTCAGTCATATTTCTAAAAGAAATTTTCTCATTTTGATACCAAAAATAAAAGTATTGTGATATAGGTATCCTATTCATTGGAGTTCGCTTGTGAAATAAACTATATTATTCATTGTGTCAACTATAAGGACTTCAATTTACGATAATAATTACTATGAAATTTTAAATAAATGCATTATCACGATAAATAAAGATATCTATTACAGCATAAAATCTATTTAAAAAAACTTTAAAACAGAGTCACATATTTGAGAAAAAAAAAGCTTAACATAATTTAAATTTCGCTTTTAGAATGCTAAAAAGCAAAATCCCAAAATTCAATCAGTTAATTTATTCAAACCGAATAAAATATTGGCCAGTATAACACACCACACGCCTCAAACTAATTCCATCGAAAACTCAAAGATCAAAGTGTATGATTTATAATTATTAATATTCAAACGAGAACTGGTTATTACCAACAAAGCTATATGAACTAAAAAGAAAAACACAGGCCTATCTATACATACTAAATATTATCTGAAATTAGTATTTTATAAGAAATTTCTCTGTCAGTCGGAATATTGCGTTACAAGATGTTCCAGAAACAACTAAGCATTCAGTATGCCTCAGTACAAAGTGCGATCACAGTTTAAATAATAGTTTGTTTCACAAACAGTTACGAAACGAGATGACGTAAGAGTGTCATTTGGAATTCAAAAATTCCAAAGGGTTATCCATGTTATGTACCTAAATAATGCATAACATTATGTATATACTAATACAGTGAAAATATCATCACTAAAGTAAATTTAATTTAGAAAAATAAATTTGCAGGTCAAATTATTTTGTGAAAATTTACAGTTGATAATTATGTAAATTATTTAATTTTGTCTAAGTTTCACTAACATTTTTAAAATTTTGAACAACGATGGCAGTAGAATTTTAACTATCATTAAATTTTTTTATTTAAAGCTTGTCATCAGTTATTTTTGATATTTCCTTGAAATTTTAGTGTTTTGTGATTTGTAAGATATTTCTGATATGTATTTAATTATTATGGTGGCTTAAAATGTCTGGTGATAACTCTTGTGCTGCTAAATTTTGCTTAAATCATTCAAAACAAAATTTCAATTTATGTTTTTTCTGAGTGCCATTTGATGCAAATTTGTAAGTATTAATATAATTTGAATGCTTATGTAAAAATACGTTAAATAATAAATAATTATTAATATTTTATAATAATTCAGTTAATATTTTCGAATTCGACAGTGGTTGGTGCTAATAGGTCGTGCCGATCTAAATTCTCGTGTTGAATACTGTCATCAATTTCGCGTTTGCTCAATTCATTTTGAAGAAAGTTGCTTTTAGTTGTTCATATATAATTTAACATGACCATTATCGACCCTCAATCTCACATGTACAAACACATACAATCACATAAGTAAAAAAGGACATACATAATTGTTTGTACTTATATCAAAAAAGGATAGAAAGTGCGTTTTGCTACTGCCTATGGTAATAATCTTTTATTTATACTGTGGCGCGATAATATTAAAGTTGAATCAAAAACTGTAACATCCTGTTATTCGAAATAAATGAATATTCTTCACTTCAACTTTGAGATCTGTCCATGTCTTTAATTTCAAACAACGCACCACGCCTTGCTTCGTTAGATTCCAATGAATTCCTCGCGTATGTGACAGACAGGTCTAATCAAGAAGCTGTCGACATGATTTTATTTCAAAACCCATTTTATAATATGTATAACGAACCATATTGTAGCCTAACACACCCCTCGCGTCACTGTCTATCGCCGTGCATCGCTCTCGTGGAGTTTAAGGAGCTGTTTTTTGAATGTAATAAGGAGCTATACAGCTCGTGTATTACACACGCACCCAATATGTATATTTTGTTAAATGTTTGTATATTTAATCTTAATAAAATCTTTTATAATGATTACTACTGCAAATAATAATAAAAGAAATACGATAGAACAGACAAAAGAGGAATGATTATTTAAAAAAAAAAAAAAAAAAAAAAAAAAAAAAAAAAAAAACAAAAAAAAAAACAAAAAAACAAAAAAACAAAATTCGAACGACAAATGAACAAAAACAAATGAATTGTAGTACTCTTTGTTTTTTTCTTTATAATAAAAATTTGCCAAGTGCATGTTGGACAAATATTCGGTTAGAATAGCTTGTGTTCTTTCAGTTTTCGGTGATAATTTGGATTTTCAAAAAAAAGAAAAAAAAACAAATTTTGAAAACGAGACTTAAAAATGGCTAAAGAAATTTCCACTCTTCAAAAATAAAAATTTAGTTCATTTCAAATGTTATCGAGTGCCTGTGAAACATTATTAATGTATGGCGGACTTTTGTCCGTATTTACACACACACCAATATTCATATATTCACTTGATGTCCAGCTTTAGCTGATACAAAAAATGTAACTGCGTCTCGCATTAAAGAGAGGATGTGTTTGATTGATTATCGAAATTGGAGTGGCACTCGAACGAACGGTCGGTGACCTAATTGGTAAGGCGCTTGGCTAGCAACCAAGAGATCCGGGTTCGAGACCCAGCCGATTCAGTTTTGATAATTTTTCAAACACTATGTGAATTTTAATTTAGTTCATTTTTCAGCATTTTTCTTATTGTTTTGAATCCGAATATTTGGGGCTGCTTTCTAATACCAAAACCCACGATTCAAAATTCCATTTAGTGGGGATAATTATACGGAATTAAAATTTCTTTTTGAATTTGAATTTTCGAATTTTCTGGTCACCAAAATCTCCAAAAGTTACCGACGCAATTTCAATGATTGAAAAATTAATTTGATGCTTGATATCTTGAAAACGCGGCTTAAAAATAAAAATAGTAAAAGAATCTCAGCTTAGTACGTAAACAAAAATTTTCATCGCCACTTTCTAATACGGAAAAGCATCTCAAGAAATTGAGAAAAATTTGATTTTTGCTATATATTAATTGAGATATATTAATTTGGTTGATTTCCCCAAAGTATAGTTGATGTAATATTATTTCACACAATTTAAATGACATTTAAATAATTTTTTTCTAGCTTTCATAGTCTGTAAAATTGTATATACACCACGGGACTAAAATGTGTCTTTTGATTACTCGTTGCCCCTGGACGTTTATAGGCCCCTCTGGCAGCAAACTTCACACTCGGGATAAAAAATTCCACTTTAATACAATTTTGTTTTTCAGTAGTCTCAATGTAGATGCTTTAATTTTTAAAAATTGACCTACATCAATACAAAGCCAAGTTCAATATGTTAGTCGAACAAAAATTTAATATTTCATTTTCCATGTAAAAAATTTTTAATCATAAGTTGAAAATCTTGCATGCAAATTTTTATAGTACATATATTTCCAATTTTACATAGAAAATGTCAATTTGGTATTTTGCAATATATATTTTTATATAAAAGAAACGAAAAGTCGAAATTAAATATTTTTGGAGCATTGCATTATAAACCACCATACAGAAAATATCCATGTTTGAATAAAAAGACAATAAACATTACTGTGTAAGACATGGGTCAAGACAATATACATATTTTCTAGTAGCCAATAAGTTGTTTTTCCAATTTTCCTTTTATTTTCCCGTCCGTCTTTCACTCCCTCCTCTCTCCACAAACTGAATCATTCATTGTTTATTTACTTCTTCTTGGAATGCAACCGTTCGGTCAATTTTATTTAGTTTTCTACTTTGGACAGACAGACATAGCTATAAATGTCCGATTAAATAAGAAGAAAATATTTGACATATGTTACATTCTTCTCCCTGGGAACTTTATTGGAAAAATTTTTGTGTTTAAAATAATTCTATGCCATTATTTTTAAGGAGTTAAGCCACGGTGATCGATTTGAAAAACTGCTAGGAATTTCCGGAATAAATTTCGATAATGATAATTACGATTTTAATATATTTTTATACCCGAGATCAAATGTTGTGATTATTCCATTCTTCTACTACAAATTTAGTTTGTTTACAATCGTTTTTAATATTTTATTTTCAGTATCAACAGTTTAAAAAAAAAAAAAAACTTAAAAATGTTTTCTAAAAATATGTAATTTAAATTTAAATAGTGTACAATTTTTGAAGATAATAATGGTATTTATTATTTAAAAATGTGTAAAAAAAATTAAACTGAAATGCGTTCGTGATTTAAACGAATGTAAACAAACAAAGTTAAAGTATAATATATTGTTGGTTTGATCAAAGACATATGTATCGATGATTACCAATACTGTTTAATGCATAAACGATAAACGTAGGCAGTACAGTGTGTCGTTACTAGCATCTCTTACTTAAAAATGACTGGAATTTCAAAAATGTCAAGAATTCCTTCTACAGTTGGTATGAACAGTTACTTATTTATATGCATATCAGTAGCTAAGCTAACTTTAAAGTTCGACTTACATTATAGTGCCGATATCGATACGCTTCCGCTCCACTCTCGTTCCGATATAATCTTATTGTGTTCACATTAGAGTGCTGAAATCATGCTAGGTACCTATTCGTTTTCCATTTACACTATAGAGCTCTCGCTCCGATAAAATTTTTTTTCAATATTTTAAACACTATTAGGAGAACATAATATCATAATACAATATATCTATTAACGGTATATCGTTGTGTTGTATCATGTTTTCCTAATACAACAATTTTCAAATAAATGAAGTAAGAAACGGAGCGGAGTGGAATCAAAAACGTGTTCCCACTTATCGATTAGGTCTGATATCGTTTCGATACCGCTCCGATAAAATATTATCTGAGTGGTATTGTTATTGGAGCGATATTGGCGCGAGAGCGTACCGCGACTGATATCGGAACGATGATATGATATCAATACGCTCATTGTTTCTTGTGTAAGAATATTTTATCGAATCGGGAGCGTAGCGATACCGTACCGAAAGCGGAGCGTTAATGTAAAATAAGGCCTAAGGGAGACTAAGCTAACTGTAAGAGAGAGGTTATAATAACTAAACAATTTTTTCAGCGTGGTAAGTTAGAATTAGTTTCCTATAAATGTAAAAATGTTATCACCATTGTTAGATCAATTCCAAATCATCCCCTATATAAAAATCGACATTACGAAAATGACACAATGAAAATAAATATCAATAGATTTTTCCGTGTCACACGAATGTGATAAAAGAAAAACCACCGCGCAACACACAAAAAAAAAAGATGAAAATAGTGAAAATTAAGTTAATCTTTATATTTCGTTAGAAATGACCCCGCAATATTCTTACTTAGTACTTATTGCATGAGATGAAAAATGTACGAGTAATAATACTTTCTTTATGCTTTTATAAGATTACCTTACTTATAGATATATTTCCCCGATTTTCCTCGGACAGACATAAAGGACATTATTAACCAATGATAGATACGCCGTCGACATAAGACAACAAGTTTGATATCAACAACCAAAATAATATGGGAGAGACACAAGGAATTTTCCAGTCTATATTTTATTATATTAAATGTATTATCATCAAATAGATAGATTTTCTTTTTACCATTTTCTTTTTTGGAGACATGGACACCCTTCATATTTCACATGAGGATTAAAAGTAACTTAATTTTATTTCATAGAAATATTTCGATATAAGCTCTGGCGTAAGATAGTCACAGTATTTCGATAAGACTGAAATTTTTGAAAAATAATTTTTTTTTATTTTGCTACCGAGACTATTGTGATCACTTTTGACATATAAAAATCTTTTCCCCCGTCCCCCCAAAATTTTCACGCACATTTTACGTTTAGGAGCTTCCTGAATAATTTTGGTTTGGTGTCTGTTCGTCTGTGTGTCGCCAGATTGCACCAGGTTCTGAACTATTCGATTATTTTTAATGAAATTTTCAAAAATTATACAGTTTGGTTCTTAGTTGATCCCCTACGAAGTTTATCGCAATCCGAGTAATGGTAGCGACAGCTCTACGATAATATCTCATTAAATTTTGATATTTTTCTGGCCACTAGTCCCAGTTCGTTCAAATTTTAAGAGTATTTGGGGGTTAGTGTGTAAAAATTACATTTTGATATTATTTTATAATTTGTTCTTTAAATATTTTGATTTACAACATGGGCGCCCATATGATGATTTGTAGGAGGGGGCTACAACTAGGGGCAAGAAGGAATATATACAATATTTTGTAAGCAGCCAGAAAAAATTTCGATATTTTTTCCTCAAAATAGCTCTGACAAGCAAAAAGAAAACATCGTTTGCGTTTTTCCGGACTCCCACAAATATTTAGGGGGGTCACGGATCAGCGATATTTTTCATAAAAAAACAACCCTGTTTTGCTTTCTTCGGTCTCCTTTTTTACCCGAAATTTTCCATTTTTACAACAAAATTTCGTGAATTGTACGCCAAAAATATAATTTCAGTGTAGGTAGGTATATATTTGATGGAAAACTTGAAAATTTTATACCTTAAAGTTATTCTCATTTCAAACGTCACTTTAATAATATGGTAAAACACTTAGTTACAAAGTTTATTACGAGTACGAGGAAGCTGTGTGCCACACCGCATTGAGAGCATATTTTATTTTAACTTCCCATAGGAAGTTATTGTAATGGGTCAGATTTTATGAATCACTAATTTTGACATATCTCCACGTTTCAAGGTCACTAGAATCCGAATCCACCGTTTTTAGCGTGATGTCTGTGTGTGCGTTCGTTCGTTCGTTCGTTCGTGAATTTTTTTTCGTCTCATATATCTCGAGAACAAATGATGATATCAACTCCAGACTAATTTCATTAGATACGTAATCAAAAAATGAAGATCGGATAAAGTTTTCAGCAAATTTGGATTAGCGGTTTGTTTTTTGTGGTAAAAAAACGAAATTAACTTTATTAAGATAACATAGATTATATGGATTTTTTACCATAACATTATTATATAATGGCCTAAGAACCTTCCTTGATGTTAAAAACGCCAGTATTTTATTACAAAATTTAAAAAAAGAAAAGAAATAAGAAACTTGAAAAAATTAGTATTTGTTTGATAAGGGTGGAACCCCCACCCTTAAGTACAGGAGGTGAGGCCCCCGGTATGGTGCAAGGGCCAAAACCTCTATCGGGGGCCCAGAGGAGGAGTCGCCTGAAATGAAAAAATAATTATTTATGTACCGCAGTAGTCTCTGGTCTTTAAGGACACCCACTGGAAAGTTGACAGTGTGCGTAGACCTGTCCCCCAATTTTTTTTATTTTAAATTGAACATATAACATAAGTCTATTGCCTTAGAAATTTGTTCACATTGTAAGCAACTAGTTTCTACTTTTAACTGTATAAGAGAAAATGTGTCACCAAATTTTTTTTTTTTTGGGCGGCGATCATGTTTGACGCCATAACTCACCTACAAAGGTGTAAAATATGTGAAAAGATACTACCTATAGAAACAGAGCGGATATTGTACAATGGATTTATGAGTTTCAACGCAATGTGATATAATGAGATAAGTTTTCTTCACATAATTTTTACCTTTTACTTGCCATCTACCAACTGTCACAGTTGAGAGCTTTCAATAAATCTCTGTCCATTCCCGGCCATAATTAACCACCTTTTTGGTGACAAAATAATGTCCGTTGGTGTCACCGGGTATCAAAGGTGACGTTAGTTTTTAATTTTATTACATACTATTTCACTTTCAAGTTTTATCAGTGTAGCAAATGACACCAGATGGACCTGATGTCCACAACGAACGTAGGGTACATTATTAAAAAAATTTTAATTTCTTGACATGACCGGGGTCACCAGAGAGACTCCTTTTTGTCGACCGTACGTGTGACCTT
The DNA here is from genome assembly GCA_035578155.1 of Brachynemurus nebulosus. Classification (NCBI taxonomy): domain Eukaryota; kingdom Metazoa; phylum Arthropoda; class Insecta; order Neuroptera; family Myrmeleontidae; genus Brachynemurus; species Brachynemurus nebulosus. Next base: position 5,106,961 of record JAPWDM010000009.1, on the reverse strand, counting down.
TACAATAAATTGCATGATATCGAATCGCCGCCGAAGCTTGAAAAATGATATTTTGTTTATACAGAGCGCAAGTAAGTGATATACTTTTTATATAAATGGGTTCAGTCAATAATATCAACTAATATAATAATATATTGAATTGGTACCAACCAATTGAATGGTACTACCCCCCTCGTTACCCATTCCTCAATTATTTGCCCTCCCCGCAGAGCCACCAAGTAAATTGATGTACTATCAAAAAAACATCACATTATTATTAGAATATTATTTTATATTTAGTCGTATGATTGTGTACAGTACCTGGTGAAAACTTTAGAACCGAACAATTTAAGCATTTTGTTTCCGAGACTACTAAAGTGACGGAAGCATTGGGATCACTTTTGAAAAATAAAAAATTTTTTCCCTCCAGGTTTTAGAGCTTTCTGAACAATTTTGGTTTGGTGTCTGTCCGTCCGTGTGTCGCCCGTTTGCACCAAGTGGCATAACTTCTGAACTATCCGATTGTTTTTAATGAAATTTTCAGAAATTGTGCAGTTTGGTTCCTAGATAGTCCTCTATGAATTTAATCGATATCGGAGTAACGGTAGCTACGCCGCTACCATGTCATTCCATTAATATACTAAATTGCACCAAGTGGGATAACTTCTGAACTATTCAATTATTTTTTATGAAATTGTCAGAAATTATGTGATCTGGTTTATAGTTGGTCCCCTACAAATTTTATTGCATTCAGAGTAATAGTATCCACGGCGCTAACATGAGATCCCATTAAATGTCAATATCCTATTTACTGCTAAATTTTTTATGAATCGTTTTGTTTATTTATTTTTATTAATTTATACATATATACCTATATTAAATTATACAAAAATATATTGGGTATTAAATTACCAAGGTGCTTTTACGAGAACAAGGCGGCTGTGTGCCTCATCCCATTGGCAGCGAATTTTTAATTATTCCCATTTGTACATATGTATGTACAGTGTGCGTTCTTGTTACCTATCACATCTCTGTTACGAACAGGCTACGCTTACGCTAAAAGTATACGTTCTTGTCTCGGATACAAGAAATTTAAAAGTGTTCTTATTTCTTGTAAACAAAATATTAGAAATTTTTAGAAAAAATTTAAACTAACGTAAAAGCCCCCATTATGGAACGGTATCTAATACTGGAACAGTTTTAACATTTACATATTTATTTCTTTAATTAAGTAAGGAAACATTAAATGCCAGGTGAATTCAAATTGAAATACAATCATTCTATTAATAATAATTTTTGTTATCAGACGTTTCTTTCAGAAATAACTTCATTAATATGTAAATGTCAAAACTGTTCCAGTATTAGATACCGTTCCATAATGGGGGCTTTTACGTTATATATAAAACAAAGAATATTACTAACCGTTAATTGTCCGCTCCCCCACCAGGGCTTCTTCAGCGTTTCCACCATTAATACATTTTTTTATGCACCAGACAATAAATGAATCTTTTCAGAGCACAATCTATGACTACCCTACCGACTATAATTTCCCCCAAACTTTTTGTATCGTAGTATACTCCACTACCGTATGCATTTACGTTACAATAATACCTATATCCTATATTAAGTTACATATACAAATATGTACCTATGTACAAAAGGTACGTGTATGTATCGTAATACTCTACCTACAGCCAGCGTCGTGAGTCGTCTATTATTTAATAATCATTTGATTACAATCGACCATTTATAATCATCATATCGTATTACCAACCTTGTGCTATAATAGCAGTATTATGATATTGTCTTACAACTGCACTACTATTTAGTAATGTTGCATAATATTATGTACTTATTTGTGAATATTTAATTTTCGACTGTACTGCAATCATAATTGTTTGAATCAATAAATAAATTTTCATTATATTTTCTTTTTTTTTTCCTTTTTCGTGTTCCGTACCAAAATTGTCAAAATGGAACAATCAGTTCGGTGACAGACAATTTCCTCTGACACCGCTTAACACGAAAATTTGAAACTTAGCACGGAGATAGGGTGTGATGACCTAATTTCAGATGTGAAGTTGAGTTTCGATTTTGGGGGTTAATTATTTTAGGGGATAACCTGAAAAGTGAAATCGAAATTTTTTCCCAAGAGCACCGAGTAGGGTATTAAACGAAAGCTTATTAAAGCCAGAATCTAGCAATATATATAACTACATACTTTTGTCCACTTCTTTTTTTTTTTTTTTAAAGACATCATAAAAATTGCTCGCCCCGGCCCTTATTACCAGAAGGATTGTTCAGAAAAATCTGAAAAAATTCACAAATATTAAGAATGGGATGTAGATTGAGCGAAAATTATCAAACCTGAATTTTCTTACACAACTTCCATGGTATGCAAAAAGAAAAGTTTATGACAAACTTTGCTTTGATTAATATGTTGTTAATCAATAATTGTATTAATAATATGTTAAACGGGTATTTCACTAATTTTTTATACAGTGAGTTTTAAAAATTAGACAGGTAAGAAATAACCGATAAATTTATACACACAAATATATTATTTATATTGTCTGAATATTATCTAATAAAATTTGTAAAATTTTGTTAGGTATCCATTGAAATAATAAAATTCAAACTATTCAAAAAATTTCATTTCAAATTTTCAAATGTTCTGACTTAATATTATCTCATACAATTTTTATAACAAACAGTACTGCAAATAATTTATTATTATTGAAAAAAAGATGACTCTTAATAGATCGCCTTCCTAGACTGAAAGTGGGATATCTGGGAATTTTCCGATTTTCATTTTTAGTACCACTTAATAGATAAGTCAATTAGTTACCGAATAACATATTTCACAAGTCCGTAGGATATATAATTTTTGAAGGGCATTGCTTTAAATCTTTAACATTTCCCAGATATCTCACTTTCATACTATAAGAAGGCGATATTTACTTCATTCAGTAAAATAATATCACTGTTCATTTCTGGTAAACGTAAACAGAACAAAATGACTATATACGATCTTTTTGAAATTGAAAATATGGTTTACTTTAGGAATAAAATTTATTCATTAAGAAAAATATTTCATTCACTTTAATTAATATCACGTTACAAAAAATTCATAAAAACAATTAATTGTACGGAACACTCTTAGCGCAAGTACAACTTACACTTGACGACTTTTTTTTCTAACTTGTCATTTGATTTGAAAACTTTCTGATTTGTATATTATTATTATTGCTGATTTTCTTGGAATAAATAAATGTTGTTTACTGTGAGTTTAATTGACTTTTTGTAGACTGAATGCATGGTATTGATTTTAAATTTGCAATTTTTATTTAAAGTATTTTATTTTTTAATATTTTTAATCTTTGCAAACACGCTACGTTGAATATTGTTTGTGATTGGAAAAGTTTTTTTTTCGTTTGGTTTTGTAAATGTAATAAATAACTGTTTGACAGAAAAAGCTTTAAAAGTTTATTGAACTGGTTACACAAAAGAAAGAAATAAAATCATCTAAATGCCAGAAAAGAAGGGTTGAAGAGTTTCTTTCCCTATAAGAAATAATGTAATCAATACAAAAGTGATTTTACGTCATCTGGGGGCCACAAAATGTTTTTTCCAATAAAAAAAAAAATGAAATGTTTGGCGGGAGCGAAGATTTGACGTAGAAGCTTTTTTTGAAACAGATTCGTTTCGGATAGCCTAGAAATTTTAAAACAGCAGTCAGAGCATCAAAAATTGATTTTCGTCATTTGCAAAAGAACATTGAAAAATATTGATTTTTCACTAAATGGCATCAGTTTGGAAAAATTTTTAAAAATCCATGAAAACATTAATTTTTTTACAAAAAATGTATTTGTTAAGGGGTTACATGAGTTTTTTTTCAGCAAAAAAAAGAAAATACTATGTACTCGATTTTTTTGTAATATAAGAAAATATGATTTATTCCAACTTTTGGCATATTATTATGTATTGTTTTGGGATACTGTAAAAAAAATTTTATAAAAGAAAATGAAAATTAGTCCAGTGGCAGGCAGCTGGTTGCCGAAATTCGTTTTGCTGTAGGCAGAGTAACTCGTGAAATCTTTATCTGAAATCTTGTGCTTGAACGAAAATTTAAAAAAAAAATTCAAATTCAAATTTTGACAGCATTTTAAATAAAAAATTTCGATTTTCGGTAAAAATTTTCTATTTAAGACGCTCAAAGTCGTTTCAGAAATCGGGGTCAAAACTATTTTGAAAATATTTTCCTACTAATAATTCCTTTTGAATATCATTACAGAAATGTTTAAATAAATTAAAATAAAAAAGCGAAAAACGATTTTCCAAAATAGTCATTCGGTATCTTATTTGGATCGAAATTTTCACAAACGAGACGCCTTAAGCTGGGTGGAGGGTGGAATCAATAACTCTTGTGGTGGCATCCACCTCATCTTTCTACGTCCCTGATAGTTGCATCATGCCCTGGTATTACATACGAATGACACAGTTACCTTGAGACTATATTGACTATACATAAAAATTTGACAAACAAATAAAATTTATGCAAACAAGGAAAATTTTCTTTATCTAATCAGACCATCTTGTCTGTTTATATTGTTTGAAATAAAATATTTTAAGACAATGCATTTCCTACATCGAATTATACTTACCTACTGTTTTATTGCAAATTTTCTAAATTTAGGTAGCCTTGGTAGGTATATTCCTAACCCTTTGCGCTTATAAGACATGTACAGCATGACAAGGTGGTTTGTCCATTAACTCTACCATATTTAAAGGTGTTTTGTCTGTTGGATCATAAGACATGTACCACATGACACACTGAATGTTGAACTGTAATGACTGTTCATACTTCACATTACATGAATATTTTATTTAATAACTGCAAACACATTCATTTATTAGAAAAATTGTAAATAAAATAATACAAAATCACGTTGAATTATCTTTTTAAAATTAAAAACTAATAAAAACAGCATGGAGGACGTATTTAGCGCATTTAGTATTCAACTTTGGGGAAACAAGATTGAACGTCAAAAGAATCCGTCAAAAAAAGAACGTCAGTCGTTGTCATGTGCTACATGTCTTACCAGCCTATTTACAACTCACTTTTTTTTGCTTGAGTGCAAAGAGTTAAAAAAATATTATTCTAGAAACTCTTTTCCACAAATTCGTGGTATTATATAATAAAATACTCCTGCAATTAAAAATTTATTAACACGAATACAACATATTTCGAATTCCGTTTTTGATCTCGCTGTAACGTTCGAGTCACCTTTGATTTTGCCAGGTGTCATTCATAATGTAAGATGTTTCTTCTGTTTTATTTGTGCATACTGGTGGGGTGGTGGTGGGGGTTAGGAAGGGGGGTGGAAGGAGAATACAAAGTTACATTATTAACGTAAAATTTCGCTTGTAAGTGTACCTAAGTCGTACAGACAGATATTGTTACCTCAATGGATGCAGCTAGCAGTATGTTGCCAGCCCAGAATCCACCACACTAGTCAGTTAGTATATATATACAATATATAGATGGCAGTAGTGTCGAATGAAAATAACAATTGTCGGAATAAGTAAATAAGTAATATTTGACACAATATGAGGCGGGTACACAAGGGGATAAATTGAGTAGGGATAGTTTGTCATAGCAAGTATTCATTTCTAAAATTGCAATGATTATTAATTGCTTTGAAAATTTTTATCTTACGGCATGTCAGACACCGAAGTCTAAAAGACTGTAGAAATAGTAAATATTTTTAAAAGGAATTTCCAAAAGAGCCAAATTCAACCAACCAATCACTCTAATTTAATCTATTTCGGTCATGTTTGGTTTAAGAGAAAAAAATTAATTTTGTGACGTCATTAAGTCTACTTAGATAATGATTTTCAAAGTCGTTCTTTTAATTTTCACCGAAATTAAGCCCGTATGGACCATTAGGAAAAACTTTCATTTCCATGGAAATTAGAAATAAAATGGCAAGATTGACGTTTTTCTTTTTATTTTTTTAAGAATTCGGTCCGTTTTTCAACGCCCTCTAAGAAAATATTGTTTTGAACAAAATTTGTAGGAAATTTTATCTGCTTTAATTTTGTAAAGAACAGCTTTTTCGAGAAAATGCATATTTATCAAGACTAAGGTAAAAAACCTAATAAATTAACAAAAATTTGACTTTTTCGCAAAATAATCAATGTTCCGGGAAAAATATCTGCCAGCAAACCTCAAATTGGAATTCAGCGGTCCAGAAAACATAACGAATAAAGGTTATTAGGACTGTAACTAAACTTTCCGCTAACTGGCTTTTTTAAAATAATAACCAACTTAATTTTTAAATTGATAATGTGGTCAAACTTTCTTTCTCTTTCCAAATTCTTTCGTAACTACCTTCGAGATTCGACTTTCCAGTTGTCGATCGAAATATATCAGCAAGTTTTCGCTAATAAAGCTTTAACTCTCACCTTAATCCCAAAATGTCCCTTCCCCCCAAAAAATTTATACAATCCTGTCTGTTTAAAAGTGACAATACGAAACATCTTTTAAAATATAATACTATGAAGAGACTGAAACTGCTAATAATAAAACCTCTTCGTGTTTCTAACCTCCTCCTTATTCCCATAGAAGACCATAACACAAACAATGTATAGAAGTAAAGCACATACAAATATTACCCAAAATACATTTCTACAACATATAAAGCTACATCGCAAGCTACAAGTAAGTATATGTGTTTGTATTTGATGATATGCTAATTTCAGTGCATTAGCAGATTTACATTAACAGCTTCGCATATTTTCACTAAGAATCAAAATATAACAAATACTGTCTGTAATATAAACAGTGGCACAGGAGCCAAAATGACATTACGTATAGAAATAATGAAATAATAAATAAATAAGTAAATATGTATGTATGTATGTTTGCACGTTATAAATGTAGATGGCATGGCGGTAGTATGATGGAAATATAGTGTTTAGTGTAAGTACATATATTGTTGTTTCAAAATCTTTCTTGTTGTTGTATTATTTTAAATTATTAAAATATTAGCGCGACACAGAATATTATCAAATATTCAATATTAGGTGAGATAATGTGTGATCATTTTGACGTTTAGTTGTATAATATATTTTTATAGGGTTCTTTTACTTTTCCGTCTACGTTTTTCCCATTTGATGGCTCACAAACTACTTTGATAAAAATAAAAAATCGGTGGCCCGAAATATTTTGCACAAGAATGCCACATATTTACGGAGCGACACTGCTTGTAGGCTGTAGCGGCTACCGAACCCTAATTTGAAAGCCCCTACAACATAGCGAAGCTAGTCCTATAAGAATGAAAAGTATAATAATCAGACCAATGTGGTCTTCGTTGGATTTTGATGTTTTGGATCCTAAGGAACATATAGAAAACAAAGGATGGAAATTGTGCATTGGCATCTAAGTCAATCTCCAGATTTACTAACCTTATATATGGGAAATTAAAAGTAGCAAAATTTTGATTTATTTTGGTTAGCGATTCTGGAGTTATTCTTGTTTTTAACTTTTTGGGGAAAGGTTACAAACGGACCTAATTATTGAGTGTGTAAAACTTTTTCCATAAGTCACGTGGCTTATGGGTACACAACCGTTATCTCCAGAAATGAAAAAGTTTTGCGACAAGATAGGAGTCGTAGTATACTTCAAATCGGCAATCATTTTTTTTTAAATGACGTCATAGTGGGTGAAAGTGACGTGAAATATAAACTTTCCCACCGTGGGACGACTCGGGGATAAGTCTGCAAAAAGTTTGTTCGAAGTTTTTTGAAAATTTTGAAAAAACTTTATCTTTTAGGAAGTTAAAAAAATAAAAACAGATAGTTCTTTAATTCTAGAATATACAGGTAAATGAACTATTTTCTCAAATTCCTTTTGATATTGGGTATTGTATTGATGTTGTTCAGGAATGATTATACAATCAGAAGTAAAAATAATCACGCTATAACTTTCGGATTTATGTATATTATTCACACATAAAAGAAAGGTAATGTTATGTCAATTCCTACATTACTTATTACTACTAATTTTGTCAGTCTTAATAAAATCTCGACCTATTCTCTATTAACGCGAGTATACTTCATTAAAATTTCTGTTTAATTTCGAAAATATGATGTAATAAATGAAAATTTTCATATTTCAAAAATTAGTTTACACTTAGGTGTATAAGCGCATATATCTCGGTCTTATTTTTGGAAATGAAAATTTTGTAAATAATTAAAGTATTTTTTTGACACGAAAATGAACCAAGAAACGCTAACGTCTAAGTTTATTATTGAAATATTTCGTTAATTGTGTCTGATTTGTTTATATGCGTTCCAACCATTGATATAGAAGAATATGGATGGAGACTATTTCTTAAGAGAGAGACAAGATATAATATAATGTGATATGTTAGAATGAATACGTAGATTCCTTTGAATGTACCACAAAAAAAGAACAAAAGAGTAAATATACACTAGAACACGTGCAAATAAGCACTAAACATCCAGTCCTACAAAAAATTGAATTTAAAAAAAAAATTAGTAAACGTAATACACCGTAAATATAATATTTGGGTAAGTAAATATTGTATTTATCAATAAATAGAACCATTTGTAGTGAAAATTTGTTTATTTTTCTAAATTTTTCATTTATAAAACAAGTTCATAATAAGCGGAAAAATTTTGCCATTACACAAAGTAAAGGAAATACCGAAAAAGGAACTATTCTACGTAAATGAGGAATTCGTTTTTTATTTTTTATTCAAAAACCCAATTATACGAAAAATGTACTAAATATATTGTTTTAAAAGCAATCTCAATGTTTCAATTAGAAGCGTTAGTGTTTATTTACAAAATGACGTCATTCATAATAAGCACGTTAATATTCATAATATGTTGATCAGTATTTTCGGCAATGCTCCTTCCTTTACAATATTATATACCTTTGCATGGTTCCAACACACTATTAAATTTCAACTAAAATCATACAATATTAGATAAATTTATTAATGTTTTTACCCCCAAAACATTTAATAGGGCTCTATAGACGATTGTATTTTAACGTATAGATCTATACATATATCTATATTTCCTGATATAGTTTATTTGTTTTTAGTAAAATGTTAAACATTGTTATAGGCAGTTAACAAAACTAGATGCGTGTTTGTTACGCATATAACAATAAGTTTCTTCCCTTAGAGCGTGGAAAACAAATGTCAACACAGTAACAAATATAACAAAACAAAACAATATCATCAGAAACAGACAGCAATTGTTTTGATTCGATTATTACCTATGTGTGCTTAAATTACCACCTTAGTATATATATATATATATATATATATATATATATATATATATATATATATATATATATATATATATATATATATATATATATATATATATATATATATATATATATATATGTATATATATATATATATATATATATATATATATATATATATATATATATATATATATATACAGTACATACAGTAATATATTCAAAACCAATATTAATAATAATATTTTAGTATAGGAATACGTAATTCTGTTTATAGATATACTCGAGTTATATAGGTATGCATTGCCTAGAACCAAACTTAAGTTACAGATATGTTAACTGTTTCAACAATATTGTTACTATTCATGAAAAGAATATCTTATAATATTAATAATTTGAGCTTGGTGGAGCTTGGGTGTAGTGTCATATTTGCGATGAGACTGACTAGGCTATAGATCGTGGCGGAAATTTCTAGGGGCGATAAATATTTCTTAAAGTAATTTTCGTCAATTTGATAATAAAAATAAAAGGTTTACATTAAAATTACTCTAATTCAACCAATCGTCCTGTGTTTCAAATCCATTTCATAAAGTTTGATTTGAAAAAAAAGAAATTTTTTAATGGGGTATTTGACAGTAGTTGAAAAAATATCTATTTTGATTTTTAAATAATTGCTCGAGTCATAATAATACTGAATATTGCTTTTTTACAAGTTATTTCATGCAAAAATATAAAAATTTTAATTAAATAAAATTACAAAATTTACGTTAAAAATGACGTAATCAAAAACATCAAGCAAAAGCAGCTTACGTTACAAGCTCGTTCGAATATGTAGGTATACCTAGTGATGAGCAAATGCAAGACCAAGACCAAGACTTGGCAGTCTTGGTCTTGGTCTTGTTCTTGCATTAAGAATCTTGGTCTTGGTCTTGCTAGAGCAGTTTGAGTCTTGGTCTTGGTCTTGCAAAATGCAGTCTTGGTATTGGTCTTGGTCTTGGTATTGCTAAAAATCTTGCACTTTCTTGCATTTTTTTATTAGCGATTTTTTTTCTTTTAAAATCAGAATTTTCTCTTCTTTACGGTATTAATTATACTTTTAAACTATTTAAATAATTTAGCAAGAGTCTTGCTTTTTTCTTGCTATAGTCTTGGTCTTGCTCACTTGAGTCTTGGTATTGGTCTTGCAACCATACTTATAGTCTTGGTCTTGGTCTTGGTCTTGCAAAAAATGCAAGACCAAGACAAGACTGCAAGACCAAGACTAATTTTGCTCATCACTAGGTATACCTCTTTTCAGATAAAATTGATCATGAGTTTTCGTTAAAAAATTAAATAATTCTTATATTCGAAACAAATCGATCTTCTATTCTTTTCTAAAAATAAACTGCAAATTTAAAATTTACATAAATGCAATAATAAAAGAGATAAAGCCAAGAAAACGGAAATTATTTAAATTCAAAGTTACGAAGCGCATGGTTAAATTTAACTGAAATAGACCATATTAATATTTGTAGTTAGGAAAAAAACTATTTACTTTTTTGGTAACTATGAAAACAATTTTTAATTATTAATTTTCATTACTAGACCTACTACTACTACTCAATGTTTTAGAGCCAATGACGTCATACGATTTGATGTCACAGAAAGCATCCTTTTGGCGGTCTTTTTAAAAACTGAAATTTGATGCGCGATTTCTATTAAAAATATAGTATAAAATAATTTAAAAATGTGTATTATGAGTTTAGTAAGAAGTAATAAACACACTAAGATGGTTTTTAAAAAATTGTCAAATACGCCCTTGAGCTGACAGAATACAATTAGGTAAATCCAAATTAGAAATTTTTTTTTGTATTGTCCAAAAGGTTGATATAGAGGTCCAAGCTATGTTTTTTACTTGATTTTCGTTCAAGTTAAAGAATAACTAAAATATACTTACAGAGATTAAATAGACTTTTTCTATAGACTTTTGGGCTTTCTTATACGGACGCAAGGTATAGAATAAAAAGTTGGGTGATTTACAAATATATTTTCTTAATATTAAACCAATATTGGATCTTCCTTCTTCCATTTATAATAAATTATCTTCCCTAATACTTCTCAATATACATTAAATAACTGTTCGTTACCTCACATTTTAGATGATCGTTAAAATATCGTATCGAATATTATATTACGTAATATCTAATACCTGTCTATATTATGTACGATATACCGAAAACGTTTCACGTCACTTTATAACCGATAATTAACAATAACAGCCGTTAGGCGTCATTTATGACACCTATGTTACTTACCTGTCGAGTTAATTAGCGTTTGATAATTAAATAGTAAAACCTTTAACGGACCCGCTTTACAAATATCTATATCGTTTATAGCAACGAGCGAACTAGAGAGCTAGAGCTAAGAGCTCTAGTGTTGTATGTATAAATAGTGTTATTAATACAAAGTTATATAGTTATAGATAGTATGTATGTAAAGGCACTTAAAACTAATATTATAGACAAGGTATAAATTTTGATTTTATGCAGTATGTATTTAATAATATTTTAGACAAAATATTTGATTCGTAAGGCGATTGGTGGCTTTTACAAATGTTTTTTTCTAAAAATGATTTTTTCTTTCTTCTTTTACTTTTTCTGTTCTCTATTGCAAGTTTGGTCTTCAGATGTTTTTTTGTTGTTTCACATTTCCGTTTTCGTATATCATTTTTAGTGATGTACGTATTTCCTTTTTTGCAACCAACGAGTAGCTATATTTGACATTGTTTGATTTGATTGATTTTGATCCAAACTAAAAGGTTTTTAGTTTCTTTTATTTATGAAAAAAATTTTTAAATTTTTTTTTTTTTATTTTTATTGATTTTTATATTCTTGTCTTAATAATGGTGTTTTGAGACACCGAAACCGGTCGACATGATGAAGATTGGTTAAAACATTCTGTTTGGTTTTTTGCTGGTCTTAATATAGAGGTTTATCGCCAAATAAAGTCAAATAATGAAATTACAAGTTTAAAATTTTTTGGCGAAAATAGAGGTAACAATTTATTTATTGATTTATTTATTTACTTTTTTTTTAAATTTTTTAAATATGACGACAAATAATTCATGTGTATTGACTGTAGGGATGTTATGGATATGAAATGTCGGATACGAATATTTAAAAACATTTTTTTCGGCCTCGGCTTCGGTTACGGATACGTAAAAATATCGGATAATGTTTCGCATTCGGTTACGGTTACGGAAAATTGTATTTAGTAGACTTTTTTGTCTAGAAGAAAGAGGAAAGTTGCATCAAAAACAAGTGAACGATAAACAGGAATCAACGAAAATCTATCAAAAGAAATACATGCAGTAAAAATTTTCTTCGATTTCAACCCAGTTTCCTAACAGCAGTTGTCTGTAAATATGCGAAACAAATCCAAAACTTTTAATTCGGATATCCGGTAGTTTCGGTTAGGCGGTTACGGATATCCATAACATCCCTAGTATTGAGTCCCATAAGAATATTATAGTTTTTTCAATTTTACCGTGGGAAAAAAGAGTTAGGATAAATTATTGTAGCGGAAAAAATAACGGTATAAAACATTTTATTGGTCATTTCATTGTAGACTAACACGATAAAAATGATACAAAAGTTCGTAGTGGTAAATTTAGCTGATTTTAAAACCATAGTAACGAAATATTGAACTATAATTGATGAATTATTTATCTAACTTATTTTATTGGTTAAATAGTTTATCGTGTTACAACCTTTTGAATCAAAAGCTGGCGTTAATATAGCAGGTAACTTGACGCGTGTAAGCAACATTTACTATTCTATTTTATGGTTACTAAAGTTACAAAAACTAACAGTCCATAAATGTTTACTTAACTTTTTAGGGGCGTAAGTAATGAGACACCTATATTATTTATTTCTATTAAAATTGCATTTTCGATTCTTATAATTTTTTATTCATTTTTTTTTTTTTTAATTTATTCATCATTTTTGGGATTGAAAAAATAACTTATGTTTATGGATGCTTAAGATCCGAAGGTGAAATCCGAAGCCCAGTTGATGAAACGAACTCGCTGAAAATTTTTTTAACCCTAGAATCATACGTTGGTCTACGAGTCAAGTTAATCATACATCGGCGTCGTTTCGACGAATGGACTTTTTACGGGGAGTTTTAGAGTTTATTTGCAAAAAACATTTTTTTTACATAACAATACTACAAAAGCGAACAAAATATTTAAAAAAATTGGATTTGGAAAAATTTCTTAATGTAAATATTTATTAATTTTTTTAATCTTTTTATCAAAGCATATTTTCATTATAAAAATTAAAAAATATATAAATACATCAATTTTAATAATTAATTTATGAACCATTATGAATTAGTGGACATGTGTGACTTTACAGAATGTGAAATTTCTCAGTCATAAATATTCCTATAGATATGTAGTTATTTCCCCATTAGGCACATTTGTAAATTTTCTAAAATTTGTTAGTAATTTTTCGAATAAGATCTCAAAAAATAATAAAAATTAAAATATTTTCCACAAAATAAATTGTTAATCTTTTATTAAATCATTCGAAACGCATTCTTTAGTTTTCGATTCAATACATTCAAACTTCAGTATTATGTCGTCTCTATAAGTCAAACAGCTGTAATCATCTTTCACATTATCATAATCATTGAATAAATTAATTATAACATCCATATCTTTAATAAATTTTAGAAAAATTAGGAAAACTTTTATATGTGGAGTACAAAATCTTTAAAAAAAATATAGGTTAATCATACATCGTCGTCCTTTTGACGCACACTATTTCAGTATAAAAAAAACGACAATAGCTATAAACAAAATTTATTTGTCTTATGTGTTATAATAGCAAATAAATTAGATAACAGAAGTTTCACAGCGAGCAGGTACCGACAAGTCACAGTATTGGAGCAGGTGAAGAAGTTCGTTCGTCGTTTTGACGAGTACGTATGATTCTAGGGTTAATCTATTGCATTTCAAATTTAGTCTCAATAGGTTCAAAAATGGAGAGTCGTTGAAATTGTAGGCCTAAAAAACTATTTCAAAATTTATCAAAACACAACAAAGATTGCGAACAACTACAGTTTTCAACAAAACAACTAAAATATTCTATTATTTATACACGCAAAACTTTTTTATTTCTAAATAAATTATTTTGAATTTAACTATATACAATAAAAACAAACACCATTGAGTCCATTCTACTTACATGACGTCGTATATGTATACTATAGTGAGCTAGTATGGGGGAGCTACATTCGGAAATACATATGCGTAACACGTGCGGAGCTTGTACACCCTTTTCAATGGAACCCTCCCTTATGGTTGCATCAAAAAGCTGTCACTGGGTTAGTAGAGTATCATGCAACATAATTATATACAACGCGTAAGCATTTGAAATCAATAAAAATACAATTGTAAACTTGAAGTATTGCCGTCCGATTTTGGTATTTAGGTTCTAATTGAACTTAGAGAAGAGGAAATAGTACCCTAATGGCAGCAAAGTATGGGTATATAATGTACCTTATACGTAATTAAATATTCCTAATTTATCTCCGCGGCAATTATAAAATAGACGATATTATTGGAAATATCCAAAGGGCTTTACCAAAATATTACGAAATTCTATACAGGTTAATTTGTTTCCCGTGTGTACATTAGGATACGAAAATGTTTCCAAGACTTTTGCAAGATAAGAAGTAGTTTATGTTCACATCAATTGTCGTAATCTGATTGTTTTGTCTTAAATACATTTTTCCTTGGGAACGAAGGGTTTTCCGTAATGTGAAAGCAGTCTATACCCTTCATCATTCCTTCAGTTCTCTCTGTGTAAAGTTTCAAATCAGATGGTTAAGCGATTGAGGCCTGAAAACAAGGCAACGTTTTTATTTACAAATACCTTTTCCAACCAGAGTCAGATGTTTTTCCGAGGTAAAAAGTAGACTATGCTCTTTTCGTTCTCATCCCTGTTACCAATACGTGAAGTCAAAAGCCTTAAATTCATTGTTTCGATTTAAATATAATTTTTCTCGAGAATGAGATGTTTCTACGTGTTAAAGAGCAGCCAAGTTTTTTCGGCACCCTAAAAAACCAACAAATTTTCGCATTTATAATATTGGTCTCAGTACGATTAAATTTTAGTTTGGTACTCCAGTGTAACAATAATAATAATAGCTTTCTATAGATATTTATACCAGGGTAAGTGCGGGAGAGATGCCGCAGTAGCCATAGTTCGTGCGTTGATTGATAGATAGCGCTATTAATGAATTATATGTTTAAAATAAGTTACTTATTTAAGCTGTATATGGTAACATTCATGATTAGTCCATCAGTTTAGTAATTATCCAACTTATTATTATTGAAAAGTAAGTTTTTTTAACAAAATTTTTTATCAAGCATTTAAGTCATTAGAATTTAAGAATGTATATTTCATTGTTTTAATTAAAATAAGTTTTGTTATTAATTTAAGTATATTTTAAAAGTACTGTATAAAATTTTAGGTTGGAATTCCGCACTATGCTTGCTATAACAACATGCGGCATCTATCCCAACAAAAAGGAGAGATGCCACATTTAAAGTTGGTATAGATGCCGCATCATATTACATGTTAAAAATATAGACTGATATACCTTAATTCTGCAATTTTTTTTTTAACTGTAAATTATGCCACGCAAATATAAAAGATCCGTTAATGGATCAGGAAGAGCCCTCATATTAGTGAAGATAACGAAAATAATGATGATTGTCTGTGTATTGAATGTTCTGAAAAGTACTCAGAAACAAATAAAAATTGACTGGCTAAGATATATAAAGTGCCAAAAATGGTTACATATGGCATGCATCATGTATGGAGATGTGTGTAAAATGCAAAATTTTTAATATGAACTATGCGGTGTCTCACCTTCTTTGATGCGGCATTTCTTCCATAGGTGTGGGAGAGACGCCGGTTTGCAAGCTCTACAAAAATGTTAATTATGAATCTTTTATGACTCAAAATTTAAAATTATTTATAAATAATTTTAAAGAACAATGTTTACATTTATTGTGTGCCAAATTTCAAATCAATGCATACCTTAAGAATTATCAAGTATTTTCAAAATGTGCGGCATCTCTCCCGCATTCACCCTAATATGGTTTATGGTATATATACAAATATATTCGATATTTAACCTTAAACTATATAATTAATTATTACCAAATATTGACATTAATTTTGATATCTTACGTTTAACTCATTGGCAGATTTATTACCTATACGTTTAGTCGTACTACGTCATACAGGTGTAAAATTTCACAAACTATTAATAGGTCTGCGGTAATAAATTTTTTGAGCGATTTTGGGCGAAATGAGAATGAAAAATAAGAAAAAGTAAATTTGAACATTAATTTGCGGTAAGGTTAGTTGCTGACTGTTTTGAACACATAAAATGATTGTATCATTCGATTTCTTTACATATGTATGTATTGCAATTTTTACAATATTATAAAAATGAAGTAATATATTATTTACAATCTATCGGGAACTGTAGGTACTTTTTATAATTATTTATGCCGTTTTCGTAAAATTTTTCTTATCCTTCGCGTAAAAAGAGATTTCACTGTAGACGATATATTGTATGTACAACAACATAACCTAGACAAGTTTAAAAAATAAATTATTTACAAATGTCTATTGACACCTTTTTTTCTGAAACAAGAAGAAACAATAGCGTCCAAAAAGATGATCCTCTAAAAAAAAAAAATCTAAAAATCAAAACAAAGGTACTGTGCAGTGAACACTCGTCCGTCGCTGAATCGTAGGCGTAGGGTTTTGAATAAAAAAAAAATTATTGAAATGGAAATTTTGAATTGTGTGTTGATTTTTGTATTTTTTAATATTATTGAGACAATAATGATTTTTAAATGCGCGTCTGTTTATGTAGATATTATATTATGTTCATCTTAAATATAGTGTTTTATTGTGTTATGGTATTATTAATTTATCCAAGAAGAAAAAAAAATGTTATGAATGATTCATATTTGTATTGATGACTCATTGATTTTTATTTGGTTCAGATCTTTCAAGTTTTAGAGTCATTCAGCGACAGTATTAGGTATGTAGAGTGGTCGCCCAGTTTGTTAGCGATGGGACATGACACACGTCGAATAAAATTAAAGGAACGACAAAAAATTCTGAAATTGTTTAATTCTTTCAAGAGGTTGTACCTCAGTCGAAAAGTTTCGGTTTCGAGACGGTCCGACAGTGATTTTGAAAATATCATTTTAAAGTTTGAATGGAAACAGCACAACTAAATTACTATTCATAAAAAAAAATTAAGCATGAAAATATAACTAATAGCATTTTTATTAACTTTCCATAGGAAGTTATTGTAATGGGTCCGATTTTACGAATCGCTAATTTTGACATATCTCCACGTTTCAAGGTCACTAGAATCCGAATGCATCGTTTTTAGCGTGATATCTGTGCGTGCGTTCGTTAGCTCGTTCGTTCGTGAATTTTTTTCGTCTCGCATATCTCGAGAACAAATGACGATATCAACTCCGGACTAATTTCATTAGATGCGTAATCAAAAAATGAAGACCGCATAAAGTTTTCAGCAAATTCGGATTAGCGGTTTGTTTTTTGTGGTAAAAAAGCAGAATTAACTTTATTAAGATAACATAGATTATATGGATTTTTTACCATAACATTATTATATAATGGCCTAAGATCCTTCCTTGATGTTAAAAACGCCAGCATATTATTACAAATTTAAAAAAGAAAAAAAAAACTGTTTTTGAAATATATTTTGTCTCGCATATCTTGAGAACAAATGATGTTATCATTTGTTTGATAAGGGTGGAGCCCCCACCCTTAGGTGCAGAAGGCGAAGCCCCCGGTATTGTGCAAGGAGCAAAGCCTCTATCGGAGGCCCAGGGGAGAATTTACCCGAAATGGAAAAATAATTATTTATGTACAGTAGTCTCTAGTCTTTAAGGACACCCAATGGGAAGTTGACAGTGTGGGTAGACTTGTCCTCCAAATTTTTTTACAAATATTTAAAAATCGATTTTATAAAAGTTAGTATATAATCTTTTGCATAACCGACATTTTTACTTTAAAAAGAATAGTTGGAGCCTTTTAAAATCCGATTGTTTTTTGTTTAACTACAAATAAATGTTGAAGTAATAATCGTAGAAATTTTTATAAGTAGACTTTATTTTGAATAATTTTGTACACTCACATACATATCATAATTTTAAAGTCAAAATAATCATTTTCAGTTTTTTTCTCGGAGATTAATTTTTTCAAAAAAATATCATGTAAAAGAAAACAATTTTATTTCCAGAATAGAAAAGCAGATGCTTTATGCTTTAAAATGCTCTTTTAAAGACCATTGCCGGCGGGACCATTTTTGAATATGATTGTGAGATATAGCTTCTATAGAAACGTTTGAAAATTTTGGAAATTCCTTTTCGTTTTTTAAGAATATAATACGTTTAAATGATACTGACTTTAGAATTGATGACCCATCTCTATTTTGCGACTTATCCCTTCTTTACTGCTATTGTGAACAGATTAATATTCATTAGCATATATCAACAAATATGTTGTTCATTTAGTTTTGAAATATTCAAATATATTATAAATCCATTCATAAAGATTGCTATAAAAATTATTATAATTATCTAATAAAAAAAACAACCTTTTTTTTAGTTAAATTAGCTTACAATATGATTTTTAGGTCAGTTCGAAAGTATAAAATATCCCTAGCTGATGGCCATTTTTTTGTGGGTTTTTTTTGGGGGTACTTTTTGATTTCTTCACCAAAAACATAGTAGGATAGTTCAATAAACTGTTTGCTTACGGAAGCCACGATTCCATCTGCATTTAGAAACAAAAATATTAATTAATAAAATAATTTTTTAATGATATAGTTTATAATTATTAATAACAATTTAACGAAACGATAGCAGTATTATTATGATATAATCATGATATTTCAAAATATTACTTTTATAAATTGCTTATAATTGATAGTAATTTAAAAAAATGAAAAATAATATCATCACAAATGAATCCAAGAAGTCCAGTTGACTTAAGTTAAGTCAAAGTGAAAAAGAATCAGTACTTAATGTTTGTAATTGTCGTCTATTATCGTTTAATTCTCTCCATATATTAGTACTTAACGCCTACTGTACTGTCTGCTTATGTACTGGTGGATACGGCCGAGACGAGTGGACGGACGGACGGACAGACGGACGGACGTATGGGCAGCAGTATCGTTTGGTCGCGTTCGTGCTCTATAATTCAATCCTAATGAAATTTAATGGCATTATGTTGATGTTGATGTCATAGCGACAAATACATTTTTTTCTTCTTTCAAATATAAATTTCATTATTGTTAACGTGATATATGGTATGGTTTAAATATGGATTTTTAGCGGTGACGTTATAGGTTCATAATCTTAAACATAAAATTTCAAATCGATATCAAAATTGTCGCCAAAATCTCGTTAAATTCGTTTTTTTTCTTTTTTTTATGGTGTTTCTGTGGAAACGCGGTTAAAACGTTCACAAAAAGTTTCAAAAATTTGGAAATTACACGACTGGCTATGCAATAACTGCCCTTTTTTGGTTAGGCTATACCGTCATTCACTGGCAGCTTCTTTTCAGTAAATCATTTTCCTCTCTACTAAAAGTAAATAAATTGAAAAATTTGGTCTAGAAAAAACTACTGGCGAATTTGAAACGATTCAATTTGTAGCTGTTGGATCATATCTTTTCTTGGACTGCTGAAACTGACATACAATTTCATTACAAGTCAAAGTATTCATTCAATTTGATTCCTTCTTAGTGATAGTAGCGATTTGGCGCCCAACGTGAGATCATGAGATATGTGAAAGAAACGTTTTATAACATCACACCCGATAATCTTGTCTTATAAACTTGATCAAGTGAAAAAAATAAACAATACTTGTAGATCTGAAAGGATTCTATCTGTGACCGCTGGATTACCTATTTCTTGGACTACCTGAACCCGAGTATTTGATTTAAAATCGAAGTGTTTTGTTTATTTCCTTTTGTAACAATTTGGTGCCCAACGTGGGGCTATGTGTAGGGGAAATTTTATAACATCACAACCAATAATCTTGATCTATAAACTTGATCAGATGGAAAATAGTAAATATTATTTGTGAATCTGAAAGGATTTTATTCGTGACCGCTGCATTACCTCCTTGTTTTCCTGAAATGGCAGAACCCGAAATGATTTGTTCAAACTGTTTCGTGGCGTCATCACACCCACTAATCTTATCTTCTAAACTTGATTAAGTGAAAAAAATAAACATTCCTTATGAATCTGATAGGATTTTAGAGAATTTGTTCAAACTGTTTTGTGGCGCCCAACGTGGGGCTATGTGTAACAAACATTTCATAACATCACACCCAATAATCTTGAGCTGTAAACTTAATCAAGTGAAAAAATTGTTTACTGTTTATTAGTTCATCTTTTGTACATAAGTAATATTCTTATTCATTCATACATATAACATACAAAATGTAATAAAAACAGATAATATAATATGACATTTAATGATTGTAAAGTCTAATAATTACTAGTAAGTTAAAAGAGCTAATTAAATGCATCCGGATTTCGTGCGAATACATGTAATCATAGTCACATATATCACTACTACAAGTTGTATTATGGAACGAACGAATCCGTCAGGCGTCACCAAACCAAATCGTGTTAATGATCTGACACGCGTAGCTAAGTTGCGTCACGGCTCAACTTTGAAACACGAAAAAAAAATGTGGCAACACTTGTTCTATCATTGCTTCGGTCAATTGTAATTATATCAGAATTATAATTATGATTACTATAGAAAAAAGTTGATTAAGTTGTAATAATTTATAAATTATTCAAAACTGGTGAATCTAATTAACACATACAGCATAATTGGTATTTTGTATTTATATTAAAGACTAGCCGTACCCGTGACGTTGTTCACGCGAAACGTTGAGTAGTTTCTTTTCCCAATTTGTAGTTTCTTGCAACACAAAATGCAATAAATTGTCTCGAAATTGACAATTGTGTATTTATAGTATTTTTCGGTACACAATTAGCAACATTTTTTTTGATTTAAAATTCAGAAAAATTTCCAAACTACAAAATTTATTTATAATTTTTGTTACTATAGTTATAAAATTTTTTATGAAATATGTAAATTGGCGCAATGTGTGTCGATGCTCAAAATAGTTTTTCCATTTTCCCGTGGGAATGAGACATTTTCCCGGAATAAAAATTATCTTAGATGTTGACCCAGGTAATAAGTTATTATCACACCAAATTTCATTAAAATCCGTCCAGTAGTTTTTACGTGATGCGTGAACAGACAGACAGACAGACAGACAGAGACAAATTTACAGTTTTATTATATCTATAGATTATTGAAAAAATATGGAAATTTAATAGTCGGCAATGGATGGCTTTGATAAAGTTATAGAGATTGGTTACATTTTTGAATTGGCATTTGGATCTTACAGAAGGGTCAAAACTTTATGCTACCTACGTTAAACGGTAGTTTTTCCAACAGGAATATTATCAGTCCAGAATTAGTATTTAAGGGGAGATTCGCCAAAAAAACATCAGAAATCGACCTTTTTTTTATTATAATTTTTTTTTATATACAAAAATATACAACATTGTTTCTACATGTCTTATTGAGATTACAATTTTATTGTTTTTTTTTTTTTTTTTTTTTTTTTTTTTTTTTTTTTTTTTAAATTCAAAAATGAGCTGAGTATAAACGACTTTGAAGTCGTCACTGCAAGATTTCCCACCTCGATGGTTCCTCGCGTTCTGGAACCCCCAGTGAGCCAAAATAAAAAAATTACGAATAAAAAAGCCAGAGATAAATCGTATTTTGAAAATAAATTTTCAAAAATCACCGCTTTTCTCGACCATAAACAGCCGCCATTTTGAAAATATATTACGGAACCAAAAGATCCTAATTCCTGTTAATATGACGGTATCGAGGAATAATATGCACTTTGATTTATGTCGATATCTCAAATACAGTTGGGATACATGAGGAACCAATTCGAAAAACGTACTTTCGAGAAAATAGTATTAAAAGTTTTTTTTTTTTTTTAAATTTAATTATAGTAAAGTGCGTGCACTAAAATGCCCAAAGCTTTTAGATTTTTTATTTTTTTTTAAAATAAAATTTAAAAGAATATTTTTAACACCTTAAGGAACATAATTATGAGGAATAAAAAATCGATTTCTTTTCTATTTTTGGCGAATCTCCTCTTAAAAAGAAATATACTGCCAATGAGGGGTGACACACCGCTTCCTGGTACTCATAACAAATTTTTACCCAACAAGTATTTTGTCTTCGCGTGACAAGAAAACCAGGAAATCCATTCCATACACCCAGAATGCGTGTGAAAATTTTTGTTTTAGAGAAAAAAAAAAATCATATTTCAAAAGTGATTAATTACAATGTTTCCTCCTTGAAAGTAAAAATTATTTTGATTTTTGGTGTTTCGTATCAGAATTTGGGAAGTTGGTTTTTAATTCACGGGTTTGATTTTAGGAAGCTTAAGTGGGAGGTTTAAAAGTCATTGAATATTGAAAGCAAAGGAACATTTTGTTGTTTGTTTTCGATAAGTTTTAGGTATTAAATATTTAAAATTGTAGTTATTTTCTACTGGAATAGTAATCACTCATACCAGGTATACTTCCGCCACCAGGGCCGAATCTAGCAGGCAGGCTTGGGGGCATCAAAAAGTGATTTAAAAGGGCGCCAAAATTAAATATATGTGTCTTTTTTTTTGTTCGTCACATGGGAGGAAAAAAGGCAAGTGTTTTCTACAGGGGCATCATTTTTTGATCCTGCCCGGGGCGCCACTTTGGCTAGGTCCGGCTCTGTCTACCACAATCGAATCACATGTTTTACAATGTTATTAAACTTATTAAAATTTTATAAAACTTTATTACAGATTAAAATATCAGATAAACAATAAATATAAATACTGCCTACTTGCCTTGAAACCGTCATTCATTACAACCGGGGGGGGGGGGGCGAATCAATCTCCTCGAATCATGCCACGATGTACCAGACAATGATATCTTCCTCTTATGGCGGAATCCCCAACATTTAAATCATAAATATTAAAACTTGATTAAAATTATTAATTTATTTAAAAATGTAAACAAACTACCTCGGACCCCACACTTTACCACCCCTCTGGCTTGGTAAAAACAATAATTAATAACAAAAATTCTAATCCATGTTAAGTAGCAGTTAGTTGTGAATATTTCCGGTAGGTACTATATACATAGTTGTTGTCTTCACATGAAATTTTACCGTAAATTTTGTATAACAATTCAATCGAGAATGATCCCCTATAATGTGATATACAATATGTATGTATGTGTACAGTTATCCCATCTTCCCCTATTTGTTTGGTTGCATATAATATTGTAGATATACAAACAAATATCCATAGAGAACGTTTTATAATTATTAATTCATTAGAAAATATTCATTCTATATCGAATAATTTTCAACGTAAAATATAAATAAAATATATTTAAATAGAGATGGATGTATGTGTTCGAACGGTACAGAGTGTACAAACAATAACCGTACATTAATTTCATTCATAGTGTTTAAGCGAAAGTTGAATGTCGATGTGTTAGGGCGACTTGTCTTTGAGAATATTTCCATTGAGGTTCTATTTTGGTTTGAAGGAATCTATAACTATACTGTAGGTATAGTAAAAAGGTGTCCTCTGTATTTAAGAAAAAAAAATTCCAATTATTTAATTAAATAGTCAATTTTAGGGTCTCGAAGTAAAAATTTCGGAAACCTTATAGTTTTCTGTGTCGATTCGTCCGTTTCTCACATAAAATTTTCTATGTACATGGTGCAGGTGTAATCGCAATTATAACACCTAGCAAAAAAATTATTTTTATTACTCATGCGAGAGAAGTACTAATTTGGCGCACACATTTTTGTACGCAAAATAGCTGTTTGACCACTCTACTATTCCCACATGCTTTTTGCGGGCGGAACGTATACTTTCCGCACGCAAATTGACAATAAAACACGCGTGTAAATTAAAAATCACAAAGTGATTGAAAAAATTATCCGGATCGGCCGGGAATCGAACTCAGGATCTCCTGGTAACTAGCCAGGTGTGCTATCCATTACACTATCGATCCTTTTCTCGATAGGCGCCCGATACAGACAACATTTGGTAATTAGCCAGGTGTGCTATCCATTACACCATCGATCCTTTGCTCGACAGGCGCCCGATACAGACAATATTCAATCACCTACGTGTATGTACTCTCTATAATGCGAGAAGTCGTTACAACTTTTCAATTTCAAATAAAACACGCAATTTAATCAAAATACGCAAAGCCGCCTCTTGATTTTTCATTTAATAAATATTTCATAATTATTTCTATAGAAGCCATCAACAAAGTAGGTAATTTAAACAATATCTAATTCAGAAAAAAAGGAAAACACTAAAAAATATTATTTTAAAAAGTAATAAACAATAGTAATAACAATAGAAAAGAGTATGTGAAATTCCTAATATAAAAATAGGATATGAAACTCGTGCACGACTGTCGATTGCCCACTCGAGCGAATGATCGCACTCACTACGATCGTGCGCTCAACTTCGTTCTCGCTATTGAAAATTGAGGATGAAAATTTTCGACAACTTTTTATTTTTCAGCTCCGTTTGCAAAATTTTGAGCTTGTATTCGTGTTTGGGTAGCCATCGATTGTTTTTTTGTTTTTAATTCAAATAAATTTTTTTGTATCACCTGAATATGTGTAAAATAAAACCTTAAAATTTCATAGGTCTGATTTTTTGGTGAGTCAAACTAGATATAACGCCTTATAATATGATTTTTCATTGAAACTATATAGTTGTCTCTGTAACATCCTGTCTATAAAAATAATAGGCTTTCATATAGGTATACCTACCTATACATTCACAAACAAACGCAAATATATAAACTAATATTATATTTACGTTTTATGCATGCAATTCTTCTCGGAGATGTGATCCGGTATTTCCGGAGCTTTAGTGATCCTTGGGGAGATGACTTGACTTTTACCATTTTATCTACCTCCATATCTATAGGTAGTGGTACCTATCTATATATCTGCATACATATCTATCTACGTATATGTAGATGTATGTATCTGCCAACCAAACTAACTGCTTAGGTCGCGGTGTGCCACTATTATAGGGGATGGATGTTGGGAGGGATCGGGGAAGAAAGAGGGGGAGTCTTTTTTGCATCTTTTTACCTATTTTATTAATCAGTAGCTGCTATTGATCGCAACAAAATTATTTATGTGTATTCTTTCTGGAAGAATATTTTAAAATGGTTCTGTAAACTTAACTTCAGGAATAGGTATTTTTTTTTTTTTTTTGGTTCCGTACAACGAAACCCTTATAAGTTCATTCCTGATTGTGTGATATTCCAAAAGAATTATAAGTGGGAACATTTTTTGAAATTTTTAGTTTTTTTTTCCAAAGTGCCACCCAGGGACTCAAGAATGTTTGGGAAAGCCATTCCGTCTCTTATATCGTTTAAAGTGGAGACTAAAGTGTGAAACTTTAGGTTTAGAAAGAATGCTTTATAAGTCTGGGATAGAATTTTTGTCATAGCTAATAAGGAACCTCGGCAGTTGGTTAAGGTACCATCATGTCAGGGTGGCCGGCCAAAAATATAGTCAATTTTCGCAATTTTTTTTCGGATGGATTGAATGAGGGAATGGGGATGAATTTTTTTACGGTTAATACCACTATTTAACAATACTAAAATATTTTTTATTCATTTTTATTTATTTTTTATAACGTAAAAGCCCCCATTATGGAACGGTATCTAATACTGGAACAGTTTTGACATTTACATATTTATTTCTTTAATTAAGTAAGGAAACATTAAATGCGAGGTGAATTTAAATTGAAAAACAATCATTCTATTAATAATAATTTTTGTTATCAGACGTTTCTTTTAGAAATAACTTTATTAATATGTAAATGTCAAAACTGTTCCAATATTAGATAGCGTTCCATAATGGGGGCTTTTACGGTAATTATTATAATTTTTTTTAAAAAAGTGTCTTTAAAAAAGGGCTGATATTGGTGTCCACCATTGCGGCCGCAGTTTTTATCTAGAAAAAAAAAATCAAATGGATTATCAATCTGTAGGTAAACCACTGTGTTCCTATGGAGGTTTTTCTTTTCTTTAAAATTTGAAAAAATGGCGGTGATTTGAATAAAAAGTACAAAATTTAGGTCTTTTTTTAAATAGTTTTCCGTGTAAAAAAATATAGAAAAATTTCAAAAGAAAAGCTTCCATAGGAACATGGAGAATAGAATAAAGAATATTCTGTCAAAATTTTAAACTTATAGCTCTTGGAAATTTTCCCTCTGAAAGTGGGTACTGTTTCTAAAAAGGGCATTTCGAGACAGATGCGTTTAAAGTTTGTCTCGAAATTGTTTCAACAAAAATATAATACTGTGGTGATAACAGTTGATCTTATACGTTCACTGGTTGTAGAAAGATTGAACGCAAAGTGTTATAACATCCCACCAAAAGACGCCTATCAATCCACATAATTTTGTATTGAGACTAAATCCATTGATCCGTGGTCGTAGCGACCCTAATAATTCGAATTTCAATTTGAAATTCTACACTGTGATGGTACCTTGATGTCTATGCAAAATCACAAAATATTAAATTTCTTTACGTTCTCCGAAAAAGACATATTTTTCTAGTATTTGATTAAGGGGAACCAAAAACCCCAATCGACTATTAATTACAATTAAAAGACAGTTATTCAACTATCGAAAACCCTTTTTAAAAACTTTCTTTACCATATAATCACAAACAAATTGGTTATTTTGTTTACACCCCCCTCCACCCGTACATGAGTCGCTTTGAAACTTAGTTAAAAAGTGATCTTTTGACTTCTTTTCACCAACCACTGCATCTTCTTGACTTCTATGGTAAACATAAGAATTCACTTTGAAAATCACTTCAAGTACTTGGTTGATGTTTAATTAAAGCATCGCTGGCGTACGACAGTATTCGTATATGCATATTCGCGGTCTGTTCACCCCACCTCACCCCGTCGCAAGGAGAACTAAGTCCCCTCGTTTGTAGTGTTGAATATCAATAATAATATTATACGTTTATCTCTGTCTGATATTTGTTAATTACAAATCGGTTTGATTCTTTCTAGTCCAGACTACGGTTGTTGATTGTGACATTAATTAATGGCGAGTCACTTCGATGTGCTTTTTTCTTTTCTGAATGTAATTGTCACTTGATCATTTTATTGGTTTTTCTGTGATCTTTTCGATGAGGGTTGCGTAAATTTTAAGGTACTGCTTCAAGTGTATACAATACTACTTTTATAATTGAAGAAAAGAACGCTGTTCAAAACAGAATTCGTAATTTCGAAATCGTTTGTCCGATTTTTGTTCAGAATAGAACCGTAAGATAGCCAAAAATTTAGATTTCCAACAATAATATTATAAATGCTAAAGTGAGTTTGTTTGTTTGTCCTGCTTTCACGTCTCAACAGCTTAAACAACCATCTTAAAACTATCCAAAAATGTGGCTTCAAGTGCTCACTAGTCAACTCGAAACTATTCATAATGATAGTCGGGGAGATCTAGACGGACAAAAGCTACTTTTTGCCACAAGAGAACGTCTCGTTTCTAAGGGAAATTGGAAAATATACTGTAAAATGTACGATTAACATTAAAACTTTGAATACTGTTAACAGAAAAGACGAAAAACGATATAAGCTACTTTTTTTGGTGGAAACATTCAATTCCTGCGAGAAAACATGTACAAAATTTAATTTGAGATTAAAATTTTAATAATTACACCGGCAAAACCGCAGGTAAAAACTAACCCTCCACACTGAATTAATTTATGTTTTCACTGCAGTGACATCATTACGTATACTTTTTGAATTTTAAAAATAATAAAAACCATAATCAAAATAGGTGGGGTAGATTTTTAACACGATCTCCACGTCAGAACTAGTGAAAATTTTGTTTTTCTTAGAAAATTTTGAAAATTACACTCTAAATCCTTAACATAATTCATTTCAATCATTTTTATCTCATGGGAAAAGTGGAAATTGTACTATTGTTGAACTAGTGAACTCTAACGAAGAATAATCAGAAGAATACCAAAAGAGAAAGAAATGAACTCAGCAATATAGAGTCATTTTATAACATGTTATATGTAGGTATATATCGCGCGTCTGTATATGTAGGTATATATGCGCGCGTTTCGCGCATCTGTCTCAACCTCGTATAAGGTTTTTTGACGGTTTTGAGTTAGAAAGTCATACATGTATATAATACACTTCCTCATGTGATGCACTAAGAAATATTGCAAAATAGTTAATGGAAAAATAATTATTCAATTTAAAACAAACTTGTACCACATGAACTAAATTTAGTTTTCTGACAAAACCTGGTATATGGTATACTTGGGTATGCTGATAAAAATGTTACTATTTCAAAAAATAATTTCACACAAACTCGTATACCATATGCCAGGTTTTGTAGTTTTGAGAAAAACGCGTTTAAAATTTAAGTTATTGGTTAGACTATCGGAATATGTAAAAATAAAATCGATTAATTTCACAAACTCGTATATTGAAGAAAAAAAGTGGACAGCAAACTCGTATTTAGTAAAAACATCGATAGCTAGTAATTTAAAATATTTAAATGTCTCCTTCATGTCTACATAGGTAGCAAACATCAAAAAGTGTAACATACATAAATCTTAAATTCATAGTGATGAAAATATAGTATTTAATATGTTTTTTGTGTTTCCTGAAAACTGTGATTTTTGATATACGAGCTAGAGACAGAAAACGCGCGATATGTAATACGTGGTAATACTCATATAATTTTTTCTACATATTTCTAAAACAATCTATTCCATATTTGTCTTTTATAATGAAACGTTTTTCAAACACAAAGATACATTTTTTTCCTATATCTATATTCAGTACAATAAAAAAGAAAAATAGATATCCCAGCATCCATATAATATGTATAAAATGATGGAATTGCTCCTATACTACTACTTGTACTGTGTCCGTATTGTGACCCCACGATTGTGTCTTGGCATGAGCGCGGGGGGGGGGGGTTGGTAACCAAAGCGGGGCGGTGAGGGGGTGACGGTGGTGGCAATGGGGACAATACATTACATATATAATAGTAGTAAAAAAAAACGTAAGAATCAGTGGAACAGTGCTCCTTAATTATTCAGTAGAGTTAATTACTTTTTTTCTTCTTGTGTCTACGACATTTGATCTCTGTACAATCAAGTATTGTAAAAAGGCTCTAAAGAACATGTTTATAATATTGTATTGTATATATCGTTGTACAGGAGACGCTTCAATAACACGGATTAATTGGTACTGTAACCAATCTGTGTATGGTCGAACTCTGAAAAAGATTGCTTCTTTACCCAAAGGTTTACATATTTTTTTTTTTTTTTTGATTTTTGCTTCTTTAAATCAAAGAAATTCTTTTTTATCATTTCGGGAGTAAAATAAATATTTTAGTCCCTCAAAATAGGGAGTAAAGTGTGTTTTTTAGTGATGAGCAAAATTAGTCTTGGTCTTGCATTTTTTGCAAGACCAAGACCAAGACTATGTATACCAAGAGCAAGACCAAGACTATAAGTATGGCTGCAAGACCAATACCAAGACTCAAGTGCGCAAGACCAAGACAAAAGCAAGAAAGAAACAAGACTCTTGCAAACTATTTAAATAGTTTGAAAGTATAATTAATACCGTAAAAAGAGAAAAGTCTGATTTTAGAAGGAAAAAATTCGCTAATAAAAAATGCAAGAAAGTGCAAGATTTTTTAGCAATACCAAGACCAAGACCAAGACTCAAACTGCTCTAGCAAGACCAAGACCAAGATTCTGAATGCAAGAGCAAAACCAAGACCAAGACTACCAAGTCTTGGTCTGGGTCTTGCATTTGCTCATCACTAGTGTTTTTAGTCCCAAGGGGTTAAAAATATTCCTGCTCCCGTTTTCACGAGAAACGTCACCAATTAGTAAGCAAAATTTAAGTAGCGTGGTTTAGTAACAAATTACTTGTAGAATTACTTGTATTAAACTTGTAGATAAAGACAAACAGTTCCATTGTAGTGTCCAATTTGATTGATTCATCTACAGTATATTTGATGTAATATTATTTCACACAATTTAAATGATATTTAAATAATTTTTTTCTTAATTTTTACAATTCTAGATTGTCCGGAATTGCAAAAAATAATATTTACACCACAAGCTCAAAATGTTTCTTTTCATTCCTCGTATGAATTGTTGTCCTAGCGTGGTTTAGTAATAAATTTCCTATTTCAAATAATAAACAAATTCAAACTTGTAGATAAAGACAAACAGTTCTACTGTTGTTTCTAATTTGATTGACTCATCTACAGTATATTTGATATAATATTATTTCACACAATTTAAATGATATTTAAATAATTTTTTTCTTAATTTTTACAATTTTAAATTGCCTGGAATTGCATAAAATAATATATACATACACCACAGAACTAAAATGTTTTTTTTATCCCTCATATGAATTGTTGTTGTACTCGAACCTCTACTGACCCTTTAATAACAAACTTCCCACTCGGAATCATCACACTTTAGTTCTTGCGTGTCAGATAAAATACGCTCCTCTATTTAGATCCGAAATTGGCCAATGACGAAGTATTTGCATTTTATTTTTCGTTTCTAACACTTCGCGTCACACCAGTGTCGCATGTAATCATGTTACCGGTGACGACCTGTGACGACAATTGGTCGTAGCGAGTCAGGAATACTGCTCACTGGCCCCCGTGCCCTTCCGAACAAAAAAAAGAAAAACCTCGAGATCTTATATTGTATGAGAATAGAGTTGATAATTAATTTAACAGGAAATAAGAATTGTGTATATAATATGTGATTGAGTTTTTTTTTTCCAACATTTTTATATATTTCTTTTATTTAACTTATTTGAATTGTGAAACAGCAAAGTAGGAAAAATTGTATGAGGTTGGCTAGCGTATAAGATTTACGCTTGTATTGTGTATAGTTGTACTGTAGGCAGAGTGACTGTACACGCTTTGTTATATTACTTACATCCATAGTCCTCTGTTTGAACCCTTCCTTTTCTTATTTTAATAATTTTTTTCTGTTTTATTTTGCTCTTTTTTTTATTTAATTTATTCTTTTATTGTTCTTTGTTTAATGTCAACTGAAGCTGAAAGATACCTGTACAATTTTTTTCTTAATTGAGTCTGATAAAGTCAAAAACATTAATTAACTTATATTATTTCTATGACGGGTTTGTTTTTGCTTTTTTTTTTGCTCGTTTTTCGGTGCCGTAGAGTTGAGTATATGGAGAATTGCGTCAAATAGTTTTTACTGGGTGAACTGTAGTGTTGGAATTATTTGTGGTTGTTATCAGTGAAGAAGTATTGTCTTTGAAGAAAAATTTTTCAATTAACTTTTCGTAACATATCAAGATGGACCGAGTTTTTCTTCGTTTCGAGTGCAAGTCGGCCCCGTACATACAATTAATTTTAATTTTTAATATTTCACTAAACAATAAACATGCATAGACTGCTTATTATTATTATTATTAAAAGCTTTTGTTTTTTTGCTATGTTAGTATGTTGGTTTAGATCAAATCTTGGAATCAAAATTTAGACAGGTTCTAATTGCGGTAGAGGTTTCAAATTTTGCATACGTGTCTAATCTTGATAACAATGCAATACTGTATAATTTGTTTTTCCCTAAATTTCCCCAAACCAAAATTGTTGATTTTTAGTCCTATGCAACTTTTTGACATTTCGAATTGTCAAATATTGTCCATTGATTTTACATTGCAATTTTTTGTTTCCATTGTTATGTCTGATTAGGATAAATTAACCGATTAAAATACAGGTAAAAAAATTACTTCTTTATTTTTTTTTTTAAATTAATTGTAATCAGACTAAAAAGAAGAAAATAAAATAAAGTAAAAAAAAATGTTTTTGAAGAAAAAGCTTTCATTTAAAAATGTGCTAAAAAAATAAAATAACTTTTGAGTGAAGTTTGAAGCAATATGCAACTTAATTTAAATAAAAGCTTGAGGCGTTTAATTAAGTTTGGTAACCACTGAAAACTAAAATAGCTGCACTTGTATCCAAAACAGAAATAATTATGGGTAACGCCTCAAGCTTTTATAAATTATGTTGCATATTGCTTCAAACTTCACTCAAAAGTAATTTTATTTTTTTAGCCCATTTTTCAATAAAAGCTTTTTCTTAAAAAACATTTTTTTTACTTTATTTTTTTTATTTCTACGAAAAATTATAGGTGGTTATATTACCAAATATGATTTCTGGCATTTTAATAAATTGTTAAACATTTCATGATTTCAGAATAATTTTGTTTGTTTTAAAGTTCACTCTGATTGAAGGATTTAAATTTGAAAAGGTTCAAGTGATTGTTAAAAATAACGTCCCGACAATGTTTTTCTAGAAATTTAATAGCAGCTTGGCGTCTTTTGACATCAGCTGTGGCATCAGTTTAGTTAGTAGGATCATGTTATAAAATTCAGTAATTATAGTGTATGGCTTCAAATGAATCCACTCTTTAAAGAAAATGTCAATACAATTTTAAATATTAGTGAACTTATTATTTATTTTTAAAAAATATTAGTTAATTAAAGAAATGAATTATTTTTCGAACTATAATTAATAAAATGAAATCGACTAGTGCAAGTAATTTTTGATTCGACGAATTTAATTAGTGAATTGGATTAAGACTTTAATAATGGAAGAAGATAAGTCAAAAACGTTTTAAGAAATCCGTCCTGAGGACTTAAGACTAGTAAATCGAATCAGTAGTGTAGTTTTTGACAGTAAAACTACACTTTTTTTTTTTTACAATTTATGAGAACAGAAACAAATACCACATAACAAATATTCTGTGACATAACACAATGAATAAAACGTTGTACTCTCTTTGAGGTTAGTAGTAACTCCTACTTCCACTATAGGTTCACCCAAAAATATCCCGTCCGGTACTCGTAATACAAGCCTGTGCTTCTATTCTCATCCGGTATATTAAAAAAAAAATCATAGATGTATTTAATTTTTAACTTTGATTTATTTTTTCTGTACTTTTTTTTTTTTTTTTGTGTTTGTAGATTGTTTCTTGAATTGTATTTGTTTCACCAGTTGTTAGGTGGGTGTTCACCTCACCCCTGTCGTACGTGTCTCAACCCCCTCATTCACCTATCCAATCGTCATTTTTATAACCCTTTTTCTCTTCTTTTTTTCATTAATATTTAACGAGATTTTTCTGTTTAATAAAGGCGTTTGTTTTAATTTGTTTTTAACATTAATTGTAAACTTATTGTTGGAAAATTATGTAAGCATAGCTAAGGTGGATACTTAGAGAAAGGTCATATGAAATGTACGTAGATATTTAAAGTTCATTTTTTATTGTATTTGATTTTTTTTTTGGAATAAAATTCATTATTTTCGCTGAATTCAATATCAGAATAATTGTAATCATTAAATATGTTTTTGGAAGATCGATATGGTTTCAAGTAACCAGTTTTTTGTGAAATTTCGTCAGTAAGTTTTCGTCGAGTTTAATACGTTTAACTAGTGATGAGCAAAATTAGTCTTGGTCTTGCAGTCTTGTCTTGGTCTTGCATTTTTTGTAAGATCAAGAGCAAGACTATGTATACCAAGAGCAAGACCAAGACTATAAGTATGGCTGCAAGACCAATACCAAGACTCAAGTGAGCAAGACCAAGACAAAAGCAAGAAAAAAGCAAGAGTCTTGCTAAACTATTTAAACAGTTTGAAAGTATCATTAATACCGTAAAGAGAGAAAATTCTGATTTTAGAAGGAAAAAATTCGGTAATAAAAAAATGCAAGAAAGTGCAAGATTTTTTAGCAATACCAAGACCAAGACCAAGACTGTATTTTGCAAGACCAAGATTGCCAAAGTCTTGCATTTGCTCGCATCACTAAGTTTAACTAAAAGTAGAAGGACGCTCATAATTCGACAATTCGCTGGACACACATTAAGATAGGGTTCCATTGTCAATGACTATAAGGTTTTTTACAATTTCCGAATCGGAACCTATCGGATTAGTTACCTACATCAAAGGAATTCGGCCCTTTTTGTTGCAAAAATTGCAAGTTCACATCCAAATTAGCCAAATTCAACCAGCGACTCTAACTGAAATCACTTCAATAGGGCTTGCTTTTAAAGAAAAAAATTTTTTTAAATTTAGTTACGTCATCAAGTTTACTAGAATTTTTCAATGCCATAAAAAATCGTAAATAAAATAATTGAATGATGAAATTGGAAACTCAAAATTTGCAGAAACCAGTAAAAGAAACGTCAACTTCTTACTAAGGAGTATTTCTAATGACACCCCGTACATAAAGAGAGACCCTTTTTTTATAAGAAATTTTTTTTTTACTTCTTGTTAATTGAGATTTCAACCTGTAGCATGACGAAACTATAAGAGCTCTTCAATTTTGATTGGGCAGCTTTAGGGCAGCTTTAAAATTTAAGAAACATTACTAGATTAAAATTGGTGGTAAACTATATCCCAAAAAGGCTCCTTATAAAGTCAAAACTTGAAGCCAGAAAATTTTATGAGAATCTTCGATGTAGTTATCTGAATATTGATCCCACCATTCCAGAGCTACATTTACATATAATATAGGTTAGCGAATAAGAAATGACTAATTGTTAAACAAAGAAAAAAAAATGGGTATGGGGAGATTGTCGCGGACTCAATTTTAATTAAATGAGAAAAGAAAAAAATTAATTTATTTGTTTGAATGAACTCTTTTTTATTTTTTTTTCCATGTCGTATTGTACTGTAAACAAAATATTCATTACAAATTTTATTAAATAAAAATTACAAATTACAAATAATTAATTTTTTCTGAGCGTGTGTGGGCGAATTACATAATTAAGTAGCTCGAAAAATGAATTGAGAGGGAAACAAGATATTATAATATGATACGTTAGAATGAATACGTAGATTTCTTTTAATGTGCCATAAAAAATAAGAAACAAAAGGATAGGATATACACGTAAACACGTGAATTTGTCTAAAGTGTGCCTATTTGGTCTTGGTGGAAAAAAATTAAATTATTATTTTACAATAATGAACTTTGCGGTTTGGGTCAGTAAATATTGTACTTATCAATAAATGCAATCATTTCTAGCGAAATTTTGTTAATTATTCTAAATTTTTCATTTAAGAAACAGGTTTATAATAAGCGGAAAAATACCAATTTTGATATTACACAAATTAAAGGAAATATCAAAATGGAAATATCTCTACGTAAATAAGGGATTCGGTCTTTATTTAAAATATATGATAATAACGACAAAAATATTAAAAATATTGTAAAAAATAAAATTACCTATATAAAAATTAAAATATAGGTTAAATTGACACTTAATTTCAGTGGCGTCGTGTATGTTTGTACTAATTTAATTATTAATAAAATGACAATTTAATAACTGTAGGTACAGGTATGTCTTATTGGTGGTGCAAAATTATAAACCAAAATATAACCTTTTTACAAAAATAGTTATTAATTGTAATAATCGATTCATTTGAACAATTTTTGTTTTCAGTTTATAGTAATTTATAATATTCTTTAAGCACCGTTAAAAAATACAATGACTAACTAAACAATTAAGAATTCGAAAAGTTAACTGATTAAAATAGTCGAACAGCATTCTTAGTTATTGGATTATTGATCCAGATAATAATAATAATAATAATATTTATTTGCATCGACCAATACAGGTATACAAAAGGTTTACATTTGCAATTAATTACATCAAATCACTTATATCATAAGGTGCCATTTCGATTAAATACTTCCTTAATACCCTTTTAAATTTTACGTGTTTTTACTTGTGATCCATTCGGGTAGTTTGTTATACAGCTTCTGCCCAGTAAGATAAAACAGATATTAAAAATAATAAATTAAATAACAAAAATTTACTAATTATATTGCTTTAAAAGCAATGACAATGTTTCAATTACATTAAAACCGTTACTGTTTGTTTACAAAATGACGTCATTCATTATAAGCACGTTAAGATTCATAATAATATAAGTTGATCAGTATTTTGAAAAATGCTCCTTCCTTTCAATATTATATACCTTTCCTTCTTCCTCCATGGTTTCAAAGTACACAACTAAACGAAACAAATGAAAAATCAAAACAAAAACAAACAGCCATCTTTTTTACAAACTTGCATGTTTTTGTTTCGTTTACATCGCTTTTGTTTGCAATTTTTCAATATTAACAATTTCAAATAATAGTGCAAATGAGAAAATATGTAAAACTTGTTGTAAAACGCGACTGAATTAACAATTCATTTGGGTGTATTTTTTTCTGTAAAAATACACAATTTCACTCACTCAATGTATTTCTAAACGGTGCAAGAAAAAAATTGTTGGGTTGTCGCTCGTTTGTTCTTGGTCGGGAAATAGATGGAGGCCAACTTGTGTAGGTACTCCTGGTGGTACGCTTCGAGGCAATTTCTTAAATTAAAATGTTCGATAGAACTTTACAACATCACACCACTTCAAGGTTTCAGTTGTGCAGAAATAAAAAAAAAAATATCGCGTCAATGTATTTATTTCTCTAGCGGACGAATGCTCGACGCGCTCGAAAGTGCAAGAGAGTGGTATGTGCAAGGAAATGATTGTTTTTCGGAGATTAGGCTAGAAGAATTGGGATGGAGTCGTTCAGTTGATATGAACCAACTGTTACTAAAGTTTTTTGGATCAGAAAATAAAGATTGACTATTGAAATTATTGTCAAACAGAATCATTTTTAGGGTCGCGACGAAAAAATCATCTCCAAATTCCTATATATTTCAGAATATAGAATTCAGGCTACTACATTTCAATTGATATATATAGCAAAAAAAATTTTCCTTAAGTTTTTGAAGTCCTTTCTTGTATTGGAAATTGAGGATCGTTTTAATATTTTTCATTTTTAAGCTTTATTTTCGAAATGTTGAGCTTCAAAGTGAGTTTTTTATTTCTCTCCGTAGCTCCAAGAAAATTAAATAACTTAAATTGAAATTATTTTGACCAAGCTGTGTCGATAATTTTCGATAATTGGAGGCAACCAATTTATCACCGGTCAAGTAAAGAATGGAAGTATGTAAAGAAAATCGTAGTGAAAAATTGATTCATATTCCATAAAATTTTTGCAAGGAGTTATGTCCTGGTATAGTTTTTAGGCGAAATGTGAGAAAATGCAAATTTTGTGATGTTACCTAATGTTTGATGCCATACTCAATCAATAATTTTGAATAAAAATGTATTAGTTTAAGAGTGATATTGGGCCCGAAATATTTTGTAATTGGTCCTTACAGTAACACAGTTTATTTACTTTTATGATAAACCATAAAAATAATTTTTATCAATATGTGACTGATTGATACATTGTCGAACTGAAGTGGTTCTGAGACAAGGATCGATAGCTTAGTGATAAAGCACTTGACTAATTATCAAGAGATTCTGAGTTCGAGTCTCAGTTTGATAATTTTTCTCTCTTGAAACAAAACTCATGTTTCCGCTAAAGATGTTAATTTTTGTTATTACCATTCACTTTGAATATTTCCTATAGCTGCCGGAAAAATTCATTTTCGTAATTATGCCATTATTGAATTTTCTTTCGAATTGATATTACATGTGAATTTTTTTGTAAACCAAACGAACAAACACATCATCGCAAATCGTGAGATTAAGAACAAATGGGTTTTTGATGTGAAATAGCATTATTGATATTTTGAATATATTAGAGTGAGATATGAAATTATTTGTGGTAACAAAAGTGGCGCGATGGGAATATTGGGGGTGGTGGTGGTGGTAAACGGTAGGGTATAGTGGTGGGGGTGTCAGTTGATGGTGTCAGTATCTATAGCTAACTATATACTAACAACACAGTGGTAGTATTCTTTTTAGTAGATTGGTACATATTATGGATGAAGAAAACGTATAGATGAGTAATCTGTGAAAAATTTTCACAGTGAAGTTCTTATTATAGAGAAAGAACACTTTTGGTTTTTAGCCGCATCATATTCGTATTGATGCTATAATATAGTTCAAACTATTATTTATAGGAAGTGGCTGAAATTAAATAAAATCGAAACTGACAAAATTGAACAGATTTTAGGATAAAAAAAATTTGCGTTGAAGTTTCGCATTAAGTCCTAAGCTTATTGTCAGAAATCACACTGTATAAGCTTAATTTCTCTAAGTAGGAAAATTTTTGTCGTAGAATCTTTTCAGACATTTCGGTTATGTATTACCGTCCAGTTAGGCCGGATTTATACTAGTGATGTCGAGCCGAGGAGCTGTTAGTCGATTAATCGACTAAAATTGTTTTTTCAGACAAATTTAGTCATTAGTCGAAGATATCGAGCAGAAAATAGTCGACTAATCGACTAAATTTTTAGTCGAATCATGAATAGGGTAACCTATGTAACTCTCAAAAACGAGGTTTTCTTTTGAATTTAATTTTCGACATTTAATTTTTTTTTAAGATATGGAAATATCACAATGTGTTAATCACATTAATGTGAAGTAATTATTTCAGTCGTTTTTAGTTATTTAAAAAAAATAATCATTTTAGTTATTTAATCGAAGGTAAAATAGTCGACTGAAAAATGACTCAATGGAAAGAAAATTAGTCGATTAAACCGATTAATCGATTAATCATCCGACATCACTAATTTATATACCTACATAGAGATTCCTAGCTGGGTTAGTTTGAGATCCCTTTTTTCTTAAACTTTATTTTATTTCCAAGTCTACCAGTTTAGCAGACATTTGAGAGGTAAAAGATCTTTGTCTTCAAAATCAAAATTTCCACTGTTTCGCCCTGCGTGCACAATTTTGGCTTCATGTCTGTCAATCTGTCCGTGTGTGTATTCATAAAACCTTCCAACACGTATAATCCTGGTACAATTGAATCGATTGCGATGAAATTTTTTGTGTTTTGTGAATTGATTCTTGATGATGGAGATGGTTCACCTTAATTTATCTCAACAAAAGTGTCATGGAAACTTTTGAGTATAGATGGGGGCTAGATAATTTTTAGTTTCATATAAATTGTTTTTTCCTTGTGCCTAGGGGCCTATAGAGTATGAGAGACAATTAGGCATTTGCCTATTTTACCTACTTAGAAATCCAGCCTTGTCTTTCAGTAGTTATTTAGTAGACTTCTAAATTCTCTGAAGCTGATTTCATTCTCCTAAA
The DNA here is from genome assembly GCA_035578155.1 of Brachynemurus nebulosus. NCBI lineage: Eukaryota > Metazoa > Arthropoda > Insecta > Neuroptera > Myrmeleontidae > Brachynemurus > Brachynemurus nebulosus. The sequence continues at coordinate 5,067,250 of JAPWDM010000009.1, read as the reverse complement.
GAAAAAATGATTTTTTTAACGGTCTTCTTCTGCACTTTGCTCTAGTCAGACGTGGAATTGACTCTAAAGCAGGGCTTTTTAAACTTTTTTTCATTCGCCACCCCAAATAGAGATACTTACACTGTTAAAAAAATATGTATTATTGCAATAAAAAATATGGTAATTTTTTACAATATGTGTCTTGAAAATTACAATGTGGTAGTAAATTTAAATAATTTAGTTGTAAAATATGAAATTTTGTGTAAAAATAAATATTCACTGTAATTTTAAATATTTTGATACTAAAATTACATATAAAAGTGGTATTTGACATGCTAAAGTAGTAAAATTATATTTCGAAATGAAAATTTATTGTATTTGTATGTAAATTACTGATCTTTTGGATGTAAATTACCGGTATCACGTGATTGATTTTGCGCAATTGACGGCGTCAGTTGAATTGACAGTGTAATTTTGCATGTTGTACGTAATTAATTTACATTGAGTGGAGTAAAATTACATCCGAAATGTAAGGTAAAACATTCTGCAATGTAATTTTACATAGAAAAATTTTCTAAACATTTCGAAATGTAATTTTACAATATTTAATGTTGGCAATTAAATGCCAACATTAAATGTTGTAAAATTTTTTAACAGTGTATATGTATAAGTATTTTGTAATGATTTATTGGTTAAGTAACAATATATCCACATCAAAAATTTTTCGCTATGACTCCAAGATTTCGCTAATGGAGTCGCGACCCATAGTTTAAGAAGCCTTGCTCTAAAGCTACTGGATTAATATTACCAATTCTCAAATTTAGTGTGCCGCTTCATCAAAACTGTGCCCTTGACTATATATCACATAAATATAGGCTACTCAAAAGCATTTTTTTTTTTTGCACTGGTGAGGAATATACATTTGTCAGTGTATTGTATTTTCACTGAGTATAGGATTATGTTTTTCTTCTTGGCGCATATTTCTTTCTCATACTATTGAGATAGCAACATTACATTTCATATGTTTGAGACAAAGAGACAGAGAGTATCATACACATATATAGTAGAATATTAGAATGATTATAATAAGTACCTATTTTTAAAATTTTCATAAATGATCTTCACGTCTGAAAAAATTTGTTTGCATTTATTTATTTTAATTATAAGTCCGAAAATGTAGATTTTCGCGAAAAAAAAAAATGGAAACTTAATGTATTTAAATATTATATAATATTCAGTCGGATGGCGGAACTGAATATGTCTTCCGTGCGTCTGACGCTATTGTATTTTTGTAAGGACAAGATTTGAACGGATTATGCACCGTAAATTTTTTTAAAAAATATATTTCTTTTGGGTATACTTTTGTTATACGAAGCTATTTTGTTGAAAAATATTCAAAAACATGATTTTAATATGTAATTTTTAATAGAAATAATTAATTTGAATCAGGAATTATTTTTGTTGCTAAGCAGACCGTTTATTTTACATCAGAAATTTTAAAACTAAATAGACACAGATATGATAGTTATGTGATTTCCAGGTTTTTCTCGTATTTTTTTTTTTTTTTTTTTTGATAACTAATCCATTATATTTTCTAGCTACTAGTTAAAAATAATCCTACGTTCTAATATAGATGAAGTTTCAATCTACCCTGAAGCCCCAAATAGGCACAAAATAACCGGTGAGACAAAACTTGACGAAATTTTTTTCAAATACTTTTGAAATTGGAGAAATATTAATGTAAGGTCACATTCTTCAAAGCCTCAGGGCCCTGGAAAGGGACTAAAATAAACGGACCTTGGACTAAATTTTGCTCAAATAGTCTTGAGATTCGGCAGAAATTAACGTAAGGTTACAGTTTTCTCACTGGAAAGGGTAGTAGAATCTAAAAAAGGCGTTAAAATAAACAGATAGACGAGACTTAATTGTTGAGATTCGGGATGAATTAAAGTGAGGCCATAGTTGCCCTTCAAGTTCTTGATGGTTTAAAGATGGCACAAAATAATGATTACACTGATTTTGTTCAAATTTTGTTGAAATGCTGCAAAAAATGGACGTGGCTTAAAAATTGTTCTACAAAGTTCTGAAACTCTGGACTGTTGCTGAAACAATCAATATGGATCTACGAAAAAAATTTCAAAGTAGAAATAGTATAGTCATTTGGTTCAAATAAAAGGGGTTACCTGGAAAGTTTTCCGGGAGTTTTGAAAATGGGTGATTTTATAGATTTTGAGGTGCTTTTTTCGAATTTCTACTTTGCCACCTCGTATCTTTGCCACTCACCGCCGCCATATTGGAAAATGGCGTCGAAAAGCAGTTTTTTAACGATATCTCCTTTCCGAGTCATTTGCGAGGAAAATATCTACATACAAAATTAAACTAGAGAAAACTTACTACAATTTATGTCTTAACATTTTTTTCGTAAAATCAATAGTTTTGGCCAACGAGCGCCGCAAAATGTTACTAAATACGCGTTTTTGCGGAATAACTCGTTTCCCCACACCACCTGAGGTAGAGTAAGCCGCGCGTTTTTTTAATGTCGTTTCCCCCAGTAGGCCTAATCCACTTGTCATGTATGATTCGGAAAGTTAGCGTAATCTTTTTCGTTTAGATCTTCTTGATGGGCCAGGTGTTGCATTTCATCGTCTTCAGTACCTACCAAGGTTACCATTCTAGTAACCTTGATACCTACAACTCATAGTTTAATATTTCGTAAATATAGAAAAATGTGTTATCGTAGATGAATAATAGCGTTACGTTCACTATTCCTCCAGGTAGTGTGTAAACGAGTTATTCAGCATAACCACGTGTTAAATAACAATTTGCGGGCGCTCGTACGCCGAAACTATTGATTTTACGAAAAAAATTGTTAAGACATAAATTGTAGGAAATTTCTCTAGTTTAATTTTGTATATAAATATTTTCCTCGTAAAATGACTCGGAAAGGAGGTATCGTCAAAAAACTGCTTTACGTCACCATTTTTCCAATATGGCGACGCAAGCGCAAAGATACGAGGTGGTAAAATGAAATTCGAAAAGAACACCTCAAAATCTATAAAATCACCCATTTTCAAAATTCCCGGAAAACTTTCCACGTAAAACTACCAGATGTCTGTATTAAAATATAAAAACTTGCCTCCTTGTTCAAATTTAAATAACACTTGCCTTCCAAGGATAAGTCCACTTCCGTACGTACCTTTATTGCCAATTTACACCACAGGCTAGATACATCGTCATCAACACTATGATCATCAGTCGTCACACGAATACACCAGGATATGAGAAATATCAATGAACAAGAATCAGCTACAGAGATACATACCTACATACGAATACTATCACGGACGTCACGTCGATCACATACACCGCCATCTATATATATATGATTTTGGCACGTATCGTCACCGTACTAGAGGGCGTTAATCATCAACAGCGGAGAGGTTTCAGCTCTGATACATCATCACCAGGATATGATAAAAGGTAGTCAACACGGTTCACCCGTCATCTATGTAGATGAGTTAAAGTCTCATGCCACGGGAGGGGGGGGGTACACGAGGAGTTTTTTCTACAGTATTCCACGACTGTAAGTATTGATTTCACTAAGTAATGGATTATTATTTTGTATGGAAAAAAGGCTCGTTTTGTGTCTCCTGTGGGTGCACGAATGGTATTAGGAATTAATGTCACAAGGCCTTTTTTGTTTATATTGTTCATTTTCTCTTGAAGTAGTGGTGGGGGTGGGGGGTGCTCTGGTGGTAGTGGTTCTTATAGAGCTACATACATTGAATGGGTATCAGCTCAGGCTTTCTCTGTTTTGTGTGACTAATATATGCAGATGTACAGATGAGAATAATATCTAACCGGAGAGAATTTTTATGTGTGTATTTTTTTTATCATACTAAATCCGAGAGATTTGTAAAATGACTTAAAAGAATTATTTTTAATAATCAGTGTATATTTTACGGAAAATGTTTCTTTTTCTGTAGGTAAAATAAAATATAATATATTTTTTTTCTTTTTTGTGTCTACTGTAGGATTTTTTTATTTGGTGAGTGAGGTTAAGTTGCCACGCTTCTTGTAGGTTTTCGCTTCAATGCAAATACTTTTTTTTTGGATCAGTTATTATCTTAAAAAGGGTAAAGTATCCAAGATGACTTGATTGACTAGAATATTATATCTGGTTTACTCTGGTTTACAATCATCTGTACCGCAGCCAGAAACCATGTCCATGTTAAAATTTAACAAATAATAGATTCCAAATTATCCAAAGAAATTGACAAATTTTTTTTAAAATAATTAATATTGCTTTACTTTGTGAAAATCGATATTAAAAAAACATGGGATCGTTGCTTGTCACTTTTCACAACAAAAATCGTATAAACACGAGTCGACTTTCGGCCATTACGCTATCCTCAGGTGAAAAACACAAGAGTTGTGTTTTTCACCTGAGGATGGCGTAATGGCCGAAGTCGATTCGTATTTATACGATTTTTGTTGTTAAAAGTGACAAAGCAAAGATTCCATGTTCTTTAAAAAAATTTTTTTTTAATTTTCTAACTTAAATAGTTATCTATTAACACCTGCATGTTTTGTAGGCCAAGATAAAGTTATAACCGTTTTGAAATTAAGAATTATAGTTTAATTCAGGAATAAAATTTATTCAACAGGAAAAATATTTTGCCTACCCTCATATGTACCTAATTGCATCAAATCCGTAGTAACAGTTGATAGTATGGAATACTCTTTGCTTAAGAACAACTTGCATCTGACGATTTGTTTTATGTTTAATTTTAACTGTGATAAAAACAATGGGTAAACACCTAAAAATGGCCAGCATTTGCATTGATGCTTATATGTAAAATAGTCTGATTTCTTCGTATAGCCAGAAGAAAATTTGAAAATTTTGGAAATTTGTTTCTGCTGGTGTATTCACTTATTATTACACGGGAGGTTTGTATTTTTTTTTGAATAAATTTGGGTTTGTCTAACGAAAATTTCTTGCCAAAAATCAATTTAACGAGAAGAACTGTCAATTAACAAAAACGCGACCGCGAAGCTAAAACGTTTTTGGGTTGACAGTTCTTCGAATTAAATTGCGTTTAGACAAGAAATTTGAGTTGTTGAAAACAGAAATTTATTCAGAAAAAATATAAAACTCAAGTGTAATACGGTTAGACAATTTAACGGATAAAATAAATTAATTTAATTCATATTATTATTTATTATTTAAATTTACCAATACGACAAAATGACCAATGAAATGTTTTGTACCATTTTTTTCGCTGTAAATGTCTCTCCTAACTTTTTTTCCCACGGTAAAAGTGAAAAAACTCCAATATTATTATGGAACTTGATACACATGAGTTAAATTGTCATCGAAAAATACTTTTCATTCTATTATTTGTCAAATTTTGCTGGTTTCAACTGCGAATTTTAACCATCATGATTTACAGTGATCAGTTTAATATAGTGTCCTTTGAATTTTGTAACGGTAGTGTACACTTAAATAATAAATATATTTATATGAATCACATCAATAAAATGAAAATCATATCATACGTTGATCATTTAATAACGACTACCATTTCACCAGTTTACCAACTGAAAAGAAAATTATTCCGCCGCCCCCCCCCCCACCACAGCCCCCATCATTTTTCAAAACCACCCTATTATTATTAAGTAATACATCGTCATGCCTCTCTTTTCACCATTTTTCAATAATATCTCCATCTTTTCAATAAGCAACAGCAACCTCATTAAAAAATATATACACTTATGATATGTTGATGCATAAAAGAAGTAGGTAAGTAAAAAAAAATAATTGTAATGATCATTTGATTTCAAATTTCGCGCTCTCTATCCAATCGGACATATTGAATAGAGATGGTGAATTTAACCTCACTTATCTATAACGAATGTTACAAATAAAAGTTATACTTTTCGACCTAAACTCCACTCGAATTTAATATGATGAATTGATGTAAAGTGACATAATATTGAGGTAGGAAGAAGAAAAGGAACGTGCATGATGTCGATATGTTAGTCTGTGTTTACTCCTTCAGTTCACTCAACTGTCAACTGTCAACCCCACACCTGACACCATTCTACCACTCTGTATAGTAGTGTCTTGCATATTAGTCCAAGAAAATTGTTGAAAAAATTCTGTTTTTTTCGGCGAAACTTATATTGGGAAGGGAAAATATGGAAAAAAATGGGAAAAATTCTGCGGAATTCTGTAAACTATTTTTTAATAGCCGAGTTGTTACAGAAGTTCCTCAAAATGACTGTCAATTAAGGTAAAAACGTTTTGAGACATTTTTTTAAAAAAAAAAAACACTAGACCGTATAAAAAAAAATTTTCTTACAAAAGTTGTAGAACTCCTTAATATTGACAATGTAAGACCTGCTTAATGGAAATCAGTGCATAAACAAATTAGTTGTAGCGAAAAAATCGTTAAAATACGTGATTTTTCTAAATGCTCATGTTTACGGAAAATTTTTTTTGGTTGATGTAACTTGGTGAAAGGGTAGTCCTTGGCAAGTGAAATAAGGACGTTTTTGAAAAATTGCAAAATCTACTTAATAAATTTCTAACACTGACTGACTGACTGACTGACTGACAGACAACGCATAGCCTAAACCGTTGGGTTTAAAAGAATGAAATTTTGCATAGGAGTTCCCTATGTAACGTAGGTGAGCACTAAGAGAGGATTTTTGAAAATTCGTCCCTTAAGTGGGTTTAATAGGGGATGAAAATTTGTATGTAAATTCGTTATTTTTGAAGTTAGTGGTATCTATGTAAAAATTAAACTAAAAAAAATGTTTTTTAAGAAAAAGCTTTTATTTAAAAATGGGCTAAAAAAAAAAAAAAATAACCTTTGAGTGAAGTTTGAAGCAATATACAACATAATTTATAAAAGCTTGAGGCGTTATCATTAATTATTTCTGTTGTGGATATAAGAGCTATTTTACATTTCAGTAGTTACCAAACTTAATTAAACGCCTCAAGCTTTTATAAATTATGTTGCATATTGCTTCAAACTTCACTCAAAGGTTATTTTATTTTTTTTTAGCCCATTTTTAAATAAAAGCTTTTTCTTAAAAAACATTTTTTTTACTTTAATTTATTTTCTACTTTTTAGTCTGATTACAATTAATTTTAAAAATTATTCTTTATCTTTATTAAAAAATTATTCTTTATCCTAAAAATAACAACTAAAAATATTAATATTATAATAATAATTCTAATTTTTCTTAATGATATTTTCAGGAATCATTAGATCAGAGTTATAAATAGATTAAAAATTATTATTAACGATCTTCCAACCTCATTTTTCGCGGCCATGTTCATTTCGTCATGTAAAAATCTAATTCGCTTGGACTATATATGTGTGTATATATCATTTACTATGTGAATAAAAATATATGGGACATGATATAGAAAATTCATCGAAGCATATAGAGTAGGAAAAAAGCGATGATAAGATATGCACAATATCTGCGAACGAATTCATAAGTGTTCGTATCTATGTCTCTTGATTGTGAAATATATGATATGATATGATATGATCGTCATTCGTTCGAAACTTAACGAACGACTTATGCATACGTTTAAAGAAGTGATTTTTTTTCAAGAGTTTATATATATCAATCGCAGTTTTTCTTTTCATTCGTAAATATTTACATTAATTAAAATCGTTAGGAGTAGTTTGTGAGATAAATTTGAAGTTTTTCGCTACTTAAAAGGCTTGCTGAAACTAGTCTGCTTGTTCTTTTGTCAATTTTTAGCCCGCTAATGATGAGCAAAAAAGACTTGATTGACTAAAGGACAATTTTTGACGAACCTACAGCCAAGATGACTTTTCGAATTTCGGCAAATTAGATGTGGATCGATAGACGGCAGGCCCGGAGAGAAGGTTTGGTAGCCGAGGTTGCAGCCCTGGGGTCCGGACTTAAGGAGGAGGCCCGGAAAAAAGTTAAGAATTTTCTTTTTGGGAGGAAATTTAAATAAAATGCGACTTATTTCCGGGGCTCGTCATTTCTCTCCACGGCTTCGAGAGAGGGTGATGAGAAGAAAAACAAATGTTTATTTCAGTAAAAATTTGAGGATTTACAAAATTCAAGCTTCGTTACTCCTAGGAAAACCAAAGAAATTTTCAGAAATTTCTCGTCAAAAATAAGTACATTTGAGGAGCAAAGAAGAAAAAACGTTCTTACACTTTACCCAAAAAAACTCAGAGCCTCCTTTTCAGGCCCGGGTTCCCGAAATACAGCCCCACCTGCCCCCCCAATTTTAAGGTTTCTTACAGTTATCTTCCACACACATCAATGACGTAACTCCAGTTTTAACAGTAGTAACAACATTACTGTTTTTCTGAATTTATTTTTGCTATTAACTTTTTCAATACTTGTTAGATTGTTACCGCTGGTAACGAGACGAGCAAAAAAAAAAACTTCGTCTCACTTTTTCCGGGCCTCTAATCGTGGCTACGGACCACCTTTTTAGACTCGGGCCCATGGCCGATTGCCCCACCTGCTCTACCCTCTCGCCGGTCCTGGACTTACGACTGAATCGATCATTAACAATCATGTATTAAGGATATAATAATAAAGGCACAGGGAATCATAATATCAAGCATATGGATCTATTGAAATATGTAAGCATACAATATTCAAAAATCAACCAGTCAATGGGAGGCCTTGCAATAAAATTGTATTCAATAGAAATTGTAAGTAAGTATGGATGAAATAAATGGAATACAAAAAAAAGGAATTGAAAACCAAAGGAGGAAAAAAGACACTTAAGGGGTGGCACGATCATATGCGCGGGAGGTATTGCCATATTCTCTGTAAGATGCATGCATAAATGTAGACATATTTACATACATATCTACAAACATTTACATATATGTTGTGAGGAGTAATCGATTAAAACATTACATCGGTATTACCTATAATGCCATAAAATGTTACAAAATATTTTGCTTTTGTTCTGGAAGCGAAACACTATTCGATCTAAGGTGTAAAATAGCAAGAATATTAAAAGTAGGAACTTAGTAACACCATTTCGTTAAAAAACGACACCTATTTTGTTTATGTAAATGGTTTTGATTACATTTTCCAAAAATTAAGATTCGCTGTAGATTGAGATATCACGGGAGAAGTTGCAAAAAATTATTTTACGTGGAAATTTAGGATATTAATTTGAAAGTGTAGTTAGAATATTTACCTGTGAATCAGAAGTCATTAATTTGTATAACCAGTCGAAAAGTGACCTGTTATAATTTGTCTTGATTGGATATAAGCAATAAAATTCACTTCCATTAATCCGACTCAAATTTTAAGGATTATTACTTCCGATTGAGACTTGAACACTTGGACTTTCTCGTATTAGAGAGTGTACTAATACACATAGGTGTTTGAATGGTTTCTGTATCGGGCGGCTGTCGAAGTACATGGGTCGTTGGTGTAATTGTTAACACGCCTGGCTAGTTACCGGGAGATCCGAGGTTCGATTCCCGGCCGATCCAGATTATTTTTTTTTTTCAATCACTTTGTGATTTTTAATTTACATATGGTTTTTGGTCATACTATACCAAAGAAATGGAGTGCTTAAAAGTTTCAGTTCATAACTTGAAGTGCCATTTCATAACTTGAAACACCAGCTAACTTGTGCGAAGAACTTTTCTCTAAAAAAATTTTCTAGTCAGTGCGTTTAATCACGTCACTCCTCGTACAAAATTGTTACTGTTATGGCACACACATAAGTTGCGACGTCGTTTCAGGAGACGATAAAACTACTTGACGTACCAATTACGAATTTATTTATATACAAAAAAAAAAAAAAATGTAAAATTGTGGTTTATAGATGAATGACTTGATGCACAAGAAGGAGAAAACGAAGTACTCGATGTTTGCTACTCAATGATGCCTTCACGTATAGTCAATTCCCTTTTTTCTTTACCATACCAGAATTTCAATCACCCAAAAGATCATCCTGTCGACATTCATTTATTACCGAGTTGATGTCAATAGTGCTTAAGGATTACGTTGGCTACTAGAACCTAAAAACGAGTTTATCAACCTATTGTCTATTTTGAAATTACAGGAATTGTAAGAAAATCTATAATTTGAAAAAAAATTTCTGATGATGAAATGGACTCTCAACTAATATTTAGTTTGGCTAACATTTTTCGATTTTAGCGAATTTCTAGAAGGAAAATCTAGCTATTATACTCGCTTTCATGGTAAAACTTGATCCCGGAAGTGTAACAAGTTTGTTTTTATGTCCTCACAACCTAAAAATTATATTTATCAACACGACAACTCTCGAACGGGAAATCCTTTTTTTCTGACATTTCGTGAAAATTTGGTTGGAATACCGAAAATCTTGAATAAGTTTGTTAGCTAGTCTCGTCGGATTTCTAGAAACGAATATTTTAAGCCTTTCTTGTCAAACAATTTTTATTACCAACATTTAATAGTTTTTCAAAGTTTATTTTACATTAACGAAAAGAGCGGGAAAATCACATGCGCTTCAAAGTAAATTAGTTTTCGAGAAAAATTTAAAAAAAAAATTTGGGTCTACCCACACTGTCAACTTCCCATTGAAATCCCACTAGAAATACTTCGCCTTCTGTACCTAAGGGTAGGGGCTCCACCCATATCAAACAAATGATAACATCATTTGTTCTCAAGATATGCGAGACAAAATATATTTTGGCAAGAAACTAATTTTTTTCAATTTTTCTCATTTCGCTATTTTTTTTTTAATTTTGTAATAAAATACTGGCGTTTTTAACATCAAGGAAGGTTCTTAGGCCATTATATAATAATGTTATGGTAAAAAATCCATATTATAATCTGTTATCTTAATAAAGCTAATTCCGTTTTTTTACCACAAAAAACAAACCGCTAATCCGAATTTGCTGAAAACTTTATCCGGTCTTCATTTTTTGATTAAGCATATAACGAAATTAGTCCGGAGTTGATATCATCATTTGTTCTCCAGTTATGCGACACGAAAAAAAATTCACGAACGAACGAACGAACTAACGAACGCACACACAGACATCACGCTAAAAACGATGGATTCGGATTCTAGTGACCTTGAAACGTGGAGATATGTCAAAATTAGCGATTCGTAAAATCGGACCCATTACAATAACTCCCTATGGGAAGTTAAAAAGAATTTTTTGTTTTTATTCTTTTTTTTTAGATTTTTATCACATCATCACCAAACATAAGCAAAAGTAACCTGAGCTATGTTTTTGAACCATTACTCCATATAAACTCTTTTTTGGGACCAATTAGAAAATTCAAGGATATTTCAGCGTTATTTAAAAATTTTTATCTCACAAACTATGCGATACAATTTGTTCAAATTATCCAAAAATCATTCATTATTCTTTCGAATGTTCTAGTTCGCAAATCATCCATTTATATTCTATCTATTTTTAAAAAAAATTCGAATTTTCCCCTTCCTAAAAAAAAAATTGATATTGAAATATTAAACATAAAAGTATTCTTCGAAATCAAACCACACTTCCGTTCGTATTTCTGTATCTACGTTTGATTTCTTCTACGACGATGTCGAACAGAAGGTAGCAGCGATTGTCGTTAAATAGTGTTGTATTTCTTAAACATCAATAGGCAAAAAGCTATAGGTACCTATAGATTGTATACAATAATGGTTTCTGTTGTACAAACGCCAACAAACTGTTTGAGGGGTGGCAGGGCGCTCAGGTGGTAGTGGGTGGTGGTGGGGGTGGATAATATTAAAAAGAACATAATGTGTATACCGGTGTGCGATGGTTGTTATCTTGAACGGTGAAATGGATTAGAAATGATTCGACGACTGCTTTTCTGGTAATATGATCGCTTTCTGTGGTTGATACATGTATACATATTAATATTCAAAGTCGCGTATATGTAAGTGCGAGTGAGAGAGGCAGACAGAGAAAGAGAGTGGATGATCGTTACTATTGCAAAGTATTTATGATTTATATTTGTTGCATATACATACAATAACGATTTATTGTAAACGACAATATTCAAGATGATGATGAAACCATATTTTCTAAAACGGGGTTAAGACAATCCAGTTTTTAGCGCAAGAGTAAAGTTGTAAAATTTCAATGGTTTTGTTATGAAGATTAGATAAGGAGTCGAAACTCAGTGTATTCAAAAAAATGTTCAAATCAAAGATGGCACTCGTGTGCGTACGATACGAAAGCGGTACAGTATTTATTCTCAAATGGAACACTCTCAAATGGAAACGCGAGCTTCTATATTATCTTTGTTAGCTTTTGAATAGAATCTTCTGGAATCTTTTTCAATGTTCAACTCAGTTATAAAGTGGGTTTTTCGATCGTTTTTAAAATAAACTTAACAATTTTTATCTTGCGTCGCATCATTTATATTGTATATTATATAATTCGCTGACGTCACTATGTAAAATCGGAGTCAGTACCATTGGATATCCGCCGTATAAAGTAATTTAAACTATAAGAGTTTATTTCATACATATGTAATTTCTATGTATTTCCTTATTATTAAATATCATCAACCGACATTGGTGATTCTCAAATGGAAACACTCACTTCCCCAGTCCCGGCGTGTTTCTATTTGAGAATAAGTACTGTAGTTACATTCTGTTTTATCCGTTTTATGTTACTATATTCGCTATATTCACAACAGTATTTTGAGATTATTAACGCCGCGAGTGGTAAAAAAAGAAAGCCCTTATATTTATCATTTTCCTGACCAGTTTTGTCAAATCCTCTCATATGAGTTAGATCTCCATCTTATAATACTCCATTGGTTTTGTGTTGGAGAATAACTTTTTTTTTCTTACGATTGCTATGAAATTGGTCATTTACCGTAGAAAATTTAAGCAAGCTATGTTTTACATACAGCTGAGCAAAATTTTTTATCTTACACACGACTGTGTGTAAAGAACGGTAGTTTACCACACTTTTATTAGTCTTTATACAGTATATTTTTATTAAAATCTGTCCAAACTTTTTCTCAAACAAGTGAAGGGTAACATTTCAAGTTCGGCTTAATTTTAATGTATTATGTCCGTACACAATTTATATTATTAACTGCAGGAATGTCATTAGTCGTAGATAAAGTATAGTATGTAACTCGTTTGTAATATATATTACACACTCGATTAATTACGTACTTGAAGCTGCAAGGACTCTCACATGACTATTTCGCTCTTGTGTAAAATGTAATTGAGGTTGCAAGAAATACTATTACGTTTACGCATGCTCAGTAACTATTATTACTTTACATGACCTAACCCCAAAATACTTCCAAAGTTTGAACAAAATGGGACTAGTAGTAAGTATCAGATATCGATATTTAATGTGAATTTTTCGATAGCATTTCGGCTACCATTATTCCAATTTCGATGAAAATCGTAGCGGACTACTTACTAGTCAAATCACACATTGGCGTCAAAATCTATATCGAATACTTTCGAAGTTATGCTACTTAAATCGAATACACAGACGGATCAATACGAAATCAGAATTGTTTGTGAACATTTTCATTTTGGAGTTCAACAAAAGTTTTGATCATCTTACACCGACACCACCTTTGATCATTTTGAGTCAATACATCCTGCACCTACCTTTACAACTCACATATAGGTAGTACTTTACTCGTATATGTACTATATTATTAACGCGCATATAATCCAACGCGAATTTACAACAATATTCGCGAACAGTTTGAGTCATTTGTTGCGGTTGGGTATCGTTTATCGTTGAATGAGTGAACGGTGAACGGTTCTGATAATGGCCACTTGAATGGATTGATTCTTTTCTACGGCTTTTACAACAACATACAGATATAGCATAATCGTAATGGATCACATTGGAAATGGGTTTTTTTTTGCTACCGGATAAGGCAAATGGATTTGTTAAATACAACCAGGTGTGGTGTGGTGGGGGTAGTTCAGTGGTGGTGGTAACTACTATGATCATTACAATGCCATTATTGTGTATATATGTATATGCTTTTTTTGTATCTGATAATGGATGTAGTAATAAATGATTGGGATTCCTTTTCTATTATAGTTTTTTTTTTTTTTTTTTTTTTTTTTTGATACAGGTAAAGTATATCAGAGCTATTAGTTAAATCACTTTTTACTCTTCTCTAATAACAGAAATTGATATTGTAATAGGTAGATTCCGCTATGATATTTTCAAGAATTAACAGTCATTTATGATTTTGTTACGGAAATTTCCCACTAGAAAAAACTTTGCTAAGTGTGTGCTGGACACGCTTCATCTCAGGCTTCCTCAAGTAACTAGATAAAATATAGGACATTTAAGGGGGACTATTAGTGTGACCGTCTGAAAAAAGGTGATTTTTGGGAATTTTTTTAAAGAAAACTATTATATGGAATGTTTTAGTGTTTTAAGGATATATTCGTTGATACATAATAAATTCAGGATTAAATTTTTGGACAAAAAAACTGAAAGTTCAGTGAGTTACGCGAGATCTCCCAAGACAAAAAAAAAGTTCCACCACGGCTGCAGTGATAGCGGCTTTCAAACTGCCTGAAATCAAAAAAAAAAAAAACCAAAAAGCCTATTAAACTAGAAAGTATTGCCCGTGCCGTGAACCTCAATCAAAAAAAAAAGTTGAAATTTAACAAAATTTCGGAGTTTTTTAAAAAATGTTTCAAATTTTGTGCGTAAATTTGATGATTTTTAGCCTGCAAAAATTACATTTTTTATTCGATCGGAAAACTGGAGGTTCATGGCACGAAGAAATATATGTAAAAAAAGCCGCACTAAGAATCAAATCGATCGCATGATCTGTCTTCGAGTTATAACTGCAGCAAATTTGAAAAATGTAATCTTTATCTTACCTTTTAGTTTTAGTCACTGATAATTTTTACTAAAATTATTTATAATGTATTCACTATAACGGTCATAGTAAAACTAGATGAGTCGTTTAAATGTGCCAGGGTCTAGCTGCTCCACAACATGTGACTGGTAGCCACGTCCAGAAACTCCCGAACTATTAACCTTAATACATTTCTCAATACCTCAGTGTTAGAAATGAAAATCAGAATTCGCTCTTCAGATGGCTGTAACTGCAAAACTATTTGAGATACGCACTTGAAATTTTAGTATGTTATGGTCTAGTGATCCGTCAAAATTGAACGAAAATCTGATTTTGACGTGGGAAATAGGGAAACCTGATTTTGACGTGATCCGTGGAAAGAAATATATGAAGGAATTAAACTTTAAACCTTAGAAATCATAATACCTTACAATACTTCGAAATTTTTCAAAAAAATCTATAAAATATTCTCTCATCAAGCAAAATTTTCTTCATCATTTTCCTTATATATGTTTAATTAATGGAAAAACATGCATTTCCACTTTTTTGTAGCATTTAATGACTTAAGTTCGATTACAATATTTCAGCTTTTAATATTAGCTACCGTGGCCGTAGTAAATGCTATTAAACGACTAAACCATATTTTATAACTATTGTAAATAGTTTATGAAAAAGTTTAATAATAATTATATTTGTTATAAACTTTTTAACCAATATATAGACAAACTTGTGGAGCAATACCTAAGTAGTTTTAAATATAATCACAAAAAAAAAAAAAACGAAAAAAAAAATTAAGAATACAAACTCACTTCTATGGAAGTCGAATGACGTTTTATATTCTCGGCAATGTTCTTGTACAGTTTCAGTATTAAGAAAGTTGAGAAGAGATCGTCCAAAAAAACTCCATTACCCTATTTTAACTGCAATACATCACTGAAATAATTTCTCTCTCTCTCTCAAAAAAAAAAATTGTTGTTTTTAAAGTTCTGAAAGAAAATCTTGAAAATCTTATAATTTCAGCAAAATATTCGGCAAAAAATTCTTTCTCTTTACCTTTTTTTGTGGGAAAGTGACGAGGAAAATCTTTTTCTACGAACCGTTCAGCTGTATCGTTAGCAAACGCTCTTAAAATGAAGTTAAGATCCGTTAACTAATTTCCATTTTAACCCTAGAATCATACGTTGGTCTACGAGAAACGTTAATCATACATCGGCGTCATTTTGACGAATGGACTTTTTACGGAGAGTTTATTCATTATAAAAATTAAAAAATAGATAAATACATCAATTGTATCATAAGACATGTCTTTCAAATAATTAATTTATGAACTATTATGAGTCGGTGGACATGTGTGACTTTACAAAATGTGAAATTTCTCGGCCACAAATATTCCCGTAGATATGTAGTTATTTCCTGATTAGGCACATTTGTAAATTTTCTAAAATTTGTTAGTAAGATCTCGAATAAGATCTCAAAAAATAATAAAATTAATTTATTTTCCACAAAATAAATTGTAAATCTTTTATTAAGTCACTTGAAACGGATTCTTTGATTTTCGATTTAATATATTAAAACTTCAGTATTATGTCGTCTCTATAAGTCAAACAGCTGTAATCACCTTTCATATTATCATTATCATTGAATAAATTAATCATAACATCCATATCTTTAATAAATTTTAGAAAAATTAGGAAAATTTTTATATGTAAAGTACAAACTCTCTAAAAAAAAACATCGGTTAATCATACATCGTCGTCCTTTTGACGTACACTATTTCAATACAAACAAATCGACAGCAGCTATAAACAAAATTTATACATTTGCTGTGTTATAATAACAAATGAGTTAGATAACAGAAGTTTCACAGCAAGCAGGCAACGACAAGTTGTAGTATTGGAGCAGGTAGAGAAGTTCGTTCGTCATTTTGACGAGTACGTATGATTCTAGGGTTGAAAGTCCATTTGTGAAATACTGAGCATTAGAATAAGATTTTACGTACCACTCGCTATAATTTTTCAATCATAGGTCAAAAAAATTCGAAAGATTTATAAATATTAGCACTATAAAAAAAGGCTTAACTGGAGGTGCCTAATATATGAAATTTTACATTGAGTTATGTTATTAGAAAATAGCCAACCAAAAATTAAAATCCAAACCATTCAGGAAAATGTTGGCGAACTGATAAAATTTTTGTTTTTATTAAGTAACTTTGGATAACTCCCGAAATAATTCCAGGTAGGTACCCTCTATCGTGTCGGTTACCGTTAAAAAGATCTTTTAAAGTTGAGATTCCTTTAACAACTTTTCATTTTTAAATCTCATTTGCGTAATATTAAACAACAAAAATGTTTTTGGGCTAGGCTACAATTTAACAATTTCGAGAGACTTAAAACTGACGGTATCTATAAAATTCCAGATGAGTAGTTAATGTTTGAGGTTGTCTATATATGTACCTGTTTAGCTATAAAACATATCCATGATTTAATGTTTTTCCATACAGCGGAGGAAATTCTCTAACTTTTTTTGTATATATTGTACTTATATATTTAATTAGTGGTTGGCTCAACATTTTCTTGAGTTTCAGTGTTTTGTGTTGAACGTCTGTATGATTTAATATGAAGTTGAAAACTTAGACATTTTAATACACAAAAGTAGGTATTCCGGCACTTGACAGGGCAATGTAGGTTGCCTGAGTTTAGAGGCAAGTAAAAGTGAATCTAACCGGTGTACTATGGGGCTGATAACTGATTGCAGTAGGTTGTTAGCCGATATTAAGCTACTGTTAAAATAAAAGCGGAGAAAATTCTCTAACTCTTTTTTTGGTATTCCAAATGATTAGCAAACAGCAACTGCTTTTTGCCACAACGATACCACCCCATATATTTTATGCATATATTAATTAGACGCTTATCGTCATAAAATGGGTGTCGGTTGCTTGACTGTTAATGCGAAAAAAATTTATATACTTGTTCGTATAAAGTTAGCGGTTTTTCATCTAAAAATGTATATTTTACGTATAAGTTGCATACGTGTGTACAGAGCTATAATAATAGACGCCAACTATATAATATACATATCCACTTGCTTTGATGTCTAATCTATTGAAAATTATATAATTTTTCGTTACCTAAATAATTAATTATTTTGAACTTTTCCCGTAACTTTTCAAACGTTCATTATTATTGCTTTTTGAAATATTTAATAATAATAAATTGTTTGGATATTAACAACTTTTTACTTAAACTTTACGCAGCTTTTTTTTTTTTTTTTTTTAAAAATTAAATTAAAAATATCGACTTTATTGTACAAATTTTAGTCTCATATATACGGACTGACAAAGAAGAGCAACTTTTAGACTAATATTGAAAATTAGTTCCGCTTTTGTCTTGTAGATACGTCATCAGTCATCTAGAGTGAGGACATTGGTCCGCACAAACGGTGTGACCAATTTTTTATAGTGTGTTCTAGTACCCACTATGTCGTCAAAAGTATGGGGACACCTTGATCCAGAGGGGTGTCCACATTTTTGACGCGGTGGTGTACTTAATTTTGTGGTGCACTGCCGTATTAAAAGTGTGGGCACCCATTGGATCAAAGTGTTCTCATACTTTTAACGACGTAGTGTGTGCTAGAACCCGCTATAAAAAAATTGATCACCCCTTGAAAACGCGTTTGTGTGGATCAATGTCCTCACTCTAGCTCAAATTCAAACTCAATAGTACTACTCCGAACGATGCATAAAGGAACTGAATACGGAAATCGTTTTTAGTAATCTGATGATGTATTAGACGTCATTAATATTAAAGTTATTAACGTTAATAATAAGGTCCGTATCACACCAGAACGACCTTCCGAATCATTGTGCGCAATAATCATAAAACAACAATTTATACGTGACTACATTTTTGTAGATAAATAAGTTCGGTCAAATCAACCTACATTGACCACTAGAATACGTGATACATAGTTATATGTCCCATGAGGTTTGGGACACCCTGTATTGATGGAATATTTCGGTATTCGATTGATAATCTTTGACGGTCCAATATATCGATAATATCGAAATAATTTTAATACCATCTCTAGCCCGCTAACTTAAGGGGGTATTCCAGTCTAGAGGCTCGATTTTGAGGTGATTTTACGGGCGTAATAAAAAAGAGAACACTAAACATTTTTAGTATCCATTTTTTTAACAGTTTTTTTATTGATATTTGAAAGGTATAAAAATGTATAAAAATTTTAAGAAAATTCACATTTGAAGTCGGTACAGGTCGGCAAAGTGAGGACTCAAAAAAAAGGTGTCTACTGGTTGACGTGATTCCAACCCTCCTGGTGACCTAAAACATAAAATTTTAGTTAATTCTTAATAAACAAGGATGTAGAATTAATTGGACGTAGCCGATTTGAAAAATAAATTTTTTCACAAAATGGTGTCCATTTAAAAAAAAAATTTTTTCGCCTCCTTTTTTCAACTTTAGAAATTTTTTAAAGAAAGTAAAGAAAAATTCCAAAAACCCCTACGTCGGACCAATTTTGATAGTATTAAGGTGGCATGTACCAAATTTTAAGTAAATCGGTGCATTAGAACTTGAGATATCTCGTCAACCGTATCGAAAAATGTAGTTTCGAGTAATTTATATTAAAAATTTGAATTTAACACTCAACAGATACCCAGTACACAGGGAAAAATAACCATAACTTCGAAAATAGTTCGAATTTCGTTATATCCCTTTAGAGACTTATTCTTAAAAGTCTGAACTTTGAAAATATGAACAAGAATCGATTTTTTCGAATTTCTAGACTAGAAATTAGTTTCAATAAAAAAAAAAATTTGATCAAAATGTGATTTCAGAGTGTTGTCACGGTCATATTGATTAAATTATTTTTACAAATTTCAAATCAAAGCAACAACATAATTAGAAAATTATTGATTTTGTCCCTTTGTTTACTTGAAAAAATATTTAAAACCAATCTATATTTTAATAAAATTTCTTGAACAATAAAGAAATAAAAAAAATTTTTTGCTATTGACAATATTTTTCGTATTAATCCAGTGTCACTGGAAACCGTTGATTGATTCCCCCGAAATTTTAATAATAAACCCATTCAAAATAATTGTTTTACACCGACGATAATATCTTCGACGACGCACGCGGGAATGGAAAACTCGACGAGAAAGCCGTCAAGCAATCGAGCACTTAATTTAATTACGTTTTGTTCTATTCAATATTCCAGATCATATAGGTGACACAACTGGGAGGAGTGGTGACGTAGTGAAGGAACGGTGAAGGTATCAGTAAACAGTATTGTCTTTCAAATTAATAAATACCTTGAATAAATGTTTTCAATCTTGTCAACAGCATTCTAATAAGAGCCCATTGTGTGCCGAGGACTCTAAAACAATCATTTACATTGACAATAAATACACACCTAGGTACATACATATCTACTTAGAGAGACATATCGAACTGTGAGTGGTTCACAAAGACGGAGGTGAGACTATATACATAGCTAGAGAGAATGAAATAAGTAAAATGAGAATACGATTAACAAAGGTGACGACACAGAAGGTAACGTTAGAAGGTGATTGGATGACACAATCGAGTAAAAGTAATCAGTAGATGTTCGTTTGTTTAACAGGCTTACGTCACAGGCGCAAGAAGGTAAAATTTCTTAATAAACTGAAAATATTCCATTTTTGGACTATAGAAACCTAGCAGAGTACAGTTGGCCAAAATGAATTCGGATTAAATTCGGCAATCTGTATTTCGAAAATTATATTTGGTCGTATTTTGGTACGTCAGGGTGGAATTTCTAATGCCCTATCTTAACTATTTTCAATGAATATGTGTTTGAATTGCCGCAATTTTTAAAGCAGATAATAATTTTCTTGATACAGTTCCGGGATTTGATGACTGAATGTAATAGGGGGAAGTTTCCTAGTGGCGGACACCTAAGGTTTTTAGGAAATAACTTAAAAAACTGTTTTAAAAAATGTAACTTTATTTATTAATTAAGTAAGTCAACTAACTTTAAAATCAACACAAATTAACAAAAATGCAACTTCTACATAATCTTATTTAAAAATAAAAACTAAACTTTGGTGAAAAAAAATGCAATCGCTTGAAGTGGCACCTAGTACCGGACGGACTTCATTTCGAAATTCTAGCACCGGACATTTTTAAAACATCCGGCATCGATCACATATGTAGTGGTTTGAAGATTCAGGGATGACTGCACATGCTTCATGAACCCATCCATGGCAGCTGGAGCACTGTATCCAGTCTTCGTGGTAGTTTTCTAAGCACACTACGCAAATAGTTTTTTCAACTTCAGATATCTCATTTGGTGGCTGCTTTTTCTTAGCTTTATCTTCATTTTTTCTTTTAGCTTTTACTTCTTTGGTTTGTTTCCCCTTTTCGTCACTTCTTCCTTTGGCCTTCACGACTTTGGTTTGCTTCCCGTTCTCTTCTTTTTTTTATTTTGGATTTAGTTTCCATTCTTTTCTTTTCCTCCTTAGCGTTCTTTTCATTCTCTTTTTCTTCAACAGTAATTTTATATGGGGTTTAAGTGAGAATTTCACTCCTTTCACAATTTCTTTTATGGGCCACTAATCTTTTTTTGGCAGCGTCTGGCAATGGCGACAATTTATGGACAATCTCGATAACACCTGGATTCGAGCTCGTCGATGACTCAGCATTGCTGATTCTTGGTTCATTGGCAGATTCTTCAGGAGGATCCTTGACAGATACGGAAATCTCCCCCAGTGTATTTGAAGAAGTTCCTGGCTCTTCCAGTGGAATAAATAATTTTTTTCACTGTCCGACGTTAAGGGACTACTTTTTGTCCGGTTCTAAGGGACAGGATAATACCACAATTACATAATTTATACGTAATCCGTTTTAAAAATCATCAAAAAAAGTATATAATACGAATAATAATGAAACCTTACCTTAATTAACGAATACCATAAATATTTAAACATCGAAACATAGCTGTAACACTCACTTTAATCTTATGTGACGCAGTATTTTTCCGCCCGAAACAAAAACGGATCGCTCCCGATGTTGTCTTGAGCATAACTGACAAACTACGACATGTGACTCTGTACCGCCACACCCCTCCCCACCTCTTTCCCACGTATTTGAATCATCCACATTGTAACTTGTCGAGATACTAAGACTGTCCGGAGCTAGGTGCCGTCCGGCGTTACGGGACTTCCCCTTACGGTTTGTATTTCGCCTAATTTTTTCTGACTTCAATGCTGTTAGGGTTTTTTGATTTGTTACCTAGGTTTATCGGTTCAATTGTAGAATGTAAGACCATGCGCGATATATGCGCAAAGCCTTATAAATTGGTTCCCTTGTGAAAACCATAGGACGTACCTTAAACTAAAATAAAAGTTTTGGGGGACGATGACAAGTTTAAAATTTCAGATATCAAAGTAATTAATTTTACCAAAAAACTCTTTGGAGCTGTGGGGAACGTTCATGGTTATAGGCTGAACAGAGAACCTGTTTTCCTATTCTAATCTAATAAGAGAATTAGAGGTTCTGAAATAAAGGCAATCGCACCAAACAAAAGCCAAAATCTCTTTGGAGTTGTGGGGGACAATCGTACTCTTAGGTTGAACTGAGAATCTGTTAGTAAGAGAACCAGAGGTTCTGAAATAAAGGCAATCGCGCCAATCAAAAGGTAAAACAAGTGACTGTCAACAATATTTTTTCTATTGTTTATGCAAAAACACAAACAGAAACAATCTGATATCATAAGTAAGTATTGTGAAATCCCAAACATTGGTGGCAAACATTATACTGTTGTAAAGTCAATGAAGCAGAAACTTGACAAAATGACTTACAGTTGTTGATCTCGATAACTAGATCCGTTCGCATTTCACACTCGAAATGACTTCGACGTTGACTTGTGTGTTCAATTGTTTTCGACAAATATATTAATCGTAGGTGAGTGAATCAGTGATTCATTTGTTTAATAATAAAAGCAACAGAGACGACATAAAAGAACAGAAATAGATTTATCTTCCAATTCCGTAGGAGTTTTTCTTTTTCCAAATATTCGAAGCTGGATTTACATTTTGAAAATTAACACAGGGGTGATTTTAGAAATTTTATTTTCGGTAGGCCCGAATTTTTCTGTATTGTAAATATGTAACTTATACGTATCATTTTTCTTGAAATTGAACATTTTTTA
Organism: Brachynemurus nebulosus; assembly: GCA_035578155.1. Lineage (NCBI taxonomy): Eukaryota > Metazoa > Arthropoda > Insecta > Neuroptera > Myrmeleontidae > Brachynemurus > Brachynemurus nebulosus. The sequence continues at coordinate 5,044,195 of JAPWDM010000009.1, read as the reverse complement.
TTTTGAGACCTTAGATATTTTCCTCATACCGAACCTCCTACTGCCCCCACAAGATCTAGAGCACACAAAAAATATAAAACAATAAATAAATCAAAACTAAATAATGTGAAAAATTAAAACAAATATTAAATTTTGATTCAAATATTTAAAAAAAAAGTACCCATGTCGCAGCATCCTACATAACATAGCGAATTTCCGTTTATAAAAATTAGTTTTTCTCGGAAACTAGTTGATATAGTTTAAAGACCTTTTCATGTAATTTTTTCTCTTCTTTTAAATGGTGTAAAAAAATTTCGCAAAAATAAATAGAATAAGTAGAAATTTTGGCAAAAAACTAATTTTTTGCAAGAACAAAAACCATGTTGCTGGCATCCGACGTGTCTGGCTGAAGAACTCATCCAAGAGTTTGAGGCTTCCAACATTTTCACCAAATTTTGTAAAAGTAGTACATTTCGTTCGAGAGTTACACATATACCTATATATAATATAAATACATACATACATATATATATATATATATATATATATATATATATATATATATATATATATATATATATATATATATATATATATATATAAATTTTAGTGAATATTTTTTCGGTTCCTAGGGACTTCAAAACAAATTTCTGCCATGGTCCCGAGATCAAGTCGCGCTATGACAGTGGCTGTAATAACTGAATTTCATTCTGGAAATTCGCCAGAAAGACAGTTTGACCAGCTATTTATCTCATTTGTCCATGATATGTTGTAGTGGTTATTCCTCGACTAAGTGGTCGAAGAACGATATTTCAGATTACACAGCACCCAATAATATTTCAGACAATGACGGAAACAATTCCAGGCTACAAGAAATATATTTCAAATTCAAGAATTGCTTTCAAATATTTCTCAAATATTTAAAAATGTTTCGATATTTGTCTGAATAAGATGTTCTGAATTTTCAAAATTTTTGGGTAGGCCCGAGCGTACCCGCTAAATTTGCCACTGAATTAACATTCGGTTGAAGTTTCCTCAATCGTTGCGATATCGTCGAAAAAGGTTAAAATGTTGAATGATACTCATTGCATCAATTACTCAGTCTTACAACGGTTAAGAGTAAGGTGAGGGGTAGAGAATGATTATATTCTCTATAGAATATTCTTCGACTCTATAGAAAGATTATTAGCATTTCGTCAAGCCTCATTACCTAACACGGTAAGACGTTTCTATTACCAAATTAATTTGATAACATCCAAGAAAGCAAAGTAAAAAGTTTCTTTTCAATTTTCTTTTTCAATTACTTAGTTTTTCCCGTTTTAATTGAAAACGGAAAAAACTATTATACATTTATAAAATTCCATTATGTAAGGAAAAATTTATCTTCTAGCACATATTTTCCATTTTCACGGTATTGAGCGAAAACTTCTGCGGAAAACAAAAAGAAAAACAATTTTTTTTAATCGCTTTATCTAATACCTACCTACTTACCCGCTGTGTTTTAAGAAAATTATTTTAAAACGATAGGAAAAATATAAAGTTGCCCGCGCGACGGATTCAGAGCCTCGTTCGCTGGCTCGGTAATGTTTCATTTGTATGCATGGCTGCATTTAAAATTATTTTCATATTCTGTGATTTTCACCGCTTCGTACGATTCGCAGCTATACAACAAAATGCTTCTCAATTATATGTATTTACGATTGCTTCTTGTGTATTATAATATTCATTTTAAATTTATATATTTTTTAACGTCTTTTTACGTCTTATATTTTCGGGGATATATATTACACAAAGTCGAGTTTAATAGAGAGATAACTGTAAAGGTTTTCAATTTCAAATATTATCGAGTGCTTGTGAAACATTATTCTACGTATAACAAACTTTTGTTCGCATTTAAACATACGTGGTATTCATACGTTCACTTATCGTTTAGCTAAGCTAAAACTTTAGGCACAAGATTTCTTTGGTTTGTATGATCAAAATCCAAATGTGAATTAAAAATCACAACGTGATGGAAAAAATTATCAAACTATATTGGCTGGTAGTGATGAGCAAATGCAAGACCAAGACCAAGACTTGGCAATCTTGGTCTTGGTCTTGTTCTTGCATTAAGAATCTTGGTCTTGGTCTTGCTAGAGCGTTTGAGTCTTGGTCTTGGTCTTCCAAAATGCAGTCTTGGTATTGGTCTTGGTCTTGGTATTGCTAAAGAATCTTGCACTTTCTTGCATTTTTTTATTAGCGAATTTTTTCCTTCTAAAATCAGAATTTTCTCTCTTTACGGTGTTAATTATACTTTTAAATTATTTAAATAATTTAACAAGAGTCTTGCTTTTTTCTTGCTATTGTCTTGGTCTTGATCACTTGAGTCTTGGTATTGGTCTTGCAGCCATACTTATAGTCATGGTCTTGGTCTTGCTCTTGGTATACGTAGTCTTGGCCTTGGTCTTGCAAAAAATGCAAGCCGAAGACAAGACTGCAAGACCAAGATTAATTTTGCTCATCACTATTGGTTGGGAATCGAACCCAGGATCTCCTGGTAATTAGCCAGGTGTCTTCGCCACTAGACCAACGATCCTCTGTTCGACAACCACCTCAGTCTGATTTAATTTAATTTAACTGCAAAGGTGTTTTGAGGCAACCATTTCTCATATACCTAGTAATTTCAAAGTCAATGCTTAAGTCCTGTTACCCGAATATAGAATTTCGTACATACCAAAACTCAGTTTGCGATCATCGTGAATTATTTGAATAAAAAAAAAATTGGACTTCATGACGTCACAAGGATGAATTTTTTTTCAAATTTCAAATTCGGTTTGAAAATTTGACCAACACACGTCGTTGACGTTTCGCCCTGGGTTTTAGTTTCATTAAAAATGAAAATATTAAATTATTTTAGGAAAATTTTTAGATTTGATAAATGTGCCTAATGACGTTATAAGTGCAAATGAAATAAAACTTGTAGGCTAACAATCTCTTGATCCACTGCCAAGAACTTTAATTTAGATTAGACTTTGATGACCATTTTTGCTTGCAGGTTAAAATTAACTAAAATGTGACTATTAAGACTATACGTTTCGGGTCACTCATAATTCCAATTTAAAGAACAAAAAGTCCTTTAAAAAAATGTAGGCCTGTCCTTTGAAAAATAGGGCTGGCTCGGTATTTAACTGTATATCCTATATCCCATTCTTTTAAATGAGCCATCTTTATATGTATATCCTTTTTTCCCGTTAGGAATCACCTCTAACTAATTTCATTAAATTTGCAATGGGAGACTTTTTGGTACTTAAAAAGCAATTAGGCTGGATCGTAACTCACGATAAATTCTTTTAGGAGGCCAACTTGAGTATGGTTTATCAAACGGAGGTCCGTAAGAGGTTTACAAAACTGAAACGGGTGACTTGTGCAGACCTGCGAACCATTGATTGTTAAGGCCTGTCTTAAATCAATCCTGAGGCGTTAACTTTATTGACAATGAAAAAAATCAACGCAATTACTGTTGAAAACAATATTGCAAAAACCTGAAAACCTTATTTCGCTATTGAATTTAAAATATGTTAAATACAATATTTCTGAATTATAATTTAAATGCATATTATAATGTAACTATATTTTGTATCTTTTGAAGTTGCCTCACAACAAATATAGGTTTCGATCGGAGTGGTGTGAGTTCTAGAATGTACTCAAATCCACCCACTCGTGCCGAAACTACCATGTTCGACACCCACCCGTACCCACCACTATATGGAAAATAAATAAATGGTGATGCTCGCGATAGACGATCTCTTCTTCTACAATACGTCGTCTTCGAATATATAGGCGATGACGCCTAAATATGAAATATCATACAGAGTATGAGAGAGATGGGTTAGGGGGCAGGAGAGGGGTGTGGGTGGGGGGTGATGTGAGGTTGGCTATATCGCAATATAAAGTTTATATCTTGACAAACTTATATGAATATATCAAACTATACTGCTATACTTTCGTAAAATGAAATCCATAACTAGATACATGCTTACTAGCATAGAGCCATATAGTAACGATCACACAGTGACGAAAACTCTTTCGATTCGTTTTCTTCGCACATAGGCGCGAGGAGCGAAAATTTCTTGACAAAAGAGGAAAATATTAATTGAGCAGAAGTCAAGGAGAACTATAATTTGGATTTTGGATTTTAAAGAGATTTGAAAAACAGTAACTTGACCTGGGAGAAGAAAGCATTACTAGCCTTCTTAAAGATTCACATTTGATTTCGATATTTTTCTCTAATCTGGGATTGATTTGATCGCCAGATATAGTAATTCAAAAAAAATGATTTTGGTCCTACAATTTTGTTACTTTTTAGCAAGACTGTTGCTTACATGTTTGATAACCGTCTTCTTATCTTAGATGGTGAAGTACTTCTCCTTACTTGCTCTGGAAGGCTCTAGAAATCGCTGTCTTGATTTGTCTCTAGAAGATTCTCGAATATTTCAACCAAAAAAAGTCCTCGTGCAAGCGGAAATCGAACCAGGACACCTCTGGCCGTAGATCTGGGTGTCTTGTCACTGGACCACGCTTCCTACTGATGGAGTGGTTCTTCAATGGTACTTTATTACCAGCCGTACGCAATGTACCAACAACCATATTACCCATGCACCCAAGATTTGAAGACCGTGATTGTAACAGCGTTCTTAATTTATTACCTGAATTTCGTTTGTTCAATCGTGAAATGCAGAACTCCTGGGCTAAAGACCTGCGTAGATTGACGTAAAGGAAGTGGAAGAAGCAACTTTTGGGACCTGTTACCAATATAATTCTACCACGAGATACCCAAGATGTATACAGCCCGATCATATTATTAGACTCAACAGTGACTCTACTAATTATTCCATCCATTTTTTGGTTAATTTTGTAAATTAAAAATGAAAGAATAAAGGCACAAAATTCCCGCCAATGATCATTTACTTTATTTTATAATATTTCTTGCATACATAATATCATCTTCAATACTGTTCGCGGTGATGGTTGGTTACTACTCACACTAACCGACCCAAACTAAAGCTATAGACAGATAGAAATATACTTACATATAAATAATATATACCATAAACTACATATATAGAAGTTACAAGCAACAAAGAATATCACTACCACTATCAACCAAACCATTTACATATATCCAAGTGAGAAAGAGTAACATCGTACATATACCAAACAAAACCAACCTCTCCCACCCATCACTTACCCCCACCATCATCCCCACCACTTGTGTGTACTGCATCACAAAATCTGAATATAATATATTTGATATTTGCTATATGTACGTACTAATAAAACTTGACAGAGACAATTCGGAGTAAAAGATGTTTGAATACCAAAATTAGACTACATCTTGTTTGACATGAAGAAAACTTTATATTTCATAATAAACAGTCACAAACACAGATATGCTTGTTTCTTTGTATGTGTGACTACTTAAATAAGTAGCTTCAACTCTTAATACACATATGACGTGTCTATGTGTGTATGTATAAGCACCTACCTACTTACTGCAGGCGAAGATACCGAATAAAGCCATATATTACAAATTTATTTATTATAAATATCATATTAAAATTACATAAGGAGTTATTAGATTCAAAATACACACACACACAAGCATATGTATTTGTTTGAATATTACGTAATATTTGTGAAAATTTATTACTTATTAAAAATATTGAGAGTAGAGTTGCGATCATAACTCTCCTCAAATATTCCAAGTTTTAATGTATTTGGATTTTGAAAATGATTAGGGAAAAAGTGTTAAACTTCCGCTACAGGGGCCGGCAATTTGAAATACGCTGCCAATGGGGTGTGGCACACAACTTCCTCGTAATCATAAAAGACTTTAAAGTAGTACTCTACCAAATATATATACCGTGAAAATATATTTTCGCCTTAAAGCAAAAATATTTTAGGAACTAACCCCCAAAATATTTTAAAAATTTGAGCGTAGTAGGACTAGCAGGAAATAAGATATTGAAATTTAATGGAATTTTATGTGGATACGATTACTCCGAATGCAATGAAATTTGTGGGGGACCATCTAGGAACCAGACCGCATAATTTCTGACAATTTCATAAAAAAGAATTGAATAGTTCAGAAGTTAGGCCACTTGGTGCAATTTAGTATATTAATGGAATGACATGGTAGCGGCGTAGCTACCGTTACCCCGATTTCGATTAAATTTATAGGGGAATATCTAGGAACCAAACTGCATAATTTCTGAAAATTTATTTAAAAACAAGCGAATAGTTTTGCTACTTGGTGTAAACTGGCGATACACAGACGGACGGACGGACACCAAACCAAAATTGTTCAGGAAGCTCTAAAACGTAAAATGTGCGTAAAAAATTTTATTTCGGAGGAAAAAAATTTTTTATTTTTCAAAGGTGATCACAATGCTTTCGCAACTTTAGTAGTCTCGGAAGTAAAAAACAAATAACTAAAAATAGACAATATATAGCAATTAAGTGATAAAAAGATATAAAAGAAAAAACAATATATTAATAAGATATAAATCACATTGACAGTGTGTTACCCATATTATCCACCAATACCCGTTCGCTGTAGTATTACATACATATGTGATCACCGATCACTGTAAAGTATTAATGTTTTTATCAGCATATAGAAAAAATGTTGTTTTCATTTCATAGAAATCCCTAGTCCGGGCAGACTGCTTTAATTCTATAACCTGGAACAGAAAACATAACGAAATTAAAATTTGTTTTGTGAAAACAGTCTATTAAACCAAAAAAAAAATAAAGTAATATCACAATGGCTTTTTATAGACAATGTCATTCTAAAGCTACAATTCCAAGTAAATTCATCAAGTTTTGGGTCCGGCTAGTTTAGAAAATATAGTTCCGAAATGAATGCATTAAAAGTTTATAGAACATCTTTAATATACTCGTATCTCAAAATTTTGAGTTAGATTATACCCACAGACCAATGATCAATGAACACTATTATAATTATTATATTACTAGAAAAAGCGTAAAGCCCGTTTACAGACAGTTTTCTTGAGGCATGTAACGGGGTAAGACGGGTGAGATTTAAGGAATATAATGTATTGTCCATTTTTCAGTAAATGGGACTAGAATTATTGCAGGACATAATTTGTATATGTACGTATTTTGAAAATAAAACAAATAGGTACATACCACTTTTTTCTTTCAAAATTTTGCAATTTCTTCTCAAAAAAATAAAATTTTATTATCAATACCATATTTTGACAATAATTATTTGAAAACGTTACTACGGATACCACCGGTTATTGCATTGATTACTATATTACAAAATACTATTAGGTTGTATATAGGAATCTATATAGGATATCTTGTGTATATAATATGTTCTTTGGTCTATAATTATCCCGCTCGGAACTTTTTTTTTATTAAATTTTTCCGGCCATATTATTTGATCACTTACGGATTTCACGTTGTGAATTCAAAACTTTTTGGTCATAAAGCAGATCATAAATTTTTATTTTTATTGCATCTAAAAACAGAAAAAGCTTTCACATTTCTAAAAAAAAAATATTTTTTCCTGAAAACAAATTTTTATTATTTACGAAAAATATTTCATATATATCTACCAACGTCGTGTTTTAATTAATTTTCAGTCAAATTAACAACGGAAGATGTTATTTATGAAAATTGAAGAAAATTCTGTTTTTCCACGCTGCAAATATATACTTTTTGCGTATAATATTAGGTATTGAAGATATTTAAAACAAATATAACCAAGTCTGACAGCAGACGTTAGGCGAGCAATCAATAAGCAAGAGAGCAAAGGGATGAAAATTAATCTAGTAAGATTTTCCAAACAAATTAGTAAGAAAATTACAATCAATGATTTGGAAATGCTCGCTCATTCGCTTGCCTTGTGTTTTCCTTACCGAGCGTGGAGATCGAGTATGGCGTGAAACAATTGGAACGTGGGGAAGGGGTTACGTTGGCGGAGGGGGGGGGTGAATGAGTGAATGGTATATCTTTCAATATATATAGGAAACTCATCCCCTACACCCCCGGCCACCCTATAATGTCGTGTAACGTCTCATCTTTCTATACTGGTAAATTTAATGTATACCAAAATATAAATGAACCTAAAAATTAGTTGGGATTCCCAATAGTACAGTGAAAAATTTCGTGAAAACAAAAATTCTTTAAGAGAACGAAAATGTATCTTATGTTGACATTAACCAAAGAAGATCAAAAGACTAAATAACTGATTACAATGTTTTTTTTTTATTTTATTTTTTATTTGTAATTGTTTTTATTCTGAAAATTTAGCTTAAAAATGTTTTACTTAATAAAAAGATACCGTAACTTGTGATTTTTTTCAAGTGAATAATAAAATACAGCTAAATTTACTTTTTTCTTTCTGCTGAAATAATCATTATAGTCGTTTTGAGTATTATTTTGATTTTTTGTCAAGCTACGAATTTGAGTAATGAAGGTTATCAAAACCGACAGAAGTTTTTGTAATTACTAAAAATAAACTTTAATCTTTGTTATCTATCATATTTTCCGAAAGATCAAACTAATAAACTACTTACTTTTTAATAAAACTTGTTTTAAAGTGACTGTAATGTAAGTGACCGACTAAAAGTTACATTTTTATCAAAAATATATAATATTTCATGAAGTTTCTTATTAAAATAATTTATTGAAACATTATTTCTTTAAATTTATTTAAATGAAGCTGTTTGTTATTAAAACTGAGCAGAAATTTTCATTGTATAAAAGATGAAAAATTGTATTCCTTTTTGAGTAATGTAAGCGACCACCTACTTTATCTTGTATAAAAAAATTTATGCATTTTAGTAAATTTTAGTGAATTTACTCATTAAATACGAAAATATCGAAAGATTTTGATCTCAATTTTAAATCAATTGTAATGTAAGTAGCCATGGAATTACCCCAAAGAAGATTACCACTCTTGAACTGCGTGTCAAAACTTTTCATCAAAATGTTTCCTCTATTCTGATTAAGAATCCTTCCTCAGTTATTATTTAAATTGCGAATTCAAGTGAAAATTTGTACAATCTTACAAATTAAGATATCGTACTGCACGCGGTTCAGTTCAGGCGCGTATCAGAATCGGGTCGTTTGGTGGGCGAGTGTTTATTATAATACGTCGTACTCATATTATATAACACTCATACCCAATTTATTATAAAAGGATATTAGAGAATTTCCGATTTTCCGCGAAATGTTTTTGTACAATATTCCTCCTCGTAAGTCACTTCAATAGTACAGTGCAGATTTAAAAGTGTGGGTATATTATGAGGCAAAATAATTGCTTTGAATGATCCTGAAGACGTTGTGGAATTAGTCACAGAAACAAGCAATTCTTAAAATCTTAGCAATTTTGGTCTGCATTTTGTGCTTACACTACGAATCTTGGTTTGCACTACGAGCTTTATCCAAAATTACTGCAAGAGCAATATTGACCCTTTAAGATTTTTATACTGAATTTCAGTGACAATTTAACTCATGTATATCAAGTCCCATAAAAATATTGTAGTTTTCTCAGTTTTACTATGGAAAAGAAGTTAGGACAGATTTTTACAGCGAAAAAAATGGTACAAAAAGTTTCATTGGTTATTTCATTGTAGATAAACATGGTAAAAACGAAACAAAAATGCGCATTGGTCAATTTTACTGACTTCAGAACCATAGTAATAACGTATTAAATAATAACATGAATTTAGTGATGAGCAAATGCACGACTTGGCAGTCTTGGTCTTGGTCTTGTTCTTGCATTAAGAATCTTGGTCTTGGTCTTACTAAAGCAGTTTGAGTCTTGGTCTCGGCCTTGGTCTTGCAAAATGCAGTCTTGGTATTGGTCTTAGTCTTGATATTGCTAAAGAATCTTGCACTTTCTTGCGTTTTTTTAATATCGAATTTTTTCCTTCTAAAATCAGAATTTTCTCTCTTGACGGTATTAATCATACTTTTAAACTAATTAAATAATTTAGCAAGTCTTGCTTTTTTCTTGCTATTGTCTTTGTCTTGCTCACTTGAGTCTTGATATTGGTCTTGCAGCCATACTTATAGTCTTGGTCTTGGTTTTGCTCTTGGTATACATATTTCTGGTCTTGGTCTTGGTCTTGCAAAAAATGCAAGACCAAGACAAGACTGGAAGACCAAGACTAATTTTGCTCATCACTACATGAATTATACTAATTTATTTTATTCGTTAAATTGTCTTACCGTATTACACTTGAGATTTATATTTTTTCTGAATAAATTTATGTTTTCTACAGCTCAAATATCTTGCCTAAAAGCAATTTAACTCGAAGAACTGTCAACCCAAAAACGCTTCAGTTTCGCTGCCGCGTCTTTGTTAGTTGACAGTTCTTCTCGTTAAATTGCTAGTCAATAAATTTTCGTTAGACAAACCCAAATTTTTTCGTGTAATAATAAGTGAAGATTTTTAAGAAATTTTCAAAAATTCTACCAAATTTTTAGTTGATATCTGGACTATAACTAGGATTTCTTGTATTCTAGCAAGAGTCTTAGCTGATCTTGCTAAATTATGGATTATATTGGTCTTCGTCTTCGCCTTCGCCTTGAGAAAAATGTAGGACCAAAACAAAAATGCAAGGAGAAGAAGGATACTGGTATCGCAAAACCAAACTACTGTCCTTCTAGATGATAAAAAGATTGTACCCCATCTAACGGACAAACTAATAATCAATTCCGAAAAGTTTTGGTGCTTTCCGCTAGGTAGTACCACCTTCCACAACTCTTATGAGAATGAATATTCTATCCACCGTTTCTGATTGTGCTTGCAGAGTCGGAGAGAAAGTGTTGGGCAACAAATAATTTTACAAGACCATTTAGGAAAAAAGGGATAACTGCCAACAGTACCAACTGTTCCTGTACCAGCTTCTAATATCCTTAAACCGGTAGTGTATTTGCATACATAATATATACATGCCTTAAATTGAATGTGACTATTAAGCCCCGGTATTATTTATATCTATCATGTTATTTTTCTATCTCACACCAACAATTTGAACGACATATATATCCAAAACAAAGAGAGGATGAGCGTTAAAAAATAAGTAATATATGTTATTGTTCATTAATACATTCACGATGGAATGGGTAAAGTGCGCAGTAAAGGGAGCCAAAGAGATGGGGTGCCACATCCTAAAATGTTTCTATTTCATTGTCTCTCAATAATATTATTTGAAACGTGAGAAATAAACAAACCTATCAGTTACTACTTACTGATTGTCTGTTTGGGGCGGGGTGAGGTGCGGTACGCGGGAAATTTTGTTATTGTATTATAAATTTTTACTTTATTAATTTTCATATCATTTCAATTGTGTGGCAGCTGAAAGGAGGCGGCGGGGAGGGGGGGTAGCAGTGGGATGCGTATGATAAATTTTCAACATTTTCTTATTATTAATATAAAATAAATGGATTCCAATTTGTATCAAATAATTGTCGTTCAGATAAATAAAATTTAATTTGGGTTTTATTTGAAAGAGAAATGATGGATAATTGATTCGTTCCATTTCGAGAGGAGTTTCATATTTCCAAATTAAATATTATTTTAAGTTAATATTTTTGAGTTTCCCGTGTCTCGACAGTAAAGAATATATTGAATTTAATAGCTTTTTCATTTTTATTTGAACCAGGTATCAAACAGAAGGGGGTCATATTTTTCTTTAAGATTCAGGCTTCTCCTTATTTTTGTAAAGAAGTTTTTAATAAAACTACACACTTGTAGTAGAACCACGTTAGTAATCAATAAACCGCAATAATATTTGAATTTTTCTTCGTTCTGATAGGATACTGATTGCCATGGTCAGAAATGATTTTTCTAATGGTTCCAGATACCTAGTTTTGGTAAAAATGAAACGACCGACTATGAAAACCTATAATTTACTTCCACTTACATCCTTCTATCATTTTATCTACAGTTTTAAGCGTATCAAAAATTTTAGTGAACTTAATGACGTCACCAATAGAAAAATTTCTTTTTTCCCCAATAAAACTTTTCGGGAGTGATTTGAATCAGGATGACTGGTTGCGCTGAAGTAGTTTGGGTGTAACCCTTTCATTTTTGTTGTCAAATTGAGTCAAAGTCTTTTTTCTCTGAGCCAAAGTCAGATTTGGAGGGAGAGGCCCTTTTTTCAATGGCCATCTTTTCTGGTATTGCAAATTTGGAAAAAAAAATGTACTTAAACTAACATTAAAAAAATTGTATACAAATTTTCGCACAGGAAGCCTATAAGAAGGTAATAATTGAGACCCCGTCCCATTACTCTCATCCCTCCCCACCTCATATTCGGGCTTATGGTCAGTAACGAAACCTAAATGACAATATATGAACTACTTACATAGACTTACAAGGGTTTCCCACTTTATATACGATATAAGAAGGTGTATATTTCATTTGATAATAAAGTTTTGTATACGTACACGATCCTGCTCGAACGGACCAAACAATACTACTCTCCCCTTTCCTCTCGATAGATTGGAATGTTATTATTTGTGTGAGTTATTTAATACATATTAACAGTACAACAGTTCCCGTAGTTAGTTACCAGTAGTTACTTAGGCAGAGAGAAAAGGGAACAGCTTAAGTGTTAATTATAATTCTAATAATTACTAGTTGTGAAAATAGCTATATATGTATACTGTTGATATCACATATAATATTATATGTATACAAATTATTAGGTTAAGTTATTTAATAAGTATATACAAATAATCCTCTGCTGAATATAATCACAAATTATGTGATTAGTTTATTTTATATAATATACAACAGTTTTAACAGGACAAAAGGATTACATGAAGGACATGTGTAAAGTATATTTAAATGATTTTATTTTTTATTTTCAAAAATTTAATAAATATGAAAGGAATTAAAATGCTGATTTCGGGAAATAATGCCTTGTTTACACGGACTTGATATGTTTAACAAACGAATCTGATAAGTAAAATATTTGATGCCTCAACAGTTTTTTTGAGTATTACCTGAGAACGGATCCAATAGACCCTTAGATTGAACCTGAAATTTTTACAACAGATACTGATTTTCTCCTTAAGTCTGAGTTTTAGATGATGATTCGTCGTAACAAACCATTCCTTCACCATCAAAAAAGGATACTAGTATAAACTCCAAAACTGTTCGAGATAGTATAATCGTCCTTTTTTAAAGAAATTCTTAAAATCACATCGCAAACCATATTTTCTAAACTGATACAGTTGGCCTTCTGGTCAGATATCGTATGAAATAAATTAAACAATTTTATCTGGGCAAATAAATTTTATTAAAGATTGCCGCCATTTACACATGTATTATAATCAATTCAGACATGTGTACTGTGTTGTGTATTTTCTGTAGGGTTGACATCACCTTATAGTTAAGGTACGATAGATATAGATATGTGTTGGCCCGCTCTGCCGATACTATATAAAGTTTAATTTTCAAGAGAAGTACACGTTGTTAAATATTGTAAATAGTATTAAACTATCTAAAATAGATTTACAAGAGCCTACAAAAATCGTTTTGAATAAAAGGATGCCAGTGAACTGTTTAAATATGTTTAAACGTTCTTTTTATCATCAATATATTTTTTTTTTTTGAAAGATTTAACAGACGCTTAAAGTAAGGTAAGGTTTCTAGTATGGAGTGTAAAATATAAGGAGCACTATCTTGTACGGAAAACAATAGAAAAATAGTTCAAAAAGTGTCCCGTTTTAAGTACTAAGTAACAGTTCAAAAACTCGCCAGAATAGCGCTAGAGTAGCAAAAGAGTATAGTAATTTTTTTGTGTTGAGTTTTATAAAAATTTTTAAAATAATAAAACTATTATATGTAACAATTATAATAAAAAAACAATAATTACATAACAAAGCGGATGTTTTTCGTTCCTTGTTTACTTCTCTAAATTTACCCTTTTGCTACAATAACGCCGCCACTATTTACGCCTTTCTATGGACACTTTTTGATACAGAGATGGTGCTCCTGATATCTACCCTCCATAGTTTCTAGGTTTCCGAACAAATATCTCGGAATCCTTTTATAAAAAATATTAGAAATCTTAGATAAAGTTGACTTTCCTTTTACCATTTTCCACCATTTATTCCGTTTTTGAAATATTGCGCTTGAAACTGAAGTTATCTTTCTCCTCCACCCCTGATTCTCGTTTTAAATATGAATCAAAAAAAAACAAAAGAAGCTAAAATTATTTCCGATAAGTGGTGTCCGTAACTTTTGGCAACTTTTTTCGTAACATACTATCAACCAAATTTTTGCTAGAAGTAATAAAAGAAAAATGGGGTGAGAAAGTGGTCTCCAGTAGTTGAAATTTTGCATGAAGGTATATTTTGGTGTTAAAAAATGTCCATTAGAAAATAATTCTAAGTCGTTTGGCAAAATATACTATCATAAGTGTTTGTTTCAGATCGTGGACCAAGTAAATATACACAAATTAGATCATTAATTCGAATCCTACCAGAATTTGGGCAAAATCATATAGTCCAAAATCATAAAATCTAATTTGATGTTACTCACTTATTTGGAAGACAATTTTTAAAAAAATACGGTTTATTCCCGGCGCCTGCCATTTCTCTACACAGTTCTGGCCAGTCAAAATCATGCAATCAGCGCTCAAATCTACAGTAGATGTTAGGTACCACGAAATTCTTTATCGTTTTTGTATCACCTTGTGCTGAACCATCTAATATCATTCCAAATTACTCGTTAGACATATTAGAAAAGATAGGTAAATCTAACGAGCTTATATGCCCATAGACAGACAATATATCGCTCCGTACACAGCTACCTAATGGGTGACTGGTAACCTTTTCGAACGATCGGTAAAAGGAGTAACACTTGTTACAAATACATATTATAAATGTATGTAAGTAAGTTCTGACCAGTTCACTATGTATCCAACACAAGTACTTAATATATACACAAGGATGGAATCTCCAACAACACCATCTATATATGTACTATTTATTTGTCCCTTATCAAGTGTAAGGATTAACTGTCCACTGTTGGTGGGATCTGAACGAGTGACCCAAAGGAAATCCAATAAGACACTAATCCTTACATATATATACATACGTCTATGGATAGTGTACAGAGGATAGTAGATAGACATAAAATAGCTACTTACCTATATAATGTATATATTTGTTTGTTGTATATTGGTTTTTTCCCCTCTTCCTTCACTACCACCGACTCTTTTGTAATTAGAAAATTACGATGCAATAATATATTATGATATTATGTGATCTTATTTAATGTGATATTTTGATTATGCAGTTAAAAGATATTTTTGCACAGCTTGTTTAGGTTGTAACTTTTCGCGTAGACAATCAGAATTATACAAAATTTTAAATTGTACACTTTAATTTGTATAAAAAGCACAATAGTCACAGAATCACTTTGTTAAGGACAGAGCTATATACTTTTAAAAACTTGTTACTTATTGTGTTGAAGATAGACACTAACTGATTTGAATTCTGTTAACGAATGTAATAGAAGGTCTTGAAAGTCAGTTATTAATATTTAAAGTGACTAATAGTAGATTTGTATTTAAATTTAAACAATGATATTGCAACAAATACCTTCCGTTAGCTCATATAAATCTACTTAATTTTCTAACACTGACTGACTGACTGACTGACAGACAACGCGCAGCCTAAACCGTTGGCTTTAGAAGAATGAAATTTTGCGTAGGAGTTCCCTATGTAACGTAGGTGAGCACTAAGAAAGGATTTTTGAAAATTCGTCCCCTAAGTGGGTTTAATAAGGGATGAAAATTTGTATGTAAATTCGTTATTTTTGAAGTTAGTGGTATATGTATAAAAATATGTTACTATGGCTATTAAAATAAATAATATTTAATGAATCTTTAACTTTGATTGACAGACAACGCACAACCTAAACTGTTGGGTTTAGAAGGACAAAATTAAGCACAGGAATTATAAAAATTGGCGTTTAGGCTTCTGTTTATAAATAAAAGTCAGTTGTTTCTGGAAATATATTCCATAAGGGGTTAAAATAGAAAATGAAAGTTCGTATGGGAAGTTCATCATTTTTGAAGTTAGAAACGTGGATATTGATTTAGGCTTTTGAAAAACATTAAAAGTGAGCAGAAAGTCAGTATCTAATAAAAAGATGTTGCCGATGGGAAATCCCATCGGGCATACGGCTAGTAACAAATAAATTTAAATTTAAAAAAATTTCAACAATCAAGAGAAGAAGTTGATTTAGGCTAGCCGTCCATCGGGAGAGTAGGTTGCAGAAGCAACTATCCAGAGGGTTGATAGTTAATTACCAACTTGAGAATAGTTTCAACAACTTTCATAGTCTCAAAAGCGTGTCAGCCTTATAACAGATTAGAGTAAATATCGAATTTTGATTAAGAAACATTGTAGCAATTTTTGTTTAATATATTCGTCCGAAAAAGTTAAAGACAGAGGAAAATTTGCTATATTGGTCGAAAAAATTTTTGAAGTTGTACTCCTTTTGGCGCGTTATCAAAGAAAAAAGACTCTTACATCAAAATTAACAGGATGAAGTTTGTTACTAAACAAAAAACTACTAATACTCTTTACTCATTTGTGTTTAGATACACAACAAGTGCTTTATTTTGATACGAATTTTAATAATGAATATTGGTGGAGTTGGTGGATATTATTAAAAAAATTTTACCCCATTTTTTTTATGCTTTTTTGCTTTGTAGAATTTTTGATTGTTTAAACTAGGCTCCCACTTTATACCACAAATAACTGATTCTTTTCTCCAACTTTTGATGGAAAATATTCTACTACTTAATTCTGTAAAAATACTCAGTACATCCAAACGTCGTATTCATAATATACCTACATATTATGTATCTTCAAAGTGATATTTTCTAATATTTTATAAAAATACAATAATAAATTTTTTTTGTGCTAAATACTTTTGGCGAAAAACTTGCGCTAGAGCTACAAATAAAATGATATTAAACAAAGCATAAGCTCACACACGGAAAACGTAGTTCTACATAAAAAAAAATTGTATTAAACACAAAGGTGTATGGTATTGTATGTATGTTAGGGTTGACCGGGGTAATTGTGAATTGGGACAATTGTGAACGGCGCCTATATTTTCTAAAATAACATTAATATTGTTAAAAATCATTAATATTGTTAAAAATCAACTCGTAATATGTTTTTCTGTCCTTTCTTAATATGCTATTAAAATTTCGTAACAATTCTCCAAGTATTAGTATTTTTTTTTTTTTATTTTGAAAAAAACCCTTGCAAAATTTTATGGATCTTACTTCGATCAATCTACAAAAAAAATTTTTTTTAAATACATTTTCTTTTTTTAAAAGGTAAGAAATGGTTAAAAGTACTTTTAAAGAAGTGGTCTAAGCCCTGAGAGGGTTCTTTATTAATCGCTAAAGAAATTGGACAATTTATCACCAATTCACAATTAGCCCATGATTTTAAAATTGTGGGGTAATTGTGAACGTCATTCACAAATGCCCCCATTCGGTCAAAAATTTCAGTAGTGTCCTTTTCAGCGTTGAAAATGTTGATAAAGGTGCTGGTGACCTTATTGTACATGTTTCTGTTGTACAAACAATACAAAAAAAAATTGTTATTTTTTATTCATGTGAATTAAATATATTCCCTTGAGAAAGTCTTATTTTCCTTGTTTTTGTGTGAATACATGTAATTTTTTGATTTTTTATATCATAAAATGACAAAATATCATCAAAATATCATTTTTAGCCTGTAACAAATTTGTTCCTACAATTTTTGTTATTTTTCTTTAACCTTGATTTTTTTGTAGAAATTTGCGATATGCGTAACTTGCATTAAATAAAGAGAAATTGTGACCGCTAAAGTATGATGAAAAATTTGAAAGTGGAGTAAATATGAAGAATTTGACCTGGGCTTTACTCTGCAGACCACACTTCTCTTGTAATCCATTCTAAATAATTTTTCTGATGGCATTCACTTTTACCCCGAAATTCATAAGATGTGATGTGGGGAAATGTGAATGGCTTATAAAATTTTTGTTTTTCATACGAATTTGCTGAAAATTTGTGTGGTGCATCCTGAATAATGTAGAATTAAAAATAAATCAATCATAATGTGATATATAAAATAAAAAATACTTAAAACAACGCTTTTACCGAACTCATGAAAATCCATTCACAATTACCCCGGTCAACCCTATGTCATTGTAGCGTGCAGTTGCTGTCTCTAGTCATCATATAGTTGCGCTATCTATCGTCTTCTTTATAGCCGAGCTTGTGTGCTTCTTGCTATAATCACACATATGAGGTGATGGCGAGGAGGAGGAAGTTGTAGACAACAACACACAGGAAAAAACAAACACTACATCGAGCACGTTGAAGAAAAGCGAAATTCTTCTCTGTGTAACGTAAAAGAACATATATGGTAGTAGTTTTATATGTAGTAGATGTATGTAGTACTTGTAGTATTTAGGACTTTTTGAAAAATATATAAGTGCATATAATAATTTTTTTTTTTTTTTGCTAAGAAAAAAATAAACACAGAAGTAAATATTATATAAAGTGAATTTGCGTAAAGAGTACTGAAACATAAACATAGACGTGATTTTAGATACCGGTGAGCCGTTAGTCATTGAAGGTTTTTAGGTTTTTACACATTGCAAGGCTTAGGGGATGTAAGAATGTGATTTGGGGTTCAGTTTTGGCTATCAAAATCAATTTCGTTATAACTTAATGGATGCTTTCGTTTGACTCCTACTTTTTTGAGGTTTCATAGCTAAGGTTTCAGATGACTTGTAATTTCGTCATGTCCATCTGTCTCTGTCACAATCACAAATTTTCGTCTCTTTTGACCTCCCCTCTTTCAAAAAATCTAAAAGAATTATCGATAGTACAGCACTTGCTAAAAATTTTCAAATAAAATTTGTCCGGAGAAAGTTGGGTTGATTGGAACTCTGGCTACTGATAACATAATCCTGATTTAATTTCGGCTTAGCACGCACTTGTTTATGTTTATATTCTTACCAATTTTTAAGGCGTTACATTTCTAATTGACTTACCAGAAATCAGACTTCTCTTTGAGAATTTTCTTTGCGAAAATGAAAAAAATCAAAATGGGCTTTTAATAGTTCATTCTACATGTATTTTGGTACTTATATAAATTCTTTTTTGAGTGAAAAAAAATGTCTGCGTGATTGTAAGTTAGTGCTTTTTTGGAAAAATGACGGCATTATAAGAAACTGCAAGGCCAACTGATGAAAAGTGCTTGGGTTTTGGTTATGCTATATTTAAAAAAATTTAGTTTCAAGGTAATTGTATTTGAGCCGACATTTTTTATATTTTTACATTCTGTTTTTTTTTTTTAGTGACCGACCGAACCTTCGATTTCGGTTTCGGTTTCGGCCAGTTTCAGCAAAATATCTAATTTCAGCCATAGTTTCGGTTTCAGCCAAAAATCAGCCGAAACTTCGACCGCACCGAAACTCAGAGCCCGTGAATTATCGCGCTTCGTTCGGGCAAGTTCATATCTCGTACATACATGAGATTTCAGCATACAATTGAAATTTTAACATGCCTAAATAAGTTCCGGTTTCGGTTTTGACCGAAACTGAGACCAAGGCCGAAGTTTCGATTTCGGTTTCGGTTTCGGCTGCAAATCCTGTTTCGGTTGGACACTAATTTTTTTTCACATAAGTACTTAAATATTCTTATTTTGTCTGCTTTTTCCGTTTTTACAAAAAAAAAAAAAAAAAAAAAAACAATATTCTTAAAGAATAATCTGATTTTTTGGTAAGTCAGTTAGACGTAACGCCATAAAAAATTTTAAAAAGCAATTTCTTTGACGTTAGACTATAAATCCGGTTTTTAATAATAAAAAAATTTTCATTTTTCCACCCTTTATTTCATAAGTTTCACATCCATATTAAGTATATAGTTAATACATACATACAATAATACGTTTATAAATACATATAGGCATCGGTATATACATTGGAACACACAAAGTGCTTTAAACAACTAAACATTTATTTCTTCTATATAGGTACTTCCACTGTTCAAAACGCGGCAATAGTAAAGAGGTAAAACTTGGTGGGAGGTACACGGTGGAGGGGGTTAGGTTGGTAGTTAATATAGAACCGTTTGTAGATATTTAGTATGTATTATAATAGTTTACTTCAATCGTTTTCTCTTATTTTTTTTTTTTTTTTTTGCAAAATATTGATGGAATGAGAGTGGAAATATACGATATGGCAGTATTTATGGTTATGTAGAAAATTTACAGTTAAACTATTCAAAAAAGTACACGAAAATAATCAAAACAACGGCAGAAGTCGATGGCGATCAATAATAAATTGATTACGCCTTATGTATGTGTCCGATGTTACCACACCAATGTGTACATACTCAACTCACACAAAAACACCAACACACACTACTCTCTTGGTTTCTATGAAAAATTTTAAAATGTACAATACAAAAACTATAATAAAAGTATGTTTTTATTTTTTTTTATTTTTACCGGTTTGTTATTGTCAGCTTCCAGGGAAATTTACTGTGAACGTGCTCGGGCCCCATAGTGTTAAGATAGATTGATTAAGATGAATATAAGGTAGCCTTATTAAAACTCGATTGGAGCCATTTTTGAAACCTCTTCTCCTTAAAGTTTCAGTTAACAAAAATTAAACAAGAATATTCCTAGCCATAAAAAAGAATCACAGAACCAGGACTCTAGTAGTCTTGCTGGCACTTATATTTAACATTAAAAAAATATTGGGAGTTTGTATTTTGAAAGATTTTGAGGTTAGATGATGTATAATTTTTTTGAAATAAAAATTTTTTTGAAAATAACAAAAAATCCTAAACGATTTTCAATGAGTTAAAGAATATCCATTTGATTGTTAATAGATTCGAGCGTTACTTTATGGTATTCCATATTTGTAAACAATAAGCAAATATTTTACTTCGCAAAATACCACTTTCATTTTGAATCTGTGTTCATTTTCAAACAGAATTCTGCGCAAAAGTGGCATTTTGCGAAGTAAAATAATTGTTTATTATTTACAAAGTTGTCTGAAAATGAACTGACGCGACGGTTCGAAACAATATTGTCACAGTTTCAAAATTAAAGTGGTATTTTTGCGAAGTAAAATATTTATTTATTATTTATGCATTATATTATTATATAACCGCCATAGAAAAAAGAACGGGTGACACTGTGATTTGTAAATAGATCAAGTGCAAATCGAGAATCGTAACAATGACAGACAACTATCCTTTTTATTACGATTTGAAAATTGGTCACACCACAGAGTATTAACACAAAGGTAGCTACTTTTATTTTCAAAACTTTTCCTTTACACTGACTCCTTCGAGTTCTTGCCCACCTAAAAAAAAAAAGTTGTCCTTTTTATAATATTGTTTTGAACCGTGCGTCAGTTCATTTCCAAACAGAATTCTTCGCGCAAAAGTAGTATTTTGCCAAGTAAAATATTTGTATTTTCCACTAAAAACTGATATTATAACGATGATATCCTAACAAATTTTACTTACATATTTCAACCTTTTATTTTCTATAAACTTTTACAATTTACCATTTTTTACATTTTACAATACCGTAACTATACTAATTACTTTAAACCAGTTTCACTAATTTACCCTTAATAGAGGGAGTACAGTATTTACAGTACCCATAATATCCCCATATGCAAAAAAACAAATATTGAAAAAACATGTATGCAGAAAATGCACTAGTAGAAGAGTCAAACCAAACGCATATAACATAACATACGTACGTATACACAGATCTTATAGTATGTCTACATACATCACTTGTAGAAGCGACCATTCGTTACTAATCGTAAAGCGCCGCGCATAAACACAGAGATCAAATAAAAAATTTACCGTCGAAGGTAGCACCTCCGATACGAGGTGCCAGAGCTACGCTGTTGTATATCCTGGTGGTGTTTACCGTCGTACATTATAAGGGTTGGGGGGGGGGCGGGGCGGGGATGTATAGAGTTAGTAAAAGTAATATACACATAGTCTATTAGAAAAAAATTGTTTACGATATGTTTCTATCAGGTGTATTTTTAAATAGACTATGTGAATATAGAAGTAGTGTTTAATGGAAATTTGAAAAAAGTGGATATTTTGGATATTCTCCGATACGAGGTGCCGGAGCTACGCTGTTGTATATCCTGGTGGTGTTTACCGTCGTACATTATTAGGAGTGGGAGGCGGGGGCGGGGATGTATAGAGTTAGTAAAAGTAATATACACATAGTCTATTAGAAAAAAAATTGTTTACGATATGTTTCTATCAGGTGTATTTTTAAATAGACTATGTGAATATAGAAGTAGAAAATAGAAAATTTAAAAAATGTAGATTTTTTGGATATTCTGGGTAAGTATAGAAAAAAATTTCTTGTCATTTCCCTACACGGAGAGAAACTTCCTATAAAAATTACTGTGCTCATACTACAATCGACGTGTAACAGGCGAACATATCCAATTTTACCGTACAAAAATTGGATATATTCGCCTGTTACACGTCGATTGTAGTATGAGCACAATAATTTTTATAGGAATTTCTTTCTCTCCGTGTACTTTGTGATTCATTCAATTTCAAAGGAAAAATACCAGAGACGTTAGAAACGTCCAAAAACTTCTCTGTGAGTGATCAAACATTTTCAGAGTTTCGTGGAAGAAATTCTGGAATCCCTATAATTGCAAAATTTGTCATATCAGTCTCTTTGAACTTTCATTCCTGAAGTACTATCCCGTATTGGAAAACAGAGATGAAAGACAAAAGATAAAAGAGCTCTAAAAATACAGCTGAAAATTTACCATTTTTCATTTTTAAGTCCCATTTTGACCCTTCTCGTATCTAACTGTTCAATCGTAAATCCAAGAAATTTGACAAAATGTAATTATTTGCAATTCGGTTGTCGCAACATACTTTTGCAAAAATTGTTTTTTTTTTTCTTTTATATACACTGGTCCAGTATAGACAATAAAGTTACTATATTTCCTCCAGAAAACTCGAATTTGTATCAACATAATTTTTCTCCAATATTTTATATATATTTTCAAATTCTCTTTAACAAAGTTGTCTATACTTTTGAATCTGTTTACAATAATGTACATTCTATGCCTAGTACATTTTATACCGTTACATTACCGTATATATTTTCACATGATCAGCAGAACGGTTGAATTTTCTTTATGGCATAAAGAAAATTAACACACAAAGTGAGAAGTTTCCGTTTGAATGGTATCACTAGTATCTGTTATGCTTACATAAAAAAACACACACAAACACACATTTATATGTTGTATATACATTTTTAGATGCAACTGTAATTCTAGGTACATCAAAAAAAAAAAATTAAATTTTTTTTTTATATGCAATGGCACTGTACCCATTGCACCTGTATTAAAACCGTCACTGATCGCTGGTATATCTATTCCAAATAAATTGATTTCAAAAAAGGAAAAAATTTCTTTATACCTTCCCCCCTCTCACCACGAAACTATACTGCTTTAAAAAAAAAATTTTCATATGCAATGGCACTGTACCACTTGTATCAGGACCGCCACTGATTGCTGTTATATTTATTTAAAATAAATTGATTTCAAAAAATAAAAAAAATTTCTTTACCCCCCACCCCCCACCCCCCTCTGACCTATGTCGTCGCACGAAACTCTACTGCTTTCGAAAAAAAAAACATTTTTCAAATGCAATTGCACTGCATCAGTTACATTTGTATCAGGACCGCCACTGATTGCTGTTATATTTATTTCAAATAAATTGATTTCAGAAATGAAAAAAATTTCTTTCCCCCTCCCCTCCACCCCTCTTACCCATCGTCTTGTGACTTGTTTATTTCATTTTCACTTATTAAACAAGTGAACTGTCGTATATATTATCGACATATCGTTAGGTATAAAATATATATAATACAGACCGCTTATGATTGGGCGGTGGTTTTTCCTTTGATTTTCCATCGTTGCCGCGTTCGTCTTTTTTTTCATTCCCTAGCGAATCGTTATTGTTTATTTGTTTGGAATAATTTACGCTTTGATTTGTTGTATTGAAGGTTTCTTTGTACGTATAAGTACCTACGCGATTTTCGATAATGATTTTTTTTTTCTTTTTAACGTTGCAAATAATCGACATGTATTATAAAAGTTGGCTTTGAGTTGGTTGAGTTTTTTATTTAAAATCGTTTAGTTCGATGAATTTGCTTTTGTTGAAGTTTTTGGGAGTGGAATTAATCTGTACGCAGAATAAATTGAGTTTTTGATATTTGATAAAAGCGAAAAATAATTATTGGTTTAATTAACAAAGACGGGAAATCATTTTAATTAATTTTTCATATTAATTACTTAAATCAAACAAGATTTGTCAATTTGCTTCAAATGCGTTTTATCACTTGCCTTTTTCGATGCTTTACGTACAAATTAGAAAATCACGAATCATTTTGTAAATTATGAAAAATGTGTTTCGATTGTTTTAGCCAAATTTGTTTCAATATTTACAAAAATTTGGTAAAATAGTTGTGAAAGTACCAAACGCAAGCCTTTGGATAAACTTTTCAGCTAGAAGTATGTGATTCACTGGATGGGGTGTTTTAGCCTTTCCTCGACAAAAAATTTAAAATAAATTATCATACATAAGATGGATTTTTGATCTGTTACCTTATGTAAACTGGTTTTCAAGAAAAATGAAAAAATACGGCCCAGTTTTTATATTCTTGAAACTTTAATGCTCATCTTTTCGTGTGTTTTATTTTCTCCAAAACGAACATAATATCTCCTACCAATATTATTATAATGAAATTATCGTTAGTATTTTGAAAATGCTACTTTTTGAATTAAAAAATACCGGCCTTATGTTTGTCCCCATAACAGTGAGTTTTGGAGAATTTACTAGTTTGTGCCGAATGCTGTAACTGAATATTTTTGTAGGTATTTCGTCAAAATTCTTATTTTTTTCTTTTCACATTTAACCTGAAACACGTGATAACACTTTTTGAAAAACAAAATTTTAATATATTTTCGTACTGTACTTTGTAGAAATAAAAAAAACAGTGTTTATTGCTTACTTAATAAATAGTTTTTTTTAACATAATTTTTTTCCTTAATGGAAGAAAAATTTACACTGTATTTCAAAAAAATCAGAAATCAAACATTTATTTTAAAAGTACTTACAAAGAAAATGTTTACCCGGCCAATTCGAAACCTCTCCAACTATAAGACTGAAAATGAAACTACAAAAATCCAGAATTTGATTGGAGTTGCACTTTGTTTTCTATTGATACCACGCATTTTAAAAATTTTAAGCAATTTTTTTACCCTAAATTACCATACCTTCTAAACAGAACTGTAGATCGATGTATTACTCTTCTAACAGTATAGGTCAAATCAACTAAAAATACTCCGACGTCATTAATAAATGAAGCCAAATTAGACATATAATTTTAAGTTACCACAACTAATATTTTTATTATGGCTGACTGGCAGGAGACAATAAAACTGGCCCTACAATATCGCCTTGCGGTACACCGGAACGAATTTGACACCGGAAACAATTTGATCCTTAATTAGGATGCACATACTTTTTGAATAAAATCGTATAGAAATAGATAATATATCCATACGTACCCCCCCCACTCCCACCCTCGCCCATCTCCCTCTTCTCTCGCAACTGAGACTTTTCTAACAAAAATATGTTGCATACCCCTTCCCCTGTTGAGTATTATCATTAGTATCATTACAAATGCATGTACATATATAGTAGATAACTGTATTTTTTTCAACTAAACATCCTGGAAACGTACTTGTGTTAGAGTACAGTGCCTAGGAATAACAGTTACTGGAACCCACACTCTCGGTAGGTAAATATACAGGGTGTAAAATATATAAGCTTAGCTACGAAAACGGGTAGATCTCAGCCATGTAATAATTTGCCAATAAATTTGAACCAAAACTATTTTTTAACAGAAAAAATTTTATACAAAATATGGGTCAAGAAGCGGGCTCTTAAAAAAAATTTTAATCTGGCTGTGACCATCTCATCCTTGTAAGATAAATTTAACATGCTTATATAACAAAACTCCGTGATTTATTTAAAAAAAAAATAAATCATGGAGGTTACTATAATATGTATACAATCGTAAAATAATTACGATTGGGTCTTAAATCAATTTCGTAAAAAGGTTTTTTTGGGTCGCCCAAGGATGTTATTTATGTGGAAGCGATTTTTGGATCTTACATTCACACCAAAAGGGATATAAAAAAAGGATGATACTCCGATGTTCTATGGTACAGTGTGTGATGATATTTATAGTTTAAAATGAAAACAAATCTATGGAATGTTTGATGACAGTTATAAATTTCACCACATGGAAACGAATTTATTTAAATAGTTGGGTTATGAAGGTTAAAATAAAAAAAAAGATTAAATAAATTGTGAAATATTTACAGAAAGGGGTAGATAATGAATAAAATTGTGAGTAAGGATAAAATGAAGGTAAAATGAAAATGTAATATGATTGGTTACGAATTTCGATTGTTTTAACAGAAATAAAAAGATTACAAAATTAACGAAGAAAAAAAGAAAACTGCTTGTAACTAATCTAATTTGAAAATTTTATCTCGTTGAGTCAAAATGAATAAATACTGCTCAACTTTCTTTTCAAATAAGTAAGCAGAAATATAAAAAAAAATTAAACAATATAAATTAATCTAATTTACATTTATTTTTTTTTTTTAGAAAACAATTAATACAATTATTTGAAGACTGTTTTCTTGAACAGTATCGCGGAAAAAGAGGCCGAGTGGAATTCCAGAAACACCGTTTTCACCTCGTGTCGAATGGAGGTGGCAAACATATGATGGGCAGCGCATGGTATTTTGACGATAGTTGATGATGATCATGCCGTTATATAACAATTATGTAATATTGTTATACTTACAAAATTTTATTGTAAGTATAACAATATTACATAATTGTTATACTTACAAAATTTTATTGAATTTTAGTCAATAAAATTATTTTGTACCTTTGATATTAAGAAGGTATCTATTTATGTATAGTTTAGACAGGGCTGTACTTAGAAAAATTTTTCATATAGCCGGTTAATTTGCAATTTTTTCAAACTGTTAATTCCGAAAAAATTCCCGTGCTTTTAGTGTCTACAGGGTGCAATGAATCACCCCTCAAAAGGACGAGAATTATTTCTTTTACACCCTGTATATGTAGGTATGTAAAATAGTAACAAGCACTACTGTACTGAACGTATTAACCACGTTTATCTTTTACATAGAAAAATATTACACCGAAAAGAAAACATTCGCATAGGAAGGTACCTCACTCGTGAAAACGTTTTGTAAAAGAAAAAAATGTGAGGACTTTTTTCCTTTTTAATCGCATCTACCCAGATACAACTAGCGCTACCTATGCTAGTGCAACCACCGCAAGTATAACTATGCTGTTGTAGTAGTGGAATTCTTTTTTTTTTGCCGTGTAGCGGCGCTGATGATGGTTAGCGTTGCGTAAAAATGATGTTTCAGTTTTGATGAATACAATTTTTCTTTTTGTGGTTATTCATTCCTGTTATGTTTGCAAGTAATTTTTTAATTCCTTATTTATCATAATTATGAGAACGATAGAGGTTTAAGAAGCGAATTATAAATTACCTTCTATGTACGTTTGTTCGTTAGTTAATTAACTAACGTAGCTAATTTTAATAATTATCGCAGCATTGATATGTTTTATAAGGTTATGTTGTTTAAGTAATGACATTTTTTTTGTAAAAAGGAAAAATGAATAGAATAATTTTGCATTTAATTTTGTTAAATTTAGTGAAAAAACTACACTTATTTTTTTTCTAATTAAAAAAAAGACACAAAAATAAAATTAAGTGTTTATATTTGTTTATAGGGGAGAGACGAGTCAACAGTACCAAAATAAAATTTAATATCCCATAATTTGGTATTTTTGGATATTTAACAGGGAGACGCTGAAGAGAAATGACGAGGCTCGGGTGCAAATGAAATTTTCCCGAACTTTTCCCAGATTTCTTTCCAACCTTTACTCAGGCCTCTTTTCTGGATCGGCTCTGGATTTGGAGTAAAGAATCTATAATCAGAAACAACAATTTCTTACGAAAATTCATTCTAACTGTTATCATTGAATTAAAATACACTGTCAATGGCGGTGGCATACAGCTTCCTCGTTCTCGTAACAAAATTTTATCCAATCTTTAAAGTGATTTTGTTTTTGAACTGCATCTCACCTTAAACTTCGTGTCTTCTTATGCTATTAACATTATATTCGACACAAAAGTAACTTTAAGGGGATATTCTAGTATAGAGATTTTACTGGCGTAATAAAAAAAAGTAAACAATTTTAGTTTCGGTTTTTTTTTGATATTTGAATAGTATAAAAATTTAAAAAAAACCCTTAAATTTGAAATCGGCACAGGATTACAAAGTGGGGACTGCTGGTTGACGTGATTCCAACCCTCCTGGTGATCTGAAACATAAAATTTTAGTTAATTCTTAATAAACAAGGATGTGAAATCAGCCGGACGTAGTCGACTTGAAAAAATATATTTTTGAAATGGCGCCCATTTAAAAAAATTATTTTTTCGCCTCTTTTTTTCAACTTTGGAAATTTTTTTAAAAATAGTAAAAAGAAAAATTCCAAAGACCCCTATATCGGACCAATTTTGATAGTATTAAGAAGGACTGTTCAAATTTCAGGTGAATCGGTGCATTAGAACTTGAGATATCATGTCAACCGTATTGAAAAACGTAGTTTCGAGTAATTTATATTAAAGATTTGTATTTAACACAGTAAAGATACCCAATACACAGGGAAAAATTAACCATAACTCCGAAAATAATTCGAATTTCCGTAAATCCTTTTAGAGGCTTATTCTTAAAGGTCTGAAATTTGAAAATATGAAAAGAAAAATCGATATTTTCGAATTTTTAGATTAGAATACTGCCTTAAGACATAGTGTGAACAAGTTGTTCAAGAGTTCAAGAGTTATTCAAGAAATTCTAAAATGTCAAATGCGCGTAAAAATTTTATTTTGTAGGGAAAAAATTTTCATATTTCCGCAACTTTTGTAGTTTTGGAACCAAAAATCGATTTCTTGATCCAATTTCTGATGTACCTTTCCCCTATACGCATGGCCTACATAAGATTTGCAAGACGCGTGGCATAATTACATATGTAAATCTTGTATATGATGTTTATTTATCAATGAAGTGTGTTAAATGAATCTAAATATGACACATCCAACGATAAAACATAAGTTACATTTGTAAAATGACTAATCAAACCAACTATAGAGCCATACAAATGACCTGACGATATTTATTCATCGGGTCAATCGATGTCAATAGAGTATATGACAACATGTTTTAACATGGTTGACACCAGATCTATTACCATTGTCTATACATAATTGATTAATAACATTTGATGATGACTAAATAGTTAATGATAACTATTGAGTATGGAATTGTAATGGATAGAGAGACGTTCAAGAGGTAATTGTAACCTGAGAAACAATAATAAACGTTTCTAATGAAATGTTGATAACAGTAGCGTAGGAATTGTTTCTAATACTCTGAGTATTTCGATCGGAGGGAACAGAAACAATCCAGAATTCGATTTTCTTCTAACTTTTCTGACAAAAGCGTCAGTTTGTTACAAATTGTCCTCGCAGTTTTTTGTTTGTGTAGCTAGTAAAATTTGAATAGTTTTCCAAGACCGCCGGGGATAAATCTATTTTTCAAAAATTTTCCCTCAAAAATATATAGGTGACGAGCAATAAACAAAAAAAAACTTTGGCACTTTTACCCCGGCCATTTTCCACCAAAAATATTAGTGATGAACGGAAGAAAAAACTTTCAGTCATTTTTTTTTTTTACTATTTCCGAGCCTTCTTTCAAACTCAGGCCCTAAGGGTTCAACTTCAGCTGCCCCACTTTCTCATCACACCTGTAATTATTTTAAAAGAGTCAAAAGAATTAATAGGTTGACGAAATGTCATTTTGAGTGCCGTCTGTAAAGAAAGATTTGCAAAAAGTGAAAAACGAAAATTGGATTACATTTCTATAAATTTCTATAATTCTCACGACTTAACCTACGTTCCAAATAATTTCTCAATTTTTTCAAAAAATTTCTGAGTTTATATTCAGCAAGTTTGGTTTATACAGTCACATCTAATCATTTTCAGAAATATTGTGTACATAAATAAATTGAAAAATAAATAGGTAAATTGTTACCTCTATTTTCGCCAAAAAATTTTTTCATAAACAAAAGAAACTAGAAACCTTTTAGTTTGGATCAAAAACAATCAAATCAAAGAATGTCAAATATAGCCACTCGTTGGTTGCAAAAAAGGAAATACGTACATCACTAAAAATGATATACGAAAACGGAAATGTGAAACAACAAAAAAACATCTGAAGACCAAACTTGCAATAGAGAACAGAAAAAGTAAAAGAAGAAACGAAAAATCATTTTTAGAAAAAAACATCTGTAAAAGCCAAAATCGCCTTACGAATCACCTATACCTTATTGTATACATGTTTAAACAGATTTGACTGTTGACTATACAAAATTTTATAGTTTTGCCATACGATTACGGGTATTTACTTTTCTCTCTATAATAAAAATAATTATTAAAATCAAAAAGTTCAAAAAGAATAGGATACCATTAGATTGAAATTATTTTGTCAATCTTCACGATCATCACTTTTTCAATAAAAACAACACCCTCTATATATCACATTGAAGCAACTCTATCAAAAAAACATAAAACAATCAATCAATGAAATACAATATTGATCTAAATATTAATTCATAAATTAATTGATTCAATTCATCAAATTTATACAAAACTATATTCCATTCGATTCATTTTTTTTCCTGTCGTTTATTCATTAATAATTATGGACAATTTGTTGTACATTCTGATCGAAATTGATCATCGGCTCGAAATAGCTCAAAAAATGATGATCAAATCGTAATAATATTTATGTTGTATTATTTATTTGTTATAGTCTGGTGATTGTTTATTAAACATTTATTATATTGTTTTATTTTTAGCATAACAATAATTATTAATAATTATTTATTATTTTAAATATGGAGGAAATATTGCAATTGATTTAAATGTATCAACTACAAAGGGTGTAGTTATTTGACTGTTACACAAAATTTTAGAAATTTAGATAATTGTCGTTTTGGAGTCCACCTAATTATACTTGTTGCATAAACACATTTTTCGGCACTTCCACCGCAAATTTTCTACAAAAAATTGAATTCAAAAATTTCAAAAAGTACAGTTTTTACAGTTTACGATTTTTGTTTTTATAGTAACAAGAAAAATAATCATTGAAGTCCATTCCAGACACCCAGCATTAACATATTTTACGTTTTCATATTTATAGGAGACCATATATGGCCGAACCCCTAAATACATAGCATGCTCCCATATCGCACGCTCTCATTTAACAATTTCGTCGCACACAAGATGTGTATAATGACACCCCTCCGTGTTTTAAGGCAAATGTGTTTGAATGTGTTAGTGTCTAAGTAATAGTTTGTAACAGTAAATTATACAAATATATAAATCAGAAACATTGACGCCCGTGATTTTTGACTTTCTCATTTAGCAATTTAGTCCCAGTGGATTGCGTAATTAGAGTTTCCTATGTACTTTTAAAATTATTCTGATTTCGATTAAATCCGTAAGGCATCATCTATTGGAACCAAACTGAACAATTTCTAAAAATTTCATCAAAATTGCTCGAATAGTTTCAAAGTTATGCTATATTTGGTGGAGTTTTCGGACACAAAGACAGACGAACAGACAGACAGACACGAAATCAAAACTATTCAGGAAGCTCTAGCTTCCGATGACTCCTGACTTAATGTGTTTCTAGCCAGAAGCGTAACTACAATTTTTGTGCCCTGGAGCAGATTTCGACTAAAGCACCGTCGCCATTGAGAAAATCCCTTTTTCCCCCAAAATTGTACCCGCCGAGCAAAATAAAACCAGCTTTCATTCACTTTCCCTCAAAACACAGTAATGACCAAAAAAAAAAGAAAAAGAAAAAACGCTTAAAGCCTTTCTCGTCTTACGCCCTGCAGCAACTGTTCTACCTGTTCCATCGAGTTACACGCCTGTTTCCAACCTGTTCTTGGCGAATTTTTTCTTGTATTATCCAATAAAAATATTTAATTTTTTTTTTTTGGAAAAAATTAGATTTCCCTGGAGCGATTTCGACTAAAGCACTTCCGATTAAAGTCCCTTTTCCCCAGAATGGTATATTCGCCATGTTTCATCCATTTTCCCTCGAAACATCGGTGAGGAAAAAAAAAACGGATGCTATGACAATTGGCAAAATACCGTATCCCAATAATAACAAACTGCCCACTTTCCTTTTCGCCCGATATTTTTCCCTATTGTGTCCTTTTTTGTCCTGCGCTCTGGAGTGACAACTCTACCTGTTCCACCGAGTTACGCGCCCCTGTTTCCAACATGTTCTTGGCGAATTTTTTCCTTATATTATCCAATAAAAATATTTAATTTTTTTTTTAAATTAGTTGGCTTTGCGTAAAACAAATCTGATAGATCTTCATATGTATGTCTCCACATATTATACCGTGTGTTGTTTGATCTTAAGCCGCCCACAAAATACGCCAATAAAACAATGAGACAGTTAAATACAACCACTAATTCTATAAACAGTGATAGCCATATATGATAAAAACTATACATGCATTATGGGTAATGCCGGTGCTCTATTGGGATGGGTTTATATGTATGTGTGTATATAGGAATGATATGATGTATTTGTAATTATTCTGATCTAAATATGATCATCAAACGATGAATGAAAAAAATTAAAACATTCCGAGAAATGTCTGAAGTTTTATTTATTTCAGCAGCAATGATTTTATAAGTACATTGACATGCGCCATCCATACTACATGCTTTTTTTTCACTCGAAAATCGTCATTATATAGACAGATATGGGTATATTATTCGTATAGACCAAGAGCTAACTGGGGAAAATATGTTAGAGTTGTTATTTTTAAATTTAATATTTTTAGACAGTGCTTAGACACTGGTACCTTGGATTTGTAGGTTGTGGAAGGTTTTTCTATAATTTTCCTTCACAATTTCAGGTGAATATCCACGTCATAAGATCCTTCAAGAAACCGACTACAAACGCATACCCTTCAAATTTTAACCCCTCTATTACTTCCCTTATCCTCAAGTGGTTTAGTAATAAATTGGTGATCTGGGCAGACTTTTCTCAAAAAAATTTCATCAATTTTTTTTTTTTTCTGGAGAAAAAATTTAATTGATTAGGTATATCACTTTAAAGTTTATTTTAACGAATTTTTGTAAGCTAAATTGCTCGAACTGTTATCCTTTGTAAATTAGTTTTCGAGAAAAATTCAAGAAACATTTATATTTGTTGCTCAGTGTTATTCTAAAAGCAAAATGGCTATTATGCTTCCGAATTCCTAACCGTAACGCTCATTTGTTTTTTGAATCGCGATATTAAGTGGTTTTTGAATTATTTTTCTACGTCGAAAGTTTGAAAAAGAAACGTTTGTTTTTAGTGGTCTGTCAGGACCACAAGCCGAGTTACCGAACCTGCTTAGACACTGGCACCTTGGATTTGTAGGTTGTGGAAGGTTTTTCTGTAATTTTCCTTCACAACTGAAGGTGAATATCCACATCATAAGTTCCTTCAAGAAACCGACTACAAACGCATACCCTTCAAATTTTACCCTTTCTATTACTTTCCTTACCCTCAAGTGGTTTTGTAATAAGTTGGTGATCTAGGCAGACTTTTTTCAAAAAAAATTTCATCTATTTTTCTTTTTTTCTGGAGAAAAGAATTCAATTGATTGGGCAGATCACTTTAAAGTTTAATTTAACGAATTTTGGTAAGCTAAATTGCTTGAACTATTATCCTTTGTAAATTAGTTTTCGAGAAAAATTCAAGAAACATTTATATTTGTTGCTCAGTGTTATTCTAAAAGCAAAATGGTTATTATGCTTTCTATTTCCTAACCATAACGCTCATTTGTTTTTTGAATCGCAATATTAAGTGGTTTTTGAATTATTTTTCTACGTCGAAAGTTTGAAAAAGAAACGTATATTCTCGCAATGTACCTAATATTTTAAACATTTTATTTGTTAAACTCTGTTTTATGTAAAAAATAAGTTCTGGAAACATGGTTGCCTAGGCTGAATACACAATTTCACTAGGCATCTGTCCCCATATTTTTCAAAAATTTCTACTGTTAGTATCAACTGATTTTGTTCAGATAATCTATCTTAGATTTCAAACTTTTATAATTCAACATTCTCAACATTTTTAAAACCGTCGTCTCTTGAACTATATCATATTTAAAAAAAAGAATATCTGTATAGAAAAAAAAACGGTTTTTTATTTGTGTGTCGCTTTCTATATTCATGTGTGCTGTGTATTTACCGACTGAGATAATCTCAAATACATATCTTTGTGTTCGTTTTTTTTTTCGTTCTTATAAATCTTAAATCGTAAAGATACGTTCGAATGATGCAGTATCTACCACATATGTAGTAAGTATTTGTGTATTGTAATAGTATTAAATCGGGGTCTTAAACTTCGATATGGTAATTAATTTTATAATCTTCTTTATTAATGTTAAGAAATGATTGAAGTTGTACTTAATACGACTAATCGAATTCCGATCATAACTCTTATACCGATACAGAGGTCGGATCACATCAAAAGAACTGTTTCAAGCTTAAGTCAGCAAGTTTTTTGGAGTCAAGTTCCTAATTCAAGTGACAAAATTTGATATTAAATGAAAATCGTTGATACTTCCTCTTTTTATTTGCGGTAGAAATTGGCTATTTTGGTGACGAAAATAAAAAAATCTTGAAAAATTCATATAAACAACATTTTATTTAAGAAAAACGTAAAATTGACTACCGTGACGTCATTGAGTACATATTTGTGCTTTTGAGCTGCAGAAGCCCTGATTTATGTTAGATAGCCTAAGAAACCCTGTTAAAACTGTAGTACCTATTGGCCAGAAACTAAGTTTTCTAAGGTAAATTACACTTCAAAACAAAAGCTCGATATTTCTATGGCAAAAATAAGACAAGTCGGATAAGGTATTTGCCACTGGAGGTCACATGGGGCCCTTAAGGACCACTCGATTAATCCCCCAGTTTCCCAAAAAAACAAAGAAAACAACTTGAAATTGTTTCAAATCCTACAGCGACAGTTTGAATGGTATCCCAACAAAGTCTTAATATCAATTTTTTATTTTTACGAAATTCAGTGAGGGAACTAGAGCCAGTTAGACTGAGGGCCGGGTGTGGCAGTTGCTCGGGGGCCCAGCTCTAAAACGGGAGCCCAGAGCCTCTGTTAGAGGTTGCGGACAAAGTGAAAAAGCATTTTTTGTTCACCAACTGTATTTTCTTGAAAAAAAATGTTTTGCTATGTTCGGGGGTCCGTATTTCTCTTATCGGCTCTCGAGGAAACAAAATATTTCCACAAGTGTTCTTTGTAAAAACCGTGTAATAAAATAGTATATTGTGCAATAAGTGCGGGATTTCGACAATTTCCCGTTAAAAAAAATAGTTGCACATACTATTTTTTATTACGAATTTCACATACTTTTTTCTATTATTATCACTATTTTTGACATTTTTATTACTTTTTAAAATAATATTTTTAAGTGTTCGTCTTTTTTTCTGAATTAATTATCGTTTAAATTACTTTGTTGGTGATTTATATAGAAATAATTATGAAATATTTATTAAATGAAAAATTAAGAAGCGGCTTTGCGTGTATTGATTAAATTTTTATTGTCAATTTGCGTGTGGAAAGTTACTTTCCACATGCAAAAAAGTATGCGGGAAGAGTACAGTGGGTAAACAGCTATTTGCGTCCAGAAATGTGTGTGCCAAATTAGTACTTCTCCCGTGTGAGTAATAAAAATACTTTAGTGACGTCGAAATATATCAATTTGCTAAAAATTTTGATTTTGCCTTTTGAACCCAATAACAATATTTTCCCGGTTCGAACAATTACTAAAATTTAACCGACAAATCTCTGCCCCGTCTATGTTTAATAAATTTAAAAACGTACGGTACGTACTTCACGTGATGCGTGAACACTTTGTCTCGTTTATTAAAAATATTAACGGATTTTATTAATAATCAAAATACCGGCCGAAAAAACGCCCCTTTGCTTCTCATACCGCATCCATATATCTACACATTCATCGACTATCGCATCGGATAGGCTTAAAACCAATAAAATTCCAATGTTGGTTTTTCGTTTGTACCTAATTCGTTCGGGAAAATCCATATATACATAATATTAAAATGATGAAAATTGATGAAAAGCCGACGCACACACCATCATCGCATGCACCGTTCCACCGCAATTTGTGAAAAATATTTTTCCGCCCATTCGTTTTTTGAAAGTGATTAAAAATATTTATTTTGATGCGTTTGGGCATATCAAAACACAAAGGCATTAATAAATTAATTTATTGGTATTTAAACAATGTTCAATATTAGCCCTATAACATGTATGCAATATGCATTACATGGCTTTATGGATATAATAATTTTTCAACGAGGCATGGATTAGTGTAATATCTGTTTTTTTTTTTTTTTGAGGGACGAATTTAAAATAACCATAATTAGCCCGAATTAATTTTAAGTGAATTATTTTTATTTAAAAAAAAAACTACGTTTGTCAAAATTTTATTTTAAAAAAAATATATTCGTAATAACTCTGAATAATTAACAGTTCTCAAGAGGATACCATAGCAGAATTCTGTATTTAACAATTTACTTAACTACAGACAATACTCGACAATTCGGAGCTATAAATCAGGTGTTACAGATTCTAAAGTAACACAAAAGTTTCAAAATGTAAAAATGATTGAATTTTGGTCAAGAAACCATCCTTGAATGTAGCTTCTATCAAGTGATATAATTTTTCGGCCTTTGAAAAATGAAATGCGTCCATTACATGAAGACACATTACAGATCGCAATTTTTCGATTTAGCAGCTATCGTTCAGTTAATTTCATGACGGACGCACCAATACACTAGTTATTGTTATAAGGTAGGTAGGGGAGACTGGGGTAAAGTGGCCATTGGCCCTAACTCCAACTGGAAACTACTCCAATCTGGTGGCGTACTTGAATATTAGCTTGTAGAGAAGCCATTAGTAATCTATTAAAACGTCAGTGATCAGTTCATTAAATTGTATAAATTTTGAATTATAACGAATTTTCTTAATTTTCTACTGTTAATGTAAGGAATACAATTTTTTAATTGGGATAGCTAAAATCTCTGGCCAATTACCTTTAAAATAATATAGTATACGATGAATCAGAAAGTTCTTTCTTGAAAATAGTTGTGATTTGGCGAAATCGCGTTTAACGGGGTAAAGTGGCCAGGCTTATAATGGGGCAGAGTGGCCAGTGTCTCCGGTCGCTGCTCAAGTGGAATTCTTAGAATCTTTTAACATATTATATAAAATTCAGGACTTTTATTTAGTTCTTTATATTTTATAAACAAAAGAATTGCTTGAAATCAGTTGTTTAGGGTTCCGAGGAAAAATGTGAAAAAAGAATCCTTATGGTGAGATTTTAATGTTCGTCCGTCCGTCCGTTGATATATAAGAATTAATGAAACAAATATAGTTTGATTTTGTATATAAACAACAATAAAACAAAAACTGATAAACTCAAAAAATCGGGTATCTACAAATTAAACTGCCAAACTTGTAGTGGTTTTTACATCGGTCAAACTGGCAGAAACTTTGAATCCCGAAGAGCAGAGCATTTCAGGTCGTATAGAAATAAGAAGCTATTACTTCAAGATTTCTTTTTAGGTTAAAATGGGTACCCCTGGCCCCTTTACCCAACATAGTGGGGGTAAAGTGGCCACTTTACACATGTTGCGAAAAACAAAAATTTCAAAAATACCTTTCAAAATATTATTGATATATTGATGGTTATTGGTTATGCTAAATAAAACATTAATTTGTATTTCTTTCCAAATAAATAAACTAAATAACATTTTGCCTTAGAGTGGCCACTATACCCCAGTCTCCCCTACTTAATTACTATCGAAATTCTGAAAGTCCAAACTTTATCTGTACATAATACAACGAAGTACATTCGCTCACTCAAATTTTGACAAAAATATTATCTGTAATTATCACTAAAGACAAATACAATATATTATGCAAATTCTAAATCCGTATTATTAAATATTATATAACGCTTATACTCAAGAGGTGTCCTTCAATCCCGTACCCACCACTAGAATCGGAAGTGACAATATCACAAATATCGGTTATCCGGACTCAACGGAACACCGGAATCCCATGAAAAAATATAACAAATATGATAAAAGATTTTTAAAAAAATAAAAATTATGTGAAATAATTTTTTGAAGAAATACAGTGTGTACCAACTAAATGCGTTTGGTTTTTGTGTCACCCGGTACATATATACGACATTTTCAATTAAACATGTCGAAACTTTTCTGGAACAATATTATTAATGAAACAAATAAATAATACCAACCTCGAATAATTTTTTTCTTTCATACTATTTTCGTAGTAACCGCAAACAAACTAATGTCACAAATTTTTTTTAAGTAGGAGCGGTTGGGTAACCTGGTCCTTTGGTGATCGTTAAGTGAATATTATAATGTGATTTTTGATTTTAATTTCAATAGGGATCTAGAATGTTCTAGAAGTTGACTAGTGCTTTGTTGCGTTATTGAATTACAGATGGCGACAAAAGCCACACTGTTTTGAGGTGCAATCAAAAACTTTTATGAAAATTTTGTTTTTAATGAAGATCAAAAAAAGTTTTTTTGTTTTCCATATATAAAAAATTTTTTAATATTATTAGTTATTATAATGAAATATAACAGAGTAAAAAAAAAATTATATATACATATTAACTAGCAGGCAAAAGTTTTCAAATTTATTTTTTTCCCGAGAATTTTCTACTACTACCATATTGAATATTGATGAAACAAAATAATAGTACATCATTAAAATTAGCATCAGAAAATTCGTCAAGTGCGTGAGCAACACGTACCAAATCAGGGTTTCTCAGTATATAATTTTTTTCCACAGCTCTTGGATTGACATAAGATTTTATTACAATGGAATAGACAGCGCATAAAATAAGTTTGTAGGGTATTTCACTGAAGCACCTATCGGAGTGTGACTATATCTATTCTAAGACGTTAGTTGACTACATACGCATTTTAAGAATAAATCCAATACCAGCTTTTTTGTCAAAAATAGTTAAATTTTATTATCAATATTATATTTTTACGATAATTTCGATCATTACACTGACTACAAAGATGCAGTCGGTCGTATTTTGAGCGTATCTTGAATCTACGACTAAAATTCTGATTGAAATTTACGTCTGTAGTATCTATACCTACCTATAAAAAAATTTCGTGAGTATAAAAGTCGGATAATACAAAGATTTTGAGGATTGTATTCACAAACGGACGGACAGACATATGAGATAATTATGTGGGTTCCACAATTTTTTCTTCGGAACCCCAAAAAAACACCACCAAATCTTCTATATATTTTTATTTAAATTAATATAACCAATACATCACATGTCTAACAGTAATTTTTAATTCTTTTTTTTGTGTTTTTTTGGAAATTCTAAATACAAATAAGCTCTTGTCTCCCTACATTATGCCCGAGCTTTCACCCCCAGAAGTGGGTAAAAAAGAAAACATCACCTGAAATGCTTTTTAGCTTTTAAATCTGTTCAGTAATTATTTAATCATAAATATATAACTACAGTCTAGTTGTAATACGTTTTCATGTGGACTAATAATACCGGGTGTATATTTAAAGCGGACGGCTAATCAAATTTCTATAATGTACGTGTTAATATTTTTGTAAATAATTTAGAAAGGACAAAATCATAGTGCTGGTGTTTTTTGCAATTTTTTCTTCATTATTCTCGAAGATCGTTATAGACTTATAAAGGTGTAGATTTTTTAATTTTTAGTCCTGACCACCCCTATTTGCCTCCACCAACATCTTCCAAAAATACTGTTATGTGTAAAATTTACAAAAACAGTCTTTTAATAACAATTTCACGAAGCATTAGCCTTATGTACATTGACAATTCAAATCCTCTAGTAATAAAAGCGTATATTTTTTTGCGTCTGCGAGATATCGTGCAGGAAAAATGTACACCTACACACCGATGAACACACACTCATACACATACACACAGAATTATATCTTTTTAAATATTTAATCATAGAGTAATAGAGACAACATATCTATGCCGACACTACTGGAACCAGTGTAACATGTAAGAGATAGACAATATATTGTATACGTGCACTGGGTTTACATTGTATTAGTGCGATTTTGTGTATTTGTGTGAGTAACGGAGATAGTAGGGGCGGTCACGTGGCTCAGTTATTGCATGCATAGCTATGACACCACACGCATGTACTAGGGGATGTAACAATACCAACAATAATCAAGTCCATTATCGTGTGGTTGATCTACAATCATCGACTGCTACTGACAAACTGACAACTAAGAAGCCTAATGAGCACAGAAGTACACACCCGTGATTTCAGAAAAGAGATAGTTGCTGTACCTCTGTACTCTGTGGATGTAATCTTTGAAACTAGTTTCGTAACCTCAAAACATACCGACTGAGTTTTTTGAGAGTTTTCATTTTTATTACGGGCAAACCGTTGATTTGATCAAAAAATTTTTTAGACAAAAGTTATAGGCTACCAGTCGCAGCAACCGATTTCTATAGTCAGGAGCTATATAGCTCTTACGATTTTTGAGCTACAATATAAACTTATACTTTTTTTTAAATGAGACTATAAAATATTAATTTGCTAC
This sequence comes from Brachynemurus nebulosus, assembly GCA_035578155.1. Lineage (NCBI taxonomy): Eukaryota > Metazoa > Arthropoda > Insecta > Neuroptera > Myrmeleontidae > Brachynemurus > Brachynemurus nebulosus. Next base: position 5,003,157 of record JAPWDM010000009.1, on the reverse strand, counting down.
GTGTTAAAATAATTAAAATAGACTGAAATTTGGTACTCTCTCTTGGATTAGGAGGAATTTTTGATTTAATTATGCAACTGATCATGTTCGCACAACTACATGTTTAGTAAAAATATAAACAATCGGTAAATTAGATTTGGTTTTGTATGGACATGGGTACTTTTTAAAAAGTTTTTTTTTTTTTATAACATACCTATTTGTTATTTTTCTCTATATTTACTATTTCTATATATTTACATAGGGTTGACCGGGGTAATTGTGAATTGGGGCAATTGTGAACGGCGCCTATAATTTCTAAAATAACATTAATATTGTTAAAAATCAAATCTTAGTATTAGTATCTTTTTTTTTTTATTTTGAAAAAACCCTTGCGAAATTTTATGTATCTTACTTCGACCAATCATCAAAAAAAAATTTTTTTAAATACATTTTCTTTTTTTAAAAGGTAAGAAATGGTTAAAAGTACTTCTAAAGAAGTGGTCTAAACCCTGAGAGGGTTCCTTATTAACTGCTAAAGAAATTGGACAATTTATCACAAATTCACAATTACCCCATGATTTTAAAATTGTGGGGTAATTGTTAACGTCATTCACAAATGCCCCCATTCGGTCAAAAATTTCAGTAGTGTCCTTTTCAGAGTTGAAAATGTTGATGAAGGTGCTGGTGACCTTATTGTACAAGTTTCCGTTGTACAAACAACACAAAAAAAAATTGTTTTTTATTCATGTAAACTAAATATATTTCCTTGAAAAAGTCTTATTTTCCTTGTTTTTGTGTGATAAATTGGAATTTTTTGATTTTTTATATGATAAAATTACAAAATATCATTTTTAGCTTGTAATAAATTTGTTCCTACAATTTTTGTTATTTTTCTTTAATCTTGATTTTTTGTAGAAATTTAAGGTATGCGAAACTTGCATTAAACAAAGTGAAATTGTAACCGCTAAAGTATGATGAAAAATTTGAAAGTGGAGTAAATGTGAAGAATTTGAGCTGGGCTTTACTTTGACGTACCACACTTCTCTTGTAATCCATTCTAAATAATTTTTTTCTTATGGCATCCACTTTTACCCCGAAATTCATAAGATTTGCAAAACCGCACCGGGAAAATGTGAATGGCTTATAAAGTTTTTGTTTTTCATCCGAATTTTCTCAAAATTTGTGTGATGCATCCTGAATAATGTAGAATTAAAAATAAATGAACCCCAATGTGATATATAAAATAAAAAATACTTAAAACATCGCTTTTATCTCAACTCATGAAAATCCATTTACAATTACCCCGGTCAACCTTACAGTATTTTGTTATAACTGTTCAGTATTAACTCAGTACCTACTGCCGGTCCGGGGTAGATACTTTAGTAGCCTGTACATTTGTAATGTCTAATATACACATATATTATAGAGTTCGTCAACTCCACAAATTTTTGTTTACTTATTGAATTCTATTTTGTGCTGCGCGAGTCGCGGTTATAATTTTTGCATTGTTTTTTTATACTATGTACAATATTTTTATATTTTTATTACATCATAATAAATTTATACTCAAACTCAGGGACGGGTCTAGAGGGAGGCAGGCGGGGCACGTGCTCCGGACGGCAGGGGCACCAAAAGGTGATTTGAGAGGACGCCAAAATTAAATATGAGACTTTTCTTTTTGTTGTGTTCGTCACTTGTTTTTTTTTTCTACAGGGGCGCCCATTTTTTGACTCTGCCCCGGGTACCATTTATGCTAGGTCCGGCCCTGCTCAACTATTCATAATTGTCGGTTGGATGAATGCAATAAGTCGTTAAGTAAATTTAGAATTCTTGTGAGGAAAAAAATTTATCAACTACGTACTGAACATGTAATGAGTCAGAGTTCATTGGGAACAAAAATTTTTCAGTTTCAGATATTTAACTCAATTTCTTACTATCTAGCGAAAACTTAGACGCATATATCTCCGAAAGTTATTGACACAATTCAGTAAACTAATATTTGTACTTTTTTTCAAATAAAATTGTTGAACCTATAATAGAAAAATGACAGGAGCAAACAAAGCAGAAATTTCCCTTTGGTACTCAAAATTTTGCAAAATGGTAAAAGAAACCTCAACTTTAGTCCACACAATGTGGTATCTGCGAAAAAATTTTGATCCTTCGTTTCCAATATGAGAAAATACCTGAAGAAATTTTTAAAATTTTTTTTGCTAAATGTTAACACATTGACGGTCATAACTTACAATGCCAAAACGTCCAATTGGTACACTATTTTGATGGTTAATACACTTAATGTGGAATTTTTGGCATCCTGGGACGTGGTGAGCAAGTTATTAAAGTTTCACTTGACATGTTATGACATCAAGATCCGTCCAGATATTAATTTAGACTTGATTAAGTGAGATTATGTACATATGGATGACATTAAAGTTTCCAAAAACGACAATTTTCTTGGTGACCCGACCCCCGAGCATCAATACGGTGTGTCACAAACAAAACCATCAACATTTCCAATCTATTAAATTACAATTTTAATATATGGAAAATCTGCAACGCACGTTAATTTTTATTATTCTATTATTTGAAACATAGATATAGTGCATTCACATATGGAAACATGAAGAGATACATTTCTAACTAAAAGAAGCATAAGAATAAAAAAAAAAAAAACATATAAAAATATTATTTCAGATATGAAACATAATATTCTATGGGTGCGAGCGAATATACACATACCACCCACTTTTTCCTACCCTAACACACACACACGCTGGCCCCCCACCCCAAACCCATTCCCCCACCACCATGTTTCAGAGTAGTAACATTATATTTAATTAAAATTCAGACTTTGTAAAATTGTACAACAGAGGCAAAAATGTACAATACATATATGTTGTACGTCCACGCGTGTGTTTGCATAAAACCTACCTCTCCCCCCCCCACCCTCAACCCCTTCCCCTACCATGGTACGTACACCTCATACTCTTTCGTCACGAGCGTCAGCGTCGCATTCTGGGCGACAGCTTATTGTTTTGTATATAGGTACTGGTGGCAGCGAAGAACATCAAACGGTTATGACCGATGCACGAAATATATGTACGGTTTTGTAGTTAAAACAACCGGTAGTATTCTTATAAAGGTGCCTCCTGTACATGTATGTATGTGGTTCTCTATGTAGCTCCAGAGAGATACATACCTTCATAGCAGAGAATAAATAAATCAAAGTTTTTATTAAATTACATTCAGAACATGTCTTTCTTTTAAATTTAATATATGTATAAATATTATTCAAATAATCGTATACAGGTGAATTTTTTACAACTGACCATATTATACTGTTATTAAACATGTTACGACAGTGAGGTATATAGCTTGAGGTGGGAAATTCTAGCGGTAGCGAAGATTTCCATAAAATATTTCGTCATTGTGACAGCAAAAATCACTGTCACAGTTGATTTTTAAAATAAAAAAAAAAGGATTTTTTGGTAATTTGATATAAATAACTCATAAATCGTAAAAATTGAAATTAAAATCGAAAAGTTTTCCAAATTTCAAATTCAGAGTCTTCAGAAAGATGGAAAGTTCAGATTGAAATTTTAAAATTGTTTCCATAAAGAGCCACTAAAAAAGGCTTCTATCAGACTGTTAGCACTACAGTATAGCACCGATAATGGAAACATCAGTTTTGGAAATTTTCTGAGAGCAACAAATTAGTCAACATCACTTTTGGAAAGTTGCATCAAAAATTTCAAGTACATAAATATTAAATTCATGTGCAATAGACCATGACGCATGATTTTATCAAACGAAACAAATAAATATACCGATAATAGTAGTGACAAACGACAACAGACCTCAAAGCGTGGGAATGTAGATTTTAATTGTTGTACATAGAATGTTTACCTATATGTATTCTGTTCTGTGGCGGTTTTTATCGTACGTAAAATGTAAACAAAATTATATCAAAGCAAATCAATAAAACGACAAATGAAAAAATATTTTCTGAGATAAATAATTTTTAATTCTTCACTTCTCTTTTTCTTTTATTAATATTTAAAAAACATAATTTTAACGCAAGATATAATCTTACGATATTTGTAAATTGCCCCTGCTGAAAAAGCATCACTTTTGTCAAGCACCACTTTTGGAGACTACTTTTTCTTGACAAAACTGGTGCTCTACTGTATTTCTAAAAGGAATTTTACCACTCTGACAGCAAAAGTGAACGACTCACATACTGTTTACACTATTTCAAGCAACCAATCACTTTAATTTAAATCACTTTAATAAAATCTGAAAAAAATTTTATTTGCTCACGTCATCCGGTTTACTAGAATTTACTAACTAAATATACATAAACAAAAAATTTTGTGTTCTGATCTAGTTGTGCAAATTCTGTCGAATCCGTCAATGTTTCAGTCAGTTCCGAAAATTTGTTTAATTTGATGGCGAATAGGTATGGCAGAACTTGAGATTGCATAAACGATTGCCTAAATTTAGGGGAAAGTAAGAGCGATTGGTTGCATATGTTGGTCTGTGGCGTCATCCAATGTTACAATACAACAAAAAACGCTATTAATAGTCAATTTGGAATAATGGCAATAGTAAAACGGCCCGTTACTACCGAATTAGGCTATTGATAGCATTTTTCGTTGTATCACAATACCTGATGACGTCACATGCCAATATACGCAGTCATTCTTACTCATCCCATAAATTTAGGCAATCGTACATGCATTCTCAAGTATCGCCATACCTACCATGGCGTGAAAATATGTTAGGAGACTTTTTTTCTCTTAATTTAACCACAGTTTAAATAATAGTTTGTTTCACAAACAGTTACGAAACGAGATGACGTAAGAGGGTCATTTGAAATTCAAAAATTCCAAAGGGTTATCCATGTTATGTGCCTAAATAATGTATAACATTATGCATACTAATACAGTGAAGATATCATCACTAAAGTAAATTTAATTTAGAAAAATAAATTTGTAGGTCATATTATTTTGTGAAAATTTACAGTTGATAATTATGTAAATTATTTAATTTTGTTTCACTGACTTTTTTAAAATTTTTAACAACGTTGGCAGTGGAATTTTAACTGTCATTAAATTTTTTTATTTAAAGCTTGTCATCAGGTATTTTTGATATTTCCTTGCAATTTTAGTGTGTTTTGTGATCTGTAAGATATTTCTGATATGTATTCAATTATTATGGTGGCTTAAAATGTCTGGTGATAACTCTTGTGCTGCTAAATTTTGTTTAAATCATTCAAAACAAAATTTCAATTTATGTTTTTTCTGAGTGCCGTTTGATGCCAATTTGTAAGTATTATTATAATTTGAATGCTTATGTAAAAATACGTTAAATAATAAATAATTATTAATATTTTTTAATAATTCAGTTAATATTTTCGATTTCGACAGTGGTTGGTGCGAATAGGTCGTGACGATTCATTTAGAAGAAAGTTGCTTTTAGTTATTCATATATAATTTAAAATGACCATTATCAACCCTCAATCTCACATGTACAAACATATACAATCACATAAGTAAAAAAGGACATACATAATTGTTTGTACTTATATCAAAAAAGGATTGAAAGTGCGTTTCGCTACTGCGTATGGTAATAATCTTTTATTTATACTATGATTTAATTTTGGTTTGAGTTGATTATAAATTCGAAATGGATCACCTATATCACCGTAGATATGTGAAAAAAATTACAGTATGAACGCTACATATATAGAGAGATCTATCTACATATTTCTACATAAAGAGAAACATATCATTTTATTATTATAGCACATGTGTGTATCTACTTAACCTAACATTCATATTACACAACAAAAAACCCAGGAAAAATATTAAAATTCGTTTCGCAAAGATGCACGCCGAGCGTACAGGCCAGACCAGGCCAGGCCACGCCAGCCCAGTCGTATATACATATATTTAAATATAAATAATTCCATTTTCATATACGTGTCCGGTTAGCTTAATCATCATACTAACTGCCCTCTGTGAACAATTAAAAACAAGAAAAACTCGAGGGTAACCACTATCATGTAAGTCACCCACCCCCCGTCCTACCCCCTCTACTGCCCCGAAGCCCCATCCATGTCTTTTTAAACATTGACTTTAGTGGTATCGAGTTTTTTTCGCTACTAGAGTTTTTCTTTTTTTGGTTTTAATCTTCTTGTTAGAATAAAATGTACATAAAATAAGTTTATATAGCAGAAAGCGTAACTCTAATTTTTTAGATTTTTTTTTTATGTTGGTATAACTTTTTACCGGGAATTATAAATGTAATTAATTTCTTGAAATATTTACAATTGTAAAATTAAAAAATATCTTGGTGTAATTTGTTTAAAGGTCATTTTGGGTAAAGAAAATCCTAAAATAATATTTAAAATAAATGAGCTTTTAATTCTATGTTCGTTGGACTTGGGTCCAACGAAATATTCTTTAGTGTTGACACAAATCAACAGAATTTATAGAATAAAAATGCAAAGCCCCCAAAAAAACCCTATAATCTAAATATGAATTCTCCATTAAAACAATTCTGTACACTTAAAGTTTAAAATTTTGTTTACTTCCTAGAGGCTTTGAGGCAACAAAATATAAATGTGTGGTTGTGTGGTTACGTCATGGTTGTCAATGACTTATTTTTTAACCCTTCCACTGTGCCATGTAACAATAATATTCTGAATTAATTATTATCTATAATGAAGAAATTTATGAGGTTTCTAACAATATCTGCTTCCATGACTACAGTTGGTTACTTTAAATCAAAATAAGAAAATTGGGGGTATGCCAAGAGAGGACTTGATTGAATGAGCTGCGATTATGGACCAGAATTGTCAACATTTATAAACAAATATAAATATTATTATACACGGAGAGAAAATTCCTATAAAAATTACTGTGCTCAGCACTACAATCGACGTGTAAAAGGCGAACATATTAAATTCTGTAAGGTAAAAATATAAAGATTATAATTAATCATAAAAAATTTAAAGGATGGAATGTTCTTTTCGTAATATTATCTCCGTAAAATTTGTAAAACAGCACAGTAAAAAGTTCCATTACCGACAAAAAAATAATTTTTAATTGTGTTTATTAAAAAATTACCATGCTAACATGCTAATAATAGAAAGAAAAAAAACAGAAAGAAGGTTGGTTGTGTTGGGAACTCTGTAATGAAATGTACCTCACTCAGCGAGTCACATGCGAACCATAGGTGTGGATTGTGAAAGAAACTGTCAGACAGTTCGCACCAACCACCTTGATTTATCACTATGTTACAAGTAGCTAGCAGTCAGTTGCTTTTACACTCTCTTAGGATGATGTCATCGTTTAATTCATCTTTTTGTTATTTACCTATCTTTAGTATATGTATTAGAATATATTGTTGGCAATCATTTTTGTTTACATGTTTTTACAGGTACAGTGCAACCAATATAAGGTCGCGAGTCAGATGCGCAAATGAAAGAGTACGACAACAAGAATTAAACTATAATATACATGCATAAGAGTGTGATAAAAGTTGTCTTAGCACCACATTAAATTTTACCATGCTAGCACATATTTTTTATTTTGGTCGTCGATCGCGCACGGATTATAGGGGAGCATGGTAATTTTTCTGAAATTTTCTCTACAAAAATTATAGGATTTTTCTCTCCGTGTATGATATCAATTAAATGCCTTACTAAATGTGATTTCAGTTGTTTTAATTTTAAAATTTATTTTGATTTAGTTTTGGTTTCCGCTTTGTCCATTTGGAAATACAGAAATTTTTTGATAAGTCAGTTTAAACTCTTATTAAACTTTAAAATCAGTCAGCATTGTCCAAATTTTCGATTCAAATTTGAATAAAATAAAGAGTAAATTAATTTATTATAGTCAAAAATAAAAAATAAAAGAAGAAACACTAACAGGTTAAAATGTCAACGAATTAATAACTTTACCTACCCGCGATTTTTACTGAAATATCAAAAATGTTAAAACTTTTTTTTGGCTCGTCACTTATTTCTTTGGGGGAATTTCGGGATTATTTCCGGGGCCCGTGATTTCTCTCCACAACCCTGATCATCTATTAGCTCATTCTAAATTTTTCAAAAAATTTTACGTAAACTACGCAAGGATATACATCCATAAAACATTCTGCAAAAATTTCATCATTACATTCCCATAATATTGTATAAATAATAAAATTTCTACACAACTAAAAATGGATGATATAATCGAAACAATAACCTGCAACTAAAAATGTCACTAACACAATTTTTGAAAAACAAACGAACATTCTAATCATTTACCACGCGTACGGCATAACTACTTCTCCCCCCCCCCCCCACCGCACTTTTTCTTGTCTTACGTCACACAAATCACATACAAATGAGTTTTACTTTCGAGCAAAAGCTTCGCCACCCACAACCAACTACGACAGCAGGGAGGTGAGGTGGTATAAAAAAGAGAAAATTGTTGTTTTATCTGTGTCGACCGCAGGCCGTTAGGTACCACTACTGTCACCCTAACCGACCATTGTAAAACACTTATTTAGTTATTTAAATTAAGGTAGCTCTATGGGTAGCTTAGCGATTGTATTTGCATCATGCAAGTTGAACCAGTCCACTACAGTGGAGAAGGGGAGGGGGTAAAGGAGGGGGTGTAGCGGTGGAAAAAGAACATTTCTAAATAAATTTCTCTACATTTATTTACACTGTGTTTGAATAATTACCGTTGGTTTTTATTAGTTTAGTAAGATAAGGACAACACAGTTATGTGAGTGAACGGTTGCTACTCCCACTACACAATCCATGCCAACCGGACCAACCGGTTGGGCTGGGGTTGGTTGGACACTTTATTATTATATTTAATAATTTTATTAAAATATATAAAAAGGTTATATGTAGTGTATATATATGTCCACAATATATCTAGTGAAATTTTTACAAAAATTATTATGTTTAAAATAAATAGACAAGATATAATTAAATTATTCTCATTTTATTAAAAATGTTTATATGTTTAACGGCTAGAAAGAGAACGAGATATAGAAGAAATGGATGAAATTCTATTATTGGACAATATTTTGTGTAAGAAATTATTGTTAAAGTCGGCTTCGAAATTTGGAACCCAATGCCGTTTAAGGACGGGGTAAGGTATTAAAACAATTTTTTTTTGCTTTCTTTTATTTTTTTAACTGAATTCATAATATCTCAAGAATGTGGTATCAAAATTTCAAATTGATTGGAGTTTATAAGTTTTTTTGTTGTTACCTGGCAGATGTTTCGTTCTTTCTCTATATATATCTCTCTCTCAGTTCTATTATAGAAATTTCAATGCAAGTACAAACGTGTTTATACCTGCACTGTATATTTTGTCAGTGCAGAGTACAAAATTTAGCTTAGCAGTAAGTATTCTATATCAGTTTTATACAAGAATTTTTAAGTGTTTAAAACTTTAAAGCGTTTTCCCCACAACTCACGTTTTCAGAGTTGGTGCCTCTCATAAGTACCGATATCCTTTTGAAATTTTGAACACTATTTTTGTACATAATTTACGAGGTAACGCTGGAGAGTTTTTTTTTCAAATTTGTTAATAATTTTTATTTTACAATAACAAATTAGCCGATTTTTTTCGCAAAAAATGGTGTTTTTTCTTTCTAAGTGTTCCAAAAAAGTGAAAAATTAAAATTTCGAAAAGCCCTCCCAACGTTACCCGAGGAAAACTATTATCTAACGAATGAACTTTCATTTTGTTATTTTGATGATCCAGCACCAAGTTATTAGGGGCACCACAATTCTACTTTTTTGCGAGACACGTCTGAATAATTGCTGCCATTACTGTATTTTTTAATATTTCTTCGTCAAAATTTTATACAATATTCTTCGAATGTCATACTTTAATGTACCATTGGTTTTAATAAAGAGATTTTGACTGTGTCGTCACAAAAAAATAACAAAAACATGCCTTTTTTGTGCAAATTAACCGAATTAACCTTACCCCCTCCTTAAGACAGTATCGTCCAAAAAGAGTCAAAACCTGCAGATTGCAAGCTTAGCTTATTCAGAATGGATCATATATAGCCCAAATACTACTACATAAATTGTCACTATCGCGAAATCTCATATATAATGAATTTTTCCGTTAATTGTAATAAAAGTAGTTAAATATTTTACATACTAGGAGCATACTTATGATTAAATCAATATTTCTATTCACTAAAATTCCATAAAGATAATTTTACTTTCATTATTATTGTCGATCAATTAGTTTCTGTTCTTTTCACACTACTAAAATCCAACAAATCTATGCAAACTAAAATAAATCAAAATAAATTTTAAAATTAAAACAACTGAAATCACATTTAGTACGGCATTTAATTGATATAATCAAATATTTGTATTTGTTTATAAATTGACAATTATGGTCTATATAATCGCAGCCCATTCAATAAGCTCCTTCGAATCGATTATGAGATTGCCCAAATGTTTTTCTTATTTTGATTTAAGGGAGGAGTTCAAATAAAAAACTAACTTTTTTATTTATCATTATTTTGCTTGTTGAATTTTTTTCCCAAATTAGTGAGGGTTTCAAATAGAAAATTTCGTTTTTGAAATATTCATTACTCTTCCCTGTGGAGGGAGGGGGCCCTTTTTCACAAATTTTTAAGCGTTTACAAGGAACGCCATATCTCAAAAAGTAATGAATATTTTTTAAATATTTTTTCATTATTTTATTCCTAAAGGACCTGTCGATAAAGCTGAGTATGGGTTTCAGGAAATTTTAAAAATTAACTAAAAACTGTAATCCCAAACTTCTAAAAATTATAAAACCCAATTTTTTATTAAAAAAACAATGTTTAAAAATAGTTACAATTGTTCAAATGGAAAAAGCATACTCCACTTTATGCGCAAAATGTTTATGAACAAAATTTAAAAAAAATTTAGTCTCTATCTTTTCTAAAACTTGTGATATGATTTTCCTTGCCGGGAAAAACACAACTTTCGGGAAACGGTAAAAAACAAAAATAGTAACAAAAGAAGCAGTTTACTCACTCTTTATTAAAACTCTCCAGCCCCATACATTGTCCCCTCTTATTCCATTTTCGTGTATACTATAACTCATGCACACACCAAAACTAAATATTACTGATCAAATCGCGAGGGGGGGAGGGCGAGCGTTGTCTGCAAAGGAGCAGAAACTTGGCTGTGCAGCGGCTCACAAATAAATATTTTTCTACTTAAAAAAAAAAAATTTTTTGGCCATGTTTTATATATCAACGTGTTTGTAAAGAACCACAGAACAAAATAAAAACAAAAAAGGGGATCGGAAAAAAATTAGTTTATTAGCCGTTTTTGGCGTGAACTCCCCCCTTAAGGTACCAATTGGAATCTCAGAAGCAGATATCGTTAGAAATCTTTCCTCATGAATATTTCCCCATTATGGGTAATATAATTTATTCAGAACATTTTTGTCATATGCCACGTATAGTTGAAGGGTTAAAAAAATAAGTCATCGGCAACCATGACATAACCACACAACCACACATATATGTATAACTTAACCTGGTGGAAAGAGAAATCGAATAAGACATAACACAATACCGAGTTAGAAAATTATCTTATATGTTATTTTCCTAGTATATAGAAAACTTAACACTCATGTATATGAAGCCTGTGAAATTTTCTCACTTTCATATTATGCAAATGAATTTATAGATTATATTAGTTGGATGGAATTGCAACAACAGCGACATCTTCACATGAAACTATCTTCCGCCCTTCCCCCCTTCCCTCCCCCTCGTTACCCCTTCTTCTGTCCTACTTCACGTATAGTCTTTAACACTATATTATCTTATCCATCATTCAAAATACAATGCCAATATATGAAATTTTGACGTTAGAGCGCTCGGGAGGGGAACGGGGTAAGTGTTAACAAAGACATCAGTTAGCATAATATACTATATTCTATCTAAAACAGTTTTCGAACGAAAATTATATTAGTGAAAGGGGTTGTTGATGTTCCCGTGTATATTCCTGTTTCCTGCGGAATATATTTTGTTGTCCTTTACAACAAAATGTGTTGGTGTCGACATATTGATGTTTAGTTTATCACCGGCAAATTGGTTGTGACAGTTTTGTCAATTGTTTGCCGATTTTCAACAAATAGCTCGACATATACAGGTGATTCAAAAATATTTTATTGATTTGATTGAAAACTTTTCCTGTTTAAAGCGAGATTCAGGTTTGAAGTGCGTTAATGGCAGTTATCGTCTGTTATGTCTTACCGTAGAAAAATTGAGATGAGCTTGCATTCATAATTTTAGAAAAACGAAAAAGAAAATTTGCAAAGTGGTGGTTACATCTAAAATAAATTAATTTTTTTATTTTCAAAAGTTTTAATTTTTTTTTTAAATATAAAAAAATGTAATTTTTTTTAAGTTTGGGCCAAGTAGTTGGGTAAAACCCGAGATTTTATGTAGATCAAGTTTAGAAAACGTGGTTTCGAGAGAAACATGCTTAATGTTTTAAGAAGCTATAACTATAGCAACGAAAACATATTCTTAAAGCCATAATATTAAGGGTATGCGAAAAAAATCAATTATTACAAATTTTAAACGATACCCGCCTTAATTTTAATAAAAAAATTTATTTCGAAGAAACTGGTAAAAAACTGGCGAAATGACTTTTTTCAATTCAATTTTTTTTACATTTTCTATTATGCAAAAATTATTTTACATATTAAAAATATATTTTCGTAGCCTTTTCCTCCGTACCGACGCTGTTCATCTTACCGATGCAGGATAATCAAATTTTGTATCTCATAACCGACAGTTAATCGTTTTCAAAAGTTTTTCTTTTTGTAGAAAAAAAAATGTAAAAGAAAATGGAAATAACGATATTGAAATAAAATGATGGAAGTGGGGGAGAGGGGGCGCCACCTCAAACTTTTCTCAAGCTAATCTCAGAATGAAAATGATTATTTTTTTCTTTTAGTTGATGATGATCTTCTGGTCGGGGGTGGTGGTTGCCACCCTAAATATTATCGCCGACAACCGCCACTGTATCTACTGGTTTTGTATTAAACGGATCTCTATGTGTGTGTGTGTGTGTGTGTAGTTTGACAGAAAAAGAGCTGTAAAATTCAAACAGGCATGTAATTGAGAAGCCGTATCATAAAAATTTCAATCTATAATTTTTATTTTAAATTTAACTGAATTAGATTTTATACCACCAGTGGCGTAGGTTGTTTTTATTATTGAGTGTATTGAGGGTCCGGAATTTTGCTTTCTCATTTTGTTAACGAAATGAAATAAACACTGAAAAAGGTGTCTTAATAATCCCACATGAATAAATTTGACAAAACTTCGAAAAATAATAAATCGATTACTGTTTCGATAAATTTTTGATGACATTACCAAATTAAAATTTTTTTTCTTGATCTTATAGCAGTGCTTTGAATCAGTGCTTGTTTTCATTTTTATCGACTAAAACCTTTTAGAAATACTACTAATTTAAGAAAGTCGTTTTTCTAGTGATCGAAGAAACTTAATTTTGATGGAAACGACTTCAAAAACTATTTCAAAAATAAAAAAAACATAATTCCCTTCTAGTTTTATCATCTGTCATTTTATTTGTTGTTTTTAAGACACTAAAATTAAAATTTGTAAGCTAAATGACGTCATTAAGTTAAAAAATATTTTTCACTCAATTCAAGCCTTATGGAATTGTTTGGATTAGGATAATTATTGTACGAAATTTTTATTTAGCTACCAAAAATCGCAGAATTCCTTCTAGAAATATGACTGATTTGAGAGAATTCTATTTTTTCTAATAGTTCTCGATACCTAATTTTGTTAAAAATGAAAAGAACTATTTCGAAGATCTACACTATTCTATCATTTTACTTATGAATTCTAAGACACAAAAAAATTTTTGTAAGCTTCATGACGTCATCAACTTAAAGAATTTCTATTTTCTCAAATAAAGCGTTATGAAAGTTTGATAACTTGACTTCGAGGAAATTTGAGTCTGAATTTTTCATCTTTGCTGTCAACAACGAAATTCCTTCCAGAAAAATGATTCGATAGAAGTTCGTTTTTTTCTAATAGTCCTAGATATCTAGTGGTAAAAATGAAAAAAACGACTTCGAAATTCCATCATTTCCTTTCAGTTTTGTTATTCTATTCTTCTATTTACTGTTTCTATTTAATTTTTTCTCGAATTAAACTTTATGAAAGCGATCTGATTCAGGACAGTCGGTTAAGTTAGAATAATTTTAGTTCCTTGTGCTGGATGTCAACTTTTTTATACTGGCCAGACATCTAAAGCGTTGGAGCAACGTCCGAAACAATATCAGTGCGATTTGGCTAGGGGTGACATTCGTACCGATCTGACGCAGCACTCCAATAAAAAAAACACCGTTTTAATTTTCAGAAAACGAGAGTGCTGCAAATATGAGAAAAATCACAAAAAAGACTGAATCTAGAAATCAAATTGACAAAATTGCGTACCTAATAATTTTAGTAGGAACTTTTCATTTTTGCTATCGCGAAATGACGAAATTTCTCCTAGAACTATAACTGATTCGAAAGCAAATATTAGCAACCGACGCCTATGACTATACTATCAATTTTCCTATACATATTTACTGTATATTCGAAGCAGTGCCGGCTGCTTGGCTGGACGAGCATCGCTTTCCATTTAAGTGGATTGTCTTAAAAAACTCGGTGAAGCGCGAGCGAGGTACTACAAACAATATATAGAACGACCGACGCGACGCACATCGACAAAAAACCAAAGCGATCATCATTTTCTTTTAGTATGCAAAGAAGCATCCAGCCATCGACTGCTGCACCAGATAACCGGAATAGATTTTTCCTGGATAAAAAGGAATAATAATAAAAAAAATACTCATATTTATATATTCATCCCAATCCCGTTCGTGTCCCCCTCCTTTATCATATACATAGATAGATAGGAAGTATAAATATTTTACTGATGCTGAGGAAAGAGGGAGAGGAGTAACATCAAACCATAGAGACATGATGGTTTGGTTTGGACGACTGATGAAAACATTAACGATATCGAAAAGAGACGAAACGACAGTCGGTACAGACGTGATCTTGTTTATCGACTGTGGTCTGATATAGTAGATAAGGTAGAAGCACCAGTGTCCATTAGAGGAAATCACAAACAGTCACTTTAAAATGGAAAATAATTTTTTTAATCCTTCAGGAATATTTTTACCAGAAATTAATGGTACTTCAGTATCCGTTAGAGAAGACACCTCGAATATCCGTTATTCTTAAGAAAAAGATTAATTCTAAACGACTTAGCTACATAATTTGAAATATTTTGTGATCCCGAACTGGTATAATGGTTAGGGAATATTTTCAGCAAAACTTAATAGTGCTCCAGTATTCGCCCAAGGAGCACCACGACTATCCGTCATTTATATCCGTCATTCGTAAGAAAAGAATTAATTCGGGACGACTGAGCCATATAGGTACTATAAAATATTTATAATTTCCAAATGGTATAAAATGGTTAGGAATTCTGGCTTTTGTCTGGAAGGTTATGAGTTATTCGAACCACACTATCTTTCGATAGATAACGGCCGCATAAAAAAAGACAAATTTTTTTTAGAAATTTCAAAAAAAAAAAAATAGTCTTAAATAGTATGTCATACACCAAGGGACTAAAGTGTGAGTTTTAATACTGAGTGTGAAGTTTGTTGGCAGAGGGCTTGTAAAGACCCGAGGGTAACAAATCACACAAGGGATGAAAAAAAACACTTTAGTTCTGTGGTGTATATACTATTTTTTGCAATTCTGAATAATGTAAAATTTTAAATTAAATAAAAAATTAAGTACTTAAATGTTATTCAAATTGTATGTAATAATATTCCATCAAGTGTACTTTGAATAAATCAATCGAATTGTACAATACAATATAAATGTTTGTCTCTATCTACAAGTTTGAATTTGTTTATTATTTTTACTTATCTAGCAACGCTATTTAATTTAAGTAACATTTTTGTAAATTGTGCTTGCTGATTGGTTTAAAAGCGGGAGCAAAATAATTTTTTAGTCCCTTGGGACTAAAATTGAATCATTTAATCCCTTGAGACTAAAAGTGGCACCTTACTCCCTATTATGAGGAACTAAATCATGTCTTTTAGTCCCGGAATTGCAAAAAAATATATTACAGATTGTAAAAAAAATTTTCATAGAAAAATATATAACTCAAAACGCTCGAAACCTCATAATTTCTCTAGGGGTTGCTTTTTTAAACAAGATAAAGGAATAACTGGACCGGAGAACATTTTTATTTTTTATAATATTACAAAAAATTGCAATACATATACGTGTAAAATACTGAATGATACAATAATTCTTATGTAATGGTACTAATAAACCTAAAAAAATCAATAATTTATCGTAAATTAATAATATTCAAATTTCTTATATTTTCTTACATTCCATTCTCACTATGCACTTTGTTGGGCAAGACCGCCTAGCATATTAAGTCGTTGATGTGTACTGGTGCCTTTACCTTACCAATACCATGTACACTGTAGTTGTACAACACTGAGTAGGTAGATTGTATTTTTATGTAATTTGTTTGAAGTCGACTGTATAATTGAATTAGATTGTAACCTACTATTTTCTCTGTAGACCCCCTCCCCGCCCCTCTCGATTTTACATTCACCCACACACCGTTCGTTTGTTGTTCGAACGTTCCACGACAATTGCGTGGTTTGTACGTTTCCCGGGGTGGTAAGGAGCGGGGAGGAAGGATGATGGTGTATTAATTTTTAAGTATTTCAACTGGATAATTGAAAGATGAAATTTTTTTTGTAGCGTTTATCATCCTCACAATTTTCCCGAGTTTTCCCGCTATCTGTTGTGTGCGTACTGAAATTTTTTTTTATTGAATTTTTTTTTTATCGTGAATGATGTTAAAAGAAACCAAAACTGTAGGTATTGGGTAGACAACGGCATTTATGTTTTTTAGACGCGGGGGTATGAGTACGAGAGGGGTGGTACTTTTGTGGTGGGCGATTCTGGCAGTGTAAGAGGGGCGTAGGGGTTAGTAGTACATGGATAAAATTTATATTAAAATTCATAAATTATCAATACGTTAAGATGTAATATTAAAAATTTATTTTCTACATCACTTATTTTTAGATATAATTTAATTTTTTTTTTTGAACAGAAATTATTAAAAAGTAATTTAAAATTTTTTTTATTTCTGGATTTTTTTTTCCATTTAAATTATAATATAGGACCGTGTTTCAGTTTATTGAAAACTGGAGAACGGTATTACGATAAAACTTGGGATAATATTCGGAATATGTAATTTAGGGAATTTTTTTTTTTGTGTTATTTATATAAGTATTCAGGGTTGTTCAGCAGTTTTATTCAAAAAAAAAAAAAAAAAAAAAAATTAATTCTAAGGCTTCTAAAAACATTTTTTTATTATTTTTGGTCCAATGGTTTTAAAATTTAATCTTTTATATTATATTTCTAAAGCTAAAATTTTGATTATAAAACTATAGGCTTTTTCCATAGTGTAATTTTGATAAGATTTAAATATACATAAGTAGGTAAATAAGAAAAGCTTTGACTGCTCACTGACGGAACCCTAATTGTGGTGTAACTTAAAATTACTGGTTTCAACTTGATTTTCATCGTAGGCAGGGGCGCACCTACAATTATTTTCCCTGCAAAAAGCAAGTGATGATCAAAACAAAAAACCTCAAATTGAACATTGTGGCACCCCTAAACTTGCGCCTTTGGTATCCCTAACAACCTGAACGGGGCACGTGTCCCCGCTGCGACCACCTAGATCCGGTCCTGACCGTAGGAACTAAATCTCTTTAAATATATATATTTTCTTTCATTTTGTCTAATAAGACTTCCAAAAATATTATTTTATTTTTTTATTAAATACTAGCTGTACCCGCGACGTCGTTCGCGCGACGCATTGTTATAAACTCAATGAGAAGTATATAAGTGTGTATAATTATACAGAACTTGCATAGAACAATAATTTTTGCGTAATGCATATGCACTTGCTCAAAATAATTTTTCGATTTTCCCGTGAGAATGAGACATTTTCCCGGAGTAAAGAGTATCTTGTATGTTGACCCAGGCAATAATTTATCACCATGTAGCAAATTTCATAAAAATCCGGTCAATTATTTTTGCGTAATGTGTGCACATGCTCAGAATGGTTTTTCTATTTTCCCGTGGGAATGAGAGATTTTCCCGGAATAAAAAGTATGCTAGATATTGATCCAGGTAATAAGTTATCACCACATCAAATTTCATTAAAATCCGTCCAGTAGTTTTTGCGCGATGCGTGAACAGACTGTGATCGATAACTGTTTACAGCACCCGTACAATTTTCAAAAAATATTCTATGTATAGAAATGATCTTGTTACATTTTTACCGAAAATCATCTAGATTGTCAAACACAATCGCTTCTACGGAACATTCGCTGCAAAAGAACAAAATATTTTGCATCACTTTTAAACATTCATATAATTTGATATAGTATAAGTTAAAATCAAGATGTCTATAAGGTAGGTATGTAAAATTAAATATGTAAATATGATGTTCCAAAATACATCAATACCATTCATATTTCACGTCTCCCCCAGTCCCCCCTTCCTCCGCCCTCGATTAAACCCGTTCACCACCCAACATTGACAATAATTCATTGATGACTTAATTTAAACACGGTTACCATGGGCAACCATCGATCGCGGCATCTCACTTATGACAATAATTTATAAATATCGTCACATCTTTATTTATAAGGTCCCTGATGGCTTGTGTCTATCTATGCTTGTGTATACGGTGATTATAATCATCTGCGATGTTACGACATACAACGACAACGTAACGGATTTGATAATAACGGGCCCCGTGTAACGAACGAACGAGCGAGTGCCTATACTGTGCACGGCTGTGAATGTGAGGCATTACCAAATGAATATTCACAAGTTATTAAAATCTGAACACGATCTGAATTTAGTTTTGACTAAAATATTATGTAATGTAATAATCAAGGAAGTGGCGGAAGAAGGGGTATATACCTACTTGCTGCAATAGATAGGTGTAAATGTACGGGCGGGGGGGGGGGGGGAACTATAAGGACGTTATCAGACGTTATCGTCAAAATTCATACGAAACTGTGGTGGATTGAAAATCGAAGCTTTAAGGGGGGTATTCTAGTACAGCAAGGCTCGATTTTGAGGTGATTATACGGGTGTAATAAAGAAAAAAAAAACAGTAAACATTTTTTTAACTTTTTTTTTTTGATATTTTGAAAAGTGTAAAAATGTATAAAAATTTTAAAAAAATTCAAAATTGAAATCGGTACAGGTCGGCAAAGTGGGAACTCAAAAAAAAGGTATCTCCTGGTTGACGGGATTCCTACCCTCCTGGTGATCTTTAGTTGGACGTAGCCGATTTGCGAAAATAAATTTTTTTCTCAGAATAGCGTCCATTTAAAAAAAAATCATTTTTTCGCCACCTTTTTTCAACTTTAGGAATTTTTTAAAATAGTAAAAACAAAAAAATCGAAAAACCTCTACGTCGGACCAATTTTGATAGTATTAAAAAGGTCTGTTTTATTTAGAACTTGAAATATCATGTCAACCGTATCGAAAAAAGTAGCTTCGAGTAATTTATATTAAAAATTTTAATTTAACACAGAAAAGTTACACAGTACACACGGAAAAAATCACTATACCTCTGAAAATAATTCGAATTTCCGTAAATCCTTTTAGAGGTTTATTCTTAAAGGTGTAAACTTTGAAAATATGAAAAAAAAAATTTTTTTCGTATTTCTGGACTTGAATACCCCTTTAACATGAGATTCTAGTCTGCAGATGTGAATTGAGACCGTTTTTCTAGACTAAATAAAAAAACAAGGAGGGGGGGGACTTATTGTATTATTAAGGTCATGTTTGAAACACGAATAACTTTAACTGACTGCATAGATGTTTCTTTAATGTCAAATCAGTCTGCAGAAACATTATTTGGTATTTCGAATTTTGAGCATATTTTGAGTTACATCACTGGACCAAAAATTATTAAAAAAATTTTAGAATCCTTAGCACAAGCTGTTTAAGATGAAACCTCATATGGTTGCTTGAATCAGACTGACCCCCATTATAACACAAAATCTTTTTTTCTAAACATTAACCGGCGATAGACATATGTACGTCATCAAGGCCCAATATTATGTCAAATCTTAAATACCTATGTTGAATATAGTTTCCAAGGAAAACCTCTGTGACAGACGGACGGACGTGAATTCGTGGAAGTTTCATACTGATTAAACCTTTTTTTAAAGTTGTTAACGTAAAAGCCCCTATACTCGAACGTGATTCAATACTCGAACAGTTTTGATATTATTTTTTTGTTACTCAAGCGGGAGAAGTACTAACTTGGCGTACACATTTCTGTACGCAATATAACTCTTTACACACTGTACTCTTCCCACATAGTTTTTTGTGTGCGGAAAGTAAACTTTCTACACGCAAAATTTAATCAAAACACGCAAGACCGCCTCTTGATTTTTCATTCAATAAAAATTTCATAATTATTTCTGTAGAAACCACCAACAAAATAATTTAAACAATATTTAATTCAGAAAAAAAAGACGAACAATCAAAAATATTATTTTAAAAAGTAATAAAAATGTCAAAAATAGTGATAATAATTGAAAAAAGTATGTGAAATTCGTAATAAAGAATAGTATGTGCAACTCGTGCGGGATTGTCGATTGCCCCACTCCAGCGAATGAGCGCACTCACTACGTTCGTGCGCTCAACTTTGCTTTCGTGAGCAATCGACAATTTCCCGCACTTATTGCACAATATACTATATCGGTTTCTTTTAGAAATAACTTCATTAATATATAAAATATCAAAAATGTTCCAGTATTGAATCGCGTTCTGGTACAGGGAGCTTTACCCAATATGATATAATATGAAATCTGAATTTTTCTTTTAAACTAAGGAGTATAAATTTTTCTGCGGAACTAAAGTTCTCATATAATTTTTTTTTTAGAGGCTGTTAAAATTAAATGGGAATTACTTGTATTTGGACAGTAAATTAAATATACATCACAATCAGAAAGAAATTCGAAAAAAAATTATATTAATAGGAAACGAGGATTAGAATCGTCCGTTTTTCCGTTTCCACGAAATCTTCCTTCACCCCCCCCCCCCCCTCCCCCCACTTCCCTCTCGAACGACTTGGTCGATGCGATGGTGTACAGTGACAGAAATAAAATTTACTGACATTTATTACCAACCGAAGCAAAACCGAAATAGAAAATTTATAAGTGGCACTAGACACAAACAGAGTACAATTCGTTGTCTTTTTATATCTCTGTGTGTGTGTGTGTGTGTGTGTGTGTGTGTTAGTGATTGTTTAATGTCACACGAAGACAGAAACATATCCAAACACAATTTTTTTTCCGCCCGAACATGTTCTGGTAGCGAGCGAATGATAAGATGCGAGACGGAGCGAAGATGAGAAAAAAATTCGTAAGGGAACATTCATTTAAAAATCGAATAGCATGTCGCAATTCATTTTCTTTAACAAACTTTGAATTTACCGAGTTTTTCGTATTTGACACACTATACGCGTGGGCTGCGTTGCGGGTGCGGGACGAAGGGAGAGTTAGGAGGCGTTCAAATTAAACAATCTTTTCGTTTTTCTTTTTTTTTCGTAAAACAATCGAATGATTTGTATTTAGAGTGATTGTTTAATACGATCTAATTTGAAACTCTTAAAAAGCATATAAGAAAATTCATTTGAAACATTTTTTGAAGAAGGATTTTGGTGGAATTGACTGGGAAAAAAAATTTATCCTTTGCCTATAGCGTCGTCCATTAAAACCATACTAAAAAAAAAGAAGGAGAGCAGTTTTTATCTCGAGTGATGATATGTAACAAAGAGGAGGGAAAGGGGTCCAACGAAATCAACCTAAAGCGACGTTTGAAGTAGTAACATCGATTTTATTATATTTCTATTTTATAGTCAAATCATCATAAATGAAAGATTAAAGGAGGAATCCAGAATTTGAACTGTAATATTAAGTAGAGGATTCAAAACATTATGATACAGCGTGATCAAGGAGCAGGGAAGCGGGAGTCAAAAAATCCTGAATTATTTGTCACGAATTTTATGAATGGTCTCCATTCCTTATTTCAACGAAATTTTTAATGAGAATTAAACTCGGGATATCTTCCTTTGGCTGTGATCTTGGTCAAAACACACGATTTCCCTGTCAAATCTATGTTAAGAAATTTTTTAATTTTATGAGTAAAATTAGTCTTGGTGTTCCCAAGACCAATACTAATACTTTACCAAAGTACGATCAGTACCACGAATATGGTCACAAGATCAATATTAAGATTTGAGCTAATAAGACCAAAAAAGATGCAAGACTAATTTATGGAATAGCTTCCATGTTCGTAAAAGTTTTCAGTGAATACAATTTAAAAATGAAGATTACTACCTACAATTTTGATTCCTGGGGATCAAGATTATTAGGGTCTTCTTAGCCTTGGATTGCTCCAGACAAATTTTGAACAGAGACATAAATTAACAAAAAATAATTTTGCTCGTCTTAAAATAGCTTGAACATGAAACAAATAAAATATATCAGTGTAAAAAACACAGCGGAAAAAGTTTTTTCCCAGATAACGGAAATTGGTATTTGTCGCGCGATATAACGAAATAAAAAATATATCGAAGAACAAATTGTCAGAACAGATACGAACGACACTTACAATGCCCTCCAGGGACTAAAATTTCGTCTGTATAAAAAAAATTCTTGAGGTCGAAAATTAAAAATTTGTCGTATTTACCAAAAAAAAAAAATTTTTGAAACCACTTAAACAAAATTTTCCATTATTTTTGCTCCCTTCCAAAATGCATCACTAACAATACATTCTCTAGTCAGCAATAAAATGTACTGATCGAAAATTTCGATATGCAAATTTGGTATCGCAAAACGTTCCGTTTTATTGACAAGATTAGAATCGCAGTTGTAATAAAATATCGTTTATATAGGTACCATATTTGCGATTGTCTTCTATATTATGTATATATTGATAGTGAACACATGTGTAAAGTATTTTCATATCATAAACAATACTATCCTTGTTTTCGAAGTGCTTTCTAACTGTTCTAATATGCCATACATACATATACACACAATATGTGTTTTGGTAAATACTTACGTTCGAGAATGGTTTAAGGGTACAAAATTAATATATTCAAATCTGAGTGAATGTTGCGTTTAGGTATACTATTTTATTATTCAATGGAAATTTGTTTAGGCAATCGAACTGTAAGAAATTTTGTTAAAAAATGTTAAACATTAAGGGGTGCAATATACAGGGTGTAAAACAAATAACTTTCGTCCTTTTGTGGGGTGACTCATAGCACCCTGTAGGCACTAAAACCGCGGGAATTTTTTCGGAATTAACAGTCGCGTCACCCCTCAAAAGGATAAGAGTTATTTCCCTTACACCCTGTATATATATATATATATCACACACACACACACACACACATATATATATATATATATATATATATATATATATATATATATATATACAGGGTGTAATGGAAATAACTCTTATCCTTTTGAGGGCTGACGACTGTTAATTCCGAAAAAATTCCTGCGGTTTTAGTGTCTACAGGGTGCTATGAGTCACCCCACAAAGGGACGAAAGTTATTTGCTTTACACCCTGTATATTTACGTTTAGGAAAACTAGCAGAATTTCATATTTTTTCGAAAGTTAAATTAAAATTTATTCAAATTAGACATCAAGCTTTGCAACGAAAAATATTTGAAAATAGGAAATGTTACAACTGGATTTCCAAAACATTTTGCTAGTTTGTCTAAAATCAAAAATTCAATAATTTTTACTGTCTGAAATGCTACTTTTTTATTTTGTTTTAAAGTCATTGTTTCCTTAAAATAAGATTTTTTTCTGTAATTTTGGAACAAAATAGGGTGTAAACTGTCACTTTTAGTACCAAGAAACTAAAAACACTTTTTCCAGCGCTTTTAATCCAATTAGCAATTGGAATTTTTACAGAACGGCAATCGGCAATCGGCAAGCGAAACTTAACTTAAAATACGTTGCTAGGTAATGAACTACTTACTAAAAATAATAATAAAAAAAATTCAGACTTGTAAATAAAGACAAACAGTTATATGGGTCTTGTTCAGTTTGTTCAAATTCTCCACAGTAGAGTTGATGTCATATTATTTTACACAAGTTAATGACATTTAAAAAGGTTTTAATATTTTTTATTATAAAAAGTTATTTAAAATAGGGCCTTCACAGAGATCAAGAGTTACCCTTTAGTTCTCTAGTCAAAATTAAATTAGCTAAAAATACAATTTTTTTCCTATAGTGAAAATTATCATTAAAATAAAAAAAATCTTTTTTTATGGACCAGCCACTATTCTAAAAATTAAGTGTACAAACCTTCAAGGCAATCGATACAATAGTAAATTTTTAGAATTTATATTCAGCTCTGAAATGTTTTTTTTTTTTCCGAGAAGTTTAAGGTCTTGAGTGAGAAAGTACAAAAAGCATGGATTTTCTTTAACTTACACATAAATATCAATCTATTCCGATTTTTATAAAATTTTCTAAAATGATTTTTGAGATAATTTACCCAAAGAAAATACCATAAAAAAAGATGTCACCCCCACCCAAATAAAGTAAATAAACGCATATAGCCCCTTAAGTGGATCCGAATGATACAATTAACGTTACAGAAATTGATATATTGAGCAACCATTCGCATCTCATCTTTAATGACGAAAATCAAATTCATTCAAAAACAAACAAATCATTGTGTCATTTATTATGAATTTTCCGGACTAGGAAAATAAATTTTGACATAAAATTTTCCACCATCAATTCAAAATTATTATTACACTTACTCTATATGATCGAACCATCAAATTATGATTCCGTGATATGACGAAGAAACATTTTAACAATTTGAAGAGGGTTTTCCATAATCTAAATGGGCAATACATACATATATTAGATCAATCCATCTATCCCAGCCATCCAATATGTTACTACAGGGACGTCGTGAAGGGAGGGGCGAGGGGGATGGGTGGGTGTGTGAGATTTGGGTGATGTGTTTTACATTCTCTAATACAATAAAGGTGTTCGACTATATCATAGCTGGTGGTAAGTAATAAAGTGATTGATCTTAGTCAAGCAGGCGGGCAGGCAGTGCGTCTGTAGCATTTACCGCGCGTTCGTTACTGACTGACTGACTGGTCGCTCTGACAGTTTTCGTGATAGATTGTACTAATTAAATAAGTGACCAATCATAATCACTTCATTCGACGCCCCGAATATCGCCGAAACAAGAATATTATTATGGAAAGAATGGAACGTCAAACAATCAATCCATTGGCGCACGTGGAGTAAGTTTTGGTGGATCATTGGTATAGCAGATACCTACATGAAAGCGGGTCCAAAAAATTTCGACTCGAATAAAAATTAATTTTTGTTGTTTTTCTCTTTTTAGTGTAAAACCTAAAAGGTTTTATGCCGAAACTTCTCTGTACAGGGGCGTAATTACAAATTTTGCGTCTTGGAGAGTTTCTGACTCAAGCGTCCTGTCCTAAATGTCCATTTTTTCATTGGCCAGCAAAAAAAAGGCTTTCCAGTTTTTGCAAATTTTCAAAATTCAAAATTCTTACTTCCCTTGTTGCACTCGTACTTTTTTCGGTTGCGCCCGGGAACGACTGCTCTATCTGCTCCATTGTAAATACGCTTCTGTCCCTGCATAGAAGTGGGTATTTTCTTAATTATTAACTATCACAATCAAAATATCAAATAATGAATCATAGAAAAAATTAGAATCCGTAATCGTCCAGTTTCACCTTCAAACTTTCATTTAATTTAAAAAAAAATATATAATTAAAAATCTTACCAGTCGATTAGTTTTGATATTTAAAGTTCGGAGACATACCTTTCTGTCCGTCCGTCTGTCACATGACCATAATTTTTACTGTTAGAAAGGACTCTTAAAATGAAGCTAGGATTCCTTTTACCTGCTTATTACGAAATGCAACTTTTCAATCGTAGTTCCAAAAAGTGAAAGTACTTTATAATAAAATTCAATTAAAAGTTCCGCTAAGGAGATATAGGTAACCAGATTTTTGGAAGACAACTCAAAGTCGTTAAGGAAAATCTAGGCTGTCTAATTTTATGCTAAAACGTAAGAAATATAAATCCTATATTTTAACATTTATGGAATTCAAACCAACGCGTATTAGAGGAGATTGCTAATAATTTTTTCTTACATTTCGTTCCCAAATAACCCAATAAATTCGCTTCTAATCCGATTAGATATCTACCAGATAAAAACCGACGAGAAATATAAAAACAAAATGATATTATGCCCTCAACAAAAAAAATTTTTGATAATACAAAAAAACATATATAATATATCATACAACTAATATTTGCAAATAAATATGCAAAACATCATTGTAGAAAAAATTGTTATCAAAAAATAGTATCACACGCTAAGTTGAAGAAACCATTTACGCGCATTTATTCCGTCCCGCTTTCCGCACGCAAAAAAACAATCGTATTTTCTCGTACGAGAAGTACGCGCGGTGATTTCAGAATCACCAATAAATCCCCATGACAAATAAAACAGTTCCAACAACATATTTAAATAGACCAATAATAAAAAAGGATATACATACATATATGTAATATAAATATGATTTTTTGAAGTGGACATTTTATGTCACCCACTTTATGCCCGCAAGTAAAACAATTTTATTCATAGGCAAACATAGGCAAAGAGGCAATGCGAATGACTCTATACGACTTATATAAAATATAAATATTATACTACAGTCTATATGTGATACCGCAATGGCAAGCAATTTTCTATAGCTATAACTGGCCTCAATATTTTTCGTTGCCTTATCAATCTTTTAATATTAAAAGCAAAAAAATATTTTTATTATATGATAAATATACAGGATGTCGATTTTCGAACGTACCGCAGACATTTCGAGACTAACCACTGAATAGTGATTTTCGAATTAATTTTCCAAAATTTTGATTTCTGTCATCAAAATAGTGTATTAACGGAATCTTCTAGCCTAGAGAGAAAAAATTATAAAAAAAAAGCTATAAATATATTTTTTTTAAAAATGTTTTTTACCATCAATTTTATGGTTGATGAAAAATACGCTGCCAATGGGGTGTGGCACACAGATTCCTCGTATGAAATAATAAAGATATTTTAGAAACTAACCCCCAAAATACTTTAAAAATTTCAGCGAAATGGGACTAGCAGTAAATAAGATAATGGCATTTAATGGGATTTCATGGTAGCGGCGTAGCTACCGTTACTCCGATTTCGGATTAAATTCATAGGGCACCATCTAGAAACCAAACTGCATAATTTCTGACAATTTCATAAAAAACAATCGAATAGTTCAGAAGTTATGCCACTTGGTGCCAACTGGCGACACACAGACGGACAGACAGACGAACGGACGGGCAGACACCAAACCAAAATTGTTCAGGAAGCTCTAAAACGTAAGATGTGCGTAAAAAAATTTATTTTGGAGGAAGAAATTTTTTATTTTTCAAAAGTGATCAGAATGCTTTTGCTACTTTAATAGTCTCGGAAGCAAAAAAAAAGATTCAGGCTTAGAAAAGTTGTAATTCAGGCAGGAACTACAATGAAAAAAAATTGTAAGAAATTAAAAAATGGCGGCTGTTTGAAAGAAATTATTTATTTGGACGTCTTCAAAGTTTTTATTTATGTATTTTTTAAAATAGTGAAAATTAAAATTTCAACGCAACATGAATTGAAGGAACATGCCAAATTCGAAATATCATATTGACCAACTTGAAAAATGTAGTTTCAAGAAGAATGCATTTAAACTTTTAAAGTATAGCTAATACCTGAACCTACCGTATTAAAATCACGATAACTTTGTAATTTTCTCCAAAAATTTCCGTAAAAGTTCATAATCTGACTTCAGATTAATCTGCCTAATTTACTACCAAAATGGTACATGCTTTGTATAAAATTACACCCGGTACCCTACGAAAAACTTATAAAAAATATTTTGTGGATTTTCTACCATCTTTGGCAATATAAAAAAATAAGTTTGATATTTATATTTTCTTCGCTACTAACCAAAAAATAAAATTTATAAATCTGCTATTTTCAAAATTTGATGGGTTTCTGCTCCCTGCATTTCATTTCAAGTCTGCCGCCATCCAACAGTCATTATTTAACGAATTACTGGTCGACCGCAGTACTTAAATGGTTAATAACAATTTTTTTCTTTCAGACAACGAATGGGTCATAATAAGTTTTACGTCCAATTTTACTTCGTCGAAAATTCAATTATAGCGTTGTTTTAAGATTTTTTTTTTTGGAATATTCTTGGCTGTTGCGTCATCACCGTTGTATTTTCAATCATCATAAACAAGAGTATTAAACATACACGTATTAACCATCAAGTCATAAAACCATTTTACCCCTCAAATTCAATACCAATAATACGTTTTATCCTGTCTCTACCATGTATGGATGTAATTTGGTCAATCATATCTTTTCATCAATACCACACACACAGACAGTCAGTGGCCTACAGAACGTCCTGACTGTCACCACGGATATTGAAAGTTATGATGTCCTACATTTATTACAATCTCCTGGTGGCTAGCGTATAGAACAGACCACATTTAATAAAACATAACTTATAATCAAAATCGTATAAAAATAATTTTCTATAAAACCAATATCAACGACAACCGGGTAACAGCGCACTTTAGTAGCCATCACAAAACCAATGGATGTACGTACGCACGGGTTTCGTCGACGCAAAGATTCGCCACTGACACTAATAGTTCTAATAATTTTCGGAATTTATCGCGCAAACACAAAATTGAAGGAATTGTACAGAGGTTCTCAAACAAATATGTTTATAGTAGCGGGATTGAAAAAAAATGATGAAAAGTGATTGAAAAGTTGGCTAAAGTTAACTTGTGGGGTTTTGAAGCAAATTTCGTACAGTAATATAACAATTTTACACGTTTTAGTGCATTTACATTGCAGAAATTTGTACATTCAAGGGTAGATATATGTAGAAATGATTTAGAAATTCCGAACAAATGGCGGATTCTTTTGGAATAGCGGTTATTCAACAAAGTTACTGGCATACTATGTATTCGTTTTTACATGATTATTCTTATTTCTTTTAGGTGAATTTCCATTTTGGAAAATTTCGCTTATTACAACGGGTGCAATGAAAAGACCTGAGCCCGGGACTATGGCAGAAATTTGTTTTGAGGCCTCGAGAAACCGAAAATGAGGTTCACTAAAATTTGTATATATGTATATATGTGTCTGCGCGATAACTCTCGAACGAACCATCCAATCTTTACGAAATTTGGTGAGAAGGTCAAACGTCGCAATAGCTTGGATAAGTTCGTCAGCCAGATACGTCCGATTTTTACAGGCCAAAATTTTGGCCATTTTTCGCTATTTGTTTAATTTTTTCTACACCATCGAAAAGAGCGTAAAAAATTGCATAAGACAAGCTTCTAAAATATTGTTCTAAGTGAACTAGCTTTTGAGAAAAATTAAGGAATTTGCTGAATTTTTTTTACAATAAATGCTTCTTCATTTTTATTATTACAATAACAATATTTATATGTTTCATTATTCAAAGTAAAAATAAACTAACTTTTCAAGAGCATGTCATCACCGATTTTGAAAATGTGTTTACTGTTAGAGAGCTAAACTATTTTAGATGGATATAAGTTATGTTGCGGTCCCAAAAGCGCCAAAAATAAAACTACCAAAGCGATTTTGAAAATTTTCTCACCTTTTAAAAGTTAAATTCTTTTAAATGCA
The DNA here is from genome assembly GCA_035578155.1 of Brachynemurus nebulosus. Lineage (NCBI taxonomy): Eukaryota > Metazoa > Arthropoda > Insecta > Neuroptera > Myrmeleontidae > Brachynemurus > Brachynemurus nebulosus. The sequence continues at coordinate 4,973,176 of JAPWDM010000009.1, read as the reverse complement.
TATATGCTATAATATATGAAATTCGCCAAGATCCTGGGGGCCCAAAGCGCTAAAAATTAACTACTTAATCGATTTTGAAAATTTTTTCACAGTTAAAGAGCTAAACTATTTTAGATGGATACAGGTTGTTGTATGAGATTCGCCAGTGCCCAGTCTTTAGAAATTCACTATGTTATGCAAGATGCTACGACAGGGGCATTTTGTTTTAATTTTATTATAAAGTTACATTTGTAGTGAAAAAACGCATATTTAAATGTGATTTTTATTTCGTTTTCGTAAATATTTTGGTATCATTGTAACTTTATTACCTTTGATGTAGAATTGCTGTGATCTTACTACTTTTGATACGGAACTATTGTCACCTGACAATAATAGCAGCTATAATAAACAGTGGTACCTAACTTTGCAATTTTATTAACTGTACATTACTTATCAAAAATTGAGTAACTGATGAATTGTCAGTTTTTCATTAATTCTGTTAATAGATATCAATTTTGTATGGAATCCTTGATAGTACCTACGCCAGTCAAACTCACACTCCACCAAATTTGTTTTCCATATCGAAACGTCATAATTTTATTACCCAATAAAATTTACTACATCCGAAAATTGTCCAATAAGAACCAACTTAAAAATTCGACTTCAGTAACGACACAACTATACAAACCACTTATTACACAATATGTAAATTTTTTGAAAAATTGATGTAGTTACGGATTTATTGAACTTAGATTTCCGGCATTGCGACCGCATAAATACCGGTTGAATGCTCCATCCAATAGGCAATAAAAAGTCGAACAATATGCTATAGTAATAGAAGAATGAATATTATTGGAAGCATCGATGCTTGAGCAATAAATGGTCCATGACGATTTTAACAAGCGTAATGCTCTTACGTCATGCACGCGCCATCTCATTTCAACCGCAATGTATTTTTAATAGTTTTATCTCACTCGAATCGTCATCAGACAGGGATGGAATTTTTGAGGTAATAAGAAATAATGTGATTCAAATTGGCGGTATCTATATGATTGTATCGTTCAAGTTCGAACTTACGATATTTCAGCCCAAAAATTGAGAGAAAATTCCATCAAATAATATTCTGAAATATGGAAGATAAAAAAAAAGTGCGTGGTGAACACGGATTCAGTTAGGGTTCCTCAGTAGCCAGAGGGTATTTTAGTATACTTTGTCTTTGAAGGACTGGTACACTAGATGAAAGTTTGGTCCAGTGACAAGACACTTGGAACTACGACCAAAGGGGCCCGGGTTCGATTTCTGCTACGACGAGGAGTTTTGGTAATGGGTGGAATGTTCGGAAACCTAATAAAAGCGTCTGGAAGTAGTTCGGAAAAGCATCACCGTGAACTTTCTAGAATAATTTAGAAGGAACACAGTTAGGAGGAGGGTAGTCATTCAATCGGAGTTTGATAGGACCGATGTAATTGAGTCAGTCTCTACCTAATGAGTGTATATACAAAATTTCATATTCCGAGGTCGAAAAAGTAGCAATTTTTTGAAGTGTGACAGACAGACCGATTTGACTACATGATATGACCTTCTAAATTTTTTTCTTCGGAACCCAAAAAAGCATTATTACACCATCAACAGGAACTTTAATATTAAAATATGTTATATTCTCTTGTATCAATGTTCAAACTTGACAATAAATATTAAACCCTGAAGGCTTTAATGTTAAACACAAAGATACAAAATTTACACCACCTTCTCGTCCCTCACTCCCCTGCGCCGAGTTCCGCCTTCTCTTTCCAACCAACGCGATTGCAAAATAGTATAGTACTTATAGTCGTCTAGTTTACAAAAAAGGGTACTTAATCAGGGTAAAAAGAATTGTATACCGCCACCACCGCAACAGCCACCGCATGATCTACCCCCATCCCCTGCCCACTGTTTCCCCACCCTAAACGCTGTGCCGTTTGAAAAGGAATTGAGTGAATATTTTTTTTTTTTGTTGAGCTTCATAAAAAATTAAGAAGTAATATACAATATTTTTTGTGTTCTATTATTTGATTTTTTATTTGTTTGAGTGTTCAACCATGTCGATAAAATTGATTACGGCAAAATGTTGTGGTACAAAAGAAATTTTTTTATCCAAAGGAAATATACCTGATAGGTACGCCGACATGTATTTTTAATATTTTCCTTTTTTGCTTCTATATGTACTTCCAATTTAAATAATTGGAAAAAAATGTTAAAAGACTCTATTCGGTTGGAAAAATTAAATGAAATTAACTTCATAATTTCTGGGTAGGTATAAAAATTGATTCAGGAATCGTGAGTTTACGTTCCAACTGAAGAAAGATTTAGAATTCACAGTGTTTTCGAAGTTAGTCTTAAACGTATTCTCTGGTGCCCTCTACTGGTGCCTTTTAGCGAATTTCCAAAATGGAATTCAGCTATTACAGCCACTGTCATGACGCGACTTGAGCCCGGAACTATGGCAGAAATTTGTTTTGAGGTCCCTAGAAACCGAAAATAATATTCACTAAAATTTATATATATATATATATATATATATATATATATATATATATATATATATATATATATATATATATATATTTGTGTGTGTGTCCGCGCGATAACTCTCGAACGAACTATCCAATTCTTACGAAATTTGGTGAAAACATTGGAAGTCTCAAACCCTTGGACGAGTTCGTCAGCCAGATACGTCGGATGCCAGGAACATGGTTTTTGTTCTTGTAAAAAGTTAGTTTTTTGCCAAAATTTCCACTTATTCAAAAATTTTTTTACACCATTTAAAAGAGGAGAAATAATTACATAAAAAAGGTCTTTAAACTATTCTTCTATGTCAACTAGTTTCAGAGAAAAACTAATTTTTATAAACGGAAATTCGCTATGTTATGCAGGATGCTGCGACAGGGGTATTTAGTTATAGTACCAGAGGGGAAGGGAAACTTTAACCACGTTACCGATTTTTACCGGATCTTGTATAGGGGAGAGCTAGGACTTGAAAGGTATGCGTGTGCAACCGGCTTCTTAAAGGAACTATGCTGATATGCATCTAAAATTGCAAAAGTAAATTGCGAAAAACCTTCACGAGCATATAGTCGTCCGAGGGATTCGATCCCTTGACTTATCAGTGCACAAGTACTAGAGCCTAAGTACGTTCGGCTACTCAACTGGCTGTATATGGGGTAGTAAAAGGGACAAAATTTGGTGACTTTTCTTCTAATGGTTCTAAAATTATCGCGACTGTTAAACTTTGGCGAAATAATCGAAAAATTTTGATTTTTCCGATTTTCTCTAGAGCTAAACCCATTGATTTAAGGGCAAATTTTTTTTTAATAAACCACGTGAATTTCACGTGACGAATTTTAAATTTTAGTTTTTCGAAGGCTACTACAGTGTTGAAATTTTTTTAATTTTGGAACAATATTGAACTTATACAATGCCTTTTTACAATAATCGAATTTGGAGTCGCTTCGAACTGGTGGAGTCGCTTCACTACGTCGGAATCTAAACAAATTCAAGTAATATTTTCTGTTTCTTCTGCCTGGCTCTCCTTACTACCCTGACGAATTATTCAAAATTATCAAATTGCTAGCAGAATTTATAATACCTCTGCACCCAAAATTCTTTTCGTCAATTAATGTGACGTTCAAATAAACCGAAAATAGTGCTAAATTTGAAGAATCATTTCAGAATCCGACATATATGATATAATATTATCAATTAACGTTCTAGCATTCGTCGGCCTCTATGCTCATTGTTGAGTAAAAATCATGGCAGCAAATAATATATATATATCTTGGCAATAAATTTTTATGTTGCCACAAAACATTTTTACTTGCCGACTGATGGGCTCATAACAAAATTGTATTTGAGCATTAAATTTTTCCTCTTATTACGCGGGTAATAATCCAATCTCATATATACAATTATTAGCCAAGGTACTACATATCAACAGAAAATTTTATCAAAATATTTCAAAACATCATCACAATATACCTAAGTATAGAGCAAGTGTTGAGGCTATCGTTTTTCATTTATAGCAACAACAACAATAACAATAGCAGCCCAAACGGCAGCCCAATACTTACACCAGCCCAATACACAATCCCTTCGTTCATTTCTCTTCATCATTTACAAATATTTCGTTTTCTTTTGTACATCGAAAAAATAACAACACATTTCGAGAGACAAAAGATCGAGCGACACTCAAGCGTCAAAAGTATGGTTCGTGAGTGAAAGGAGAAATTTTCGCGACAGGAAGAGTGCGAGTCTTTTAAAAAAAAAATGTCTAGTTTCCAATTTTGGAAACAGAGCTTGTAGGATTTATTGGCCCGCAAAAAGACTGCAGCATCTATATTTTGAAATTTGCGTCCCAAACTTACCAAGAGGATTATGCCTGAAGTATCATTTAAAAAAACCACAGAATACGGTTCCAAAATGCAAATATTACCTAGGGCAATCTATTAAGGTACCATCACAGTATGATTTGCCGAAAACTAGTGAATATTCACAATTTTTTTCGGATGGATAGGATGGGGGAATGGGGATGAATTATTTTTACGATTAACACCACTATTTAACAATACAAAAATATTTTTTTTATTTATTTTTATTTATGGGAGCTTTTTTTTGAAATCTTCCTGTTTTTCCACACGGAAAACTGTAAAAAATTTTATACTTTTTATTCAAACCGCCGCCATTTTTTGAAATTTCAAGAAAAAAAAGCTCCCATAGGAACATGGTGGCTTACCTACAGATTGATAATCTATTTGATTTTTTTTTTCAGATAAAAACTGCCGCCGCAATCGTGGGCACCGAATTTTCGGCCTTTTTTAAATACAGTTTTTTCAAAAAATTATAATAATTATAAAAAATAAATAATAATAAATAAAAGAAGAATATTTTTGTATTGTTAAATAGTGGTATTAATCGTAAAAAACAATTCATCCCTATTCCCCCATTCTATCCATCCGAAAAAAAATTGTGAATATTGACTATTTTTTGGCAAATCACACTATGATGGTACTTTAACTCAAAATGTGATCAGTTTTCCAAATATTTTCTTTTTCACAGTGATGGTCATGGATCATTACGACTAAAGCCCAACTGATATATTGTATTAACAACCGTAGCCCGTTCTCTGTCTAGGCACTATACATAAGAGAGATACAATAGATACTACAAGTCTGCTGCACAATACTCCTACAGTGCTTAGACATAGACGGAACTATCGTTTATGTATCATATAAATGTACGCTTTTGTACGGAATTGTTGACGTAGTACAGCGTTGTGAACGTTTTAATATCCCAAACCTTTGATTCTATAATGATGCTGGTGACCACCAAACGTTTTTGATCACTGATTCGCCAAAAAAAATTTTCAAAACCCTTTTATAGACACTTACCCTACGTGTTACAAAGTAACCCCCCTTCCCCTCCCCCTACCCAAAGAAATTATTTTTGCTGGTCAAACTATACAGGGATCGATTGCGACCACTGTATTAACATCCTGGAAACGTTTCGGGTCAGTAGAAATTTTTGACATGGAGTGTATCTAACAAGCGATAAGTATTACGACAACCCCCCACTCCACCGATATTGAACATCGTAACAGTTTTTCATTTAGCGCGATCGTTACTTGGTGAATGAAAACTTGGGGTGGCACTAAATAGAATATTGTGTATACTACCCTGAACCAAACCAGAATGATCATCATTAACAGTAACCAGATTCTCAACAATTTCATCAATTTTTTTTTTTTTGGGGGGGGGGGGCTGGAAGGAAAAATTATAGGAAAAGTGTTGAAACAGGAAAGCGTTCATAGACTCTCACTGAGATAAAGTTCCAAATAGTAAGAATAAAATTTTGGTTTCGCTTTGGGACTCCTCTGCAAGGGACACACGATTTCCAAAACCTCAGTTTTCGAAGTCTATCCATGTTTCACAATTTCTGATGGTTTCATCCCAAAAATTGATTCGCATTTGAAAAATTTTTTCTTGTGGCACCTAAGTCTTCTGAATCCGAGCCCCAACTAAAGCAATATATAGATAATAGTAGCCACCGCAAATCAATTTGGTATGAGTCATCGGGGGGACGGGGTAAGTACAATACTTTGATGGCAAAATGTTTTGTTATACAGCACACAGAGTATTATGTACGTAATATTTGCTATAGCCGGAAATGGTACGTCCGCCATCTTAGACGATCAAATCTTATTGGCAATTCACAATCCGTTCGTTCGTCTGTTTGTCCGTCCGCGTGTGTCCGTTCGTCTTCCTTCTCCTTATCTATATATCTACTTTGTCTTGTAATTCGTTGTTTTATTACTGTTTGTCAGTTATTTCGGTATGTACAACAAAATTTCCCGTGCGTTTTTAGACGAATAACAGAGTAATTGGAGATTGGCGATTGAAAATATTGGACGGATAATGCAACTGTTTCCGTTTAGTGATCCAATGGCAGAAAGGGTGAAATTGATCGAAAATTTTGAATCATTTTAACTGTAGAGTCAAAATGAAGTCCCTTTTGTGATCCACCACAGATATAGATATAAATCCAGCTATCACCTGTGAGTGGGTGTTTGGCTGGGCCTATGTTCAAGGCCAGCGAGAGGAGGAGCAGACAAAACTGTAGCCTGAAGATCCGGAGGATTTGGTAGGGGCCCGAGTGAAATGAAAAAGGATTTTTTTTTTTGCTCGTCAACTGTATTTTTGGGAAAAAAATTTTTAAATTTTTTTTCTATCCCCGGGGCTCGCCACTTCAGACAAAGCTTTATTTTCTGAAAACATAGGTATATACTATTTTAGTAAATTGGTTTCTATCTTCAGGTTTCTATAAGCGGAAAATAACATTATTTGAGCAGAACACTGCAGAACCAGACATTCGATTTTCACGAGATTTGATGGAAACGAAACAGCTACCCGTTGGATAGGTCTTTCAGCCAAACACTCTGGATTCGTTTGGAGCTGAATATTTTGCTTTTTTTATAGCGAAAAAAAAAACGAGTTTTTTCGATATTTTTCCAGAGCAGTTTTGAAACATTAAACAATGTAAGCTGGTTTTCGTGCACAACGAAAATTATGTGGAGTTTTTAATGCAATATTATTCTTATGGTTAAATGGTTCTATGTTTTATATTACCTATAACTACTTCATTTGTTTTCTACTTTTTTTTTTTTTTTTTTATTCAGTATGTACCAAGATCAAAAAAAATTATGCGAGTGGTGTCTGTATTAGCCAAAAGTTTAAAAAATTGACCTAAAATCCCATAACTACTTTCTGTGCCAAGAGGTTTAGGGTTTTGCGATGTTGTGATGTTCTTCATTCATAATTATTAAACAGTTTAGAATAACTTTTAACAAATCTTTTGCATTTCGCTTTAAAATTTTTAAATCCAACTTATCATATTAATAGATTTGAGCGTTACATTATGGTATTCCATATTGGTAATTCATAAATCAAATATTTTACTTGGCAAAAATACCACTTTTATTTCGAAACTGTGACAATATTGTTTTGAACCGTCAGTTCATTTTTAAACAGAATCAGAAAACTTATCAGTTGAAAATTTTCAACAATATTTTCCCTAACTCATCAAACTAACCTTCTAGTTGTATACCTAAATAATCACTACCAATTTTTTTCTTACAATTATATAATTATTGAACTGAAAATTGAATTCAATATATTGCTGGTCGTCAATAGATGGTATATATACAAGACAGGCATTCGAAACAATGAATTGGTATGTTTCAATGTGGTTTTATGTTTCACAATAATTGGGAACAGATGTTAGAAATTCAAATAAAAGTTAATTAAACAAAATGCTGCCTACTTTTTTACACACCGCCCCCCTTCCCGCCCCTCGTATAGGCTGGATCGAGCTCCGCTACTGCACTTACTTACTATACTATTTATAATATGCGTGAATATTAAAAATATATATTTTATTAAAATACTCTAACCAAACGATTTAAAATTCGTATTCAAAAATTTTTAATTAAATTTGCATTTTTTGAGTTGTGTATTGGAAAATTTGGTTGCGTCTCTCTGATAAAATGGAATGATTTTTAATGGTGTTCTGCTTCAAATAATTCAAAAAAGTCGTTACATAATTTTTTTTATAAATCATTTCAAACTTCCTTTTAAGTAATTAATTTCGACTTACTTCATGTGTAGTCACTTGGTGTAATCATTGTTATTTTATCAAAAATTTTAATCTATATCAAAAAGTACATAAATCGCCATATATGAGGGGACACACGAATTTAATTTCATGCAAAAAATATTAATCTAAATGGTAGGTTAGCAAAATTTGGGTGTTAATGTACATTTCTGATACTGCTCGTTCAGTTTCACCAAAATTAAGAATATTAAGCCGACCCAAATACAAATTTCACCTGGAAAATGATATTTATTTAAAGAATTTTACAGTTTTGGCTTGGAAAAGGAAAAGTTTACATCCAAATTTCATAAAAATATTAATTCAACACAAATTAATTTTCTGACATCATGACATCATCAGGTCCACTAAAATTCTTGAAAGTTCTACAAACCATAATTTTTATGGTGGGACAATGAAATTTGACGGTTTTTATAGGTTTTGGTCTTGGGTTTTTTTGTTTTTGATGAAATTATAAGCATAGGATTAGCAGACCTCTCATTTTTCCGAAAAGTATTTTTGAAACTAAAAAAGATTACAAACTTCAAAGTAAGTTTGTTTGTATCTGTTAGTCTCGCTTACATGCTTTAACAGCTTAGCCAATTAATTTGAAATTTTGGATAGAATTAGCTGGTGGAACAGAGAAGGACATAGGCTACATTTTATCTCGCGAAAAGGTCTAATTCACCGTCAAACGGGACTATTTGAAAACGGTGGGGCTATTTGGAACAAAAAAAAAAGGAAAAGATTTAAGCTCTTATACTGATTGATTTCTGAACGATTCATAACGTTGATGCGTCTTTACCTAATAGGGGATGTTCTTTAGGCGTTTAAATCTTTTTTTTATTCCAAATAGCCCCATCGTTTTCAAATAGCCCCGTTGACAGTATATGAAATTTAAGTAAATAACAAAAAATATAAAATTTGAAACAAAATTTTTTTGCTTTGAATGATATTTGGAAAGAAAATTTTAGCCAAAATTATGTCAGTTTTAGAGATTTTTCGATACTATTTTTGAAAATATTAATAAAATTATTATTAAAAACTTATTTCAATAAATAATTAGAGAAATATAAAAATGTCTTTTTCACGCATTCTTAACACAAATCGTCTTTGTCTAACCACATATTATGTATTTCTAATAGTCATTAAAATCATTAAAAAAATTTTTTTATAACGAATTATTTATACATCTTCAATGTAGATTTAAATCACTACGAGTATTGTTTCAGCATTATAAAAATCCTAATTAAAAAAAATAAAAAATCATAGAAGACAAACTAATTATATAAAATTATTAACCTGTTACAATTTCATATGACAATTTTTTTTTTAAAAAATTATATGTATTTCCAACTTATAACGATTCGTTATCAGGCGATATTAATCTCGGCTACCATAAAACTATAACAGTTTTGAATTTTTTTTTATATCTTTATTAGTGTTATTAGAATGTTCACTGCAGTGCAAAAATTCACATCGTAATATTTGAGTGGAAGAAACAATGATTAATTAAAAGTTGACAGACTGACTCGTACCACGGACTTGAAACACATAAAACAGTATTAACGATTTTTTTTAAGTGAATTTCCTTTTTGGAAATTCACTTATTACCGCGGGTGCCATCGAAAGACCTGAGTCCCGGGACTATGGCAGAAATTTGTTTTGACGCCTCGAGAAACCGAAAATGAGATAATATGATAGATGTATATGTCTACGCGATAACTCTCGAACGAAGCATCCAATCTTTATGAAATTTAGTGAGAAGATCAAGAGTCCCAATAGCTTGGATGAGTTCGTCCACCAGATACGTCTGATTTTTAGAAGCCAAAATTTTGGCTATTTTTCGCCATTTTTAGTAGTTTTGGCCAGATTTCAAAATTCTTTAAATTCTTTTTTAAACCATCAAAAAGAGGGTAAAAAATTGCATAAGACAAGTTTTTAAAACATTTTTCTAAATGGACCAACTTTTGAGAAAAACTAAGAAATATGGTAAATTTCTTTACAATAAGTGCTTCATCATTTTATCGTTACAATAACAATATTTTCAAAATAAAAATTAACTAATATTAGAAAGGTTTACTTTGTGAAAATCCATATTAAAAAACATGGGATCGTTGCTTTGTCACTTTTCACAACAAAAATCGTACAAACACGAGTCGACTTTCGGCCATTACGCCATCATCAGGTGAAAAACACAACTAAAACTGTTCTTTTAGGCGAAACTATTTATATTATAAAAATGAAGTGAATAATTACTAATACTAAATAGTTTGCCCTAAAAGAACAGTTTTTAGTTGTGTTTTTCACCTGATGATAGCGTAATGGCCGAAAGTCGACTCGTGTTTGTACGATTTTTGTTGTGAAAAGTGACAAAGCAACGACCCCCTGTTTTTTTAAAAATTAACTAACTTTTCAAGAATGCGTCATCACCGATTTTAAAAATTTGTTCACTGTTAGAGAGCTAAACTATTTTAGATGAACTATAAGTTATATTATACGAAGTCTGCCAAAGTTCGGGGGTCCCAAAAGCGCCAAAAATAAAACTACTTAACCGATTTTGAAAATTTTTTCACCTTTTAAAATTTAAATCCTATATGAGATCCGTCAAGGTCTTGGGGACTCAAAAGCGTCAAAAATTAACTACTCAACCGATTTGAAAATTTTTTCACTCTTAGAGAACTGAGCAATTTTACTAGGATACAAGTTGTTATATGAGATCCGCCAGTGTCCATAATCTTTGGAAATTCACTATGTTATGCAGAAGCTGGCACAGGGGTATTTTATATTATATATTTTTAATTATTTATAATTAATATGTGGTTTGGTTTGTCAACCCGACTAATTACAGTATACGCTCGATATTTGATACTATCAAAAAATAAATATTAATCCTTACCACTGAAAATAAGTCATAAAAAAAGTTTAGTAACAAAATTTGTTCGTATATATGATTTATTAATAAATATAAAAAAGAAATATATAGTTACATCAAAATTTTATATATAACTTTAATAATTGCGTTCACAAATTAGTAATTTCTAAATTTTACGACCTGAATATAAGTATGTATGTAGGTATATCAACAGTGTTCGACAGTCGTAAAAATCGATAATGGGGTTTTTACGGCGATCTCGGCACAGTGGCGGCATGAAGACGGTTCAACCCCCAAAATAAAAGTACTTACCGTATTTGCACTTATGATTCTATTACTTGTCAGTAATGGAGGATAGTTGTCAATATGTACAGGCATGTACAAAAGTATTCGTACAGGCGTGTAAGGGTGTGTACGAAAGAAAAAATGAAAATATTATACCCAAATTTCTGCCATACAGTCAGTCACCCTAATACAAAACGCATCAACACAGCTTGGGTTGAGAAATAAAAATATTTTTAATCTGATCACGTCATCAAGGTTACTTACAAATTTTCAGTTACTTAAAAATTGTAAGTAAAAAGATTAAATGCTGAAACTGAAATTCATTAGACATGCTAGGCTTCTAAAAGAAAAACTTCTGCCAGAATCAATCATATTATTTCATTTTTCGATTCAGAATTTTTCAAATATCGAGATATCAAAGTCGAAAATATCGAGCACAGAGTAGTCGACTAATCGGTTAAATTTTTAGTCGAATTCATGGTAAGGTAACCTATGTAACTCTTTCAAAAACGAGGTTTTCTTTTGAATTTAATTATGGACTTTTAATATTTTTCTTTTAACAAAAAGAAAGATATGAAAGTCATCATACATATAAATAATTTTTTAGTTTCCATTTTTTGAAGTCCAATAATTAATACTGAAAATTTTTTTAAATTAGTCGTTTTTTAGTCATTTAAAAAAATTAATCATTTTAATCATTTAATCGAAGGTAAAATAGTCGACTAAAATATGACTAATTGTAAGTATAAACAAAATTAGTCGACTAAACCGACTAATTGATTAATTGTCCGACATCACTAATAAGAACGTTTTATTTCATTTTTATAATATAATGAAAATTTTGAAAAATACATATGTAAATCACTTAATGATGCAATAACTTATGTTCTTATCGAATGTACTGATTAAATGCCTAAAAATCATCAATAAGTAATTTTTTCAAAGAAAGTTATTCTAGTTAATGTTTAATTTTCTTACTTTCTCTGGTTTTTGATTTACATTATGTACTATAACGGAAATTTTTTCAAAAATCGCATAAGAAAGTCATGCAATAAAGACTGCATAAAAAAAGTTTAACTCTATTTGCCAATATTTTGTGCTGTCCGATAACCAACAGGTGACCAGATCCAAAATCCGTCTCGGTAATACCGAATTTTTCCCATTCACTGTACACATACATACGTATACTCTTCCCCCTTTCTTCCCCCCGTACATCTATTTGATATATATATAACCTTTAATGCCCTTTGAAACAGCTATTAGTAACTTTATGTTCATTTATACATACATATGTATACAGTGAGTTTGAGTCACTCATACTCCGCCAACTCTAAAAAGTAAATGGTCAGTCGCTGCGGTAAGGACACTTTTAGTGTAAGAGCTTTAATACCCTCGTATGCCGCGGTACGTACATATATGTATGTGTTGGATAGAAGCTTTTACTAATATATTAGAAAGCTTATAAAGAATGGATTGTAACAGATACTCACGGACAGTAAGTAGTAAATACGTTTTTGAGACACTTCGATTTTCTATAAATGTGTTTATTATTAAAGTTGAGCCGTGTCACACGAAATTAGCTTTTTATTTTTATATCTTTTTTTTTTTATATTTCAATGTTTTCTATGTGCTTTTATTATAAATAAAAATATACTGAGAATGGAGGGTGGCACATAGATTCCTCGTACTTGCAACAGTAAAATATATATTTAGTCACTTATTATTACACGAGAGGTTTGTATTTGGGTTTGTCTAACGAAAATTTGTTGCCTAGCAGTTTAACGAGAAGAGCTTCGAGTTAAATTGCATTTAGATAAGAAAATTTGAATTGTAGAAAACACAAATTTATTCAGAAAAAATGTAAAACTCAAGTATGATATGGTAAGACAATTTAACGAATAAAATAAATTATTAAAATTCATATTATTATTTAATACATTGTTATTATGGTTCTGAATTTAGTTAAAATTATTAATACGAATTTTTGTTCCGTTTTTATCGTGTTTACCTACAATAGAATGATCAATAAAATGTTTTGTACCATTTTTTATGTCATCGAAGGATGACATATTAATATCGTTATGTGATCATAGTGGGGTTATAGAATTATTATAGAGTTGTATATCCATATTGAATAATTATAGAGTTGTACATCCATATTGAATAAACGCAAGAGGGCTGTAGAGTTAACAACTATAGAGTTAACAATAAATCATAAATTAACACTTTCACTGAGGTGACATTACTTAGTGCGTGTTAAAAACACGCACTTAACGAATTTTTTCGCTGTAAAAATCTGTCCTAACTTTTTTTGCCATGATAAAAGTGAAAAAACTACAATATTCTTATGGCGCTTGATACACATGAGTTCAAATTCAGTCAGTATAAATTTCTGATCCTTTAAAAATTTTTGTTCCCTAAAGAAAATCTCTATTTTTAAAAGCTTTTATTTAACTTGATATGTTAGTATGTTGGTTTAGATCAAATCTTGGAATCAAAATTTAGACAGGTTCTAATTGAGCTAGAGGTTTCAAATTTTGCATACGTGTTTAACCTTGATGACAATGCAATATTGTATAATTAGTTTTGTCCTAATTCGCCCCAAAACCAAAATTGTTGATTTTTAGTCCTGTGCAACTTTTTGATATTTCAAATTGTCAAATATTGTCCATTGATTTTACATTGCAATTTTTTGTTTCCATAGTTATATTTGATTGGGGTAAGTTAACCGATTAAAATATAGGTAAAAAAATTACTTCTTTATTTTTTTTTTTAAATTAATTGTAATTAGACTAAAGAGTAGAAAATAAAATAAAGTAAAAAAAATGTTTTTTAAGAAAAAGCTTTTATTTAAAAATGGGCTAAAAAAATGAAATAACTACTGAGTGAAGTTTGAAGCAATATGCAACATAATTTATAAAAGCTTGAGGGGTTTAATTAAGCTTGGTAAGTACTGAAAAGTAGAATAGCTACACTTATATCCAAAACAGAAATAATTAATGATAACGCCTCAAGCTTTTATAAATTATGTTGCATATTGCTTCAAACTTCACTCAGTAGTTATTTCATTTTTTTTAGCCCATTTTTAAATAAAAGCTTTTTCTTAAAAAACATTTTTTTACTTTATTTATTGGTAATATTTGATTACACACTCCGCCCAACCTTAAACCTAATCATTCAATGAAATTCACATTCGAAAATTTATTACCCATCTTCTACTGTCAAGAACGATTTGTTATTTGTTGTAAACAATAGCCAGTAGATGGCCTACCTATCTGTTTGATTAACTTAATGTATCAGCCATGGCTGTACATAGTTACGGCTATCATTGTGAATTACATGAAACACTGGCACTGGATGAATGTAATGAATTGATTTGTATTGTAAAGGACAATTGTGGAACACTTTGATGGATATATTCACATTATCCACATTAATGCAGAAGTCAATGGGCCGTGTGATACAATTCACACTCCCGTCATCCCCCTTTTACCCGTACCCGGTAACACTGACACATGTAGTGTCGATTTCCCCTACGTAGTCGTATGTACGTCTATTGTATTTCTCGTACTGAAATTTTCGGCTAAAATGTATAATAGGTTTCAAAGAAATTGGGACCGGTTTAGTAACATTATCATTTAAGTATTAATGTTAGAATCATACGTTTCAGAGTTTTAGAGTTTATTTGCAAAAAACATTTTTTTTACATAACAATACTACAAAAGCGAACAAATTATTTAAAAAAAATTGCATTTGGAAAAAATTTCTTAATGTAAACATTTATTAATTTTTTTAATCTTTTTATCAAAGCA
The DNA here is from genome assembly GCA_035578155.1 of Brachynemurus nebulosus. Taxonomy (NCBI): domain Eukaryota; kingdom Metazoa; phylum Arthropoda; class Insecta; order Neuroptera; family Myrmeleontidae; genus Brachynemurus; species Brachynemurus nebulosus. The sequence continues at coordinate 4,958,047 of JAPWDM010000009.1, read as the reverse complement.
TATTTTCATTATAAAAATTAAAAAATTGATAAATACATCAATTGTATCGTAAAACATGTGTTTCAAATAATTAATTTATGAACTACTATGAGTTAGTGGACATATGTGACTTTACAGAATGTGAAATTTCTGGGTCATAAATATTCCTATAGATATGTAGTTATTCCCCCTTAGGCACATTTGTAAATTTTTTAGAATTTGTTAGTAATTTTTGAAATAAGATCTCAAAAAATAATAAAAATTAAAATATTTTCCACCAAATAAATTGTTAATCTTTTATTAAGTCACTTGAAACGCATTCTTTAGTTTTCGATTCAATATATTAAAACTTCAGTATTATGTCGTCTCTATAAGTCAAACAGCTGTAATCACCTTTCACATTATCATAATCATTGAATAAATTAATTATAACATGCATATCTTTAATAAATTTTAGAAAAATTAGGAAAGCCTTTATATGTGAAGTACAAAATCTTTAAAAAAAAAATATCACGTAGTCATACATCGATGTCCTTTTGACGGACACTATTTCAATACAAACAAAACGACAATGACTATAAAAAAAATAAATACGTTTTATGTGTTATAACAACAAATAAATTGGATAACAGAAATCTCACAGCAAGCAGGTACCGACAAGTTGTAGTATTGGAGCAGATAAAGAAGTTCGTTCGTCGTTTTGACGTATACGTATGATTCTAGGGTTAATGTTACTGATGAGGCATTGAATCGTCTAAAATTTCACAAACGTTTTTGAAAAAGTTTCATTTAAAAGGAAAAAAGGACAATGAAAAAGTTTGTGAGTCAAATTTTATTTGTCTAGTTTTTTGTGAAACCACGTTTACTATGACATAACATAAGTCAATTACATTTAGTTATGTATCAATGCTTGTAAATTTACGCTTTCTGATTAGTGACGGACCGCGGTGGTAAGAGGTGACAAGAGGCGGTAGGGACGGAGTATTTACATTAAATGTTTAAATAATACTATAACAATAAAGGAAATTTTTGTGGAAAACCCCTAGCCAAGGTCCTTAAACGGTTTTCAACAAATGAGGTGTTTATCAATGGCAGATGGTCCCAAAACTGACCGAATGGCCCGCGAATTTTGAGATTCGGTTTCGCTCCCAAGCTACAAGTCATCAAAATTAAAAAAAATTTTAAAGTTTTATAGCTAAGTAGGATTTGTTAAATATCTTGATTCGATTTAACTAAGCCGGAAGCAAAAAAAAATGTTGATTTAAACATAATATTATTTCCAATTTTGAACCTAATAGGTGTTATCGAACCCTATTGGGTCCATTTGAAGCACAGACTGCAATAACAAGTTTATTAATATTATATTTTTTTTTAATCATACATTATTGTTATTGGCTCGTAAATATTGAGCGATACTATTTGTAAAATTAAAATGTATTTTTAATTGCCAATCAAAACTCATAAATGATTCACTCTCAGTACCGGACGTTCCAAAGAAATCTAACAAAAAAAAAAAAAAAAAAATATTAAAAAACATACAAAAATTAAAACATCGGTCGGTAGTGGGTAACCAACTTGCAAAAATAGTGTTCCGTATAATGAACTGTTTTTAGACTTCGGTCTGAGATAACTAACTATATATGATGGTGGACAAAAATTTTATTCCGGTCAGGTAAATTTTGTCCAAAAAATTTTTTCTCTAAAAATAATAATTGGTCGTGTTAGAATTCTCAAATGCTGATAAGTCAGGCTCAAAATTTACATCTCATTCTCAATGTTCATAATTTTTTCAGATTTTTTTGAGTAATCCATTTCGTGAGCAGCGTGCGAAAGACCGCAACTTTCAAACGTTTTTCTCGAAAAACATCTTAAGGTACCATCACAGTGTGATCGGCCGAAAAATAGTCAATTTTCGCAATTTTTTTTTTCGGATGGATAGGATGAGGGAATGGGGATGAATTTTTTTTACGATTAATACCACGATCTAACAATACAAAAATATTTTTTTATTCATTGTTATCTATTTTTTATAATTATTATAATTTTTTGAAAAAAGTGTCTTTAAAAAAGGACGGATAATGGTGCCTACGATTGCGACCGTAATTTTCATTTAAAACCAAAAAAAAAAAAATTGATTATCAACCTGTAGGTAAGCCGCAATGTACCTATGAGAGCTTTTTTTTGAAATTTTCCTATTTTTTCTCCCGGAAAGCTATAAAAAATTTCGTACTTAAAAAAGCTCCCATAAGTACATAGCGGCTTACCTATAGATTGATAATCTATTTGATTTATTTTTTTTCCCAAATGGAAACTGCGGCCGCAATCGTGGTCACCAATATCCCCTCTTTTTTAAAGACACTTTTTTCAAAAATTTATAATAATTATAAAAAATAAATAAAAATGAATAAAATAAATTTTTTGTATTGTTAAATAGTGGTATTAATCGTAAAAAAAAATTCATCCCCATTCCCCCATCCTATCCAACCGAAAAAAAAATCGCGAAAATTGACTATATTTTCGGCCGATCACACTGTGACGGTACCTTAAAAAATATATTTTTGTAATTGCACTTTAAAAAATTTTTCTTTCCCATACTTTTCAAGTGACACTTACATATATCAAAATCTATCATTTGGCTAACTCTGTAACATCTTGTACGTACGTATACAAACATAAATTTATTTAATACACACACAGTGGCGTTATCTATTATTTATGATTAGTAGAGTCAGTACAGAGGATATGCCAATTTATTATGGAAATTATATGTCCTCAATAATGTTGTAGTATAATATATTAAAAATTTAATCGAACCAATAACTACCGGAAACAAATTAAAAATATTGTTTTTTAAAAATGTCATTTTGATGGTGTAGACGCCGTGTAATTTAAAATATTGATTTAAATCGATACGTTCGGAAAAATATGTGACCATAATTTATTAATTTGCAAATATTAATATTAATCAACTGTTAAAATTTATTAATACCACCCCCCTCACACCACTTCTGGTGATTCTTCACAATCACCCGATTTGATATGTTACCATATTATGTATACATACATATGTGGAGTTAATTGATGCAATGAACTATTCACATGTAAAACAATTGGTCATTTATAATCATTTAATGACTTGCTCAATGATTTGAAAACAAATTTTGAATAATCGGCGTAGTAGTAGTAGTTATTCATTTGTTTCAAATTATTAATATTGTGTAATGATTAATGATTTGCGAATGAACAGTTGAAAATCGGAACAAAACACAGTGTCGGGAATTTGCTGTTGCAACATTTCAGTAGTGTTTAGAACATAGAATACTAGAAGCCAACTAATATCAACGAAGTGTAGCTTGCTTGGAGCTCTTTGTAGGCCTGTTACAGCTTTAGTCATGTAGTCAGTCGCTGTCCGTCACCGAACGCACAGTGCATTGTATTACATTGTTAGACATTGTTAGTTGAACAGCACACATTTCCCTCTCTGGTAATACGTGTGTTGTAGTAGTATTTGTGAATACGCACACAGACGCAACCATTAAACCAGTACCGCTGCAAACAGTGTGTATCTAGACCAAAAGAGTGGGGAAATTTTACGTCACCCACTGGCGACAAGTGGAACAGTGTAATTTGGTTACTAGTATGGTCCCTTGGTTTAGAAATTTTGAACGTAACCTTGAATGGACGAAATGCGTGTTTGACACGCCTAAAGTTAGGACTCCTCAGTGGCTTGAATTTTTTACAGGTTTCGATACTAATGTGGTACTAATATTACTATGAGTGTCAATTACGTAGTAATTTGGTTGGATATATTTCATACTTAACGAAAAAAATTTGATTTAAAAGTATTAAATATAGGTTATGGAACAAATACTTTAGTTAGGGAATAGCACTAAACATCGGATAACGAAACATTTTAATCTAGTTTTCAGGATTTGCACCCCAATGAGCTAGATTTTATTTTTTCAGGAATGTTTTTTTAGTATCAAAACATATCTCCATGCAAAACTTCATCCACAAGGAATAAATTCCACTGTGCCAGTTTTCATTATTTGACTGGAGAAAATTTGGTTGCCCTCATCTACAGAAGTTGGAAATTTTTTGAGCCCACGAATGAAAAGTTACAGAGAGGGTAGCATAACCTCACTTGGATTTGATTCAATATTTCACAAATGGGGTTCCAAAATGAAAAATACTATTAAAATCGAACCGCTACTTAATTTTAAGAGCTTGTTCTTCGGAACGCTAATCAAATCACGGCAAGTTCAAGGACGCTTGGAACGTAAGCCAAACTCAAATTATGAGATCGAAAATTTAGGATATTAGTTTTTCTTGTTGTTTCCAAAAATTTAAGGACATTTAGAATACTTAAGCAATATATGACAGACTGGTTATTATAGTAACACCACATATCGCGCGTACTCTGTCTCAACCTCACATCTGAAAACTCGCAATTTTTGGACACAAAAGAAAAAAAATTAAATCCGTGTTTTCATCACTATGAGCTTAAGATTTATGCTAATTACATCCTTTGATGTTGGCTACCCATATATATAAATATATATAGATAAGTATATATATAAATACAGTATTGGTGGTGAGGATACCTCTAGCAGCTGCCCTTGGCACCCGTGAGGGATATTTATCCCCCATTGGTGTCAAGGAGGCTAAGGGTTCCAGGGGTAGATTATGCGCAATACAGTAATCATCGAATTCCATTAGCCTCTGACTACCCAAGATCGGCACCTTTCCTTCTCGAGGTACCATTGTTTTCACAAAAGATGCCGGATCAAAATTTTCGACGAGGACGAACGTCGTATGACCGACAGAGATATCCACCGTATGAGAGAAACACCACCGTCTGATTGTACGATAGCTTTCGCCCTGATGTCTGGCAACAGGTCGTGTGCGTTTAGTATCCGTATGCGTGTGATTATCAAAGTCGTGATTCGTGTTCCGCCAAGTCGAATCGTGATATTTTTATACTGTGATTTGTGTAGTTTTATTTGTGATTTCGTCCTGTGATCCTGCTTTTTTATTTGTTTTTAAATCTTATAGTGTCCCCTGGATGGTGCACTCCAGTGGACACAAAAGTGATAAATTGGCTGTGGTATTGCGTTGATTTTTTGTCCCTGTGACTTCGACGGGTAGGAATGCGGTACTCGACGCACTTGTTCGCGTCATCCAGGCGTATGAGTCGACATCTGCCCGAACGGCTTGAGCGAGCTCGCTTAGTAAGGAGATGTCGTCTTCCCTCATACGGATGCGAGCTTGAGCGTCCTGGGACTGCTTTTGCCCCGTCGCGGTCATAGGGACATAAGTCAGATATACTGTGATACTCTGTGGCATTGTCCCGTTCTCTGTAGCCTCGACTCGGACGAACGTGGCCTAGTCATTGTACGGGTCTCCCGTGTAGGTTGACCTCGACATCTGACAGCTCTTACCCCACTTTCCTTCTCCTCCACCCACATCATAATGTAATTTGTAATGTATTAAAAGTATAAATAAAGTCAGAAAAATAATGATGTGGGTGGCGTCTGTTATAGACTAACTGTCATAAAAACGGACGTTAAACCGCATTATTATTATTATTATTATTATTATTATTATTATTATCTGACAGAACGGCACATGTACCCAGTAATCAGTTATCTGACAGAACAGTACATGTTGCTCAGTAATCAGATGTCACTGTCCCTACACGTGTGAGTTCCTAGGTGTTGACGAAGCCATTTCGGAATTGTCGAGACTATGGGGAGCGGAATCGTGTCACAGAGCAAGAAATATTGTCAAACTTGTGATATTGTTGTTTTTGTTTTTTAATAAGGTTGTTTTTAATAGGCTTTGTTTTAACGATGTACCACTGAGGGCGTTTTCCACCCGAGGTGGTACATCACTTGATTTTATTTATCTGTGATATTTTGTTATGCCGCTGTGGGCCTGTTGTTATGGCTCTACAGCGGTATTGTTTTAACTCCTTATTGCTTCACTGGTCGGCCTGCGGCCTCTCAGTGACGCAATAAGTTTTATCTGTGATACTTACCGTGATACTGATCGGTGATATTTATTTGTGTATTGTCTAGTCAGGTTCCTCCACCCCGAGGCCCTTTACGCCTCGGGGGGAGTCGCAGCGATGGTCTTCAGGCCTTGGTGACCGGACGCTCTGTCTAGTACTTATCGTACCGTCACCAAGGATTGTCCACTCTTTTTAAGCCCTGGGATGGCAGGGCTCATCGTTGGATTTTATCATGTGTATGTTTGTCCGTTGTCTAATGCATTTATGTGTTCCTGTTTTTATGTGTCATTTTTATTTTTTTTCTACCGTTTTTGGCGACGCATGCCCGTCGCTGGAGATGCCGCCGGACACTGCTGACCGCGCCATCCACCGGCAGTAGTGTCCCAATTTTAATCAAAAAAAAAAAAAAAATACAGTATTTAATATGTCTTTTGTGTGTCCTAAAACATGTAGCTTTTGATATACGAGGTAGAGTACGATATTATACAATAATAACAGAAGTTATTTTGTCACCGGGTGTCTAAAATCATACATACATTAGGAAATTTATGATCATTTTAGAAAATTTTATTTCTTAATGTTATCTTAATATTGTCTTCATCTATCATATATACATAGACCTAAATGCAGCTATATATAAACGAACTATGGTACTTAAACCTCCAGAAAAAAAATGACACAAGACACACATAGAAATGAAACATTTTAAGTAATTGTTTTTGTATGTATAGAACAAAGATGGCATCACAATCACACTACGACTGATACTCTTCCGTACCCCCACCCCCTCTTTCTTCTGTGTTTGTGCCCCCCCCCCATTACTTTTACTACGTGTGTCGATTTTTGTTTTATATTCTTGGATATAAAATGTTTATGTTTGGGGAATATGGGATTTACCTCTTACATGTATATTTCCACTAACAAAACGTTCCTATAAAATGTTGGAATAAAAGACAACAAAAACAACGAAACAGCTTCTTCAGTAGGAGCTGGTGAGGTTTTTAGTTCATAATATTATTATAGGATACTGTCTTACAATACGCGAAGTTGGTGAATAAAAACTATGGAACTTTTATTATTGCAAAATTTTTATAATTATTATTATTATTTACCAGAAAACTTTTTAAACTCGCTTTAGAATAGGTAAAGATCTTTTGTTTTAATATTTTTCATATTACGATCCTTTTGTGATAATTTAAATTATTGATAAAAGAAAAGCGTGTAAGATGTAAAAAAAATTGGCGAGCATTTATGTAATTTTTGTCCTAACCGAATTTTTTATACGAAACAAGTTTAACTTAAGTGGTTATTTCAAGCAGATTATAAAAGCAGAAACTTGGGGTGGTGTATAAATTATGGATCCAAATTTTCTTTTCCTTTCGGCCAGTGACGATGCGTTGCATACGTGGCGTCGACTCGTTAAATAAAAATAGGTCATTAAACTAAAAAATTAGACCCATGTAACAAAAAGTCGTCAAGTGCGTGTTTGACACGCATTAAATATAGGTCCTCATTGATAAAGTATATAAAGAAAGCATTTAAGTACGTTTTTACATTTTATTAAAGAAATAGATGAATATGTTTGACCATAGACATTAGAAATGAAAGGACCAGTAATTTATATTACGTACGAAAGATAACACGTACACTTTAACAAGAGACAAATATTATAAATAGCATGTAAAATGCCAATATATATTTCTTTTTCCAGGATACCCCAAACTTTAAAATTAAAATTGAAGCATAGACAGCCATGTTTGCATTAAAAAATTTGAAAAAATAATATGAAAATTGTCACTATTTTTACTTTTTAAATTGTGTTTTTTGTTATATTTTTTTAAAGAAAATATTATGGCAACAAATTTTGTAACTACAAAATATAAAATCAAAAGATAGAAACTATTAATATTTTCTAATTCAACAAAAATTGTAAAATAAATTTTTTAAACACTTTTTTATTAAAATAATGATAATGATAATAATAATATGTTGAACTCCATTAAATAAATATAATTAAACTCAATTTAAATAATAAATAATAACAAATATTATGTTTTTTAATAATAACGAAAAATAATAAATTCCATTAAAATCAACAATGTATAACAATCGCATGAATCGATTCAAAAAACCTGTAATATAACATGCATAGGTAAATTAATAATACTTTAAGATAAGCATACAATATGACGATACATGACCGTCTATGACTAAGGCGAATACGTTGTGTGGACACACACACATACTTAAGAAGCAGTGTACGTGAGTAAACCAGGTATGGACTCTCCCCTCACTTAATGTCAATGTCGCACTTCTTGGAGTGTGCGACAAGTGGATTTTTGCTGTATGCGCTACTGATGTTTCAAGAATAGCAAGAATTTCAACGAAATTATAATAGGTCCGAAGATTGACGAATGTCTTCGGACCTATAAGAAGAAAAAAATTGCAAGCCTGGCACCAATTTACTTAATATTTGGTTTTTAAATTTGAAGTGTTCATTCCTGCAATACCTAAAAACATCCAAGAAAAAAATTGAATTTATTGTCTCATTATAACATTGAGATGTAAATTTCAATAAATTTTCAGGTTGCCGAAAAAAAAGAGTTGATTTTTCAAAGTTGTCAATTTTTTTAATATTTTAAAAATAGCTAGTTTTCAATTTTTCAAAGTTCTGACTATAGGAACACATCCATTTAATATTCGTACCAAATTCGATCGGGGGGACAGAATTCGAAATTTTATGTGAACCAGCTCAAAAAAAAAAATCGATACTTTCAAATTTCTAGATTAAAATACCACTTTAGACTGTCTGGGCAACCAAAAATGTAAAATATTTCCCAAAAATATCTGTCAATTCCGCACACAACAAATTCCACTTGTGTCACAAACACAAAACTCTATCCAAACATATTTTGAAAATGAACTGGTGCCGTGTATAAAATATCAGCGGCTACGCATCAATGGTTTGAGGACGATACAAGGTGTTGATAAAATAATATTGGTTTGATTGTACCATATTTGTTTATTGTATTTACCGCTATCTGCCCCCCACACCTATCTGTTTTTTGGTGCCGCCAAACATATGCAATTGACAGAGCACCATTACATTTATCTCACTCGATTTAATAATCGGTCGCACTCACCCCACCACCGGTCCCATTCCGTGTCCCATTCCATGATTGTGTCGTCCGGTCTCAACAAATGTTTTGGATTGTATAATTTTACACTATTAACATTTACCTCAATATGTATGTTTGCGAATGAAATTTGGTGACAACATGTCACACCCCTGGTGTCACAATCCAATGTATAATATACATACACACACACACCTATCATTATTGAGTGGATTATTTAAACGTGTATACGGGGTGTTTGATGGAAACTGCTCTTGTAATATAACGAACAGTTTAAATGCGAAAGTGAATTTGTTTGTTTGTTTGTTTCGTGTTCACGCTTCAACAGCTTAGCCAATCGACTTGAGAATTTGTGTAGAGATAGTTGAAGAGATGGAGAAGGACACAGGCTACTCTATATCGCCGGAAAACGTTTCATTCCAGAGGAGAATGACAGTTGACTATTGCAAACGCGGAAACAGTAAATAGAAGAGCGACTACTTTTTACCTTGGGAGAAAATTTGATTAAAATTTTAGCTTGATATTATAATTTGAAATACCACACGGGCGCAGCCGCGGGTAAAATCTAGTATTGAAATTGGCATGATTTAGTAAACGTTGAATGATTTTCTGATATTTCTAGAAAGATCGATTCTAGAAATATTTGGAAAAATTGTTGTATTCTAACAGTTAGTTCAAAAATATTTCTAAACTTTTCCTAAACATTCGATATTACCGTACATAGAAAGTATAAAGTCGAGCAAATTAGATCCCATTTTGGAAAACCACTTACAAATTAAGGTTTTTCTCTATACAATTATAAAATTTATATTTTGTAATACTTTCATAAATATTAACAGTAGAACCGATATCAGGGACGTATACGGTCGAGCTTCTTGGGGGGGGGGGGGGGGGGTCACGCGGAAAATAATAGGAATAAAAAAATTTTTGAGACAAAATTAATAAGAAAAATATTAAATTGAACTTCTTCTATGCCGTTGAGGACCAAAAAAAAAACCGTCAACTGGTAAATTAACCGGTGCGGTGAGTTAACCGATAAAATTAAATAGTATTCAGTATATATTTCTAATTCAGGGGGGGGGGGGTTATGACTCCCTGACCCCCCCCCCCCCCCTGTATACGCGCTTGACTTAGATATTTGCATTGATGAAAACTAAATTGCTTGCAATCGATATTTTCAACTGCATTCTATAATATACGCAGGGGCGTACTTATAAGGGGACTAAATGGACTATGGTTCGGGACGACAAATTTGAGGAACTCCGTTATTTTGATAACAAAATTGAAAAGTTCACATCCAAATTCCCATAATTCAAACAGTCCCATTGAATTAAATCATTTTCATCAAGCTTGATTTGAGAAAACAGTTTTTCTTTTTTTATTCCAAATCATGAATAACCGGTTAGACCAATGAAAGTTGAAGCGCCTTATATATTTCGGAAATCGTTCTTTCCATTTTTATCAAAAATAGGCTTGTAGATTCGCTAGGAACAAAATTTCCCAGAAATCAGTCCTATTACTATTTTGACAATAACGTAGTCTGACAGAAATGAAAAATTTTCTAAAAATCAAATCTACTTCAAAAATGAAATATTATATTATGCTGACAAAATGAATAACCCCAATAATAATTCCCCTCCATATTTTGACAAACTGCCCTTGTTTTTTTTTTTTCAACACCGACCTAATAAAAATGAATTAATAACCTTAATTTTTTTTTTCAAACATCACCCCCTCCCAACCGTAAAAAAATCCACCCAAAAACAGTGGCTACAGCAGCATTATTTGTCGACAAAATCTCCTATACACAACCGATTAATTAATAAACACAGGAGCGGAACTCGATGGAGCGGTATGGGGCGCACCTGGAATGGGACATAGTCGGGCAGCGGGCACAGTCGATGAGATTACTGGTCATTTTGTGATTTATAAACAAATGAAACACTTCACACATTATAAAATATTACATACGTACGTATACGCAGGGGTGGATTTAATTTGGAAGCGGCAATAGTATGGGGGATGGTTTTTCGTGGGGGTGGCGGTAATACAATCAAAATGTGTATGGATTGCAATTGTAACTGAATTATTACAGATATTTTGGATGAATCATTTTAATTCGATGTGAGTGAATATAGTATATAGGTACTCGATGTGATAAAAATATTTAAGCATATCAGAAATAATTTCTGATGCAACGTCGTATCTACTCGAAACACAAATTTTCACGTATCTTCCTAAGATACGTGTTTACGATTCCGTTTTGTGAATGAATATTATAAAAATGATAGATTACGCCATATGTTGTACGATTTAAAGCAGCTTTCACATTTTCGCCGAGGTTGGACGAGTCGAGAATGTAGAGGGTCATTTCGTTGTGCTTCGCGGTTGGTGTTTCAATGCTATTCTTATGCCTCGGCCAACCTCGCGAGGAACTACTTCGTCCAACTTCGGCGAGAATGTGGAAGCTGCTTAATAGCTAGTTGGTTTGGTTCTTGGTTTGTATATTGACTTAAATTGTTTCAAAAGGAGTTTTCAAGTTAGAAAAGTGAGCTAGTTATGTCCGGATATAGGGAAAATGATCTATACTATATTTTCGTGTTTATTGCGCGCTGTTTCATAATTCAGTAGAAAAGCGGAAATTCAAAAGAATCTATTTGACTAGCTTACAGGGAAAAAGTGACCACAACAGAATACAAACTAACGGCGATAATAAAAGGAAACCTATCTAGGAATTTCGCGCTATTTTCGGGCTCAATATAGCTACTTTTCAAATTTTTCCAGTGCCTATAGTTTTCCGGAAAATCGGAGAAAACTGCTATTCCAACCAAATAGCATTCATTTATTTTTTATTACTATGCGGGAGAAGTACTAACTTGGCGCACACATTTCTGTACGTAAAATAGCTGTTTGACAACTGGACTCTTCCCGCATACTATTTTGCGTGTGGAAAGTAACTTTCCACACGCAAAATTTAGTCAAAACACGCAAAGCCGCCTCTTAATTTTTCATTTAATAAATGTTTCATAATTATTCCTATAGAAACCACCAACAAAGTAATTTAAACGATAATTAATTCAGAAAAAAAGACGAACACTTAAAAATATTATTTTAAAAAGTAAAAAAAATGTCAAAAATAGTGATAATAATAGAAAAAAGTATGTGAAATTCATAATAAAAATTAGTATGCGCAACTCGTGCGGGATTTTCGATTGTCTCACTCAAGCGAATGAGCGCACTCACTACGTTTGTGCGCTTAACTTCGCTTTCGTGGGCAATCGACAATTTCCCGCACTTATTGCACAATATACTATTAATATTATTAATTTTTTTTTTAGTAATGAGCTCAAAAACTTTTTTACTAATTCCTCTTTTCTTAGAACAAGCAAGATAAAAAGAAGACTAGATACCTTGCAACTTATCTAAAAAAATTAAAAAAATTAGTTGGTGATGAAAAAAAACTGAAATATTATTCTTAAATATTACATCGGACAGTTGTGCAAAACTAGCATTGTGTTATTTACTAGTACGTTTACCCTATTGAATCAAATTTTACAATACTCTTTATATCATCTAGTCTATTTGATTCGGCCACACACAAATTATCTGACTGAAATATTTTATGTTCACACTTACATATTTTTTGTTTATATTTTTTTGGGGCGAGTGGTACAAGAGACGAGCGGGAAGTGTGTACCACACCAAAATTTTTTCCCATATTTTTTGTGTTTGGGCAATAATTAAATAAAAGTGTCAATAATTTAAATCAAGTTGACAATTTTAAGTGTTTGTGATTAATCAAAGCCCCCGATGGATTATATGTATATACAGAACGAGGTGTGGAAATAGTAGAACAGGAAAAATTAAATTTATATTCGGAAAATTTTGAATTGCTTTCCATAAATAATTTTTTTTTTTTTTTTTGCAACTTTGAATTTAGTCAATTTGTTTTTTTATATATAATTTTTGTATAATTTTTTATTTTTGAATATGTGAAACTGAATTAAAAATTTTTACTAATACATAGTTGGGCCCAAATTCATTGCGATTCTTGCGAAACTCGCAACGAATTCTTTTGGCACCAATTTATGTGAGAATAAAATTTTGCTCAACAAAAAGTTGAATTAGACAATCTTTTTTTAATATCTCTCAAGCTTTTCTGCTTAAAAATATTGTATTTCGAATTTCAGAATCAATTTTGAATTTGATTTTTATTAAAATTTTTAGAAACTTCTAATATGTGAGCCTCCACGAATGTTTAATGGCTCAAAGGCACAGCAACATCACTAAAATTAACAGATTTAAAATTTCTGTCGTTAAGAACTTTGGCGTAGAAGCAGTAAAACGATTTGTTTGTTCTTATCTTTGACTGGTAAGATTCTAAAGAAAAAGTTATTCGAAAAGTTACGCTTCAAATATTACTTCAAAATAGTGCTGCATGGTATTTTTTGGTAAGATTTTGCTAACATCAGAAGCTTCTGATATTATTAGTGAAACCTGAAGATGTTAACCAGCAAAAATACTTTCCAGAAGACAAGTTAGTTGTTCACAGTTGAAGCTTGTTTCAAGTACAAGCTTAATTGGATGCTACTTTTGTGGTCATTCGGCGACCCCTGTATCACAATGTTGTTTTTTAAAAGCTTTTATTTAACTTGCTATGTTAGTATGTTGGTTTAGATCAAATCTTGGAATCAAAATTTAGACAGGTTCTAATTGAGCTAGAGGTTTCAAATTTTGCACACGTTTCTAACCTTGATGACAATGCAATATTGTATAATTAGTTTTTCCTTAAATTGCCCCAAACCAAAATTGTTGATTTTTAGTCCTATGCAACTTTTTGACATTTCTAATTATCAAATGTTGTCCATTGATTTTACATTACAATTTTTTGTTTCAACTGTTATGTCTGATTAGGGTAAATTAACCGATAGGTAAAAAAATTACTTCCTTATTATTTTTTTTTTAAATTAATTGTAATCCGACTAAAGAGTAGCAAATAAAATAAAGTAAAAAAAATGTTTTTTAAGAAAAAGTTTTTATTTAAAAATGGGCTAAAAAATGAAATAACTACTGAATGCAGTTTGAACCAATATGCAACATAATTTATAAAAGCTTGAGACGTTTAATCAAGTTTGGTAAGTACTGAAAAGTAAAATAGCTACACTTATATCCAAAACAGAAATAATTAACGATAACGCCTCAAGCTTTTATAAATTATGTTGCATATTGCTTCAAACTTCGCTCAGTAGTTATTTTATTTTTTTTTAGCCCATTTTTAAATAAAAGCTTTTGCTTAAAAAACATTTTTGTACTTTATTATTTCATAAAATCAAAATTAACAAGAAAAAATCAAACTTATGTTTGATTGATTTGGTCAACCCGAAGCGTTGACTATGCATTTTTGATCGAAATCGAAAATTCAATTAGTTTTTGAAAAGCAACGGAATGTTCTGTGTGGTTTTGATCAATTCCTGATTGGATCTAGTTAATGACTTAATTAAGTGTTGATTATTTAATCCCGGGATATGACACGAATTTTTATGACACGAAGCGTTTGGTGCAGGAGTTTCTACAAAGAATGGTACTTCACAGATCCATGGGAAACAATCATGCTTCTTTTTACACTCTCTCTTATTTACAAATGCTAACTAAATGTTCGAGATATCGGTCAAAAATTGTATGGACAACACTTTAACTATTACACAACTATTTGAATAGCAAAAATTTTCAGAGTTAATGACTCGTAATTCGTACCCTCCAGAAAAAACAACCTATAAATAATATTTATCTATCCAGAAACGATAATAATAAATAATTAGAAACATTTTTATTGCTCATATCTCGCGACGATAATCAACCAAAATATTATTATATTTATTTCAAAATTACACTCAATACTTACTTACAGAAACTAATAGAACTACAACGTAATATAAACCTCTCTTCTAAGTAGTGATCTAATGATGATTTACGATAATGAGTCCATTAAAAGCCGTCTTCCCCCCAATATCTGTGTGTATTGCTTTTACATACAAGTTTTCATAAAGAAACATTAATAACATCGGTAATATTGGCAATATGTTGGACAGAGGAGAGCAAATGTGGTGAAGTCCAGTGTATTTATGGCTTGCACGTAGCCTGTGTTTTTATGATGTCCATTTGAGTCCTGCTGCAGACGAGCGAAGATGATCAAAAAAATAAGTATTACTTATTATAAACGTATAAATAAATATGGGACTACTAATAACACGGCGTACCCTAAAAATTTTTCCAATATATCACCACGGTACCGGGGTGGTTGTTGTTGTTTAGTTTGGACGGGTGTTATACATAAAGGAATTTCAAGGAAATTAGAAAATCATAGTTATAAGAAATGAAAATAATTTACTTTTTGTCGTACGTAAAAAGCTTCCTGGAATAGGGTACTTGACTGAAGTTACAAAAATATTCTAAAAGCATTGTTTTTCCATATCAGTTAAGTAATTTTTTTTATTTTCGACAAATTTTGTAAAAAATCATCAAAAAAAGTAACCCTACAATTTTAAATGAGAAAAAGGCAGGAAAAACACCTAACTATAGTGACGTCACATTTTGAAGCAATTAAACGTTAATGTCAATATTTATAACCTCAAAACTTTGATTATATTCATAAAATGTCAAAGTAAAAGCAAGTATTTATTTGAATTCTGGTCGATTATTATTACTATATACATAAGCTAATAGAAATATTCAAAAGAAAACACAATTTCACCTCACCGATGAAAATTATCAGAATCGACATATCTAGCTACAAAATGTTACGTCATTTTCAAGAAATGGCGCGTTTTCACTAATTTGAAAATTTGTTGAAAAATGGCGATTTTCAAAATAAAATTTCTAAACAGTTATCAAATTTTGTTATTTTTCATCATTAAAATTGGACATATGTAATGATAATGCATAGAATTATTTAACATTTGACACAAATTTTAAATACAGTCAAGTACCGTATTGTTATAATCAGAACCCAAAAGCAAAGAAAATCATAGTAGCAAGTAGCTGTGAGTATCAATATTTTCTAAATTTTCAAAATGTATACGTTTCGTGGATTTTTCCACGTTGGTCACAAATTTAAAATCGAAATTTTTCTACATCAAACTGTTGGAGCATCGAAATAGTTTTCGAAGTATTTTTTGGATGAAATAGAGTTCAAAGTGTAAGAAATACAGCGAAATGGAAAGAATATTTCGAAAACCTTGAGTTTATTGGAATTCTTTTGTGATAATCTTGTATCACATTTACAGAATCTAAGAATTATTCCATTAGGTACTTTAAATTTTGTTTTAAGACTTTTTTACCCCAGTTCAGTTTTGAAAATTGATCTAGATTTTATCAAAAAGCAGGCTATTTCCTAGAGTTTCCTCGTGGATTAATTAGAAAACTGAAATAATAAAGGTCTAGGGTTCATAATTTGAAGGAGTTTTCGGAAAATTCCTTAAATCTAAAAAGAACACTTGAGGCTTAATAAATAGGTCTACATTTGTTACAGTCTATTACAAATAAAACTCTATCGTAAAAATTTTGTAAGCCTTTTTAAATTGCCTAAAATGTATATTTGACCTATTAGACTTAAAATATCCATTTATGTCATTTTTTGTAGGCTTCCTTTATATGGTTACTCCGAGGAGTAAGTACTCTAGGAGTAAAAAAATTGAAATATCCCTTCTAGTTAGTAACCTTTGGAAAATTCAAAAAGTTTTAACTCCAGCAGGTGTAACTCTCGGTGGAACTGGACCAGATTAATTGCAGCATTTGTATCTCCACCTTGACTGGCTTGAGATCCACTAGAAATTCTAGCTGGTACTAACTGGTTCCCGTGGTTGATTATAAAAAATTGGTTGCATCCATTTTATTAAGAACACTGTCCACACACGATATCCATTGTCCGCAGTCTTATTTCTTCTGTTTATTTCTGTATATATTCCGATAACAGATACACATTCTTCCCATTTGATCGTAAACATACGTTATTGTTCATCATATTTCATAATAAAACAATCTTCGTCTAGTGTTTACCGTTCGCCGAAGAACAGTAGTACAACAAATATTATCCCTAAAATCGTATAGATATATACAGTGTGTTTCTGTTAAAAGCTCAAGAAAAATATAATTAAATTTACGATTCCCAAAATAAAAAAAATTATGTCAATTGCAAAATTTAAAAAAAGGCTCTAAAAAACAGTCATTTTGATTTAAAACCCATTATTGTTTCAGCAAATTTCACATTTTCTGGTTAAATTTAACGTGTACACCCTGTACAATATCCCACCAAGTTAAGAAGAGGGTTTATATACAACCGTAACATTCCAATACTTATTATTAACTAATTATATTTATATGTTCTTTGTCTTCTAATACTTATAAGAATATAATTACACTGTAATAAATTTTATGTGGACAAATTGTCATTACAACTGTTTGACCTTTTACATCACCGTACTAAAAATTCGCATAAATTGATTTTGCAAAATTTAATTTAAAAGATAAAAGTGAATGTATGTACACGGATGATATTATCGACGAGTCATTTGTATTTTATGGGGCGTAGCGCTATTTACTTTCGGAAAACTGATGCGAAAAGTCAATTAAAACATTTAACACTTTAGCCAAAGAGCCAAAATATTCAATAATATGAAAATATTAATAACTATAAATAAGTATTATAAATTACATTTGAACCTCGTTAAAACGCAAGAAGAAATCGATTTCAGTAAAACTTGTAACAGAACGTGTCTTAAGCTGGAATTCTTACCTAACCACTTAAAACAAAGTGAATTCTTGGGATTTTCATTCATAAAAGAATAGTTAGCTTTTCCTTTTCAAAATTATCACTTATTATTACACGAGAGGTTTGTATTTTCTCGAATAAATTTGGGTTTGTTGCCTAGCAATTTAACGAGAAGAACCGTCAACTAACAAAAACGCGACAGCGAAGCTTGTCAACTGTCAACTGACAAAAACGCGACACTTCTTCGAGTTAAATTGCTTTTAGGCAAGAAATTTGAGTTGAAGAAAACACTCATATTATTATTTAATGCATTATTACTATAGTTCTGTAATCAGTTACATTTATCAATACGAATTTTTGTTTCATTTTTATCGTGTTTACCTACAGTGAAATGAACGATGAAATGTTTTGTACCTACCATTTTTTTCACTGTAAAAATCTGTCCTAATTTTTTTCTCCATGGTAAAAACTACAATATTCTTATGGGTACGATACAAATACATGCAAAAAATTAGATAAAATTTAAAAAAAATATCAGCTACAAGTTTTTAACACCTTGACGACCACAACTTATATAGACAAAACGTCTAATTGATGCACTATTTTGACAGCTAATACATTTTATATAGATTTTTTGACGTCCTACGACGTGGTGTGTGAATTAGTAGAGTTGTACTTGACGTCGTATGACGTCAATGACCGTCAAGCTGTTAATAGATTTTTTTATTAATAATTCTTCTTTTCCTAATGAATTGTGACAGTTGTGATAGTTAGAAAATTTTTAATACGTACACTAAACAGTACGCATATCATCACTATGCAGCTGTATGTGTGTATATCTGTATTTGTGCATATACATAATATATTCACGGATTGTATATTACGTAAATTAGCTAGTAGGAGTGTTATTTAAAATATACATAATTTAGAAATATTTTTTGTGTATTTTAAATAAAAAAGAGTGATCGAATTTCTTGCAACATTAATTCTAATAAAAGATCCATTTATAATCGTAAACACTATATATAAATTCGGAAACTGTTCTTAATTTTTCTCAGATCGCAAACAGTTTAAGAGTTTTGCTTTACGTTTAATATCATATCTATGTCTGCACATATGTTACAATAACGCAAGACCGAGCAATACCAAATACTTACATACATATTTAGCAAATTGTATTTATGATTTGTCCTTACATACTGCGCTCCTTGTTTAACTTATGTATGCCCCATTCGGATCTATATACTACTCGTCAACGAAATTGAAAATAAAAATATGAATACTGAATGCATAAATACTGTCTGGGACAACTAATAAGCAGTAATGTCATTCAATATTTGGGTGGTCGTCGCTCAATTTTAATGATTTTAATTTTCATAGAGCGTTAATAGATGTCATTAAAAAGATTTTGCAGGGTCAGATGATTCGGTTTTGATTCAAGAAATATCAAAGAAACTTAAATTAGACATCAAATTTTTTTCTACAAAATAGGTACTAAAAATATTACATATTATATGTACCCATCGAGTTAAACTGCCCGAGCAGTGTCGATAACTTAAAACGTCTATAAGTCGGGTACGTGGGTCCTGTATATGGATTCTAACATTGAACTCTTGTCTCATTTCATTGCCAGCTATACGATTCCATCATATTTTAATATTGTTGAATGTTTAAACAATATTTAATAAGTAAATAAATGAAAAAAAAAATTAAAAACAGAACAAAAAAGTTCTAAAAGATTGAAATTATATTTATAAAAAGCACACAACGAAACGCATCTCCAGACAGGAAATTAGTAATTTACATTAATTTTCAAACAATGATAATAAAATATATAATTAAAAGTCACAGAGTGTTACAGAATAAGTGGTCGTCTTATTGAAAACAGCAGAGTTCATAAATAATAAATGTAACATAGGTATATTCAGTTGTTATTCGTTTGTTTCAAAGATACTGACATCACACTTGTAAGAATTTCCCATCTTGTTTTTATTTGAAATTTGCTCGAGGGGGGGGGGAACTCCAAAGAAAAATACCTCAAGGAAAACAAATGTATTCAGTAGTTAGAAAAAGCCAAAATCTATCTTGCGATTTCAGGAACAAAGTTGTTACAAATTTAAATTTCTAAATTTCTAATTTTGTCGTCAGTTTCCTCCAGGGGGGAACTTTTATATTTCAAGTCATCCCCACTCACGATTGCCGATTGTAAGTATGCTACGGTTCCTACCTTACCGAAAAATTTTCAATTCTGATAAGATATCGGTCTTTGACGAAAAACACAAAATTATCAAAATTCTCTTAAATCACGTGGCATATAACAAAAAGTTTGCTCTTAAGATCTCTGGGATCTTTCGTAGTACTCTTTACCTAAGTTTCATCGGTTTTCGTAAGTAAACCTCGGAGAAAATCTAGAAAAATCCAAACTTTTTCTTGGTTTATCCAAAAAGTTAAAAATATTGATAATTGCAAGATTAGTGACGAACAAAATTAGTCTTGGCCTTGCAGTCTTGTTTTATCAGTCATTTTTTGCAAGACCAAGACTAAGACTATGTATACCAAGAGCAACACCAAGACCAAGACTATAAGTATGGCTGCAAGACCAGTATCAAGACTCAAATGAGCAAGACCAAGACAAAAGTAAGAAAAAAGCAAGACTCTTGCTAAACTATTTAAATAGTTTGAAAGTACGTATATAATTAATACCGTAAAGAAAGAAAATTCTGATTTTAGAAGAAAAAAATTCACTGAAAAAAAGGTGCAAGATTTTTTAGCAATACCAAATCCAAGACCAAGGCCGCATTTTGCTAGACCAAGACCGAGACTCAAACTATTCTAGCAAGACCAAGACCAAGATTCTTAATGCAAAAACAAGATCAAGACTTGGTAGGCTTGGGATTGGTCTTGCATTTGCTCATCACTATACCAAGATTTGTGAACAAAATATATCAAATTTTTGCTCCCTTTAATATTCCGTACATAAAATTATCTTGAGCCTGGGTTCATTATCGTACATTTATACGAAATCTCCATATAAAAAATCCGGATACAGAATAATTTTCATCGAAATTTTTCGTTTTCAGGATTTGGGCGGAAGAGTAAAAATCTGGAACATCCGGTACTTTTATGAATAATTATCGAATATACATTTGTGTACTTTAACATATACATATACTCCTCGTATTATGGACTCACTCCCATCATAATCTTTAATATTTTTGTTATGTTATGACATATTTAAAATTGACGTCGATATGGTGTATTAAGAGTCAGCTACGCATCATATACTCCTATCTTCGGCATAGAAATACACGACAGACTAACAAAAAATTTATAATGTATAAGTTTTAAGGTATATAGAGACGCATCATTTTCACATCTTTTGCCTATTATTATAAATATAGTAAAGGCAATGATAGACTAGCGAAAATGAGATTGAATAAAGTCTTCAGATTCCCTAAAAGTATTTGATAATATCGTATCAAGTAGCTTGTCAATTGGGATTTAAATTCAGAATGTCGTAGAGTTATCAAGAGGACCTTTTCGAAGGATTGTAATTATATCGCTTAAAAAGTTCGCTTACACAACTCGTCCAAAATTTACTCGCTAACATTGAAATCCTTATGCATTCATGACATCTGTCCTCGCGTCTAGATGGTTAATCTGCACTTGATCACACTGAATTTGACAATGGCGTGTCATATTTTTATTTTCGTGGTAACCTGCAGAAAGCCAAAGAATCCATTTCGTGTACCCAGCATCAATATATTTTACGTCTGCGCATGTGTGATAACTAGTGATGTCGGATGATTAATCGATTAATCGGTTTAGTCGACTAATTTTGTTTTCTTTTAGTCACTTTTTAATCGACTATTTTACTGTCGTTTAAATAAAAGTAAAAGTCAATAATTAAATTCAAAACATTGTAATACATAGGTTACCCTATTCATGAATTCGACTAAAAATTTAGTCGATTAATCGACTATTCTATGCTCGATATTTTCGACTAATGACTAATTTTGTCGGAAAAACAACTTTAATCGATTAATCGACTAACTGCATCTCGACTCGACATCACTAGTGCTAACTATCGTTACTCTAACTTTACTAAAATTTATAGCGAATGTATATTATGGCCTAACCACAGTATATTCTCAAAATTTGAGCGAAATTGGACTAGTAATATATCGACGTGACTACGATTGCGATGAAACTCGTAGAGGACTATTTAAGAATCAAATCACAACAAATTTGAAAAGTTTCGTTAAAAAATAATCGAATAGTTTCGACGAAGTTGTGCCACGAAACTGAAAATGTTCAGAAAATTGTCATTTTTGAAGGAAAAGTACTTTCGGGAGCAAAAATCTCACAGGCATTGCGTAGTCGGCTTGAATTCCCGAATGATTTAAACGATTTAAAGGTCTGCAATAGTTCAAAGGAAACGAATATATCAATATCACATCCTTCCAAACTTTTTTATTTTATTTCTCATTATAACATAAAAATATTCAAAAAAACAACTTATGGCCCAATAAAAACCATTTAACATCCCCGCCCCGCTAATCATCCACGAGGATTACTTCTCCTTTGGATGTATTTCAGTTGTAATATCGTCATAAAATCCCACTTTTATTCCGTTATTAATTATTCTTACTTATTATTTACCCATATGCATGTCATATGTGTTCGGTTCGTTTATGTCTATCCATCTGTCCGTCCGTCTGTCTGTCTGTCTGGTCGTCTCAGTGAGTTTGATCTTCGGTAAATTGTTGGCACTCAAAGATCAATTCACAGACAAGTTGAATATGTAAATAATTTTTATACCAGTGCTGCTAGTATGTCGTGTTATGTATAATAAATATATATTTATATTTAGTAAAATATTTTTATATAATACATTTAATTTCAATATTTTAATAAACATACATACATTGAATGTATGAAATATTATCGATATATAGGTGATTTTTAATTAATTTGACATTCTATAGAATTCAACCTTTGCGTAAAAGGAAGCAGGCTTGTTGAAGCAGATATATCATGTAATTTTTATTGTCGCTGAAAAAAAAACTGAAACCTTAATGAAGTAACTATACTTTATCTTGTTTTTTAATCATCCTGAAAGAAAAATTGGTACTCAAGTATAAGGAAAAAATCTAGATAAAATCAATATTTACCGATAAATAGTTCTAAATTGGTAACTTAAATCATGGACACTGTCGTCTCAATAAGGGTTAGTCTTAAGTAATTACTGAAGGCTTACTTTACTTTACTGAACACCTATAACAGCTGAACTTTTTTTTATACGATTTTTAACAAAATGACCATTAAAGTACATAATGTGAATCAAAAGCAAGAGGAAATGAGAAACAAAAACATTAATTATAATAATTTACTTTAAGAAAATTACTTATTGATGGTTTTTTACCATTTAGTTCAGTACATTGAATAATTTTCATAACATTATAAAAAAAATGAAATAAAATCTTATGTGTAAATTTTAATGCTACCTGTATCTAATTTGGAAAAGCAACTTCTAAGGAAATCGTTAGGTTTATAACGTTTTGAGTTATGTATTTTCTACGGAACTTCTTCATGCGGTCCTGATTCACCGCATAAAATTTTTTTTTACAATTTCTACCAAACTTTACTTTTAATAGCTATTTATGAAGTTTCTGAATATTGTTTGTGCGATTGTTTTATGTGGCTCCTATCCATCGTATAAAAAAAAGTTCAGCTGTGTAATTTGATTTGTAAATTAGAGTCAAAATAGTGGTTTTAACATTGTTCTATAATTTTCTCATATTTTCTACCTATCCCACCTGTTTCACCACTAAAATTCTCAGTAAATTAAAACGCAATCAAATATTAAATTAAAACTCAACAAATTCATTGTGGTAAGTGGGATCAAGCAATTTATGAAACAGCCGCTATTCATTGTTATGATAAATGTTTCAAAGATCCATAACAAAATTTGAACGATGTCACATCTTTACCTGTCCCCTTTTATTATTCGATAGTCGACAAGTTTATTTTCGTTTCGAATTCTCAAATATATTGAGCGCGGCGCGACCCTTCTTCACCAACTGCTACGGTTCTTATATGTTGTTGTCGCTTTCCAATACGACGTTCTTGTCAACGAAATTATTTCATACTTTCATTTTGTGCGTTTTGGTCATGTTTTTCGTGCACTTTATTTTTTTGGATCGGTGCCCAAGTCCGTTCATAACATTCATTCCACCATCGCGAAGACGAAGCACAACAACAACATGTGCATTTTGCAATTATTTATAACCGACATAAAACAAAATATAAGCGTGATTTTTTTTTCGCCACAACGAACGGTCCCCGAAAAAGGGGGGACGTGGGTGCATCGGTCCAAGTAACGATGATGATGTTTATGTATGTATGGCGGGCGTAAAACCAAAGGAAAAAAATTAAATATTATTATTTGATTATAATAAATTTTGAAATTACATAAAACTGTAAAATGTGTCCTCAAACAAACAGACTCAATATACAGTAGTGCATTCGTTTATTGCATTTGTGCATTTCTGTTACAAACATACACACGTTGAGTGCAATTAAATACAAAACGTGGGACATCAGTGGTCATATATTAGGATACTAGTGGCGGCATCTTTGTATTCGATAAAAAAAAAATTGTGTTAGTTGTCTCGAGATTAGTTCGAAAGACAAGAAGTTCGCTTTATACGGCGGCCCTCTGGGGCATTACAAAGAACGTCGCAACTACCTCACTGGGAAGGCAAGGAAGGAAGGGGAAAATAATAGTTTCAGGTTAGGTGAATATAAAAGAGAAAGTAGTTATTAAATTGTTTGAAACTATTTTTTTTCCTTTTGTGAAAAATCAAGTTTTTGAGAAATCCGGTTTTCAAAACCAAAATACGTTGCCGGAAATCATTTGTGCCATAAAACGGTCGTGGGTCTAAATGGTTTCGCTATGCAATCTGATATAGGCTATATAGTGAAACTATAGCTACAAGAAGGGAATGTAGAGTAATCAAACGATTTTCACTAGGTGTTAATGTTTTGCGGTCTAAGGATCCGAGAAAACCAAATATACTGATAGAAATTTTCCGGACTTGGACTTGCCTTCCGAAGCTTTTGTATCTGTGTACATAGAACGTGGTGGCTAAATTAATATGAATATCTTCAGATCTACTAGGATTAAAGAAATTTGGGGCATTAAAAGAAACAAAATTTAAACACATTTTGATCAGCGGTTTCGGAATTATCGCCATTTTCAACTTTTTGGAAAACCGAACAATTTTGGTTTTTTTCGAAACTTAGACCAAAAATATAATAAAATGATCCAATTATTTTTTAGGAAAAAATTTGTTTCATAAATGACAGAAAAATTTAAAATTTTTTTTTTTTTAAATTTTTATCAGAACTAAAAAAATTTTTGGAATTTTATTCCCGACGGTCAGGTGGGGTGACTTAAAATATAAACTTTCCCTCCTGAAGGACGGGTATATAAGTAGTAGGTATGACTTCCGAGAATAAAATTTTATTTTACTCTATGTGCCCATATATTTGGCCGTTGTTGTACACCCGATATTGTAATGAGCCAAACCGTACGGACGTTTATAAAAAATGAGATCATTACTACACGACACTAAAATTTTGTTAAATTTAATAACTGAAGATTTAAATTACTGCACAGTTAATTGTATTTAATAGAATAATAAAATATATATTTTCATAAATTTATCTCAGATATAAAAAATTAAATTCATTTAAGTACCACTTAAACCTACAAAATTTTTGTATTTTTTTCAAAAATAAAACTTTTTGTTTCGTTTTTTATTTTAGATTTTGTGTTACCATTATTGTCGAAATGCAACCTGAGATTTCGTAACAAAATACAAAAATAATCTACATTTTTTTTGCTGTTGCCTCCTCAAAAAAATTGTTGGACACTCCTGCACTGTCGTGGTAGATGGTTAATTCGTAAAATTTTACTAATTTTTTTTTTTTTTAACTTTCATCCTCACAAAAATATAATAAGTATATTTTTAAAAGACTTTTTTTTACCGAAATAAAAAAAGAGCTTTAAAATATAACTTCACAAATCCATTTGCATTAAAATATACTTATTTTCAGCAGAAGAATATTAAAAAGTCAGTTAGTTCACCACCAAAATACGGACAAATCATAATACTCTCAGAAACAAAAATAAATAAATACCGACTTAAAAAAATATATATTATTACGAATACATATATTAGGGTTCCGAAGAAAAATCTCGGCTCCGTTATGGTCCCGTCAAATTAGTCTGTCACACTGTATCATAGACAGGGTTGTCTTGGGTAAATATCACTTACGATATTACAGAAAGTCAGGTGAAGCACGGTGACATACTGTTCGGCAGAATCACCAGAAAGATTTCATCGCCTCAGTGGTATATTTGACAGTCTTGGTCTTGGTCCTGTTCTTGCATTAAGAATCTTGGTCTTGGTCCTGCTAGCGCAATTTGAGTCTTGGTATTGGTCTTTTGTTCTTGGTCCTGGTCTTAGTCTTGGTATTGGTAAATAATCTTGCACTTTCTAAAATCAAAATTCTCTACTTACGGTATTAATAATACTTTCAAACTATTTAAATAGTTTAGCAAGAGTCTTGTTTTTGTCTTGCTTATGTCTTGGTCTTTCTCACTTGAGTCTTGGTATTGGTCTTGCAGCCATACTTATAATCTTGATCTTGGCCTTGCATTTTTTGCAAAACCAAGACAAGAGCGCAAGACCAAGACTAATTTTGCTGATCACTAACTGGTTTGTTACCACGCGGTTCTTAATAGTCCAATAAGTCACCCGGGAGAGGAGCTTAGAATTTTCACAATAAAAAAACTTGTTGAGTGTACTCAATTAAAATTATTTCGGGTAGGTTGGATCGGTAACTTTTCGAGATTAGGCAAATATTCGACAATTCACAAAAGAAAATTTTGAAGTAGAGAATATGATCACCAGTAAATGAGGTGTACGTCAGTATTAGAAAACATCCCTCAATCCTCAAATGCTGGAATATCGAAAAAAATTTTTAGTTTTCGTCTAAGTATCTCCAAAAATAATTACACGTACCTAGAACAGGCGAAAGTGGGGTGCAGTCGGAATTGTAGGGCGAAGGTTCGTGTTCGAAAAAGGGACCTAGACGCTTCGGTAGAGGGCCGGACGAAGTGTAACAAAATTATTTGCTTCTCCCGGGGGTCCGTTACTTTTTTCGCTGGAGGCCCTGTACGTACCCCGTCGCCCACTATATCGCTAGAAAGAAACTAAAGTTTCTTTAATTATTTTTCGTTTTTAAGCCTCGCTTGCAAAATACTGACCTTCAAATTATTGATCACATAATTGACCCTCAAGTAGTGTACTTATTTGATACTCTACCTTGAGGAACCCTAATTTAATGCGCGTACAGCACACACTTTACAATTATTTTTTTTACAGTGGTTACTATATATGGTTGTTAGCACGGGGGAAAAAATGGCCGTATCGCCGTATAATGGTCCGGGAATGGGTAATGGGGACACGCGCACCCCCCTCCGCTCACAGTCAAGCCACATTTTTATGCCATCATCAAAGTCGTATTCCACCCAGCATTCTTTTAAGCCTGCCTACCGGTTAAAATATTCTACAACAAAATACAAATATACCTAATGTAGGTACATAGATCGTTCGTAGCAAGGTAATAAACAATTGGACCAATACAATTATTCCAAATAACCCCAACTACAACCCCGTCTATTGTTTTATATGGTCCACTATATAATTTTTACAAATGTTGTCGGTTCGTACTTGTATATTCGAAAAAAAATTAGTAAATCCTTTCACTTAATTCCAACATTAAGTAAGTGAACGATGCGAATTGGGATGGGGGCATAGAGAGTGAGCAAGTGAGGAGCACGGAGGCAGGGCACGGCAGAAAAAAGCTTATATTTCATGTTTATGTACGAATATTATGAGCTTTTTTTTTTAATATTTTGCTAATACTTGTTGGCTTTATAGTGAATGGGTAAGAATTTTTTTGGAGTGAGGGTGGGAGCGGGGGGTTATTTTTGTTGTGTTCTTATGTGCGATTGCAATTGTAAAAACATTTTTATTTCATAAATTAGTCGGGATTTTGTGTGTCTTGTAAAAATTTATTAATAACAAAAACATAAAAATATACAACAGGTATATATAAATAAGTATGGTGAAGTAATAAAAAAAAACACTTGGTGCTACTATAGTGTCCCGTCTATTAACTGTTTATAATAATGCAATAACGTTTTGGAATTTTAAACGATTTTAAAATATAAAGAAGATAATTTGGGAGGCAATGATCGTAGCGAGATAATTTGAACGGGAATTATTGAGGGAAAATTCGCCAAAAAAACATCAAAAATCAACCTTTTATTATTATTTTTTTATACAAAGACATATTTTGTTAAAAGAGTCGATGAGTTTCAAAACCATCTAATTAACACAACTAAAAATGTTCAGGAAACACCAAAAACTGTTTCTCACTTATAATAATGATTTTGATGTGGTTTTTACCATTAAATTTTTAGGAAAACCCATACAGTTCTTATAAAGAAATAATAACAACGATACCACTCTTCAATAATTAGCAAATAACGATTAAAAATTATAATTAACTACTTTTGCAGCAGTTTGCTTTAATTAGATGGTTTTGAAACGGTTGATTTTGTAATTAGCCACTTTTGCAGCAGTAATACCTACTAACAATTAGACACAGTTTATTATTCTAGCAATAGGTTTTAAATAAAACAACATTCATGTACAAATCTATCTATTTACATCATACAACGTCGTTTTTATTATAGTTTATGAAAACTAAAATATTTTCTTATAATTTAGTAGAATATCCTCCCGTAAAACAAGTCTCTTCACTGTAATTTAACAGTATAGCTCAAATCAGAACCACGATGTTTCAGACAATTTTATTCTGCACACATTCGCAGCCTGTTATATTTGACAATTCGACAAGTTTCTTTGTATTTTTTTCTAGTTATTTAAATAGTAAATATTTTCTTAGAGAGAATAATAAAATTATCACATACAATTATTTGATCTTCTGCAGGCTCTGCAGTGCCACATATTTGTTCCAGGTTTTTCTAATGACACCATTTTTATATAAGTAATTGATAGTTTTGCAACTGGTTTGTGTTGCTTGCAACTCCATGTTTTTTCAATTGGAAAATATTGCAATTAGCTAGGTACTTTTGAAACAGTTTCGTATTTTTGTCATTAAAATTAAAGGGGAACAAGCTTACTTTGCACCGTCTAGTTGGTATTTTTTGGTGCAGTTTATCCTTCTGAATAATAAACCGTATCTAACTCAATTTTGAAAAAATCGTCAATTAGATGGTTTTGAAACTCAGCGACTGAAAAAACTAAGTATACAACACTATTTCTACATGTCTTGAGACTACATTTTTCTTTTTTTAATTCGAAAATTAGCTGACTATAAAATAATGATGTTGAAGTCAACACTGCGAAATTTTTCCACCTTGATGGTTCCGCGCGTTCTAAAATCCCCAGTAAACCCCCTGAAAATATACTTACATATGCAGTTATGGCACTAACTGAGAACTAAGAAAAAAATAAAAAACCAGCGAGAAATCGTAATTTAAAAATAAAACGTCAAAAATTACTAGTTTTTCTCGATTATAAACAGCCGTCATTTTGAAAATATATTACGGAGCCAAAAGATACTAGTTCTTTTTAAAATAACGGTATCGAGGAATAATACGCACTTTGATTTATGTCGATACCTCAAATACTTTTTGAAATACAGCCGAAACCATGTCGAAAAACGTAGTTTCCTGAAAAAAGCATTTAAAGTTTTACGACGTCAATGAATTATACTTTATAGTAAAGTGCGTGCACTAGAATGCACATAATTTTTTTTTTTTGAATAAAATTTTAGGAGAATATTTCTAACACCTCATAATTTGTTGATATCTTAACCTCTGTTCCGGTACTCTATTTCATAAATTTGTACATTTACAATACGTTATAATGTGTGTGTGTGTGTGTGGGGGGGGGGGGGAGAATTATGTCAACATATTCATTTAAAATTTTTCCGAAAAACTGCAAAAATACCTTAATGAGTCCACAGGCTCACATAGATCAAGACTCTAGTGAATATATCGCATACTATACTAGTACTAAACTATGTCACTATCTTCACTATTATACTTCTTTTCTACGTTCCAAATTAATTTGTCTACTCCTTAATACAAAACAATATCCTTATATAGCATTCCACATTTCAGTTTAATAGTCCAAATATTTTATCCTCTGCCCCAATGTCCAAATATCGTAACAAAATCATAAACTTTGACAATTTTATTTTGAACCCTTAGCAAGCCGTACGTATATATACTATTGGGCCGCGTCCATACCACAGATAGATATTTTATTTATTTTGATTATAGTCCCTTTTTTGTCCTCGAGGACGCGCACACGTTTCAAGCAACATTTTATGAGTATTTGATTGGTCTATTCTCTTATCTATTCAGCCACGGAGATACTTAGATATGATTGTCTATTTTTATTTGGTCTATTTTTTGTCTTGGCATTTATTTTATGGCATTTTTTAGTCGAATTTTCTCCGAAAAATTAGACTTATACAGTCTATACGATAAGAGCTGCGAGAGGCGAGAGTAGGGGCGCTATCCGTTTTCGGACCCGTAGAACACGAATATGTAGAAAAAAAAAATGTCTGATATATATATATATATATATATATATATTTTCCCGCCACCTTTTAATTTTTGTAGGGGCCCCCTATGGAAGTTAAGAGATGAAATTTGGTAAATGGGGCTCATTTTCGAGGCACCTCATACTATCAAAGTGGGGTCAAATTTTGGGCAAATTTTTTTTCTGACCCGACCTTTAAGGGGGTGGTGGGGGGCGGAAAAGCAATAAAACTTTTTCAAACCGGTTTTAAATAATGTTTCGGTCAATTATCTACAACATATCCAAAATTCAGCTTCCTAGGATGATATGGTGGGAGTAGAGGGGGGAAAAAACGATTTTCGCTGGATCTAACAGGCCCCCAGCCCCCCAGAATTAACGTAGAGGGTTGAAATTTGGTGTGTTGATAAAGTTCGTACCTAGGTTGTGCTTTTTGGAGGTTTTAATATTTTACCCCCACCCACCTCATTTTTAAGCTACAATTTCATGCATTTTCGACGTTTTCGAAGTTTGTACCACTCGCACAGGTCACCCGAATAAACCTAGAGGGCTGAAATTTTGTATTCGGATTGAGTTAGTATCAAGGGGGTGCCTTTTGGGGGTCTCGACTTTTAACCCCTACCCCCACCATTTTTATACCCAAAAGAACATGATTTTTCTTGTTTTTTAACAGTTTCGTTCGGGTCAAAATCTCCCCAAATAAACCTAGAGGGCTGAAATTTGGTGTACAGGTTAAGCTAATAGCCAGACACTGTTTTTTGGAGGTTTCAACTTTTAACCCTTACCCCCACGATTTTTACGCCAATATTTCCTTAATTTTTTTGTTTGTTTTCTAACACGTCTAGAGACTCCATAAGGAAACCTAGAGGGCTGAAATTTTGTACGTGTATTCAGTTAGTATCCAGCTAGTACCTTGTAGGGAGTCCACATCACTTTTCCCCCCACTTCTCCCATTTTTACATCGGAATTGAATGCTATTGTTAAATGTGTTTTAAAAGCATTATGTTTATTCTAAATACAAGTAGGCGAATAGTAATTTTAAAAAATTTAAAAAAAAGTGAACTTACTTTTATGACAAATGAAATACATACATATTAAGTAATTTAAAAATGTTATTAAAGTCACTGTTTATTTATAAATTAGGAATTTTGGATTTTTAGTATTTATAAAATAGAAATTTTGGATTTTTTTGGAAAGAAAAAATATCTTTATAAAGGCCTTCCAGTTTACTATTGAAGGTCCTTTTTTAATATTTAAAATTAAAACATAAAGGCAATTAGCGGATAAACATGGGCAGGAATGTCCTCGTACGAATTGTGTTGGCTTTTTTTCTGCTACCTGTTTTCGGCACAAAATTGAAATTTACTGAGATACAGCCCTTAAATACTTAAAACCTTTTTTTAAAGCCTCGATCAGCCGAACACTCATCACCAGTTTTGAAACCAACAAAATGACAATTCGGTTGTAGACTTTCAATCACATTTCGCTTGTAGACATTCAATACCGAAGATGAAGGGGAAAATTCGACTACCGTGATGGGGCCCCGCTGCTCACGGCGTTTTTTTTTTATTTTGATTGAGGTGGATGTTGAAAGTGTAGCTCTGTAGCTATTTAGGAAGATGATTTTTTCATGTATCGGGAACATTTTGGTCTCAATAAAAAGAAATATAAAAAGTTAGTAAAATTTTTCGTTTGTCTTGCGCTAAAATGTATCAACATTTTTATGTTTATACATTTTTTTTTTGATGTTGAGATGACAAAAATATTCCCTTCTAGGTGAATAAAGTTTGGTAAAGAAGCAGATTTCGAGGAGAGTATTAAATATATCACTGTCAAAACGACTTCTTTGTTCAAATATTAAAAATTTCTTTGATTTGATTTCCTTTATATCAAAAAAATATTTATTTTAATCAAAAAAATATTTTTTCTGACTCAAAGAAATATGACCCATTTTTGTAATTCTTTTTTTTTAGTAATCAAAGAAATATTTCTTTGAATTAAAAAAAAAATTTTTGAAGTAAAGAAATATTTTTGCACTTTTTTATAGTAGTCAAAGAAATATGTATTTCTTTGAATTACAGAAAAATATTTCTTTGAAGTAACAAAATATTTTTGCACTTTTTTTAGTACTCAAAGAAATATTTTTTTGAATCAAAAAATATTTTTTTTTTTTTTGATTCAAAAAAAAAAATTTTAAAAAATATGGAATTGTTGCTTTGTCACTTTTCACAACAAAAATCGTATAAGCACGAGTCGACTTTCGGCCATTACGCCATCCTCAGGTGAAAAACTCAACTAAAAAACTGTTCTTTTAGGCGAAACTATTTATATTATAAAAATGAAGTGAATAATGTATTGGTGGCGGATGTTAAGAGATAGAGGCAGACATAAGTATATCAAAACAAATGTAAGGGAAATCCCAAGTTAACAAATTTTTTGATACAAGTAAAATTTTTGTATTAGGTACCTACAGTGAATTTTATTTTAAAAAGGTTAAGTGTAATCTCATTAAAATGACTGAAGTAAGTTGGGAAAAAACACGACATTTACGACACGTGAAAACAGCGGTGAACGTTAATTACAAGAAATAAAGAATAAAATATACAGGTAACGGTCGGTGCTAAATAATTTTTAATCTATGAACAAAAAAATCATTTTGGAAGTCTCGGAATGATAGATTTGGAAAACTACTACATTGCAGAGCAGAGCCGGTTCCACCTCTCATATTTTTCAAAAAATTTCAAAAAAAATTCCGTGAAATATTTTCAAGTGTACGATCATTTTCGAATGGTACAGTACCACTAAATACAGTACCAAACAGTGGCTGGCTACATGATATCTAATGCGTATTGAATATTTTATATTACATATTTATATATTCAACTGGTAGATGATAACGTTTTTTTCATGAGTTTTTACATCTACTGTAGTTCATTTTTATGTAAAAAATATTCATAAGAGCCACCGCATAGGGTACCATACCATACGCCTAATACGATTCTCATTTTTTTTTTTTTCACTAAAACAAAAAAACGACGCAAATTTCAAACATTCAACTATTTCAACAAAAGATGCTTTTTTGTTTTTCGTTAAATCTAATTATTGAAATAATTCTATTTTGAGACTCTATAATGGTTTTTGTTTATAGATTTTTAGAGTTTCGTATCAAAATTTACAAAATAGGACTTTTATAGAATCATTTTAATGTCCGTCTGTCTGTCCGTCAATCACAGACAACTTTCTTCGACGTCAAATCATACACGGAGAGAAAATTCCTATAAAAATTACTGTGCTCATACTACAATCGACGTGTAACAGGCGAACATATCCAATTTTTGTACGGTAAAATTATAAAAATTATAGTTATATTACTGTAATTTTTATAATTTTACCGTACAAAAATTGTATGTTCGCCTGTTACACGTCGATTGCAGTATGAGCACAGTAATTTTTATAGGAATTTTCTCTCCGTGTAGACGTTTGGTTTTTGTAAGAGACAACATTTTTGTCTAAACATATTTTTTTTTGTTTAAAAACCACTTATTGTACGGAATACTATTTGTGCAAGTACGTCTTGCACTTGACCGATATTTTTTTTATATAAAATCACATGTTATTTTATAATAATAAATTTTTTTTGTGCTGTAATAAGCTGTTCATTTCCAGTAGCGGACACATAACATATATATTGGATCAGACATCATTTATAAGGATTAAAATATTTTTATTTTTTGATTTATTTACACCGGAAATCTATTATTTATATTATAAATTTAATATTATTCCATAATATTATTCTATAAAATATATACTAAACATTAGATCGGTGTTGCGCAGAGCGGAATAATATTTGTACTTCTTACGTAGTCAGTCATTCAGTATTATTATTTATTATGAATTTTTATTCAAAAAATTATGAAAAGTCTTTTTTGTGCATATTCTTCTGATTATCGTTTCAAAAATACGATTTAATATTTTTATTTATTGATCGATAATTGGCTATTTAACGCTGACGTCATTCAAATTGATTATTTTCGGTGGTTGTAGAAGGGTTGTGGTGGAAACAATGTAGGAAAAGTATTTGTAAAATTTACGAGGTAACACAGTCAACAGCAATATGATGGAAACATTTTTGTGGTTATTGATACTCAAAGTGACGGATTAACCGTGATACCGATGTACCGCAACCGGTTTAAACCGAGCGTACGGTACGTTAAGTATGTATAGATGGATGCTGCTGCTGCATTCTTTATGTTATGTGAAGGCGGTACGCCAAAATAATGTCTTACCACATATCGAAATTTAAATAGAATATACCGGGTGTTTTTACTTTATTGAGTCTAAAACACAAGAAAGGAAAGTTAACTACGAAGTTGTAGGACTTTCCCCGG
Source organism: Brachynemurus nebulosus (assembly GCA_035578155.1). Taxonomy (NCBI): domain Eukaryota; kingdom Metazoa; phylum Arthropoda; class Insecta; order Neuroptera; family Myrmeleontidae; genus Brachynemurus; species Brachynemurus nebulosus. The sequence continues at coordinate 4,923,044 of JAPWDM010000009.1, read as the reverse complement.
CAGGGGTGAATCTAGCTCTCAAATTAGGTGGGTGGTATATTTTTTAAAAATATTATCAAATTAAAAACTCCTTTTTTTCAATTCAAGCTTTATAGGAGTGACTTGAAATAGGGCTATTGCGTGAATTAAAACAATTAGGGAATGAACTTTTCAGTTTTGCTTTAAAAATGACCCAGTTCCTTTTACAAATGAGACTGGCTCAGAATAGAACACTCTTTTCTAGTGGTCCTATTTGTTAAATTTTGGCAAAAATGAAAAGAACGACATCGAAAACCTATATTTACGGTTTTTACGGCATTGTAAAATTATAGTAAACTTAATAAACTAAAACATGTTCTTTTTCTCAAAGTTAGTTCTATTGAAGTTAGGGTAATTTGGATGTAAACTTTACATTTTTGCTATCAAAATGACCGAATTCCTTCCAACAGAAGTCTTTTTTCTAGCGACCCTACCTGTTTAATTTTGGTAGAAATCGAAACAGCGACTTTGAAATTTGAATTAGTCTCTGCTTCGGAGGTGAATCATGACCCCCACGATCACCCCACCTGTATCCACTCTTACTTTCCAATTCTGTTTGTATTTTTAAAACAAGAGGTTGTAGAGGAGGGATTGAAATCAGCAACTGATAATGGCTTTCACACAATGAATGAAATGAGTGATGTTGAATGAAACTTTAATTTAACTGCTCATAGGTATAATAAAGTATTCTAGTACATTCAAATTCATGAAACCATAACTTTCGTGTTGACTTTTTTTGTCACTTAGTTGAGCAGTTAAGTTACAATTTCATTCAACGTTAGTCGATGGCGAACACCCATTATCTCTTATTTCTTATTTCATTCATTGTGTGAAAGCCATAAGGGATTGGAATATCAATATTTATGAATAATAGTTTAAAAAAAAATGAATTTATTTCAAATCTGTTGCATAACCGGGACCATCCTCCATGCTCCGCTATAAAAAATATTCGTAATTAATCGCGGCTTTTACAGAGAACATCCGATATATCGAACTATATGCCAGTAGGTTACAATAAAGACCGATGGATGCAAACAACGGCAACATTCCTTCTGTTTATTTTATTAAGTCGATAACATCAATCTCTATAATACAAAACAAACTTGATTTCTCCTCTCTGTTCTTTCATTGTCCTGACTCGCACGGCCCCATGCGTACCAACTCATTCGTTTGTTTGTCTGTGTTTATTCATTTGTTTGTTAAAAGTACTTGTCATGATTTATCAAACAGCTTGTAATTAGGTATTTAGTTTAACTTGATCGCTAAACATTTTATTAATTGTACATGACGGGGTGACGCAACTATGCAATTGTTGGTAGCGTGGTAATATGTAAAAACCAGTAGCGGTAGATGTTGTTGTTGTTGTAGTGCACTGTCACAGTACGTACTGAATTGTTTTATTGTGAATTATTAGTTTTGTATGGAGATTACTCTACAATTTTGGTGTGTTTCAATTGAATTTGTGAGGGCAATAGCTAGAGCTAGTAGTGACACGGTTATGTTATTTTAATATAAATTTTGGGAATTTCCCAAACGATTAATTTTATTTTAAAATGTTTGCGCGTTTTAGAATCAATTTATTTCGGTGTCGTATTCATTATTTGTTTATGAATTTAGAAATTAATTCAAGTTTAATTATAAAAATACGAATTCCAAAAGGTTGTGTGTAATTTTAAATAAAAATTTTTAAATTACGATCAGCTTACTTTCCTTTTTTTTAATAGGGAGAACTTCTGTATAGTTTCCAGATCACTGTCCAATATTCAGAAACGAATCCAATGGACTTCTACTGTATCTGCTCTTGCGGCTTTAACTTCAAAAACCTGTAATTCCGTTTTTTATTTCCGTTTCTTAAGGCACTGAAAAATTTTAGTATTCCTGATAACGTCCCTAATTTAAAAAAATTACTTTTCTTTAAATCAAACTTTATGGGAATGATTTAAATGAGGGTGATAGGTTAAATTAGGACAATCTGGGTGTAAACTTTACATTTTTGCTATCAAAATAGCGAAACTCTTTCAATTAACGGGAGATTCGCCAAAAAAAAAACATTAAAAATCGACATTTTTTATTATTTTTTTTATATAAATAAATATTTTATTAAAAAAATAAATACCTATATAACATTGTTTCTACACGTAAACACGTAAAACATTTTTTTTTTTTTATTCAAAAACGAGCTGAGTATAAACGGCCTTGAAGTTGACACTGCGATATTTTTCAACTTTGATGATTCCTCGCGTTCTGGATTCCTCAGTAAACCAAAATCAAAAAATTAATAATTTTCTGAGAATATATATATATTCAGTTATGGCATTAACTAGAATCTAAGAAAAAAAATACCTAAAAAACCAACCAAAAATCGCATTTTGAGAATAAATTTTCAAATATCACCGCTTTTTCTCAACTATAAACAGTCGCCATTTTGAAAATATATTACGGAACCAAAAACTCCTAGTTCCTGCCAACATGACGGTGTCGAGAAATAATATGCACTTTGATTTATGTCGATATCTCAAATACTTTTTGAGATACATGAGGAACCATGTCAAAAATGTACTTTAGAGAAAAAAGTATTTAAGTTTTTTATTTAAATTGACTTATAGTAAAGTGCGTGCACTAAAATTTTTTTTTTTTATAATAAAATCCTACGGGAATGTTTCTAACACCTTAAAGAACATAATTATGAAAAAAAAAATAGATTTCTATTTTTCTAGCGAATCTCCCCTTAATATAACTGATTCAACAGAAATGTTCTTTTAGTGACCCCGATGCCTAATTTTAGTAAAAATGAATATAACCACTTACCGATCATTTAGTTTATACTTTTCCGTTATAAATGTTTTTTATATATCCCTTCTTACTCGATTTTACTTTTCATAATCCGAAACTAGATATTCTTCTAAAATAGTCGAAAACGTTTGGTTTTCTAAAAAATTTACTCTTCTCAATAGCGTATTTTTTCTAGACTTTGATTAAATACTTGCATCTGTTTAAGTGCAAATTCATCAGAGGATTGTAAATCCATTTTTTAAGAGTACTCACCAATACCATTAACCAACAAAAACTATCAGTTTTTTTTCCTCTCTTTTCCATTTAAAACACCGAAAAATAAAATCACGACATCCAAACGACATCTTCAACAGCAACATTGAACAAATAACAATTTTTTATGTGAAAATAAATGAAGGAAATGTCTATCAATTTAGCGGGGGAAAAACACACAATGTGTGACAACCTAATCAGATAACAAATGGAAAAACGAATTGAACAACGACACTTACCCAGCACCTTCCTTGTGGAAGCGAAATTTGAAATACATTTATTTGTAATACAATGCACAAACAAATTCAATATTGAGATATCAATCTACAACCAATTTGCCTCTTATAGAATTTAATAAGGAACGCACTAAAAAAAAAAAAAATGAACGTGAGGGTTGTGTGAATTTTCCTATACTGGCACACATTTTCCCCAAGCAGTAGGTACATATGTTGGGAAAAAATCCGGGGAAATGAGAGGGTGAAAATTTAAAAAGAAAAAAGACAACGATTGTGTATGTGGAAAATGCGAGAACCAATTTAGTTAGTGTATTCGAGAGTATAAGTAAGTACAGTTTATTTTTGTTAATGCGAATAAAATAATAACAAATAAAAATCCAAAAAATAGGTATTGTGTCAATTATTTCAAGCTGAATTATTTATAAGAAATTTTGACCCACAAAATGTTAAAATTGTACCTTTTTTGGCTATAGACTGGTGTGTCCAAATTAGGTCGAGAACAAAAAAAAAAGGTCATCGGATGAATTGTGGAGGAAAACATTATATTTCCGAAGTCTTTACTAAATTTCTGAATTTCTAAGGGGGTCTATCTAAGATCGAAAATTATGACTGAAATTTGAGAACCCACTAATGTACACTCTCAAAACGACTTCTTTTTTCAAAGATTAGAATTTTTTTTTTTTTGAATCATAGAAACATTTTCTTTATTTTGCAGAAATATTTCTTTGACTACTAAAAAAGAAGTTATAAAAATATTTCTTTATTTCAATAATAGTATGTAATACACCAAGGGACTAAACTGTGAGTTTAATCCCGAGTGTGAAGTTTGTTGCCAGAGGGTCCTGTAAAGTCCCGAGGGCAACAAATCACACGAGGGATGAAAAAAAAACACTTTAGTCCTGTGGTGTATATACTATTTTTTTCAATTCCGAATAATTTAAAATTATAAAAATTAAAAAAATTACTTGAATGTCATTCAAATTGTATGTAATAATATTCCATCAAGTATACTTTGGATAAATCAATCGAATTGTACAATACAATAATAAATGTTTGTCTCTATCTACAAGTTTGAATTTGTTTATTATTTTCAATTATCTAGCATTGCTATTTAATTTAAGTTACATTTCTGTAAATTGTGCTTGCTGATTGGCTTAAAAGCAGGAGCAAAATAATTTTTTAGTCCCTTGGGACTAAAAATGAATCGTTTAGTCCCTTGGGACTAAAAGTGGCACTTTTTTCCCTATTATGGGGAACTAAATCATGTCTTTTAGTCCCGGAATTGCAAAAAATATTTTTTTGATTCTTTCTTTTTTTCTGTAAGGTAGATAGGTATCCTATTTTCAGTGAAGAACTGTGTTCTCATCATTTTCACGTCAACCCACGGAGAGTAAATTCTTCAGCCACTAATTACCCCCAAAATTTAGTGCAATGTTATGGTTGATTCTTCAAATATATTTGTATACATATTCGTATATTCCTTGCTTAAAAGTAAACCAATCTTTCACTAATGGCGATTTAATTTCAGTATTATAATTTGTAGGCTCTTGCTTTTTTTAAATACAAAATATCTATAGGATTAATATGACGCACACATCCAAATAACGAAAACCATCTAGAAAACTGTCAATCAAACATTACTTGACAATTTTTATAGACACATTCCGCCTAACTCCTCATATATCTACCTACTACACATGTAACTTTGCGACAATTTGCCCGGAAAATTGTCTAACCATTCGGAAACACGTATTTTCTATCATTACCAGCGTCGATATCAGTGACGCACAGTGGTAAGTAGCAAAAATACAGCAGAAAAAAAGCAGCCCATCTTTCCCCGTGCAAAACGATTTTCAAACATTTACTTTTCATGTAGGCATATAGGCGTATGGGGACCAGATTCTTTATCTTGTCAATTGAGTTATACAAAAAAAAAAAAAAAAATTCAAATATGTTGCATCTCTATTTCGAATATGTTCGTAGTAATCTATCCGTCACTCTTTTCGGATTACGGGTAACTTTTTTTCTATATATATATATATATATATATATATATATATATATATATATATATATATATATATATATATATATATATATTACACCAAATACTTCACTTTATTAGATAATATATTTTGAATATATACTATGAAGTTTGTATCCATATACAATATTCATATTATATGATATTTGTCGTATAAGGTAAGTAATGGGTTAGATGAATACCGTTACAACAAAGTGTTGACTTTAATAGGGACTATAGTGCGCCATCAAGCGAATAAAAGACTTTATTCTGTATAGTGACATGCATGGTATGTGACATGCTTCGATCAATATGCTCATTATTAAAACAAGTGGATATTCAACTATACATTCATATCATTCTATAAAATGAGAAAAGTAGTAAGGATAGGAGGGGTAAACCGAACAAAAAAAAAACATGTTTGGGACGACTTATTAAAGTAAAAACGGCAAAAACAGTCATAATACACAAAAAAACGAAAACTGTGCAACAGAGAAAACAAACTAAAGTTTTAAATATCAGTGTAATCGTTCAAAACTAAATCGGAAATATATTTATGATTTTTTATTCGTGTCGTACAAAAGTGTAATGTTTCTCTTCGTATATAAGGTGAATTTCTTGTTTCTTAAGCCAGAAAAAAAACATTATAAACATTTGTGTACAGTGAGATTAATACACAAAACACAGGTGGGGAGTCATTTTTAAAACTTTTTTTTTTTAAAATCATTATTTTAATCTTTCTTTATTAAGTAAATTCGTTATTTAAAAAAAGTTCCAACTTACAAAGTCATTACAAATTGAAGAGGTGGATTCCAAAACGCGTTAAGTCACTTTTTGCAATTTTTCAGGAAATGTAAAAATCTATCTAGGTAGGCAAATGTAGTAATCTGTTTAAATTATTTTCAAGTTCTTAGATAATAATTATTATTGATGTTATTTATTTGTTCTTATTTATACATATAATTTTCAATAGATTATATTGAAAAAAATAAAAAAACCTTTAAAAAGTTGGGTTGAGTTGGTTAAAATAAACCAAGTTTGTTTAAATACAGATATATTTTATTCAAGAAACATTTTAAACAGTGCATTATTAGCTATTTCATGTGTTTGACATAACAGAAAATCTGTCTACAAGCAAATTTGGAAAAAAATACCAGCTATTATTGGAAAAAAAATGCAATGGTTTACGAGTAAATTTGACTTAGAGCGTTTTGAAATAATACTGTCACTAACTTAGCGCTTTTTTGGAAAACATTCCATTTTTCCTCATTCATTTTACAGTAGACTAAGCTCATTTTGAAGGGTGGCACTACGAAAATCGTGTAGAGCTGGACTTGAACATTCTGCATCAACTAAAATCTCACATTAGACAAAAAATGACTTAGCACCTTTTGGAATTCACTTCTTAAATTAATATGTGCTAATTTTACATCCCTTCCAGTACCCCTTTAAACATTGGGTTCATTCATCCAAAGAGAGTGACACACTACTGCCCGGACTTTGAGGCCCCGATCAAACTATATCCGATGGCATTTACGATAGTATCATTTGTATGGGTAATATGATGGAAATGCCATGCTAAAGTTTCTATATGCGACAGTGATGTCTTAGTAACTGTTACACTCGGTACATCAAAATGTTTGAATATTGAATTGAAATAAATATATATTTATTTATTTTTCGTTTTTTTTTTTTAAACGCAACAGATTTTCGTTTGAACATTTTCGCTTTTTTGTAAAATATTTTTTTTTTTTTATTTCATCAATTTTACGCTCTGTTAATTCATATATATGCCAGTACATAGAGTGAGTGGACATCCAAATAGAGGATATTACAGGATATTTTCACCGAGTACCATCATTTATCTTTTACTTGACCATTCATCCTTTAAAAAATATATATAAATATTAGTTTGGTAAGTTGATTTTATTTAATTTATATACTAAATTATCGTATATATCAGTTGATGATTTTGTAAGAGGACAGTTTTTTTCGGTGTATTCGGCTTTTTATGTCAATTTGTTTTTTAATGATAGGCTTTTTGATTGCTGTTATTGATGATGATGACTTTGATGTTACAATTTTATTTTTTTTTTTACTTTATTTTACTGTAATTAATAAGAGTATCTCTATTTTGAGTTATTTCAACTGGAATAAAAATTCGAGTAATTAAAATATTACACATTCTGCCCGACGGGTGCTCTTTATTAAGTATCGATTAAAGCTCCAGCTGCGAGTTTTTCGTTCCCGAGAATTCGTTAACTATCAAATTAGAACTCTATTGATTTTCATCTTTTATGATAATTTACACTGTTAAAAAATTTTACAACATTTAATGTTGGCATTTAATTGCCAACATTAAATATTGTAAAATTACATTTCGAAATGTTTAGAACATTTTTCTATGTAAAATTACATTGTAGAATGTTTTACCTTACATTTCGGACGTAATTTTACTCCACTCAATGTAAATTAATTACGTACGACATGCAAAATTACACTGTCAACTCAACTGACGCCGTCAACTGCGCCGAATCAATCACGTGATACCGGTAATTTACATCCAAAAGATCAGTAATTTAACATACGAATACAATAAATTTTCGTTTCGAAATGTAATTTTACTATTTTAGCATGTCAAATACTACTTTTATATGTAATTTTAGTATCAAACTATTTAAAATTACAGTGAATATTTATTTTTACACAAAATTTCATATTTTACAACTCAATTATTTAAATTTACTAACACATTGTAATTTTCAAGACACATATTGTAAAAAATTACCATATTTTTTATTGTAATAATACATATTTTTTTAACAGTGATACCATAAATTTGGTTGCCGAACGTATTTCATCACCACATTACGTAAGTTTCCAGTTTCTTTACATATGTATGTATTGCAATTTTTGCAATATTATAAAAAAGTGAAATAAAATATCTAAAAACATTTCCACGTGTAAAATCCTGTAATTTTGAGTAATGTATTTTCTATGATGCTTCTTTTATGCAGCCCCGATCCACCGTATTAATTTCTTTTTTTTTGCAACCTGTTACAAACTGTACCTTTTATAGCAATTTATGAGGATTTTGAATACCATTTTTTATGGGCTTTCTTATGCGATCCCTATTCTCACCACAAAAAAGGTTTTAGTGTCTAAGTATTTAAGAAATAAATGGAATCAGAAGTTAAATTTTCGGAAATGCATTGAAGGTGCACTTTTAATGAAAATTAGGTAAGTACTCCGATTATAATTGCTAGATTACTCTTTGATAACATTTTTGATAAATTCAGCCTTAAGATATCATCACAGTGTGATCGACCGAAAAATAGTCAATTTTCGCGATTTTTTTTGAATGGATAGGATGGGGGAATAGGGATGTATTTTTTTTACGATTAATACCACTATTTAACAATACAAAAATATATTTTTTTATTTATTTTTATTTATTTTTTATAATTATTTTAATTTTTTAAAAAAAGTGTCTTTAAAACAGAGTCGATATTGGTGCCTACGATTGCGGCCTCAGTTTTCATTTGTAGGTAGACCGCTATGTTCCTATGGGAGCTTTTTTTGAAATCTTCCTTTTTTTCCACACGGAAAACTATAAAAAAATTCGTACTTTTTTATTCAAGCCGCCGGCATTTTTTTCAAATTTCAAAAAAAAGCTCCCATAGGAATATAACGGCTTACCTGCAGATTGATAACCCATTTTTTATTGGTGCGGGCACCAATATCCGCCCTTTTTTAATGACACTTTTTTCAAAAAATGATAAATAATAATTATGAAAAACAAATAAAAATGAATAAAAAAAATCTTTTTGTATTGCTAAATAGTGGTGTTAATCATAAAAAAAAAATTATCCCCATTCCCACATCCATCCGAAAAAAAATCGCGAAAATTTACTATTTTTCGACCGATCACACTGTGATGGTACCTTAATGTTAATTCATGGATTTGAAAATTTAAATTTTTTATATAGGTAATCAGTACGTACCGGGTTTCTTTGGACAGTTCAGGACCGTACTTATTTCAATAAAATTTTGCAACTAAATTACATTAAATTATGCACATTTGAATGAATATAATTGGTCAAAAATTACATTTTTCACCATTTAGAATACCACCAGCATTTTTTATTTGACGAAAGTAAGAAAATTCAAAAAATCGGAAAAAAATTTTGTAAAATATACTGAAAAGTTGTTGAATATTTAGACGGTCCACTATAATAGCTAAGACGTACGTATTTACTAAGATTTTTTATTATTGAAAAACAAATTTTTAATAAGCAACTATACTTCTATCTCTCAAAATTGAAAACAATAAAAAAAGATGAATTTATTTAATTTAAATGACATGTCACATAAATCACATACATAATATAAACAAAAATACTTTTGATAGTCAATTAAAATTGCAGTGGCACTTGTCAATTGTGCAGGTAATAAATAAAAGAAAAAAAGGATGTTTACATAAAATACGTATAAATAATATTTTGATACACAAATGTCTGTGTGTGTATGTACCTTGTGTACGTTGTTTTTATGAAAATATTTTGAACTTTTAGTCAAATCGAGTGCAATATGTATACCTGCATATGCTAAAGACAAAACTGTCTGATCCGAAAGAAATCCGATACCTGGTAATCAGATTTTAACAAAATTTAATTAACCTGTAGTCAAATTATTAACACACCTGAGCTACATTTTGATTTATTTAAGTATCTACTTCAAACAATGTATAATTATATCAACAAAATTTTTATAATTCTTGTTAAAAAAAATTAAAAATAAATAAAATTTTGCACGTAAAATTTTTGTAGGTTTTTTTTTTAGATAAAAAAAAAATACTAAAAAATATAATTAGGAATGGTTCCATCATAATTATTATTGTGTAACACATTGAAAATTTATAAGTTCGCAACATACACACATTAAATTGTTTTGTTTAAAAAAAAAAATGGCAATATAGAAGTAAATGTTGGTGGGGGAGGATGAAGAAGGAACTATTAAAAAAAAAATTATAATAAAAAAAATTTCGTTCGCTTGTATATTGTAATAAAACGCGTATAGAATTAATTAATAATGAGTAATGATAATTATATTCAATTTCACATTGAAAACAATACCATGAATTAACTCACGAGTAATATTATTTACCGGGTGTCGTTCAATAAATGTACCATAGATGGTTTCTAATCGAAAAGAATTGTAACTGTCTGAATATTATATTAGTAACTGTCGTTGCAACATATTTATAAAAGGTTTTCCATAATAGGGCTCAAAATTTGCTAAAAGTTACAGTTTCAAAATTTTGTTTTTAAGGGAATATTCTAGTCTAGAGGCTCGATTTTGAAGTGATTTTACAGGCGTAATAAAAAAATAAGTATTTTTAGTATCTATTTTTTTACCAGTTTTTCTATTGATATTGAACCTCGTGGGTACTAATGTCCATCACTGTACACAAATTTTTTGTAGTCATAAAGTCCTGAAGAAAAAAAGTTGTTTCCAAATTGAAAATTTTTATTCGAAATCTAATCTTTGAAAAATTAGAAATAAAATAAAGTAATTGCTGAGCTAAAAAAAAAATAAAATAATTTTTGAGTGAAGTTTGAAGCAATATGCAACATAATTTATAAAAGCTTGAGGCGTTATCATTAGTTATTTCTGTTTTGGATGTTTTGGATATACGTATAAGTGTAGCTATTTTACTTTTCAGTAGTTACCAAATCTAATTAAACGCCTCAAGCTTTTGTAAATTATTTTGCATATTGCTTCAAACTTCACTCAAAAGTTATTTTATTTTTTTAGCCCATTTTTAAATAACAGCTTTTTCTTAAAAACATTTTTTTTTATTTTATTTTATTTTCTACTTTTTAGTGTGATTACAATTAATTTACAAAAAATTAAAGAAACAATATTTTTTTACCTATATTTTAATCGGTTAATTTACTCTAATCAGACATAACTATGGAAACAAAAAATTGCAATGTAAAATCAATGGATAATATTTGACAATTCGAAATGTCAAAAAGTTGCATAGGACTAAAAATCAAGAATTTTGGTTTGGGGTGAATTAGGGCAAAACTAATTATACAATGTTGCATTGTCATCAAGGTTAGACACGTATGCAAAATTTGAAACCTCTAACTCAATTAGAACCTGTCTAAATTTTGATTCCAAAATTTGATCTAAACCAACATACTAACATAGCAAGTTAAATAAAAGCTTTTAAAAAAATTAATCTAGTCATAAAACTTTCTACAATTTCTTTTCCTCTGAATAATTTTTTTTTTTGGTATTTGGTAAACGCATACTGAAGAATGTACACCCTCAAAAAACGTACACCGTGTTTCATATTAAAATGAAAACTCAACAATACCTTACATTATTATATTTTTATATTTTTAATTTTTTAATTTTCGGAAGTGACGGAGTTTTAAATCTTAGAATAATAATTAGTTAGATTATTATATATTAAAACCATTTTTCCTCCAGTGTTGAATATAATATCCATAATAATATAAATACTATTCGTATACTGCCAGTGTATATAAAGGGAGGGTTTCACTCTCCCTCCCCATGAGTTGGGTCACCCGATCCCCCGGACAGTGTGCGCCCGTCATTCGAAACTTCACCCCGAGTGTTGTTTACGTTCAGGCATCGCCACACCACCGGCCCAAGAAGAATTTTATTATCGTTATATTCAGCATTATTTAATAATAACTTTCATTGAAACAATACGATAGAATAAAAGCTAAATTAACCTTATTTCCGAATAGCATTAAATTCAACATCCATCCATTCGCTCAGTGCTTGTTTGCTAGCAGTACCCCCTCGAGCTCCCCTAAGTTTGTCTCACACTTAAAATATATTCAAAATACATTAAAAGTACATTAAAAATTATAAACAGTTACCTCTTCTTTTTGCTTGGAAATTTTATACATTATTATTATTATTATAAAAACTTAATAATAATATTCAATCTTCATATAGAATTTTTTTTTAAATATTTAAATATTTTGTATATACCTAGTAATTTTTGGAGTGTATACGGTGTTTTGTTTAAAACGTTGCGCCACTGTGTTCGATCTAAAAATTTTTGAAATTGGAATTGATTCGGATTTCGGAATTTTCAATTTTGTCATGAAAAAAACATTTCATTAGTTGGTAAGAATGATTAAAATGACACAAGAATAGGGTACTTGACTGCAATTGAGAAATGATTCTAAATGCTTTGTTCTTACGTATAAATTAGTTAATTTTTGTTAAATTTTTAAAAATCTTCAAAAAAACCATTGTTCAATTTTAAATGAACAAATTGGCGGGAAAAACGATTTGGCGTAGTGACGTATGCAATGACGTCACGATTTAACTCAAATAGATGTCGCTTTCATTCATATCAACACTTGTCAACACGGTTTCAAATTTATACACAATATTCAGCAGTCATCATGCTCAGTTTTAGTGGTATTTACTACTTTCGACTTTGTTATCTTCTTCATTTATCATCATCATAAGATTTTCATGAAGCCCTACAAGTATTAAATGCACTTTAAGAAAACGTAACTTTAAAATTGTAGCAAAAAATGAAAGCATTTTTAACATAATATTTAAAACAAGTTGATAAGGATATTTTACGTATTAAGTGACGATGTATTCCTTCCATCAATCCTTTTTGAGTGCAAAATTAATTGCAAACCAAAAAGTTCAAAATAAATTGCAAAGAAAAACAACTTCTCTTGGTCAATTAGAATTGTAAAAATGTCACAATGAAAATGCAATTTGTCATAGACAAACCGTAACTAGAGTAATAAGATCTGCTATTAAAAAATGACGTCATTTTCAAATATCACTGCGTTTTTAACCATTTAAATGAAGGCTAAAAATTTATAATTTTCGAAATCGAATTTTTAAGTAACTAAAGAATATTTTTATTTGTCACTACTAAAATTGAATATATTTAAGGACAATACATAAAATTGTTCAACATTTAAAACAAATTTTGAATACAGTCAAGTACCGTATTCTGATTTGGAAATTAACTGATTTCAAAACCATAGTAACGGAATGTGAAATAAAAATATGAATCTTTTATGTACGTCAATTGATTGTTTTGGCATTTCTTGGTTCATTTACGTCAGTCTTCCTTTGTTTGGTAGACAAAGCTCTTCACAGAGTTCCATAAAATTTTATTTTATAATCTATATTGGTTCAGTTGTCATAGAAATAATTTTCTATCAGTGTCTAGTTTAAAAAATTATTTAATGAATTGAAAAATTAGTTAGATTCTTTTAATAATCTATCAGCCACTCAGTGAGTGTCCAAATCTCTGATTTTTGGACACACATATTTTGGAAGCCATTCCATCTAGACTTATGAAATTTTATTTGGAGCAGGTACGACCATTTTGGGGATAATAAACCCATAATACTGGACACAACAGAAAAACGTAATTCAAAAAAAAAAAATTCCAATTTTTTCAAAAATAAAAATAAATGTTCTTACAACTGAAATTATATTTTAATCTCAAATTTCTCGGACTCGGACTCAAATCCCGGACTTTTTCGAGATCGAAAAACTACCCTCAATGAAAGATTCGAGTCGTATAGTACCCCCTACACCCCCGCGTTTTCTTCCCATCTTGAAGTACCAAGACCACAATTATCTTGTATTATCATTGTGGGTGCCAGATAAAAACATTTTACTCTACAAAATATTAATTTTCGAAATTTTAAAAAGCCCCCACTGTCCCCTACATCGTAAATATTATTGCTCCTTTCTCCCGTTTCTTCTTTTCTGGTCTCAAAGTTCCAGGATTACAATTATCGTTAGGGCTCCTTAATGATGAGCAAATGCAAGACCAAGATCAAGACTTGGCAGTCTTGGTCTTGGTCTTGTTCTTGCATTAAGAATCTTCCTTCCGTTTCCTTCTAAAATCAAAATTTTCACTCTTTACGGTATTAATTATACTTTCAAACTATTTAAATAGTTTAGCAAGAGTATTGCTTTTTCTTGCTTTTGTCTTGGTCTTGCTCACTTGATTCTTGGTACTGGTCTTGCAGCCATACTTATAGTCTTGGTCTTGGTCTTGCTAGAGCAGTTTGTGTCTTGGTCTTGGTCTTGGTCTTGGTATTGCTAAGAAATCTTGCACTTTCTTGCATTTTTTATTACTGAATTTTTTCCTTCTAAAATCAAAATTTTCTCTCTTTACGGTATTAATTATACTTTCAGACTATTTAAATAGTTTAGCAAGAGTCGTTTTTTCTTGCTTTTGTCTTGGTCTTGCTCACTTGAGTCTTGGTATTGATCTTGCAGCCATACTTATAGTCTTGGTCTTGGTCTTGCTCTTGGTATACATAGTCTTGGTCTTGGTCTTGGTCTTGCAAAAAATTCAAGACCAAGATAAGGCTGCAGGACCAAGACTAATTTTGCTCATCACTAATTCTCCTAGGTAAAAATATCTTACCCAACGAAATATTAATTTTCGAAACTGTATAAATAGTTCCCACTGTCCCCTACCTCATAAGTATCATTTAAAAAGAAATTAAATAGCATAAAGGTGAGATTATAAAATCGTTATTATTTAAATAGTAATTTGTCGTTAACGATAAACAACATTTAAATTGTAACACAAAATTAACATACAATATATAGTTAGTTACTTTACTTATACCATACTAATATAGGAAACCACTATGTATCTGTAGCTTGTTGCTTTGCCTACAGACAAGTTGCCTAGGTACGGTATGGTAATATCAGATAGATAAAACATTAATAATTATTCTTTAAGTACGCAAGTGTTATTCGTATGTAGGTATATAACGTCGTCGAATAGGTAACACAATTTTTTCTCTCTTGCCTAAGCGCCCTGGTTTGTGATTATATTTTCGATTTTAATGTGATAAAAACAGAACAAAATCTATCACTGACATGTGTGCTATAAAATTTATTTAACACACACACACACGCACAGTACACTTTCAAAAATTCAGGGTCACTTGTGACAAAAAAACACTCCCTAAAAAGAGAATTTTTAAGCATTTGTGTTTGAAATGAATTGAAAATAAATTTAATGAATAGTAAAAATATTTAGTCGAATTGGGAGTTAAGGGGGTCGATTTTTTTTCATATTTTTCAAAGTTCAGACTTCTAAGAATAAGCCTCTGAAAGGATTTACAAAAATTCAAATTATTTTCGGAGTTATGGTTATTTTTTCCCTGTGAACTGTGTATATTTTCAGTGTTAAATTCTAATTTTTACTATTTACTCGAAACTACTTTTTTCGATACGGTTCGTATGATATTTCAAGTTCTAATGCACCGATTTACTTGAAATTTGGTACCGACCTTCTTAATACGATCAAAATTGGTCCGACGCGACGTAGGGGTTTTTGGAATTTTTTTTTACTATTTATAAAAATTTCCATAGCTGAAAAAAGGAGGCGAAAAAATGATTTTTTTTTAATGAACGCCGTTGGGTTTTTTTTTAAATGAACGCCCAGGAGGGTTGGAATCACATCAATCAGGAGACACCTTTTTTTTGAGCCCACTTTGCCGGCCTGTACCGATTTCAATTTTGAATTTTTTTTAAATTTTTATACATTTTAAATAAGTATTAATAAAAAAAACTGTTAAAAAATCCTCGAAATCAACCCTCTAGACTAGAATACCCCCTTAAAGTAACATCAAAATTTTGGGGCGCACAGTTTTTGGAGTGGTATTGTACCCGTAGTCAGTGAACCCATTTATTGGTTCACCGCAAGCCTACACAATTAAAAATTAAAATAAATAAAATATATACATATATAATTAAAACAAACGGAAGTTGAGTTTCTTTTGTTCAAAATTGGAAGAAGTGAGATTCAGAGCCATAGGTACTTATTAAAAGGTACTCTTACACAAGTGATAAAAGATAAATAACTAAGCAAAATTTATTTTTAATAAATAAAAATAATTAATTTTATGTGCCTACTTATTTTAAGAGTCATTAGCAATTTGGTATAATTGACAGAAATGTCGTTTAAGGTATAGTTGATCGATAAAGCGATTTTGTCAAAGGATTTTAACGAAACTTCTCTAGATATTTATTTTATTCAGTACCAATAATACGAACCCTTACCGAAAAAAAAAATTACTTCTCCAATTTTGAGAAAAACTATTTCAAAGTTTTGTAATTTTAACACGGGCTCCTTTTTTGAATAAAATGAAAACGTGTCAAAGGAATTTGATAAAAATTTAATATTATGTTATAAAATACAAAGTTACAAACCATACTTAATAAGAAATAAAAATTATTCACTACGCCGTTTTTGAAATATAAATTAAAAACATCATTTTACAACGTTTTTACAACGCTTTTTCAACAATGCTTCTATATTGCTGCAACATAAGCGCGAGGTAATTAAAAAAAAAAAAAAAACAAGTTGTATACAAACATAATAACTGAAGAATATTAATAAAAATTATTTAAGTTTTGATAAAAGAAAATCTTTTCGCTGGGATCTACTTGACAGGTACATTTGACAGGAAAAAATTTTGGCGAAATATTTTCGAGAATTGCAAATACACGTGAATATTGATCAGGTAACTTTTTCGAGAGTAGCGTTAAATATAGCTACATAAGTTACGTCCTCTGTTAATTCAAATTTGAATCAAAAAATTTAGATAATATTGAGAGATTTTACGCTATACTAATTGTAAGAGTCTACCGGACCAAAAATTCCAAAGAAAGACAAATAATGTCTTTACAATTCAAATATTTATTTAAGAAGGGAACTGCTACAAAAGTCACGTCGAAAAATTTAACACCGTATTTAACGCATAATCAAAAAGTCTTTAAAAAACCATAAATAACTATACTCTACCGTTAACACATCTTCTACTCCCTTCTTCAACAAAACCACCTTCGTATTTTCAATTCAATTAGCTGCTGAAGGAGTTGTTGTAACCGTTCATCACGATGACTTAACAATAAATGGAAAAGAAATCAAATTATTTCCTGACCAAACTATTTTCTATCCTTTGTCCACACAACCCGGCGGAATCAATGTTTCTCTCTTACTCGGTTAGAAATTATTTTAAAAATTTTAACAAGTTTTTTTTTTTTTTTTTATTCGTTTCTCATCTATTCACGAGGGAATGCAAAAAAAAAATGAATTAGGAATTCAGTGAACGTTTTGGTGTAAATTTCGCGCGCGTGAACGATGAAGATGACACCACTGCAACAGGGTGGACACCCCTTTTTGCCGATATAAATTACCTTGAAAATGAAGTGTCGGTCGTGTCACCATCGTCACCGCTCCTTGAAACACGACGTGCCAACACGTTATTGTGTGTCGGTCGATTGTGATGTTAAATGAGTCGATTTTTTTCTGTGCAATTGAGCTTATTTGGCGACGTGCCGTACGGTGACGGGACGTGCCGCTGCTGATCATCCCGTTCGTGGATTCGAACAAATTGAATTTTAATTTATGTATTCTAAGAACTTTTTTCGTCGAGCAAGTTGTACGGAATAATTGAATAATATTGAATAAGTGGTTCAAATATTTTTTTTTTTTTTTTTTGAACAAAGTTTAAAAGGGTGAAGTATTTTTTTTCTAACTCTACTTTTGCATAAAGTTACATTCGCGTAATATTAATAGATTTGAGCGTTACTTTATGGTATTCCATATTCGTAAATAATAAACAAATACTTTACTTTGCAAAATACCACTTTTATTTTTGAAACTGTGACAATATTGTTTCGAACCGTTAGTTCATTTTCAAACAGAATAAAAATTATTTTCGATACATGCCCTTATATACTACAATACCAGTAATTTTTATTCTGTTTGAAAATGAACTAACGGTTCGAAACAATATTGTCACAGTTTCAAAAATAAAAGTGGTATTTCGCAAAGTAAAGTATTTGTTTATTATTTCAATTCGCTTATTAAAATTTTGCAATACCTTGAAAACCTTAAATAAAATGATCGAATGATAACATTTGAAACGAATCATAGGTTTCCGAAATCATTTTTTTCATTTTCACCAAAATGAAACTTGGAAGCCCCTTATAGAAAAAATAGTTGTGTTAAATTGGTCATATTTCTAAAAAGAGTTCTGTCACGTCGAGAGCAAAAATGAAAAGTTCACATCAAAATTACTCTATTTCAACCAAATTTGCTATTTCATATAATTTTCGTAAAGCTTGATTTGAGAAAAAAAATTTTTTAATTTAATGACGTCAATAATAATTTATCAAAATAATTTTTGAAACAAATGAAGCGTTTTCCAAGTTATTCGTTTCATTTTCACGAAAATTAAACTTGGAAGCTCCCTAGAGAAAAAATTTGATAGCAAAAATGTAAAGATCAACCCCAAATTATGCTAAATCAATCAATCGTCTTATTTCAAATCGGTTGCATAACGCTTGACCTGAGAGAAAAATTTTTTTTGGGTTTGATGACGTCATTAAGTTTACTAAAATTTTACAATGCCTTGAAAATCTTAAATAAAATGTTCGAATGATTATATTTGAAGCGAATTATAGGTTTCTGAAGTTATTCTTTTCATTCTTCAGCAAAATTAAACTTGGAAGCCCGCTAGAAAAAAGAGTTTCGTTAAATTGGTTATATTTCTAAAAAGAATTTTGCCATTTTGTCACCAAAAGTGAATCGCTCACACCAAAATTTACCTAATTGAACCAGCCACTTTATTTTAAATTATTTTCACAAGGTTGATTCGAGAAAAAATTTTTTTTGGGATTTAATGACATCACAAAGTTTATTGAAATTTTTCAGTACCTTAAGAAATCGCGAATAATGTGATTTTTGAAGTCGTCAGTTAAGTAGGTAGAACCATATGCAAAAGACTTCTGTTAAATCAGCCAAATAATTTCCACTCTGCTACTGTAATTGATACTGTTTTTAATACTATAATACTATGATACTGGTTACACATATATACTTCTTACTGGGTTTCCGAACGAAATTATTCATTTTTTTGCAATTGTAATAATTTTGAAAATCCCTATCGATATAAACGATTAGAGTAGATTAATTTAAGAAATAGTTTGAAATTATTTCAATTAATGAAATGTTAAGACAATATTGTTCTATAGTACACGGAGAGAAAATTCCTGTAAAAATTACTGTGCTCATACTACAATCGACGTGTAACAGGCGAACATATCCAATTTTTGTACGGTAAAATTATAAAAACGCCGTGAGCAGCGGGGCCCCATCACGGTAGTCGAATTTCCCCCTTCATCTTCGGTATTGAATGTTTACAAGCGAAATGTGATTGAAAGTCTACAACCGAATTGTCATTTTGTTGGTTTCAAAACTGGTGATGAGTGTTCGGCTGATCGAGGCTTTAAAAAAAGGTTTTAAGTATTTAAGGGTTGTATCTCAGTAAATTTCAATTTTGTGCCGAAAACAGGTAGCAGAAAAAAAACCAACACAATTCGTACGAGGGCATTCCTGCCCATGTTTATCCGCTAATTGCCTTTATGTTTTAGTTTTAAATATTAAAAAAGGACCTTAAATAGTAAAGTGGAAGGCCTTTATAAAGATATTTTTTCATTCAAAAAAAAAAAAAAAAAAAAATAAAAAATAAAAAATAAAAAAAATAAAAAAAAAATTATTTCTTCGGTATTGAGTGTCTACAAGCGAAATATAATTGAAACTCCACAAGCGATTTGTAATTTTGGTGATTTCAAAAGTGATAATGAGTGTCCGGTTGATCGGGGCTTTATAAAAAGATTTTAAGTTTTTAAGGGCTGAATCTCAGTAAATTTCAATTTTGTGCCGATAGAAGTTAACAGGGAAAAAGCCAAAACAATTCGTACGAGGGCATTTCTATCCATGCTTATCCGCCAATTGCCTTTGTGTTTTACTTTTAAATATTAAAAAAGGAACTTAAATAGTAAACTGGAAGGCTTTTATGAAGATATTTTTTCTTTCCAAAAAAATCCAAAATTTCTATTTTATAAATAATAAAAATCCAAAATTCCTAAATAATAATTAAATAAATAAATAAACAGTGACTTTAATAACATTTGCAAATTACTTAATATGTATGTATTTCATTTGTTAAAAAATTGTATTCACTTTTTTTTAAATTTTTTAAAATTTTTATTCGCCTACTTGTATTTAGAATAAACATAATGCTTTTAAAACACATTTAACAATAGCATTCAATTCCGATGTAAAAATGGGAGAAGTGGGGGGAAAAGTGATGTGGACTCCCTACAAGGTACTAGCTGGATACTAACTGAATACACGTACAAAATTTCAGCCCTCTAGGTTTCCTTATGGAGTCTCTAGACGTGTTAGAAGACAAGCAAAAAAATTAAGGAAATATTGGCGTAAAAATCGTGGGGGTAAGGGTTAAAAGTTGAAACCTCCAAAAAACAGTGTCTGGCTATTAGCTTAATCTGTACACCAAATTTCAGCCCTCTAGGTTTATTTGGGGAGATTTTGACCCGAACGAAACTGTTGAAAAACAAGAAAAATCATGTTCTTTTGGGTATAAAAATGGTGGGGGTAGGGGTTAAAAGTCGAGACCCCCAAAAGGCACCCCCTTGATACTAACTCAATCCGAATACAAAATTTCAGCCCTCTAGGTTTATTCGGGTGACCTGTGCGAGTGGTACAAACTTCGAAAACGTCGAAAATGCATGAAATTGTAGCTTAAAAATGAGGGGGGTGGGGGTAAAATATTAAAACCTCCAAAAAGCACAACCTAGGTATGAACTTTATCAACACACCAAATTTCAACCCTCTACGTTAATTCTGGGGGGCTGGGGGCCTGTTAGATCCAGCGAAAATCGTTTTTCCCCCCTCTACTCCCACCATATCATCCTAGGAAGCTGAATTTTGGATATGTTGTAGATAATTGACCGAAACATTATTTAAAACCGGTTTGAAAAAGTTTTATTGCTTTTCCGCCCCCCACCACCCCCTTAAAGGTCGGGTCCGAAAAAAAATTTGCCCAAAATTTGACCCCAGTTTGATAGTATTGTTGTGCATCGGAATAAGCCCCACTTACCAAATTTCATCTCTTAACTTCCATAGGGGGGCCCTACACATATTAAAAGGTTGCGGGAAAATATATATATATATATATATATATCAGACATCTTTTTTTTTTACATAATCGTGTTCTACGGGTCCGAAAACGGATAGCGCCCCTGGTCTCGCCTCTCGCAGCTCTTATCGTATAGACTGTATAAGTCTAATTTTTCGGAGAAAATTCGACTAAAAATTACAATAATATTTGTACGGTAAAATTATAAAAATTACAATACCGTACAAAATTGAATATGTTCGCCTGTTACACGTCGATTGTAGTATGAGCACAGTAATTTTTATAGGAATTTTCTCTCGGTGTACCTACATGAAAATAAAAAGACGTTTCTGGAACAATTTTGACGTGGATATGCCAGAAATCGATCAACAACAGTTCTAACAGAAAACGAAGGAACGGCTATCGACACATATGAGCCAAGATATGTAACTTCTTTCTTCAAAACTCAGCCCATTAGCACGTAAGTGGTTCAAAAGCTTCTGAACATCTTAAAATTGAAGACACGAATGGATGAAGGTGTTATGTAACATTTTTTTATAATTTTACAATATAAAAACGTTTGAAAATTTTTATTTACATATACTTCCCATGCAATAGCAGATGTTTATTATTGAATTTCTACAAAACTATTGGACGTAATGAAACCAAATTTTAATATACGATACTTCAGCATAGAAAAATGTTACATAACAATTTCATCCACTCACGTCTTCTAAAATAACAATCTACTTAGAATCGATTATATCAATAGTTAAATGATGCTCATTAACCGAAGAATTCAAACGGTGATAAAATTTAGTACCTAGATTTTACGTATATGTGTATATTTCTATATACTTAATTACATATTACAGTTAATTTTAAAACAATTGCATGCACATTTGTAATTTTTTTTTTTGTTTTACTACAATAATTGTAATTATAATTACAATTGAAATATGTAATAAGAGAAAATTTTGACAGAGAAAAAATACGCGTATATCAAAATAAAAAATTAGCATTATCTGATGAATTTTTGACGTTTTGTTGTTTATTATAGTAATTATTGTTAGCAGAATAAAACTAATTAACATATCTTAATGTGTGGGTTGCTATATGATTTCAACACTGCAATGATATAAAATTTATTAAAATCATAAATTTTGTGTAAATCATAATTTTTTTTTGGTATAATTTCCAATGTAGTTTTAACAAATTCAGGAAGCAATAAAATCAAAATTAAAATTGGCTAAAATTTTTGCTATCATTGACAAACGTGTACATAATTTTTTGAGTAATTTTTCAGCAATTTTAAGTATTTTAAAGTTGCATAAAAGTTGCATACGTTATATTTGTTGAACTGGTGCTTCAATCAGCTTTCTGTTGATATCCTATACGAAAGAATATTTCCGTTTTCCAAATGCGGTATTTGACAGTATCAAAAAAAAACTCATTTTGATGAAAATTGATAATAAAAGACAGCAATTTATTAAGTTAATTCATCCTAACTATCATTATTTAATTTTAAAAAAATTAATAAAAAAAGAAATTTTTCAGCTATAAATTACGTCAGCAGAAACGGGCTGTGACGTTACATTCTCTTATATTTCAACACTGCCGCCACTAGGGTCGCTACTTAAATAGGGGAAGGTCGCCCAAAGCGGGTAAGCTAAGATTAAAGGCCCAAAAAAGTGACTTTTGACCTCGATAAGCAGATCTTTTTTATATTATCAGGTAGAATAGTTATCGAACTTTAAAATGAAACTTCGCTTAAGAAATGTTTATACGATATTTATTTTTAATAAAGAAAATACAAAACCTCTGCAAAAACCCGCTTTGTCCGTATAGGTGTCCTAAAGCGGGTAACCCCCTTTGGGCAAAGCGGGTAAGTACATTATGTATTTAAATACTGTTATTATTTTTTAATATAAACTTTCTTAATCATATAGAACTTAACAATAATAACAATTAAGTAAAAAAAATTGAAAAAAGACAAAAATAATAAATTTATAACAATTAACTGTAACTTTCTTTACATTGGAATCTCCTCCATTTCAACCTCCACATTGGAATATATTACTTCAGGCGATTCCACATCAAAATCACCACAAACAAGGCAGAAATATTTTTTTTAAGCTTTTTCCTTCATTCCGTCGTAAAAAGAAGATTAATTATTTTTTTTCCCCTTACAACAGTTTTTTCCATTAAGATGCTTCTATTTTGTCTACCCGCTTTGCCCATACCCGCTTTGCCCAAAAACACTTAATTTTGTTAACTTAGAATAATTTCAAAATGAAAGCCGATACATGTCTATCTTTCTCTACATTAAAAGTCAAATGATGATAACATAATACGGTAATACCAAAAAGATTACAAATAAAAGGTTGGTGACTAGTCACAGAATATTTATCGTCAAAATTTTTAACAAAACCAACAAAAAAAATTGATGAAGCTTAGCTAGGACATTAAACGACACAAGCGTTCAAGTGCAACTGATTGACATTGGCTGATATTCGGTTAATCTCGGTATACATACGACCTGACAAAAAGATTCGATACAACGATATACAAGCGCTAACCCGCTTTAAGAGGGGTACCCGCTTTGGGCGATCTTCCCCTAACTATGGAAATTAATCTGAATTTGATTAATTTTTTAAAAAATCAACAATTTATTTTCCTATAGTTATAAGAAGAATAAACAGTTTTTTTCCTCAGTTACAGGACACCTGTTGCTATCTAAAGAATGTGACGTAATTGAAGCTAATGAACGTCTCCGCGCAAGTTTTGAGAACAAATGTTAAATTAATTTTTTGTAACGATTTTCGGCATTATTTTTAAAGATTAAAGTTATATATATGCATAATGCATAAATATGCGTATTTTAAAAGAGTTTCCCAAAATCAGTAAAATTCCCCATTATCGTCTGAAATTTATCCTCAGAATCACAACTTCACTTTTATTTTGGGAAAATCCACCCTCCATTTCGGTACTAAATTTAAAATTTTTACGTCGACGAGTGTTCGGAACACTAAAGTGATTCCACTGCGTGTCAATTTTGATACAGAACCTTAGAAAAAAATCGAAAATAACTTATTTCCAAAAAATTAATCTACTCTGACTATTAGATCAATAGAAGTGAGAGCTGACACTCCATGACAAATTCAATAATACTATGTAAGGAAAAAATACATATTTATCCTTTTTCGTTTACTCGCCATGTCTTAAACATACCTAATTACATACGACATCATAACGTATCCTTTCTCCAGTCACAGGATAATTGTGAATTTGTGCATAAACCAAAAATTAACCAAACGACAAAAGGTTCACATCATTCTCAGCCGAGGACAACATTGTACATAGAATCAGAAAAAAAGGAATCATCTAACATTTAAAATTTCCTGTCGTTGTATTTTTTTCTGAAAAACTGTCACACAAATAGGATATAGAAAATTCTAACAAAAATTTTCATCATACTTGTTGGCTTGGCTGTTACTCTACACATAACTCCTGGTGTATAAGTATAATATATTTAGTTAATAGTTTCAGGGAAAATTATTTCGTGCGTGGCGCTGTCTGTACCAGCTGACTGAGTCACCGAGCTGGTTAATGTTAATTTTCGTACGCGCCACTTCACTCAAAACCGGCGCCACTACTCTTATTATTTCATCTGTCATCGTACTATATTTTGTTGCTATATTTAAGCTAGCTATCTATATATGTGCTACACATACCTATACGTACTTATTTGTATATTTGATAATAATGTTTTAAGCTTAATATTTTGGAGTATTTATAAAGAATAACTACTGCGAGAATTATATACTATAGATAAATAATATAGTTATACCGTATGTTTGCTAAAAAATTAATCATTGAGTAATATTCTGTGATTGCGGCACTGGTTATTTTGGTTTCTACACGTTGTTGAATTAAAATGTCTCTGTACATTAAATGCGGTATATACAAAAATTAAAGTAAAGAAATGTTTTTTAAGAAAAAGCTTTTATTTAAATATGGACTAAAATGATAAAATTCCTCTTGAGTGAAGTTTGAAACAATATATGCAACATAATTTATAAAAGCTTGAGGCGTTATCATTAATTATTTCTGTTTTGGATATAAGTGTAGCTATTTTACTTTTCAGTACTTACCAAACTTAATTAAACCCCTCAAGCTTTTATAAATTATGTTGCAGGTTGCTTCAAACTTTACTCAGTAATTATTTCATTTTTGTAGCCTATTTTTAAATAAAAGCTTTTTCTTAAAAAAACATTTTTTTACTTTAATTTATTTCCTACTTTTTAGTCTGATCACAATTAATTTAAAAAAAAATTAAGAAGTAATTTTTTTACCTATGTATATTTTAATTGGTTAATTTACCCTAATAAAATATAACTATAGAAACAAAAAATTGTAATGTAAAATCAATGGACAATATTTAACAATTCGAAATGTCAAAAAGTTGCACGGGACTAAAAATCAAAAATTGGTGGTTTGGGGCGATTTAGGGCAAAACTAATTATACATTATTGCACTGTCATCAAGGTTAGACAGATATGCAAAATTTGGAACCTCTAGCTCAATTAAACCTGTCTAAGTTTTGATTCCAAGATTTGATCTAAACCAACATACTAACATAGCAAGTTAAATAAATGCTTTTAAAAAATGGCAATTTCTCAAACATTGTGCCAACAAAATTCCATAAAGTTTTCTCTTTTTCTTGATTGATTTGCAAGTAAAGCAAGCAAAATGTAGATAAAAATTTTTGGACACGTTTAATTTTCGTCAAAAAATATTAAAATTTAATATATTAAGGATTGCGTTTAGTAAGTAAATAACCCATTTTCTTTTCTTTTTTTTAAATTTTGTCAAGGGGAAATACTAAAAAGAAAAACAAACAATTTAGTTTAATTTTCATATTTATTTATTACTAAGTAATATAATTTCTACGAGGAATAGTAAAAAGTGACATCAAATAAATCGTTTTCCTATAATAAAAATTAAGTTTTTAATATTTTTTAATGAAAACTAAATACGTGCATAAACTTTTATCGTCATTTTTCAAACGAAAATCAATCAAAAGAAATGAGAAAATTTGACAGTTTTATTGATTGGCACAAAATTTGGGAATTAACCAAAAATAGATCTCTATGCGCGAAATTGTGAGATAATGCTCCCTATCATATGTATTATTTAAGATAGACAGCATAGTCTCACAATTTTGAATTATTACGAAGAAAAGTGATGAAAATCAGTCAAAACTAACGAAATCGGGCAAATTTTAGAATAAGAAAAGTTACGTTGAAATTTAATGTTGATTAGGAGGGAAGCCTGTTGTTTAGGAAAATGTTATATATCGGAATAATTCGCATACCCTTATGGGAAATAGGACATTTTTTGCTATATTCCAAGAAAACCGTGATGCCAAAAGTGGGATTAAAATACAGCCACTTGAAGAGTCTGAACAGTTTTAATCTAAACAAATTTTTCTTCAAGCAACATTTTTAAGATAATGACAATTCTGCTGGTATTACGTAATTCAATTTTGACGCTTTTTGGCCAAAACACCATGTATAATATATTTGGAATAAGACAATTATTATTCTCCTTATGGTAAAGTTATGTTTGAAATTTAATTATGATATTTGTCACCAAATTAAGTTATTACAAATTATTATAATTGAACAAATCTTGCTCAAGTACTCGGAACAACTGTAACTCTAACTGGATTATATTATAATAAAATGAACTTTAATTACTGAATCGTATTTGTATAGATACTTACTCGAAACAAATAAATGCATTTAAGGAGAATAAAATACGTAGAGAATACGAATACAAACATTTTTTGTGGATCAATGGACAGAAAAATATAGAAATTAGTAAATAATAAAAATATGTTTCAGTGTGATTTTTGTAACGAAGTAAAACCTTCACTATAGTGACAATAACACATAAGATTAATAAATAATCGAAGTTTTAAAGAGAATTTTTCAAATGAATTCTTTCTGTCAATAACAGATGTCAGGACAGTGCTCCATCTTCATGAAGTGACGGACTTAAAATCCCCCAAAACCCCCTACCAAACACTATTCTGACTACACCTATTTGTATTTACCTTTAGTCAGTGACACTGACTATTGTAATACTTGTTTTTAATACATTTTCTGTGCAATGACGTTGCTTGTATATATGTATATATATTTTTTCCCTAATACTTTGACCTACGGGTAAATATTAAAAAACAAAGAGTGATTACAAAACAGGTGGCGAGGGGTGGTGAGATAGGTAAAACAGTCGAAGCTCCACTATAAACAAATGATTAACAATAATGGGAGCAGTATTTTTTCTTATAGTTTAACAGGCACGGAATAAGAGTAATTTAAAAAAAAAGACAACGCAGTTGTAGCATTTCTCGTACCGTTTTTATCAGTAGTTGATAAGAGATTGATAGGGGAGATCCTTGTACCTCAGGACACCTTATACCTCAGGACAAGCCCATAATTTGAGAACCAATGTATTGTAAAATGATTAATAGTGACATTTAATGAGTATTTAGACACAAATACTCAAAACACACGCAGTGAAGTCGGCCATTTTGACTCGTTTCTTCTATGTGGAAGATTTGAGATCTTTGCCGTGTTTTATTTTTTTTTTGTAATCCATTTAAATCATCATTTTACTAGAAGTATTTTGAGGTGAGTAAATGATTAAAGATACAAATAGTTATTATACACATTCGTAACTATTTATTTTGACGTATATCACTGGATTTCCCTAATTAAAAAATATAACCACACTTTATTATCTGCAATTTAAATTTGTACCTTGGGATGGTCCCAAGGTACAAGGCATTGCTTTTTTTTACAGAGGTTTATAGGTAAGTTTGTTTTCAATATGTCTTTATCTATCCAGATGCCGCAAAGTAAGAACAAAGTCACCCGGCCAAAGTCCAGTGAAGAAAATGTCAAAAATTAAAATGGTCATTTTTTTCTATAATGAAAATGATTGCAAGTAAAACCAAACAATTTTTATTGCTCTTAAAAAAATAGAATATATATTTTGCTTTCAGGGCTTAAAATGGCTTGCATAGTTTGTTCCAAGGTACAACCATTGGTCTCCCAAGGTAAGCCCACAAGTGAAATATTTTTTCACAAGGAAACTATTGGTTTAAAAAAGATATGAATTTTATTGATTATAAATTTACTTATAATTTTATACAAGAACCAGAATGATTATTCTTATAAAAACATTCGAAACAGAAAATATTTTGAAATCTCGCACAGTTGATAAAAGACAGTTTTGTACATGAAAAATTTTATTTAAAACTCTTCTGAATTCCTTTTAACATAATTAATTAACAATTAATTTTAATTGCTGCCAACTTTTCATCTGATCTGACTGCGAGAATACTAGAGGGTTTGCAATTAGACAAATGAATGTTTTAAAATTAAATTTTTTTGCCGCTGGTCTTGAACACTTCAATACTAGGTAGAATGACATACATCAAGTGAAGCTAGAATATAGAAAGTGTTTTTCTTGGAATTGGCCGGCTAATGGGTCTTTATATTTTCACAATTCATCAATCTTTGAGCCTGCTATAATCCTACAAAATCCTATCCCGAAGTCAATTTTCCAAGTCTGTACGACTCGTTGTAAGTCATGTAACTCTTAAGAAGAATTTCATCCTGAAAATAACTAGGACACTCCAGGTACGGAGAAATCGAAAAGACCTAAGTTTTTTGATTTTTACAAAAAATTTTTCAAATGGCAATAAAATCACTGATCAAAATCTGTCTACATAAAATTTTTTTGAACTTGATTTCACTTCTCTAGCCCTACGATATTTAGAGATACTCATTAACACTATGAGGCCCCAGCACTTTCACAGTAAACTTCCCCGGAAGCTGGCAATATTTTTAAAGAAACTTTGTATAAACAAATATACTTACGTGCTACCGATACGTAAGTATATATACCATGTGAGTTTTTTGAGAGTTGCCATTTTTATTACAACCAAATTTGTATGATAGAAATGGCACTGGAAAAGGTTCTTTTCTTGGATGTAATTGAAATATAACCAACCAGAACACTATCGGTTGAAGTAGCCTCAAGTACATATGCATATTTTTACCACCTAACTGATAAATTAAAGAAAAATTAAAACATTAAACTTGGGTAAAAATTTTTTTCTGCTCATTTATGTTGTTAATTAATGCATTAGATCAGTTTTATCGAACAATTAATATATAGTCTCATTTAAAAATCTATAAGTTTGTATTATAGCTCGAAAAACATAAGAGCTACAAAGCTCCTGACTATAACAATCGTTTGTCCCCGTCGATATCTACAACTATTATTTGAACAATTTTTCGATTAAATCAACGGTTTGGCTGTAATAAAATTGGCAACTATCAAAAAACTCACACAGTATTTGACATTCAAATCAATTACAAAAAGTTCAGATATAAAACTGGTAAAAATAAATAAATAAAAAAACAAACAAACAAATACCTTTATTAGTTTCAATATATCGTTTATGTATTTGTTTATTTCAAGATTTATTATAGAAACCAAGAGAGTAGTGTGTGTTGGTGTTTGTATGAGTACACATAGGTGTAGTAACATCGCACATCGCGATCGGCCTCCGCGGTTGTTGTCATTATTTTCACATGCCGAAAACGTGACACTGAAAGTCAACATACTTCAACGTCAACATACTTATAGAGAAAGTCCGGATAAAAAAGGCTAATTTTTCGAAAATTTCGTTGTGAAAACTGTAGGTATCATAAAAACTACTCAAATTAGTTTGACCGTCATACACATACCCCTTCTAACTGCCTATATAGACGAGAACGTAAACAAAACTTTATCCAATTATATTGATTTTAATTTTGTATTAACGCTCTTTACTGATGTCATAATAAACACCTCAAGCAAATTTTCTCTTGTATCTACCATTTTGAATGCTTTGACAAAAAAATTCGTTGATTAATAATTTTTGAAAAAAATTGAGATGAAAAAATAAAAATACACCTGAAGCGTTTCTTCCGTTTATATGAGGAACGCTCAAACATTACTTGTACATTTTTATTAAGTTGAAAAAATCACAAAAAATCCTACAGCCTCCTCTGTGACTAATATTTTCTTAGACTAATTGAAACGCAACCGTATATTATCTATAGATATACTCACCTGCCTCTTTCACCTAACATAAAACGTATAATAGTAAAAAATGTATTCAAACAACCCCATAAGCTAGTAGCGTCACAGCATCAGTTTCCCCCCACTACTCGCACTCGCTGATACTCGTCAAGCAGTCAGTACAGTACGTACGTACACAGTATATAAGCAATGATGATCATTTCTCGAAAATTAAAATCGCCCGAAGCACGTATCATTTCCATTTCTGAGATAGATATAAATATTATTGTTATCTTACTTTATCGCATGTTCAATCGACGTCCGCCCGTCTCACTCCTGTGCGGTAGTGATGGTGGTGGTGCTAAGCTGTGTTCAAACGTATGCATAGCTTACGTTGTTACTTGCGGATAACAAAAAGGTAATTTGAAAATCACAAGTTCATTTCTTTTTTTTGTCATTAGCTTTAATATTATCATGATCATATAATAATGATGTTGATACAATATGGTTGGAAAAAATTTTCTTCATGCCATGCCCCGCCGTACTTCCCGCACGCCTCTGTGTCACTCACGGCCACCCTTAATACATGTATGAATGGGTATGGGTACCGGTGAACCTTCAACGACACTCCCGACACACTCAGAAATGTTTGAAGAGGACACTTCGGCCCCTAGATCATTCAGAAAGACGGGTAAAGTGTAACATTTTGGCTTAGACGAAATGCTGTACAGCTCTGGGAGCGCAAAAGTGCAACCCCGTATTTTTTTTCTCAAGAACCCATTTAAAAAATTCTAAAGTCACCTACAATTTATTTTTAAAAATAAAATTTTTCCATTTAAAACTAAATTCAGTTAACAATTTCTAAGAATTCAATCAGGAAATACAGTTTTTCTTTTTTTTTAGTAATTTTGGAAAATTTTTTAATACTAAACAAGTAATTTTTGTGCAGATTACGTGTAATGGAAGCGTGAACTGTACCCATATATTTATCTAGAGAGCTTTAGTCTCGATATGCTTTTCTCTGTGTCTATTTACAAAGAACAAGGTAATGTCCCGGATTATAGTATGATAATTTTACGTATATTTTTTTTTTACCTATCTTTTCGCGCTGTTTTAAATATAAAATATATTTTTAATTTTAAATAAACTTTATGCTAATATTTGGATCATTATTCGATGATACTACTGTGAATTTTGTCGACAAAAATTTTTTTTTGTCATTTCATCTAAATATTTTTGTTTAAAATATTCAAAACAAAAAGATTATTTAAGGCAACTATTTTTTCAAAACATCTAAAAGACAAATGAAATTATTTTTTAATTTAACTGTTTAATTTTAATCATACAATTAGTTAAATTCAAAAAATTATTTGTATCAACAAAATTATGTTATTAATTTGAAATAGTAAAAATAAACCAGCTAACTATTTTAAAAAAACAAATGAAAACATTTTTTAATTCACTTGTTTAATTTTAAACATATAATTATAGTTAAAATAAAACAAAATATTGTGTGTGTCAACAAAATCATGTTTTGTTATTAACTTATTAATTTGATTGAAATAGTAAAAATAAACCAACTTTTGTTACAATTGTTAATTGTGTTGAAACAATTCTAAGCTAACATATTTTATCGATTACGCTTTTAGAAACATGAAATTGGTTTAAAAGTTTATTGCCAACAATTGTTATCATACACATATGTATGTTTAAGTAAGTTACCGATAAATAGTTGACATTAATGTTGGGAAATGAGTTGCCCATTTTCGAGCAATTCAACTTTTAGAGAGTAGGTATCTGCCGTTACAGGCATGGAGTAATGGAGACACAGCAACTATCTCTATCATGCAGTGTAGCTTTTTGTGTACCTTAGGCTCGTAGGTAGTCAGTGTCTCAGTAGCAGTCGCTAAGTGTAAGTCAGTCAAACAACAATGGATTTGATTGTTGTTAGCATTGTAGAACACCCACACATAACGTTGTGGTATCACACATATGTATGCGAGCCCGGTCACGTGACTGTAACCTCTATGTTCGATTACGCACACATACACAGTTTAGCGCGCCAATACAAAGTAAACACCGTGCACGTATATAACATATTTTCTATCTCTTACTGGTTACACTGATTCCAGTAGTGGAGAGATACGTATTGTACCTCTGTCCTCTGTGGTTATAGGTAATATTTATTATTTTACGTAAGAATTTCGAATATTTAAACCCAGTTTCCATTTATATAGTTTATTTTTAATGCACCAATATAGCGTTAAGGTACCATCACAGTTTGATCTACCGAAAAATAGTCAATTTTCACAATTTCTTTTCAAACGGAAAGGATGGGGGAATGGGGGCTTTTTTGGAATCTTCCTATTTTTGCACACGGAAAACTTGAAATTTAAAACAAAAGCTCTCATAGGAACATAGAGGCTTTACCTACAGATAAAAACTGCGGCCGCAATCGTGGGCACCAAATTTCGTCCTTTTTTAAAGACACTTTTTTCAAAAAATTATAATAATTATTAAAGATAAATAAAAGAATATTTTTGTATTGTTAAACAGTGGTATTAATCGTAAAAAAAATTCATCTTCATTCCCCTATCCTATATAACCAAAAATAAAATTGTGAAAATGGACTATTTTTCGGCCGATCGTACTGTGATAGTACCTTAAGTATAGTTAAAAAATTTTTGAAATAAAGTTGAAGTTATTTTTACCATATTTAATAATAAATCATTCGAAATCGTCATGTAATTGACTCCCATAGTAACACATATAGTGGACAGATGTATGGACGTATAAACAATATTATTTAATTGTAAAGGTGGATTTTCACTAGTAAGTATACTTGCAGGCAAATATACTATAAACTAAAAATTAAGTCTACTTGCTTGTGTAAGCATCCATTGTACATGTAAATATACTGTTGTACAAATATTTTTACTTTTGCTATTTCAGGTGGTGGAATCTGATAAAATAACAGTACATAAAAGTGCCAGATGATAGTATTTAATCAAATTAATCAGAGCATGAAGCTTCGCTAAACTTTTAGTCTAAATAAATGCGTCAGATTTCGTTTTTCTATTTGACCGAATATCGAATAGTTGTCCGATTGACGCTACGGCTCTGTCGCCGAACTGACTTTCGATCGGACACCCCTCCCCCCGCTCTCTTATTCTTGTACGTGGAAATCCACCACTAACAAATATACTAAAATTTAACATACATATTTTATCCTCCAAAAAAGTTACGAAAAACTTACACATTTACAATACAGTGAAACCTGCTAAGTTGGACACCTCTGTATACTGGACACCTGCTCAAGTTGGACACTTTTCAATTGGCCTGGCGAAATTACATTGTTTTAAATGCATATTAATACTTATAAGTTGGACACCTCTATATGTTGGAAACCTGTCTAATTTGGACAGTTTTTTAAAATGGTTTTTGATATTTTGACCTGTTTACGTTGGACATTCATGTATTTTACACTACTTGGAGGTACACGATCATGTCTTCAATACACATCAAGACGTTCTTCAACATGTTTTACAACTAGACGAGGAACAAGAAATCGAAGAATCTAGTGACGAGTGCGAGAAAGTAGCGGAGAAACCAACAATCCCTGAAGAAGCTTTGAACGGTATAAATACCGCCATTAAGTATTTAACTGAAAACCCATGCGAACTGTTAGAAGATTTATTCAAAATTCAAAGCAAATTAGAAAGCAAAATTTTCCTAAAAATGGTATCCAAACAACTAAGATAAGTGATTTTTTTACGAAAGATAATTTTTAAATATCTATAATATGTATGTATTACGATTGTTATTCGATAGTTTATTTCAATAAATATTGATACGTAGATGTGTGTATATGTATTACTTTAAAAATAATTAATTTTGCATTATATTCTAAATTAGTGTTAACCTTAAAATTACTAAGTGTAGATTATTTTGGTATTTTGCATATGTTGGACACCTGTTTATGTTGGACAGTTTTTGATTGCACCGCGGGTGTCCAACTTAAACAGGTTCTACTTAATTTTCAGCATTGAACATATCGAGAAGTATCCAGTCCCATCACTTTAGTGACGGGAATCACACTATTATTTTACAATATTTTGCTTATAACAACATATTATTTACTTCATCTTACTGTATAATATGCAATACAAGCAGTACCACATCATTCAGTACAGATATACCTACATATATTTGTTACAACTATATTCATTTGTTGTAGATAATTTTTGATAGATGAAATGGAATATTTTGCCGGAGGTGTTACAAATACATCACCGTCATCAGTAAGTAGACGGACAGACGGACGGATAAAAACAGAAAATAGAACATACTATATATTATAGACTCGAAACTCTCGAATAGATTCTGCTAGAACGCTGATTAAAACTGGCGGATAGATGCGATGACAATTCAACGAAATGCTATCGAATTCGTTGGCTGGAAGTGATCGTACAGCCAAACATTGATCATTTTGTTTGCTCGCTCGTTCGAGAGGCTTCCGGGCATAAATTGTTTACAGCGTGCACGTTTAAACAATCGATTGAATTGTTTTCGCACAATTGTAAATATTATTGTGATGTTGCAAATGTATCTAAATGTGAAAATTGTTTATAAGATTGGTTTTCGAAGAAAAAAATTACTAGATAATTGATTATAAGTAAGTCCAACGAGAGGGGGGCAGTCGGGGCAGTAGCTACTCGTCAGAGGCAAAAGAAAAGAGAGTTGGTTTCTTTTAGTTCGTCAAAAAAAATTTTTTTTTCTCCTCGGAATCCGTCCCTTCTCCTCCACGGTCATAACTACCGGACTTTTATCAGTGATGGGTAAAGGCAGCCTTGCTGCTTGTATAGTCTTGTATGTTTTGGTCTTGCATTTTTTGCAAGACTAAAACCGAATTCAATAGGGGAGAGGTAGTCTAGTAACTAAATGGAATAGATTTAAATAGTTGCGAAGTTGAACTAGAAACCTTAATTATGACATTATTAGAAGAAAATACAATAGTAAATATATTGCAATAAGTGCGGGAAATTGTCGATTGCCCACTCAAGCGAAGTTGAGCGCACAAACGTAGTGAGTGCGCTCATTCGCTTAAGTGGGACAATCGACAATCCCGCACCAGTTTCATATACTATTTTCTATTACGAATTTCAGATACTTTTTTCTATTATTATCACTATTTTTGACATTTTTATTACTTTTTAAAATAATATTTTTAAGTGTTCGTCTTTTTTTCTGAATTAATTATCGTTTAAATTACTTTGTTGGTGGTTTCTATAAAAATAATTATGAAATATTTATTAAATGAAAAATCGAGAGGCGGCTTTGCGTGTTTTGATTAAATTTTGCGTGTTTTATTGTCAATTTGCATGTGGAAAGTTACTTTCCACAGGCAAAAAATTATGCGGGAAGAGTACAGTGGGCAAACAGCTATTTTGCGTACAGAAATGTGTGCACCAAGTTAGTACTTCTCCCGCATGAGTAATAAAAAATATATTTCGATTTTTACAATTAATTAATTCTTGAATTTCAAAAAAATTTAAAATATTTTGATGGACTGGTTTTCAATAAATATTTTTTATTCGAAAATTTTCAATTGAAAGAAGAAAATAAAATTAAAACCTTAGAAAATTGGAAATAAAAAAAAAATGATATTTTTATTTTTACTAAATTTTTAGTCCTAAAAAACTATAATTTTTACTCAATTGCTAAAATTTTCTGTGACTTGTAAGTGTTCAAATAAAACTAGCTGTAAGTCAATGGTCTCAAATTTTTTCTCTTAAGGATAATTCAATTGTAAAATAGCATTAAATAAAATATGGTTCTCTCTTTTAGATGAGTAGTAACACTTAAAATAAGGATACTATACCCAATTTCAAATACAATTGAGTATGAGTCATCTTTAACGAATTAAGTAATTCTTGTATTCGAAACAAATCAACCTCTATTTTTTTCTAGAAACAAACTGCAAATTGAAAATTTACGCAAGTTCAATAATGAAAGAGATAAAGCCAAGAAAACGGAAATTCTTTAAATTTATAAGTAATGAATCATGGTTAAATTTAAGTGAAATAGATTATACTTATTAGTTCTCAAAAGCTTTAGTAGTTGGATAAAAAATGCACCTTCAGATCCCCAAAAAAAATGTTTCCAAAAATTAATACTTCTGTTGGATACACTTCAGTAACCAAACTGAAAAACAAAAATACCCATACCTTCCCACATTTAACTCCCTATTGCCTCCCAATTTCCCTCCCATTTTTTCCGAAAATTAAAGTGAATATTTAATCAATCTCATTCATAAATAATTGACGGAATAGGTAAATTTTATTTATTAGCAATTCTCGAGCATCTCTAACGGGAGAGGCTTTACCTTCGAATCATATACTGGAAAACTCGCATCTATCCATATCTTTACTGTATTAATTCAATATGTTTGTTTATACATAATACATAAATTTCCATCCATTTACCTTCCCCCCTCGTGCATTTTCAACGCCTACACGGATGCCACCTACCGACCCGCAAGTGAGTTGTATCTTTACGTAATATATTTTCGAAGGATCAATGATATACGATGTATTTTAAGTGTAGCTTTAAACACTGCAGTGTTACCAGTTTGTATTTTATGAGTTACTTTGATCAGAGCAGATAAACTGATACGTATGTACCTATATATATGGTACCGATAAAGAAGAATAAGGTGCTAGAAATGGGCTAATATTTTCAATCAGTGGTCGTCAATATTTTGGAGCACCAGCCTATGTTGGATTTTACACGTTTTTTCATATTTATTTAACGTTTTTGTATCTCTTCCCAGTAGTTACTTAATGTTTACTACGTATTTAAAATTAAATTGCTATTGGAACAGCTACGATCGAACCAGTAACATTTGTGTTTTTATTAAATGATGGCTGGACTTCAAAAATAGGCTGAGTGCCAAAAAAAAATTGAGTCAAACCCGAAAAAGGAGTTTAAGTGCCATTGCCAACAATCTAGACTGCATGCTAAGCCTGTTTTTGAAGTTCAGTCTTCAAAAATATACACTGCGCTTTTACCGACTGGATCATAGGACCATCAATACTGTTAATTCATTAATATACTACTTATAGTTACTTATGAAGAATCAACTCTTTATATTTCTATTTTCTTCAAGAATTGATAGAAACAATTTACTTACAAGGGGACGGCACAGCTTTGGGATCAGCGATTTGGGTGAAATTTTTTTTGGTGATAGAGTACACTTAATATGTTAATACTCTAAAATAATAGTGCGCACTATTCAGAAAAACCTGTAAAAAAAATAATTAAAAAATTTTGACGCAGTTGATGTACTTGATAAGCTTAAAAGAGAATGCGGTCTTTAACGGGCCCGGCAGTGTAGTGAAATAGGTGTTAGATTCGTAATTGAATGGTCCTGCGTTCGATACCGACTCTGTTCAACGACACTTTTTTTGTATTAATTTTTTTTTCGTTTTATTTACAAAAATCTTATTTATTTGTAAATCTTGAGCTGTGCCGTTTCTTTGTTAATTAAAAAGACATTAGGTACAGATTGAACGCTATTGATTTAAGTTTTAATTTTTTTTCTAAATACTTTTCTTCGGCTTGGTTAATTTTCATTATAGTGTCGTGAATTATAAAAAGTTGTTAGAGCAATTATTGCAAGTTAACAGAAATACTAACTTTCTAGTGTGGTATTTGTTAGGCCATTAGAAGAACGGGCTTCAGTGAGGTGTTGAATTTCCTTTAACCCTGCCAGATTCAATTCGAAGTGACGAAGTAGGCTTGATATTTCTGCCGGATCCAATGTATCACCATTCGTAAGAAATTTCGAGGAACTTTTATCAGATTATTTACCTTACCTACTACCCGACCAGAAATTGACTATAGTCCTCCGGAACCAACCAATTTCCCAACTTGAAAAACATTTTTGGAACCACTGTGTCCCCATATACGTGCATAATACACACATTATTATTCGCACAAATATAGGTGAAGTCCCATATTACACAAAATGTATGTTTATGTATATATAGATTCTCGTACGGAGAAACTGAACGCACTGACTGACTTGACTCTGTATTAGATAATGTTTTAAGGTTACATACATACATATTTTGATTATATCTACCACGATATCCACCAAATACGAGAGGGGGACATGAGGGTGGGGGGCAAATTCATAAGGGTCGACGAACATCGAAGCGTTACGTATGTGAAGTAGTAGAGCAAAATTCGACAGGAACGGGGAGAAGGGTGCTGCCAAACTGTTCTGCTTTCCGAGCTAGATTGTATAAAATATTAATG
Source organism: Brachynemurus nebulosus (assembly GCA_035578155.1). Classification (NCBI taxonomy): domain Eukaryota; kingdom Metazoa; phylum Arthropoda; class Insecta; order Neuroptera; family Myrmeleontidae; genus Brachynemurus; species Brachynemurus nebulosus. The sequence continues at coordinate 4,884,195 of JAPWDM010000009.1, read as the reverse complement.
AATCGAAAGGTAATGGAATAAATTAATATCTGAAAGCAAGCAATATTTCGCGAGCTGAGATATGATGATGATTCGACTGCTCAGTCCCCCTGCGTCCCCGCTCATTGCCTAGTACCTTCACCGCTCTGCTACCATTTTCATTCACCGTCGCGTACTCCTCCCGTTAGATACTGTTCATTCAACGGAGGGGAGGGATTAGGCAACTGGAAGCAGGAAATTAAAGAGAATAGTTAATCAGCGATGGTTCGCTGGTTCGAGTTATATTGAGGAGGTAATTGTAGGTATGTACATGGTGTGGATGGTGTTCAGTTTCCCCCCACTACCACGTATCAATATATGTTTGGTTCATCTCAAGTAACCATATGTACCTATGTGTGACCTCTCAAATTGGTGCCTTTGAAATATATGTGATAGGTTTTGATTCAGTTTTATTAGGGTAGAAAAAAAGGGATTTTTCATTTGATGTTTTCAGGGTTTTGTATCAAAATCGGAAAAACACAATACGGAATGGAAACGCTTTGGTGTCCAAGGTGATTTTCCTTACGAAATACTATTTGATCAAATACCATTTGCACTTGAATGATTCCTTTCTTTAGTTTGGTAGCTAAAATTAGTTTTGTAATCCTTGATTAAAAATAACGTTAAAGAAATATTTTCCAAGTTCAGACCTTTAAGAATAAGCCTCTAAAAGAATTTAAGGAAACTCGAATGATTTTCGGAGTTATGGTTATTTTTCCCTCTGTACTGTGTATCTTTTCAGTGTTAAATTCAAATTTTTAATATAAATTACTCGAAACTACTTTTTTCGATACGGTTGACATGATGTCTCAAGTTCTAATGCACCAATTTATTTCAAATTTGGTACAGACCTTCTTAAAACTATCAACATTGGTCCGACGTAGAGGTTTTTGGAACTTTTTATTTTTACTATTTTAAAAAAATTTCCTAATTTGAAAAAAGGAGTCGAAAGAATTCTTTTAAGTCGATGCCATTTTATGAAAATACTATTTTTTTCAAATCGGCTACGTCGAACTAATTCTACATCCTTGTTTATTAAGAATTAACTAAAATTTTATGTTTCTGATCACCAGGAGGATTGAAATCACGTCAACCAGGAGACACCTTTTTTTTGAGTCCCCTCCTTGCCGACCTGTACCGATTTCAATTTTGAATTTTTTTAAATTTGTAAATTTTTATACTTTTTAAATATCAAAAAAAAAATTAAAAAAATGGATACTAAAAATGTTTAGTGTTGTTTTTTTTTATTACGCCCGTAAAATCACCTCAAAATCGAGCCTCTAGACTAGGATACCCCCTTAAGTGCAATTCAAAAAGTGTAAATCAATTTTTAATTTTTTAATTGTTTGTTAAACGCGATGCACAGTTAACAAGTGCACCAGTTCGGAAAGGTTCGGCGCGGCGTTCGGATCGCAGTCGGAATATTAAATTTTGGTTGAGTGATTCTGAACAAGAAAGAGTTTAAAACAGTTTCTTCGTTTTAGATTATTATAATTGTATATTAAATAATACAAAATGGGATTCATTTTATTTTCAGATAAAATTATTCCACTACAACACAATACATATAAATGTTTACTGATGATAACGGTGGGACATGAGTGTACATCGATTTTTTGTAATCGACTTTATAACTTGACCATGAAAATATTCAAAATTTTGGTTAAACATTGCCATTTTTGTTAGGAAAAGCGGTTTGCCTTAGAAATTCTTATAAGATCAACCAGGTGCACAAAATTTTTTCAAACACAGTATTTTTTTTTCGAAGAAAATATTATGACTCGTCTCAGAAAAATGATTAATTTGACGGAGGTCCTTTTTCGAGGCTTTCAACATACGACGTCGAAAGTCCACAATTCGTTTCTAGTCTTAACATTCGATCATTTTATTTAAGATTGTTAAGGCACCGAAATTTTCTAGTAAACTTAATGAAACCATTAGATTAAAAATTTTATTTTTTTTCAAACCAAGCTTTATCTAGATGGTTTGAGTTAGAAAGCTCGGTTGAATTAGGGTGATTTAAGCGTGATTTTTTTCATTCTTGCTATCAAAATTACAAAATTCCATTTAGAAATATTTTCTGTTTCCGGCTATAGTCCACTTAGCCCCCTGTGGGTAGTTCTTAGGAAGCCTTACATTTTTTATTAATTTTAAATTTTTATAGTTATTACGAGTTTAATTATTATTAGTATATACGAAATTGAATTTGAAATTGTAAATCATAATTATGATTTCAAGTAGTTTCTCGATTATTCTCAATCATTAGTTGACGAGCAAACAAAACTCAATACCCATCGCATCAACATATAAACACTAATATAATTCTTTACTGTCATTGTTTAATACAATTGTAAATATATTAAAATAGTTCAAAAAATTTAAATAATAATTATTATGCAGTTCTAACACTGTACTTGTTATAGTATCTACATGCTGCGCTGTGGTATACCTCTAGTTCTCCCCCCCACCCCCTTTACCTCCTTCCCCTAACAGTTGCTCGCTCCAACCGTTGATTTATACAAAAATCAATTTACATATAATACTGCATTATTATAATCAAAAGCGTGTTAACAAAACTTAAACAATTTTTTAACATAAAGCAACGAACCAACACCAATTTAAAATGCATTGTGTGATGCACTCACTCACTAGAGAGACACCTGAATGAATGCACAGTGACGGTACACGAATAAAATAAATATATTAAATTATATATTTAATTAAAATTTTCAGATACTCATTGCACCATGTGATTTTTATTACAGGACCGCCACTGGTGTGATAGATAAAATAATTTTTTTGTGTGTGTAGAGAATGAGATGAATAGATAATATCTTGATATTAGTGTGAGAAAAATAACACATCAGGTACTTATAATAAAATTTTTACGTAGATTGGTATATCTAATGAATTTATTGTTGGAATAATAAATTATACTCTAGTTTGTATATATGCCCAATTGTATAATGATTACATTAAAACATTGTTTAATGCATTCATTACACATTGGTTCCTATTATTACGGATTGTTTTGGTTCGTTAGTTCGTTAGTGTTTGAATTTTTTTTATTCAAACATAAATTCAATAAAATTAACAACCAAATATTGCACTGTAGAAGAATTAATATTGAATATAATATTAAATTAGATATAAAGGCGGATTTACACTATCAAATTTGTTCTTATACAGTTTAAACATTTTTAATAACGTTGAATCTGTACAGTGCGCAGGACCGAACCTACCCCAAGTGGCACTCAAGGACACCGTTGAAAAAAAGTAAAAAAATGTAGCGCCCCAATAAAAAAAAATAAATACTTCTTCCAAAATTTTTTCCTCCCCACAAAAAAAACAACATGAATTCCTAATTTTAGCGCCCCCAAAACCTGGCACCCGGGGCACATGCCCCCGCTGCCCCCTCTAGATTCGGCCCTGACAGTCTGATACAATTATTTAACGCAGACATTGTCAGATATTGGTATTTTTTTAGATTCCAAACACTTTTTCGAATTGTTTTCAAATTTCTTATACGTGTTTAGATAGATTTATCTGCCCAGTATGCAAAATTTTAGAGTTTTAGCATCAGTTTTCATTGAAATATTGCAAGAATGTTCAATTTGCCATAAGAGTAACGCATTTTCCTCTACGATAAATTTTCTTAATCAACATGAAACTTCAAGGAAATTCTTTTCATTCAAAAATCTATCCAATTTTTTTTAATTTTAACTATTTTGCATCATTTTAATCCTAGAAACTCAAAGTCCTTAAAGAAATTAATTAATAAAATAAGAGTATGTTTGTGTTGTTGCTTGAGACTTCAGATATCTTTTTGTATTTTATTAAAAATGGTTTGATGCAGTAGACCCAAAGTGACCGTTGAGGGTTAATAACAAAAGAATTAAAATAAAATTTACAAACGCAATTTAAATTAATGTGAATAATAATTGTTAATTAAAAACAGTTATCATTTGAATTCAAGTGGTAAATTCACAGTATTTTATTCCAAACATTTAAAAGTTGAACTGTTTAATAAAATAAAATACCGCTTCCTCAAGCGCAACAAACAAAGTGATTTGATTTTTAATACTGATTTATTTTTATTTTGTTTATAAAATTGTAAATATGTAAATAAATAATTATTTATGTTGAATATAATTACCATTTTTAACTATTTATCCACTGAACTGATTTTGGTATTAATGTAGTGGTCTCAAATTTCAATAAAGTAACAATTGTAAAAATATTCGATTTCTTCAATCTTATACAGATTTGGCATTAATTGGCAATTTCTAAGAAGATTTTTTGTCAGCATCTCAAAAAGTGATAATTTTTCTATACTTTTTCGCGTAAAACGAATGTAGAAAATTCACAAATATATTCAAGAAGGTATCTATCATACGATATGAACTGAAAGAATATAAATATCCAAAATGATATTCAGGAGCTCAAAAAGTTATTTTTTGAATCAAATACTTGCTCTATTTTTTTTTTAGTTCCATCGAGTATTAAAAACGGACTGAGACGTGGTTTGAACTTTCATAATCCTAAAATCCGAAGACGAATTCGACGAGGAGTTGAACGTGGATTCTAACAGATGAGAATATTCCAAACAAAAACCATTTAATTTTTGAAATATATCGATTTTTCCAAACATTTGTGCAGTTTGGGACCATAAAATTAAAATACAAAGAATATTTTAGAAACTAAGCCCAATATCGAAAAATTATATTGTTTCTGTTTTATGTAGCACACCAAAATTTACAATGGTTCATCTTTAGACTTTGTGGCCATAGAATCGGGGCCTCAGTCGATCCCAAGGTTTATATATATATTATGTGGTAGATTCAATCCGTATACTACACATGTATTGGCTTTGTACTGAAATCAGCTGTTTTATAGCGTCAACTGATCATCACTTGATCATCAACTCTATTTGTACATGAACTGTAATTTTTAAATTTTAAACAATTATTTCTGAATAATTATTAGTTATTACAATATAATATTCAGTTTAATATAATTCTTTTTATTAATTTTTCACATTTTGTTTGTTGTTTTGTGTCAAACGTAAGTTATTTAGTTATTTTCACTAATCTCATTAATTGCTGCTTTGAAAATCGTTATTTCAGGGCCGCGACCGGCATCTAAAATTTTTCTTATGTATTTTTATAGTCATACCTGGTATACGGTGTTCTGTGCCAAATTGTAGAAATTCACAGTATAAGACATTAAATAAAGACGTTAGCTATTTTCGATTTGCAAAAAAGGGTGTAAAATAACGTTGTTGAATTACAAAACATTGAAAACACCTAAATTAATCCATAATTAACAAAGTTAGACAGAGTTTTTCATTAATGTTTCATAATTCCCGAATTCTATGACATATAGAGAATGAATACACATATGGGTAACATTATCGAATATATTTGCATCTATTTTTCTGACTTCTGTAATAAATTAATTTCAAATATTTATTTTATCTATACTTAATTGAAAAAATTATATCTATTAATTATTTTTTATTCTCTTTTCTGAAAACTTGACTCGGGTATTTTATATTTTTATTAATTTAAATCTTTTTGTTCACTTTCAACATTACTGAGACATAATAAAAAGAAAAATATTCCGGACCTGGCTATACTGCAGTCCACAGTCAAGTATCTTTTTCATTTGATTGGCGAACCTCAGTCGATCCCATTTCTAAGTAAGCAAGGAATCAGTTGAAAAGACAATATTTGTTAAAATGTCTACAAAAAACCGCCCTTAGAAATTTAAAAACGGGCTAAATTGTCCACATACAATTTCAAATCTGATGTATTTATGTACGAAAAACTTTAATAATCAACAATTTTTTGGCTTTTAACACTTGTATGTCTATTTTACTCAAACCTAACCCGATACATGTATTTATTATAACATAACGTAACTGAGACATCAATCGACCAGATTGAGATGCATTCTAATGAGTTAATTAAGTATTTACATATATGCGTTTGTACATACAATAATAATATTAAAATTGCGTAAAACTCTTTAATATTAATCAGTTCCATGCTCGGAAAAATTTATAGAGTTATAACAATTTTATAATAAGATGATCGTTTAAGATATTGCAATAATATTATATTTATTGCATATGCATTAAGCATATATGTATATATTTGTAGATATCATTGTATCATATCACATCATGTATCATGTCTTAAAAACATAAATTATATTAAAATGGTTTTCGAATAATTAATTAAACATATTTTATAAACAATATATTTTTATTATTGCTTGTTATTGCAGAAATATGTTGGATTATTTTGTTATAATTGTTATTAATGAAAATGAAAAAAATTTCTATTATACCAATCGGAAAAGATTGAACAGAATTTCTCCGGTAATACGTAAAAAAAATTTTAAATTGACGTCATTAAGTACATTCAATATTTTTTTGAAAGTTTTTGGTAGATACACGCTTCATTTTTGATAAAACTGAAAATGCAAATTCCAAGAGTAGAATTTCGACACTTTGATAACATAAATAGTAAGTGATTTTTTTTAATCAAATTCCGACATTTTCTTAACCAAAATAAGAAATTCTTCTTTTGCCTCCTCTTGAGAATTCATACTAAACCCCTGAAATAAATTTTTGTTTGGAAAAATCTATGACGTCATCAAATTAATTAAATATTTCCCAACACCGAAAATTCTTAGCTTAGCAACTTCGCTTGTATGATATTTGAAATTGGCCCATCCTCTTTTCCATCCCTTTTGTTAACAATAGAAAATTTTACTCCTACGAACCCCCCGTACGCACTGACTCAACTTGTTAAATTTCGATCAATATTTTTGTCAATATGAAAATGTAAAATATGTATAATTTTTGTTAAATTATTTATTAATTACATAAGCCACAATTTCCAAACTAAATTCAGTGATATTTTCTAATAAAATTTTGACATTTCCCTAGCCAAAATAAGAAATTCCTCTGTTGCTTCCTCTTGGAAATTCACATTAACCCACTGGAATAAATTTTTAGGTGCTTCTTAGCGCCGAAAATTCTTGAATTAAGTAATACCAGCATTTATTATCCTTCATAATTTCATTATTTATTTTTAAGTACATTATCCCTCGAAAATAAAAAGTTTTTCTACGACAAAAAGTAGCCCATATCCTCCTTGCGTCCCCAACTAATTTTTCGCAAAGTTTTAAACCAATTGGCTAACCTTATGAGGGCTGAAATTGAGACAGACGCATAAACTAACTTTCGTATCCATATTTTCTTCCTATTAAATTTTTTTTGAGAATAAAAATGAAAATTTTACCTTTCCTTCACCCCCCCCCCCACCCAACCACTTTTACCTAAATTACGAAAATTCTATCAATATTTTTGTTGAAATAAGATTACAAAACTAAGATAATTTTTTGTTAAATTATTTAAAAAAATTACATAATTTACTTTTTACCATAATGGATTTAAAGAATCATTTTACAAAATATTAAATTGTATATTTTAATATATGATAATTACAATGGTAAGTGGAACGAGTTCTACAACAGTATCTATCATGATGATACTTAATCGTTTACTACATATTACAAGTGTTTAGGTAAGTAACCACCGCAGACCGGTGTGAAAATTTAGAAATTGATAATTATCAATTAATGATTTTTTTCTCTTTGTAACCAATTCATGTTACGAACACAAAATTATAACAAGAATAGAAGTTATTATTATTTAAAAAAAAAAAATGAAAGAATTATTCCACCAAAAAGATAGTGATCGCAGTCAGTGGCATCGTATAATTGAGCAACACTGTCTTAATCAAATTGAACAAAACGATTGCAACAAAATTTTTGTATTAGCAAAATAGAAACACTTTACTTTGCAAAATACCACTTTTATTGTATATAAAAACTCTTATGACATGTTTCGGTCAATATGACCATTCTCAAACGTTTTGAGAACTGACAAGAGTTTTTATATACAATAAAAGTGGTATTTTGCAAAGTAAAGTCTTTTTATTTACTAACTAGCATTTACCCGCGGGTTCGCCCGCGTGGCTTTTGAAATTATGACATCTAGTTAAAAAATAAAACGTGTACTTTCATCGTATCGCTACTGCGCCTCGAGAACTGTTACTTTTTCCTTTGGAATTTTCCCACAGAAATAAAATATATCCCTCGGGTAAAAAATAGACTATAATTTTCTTTTAACAACATGCAAAGTTCGATTGAAATCAATGATTCTTTTTTATACTGTTTTAAATATATTTTCCCACGGGAATAAGACTTTCCACGGGGTAGAAAGTAGTCTGTGTCCTTTATCGTCCTCTCTGTAAACAATATGCAAAGCTTGAAATCAATCGTACTTTTCTTTAATAGTTTGTTGTTATTTCATTGTTTCGTTTTAAATACATTTTCCCTCAGGAATGAGATATTTTATCGGGATAAAAAATAACCTACGTTTATCGCTGTATATCGTCATCTTTGTCAATCAACATTTTTTATTTCATTTAAAATATATTTTTCCACAGTAATGAAATTTCCCACAGTATAAAGTAGTTTATGTCCTTTCTCACCCCTTCTGTTAGCAATATACAAAGTTTGAAATTATTTTTCCGTTTTTTAATAGTCAGCTGTTGTAATTTAATGCATTTTCCCACGGGAATGAAATATTTTCCCGAGATAAAAAGTAGCCTATAACCGTCTCTGGACCGCAAGCAACGTCTGTGCAAAATTTCAAGTTGATTTGTTAAGCCGTTGAGTCAAACAAACAAAAACTCACTTTCGCATTTATCATATTAGTTAGGATATCAAATATGGAATACCATAAAGTAACGCTCAAATCTATTAAAAATTTTTGTATTTCACTAATTGATTTTTTGTCCTCTATATTCTTCTAAAGTGAGGTTATGTAATCAAAATAATTAAACTGACAGAGTGTTAAATCGGGTAGGATTAACCATGCTTAAAAATCATTAAACTGAAAATACTCTGAAAATTATTTTAGAAATATTTTTTTTTACAACGATATTTATTTTTTTACGTGAAAAATAAAACCCGTAATATAATTTCAATCACACAGTACTTACGGGAAGTGTGAACAGAATTGATAGAGAGAGATGTACAATCGATTTTAAATTGTATTTACTGTGTGTTATTTTTTATCTTTTTTTTCGGCTCGTTATTCGACGTGTAGTTGAACAAACATCGCATTTCATCATCGGCTTTTCCGCTTTATCGGTATTACGCTGTGTTTTCCGATCGTATTTTTTTTTTATGTAAGCTCTCTAGGGTATTTACCGTTTTCCATCTACGGGACACTGTGATTTGTAGATCAATCATTTAAATAAAATTTTATTCGTAGGTCTCTTATAGTGATAAGTTTAAAAGTTCAATCAGTGTCGACGAAATAATTATAAAGTTTTAGGTTAGAATTTTGTTATTCCTCCCCCCCCCCTTCTCTGTGTTTATTAACCGTAAGTATTCAAAATTTTATTTTGATCACTGAACAATATAAGAATCTGCTTGCAAGCACCTTCAAAAAGTTGAAGTCAACCCTTTTATAACGCGATTAATTTGTATTATCCCAATCGCGTTGTCAGAAATACAGAATTAATTTTTCGTACTTTTCATTGAAATAACTAAAATCTAACAAGGAAACAGAGGATTAAAAAGCGGGCACCTTATTATGAGCGCGAGCTCAAAAGACCTCTAGAAAATGAGGTAAGGGAAACGGATCATTTCATTTCAAATCATCCAATAAAAACATAAAATGTCACCCATGACCTCAGATTTAGCTGAAAATTTTTTCATTTGTTTATTTAACCATTCTAATTATCTGTACAAAATTTAAAAAAAATTATCTCTAATAGTTTTCAAGTTATGAATTTTTGAAATTTAGCAAAATAGAGTTAAAATGATGTTTCCGTGGTTTCACTTTCGGTGACGTTATTATATTAAAAAATCCATAACTTCTGTAATATTTCACATAAAGCAATAATTTTTTCATCAAAATATTCAGAAAAGTCAGGAGATTATAGAAAAAATAAATTTGGTTAATTATCACTTCATGTTTCTATGTAATGCTTTGTTAGACTTACATTTTTTAATCGATAAACAAAAATTCTTTAAAAATAATTATTGACCAAAGGTATAGCATATAACCGTAGTAATTTTTTTTTTAAATTTACCCTAAAAATGTAAACTAAAATAATCTGGAACAAAAATAATGTTTTTTTACCCGCTAATATTTTTCAGACACGTGCGACGTCTGGAAGCTCAAAAAACGAGTTTTTTGGAATAATTTCCCAAGATTCAAAATTTTTGTTTACACCGTTGGAAAGAGGAGAAGAAATCACAAAAAAGGTCTTTAAACTATTATTCCATGTCAACTAGTTTCCAAGAAAAACTAACTTTTATAAATGGTCGCCGTATATACCACTGTCGCAGCATCCTGCATAACATAGCGAATTTCCATTTATAAAAATTAGTTTTTCTTGGAAACTAGTTGATTTTTTTATTAAAAGCTTTTATTTAACTTGCTATGCTAGTATGTTGGCTTAGATCAAATCGTGGAATTAAAATTTAGACAGGTTCTAATTAAGCTAGAGGTTTCAAATTTTGCATATCTGTCTAACCTTGATGACAATACAATATTGTATCATTAGTTTTGTCCAAAATCGTCCCAAATCAAAATTGTTGTCTTTTAGTCCTGTGCAACTTTTTGACATTTCGAATTGTCAAATATTGTCCATCGAGTTTACATTGCAATTTTTTTGTTTCCATAGTTATGTTTGATTAAAGTAAATTAACCAATTAAAATATAGGTAAAAAAAACTACTACTTAATTTTTTTTTAAATTAATGTTTTTTTTTTTTAAGAAAAAGCTTTCATTAATAATAAAGTAACTTTTGAGTGAAGTTTGAATCAATATGCAACATAATTTATAAAAGCTTGAGGCGTTTAATTAAGTGTGGTAACTACTAAAAAGTAAAATAGCTACACTTATATTCAAAACAGAAATAATTAATGATAACGCCTCAAGCTTTTATAAATTATGTTGCATATTGCTTCAAGCTTTACTCAAAAGTTATTTTATATTTTTAGCCCATTTTTAAATAAAACCTTTTTCTTAAAAAACATTTTTTTTTTACTTTATTTTACCTTTTTTCGTTCTCACTAAAGGAAAGTTCTCAAAAACGAAATCTGATAAGTTAACTTAGATGTAACGTCAGTTCTCTTACATCCAGCTTCAAAAACACTACCCGGAAGTCTTCCTACACAATTATAAACCCAACTTTTAATCTCCAACAAAAACTTCATGCACTACAAAATTTCATTGAAATGATACGACTACTGTACGCCGGTGGTAGCTAGCTATACCGACAATTGATAACAGATTGTTATAGAGAGGTGTAATGTCGACAAGTTGGTGGTAAATCGAATCGAACCGATCGGAGCGGTTTCGAAGCGTTCAATGTGCAACAGGTGATTGCCTATAATACTCTACATTTGCCATCTACGTTCTTCCTCTTCCTTCTTCACCCCATACATTGGTACGCATACCTTATTTTCTATACTCGGGTTTTATATATCGATAGACTACCTATATTATTCAGTTAACGGTTAGCTAGCTATACAAATCATGATATATGTGAATACGACATAGCTGTATAGAAGCTATACTAAGCTATTGGTATTGTCCTTTTATAGCCTTCCGATGCTATTACATACATTACACGACAAGAGCGGCATCCAAATGGATCGAACAAGTATAGCTGGTACATATATGGTTTAAAATGAGTTAATAAATTTAACTTTTCAATTTATCGGAGAAAAATTTATCGCAAATAATTAACCTTTTGTATTTACATGGGAATTTATTATGGCCGGATGGGTTCATTTATCATTCCGTGATAATTTTATGGTTAAATGGTTTATTGTTTTTTGGTTAATTTGGTTAAATTAGTTGGGTTTAATTGGTAGGAAGATTAAAGAGAATTTTTCAAAACTTATGTTTAAGGGAATAATCTTACGTTCGAATATTTCTAAATCGAAACGTCATCAACCTCATCTTTTTCCTACAGGTTTCTTTGACATTCTAAACCAGTGTTTCTTAAAAGATGTACCGCGGCACATTAAATTGTCGCAAAAATTTCGAGTTATCGCCTATAATTAACCCCAGAATCCAAGATCGCCCAAAATTTCTATGCAAACCTTACCCAGAATCGAAGTTAATTTCCACACTTATAATTGATCCATCACCCTCTGTATAAGCAGGCGCGTATACTGTTTAATTTCTCAAATCGAATCATATAGGAAAAATTGTGAAAATGATGAATTTTCTACTTTGTTTTACGATGGTAACGGAAAAAAAAATGCACAATATGGTAAAATATAATAATATCTAGTGTTTTTAATTGTTGGAGGCGGTCATAACTCCTGGACCCCCTTCTATATACGCGCGTGTATCTAGGTGTTAAACTTCAAATTTTTACGTCGAATAGTTTTAGAGAAAGTCACTTTGTTATAGAAAGACAAACGGAAGGACTCTGAAATGATTCCGTATGTGTTTAGTTTTCGCCAATTTTGGTACGGGACACTAAAAGCAAGCAAACAAAATGAGCATCGTAGTTAGATAATATAAAGCATATTGCCGTTTCGGTCCAATCCACTAAATGTATAATGGCCCAAAAACTTTCCCTATGTGATTTTTTCCACTCTTGTAAAAATTTCCAAAGTGAAAATTTCAGATTTTGGCCGAGAACTTCCCAGCAAGTTTTTTTTTCCATGATAAGTATTTGAAACAGATATTACTTTTGACTTTTAGACACAGAAAATTTCTATCACAGTCTCGGGCCACAAATTTCATCAAACATTCCGCTGTAATTTGCCAAAACATTTTTTTATTACCCCAAAAATACAGATTTTGGGTACAAAAACCTTCTCAGATTTTTTCTTGTCATGATATTTGAAGCAGATATCACTTTCGACTCTTAGGGATCATCACAAAACAAATTTCTGTCACAGTCCCGGGACGTAAATTTCATCAAACAACCCGTTATACTTTCCTAAAACATTTCTTTATTACCCAAAAAATACAGATTTTGGAAAAAACCTTCTCAGCAGGTTTTTTTTTCAATGATATTTGAAGCGGATATCACTTTTGACTTTAGACATCATCACAAAACAAATTTCTATCACAGTCCCGGGACGCAAATTTCATCAAACAACCCGTTATACTTCCCCAAAAACATTTCTTTATTTCCCAAAAAATGTATTTCAATCTTTTTCTTCCGCTCACGGCACAATTTCGCACACATTTTAACAGTACCTACCTTCCTATTACGTGTTTAAATACATCTCGAATTATCAGATCAAATAAATAACCTATTTCAGATCACTTCCTTCACGACTTCCTTAGTGTTTACGACGATGACGATGAAGAAGAAGAAGGTAATATGTACAGCGTTACAGGGTAATGAAATTTATCGAACATCTTCATTGATATACCTACGTGCCCGCTCGCAAGCACCCACACGCCCGAAGATGAAGACGGAAGTCGAACGTGACTGACAAAGACGAATGATTTCTTCTTACATTCCTTCCGGTTTTTTGCCGCACACATTTTTTTTTCCCGTTCTGCCGTACTTCATGCATTCTTCATTGAACGTGAATTGAGTTTTCAATTGGGTGTCATTTATTCTGTATTGGGGCGAGCGGAGCGGGTGCAACAACCTGTTGACTTCCGTTTCGAAGGAGAGATAAAAAAAAAAATAAGGGGTTGTGTAGGAAGAGGTTGGAGGCAGGTGATGACAGTGTTCGACTATTTGTCGTCAATCTGACTGCATATTTAACCGTATCGGAAATTATAATAAGTTTATTTTGCAAATATTTTTTCTTGATGGTTTCCCCATTCGCGTCGGGTGGAGTTTATTGAAAGGAAAATGAGATTTTCTTAAAGATTTGTTATTACATGATGACATAATAATTTTTTTCACTTATACATTCTAATCTCCCTGTCCCCTTCTTAAAAATTTTTACCTCTAGCAATAAGTACTTACAATAATTCTTTTTTTTTTTCAAAAAAAAAGTGTGTACTTCTCTAGGGCGATCTGAAATCGATTCGAAGAGAGGACACGGTTATAAATGAGCGTGCGAAGCCAATAGCTGAAGTGCAGAAAACAGATAATTTAATAAATTACTGTGTGAGTTTTTCGAGAGTTGCCATTTTTATTACAGCCAAACCCTTGACTTAATCGAAAAATTGCTCAAACAAGAGTTATAGATATCGACGGGGGCAACCGATTGATATAGTCAGGAGCTTTATAGCTCTTATGGTTTTCGAGCTATGATACAAATTTATAGATTTTTAAATGGGACTCTATATTAATTTTTCGATAAAATTGATCTAATGCGTTCATTAACAATATAAATGAGCAAAAAAATTTTTTTTACTCAAGTTTAATTTTTTTATTTTTCTTTAATTTATGAGTTAGGCGGTAAAAATATGCATATGTACTTAAGGCTACTTTAACCGATAGTGTTTTTCTTGGTTACATTTCCATTACATCCAAGAAAAGAACCTTTTCCAGTACCATTTCTATTATAAAAATTTGGTTGTAAGAGAAATGGCAACTCTCAAAACACTCACACGGTATTTTCAAATCGAGTTTAAGGTTAAGTATCGTCACGTTAGACCCAGAATCCATTAAAAATCGAACTATGCATCAGTTTTAATAATTCAGTTGAATTATCCATAAATATTTTTTTTTGTCATTTCTGCTAAAAGGTGACATATTATTTTGCTTCTCAAAATAATACAAATTAAATGTAAATTCAATTGTTTTAATTTTAAAATTTGTTTTGATTTATTTCAATTTCAGTTGATTTGTTGAATTTTAGTAGCCGTGTAAGAGACAGAAATTGGATAAGTAATAATAATGAAAGTAAAGTAATTTTTACATTACAGCCGAGGCATTACGCTGGCCCTGTATTGCCCCGGCTATAGAAGCTGTCAACTTTCAAAAATTTCTTAATAATGAAAATACAATTATCCCTTATTGAATGTGATTAACTTGTTACACCCGATGGCTAATATATATTCAACATATTAATATTTTCTATAAAATTCCTACATCATTTGTGAGTATCTGGCAATTTATTTAAACTTAAGGTTTTTTTTTTTTTTGATACTGTGTTTGTAGATAGATGATAGAAGAATCGATTACTTTCGTGTCTTAATGTAAAATTCAAAATAATATTCTTGTACTATTAAGTAAATTTTATTCATTAATAATTATTAAATAATAAAAATTTTTTTTAGAAATATATTCATAATTTATTTTATTTGAATTGGACATTTTGTTATAATGACATTAGATTTCTTACAATCTCTGTAGATTTTCGTAGTCAGAATCTTGAAAAATTTATAATTTGGTCATGTCAGTCCGTACGCAGGAATCTCAATTAATAAGCCGGAATTTTTTATTTTTATCTTACAGAGGTATAGTTTCCCATATTCAATTTCTCTATGCATTATATCTCTCCCTCAAGTCACTTTTCAACTTGGGTTCATGAAATTTGAAGAAAATGGCTACTACTAGAAAATGTAAAACTCAAAAAAGATTGTTTCGGCTATGTTCTGTTAAAAATTTTCGGAGATACAAACAACTGAATTTTAGCCAGTTTGATAAGGAAAAGTGAAATATAATAATTTCATAATTTATTTTATTGTCTTGTAGGATGATCTTTCTACAACTAATTATAAGAGAGATATATTATATTATTTATGTTATTAAGTTCAAAAATGTATTTCTAGAAAGAATGCAAAGAATATAAAGCACTGTCAGGTTGTAAAGAATCATGTTCAGTGACACTCTCCAAAAATCAAGTCAATTTCATTAGGGAAAATGCTAGAAAATGAATAGAATTTCCATTTTTATATACTCTGTCGTGTTAGACATCACTGAGTCATCATTTTTGAGTCCTTTGGGTACCATCGGGGCTCTTAAAGTCACAACGGGAAAGGATTACGTTTTTTTTTTAAGACTGGGCGGTGATGGGAACCAACGGAAATAAAAGAAAGGAGAGAAAGGAAATGGAAGACGGGTTGAGAGTGGCACTAATATTAACTTAACTGCATTTCGGGACTTTAATAAGGTCCCGTGACCGACAAGGAAGGCACCCCAGATGTACCTCACCGATTTCTTTCATTTTGTAATATGTTATAGTACTTAAAAAAATATTAGCTAGGTATTCTTTTTTAAGTGTTAAAGTTCACTCCGAAAAACAGTTTTTCTTAAATATCTCGTGAACTATTTGGAATTTTAAAAGAAAACCCACGCAAAAATGTTTCTTATAAAAAGGCACAACTAATTTACGAGATATTTAAAAAAAATTGTTTTTGGTGGTGAACTTTAAGGACGATTTTCACCCCTTAAATATCACAAAATGAAAGAAATCGGTGAGGCACACCTGGTATACCTTCCTTGTGAGCGAAATTTGAAAATTGTCTGCTGACGTAGGAAAGGAACAAAATAATATTTTTGTCATTGACGATTTCTTCAATCCGCCAACATTAGCGTATCAGAAAAATGTAAATAAATGGCCATTTCAAATTTTCAACACTATAAATCACTTAATTCGTAAACATAGGATTTTGATTCCACCTCACAAACATCCATAATATTATAATAGATGAAGTGAATGGTATTTTTGTTTTATTTTTACAAATATGTGATCCTAATACGTTTTTAATGATAACCTTAGTTGTTCAATTGACCGAGGGAGGTTTTCCTGCTCAATAGCCGACATATGCGCTATAAGCCACAGATCTATAGGTACCTCATCACTACAAGTACATCATAGATGATGTTATTGATTGCTTACGATGTGGAAGAGATAGACAGACGATCAAACTGTACCTTACCACGAGGACCCCGCACCGCGCTTTTCCCCTCCCCTCCCCTACCCACCCCCCCAACAATATACAACTTATTCATTAGTAACAATCAATCATTGAATATATATATATATGTATGAATGTATGACTATTATTAGTCCATCATTATTTGTTGGGGCCCAAGCGCACATATAGTTTGATGGACGGGGAACGGAGCGCCCTGAAACCATCATGAAATAATCAGTAAGTATCGTCAGTCGCCAGGTCGGATTTAAGCGTTGTCAGTTGTTGATTAGTTTTGATTTTGCGAAAATTATTGACGAATTTTTTGGTCTCAGGGCAACAAAGTTTAGGTCATAGGTGGTTTTCTTTCAGGCTACAACTAACACTTCAGGTAGTTGAATCAGATCAGGAAGTCAGTAAATACTATAAGCAGCGCTAATTTACACTAAGGGCACTATAGGAGCTAGTGCCTAGGGCGGCAAAATTTGGAACGTAAAGTTTTTTTAAGGAAAAATATTTAAAAAATTTTATTAAGTAGCAAGAAAAAAGGAACGAAAACTTTTTTCCAAAAGGTCTCCTATTTTTTTCGGCCTTGGTTTTGATGGTAATGAGAGTGCCCAGGGTGGCATTTTCGGTAAATCCGGCCTTGATTAATTTCCAATATGACAATTTGTATCGGTATCAAAATCCAAATTTATTACAAAATTCATGTATCCAAATCACTCTTTTAGTATTCGGTACCAAAAATTGATAAAATGGGACACTTACGATTTTCTCTAAAATTTTTCAAGATAAAAATTTAAAATTTCGCTGAGAGGTAGATTGTGGTGGTTCCATCATAGATGTGAGGGATAAAAGGTTGAATTTTTATTGTGGGGGGTTGATTTTAGGGGATAAATTGGGGAACAAAAAAAACTTTTTCAAGGACATCATGCAAGCTGTCAAAAGAAAGCCCACTATAGTGCAAATTCGATAATATATACTTGCAATATAATTTTTTCTGGAAAAATGCTTTTGCATTTTCCCATCCTTGTCGCCAAAGGAGTCATTTAGAAAGTTCTGACAAAGTTTATATTACGCCAAAATTATCAGAACTGAAAAATTTTAACACGTTCAGTTGTTATAAAAAAAAATTTAGATTTTTATTTCCTTATAAGAACCGAGCCATTGGTTTCAGAGAAAAATTTTTCGACAAAAATTTTGCTTACGCTTCACACGTTTTTCAAAATTTCCAGAATTGGCAACCCGCACACAATGTTACGTCAAATCCACGTTTAAAAATCATTTATTGTACAGAATACTATTTGCGTACGTACGACTTACACTTGACCGTTTTTTTTTATAAATTTCACAGCATATTAAATAACATTTACGTATATTTTTGATATTTCTTTTCTTTCTCCCCACCACATTATCTATCCCTCCCCTCCTTTCTCCTCTTCTCAACGCATTATATAAACACATTTTTTATTCCAAATTGATACGCTTATAATTAAATTTTGACCGTCATTTGTTTCTGTAAAATAACGTCACAAAAAAAAAAAAACATTTGATGGAAATAATAAAAAAGTGAGATTCAAAACCCTCGCCTTTCTTTCCTATTAACTTCAACCGATAATCAATCTCTCATTAGTCGAACGGGTAATTTGGATAAAATGATTTAAAGCAGAAAGTTTTTTATCCCCTTCATTTTTTTTGTTACGTTTGAAAAAAAAATATTCAAGAAGATACGGCATTTGTCACTGTTAAAATTTAGATTTGTTTCGCGACAAATTATTAAGAGTTTTGCATCTCTGGAAGGTATAGCAATCCCGTTTCAATAAACAAGTTGCCCCAATTTTTCTTTTTTATTTTATCTCAAAATATTTCTTACCTTACAAATTTTATTCTTATTTTGCTATCGTCGTAGATACTATAAATTTTTCAAAAATTAGCAGAACGAACTAAGGTAATCGCTGAAAAAAACATGTCTAATTTTGGGCAAAAATGAAACAAACGACTTGGAAAACTTTAAGATTAGCTTCCAAATTTATCACATTATGATATCAGTGAGTTCAATGACGTCACCAACTACAAATTTTTATTTTTTTATGCCTAATTCGACAAGTTTTTTTCTTATTAGCTTAATTTTAGTAAAACTGGAAACAATGACTTTAAAAATTGACATTTCGGTTTCAGCTTCACCTTTCAGTCATTTTGGTGATGTAATCATGAATTTAGGTATGGGTGTGACCTTTTAATTTTTTTTTTTTTATCAAAATTATTCAATTCATTTCCGAAATTTTTCTAGCTCGACAGAAATTTCTATCCTAGTGCAGGGTTTTCCAAACTTTTTGGATTCGTAGCGTCCTTAAGATACAAATCACTTCCGCGGACGCCCCAAGAAGCAGCCGCGGTGCCCTTGGTAATGCTTCATGACGTCCCGAGGCAAAGCCTCTATATCCTAGTGGCTTTGCACAACTAATTTTCTATTAATAATCTAAAGCAAAAATGAATAAACGACTTGGAAAACTCGGTTTCAGCTCCTCATTTTGTTACAGGTTTCTACCAAGAAAATTGTTAGTAAACTTAGTCCACTCCATGCTTGGGTCACCACTCCAATTTAAAAAAATTACTTACAATTTTTAGAAAAGTATTAATTAGTATCAACTTTAAAATTTCTCAACGAACTTGATGTATCAAATGAACCCTTCAATTTTTAAAAAACTTTTTCATGATGTCTGTATCCGTACATCCCACCCAACGAAATAAAAAAAAAAAATGATCAATCAGTCTTCATCAACTGATGTTTGGCTTTTACAATATTACATATGCCTGCCCCTATATAACTCGACTCTACATATATTGTAGGATATGTCATTAACCAAAATACAGCTTCCAGCTAAACTATTACAAATTGATGATCTAGAGAAAATAAATATTGTATAAAATATTAATTTAATAATCTATTATAGTCCTGGCCGATTTTTATTCAATATTAATTTCTATATCGGTAATGTGATTATAATTGCAGAGTCGGTTTGAACGATTGTATGGAGAACGACTTACTCGCCGGTAAAATGTATGCGTACACAAAGCAGTCCCGGATCTACAATTTTTTTAGAACCGGGGCAAAAACTTGAAAATGGCGCGCCCGGCCTCTTCAACGTTTGACAAAAGTTGTCAAAAAGACTCTTAAGTATATAAGTCCTTTACAAAACCACTTTTTTTCCCGTTACGGGAATGATAAAAATTGAGGGGCTTGTAAAGGATCAATATAGGTACAAGTTGATTTTTTATTTTAATAAATCTCTACTCCGAAAGCACTACAAGTTGTGCAAATTTCAAAATTTTATCACCAGCCCCGTCAGAGATACAGGGGCGCAAATTTCCGAAATTTGGAAAAAAGTCAGTTTTCGGAAGTTTGTAAAAATTAAAGGATACAAGTTTCACAATTGAAATAGTGTGTATTTGTTTCATAATGGGTAGTTGTACCCGTATACAGCTATTCTCATAAAAAATACTAAAGGTTTAAAACATCCCTTCTATAAGAAAAAAAATGTTCAAAAAGTGAATTTTGCTAAATTTTAATATCCAACTTTAGGTAAAGTTTTCTTATGGAAGGGACGAAAATAGGTTAAATATGGACATCACTTAAAATAAAGAGGCATTTATTACCTTTAAAATGGTTTTTATTTCAATCTTTTAGAATGAACCGTTTATAAAATATGTGCTTTGGCGTAAATGGCTATAAATACAAAAATCAGCGCAAATTGAAAAACAAAAATGGCTACCACGCTTCTCAATACTTCAAATATAATATAAAAACAACTGGAAGAATATTAATTTTTTCTAAAATGGTCGAGCAACCAACTTTTTTTTTAGACGATTTGATATAGACCGACCTAGTATGATTTTGGAGCCCCCTGAAGCTGACGCCCGGGGCAGGGGGCCCGGTTTGCCCCCCCCCCCCCGCCATAGATCCGGGCCTGACACAAAATATGTGTCCAGATAAACTTGGTCGGTAAGAGGAGAGGCGGAGGGTGATTTTAGTATTTGTTTTGGAAATAGTATTCCTTGACTCTCCTATATAGAAATCTTCAAACGGAAAAGGTAAGTCAACATTTTTCGTCAGGTTTCGATCGAGGTTGATTAGAATAATCATCCTGGATCCAAATCGTTACAAAAATTTCGCCAAGTGTCTGTTGGACACGTATTAAGACGCGGCATTTTCAGTAGACAGAGTTTTTCACAGTTTTCGATATAAAATTTACTATTTTTCCGAAAGTTACCAACACGAATTAACTAAAATAATTTTTATTGAATCTTCTTGTCAAGTAAAGACAACCAAATATAAGCTAACCACTTTAGAAGTAATATAAATCCGTATGACAGAATTTTAAACGATTACACTGATATTTACAATTCGGTTTTATTTTTTACATTATGCTCTACTACACCATCACTTCCCCCTACTACTTTTTCCATTCACTATTACTGCTTCTTTGTAGAATTTAATTAAGAATAGTATATTGAAATGGAGTATAATTCGCCCTTATTTGATAATGATCATATTGTGAATCGAAATATATCACAAAGTAATAATATAAATTTATTATTAGCAAACTAATTATTATAGGAGTAATCAAACAAATCAGAAGATCTAAACAGTTTGCCAACGTTTCCAGTTCAATATAAAGGCTTCCTTTGCAAAAAGAGTTCAAAAATATCTTCCACACTCTGCGGTTTGATTAATATTGCCAATCTCGTTAATGATTTCTTCAAGGTACATATCAACCAAATGAAATTGAAAACATTATTAAATGGGAGATCTGTTGTAGTTTGTAGACTTTGTGATTGATTACCTATATATATGTGAAATGATTCGATCCATAACCAGCGGCATTACTGTTTTACCGACATATATTGGCCAACCGTCCCATAAAACGACCCAACAAACATCAAACAGTCATCAATAATCATTTGATTTTTAGCGGTCACAATAAGTTCATTAGTCCGGCTGCAAAATCAATTTTTGATGATGTCTGTGAACTGTCATTAGTTTTATATTATTTTTTGAAATTTCCAAAAAAAATTTGATGATTTCGGTAAGAGATTATTAAGAAAACAGTTTTTAGGGTTCCAAAAACAAATCTTGGAACTCCTATAATTTCGTGCGTCCGTTTGTCAGTTAATGTACACCAGCAAAATATTTTTCATAATTTTTTGAGGTACCTTCCCAGATTGAAAAGTGGGATGAAAATGTTTTCCCATGCCTCATCATGTAGGGTATCGTTAAAAAGATTCTTAAGATGAAATTAAACTTGCTCTTACCAATTTTTGTTTCGGAATGCAGTTTGTCAAATATTGAACTTCAAACTGAATTTTTTGACCACTTTTTTCGGAGTATGTAAAGTGGCTCCCAAATCCTTCAGTAGTACCCCGTTGATTTTTATTACCTATGTAAACTGTCTCCCTAAATAGTCATCAAGGGTGGGTCATCTCGCCGGGAGGTAGCAATATTTGTTTTTGTATGTATACGCTGCAGTTCAAGGATATTGGAACCCTCTAGACCAGCGGTTTCCAAACTGTGCACTAACGCCCCCTATAAAAAATCTTACCATTGCCGCCTCCCTCTTGAAAAAATTTATAAACAATTCGTAAATTATTTTTTTACTGAAAAAACTCATATTCTTGACGGACGACAGGTCTGTGCGACACTTACACAATAACATTACTCTGACTACTTGAGAATTGTTATTGTTAAAATATTACGTACAGTAGCGAGCAGAAAAATCAGTGTTAAGGGGCAATATGACTTTTTTTTAGCAAAAGCCATGTTTTTATCAAAACGACGTCGATATTTGCAATTAATCTGCGTCCCCTGGTGAACATTGTGCGCCCCCCAGTTTGGAAACCGCTGCTTTAGACAAAAAGTAAGGATTAGATGATATAAAAACTAGGTCGTGAGGTTAGTTAAGGTTAGGTTAGTTTTGTTAGTTTTCACAATATACTTCGACTTTGAGATAAGAACTAGGTGGTGAAATTAGTTAAGGTTAGGTTAGTTTAGTTAGTTTTAACAATATACTTCGATTTTGATATAAAAACTAGGGGGTGAGGTTAGTTAAGGTTAGTTTAGTTTAGTTAGTTTAGTTTTTGCTAGTTAGTTAGTTTAGTTTGGTTAGTTTAGTTTTGACAAAATCCTATATATGTATAATATCAAAATTAAATTATTATTCATAGTTGTGA
Source organism: Brachynemurus nebulosus (assembly GCA_035578155.1). Taxonomy (NCBI): domain Eukaryota; kingdom Metazoa; phylum Arthropoda; class Insecta; order Neuroptera; family Myrmeleontidae; genus Brachynemurus; species Brachynemurus nebulosus. The sequence goes on along the minus strand of JAPWDM010000009.1, from coordinate 4,861,049 downwards.
TATTCATGGATTTTTTTAGAGTAGTGTATATTTGTACCAATATCTTTAACTGCTTTGACTGCTTCAACAGAAAAAAACATATGTTAACCCCCTGCAGAATAGGGAGCCAGTTTACATAAATCATTAAGAGACTCGGGGAGTCAGACTACATTGTAAAAATGGTCAAGCGAGCCTTGACCATTTGGTCAGGCGAACCTTGGTCCCAATAAATACCAGCACTTGACTCTTATTGTCAAGAACTTTCTTAGGTTGAATAAAAAAAGACCTGAAAGATCTAGTGGATCCGAACCATTAAATTGAAATTGTCAAGTAGCCCCAATCATCAATAGACTTGATCAAAATTATTTATTATAAATGTTGTTTTTTTTTTATTTCAAAACTAAACAAAAAAAAAGTTACACATATTAAAAACCCATTAGTGACATTATTGTCAGCTAATTGGGACAATAATTTGAGTTGACGACTTTACTACGCTGTCTGGTCGCTGCCTCACTTAATGGTGGTTGATTTAAAGCTACAATAGAATGACCATGTGACTGACTGTCAAGTGGGCACTAAAACATCAACACACAAGAGGACACTAAACATACAGACAGGCACACCGATACGTGATTATCGTTAATTATGGGAACCAGATCTTTCAATTTCGATAAAAACGATTGTGGCTAATTTTTTTCTTGAATTTAATTTTCGATTATAGTCTATTTGTAAAGGACATGACAGAGTTCGCTAAGCAAGAAGTACCTAAATAAATAAATGAAATTATTAATTTTTTATTACTCATGCGGGAGAAGTACCAACCTGGCGCACACATTTCTGTACGCAAAATAGCTGTTTGGCCACTGTACTCTTCCCATATACTTTTTTGCGTGCGGAAAGTAACTTTCCACACGCAAATTGACAATAAAACACGCAAAATTTAATCAAAACACGCAAAACCGCCTCTTAATTTTTCATTTAATAAATATTTCAGAATTATTTCTATAGAAACCACCAACAAAGTAATTTAAACGATAATTAATTCAGAAAAAAAGACGAACACTTAAAAATATTATTATAAAAAGTAATAAAAATGTCAAAAATAGTGATAATAATAGAAAAATGTACGTGAAATTCGTAATAAAAAATAGTATGTGCAACTCGTGCGGGATTGTCGATTGCCTACTCGAACGAATGAACGTACTCACTACGATCGTGCACTCAACTTCGCTCTCGTGAGCAATCGACATTTTCCCGCACTTATTGTACAATATACTATTTTCATGCTTCAAATATTTAGCTCAAGGTAAAGCTACCTTTCTGAAGTGAAATTTCCTACGCGATGCCAATGCGTTAATAATTTGATGAGTAAAATTCTGGGAGAAAATTTTTTGGATAGGAATTTGTGGTATACGATCCTCATTCTCTTGAATATCGTGGGAACGACATATCCTTATCACAAAACAGACAAAGCTGCGATATTTTCTAATTTGACTATACACTTGTTCACGATAAAAAAAAATGGAAATTTTCATTTAACACTATAACGGTGATAAACTTTACTGACAAAAAGTCCAGCTGATACACTATTTTGACTAGTGATGAGCAAAATTTGTCTTGGTCTTGTAGTCTTGTCTTGGTCTTGCATTTCTTTGCAAGATCAAGATCAAGACTGTAAGTATGGCTGCAAGATCAATACTAAGACTCAAGTGAACAAGACCAAGACAAAAGCAAGACTTGCTAAACCATTTAAATAGTTTGAAAGTATAATTAATATCGTAAAGAGAGAAAATTCTGATTTTAGAAGAAAAAAATTCGCTAATAAAAAAATGCAAGTGCAAGATTCTTTAGCAATTCAAAGACCAAGACCAAGACTGCATTTTGCAAGACCAAGACTGACAATATATGGAATTGTTGACTTTGTACAATGTAGGTAGTGTCTGTGAAAATAGCGGAAGCATTGCTAGCCTTCCACTTCTGCCAGATGAAAATGTTTTCCTCTAAAATCAATATTTTCACAAACGGTTTTTTTTTATGTTTCAAAAATTCTAAAACTATTTTGATTCCAAGTCCGAGCCCTTAAAACACATGTAACCCTGGAGCTATTCGACCGACGTTCATGACATTTTTAGAAGTTAGGTGAGTCCCACTGCAAATTTCATCGAAATCACCGCATGCGCAAATGTTTTACACACTCTTTGTGCCAGTCATGACCAAGGAAGCTATGTGCCACACCACCTGACAGTACATTTGTGTATTGGTTTAAGACAATTTTGTCTGAATTGTCGCCGATTAATCAACAAACTTTAAGCTAATTTTTAACTGCATAATATTATTCTATATATTTGTGTGTCTGTGGGTCTGTGTGCCTTATTTACGACCAAAACGTTACACAATACACAATTGTAACGTCTCAAGAAAAAAAAAATTATTTAATAATTGATTATTTATTATTTAAAACTCAACATTTGTACAAATACATATTCATTGTTAAATGAGGTGTATAGTTTGCTCTGCATATGAAAGTGTATTTTAAATGTCTGTGTAGTATGAGGTCGCTGTTTGTTGATAGTGAACATCAATTTATGTTTATTATTATTGAAATATCACGTTGTCAAATCAATTCCTCTTTACCAATGGACATATTTTTTTTTTTTTTAAATTTAATATTAATAATTGAATTAAACTGTTGAACTTCAAAAATAGTCTAGAAAAATATTAAGTTGTGACCGTTTAATGAATCATGTTCAGTTTATTGAAAATCAAATTTTTTTTCTCACTTATAATTATACGAGAGGTTCGTATTCTTTCGAATAAATTTGGATTTGTATAACGAAAATTTCTTGCTTAAAAGCAATTTAACGAGAAGAAGTAACAAAAACGTAACAACGAAGCTGAAGCGTTTTTGGGTTGACACAGTTCTTGTCGTTAAATTGCTTTTAAGCAAGAAATTTGAGTCGTAGAACACACAAATTTACTCAGAAAAAATATAAAACTCAAGTGTAATACGGTAAGATAATTTAACGAATAAAAGAAAATTAGTATAATTCATATTATTATTTAATACATTGTACTATGGTTCTGAAATCAATTAAATTTACCAGTTCGAATTTTTGTTTCGTTTTTATCCTGTTTACCTACAGTGAAATGGCCAATTAAATGTTCTGTACCATTTTTTTCGCTGTAAAAATTTGTAATTTTTTTTCCATGGTAAAAGTGAAAAAACTACAATATTCTTATAGAGCTTGATACACATGAGTTAAATTATCAAGAAAAATTCACCGATTGCAACTAGTGCTGTGGTCAAATTTGAACATGGAATTCTAATAGAGATTTTCTTAGAAGTTTCTATAGAAACTCGAATTGACATTTGGAAAAATTTTGTGGCTGCCTGCATCGTCAACTCCCAGACAAAACATTCGCATTTTAAGAAAATTGATAAAACTTTTGGAAGCATCAAATTCTTAAAAAACTTGAAAACTTTTTGAACCAGATGCAGCTGAAATATTTTAGTTTTTTTAGCAACAGAATGAGATGTTTACCAAAATTTAAGTTTTCAAAAAAAAAAAAAAAATCACATATACTTTTGAAACATTAACTTATGTAAACTGGTTTTCGAGAAAAAAACATGGGGAGTCGTCGTTTAATGTTATTTGTATGGTAATATAGATGTAAAAGCTCACTTTTAATTTTCAAACTGAGACATATACCTATTATATAACAAGAGCTTATTCCCTTAAAAGTAAGCTTTGGAAATTTGTTAGGCTACACTGGACGCTCCAGCAGACATATTTTTAAATTTGTTTTTTTCAAGAACATGATGATTCTTTTAACATCTTCTACTGAAAGTACTATGGCGGAAATGCAACAAAGATCATTGATATTACCAAACAGTGGACAAAATGGTTCCTAATCGCTGGTACTGGGACGATAGACCACAAAACCCCACAAAATTTCTAGTTTCCTAGCCCAAAATATTATACAATTTGACTATGTTAAGGATCATTAACTCCTCCGGTACTTGCTTTGGTGTCGTGTTCGTACAGCGCGTGTTCAGAGAGCGAACATATTTATGGTGCAACAAAAATAAACTGACCATTTGTACAAATATACATTGATAATATACAGTACCGTCCCAAAAATGATATTGTCATTCTCTGATTTTCAATTTGTAAACAAAATTTAAATTTTGAATGAAAATTCTAGTTTGTTATTTTACTAACTGAATAAAAATTTTTCAATATTACTCGCACAGCCAGAGGAACACTAAAAACGTAATTCTTGCTTTCATAACTCCTATTTAGATTTACTATTAATACGTTCTAGAGTGGTTCAATATTTCAATGAAAACAATTTATTACAATACAATCGTATACAAAAAAACTATACAATCACTATAAATTGATGTACAAATACTACAAAACACTATAAAGGACCCTCCACATTCTCGCCGACTTCCTCGCTGAGGTTGGCTGAGGCATATGAATAGCATTAAAACACCAACCGCGAGGCACAACACGAAATGACCCTCTACATTCGCGATTCGTCCAACCTCGGCGAGAATGTGGAAGGTCCTTTAGGTCTATAAGTAGTCCCCTGTATAGACAGACAGTTCAACTTAAAAGATAACCAATCTATTCACCCATTTGGTTTAATCATTTGATTGTCGTTCAATTTTGTTGATTTGTTTACTTTTGTTTATCTTATTCTTATTTTATAAACAACCTTTTTGATTTCCTCTCGAATCGAATCAAGTCAACTACACTCGATCCGAGACAAGTAGCTATAAAAAAAAAGCTTTTGATAATTCAAAATGATTAAATTAATTTAATAATATCTATGATTGTTAGTGATTTCCAACATTTAAAATTACTACCATTATTCATTTTGAAAACGAAGAAAAGGTCTCTGGATCAGAACACACTCAAGAAGATTCAACAAAAACAAATCTATTGTAGGATTTAATTAATAAAATTATTGTAAAATAAAATAGTGTATAGTTGGTACCATGTATGTTGACACAGTAACTCGCGCAGGATCAAATACTAGACAAATACCCCAAATTACATCGGGAGACATGCATAAATTATAAACATATTATTTTATAAACATCACATATGCTGTTGAGCTTTGTTTTCTGTATCTTGCCAGGATACGTGACCTTAACTATACATAGGACAGACTGAAAAAAAGATAAGCAATTTTTTGCCCAGTTTGGGTGATAAGTAAAACGATGGCTTTTGTTATATAGTTTTCGACGCATAGAGTTAGAAAATACAAAATAAAATAAAAAATAAAAAATTTTGAAAATTGAAGAAATCGTTGGAACCATGGTGTTTCTCAACTGTCGGTCCGCAAAAAGATGTGTGGATTAAAATGAATGATGACACAAATATTTATAATTTTTATTTATGCTTTAAAACAGGAAGAAGGCTGAGCTAACTAAAAGTGTCAATATTTATCTGAATTACATGGAAGACCAAGTGGTTGGAAACCGACATTTCATATTACACGACCAAATGTTACTCTAACTGATGATGGAAATGATTCCAAGACACAATAATTTTATTTAAGATTAAAGAACGGCTTTTAAACATTTCTCTAAAGCTTAAAATAGTGTCGATATTTATGTGAATTACATGATAGATCTAGTGGTCGGAAAACGACATTTCATATTACACGACCAAATATTATTTCAGCTAAGGACGAAAATGATTCCAGCCTACAGGAATTCTATTCAAAAATTTAAAAAAAAGCTTTCAAAACACTTTTGAAATGGAACATCTTAACTTCAACGTCATCGGATAGAAAATTTCAAGTCCTATTTATCAGGTTTCCTTACAACAAAACGAAATTTTTTTGACGTGCGAAAATTCGGAATATTCACTTGGAGTTACACGTTTTTAACTGTTATTTTTGAATTCTACGCAATGAAAAATATCAGACTGCCCTTGTGTCCAACAAAAATCGACCCTTTTTTGTGGTTTTGTGGTACCTTGAACCATACTATCGATTGTCCTACTTTTGATAGCAGTAAGTGAAACGATTAACTTTTCCCGAAAAGTTTATCAGAAAGCCAATAAATTTAATAAACTCCACTATTGATTTAAATATTTTCTTTTTTTTTCACATGACTTGAACTATTAATTACTATTTCACGCAACAAATATCCATATTTAAAATAAAAAATAATAAAAAAAAAAATAAAATAAAAAAATACAATGAACTCATAAATAAGAATTTTATCTTTGATTAGTTAACTCACAAGTTATAAGTCAATCTGACTGAAATGTCTGAAATAAAAAAAATAGAGAAATTAAAAGTGCGTCATACAAACGAATAAGTAATATTCTTTTTTTTTTTTTTTGTTACGTGTTTGGTAGAAAATAATAGATCAAATATTGTATAGAACAAGATTTTGGAGTGAAATGTCATAAGTTAAACTAACAGGCATTTCTATAATTGTAACCTATTTTATTTATTTTTGCGTATAGAGAAAATTTTCATAGTACCTACCTGAAAAGAAAATTTGGTTTTTAATTCAAAGTCTTACACAGTTTCTGCTAATCATTTCATTGTTTTTGGGTCTGAAGTCCAGACGAATATTTACGATGAATAGACTGAACCAGAATTATTATAAATGTCAGCATTCGCACCTGAGTTTGTGGAGTTTCAGTTTTTAGTGTGGATGTAGTAATACGGATACAAAATTTTATAAATTAAAACACAAACTAGATAGAATAGAAGACCGTTTCAAAAGATCTCGAAAATTTAAATAATTTATCTGACCTGATCCTCTTAACTACCTCTTTTAAAATTTAATTATAGACTTTATTTTAATTTATTTCTTTATTAAATACAGTTTTCGTTTCATTTATTATGTATCTTATTTTAATATTCGCATCTGCAGATGTTGTATTTGACAAATTCGAAACCACATATTTTAAAATATCGCATCAGCAACGACTTTAGATTGAACTTTCGAATATTTTTAACTTCAATTTGAAGGTTACATTAAAGAATTTGACGAATAAATGAATATGTTATAACGTCATCACCACGAATCTAGTTGTGTACAATTCTCCGCAACAATTCCAGAAGGAATTCTTAAATTGTTCACGTAATTTTAATTTGAAACTTTAAATAAATGTAGATTTTATAACGTCACAACCACGAATCTTGTTACGTACAATCCAATAGTGAAAATGCGTGCCAAATACTAGTCAAAATTATAAAATAAATCAACCAATATTAATTTTAATTGATGAATAATATTGATAAGATCCATTTAGGTACCTATACCCTATTTATAACTCGCACCATACACACATTCATATACCTTATTCGCGTGACGTAAATAGATACGTTTAGTTAGAGGAAAAAAAATTACACATTTCTTTCTATACTGCTCGATAATAGAAAGGACGGGACGGAAGGACAGACTTTTTTTTTGGTGTAGTTGTGATGTAAAGCTAGGGATATTGTGTAATGATTAAATTACCTATTTGAGGGGGGAAGGTGGTGGTGGTTGATGCCTATTTGAATTTTTCACCCCTGCGAAAATTTATTTCTTTTGATAAAAAAATTTATATATTTTATTTGGTGGTGTATATATTATTTAAACAGTTTTGAATATTAAATAGAGAGGCCGGTGCGTTTTGGGGGTGGTATTATGATTGTCGGGGCCACACGTTGATCAATTAAGATTATAATACTTGAAAATTTTTTGAGGGGGGCAATTTATCATGTTTTTGATTTATTGATTCAAAATTTTATAAAATTGCCATTGTTTTTACTATATATACAGTATTCAAGGTGGTACTCTCATTTAAAAATTTGAAACAATAGATTTCTTTCTACATGCTGTCAAAACCTAGGCTTTTCGGAATATGTCCTCATAATGTGGAAATTTTAAGATTCTCTGAAATTTTTTATTTTTACCAGTCAACATAAAATCGATTACACTTTAAAAAAAATTTCTTGGTGAAGATTAAAGATTCTTTGATCAAATTTTTTTTTATTAAAAAGTTAAAATCAAAGAAATTTTTATATATTAAAAAAAGAAAAATGTTTCCACCATAAAGACATTAGATAGTTCTTGTCAGGAAACTGTGTATGATTTTGTTTTTTTGTAGATTTATGGAAAGTCAGAAATCGTGCCTATCAGCTCAGTTCCTTTTTTATGACATGAATTTTGAAATTTAAATTATCATAAATAATCAAAATTAAATTATCAAAATCCAACTGCAGGTAAAAATGAATGAATAATATCAAAGTTTGCGACAACCTGCATGAAAAATATTATAAAAATTAAAAGAAAATTTTTCTACATGTTTCAATCATTTAAATGATCATCTTCAGGAAATCAAAAAACTCAATTTTAACTCAATGTTAAAATAGCGAAGCCCATAAGAAATAGGGAAAGTCAAAACGTGATAAGACTGAACGAAGAAGAATAGCAGAAAAATAAATGCGACCCAAATACTTACCGTATCAGGAAATTTAATTTTTTTGTAGTTTATTTTTATCTAGTTCAAAAAGCCGACTTACATTCATGTTTTTGAACTAAAATTTTTGATTACGAATATTTAACCAAAAAAAATATTATAACTAAATGAAATTTAGGAAATAATTAATTTCAATCAGCCCACTTTTACAACCCATGGAAGAGGGTTGGAGGAAGAAGGGACGCAATACTGTAAATAATAAATGCGTAATACAGTACACACCCTTTTGATGTCAACTAAAAGTAGGGCAAGAAAAATTTGCATTATTATTCAAATAGTTTATGTAAATATACAATTTATTTATTAATCAACGATATCAATTAAAAATATTGAAGTTTTTTTCGCTAAACTTAAACACACGATAAGTTCGTATTCCCTCTTGAATCGAATATTCATATTTTTCATACATCATCAGTGGTTCACAAAATTTTTTGGCAAAAAAATGGTCGTTTTTATATAGTAATTGTAACAACATTTTGAGAATATCTTGATAATTTCGTGAAGATTGTCGTAAATGAATTCGTTAAGTAAAAGGTGTCAAATAAAACACGTTAGGGAATTCAATAGGCCATTTTTTATTCAAATTTTTTTTTTTGTGTCTAAAGGGCAGATGTACTTCTAGCTTCTGTATTCTCAAGTTCCGATCAGCGGCGATTCTAGAATTCTTATTTTGGGTAGGCCCGCATTTTTTTGTATTGTAAACATATGTTTACAAGCCATTTCAGGTAATCACATACCACTTAAGAGAGCCTATATATAACGAAGGACGAATTAACTCACTTTGGGGCCTTAGATATTTTCTTCTACCCTTACAAGATTCAAAATAGATATAGAAATATTAGTTCAAATATTCAAAATAGACAGTCTGACCCGACCTATCGGGCCCTAGCTATTTCGGGCCTAATAATAATATTACAGAAAATAGTGGGAATAATTTCGGGGAAAATGTATTTAAAATCAAAGAAATACTGTTAAACATTTTTTCTGATGCTTAAAAAAGTGTCGATATTTTGGTCTGAATTGCATGGTCAGCCAAGTGGTCCGAAAATGACAATTCATATCATACTTTCTTTTTGTTTTTTCAAAATTTTTGCAGTAGGCCCGGGCATACTCGGCCTACCCGCTAAAATCGCCACTGGTTCCGATCAAAAAATTCATATTTAATTCCTTTAAACTTCAATTAAATAAACATATTAATTTTTGAATTATTTTAACATTCTGACTACACATTTTTTTATTAATGTAATTTTTTATTAATTTCCGTCTTTAGTGGACATCGTAATTAATTGATCAATTGATTTTTATCAATTAATAACTTGAAATTTTTCAAGTCTTATGCGACTGAGTAAGGGAGATGATTGTCGAATACCATAGCCATGTTTTTTTTTTCGATATAGTAGATGGGTTTTCGCTTTCTAGGAGCAGCGAATTTCATCACACACTTTGACATCGATTTTTTTGGTTCTTTGTTCCTATATAATAAATTTTTTTTTTTGTTAGAATAAGTGGTAATCAGCATATTCTTGGTAATCTAATAAGGCAAAATCTCACAATTTTTCTAAGAAATCAATTTCTCCCAGAACTATTTTAATTTTCAGTAACTTTTTTAAATAATTTTTGACTTGTTTTTATTTTTATTCGATCTTCAGTTGTTTTAAACCCCTATAAATTTATTGTTTATTAAATATTTCATTTGTTTTTGTTGTGCAATTGTTTTGAATAAATCTCTTTTATTAAAATATTTTTTAGAAGAATTTAATTTAGCAAAATCTTTAAGTAAGTATAATATTCATTATCTGGATATAAATATTGATCATTAATTCTCGTTGTTATGCATAACTAATTTAGTTTAATTATATTAATCTATCTATATCTTGCCCATGTACTTATAATATTCATAATTCAAAGCTTCTCGGCTTCTAAGACATATCATATTAAAAATAAGTAATGTCATATTGCAGTAAGTAGTAAAAAAAACCGGTAGCAGTCCGTGCATCTAGCATGAGACAAACAACATTCTTAGATAATTTTTTTTTATGAAAAAATTTGTTTTTTTTTTCCATCATTAATAATAATAATAAGTAACATTTAAATAAAATTATATTAGTGTATACTTATTTGTATTAATATTATAAATGGACGTATTAGAATAGGGAGTTAAAAATTTGAGCCATTTGTAAACAAAATCAAGCACTGAACAAATTTTTTTAAACCAGATCGAAATAGTTTTAAGCATGGATTTGTTTTTGGGCTGGGCTACCGTTGAAAAAATTCGTCACGTTTGAAGATGATGTCAAAAAAATATGACGGTCTACAAAAAAGTTATAAAAGTTTGATAACGTTGCTAGGTAATGAACTACTGATTTAAAATAATAAATAATAACTTCGAACAATTAGATAAAGGCAAACAATTATATCATATTGTCTAGTTTGTTTAACTGATCTAGTATATACTCGATGTCATATCTATTATTTCACTCAGTTAAAACAGTGAATAAACCAGATAAATAGTTAATATTTGTCGTTGTCTCTGTGTGTCCTTAGTGAACTATAGAACATAACCATGATTCAATGTTTTTTCGTGGTGCGGAGAAAATTCTTTTTTTTATTAGGCTTTTCAAAACTTAAGGGGAGATTAAGGGGAAAATATACATATACAGTTTTGACACTTACCAGGATCTAACAAAAAAAAAAAAAAAAAACTAGCACAAAAATCGCACTTTGAAAATAAATTTTCAAAAATCATCACCTTTTCTCGACTATAAGCCGCTGCCATTTTGAAAATATATTACGGAACCAAAAGATCCTAGTTCCTGACAAAATGACGGGATCGAGGAATAACATGCACTTTGATTTATGTCGATATCTCAAATACTTTTTGAGATACTCGGGGAACCATGTCGAAAAACGTACTTTCAAGCAAAAAACATATGAAGTTTTTTATTTAAATTGAATTATAGTAAAGTGCGTGCACTAAAATGCGCATAAGTTTTTGAATTTTCATTTTTTTAAAATAAAATTTTATGAGAATATTTCTAACACCTCGAGGAACATAATTATGAAGAAAAAAAAATTGATTTCATTTTTATTTTAAACAAATTTCCCCTTAATTTGGAAATAAAAAAATATGCAAGTTATAGGACAGTTAAGATTCCTTCTAAAGGTCTAAATTTTGACGTCGGGAGCAAATCTTACGGCACAAATCACACTAAGAAAGAACTTCTTTCAGATTCATGCTTGCTCGTTCAACTGTGTTGGATGAATATTTTAAATACGATTATTTAAAATGCTACCTTTGGTTACGTCGCGACTTATGTACACGACTTTATCAACTACTCCGATCAAAATCGCTTCTGTATTAATGATATCAATAAATAAATGTTTATTATTGACAACTCAAAGAGGGACCCCCTCATATTGAGCCATTCATTCATTGAGAAATGACATTTTTTAATCGAAGCATGTATTTAAAAAAAATTATTATTACCGGTTATTTACATTAATTTTTATTAAAAAATAAAATAAATGATTTGAAAAAGAGTTTAAAAAAACGTTCTAAGTATAAAAAAAATAATATTCTATACTTAAACTAATTTTTTATCTAACACAAATTGTGGTAATCCTATTTTGGTCATATATCTGTATTTATTCTATTATATTGAAAACGATATTAATGTTTATAGGTTTAATCTTAAAATTAGAATTTTGAAAAAAAAGGTCTATAATAACGATTTTTTAAATCGTAGCCTATTTGAGAATTTTATAGCAAACCCGAGCTGGAAATGTGATTTTTATTTTAGAAATTTGATTCGAAAAGATTAAATTTATCAGAAATCAAAAGTAATTTTGTCGGAAGAAAGCGAGAAATTTTGAAAATTTGGCCATTCTTACAAGAAAATGATCCGACACGTCTTTTTGGTTTAACCAACTAAACAAATTCAACCTACAAGTCTGTGTTCTTTCAACAATACATTTTAACGAATTTCCAAAATGGAATTCAGCCATTACAGCCACTGTCATAACGCGAGCTGAGCTCGGGACTATGGCAGAAATTTGTTTTGAGGTCCCTAGAAACCGAAAAAAATATTCGCGAAAATTTTAAAATATATATATATATATATATATATATATATATATATATATATATATATATGTGTGTGTGTGTGTGTGTCCGCACGATACCTCTCGAACGAAATGTCCTACTTTTACGAAATTTGTTGAAAATATTCGGAATAAAAGTCTCAAACCGTTGGACGAGTTCGTTAAACAGGCACGTCCGATGTCCAAAACATGGTTTTTTTGGCAATTTTCCTGAAAAAAATTAGTTTTTTGCCAAATTTTTGCCACATTTTTTTACACCATTAAAACGAGAAGCAAAAATCACACAAAAAAGGTCTTCAAAGTATTTTCTGTCAACTATGTAGTTTCCGAGAAAAACTAATTTTTTTAAACGGAAATTCGCTATGTTATGCAGAATGCTGCGACAGGGTATATTTTTAATCTGCAGTTGATTGTCTTTTATTCCAAGAGACAAAACAACATCAAATAGCCGTTAATTTTTTAATTAAACAAATGAATGCACTCCAAAAGAAAAAATTAAAAAACAAAACTGAAATTTAAAAAAAATGAACATCTGTTTGTTTGATTTTTATCTATAACAAAATATAAATGATAAAAATTATGTTTTTAAAAATAATGTGTCATGTGGTTCTTCAATTTCTTCACCGAACAGTTTTCTGAAAGCCTACACGCATTTAGTTCGGCCATCTACAACAGTAATAAATAATTAATGAATTATAAATTAACTAGAATTTTAAATATATTATTCCGAAAAGTTTAACGTCTCATTGGCATGACCGAATTTCGGTCGGACTGTGATGAAAACTCATATTTTTCCCCGCAAACCTATTAAATCACGCTGACATGTTGATAAAACCGTAACCGTCCAGAAATAAACCATAAATGACACTGTTTTAACCACGCCATATAATTATTATAACTTAAAGTACTTTCATAATGTATGCATATAATCGCACATACATATAAACACCTATACTAAATAGGGGAAAGTGGGGAATGGCAGATTTTATTGTAAACATTTTGAGTTCTGTTTATATTTTGAAAATTCTGATTTAATGAGGTTGGATTGGTACTAGTGATGTCGGGCCGAAAAGCAGTCCGATTAATCGACTAAATTTGTTTTTCAGATAAATTTAGTCATTAGTCGAAAATATCGAGCACAGAGTAGTCGACTAATCGACTAAATTTTTAGTCGAATTCATGATAAGGTAAACTATGTAACTCTTTCAAAGACGAGGTTTTCTTTTAAATTTAAATTATGGACTTTTAATATTTTTCTTTTAAGAAAAAGAAAGATATAAAAAGAAAGTTAAATTAATAAAAAAGTTTAATTAAATAAAAAATATATTGAACTTTCTTTTAAGAAAAAGAAAGTTAAATATATTAATCACATAAAAGTGAAAAATCATACAAATAGATAATTTCTTAGTTTCCATTTTTTGAAGTCCAATAAATAATACAGAAAAATTGTTAAATTAGTCGTTTTTAGTCATTTTAATCATTTAATCGAAGGTAAAATAGTCGACTAAAATATGACTAAATGTAAACAAAATTAGTTGACTAAACCGACTAATCAATTAATCATCCGACATCACTAGTTGGTACAATCTGAAAATATACTGACGATCATTGGAAATTTTTTGGTACTTGATTGCAAATTTGTAACAAGTAAGGACCTCATTGTCTTTTTTTTTTTGAATTTTCCACCACTTCGAAATTAATTATTTTCTTTAACAACACATCTCCTAATACTCTCTCAAAACGTGATTTCAATAGAGCGCTGAACAAAAAGCGGCGACTGCTCTTCTACAACGCGGTACTCCTATAACACGATTTCCGTACAGCGCATGCTTGTTTGAGCGAAAGTTATCCATCAACATTGTTGAACTACTGTTACGGTAAAAGCGCGGTACAAATTTGCTAATTTGTACCATTATTAAGCCTTTAATAACACGGTTTCGACAGAACACGGCACGTGGTTTCGATATAACACGATACAAAAAAAAAATTATTTTTACTAATTTCATCGTTCCTTATCATGTCTTAGTCAATTCCGAGAAAAATACAAAAAAAATTGTTTTTTAGTTTCTTACAACGCGGTTTCCGTATAACACGATACTAATTAATCGTGTTGTAATAGAGAGATTGATATGTTTGTCTGATTTATGCAAAATTTTAGTTAATTTCATTTTATATTAGAATATAATTCAAAATGTTCCATTTTTCATTTTTCTCGACAATAAGCTTCTTAATGAACATGAAAATTCAACAATATTGAACGGTTTTAAGGGGAGGGTAAGGTTAATTCGTACAAAAAAAGGTATGTTTTTGTTATTTTTTTGTGACGACACGGTTAAAATCACTTTATTAAAACCAGTGGTACAGTAAAGTATAACATTTGAAGAATATTGTATAAAATTCACGAAGAAATATTAAAAAATACAGTAATGACAGCAATTATTCGAATGTGTCTCGGAAAAAAGTAGAATTGCGGTGCCCCTCATAACTTGGTGCTGAATCATCCGAAATAAAAAAATTAAAGTTCATTCGTTAGATAATAGTTTTACTCAGGTAACGCTGGGAGGGTTTTTCGAAATTTCAATTTTTCACTTTTTTGGAACACTTAGAACGGAAAAACACGATTTCTGCGAAAAAAATTGGCTAATTTGTTATTGTCAAATAAAAATTATTAACAAATATAAAAAAAAAAATTATAAATTAAAATTATGTACAGAAATAGTGTTCAAAATTTCAAATGGACCTGTACTGTAGTTTTGAAGTTATGAGGGGCACTGACTTTGAAAACGTGAGCTGTTGGGAAAACACTTTAAAGTTTTGAACACTTAAAAGTTCTTGTATAAAACTGATATAGAATACTTACTGCTAAACTAAATTTTGTACCCTACACTGACAAAATATACAGTACAGGTATAACACGTTAGTACTTCCATTGAAATTTCTATAATATAACTGAGAGAGAGAAATATATAGAGAGCGAAACATCTGCCAAGTGACAACAAAAATGTTTATAACTTCGTCAATTTTGCTCCAATCAACTTGAAATTTTAAGACAATATTCTTGAGATGTTATGCATTCAGTTAAAAAAAAATTTAAAAAAAATGCAAAAAAAAGTATTTTAATACCTTACCCTGCCCTTAACTGATTTTCATTTTTTTTTTTTAAATAAAATATGAAAATAAAGAACAGATCCATCTTTTAAAATCACAGCAAAAGCCTTTATGCTACGGAATTTAGACAGAAAGTTGAGAAAAAATTTACTAAAAGCTACAGAGAAAAAAAGTGGTGGAAAACTCAATGTCGTAGGCACTCGGTACCGTTCTGAGGACTTACCACTGTGCCCATGTTCCTCGCTTTCCCCTACCTATTTTCTATATATATACATACATTATTAATAAAAACAATTAATAAAAATATTAAATAAAAATGTTGTAAAAATTTTTATGACGCATATGTAAATAATGTATTTTAATACATTAATACACACATACATACAAACATGTTTGCATACATTTATACATACACATACATACATACATGCATACAATACTGATAGTATATTGTGAAAATGTAAATATACATTTAATAAATAACGCCCTTTAGACCAATATGTCACTGGTTAACAGTTTTAAAATGTAATTACAAATATATAATTTTCATATAACATAGAATGCATTATATTAACTAAACACGCTAACTGCCGTAACCTGCTAACTGCTAAACTGCTAACTATACCTACGCTAAATTTTACTAACATAAGCGACAGGTAAATAACAATATTATAACGGTACAGTAAGCGCCCAAAATGTGGTCAACCAAAATTCACTCTTTTCGTATAAAAGTAACTTGATCCTATACACGTCTATAGACCAATTTATGTGATCGTGAAAAAATTCGATCATTCGATGTCGGGTTTTTAGAAAAAATATACAGATAAACTTTTTTTTTATGCGGTTTGTAAAAAGTGGCGATTAAAATACACATAATATGAATCAAAATCAAGAGACAGTAAGAAACCTAAACCTTTATTAAAATAACCTTTTTTGATAAAAATACTTTTTAACGGCTTTTAAGTATTTAATCAATACATTGCAGTTATTGCATCATTTAATTTTTTTTACAGATGTACTTTTCAAAATTTTCATAATACTATAAAAATGAAGTAAAATATTCCTACGTGTAAATTAAGGCTTTATCTTGTTTAGAATTGTGAGGTTTTGAGCGTTCTAAGTTATGTATCTTCGATAAAACTTTTTTTATGCGGTCCCGAACCATCGCAAAAATTTTTTTTTTTTCAATCTGGGCCGAACTAATCTTTTTATAGCTATTCATGATATTTTTGAATATATTTTCTTTCGTGAGATTTTTTTATGTGGTCCCTATTCACCGTATAAAAAAAAAGGTACAGTTGTACGTTTTGAGGCCCTCGCAATCCAAATTAGCCATTTACAAAAAATTTTTACCTGTCTGTCTATTAGGAGGGCTATTTTAATGTCTAACTATGAAACCACTTAAGGGATTTTAATTAAATTTGGTACGGCAATGAACATCTTGAAGGTACACAACTTGGTGAGGTCAGTGCATGTCTGGGAAATCACTGAAAGCTGAAATATATCGGACTAAAAAAGAATCGGAACAATGCCGAGGGACGGAAATAATTTTGATGTTATAGGGCCAAGTGTTGTCCGAATATTCGAACAATTTCGAACTTTATATCGTGTACATTCCTCGTCAAAAATCAACTGCTGACTGATGAATAAGCCAACTTTTCACTGAATATTTTTTACATTTTACCAACTTTTCCAGTCAGACTCGGGCTTGCACTTTCTAAAAGTGGGGCAACAGTACCCTTTACGAATGGAAAACAACACTTTGGAGTTTGATGGTACATATTAATAATTTTTTTTTACTACCGCTCATATAAATATACGCAGTTTATCGCTTAAGTTTTATTTTTATTAACCTTATAAAAATTTACACATTTTAACAATTTTTTTTCTTTACAAGGATTAATTTTTTATAGTTTTCTAACCCATATTTAGATAAATTAAAAGTGTTTTGCCTATTTAATTGAAACTATAAAATTATACTCAAACCACGAGATATATTATGTAAATTGACCATTTCGGGTGGAAAATATAGGTCAAATATTATACCGTTCGGGTTTTGAAGACTCATTTGGATGGAGTTGGAGTTGCTATAAAAAATTGAGATCTCAAAATTTTTAATGAGACACTTACTTATACACAATTTGGTGATTATAAATCAAAAAATTACAATATGAAAATTTGTAGTTGAAATAATTACTACTTGTAGGAATCACGAACACATCAACGATTTTATTAAACATTAAAAAATTGTAAAAATTTAATTGCTTTATTCATAAAATTCACATATATTGGACGTTCATGTGAATTGTTCGAATAATATGCCGGTTTAGTCAGTATAATTATATTAATTTATATTAATAAATCACTTATTTATACAAAGTTTGTTTGGTGGAAATGCACAGAGGTGGATTTAGAATTTTGCCACGTGTGAACTACCGGTGTCATTTTGGCGTTAAAATGTCAAAATTCCTTCTAGAAATGTGCTGGATTTGACGGATATGCTATTTTGGGGGGGGGGGGGGCTATAGGCTTAATTTTGGTAAAACTGAAAAAATAGTTTCAAAAATGGAAAATTTACTTCCAGTTTTACCGCCTTATAACACTAAAAATTTTTTGTAAGCTTAAAGGGAGGTTTACTCAAGAGTCCTTAAAAATTATGTATTTTTCTAGAATTTTTTTCTCAAGAACGGAAGTAAATATCAATTTCAAATTTTTTGCACGTATTTATTAAGTATTAAACTACACAAAAAAAATTTTTTCAAAGAAAAATATAAACAATTGTCCATTTTATAGATAGTGCAGTGTGACGATCCGAAAATCCAATGCCTTGTTGGCGGACATCCTAGCGCCGGTAATAAACCACCGAAATCCAAAAACAAAAAAGATTTATAAGATATATGAAGAGTATCGGCACCTCTACCTATAATATCAATAAATTGCTGAAAGAAAAAAAAATGGGGGATGTTTGAACTTTTGATTACGATTTTTATCTTATTTTTCGCTCTTTAAAGTAAATTTAAAAATAAAAAAAATATTGAAAGTGTATCGAACATAGGTAGATAGGTAGAGGTGCCGAAGAATTGAATTACCTTTAAAATAAAAATTTAAAAAAAGGATCCATCGAATAGTTTTTGAGTTATCGTGTCCATCAGTTCCAAAAATGTAGTTCCGAGATATTATAAAATATATATAAAGAAACGTATTTTCAAAATTTTATATTTAATACTCATTATTGCGTGAATTTTTTTTGAATGAACGCTTTCTTAATTTTTTTTATAGAAAGCTGGATTCGGTTAATGTGCAAGAATCTTGTTTGTAAATTATTTTCAGTAAAATCACTTTGGGAACATATTCTACACATAATTTGCTATCAATTTCGGCAAAAAAATCGATTTTTTAAACAAATTTCAAGTAAACCTTCCCTTAAATTACTTTCAGCAAAATCACTTTGGGAACATATTCTACACATAATTAGCTACCAATTTCTGCAAAAAAAAAAAAAATCGACTTTTTTAACGACTCTCAAGTAAACCTCCCCTTAATGACGTCATGAAAGTTAAAAAATTTGTCTTTTCTTAAATCAAACTTCACCCAAGTTAGTTGAATAATGGTGACTGGTTGAATTTGAATAATTTGGGTACGAGCCTTTCATTTTTGCTGTTTCATTATTGAAAAGAATTTCAATAACGAAATTCCTTTTAGAAATATAACTAATTCGACAAAAGTTTTTTTTTCCAGTGACCTTATATGCTTCGTTTAGAAACAAAAATATTTGTTCCCAACAAAAATTTTCCGGTACGACCTTTTTCACCCACTTAGCCCCCCCCCCCCCCTCCCTTGTAAATACACTACTGGTCTTAAGCACACTCAACATAATTTTGTGAATCAACTTTTTCGATAAATAAAATTTTTTTATTAAAATTATGTAACAACTTTAAAATGAATATTTATAAAGAAAGATTAATTCTTCTAAATATTCGACTAACAGTAGTTGAATCATTAGAAATAACTAATATAATTATTCATATAGGTAGATTTAAAATTTCGAATTGTATTAAACATATACCAGTACATTTTAATGTTTTACATAACAAAAGACATGATAGATACTCGGTTTAATACATATATTTGTAGTGCCTTTTATAATTCTTCTAACATGTAGAAACATTTGTCATGCAGCTCAAGTAATCAATTATTATATTTTTAATTTGAAATGCGTATATAATTGGTTTAAATATGGGGACGGCATCGCACCGATTTTTAAATATTATTGGTTGTCAGAGGTGTGTTTAGGAAAAAATTTTGAAAAAAATTCTAAAAACATAAGAAATCGTATGTATTGGGCTCGGATTTACGTCATTTCGTGTTACGTCATGCAAATTTTTCACGAGACTTTTCAGTATTACGTCATTTGTGTCAACCTGCGTCATCAGCATAATAGCATAAATTTTGAAAGAAATCCGGGAGGCTAATATGCTGTGAGTCCGAGAACTGGAAAAGTAACACAATTTTGACTGTACTATATTCAGATTCCTTTAAAATTTGCTCTAAAAAATATTCCTTGAGGACTCTTATGAAATTTATAATTTAGCCCAGCAAAACGATTTGATTTTTGTACGCCACTGTCTACATGTGATAAATAAAAAAAAAAGTTATAAGTATCGATTAATAAAAGTAATCTTAATGACAGAGTTAAGAAAAAATTTTTTAATGATTTTTGACATCATGATGAAACTTTTATAACTAATCTCTCCAAAACATAATTTGAATTATTCCCAAGGTGACTGCATACGAAAAATTTAATTTGAGTGACATGTTTCGATCCATATAATCATTATCACACAAATAAAAATTATATCCTACGAAGAGACACCAAAATTGGTCAAAGATAAGAAAACTAGGTTGAAGCTGATTAAACACAATTAAAATTGTAAAACATTATTATTATAAATATCAGTGTAATCGTTCAATAGTTCAATAGAGTGATGCTTATGAGTATCTGTCGCTTCACCTGGGCCCTGTGTTTATTCTTAATGACAAAGAATTTAGAAAAACATTTTCTTAATGATTTTTGACAAGACGAAATTTTTATCTCTCCAAAATATAATTTGATTTATTTCCAGCGTGATTGCATACGAAAATTTTCTTTGAGTAACGTGTTTCGATCCAGCATATGATCATTATCAAATAGATTAAAATTATATCCTACGAAGAGACACCAGAAAGATTCAAACATAAGAAAAATAGGGTCAAGCTGATTAAACACAATTAAAATTGTAATACATTAAAATTATAAATATCAGTGTAATCGTTTAATCGTTCAATAGGGTGCTGCTTATGAGTACCTGTGACTTTACCTGTGTCCTGTGTCTATTAGGTAAATTTTTTTTTTGGACTTTCAACTTATTCAAAAAACTCACCAAAAATATTTTGCCAATTCGTAACATAATTTTAACACCAAAATCCCTCCCGTTTCCTTTTGTCCATTCAAACAATCCTTACAAACAATCTATACAGTTATATCCGCGATACATATCTCCTCTTCGTTCAAATCACACTGTGGCTCCCCTATCGTTTAATTGTTAACGGGGGGGCCTCACATATAAATCAACCCGCTACTGATAATATGTGGGACTTACCTGCGTTGCAATTATATAAGCGTCAAAGTATTATTTATGTGGCTGGTTCACTATAGTGGCCCCCTATAGTGCTCCCGTGAACCTACATCACCACTGATCGATTGCCATAGTCTTATTTGAAAAAAAAATGTAGGTATACTTACTTAAATGGAATGTATATTACGTATAAATCAATGTATTTGGTTTTTTTCGAAAAATTTATAGTTCATATTGGCTATTTGGAATAAAATGCACACAAGCATAATATTTTTTCTTTGCTTCTGCGCATTTGTTTTGATTGGTTTTCTTTTGTTATTGTTTCCGATTCAAGCTTTTGTTTTATCGATTTAAGGGGTCATACTACTTAAACTCATACTAATCGAATAAAAAAAGTTTTTCTTTTTAGAATTAATTGCCTAATAGAACAATCAAAATAAAGTTTATATAGGTATATGTTTTAAGGGGACGTTTACTCGAGAGTCCTTAAAAATTATATATTTTTCTAGAATTTTTTTTTTCAAGAACGGAAGTAAATATTAATTTCAAATTTTGTGCACATATTCTTTAAGTGACGATCCGAAAATCCAATGCCTTGTTGGAGGACATCCTAGCGCCGGTAATAAACCACCGAAATCCAAAAACAAAAAAGATTTATAAGATATATGAAGAGTATCGACACCTCTGCCTATAATATCAATAAATTACTGAAAGAAAAAAAATGGCGGATGTGTGAACTTTTGATTACGATTTTTGTCTTATTTTTCGCTCTTTAAAGTAAATTTAAAAATTAAAAAAAAACATTGAAAGTGTATCGGACTTAGGTAGAGGTGCCGAAGAATTGAATTATCTTTAAAATAAAAATTAAAAAACAAGATCCATCGAATAGTTTTTGAGTTATCGTGTCCGCCATTTCCAAAAATGTAGTTCCGAGACATTATAAAATATACCTATATAAAGAAACGTATTTTCAAAATTTTATATTTAATACTCATTATTGCGTGAACTACGTTTTTTGAATTTTTTTTTTATAGAAAGCTGGATTCGGTTAATGTGCAAGAATCTTGTTTTTAATTTATTTTCAGTAAAGTCACTTTGGGAACATATCCTACACATAATTTGCTATCAATTTCCCCCCCAAAAAAATCGATTTTTTTATCAAATCTCAAGAAAACCTTCCCTTAAATTACTTTCAGCAAAATCACTATAAGAACATATTCTACACATAAAATTAGCTACCAATTTCTGCAAAAAAAAAAAAAATCGATTTTTTTAACGACTCTCAAGTAAACCACCCCTTAAGGTGCACAAAAATATTTTGATTCTAAAGCTACTAAAGCAGCGGAAATAGTGTAATCACTTTTGAAATATGAAACCTAAGAAATTTTGGTTTTGTTTCTGTCTGACGGTCCGTTTGTCTGCGTGTCCGATGATCAACTGGCATAACTTCGGAACTGTTCGATTATTTTATATGAAATTTTTAGAAATTTATGAAGTAAAAAAAAGTTCATTAAATATCAATATTTTACTTACTGCTAGTCCCATTTCGTTTAAATTTTGAAAATATTTGCGGCGTTAGGCCATAATATACGGTTCACCGTAAATTTCAATACAGTCGCAACCCACAAATGTAAACTATATTATTAATGATGGATGCATTGAATGGATTCTTTGTTTTGCTTATTTCTATGAAAACAAAAAAATTTATTAAAAAATTAATTTTTTTCCAATTATTTGACAATACAAAACATGACGTAAAATGCAATTTTAGAACAAGTACGAGAAAGCTGTGTGCCACCCCCCCCCCCCCCCCCAAAGATTACTTCTAAGCCTAAATTTTGCCTTTCTTCCGTTTCTTCACTGAGAAAAAAATACAGTAATTTTTACTGAAATTTCTGGTAAAAAATTACTGAGCTCTCTGGTAATGCGGACATAAGTGACAGGCTAAGCAAAAAGTACGATAATTTATAGTAAAAATTTTAAATTACCCTATAGCTCAGTAAAAATTACCGTATTATTTATAAATAAGGTTTTTTTTTATTTTTTAATAAATAATTGAATTAAAATAGTTTAAAAGGATATTGATAGAAGGGTAAGCATTAAAATCCAATTATTAATATAGAAAAAATTTTTTGTGGTTTTTTATTATTTGTGGAAAAAAATATATAAATTCTTAACAATAAGCACATTACAATAATTTGTATAAAAACATGTTTCAATTAACATATCAATACATATAAAAAACATACAAGAATTAAAATAAAAACTAAACAAAAATTCATGAAACACAACAATTTTTTGTTTTAAATGGAAAGTCCAATAAATAATAATTTATTATAAAAAAAACACTTTATAAACACCCAGTCACTATATTGGCTATTGAGTAACTGATCGAACCAACGGTTGCTGCGTCTGTAAGTCGTGTTTTGGTCTAACACGAGTGCTCTGGGTGGTTGCGTGCTTGGTATGCAGTGATGTGTGAGACATGTGAAATACACAGCACAAGTGAAATACACAGCGACTCAGTAAAAATTATTCTATGTCCAGTATAATTTTACAAAAAATTAAGTAAATTTTCGCGGTGTCCACTTGAAATTTTACTAGCCCATCAAATTTTACGCAGCTGTATAGGAAAAATTCTTAAGGTGTACAGGAAAAATTTTCAAATGAATCGTAAAAAATAATGTTTGAAACGCATTTTTTATATTTTTGCTTAATAATTTCCTACGGACTGGTCACTTAAGACTTGTTTACCTGAGGCAGCTCAGTAATTTTTACTGGAATTTTTTCTCTGTGTTGGGCAATTTCAATGGTGGAGTGGTCCTGGTCGTCTCCGACGAGAAGCCGTGAAAATTTTTAAAAGTTTTTTCCTTCGTTAAATCATCTTTAAATAATTTATTTCTAAACGTAATGTAAATTTTCGTAAATGACCTATCAATCGATTTAAATCGTTTGAACTATAGTTAATCGCTTCAAAAAAACCAATCTATAGGTATTTAATATTCTTTATAATAGATCATATTCATTATCCAGCTAAGTCAATTTTTTTTTTTTTTTTTGTAATACTGATCTAGAAGTTAGCGTTCTATGGATAATAACTAATATATTTCGTCTAATGATTTATTTGAATCATTTGTTAAATTCTGAATTTATTAAAAATATATATACAATCTAATACTTACTTATATAAATTTAATAAAGTTTTTAGTCACGAATCTAATACTATGGTCTAGCTGTGGATTTTTAAGAAGTGAAGAATGAAAAGTCAATTTTTTTTCTATTTAAAATCATAATTTATTGGTATCTGTTTTTAAAGGTAATAATTCAATTTCTAATATATTATAAATAAAATCGATATACATAAATGGGTTTCAAATTCATTCGTAGATATGAGTTCTCTCTCATAATTTTGAAGAAGATAAAATTCTTTGATGTTCTTCCAGCGTTTCTGGGGTTATTCATTTTTGTCGACATTGGTGACTTGAACCTAACAAAAAATTAATTTTTTTTAAGCTTTTAGTAGAAATATTTTAATTTTGGGTGCAGAAATGAAAAATTCACCTTTAAAATTACCCAAAATCGACTATTCAGTCAAAATTAAAATAATTCAATAACATTCAGTTTGAAAAAATTATGTATTTTTTTTACCTTGATGACATCAACCAATGAATGAATAATTTCAAAGGTATAAAATTAGTAATTCCAACCCTAGAAATATGCAGTTTAAAGCTAAATATAGATTGTCAGGTTCGTTGTTCCCATTTCTCTGACAAAATATAAAAAATTTAGGCTTGATAGAAGTTCGATTTTCGAAGCATGGGTTAAAACTTCTTGACATACCTAATTTGTTTATTTTGCTGGAAGAAATGAAAAGTTTACCGTAAAATTACTCAAAAACTATTATTGAGTCGAAACTAAAACAATTTAATATAACATTCAATTAAAAAAAAAAAAAAAAAAAAAAAAAAAAAAAAAAAAAAACATTTAACGTTGGTCACGTCATCTTATATATAAACCATTTCAAACATCTGTAATTTGTAATTTCAACCCCTCAAAAATGTATACATAGTTTAAAATTAAGCATAGCTTTTCAGATCCGTTTTTTCAATATCAAAAAATGTGACCCTCTCCTAATTTGAGAGCTCCATCCGTCCCTGACATACCAATAAATAGAAAATTATTAAAGTTTATAGACGGACCTCTCTCTAAGCCTAATGCGGTCAGTTAAATAAATTTATATGTATAACATTCGAGAGAGTGGTCAAAGTGCCACGCAAATAACAAAACAATTCAACTTGTCGAACACACGTTTAGTGAAATACAGTGCGACTCAGCAAAACATTTCGAATTCAGTTGAATGCAACGAACTATTATTGAATTTGGACCCGAAATGTTTTAATGAGCCCCCGGGGTATTTATATCTAATAATAGTAGCAATCTGTATTATTAACAAGGTGTTAGCTCGAAGCTACTGGTAGCTAAAACAGCTACTGGAGCAGTTAATGTCCATCTATAACCAAACGACGCCGGCAGTGACGTTTTATTGCAAACTGACCAACAAACTGTCGGAGCTTATTCGAACGGAGCTATATATAGTGCGACCAACCGCAATAGCAGGAATGGATTGAACTGAAAATGGGAATATATTCGCAACGTATATAGGTTAATTCCTCTTTACACTGAGCATAATCGATTTGTAACCGCAAACGGTCGAACAAATAAATGAAAACCATTATCCAATACATATACAAACTATAAATGGATAGTTTCGGATAGGAAGAACGAGGAAATTCTATAGGAAATGTGTCAGTAAGAACTATAAATTTGGTTCTTGGATTGGTAATTGAACACTTGTCAACATGGTTGCATTGAAATTGTCTTGTAGGGGGTGTAATTAGTAGTGTGTTTACACCTAAAGTAGGGGACGGACGGGCAAAAAGGATATGCTAATTTGATCTCTAAAAAAAAGTATGACATAACAACAAAATTATTTATTTATCTTAAGATAACAAGTCTTCAGTTACTTAAGATTAATAAACAGAAAATTAACAAAAAATATTATCTTACCACATTAAAAATCAGCAATTATTCTTTTTGCCCTACTAGGGCGGGTAAAATGAATATTTTGGACGGGCAAAACTAATACTAATGAAAATAAATAAATTAATCGTCGCAATTATCGCAAAAGGACGATCGACCTGTGTATAAAGAACACGCTTCATGGGTCCATTCCTGGCAAAGTTATACTGCATCCAGTCTTCTTTTGCGGATATATGTATTTTTCTTGATAGACAGTACAAAAATAATTCTCTTTTTGATTTCCTTTGATTGACTCTATCTTTTTTAAACGAATTTTCTTCTCTTTTTCATTGAATGGTCCGGGATTATTTAAAACAATTTTCCGTTTGGCTAGAGAAGCTTCATTTTATTATTCATTTTGCCTGACTCCATTTTGCCCGCCAAGCACATTTTTACCCGCCAAGCACATAACCTACCATTACAAACTAATAGATTCAAATTAAATACGAGTACGTATTTGTTGCTCATAATGATCATACAAATTATTACAGAAATCATTAAAAATAAATAACTGCAATACACTAAGAAATAATTCGGAAATTACTTACCTACATTTATTGATTTTTTTCTCATCAAAACAGTTTTTCGGTCACTAAACGCGTAAATAAACTACCGTGCCTCGTTTTGACAAATGATCCCATTAAGTGCAAAGTGAAGAAGAAAGCGACATTAGATCTGACTCAATCATACATATAACTAGCTCAATTAGGCTATTATTCTTTTTGCCCGACCTCTCTGTCTTGCCCGTCCGTCCCCTACAGAACGCGGGCTAAACGTCACCCGTGAGCTCCAAAATCGTCTCCAAATTGTCTATAGTTTTCCCAAGTTCCTCCATTTCGAAAGTGTGTTTTAATTTTCGCATGTAATTTTTTCCTTATATGTATACTAGCCGTATACCCATCCGATGGGATTTACCACCGGCAACATTTCAGAATGTCAGTCAGTGTTAAAAATTTCTTAAAATAAGATATTATTTATTTTAATAGTCATAGTAATATATTTTTATATATTCTTCAAAAATGACGAATTTCCATACAAATTTTCATCCCGTATTTAACCCACTTAGGGGACGAATTTTCAAAAATCCTTTCTTAGTGCTCACCTACGTTACATAGGGAATTCCTTTGTTAAATTTCATTCTTCTAAACCCAACAGTTTAGGCTGTGCGTTGTTTGTCAGTCAGTTAGTCAGTCAGTGTTAGAAATTTATTAAGTATATATTTACCATTCCAAATTTGTAAAAAATGAAAAAAAGCAGGATCGAGAATCTATATGAGCAGCTTGAAATTTCGATTTTCTAACATCAAAATAATGATTTTTGAAGATTTAAAAAACTTCAGCATACGCGATGACGTCACCAAGGTAAATTTTTTTAAATTCAATTAATCATTTCAAAAATGAAATTGAATAGATATGTTGGTGAATATGTGTGCGAAATTCTGATTTTTATAAAAATAGCCATGTAGGTGGATGTAATTTCTTTTTTGGACTATAACCCTTTTTTTTGAATGTTTTGAATAAGAATAGGATACCGACCAAAATTTGTTCTGCATTTCTCCTTTGTGTCCCTCTTTGCCATGAAATTTTTTCTTAACCCACCAAATACAATTTGGCACGCCAACGTAAAACATTGGGAAAGTCGAAGTATCTGGGATTTAATTCTTCGTGCAAGAATTTCATCATTTTACCGAATCCGCTCAACTTGAAGGAGTTACCATGATCGACAGAAACATTTAGTTACCATCGCGAGAACGTCTTTGTGAAGGTAAAGTACCCAGTATGAGCTTTCTGCAGCAAAAAACAGTTTTCTGAAGAATTCGTATCAATAATATATGTATACACCTTTACTACTATCGAATAGTTTTACCGTAACTCGTGTACAGGAATAATGTTATTTTATATAAACAATTGATAATTATTTTCCAAACACTATACATACCTGTCAATGACAATACCAAATTATATACGAATTAATTAAAATTTATTTAAGCACTAAATTGTCTACGTTAGTTTCAATTTAATCACTTACGCCTCTCCTCCCGTCACTTCACCTCACTATGGCCACCATAAATAGTGAGAAAAAAGTTTCAAATTAGTAATTTTTTAATTAAATTTTAAATATTGGTACCGGTTCTTCGAGCAGAATCAGAATATAAAAAATTTACCTGACGATTCCTTGAATGTTTTGGTCCTTCGAGCCGGATCAAGTTTCATTTGTTTTTTTATTCACAATATGTAATTCATTTGTTTTGTAAGACGTATTGTTTTTTTTTTATATATTGTGGAGATTCCTCGATTAGCTGCATCTATGGAAATGCTCTAATGCCACTAACCGCCTTAAATCATTGAATATTTTGGTCCTTCGAGCCGGAGTTCAACTTTCATTTGTTTTGTATGTATAATATATTTTGATTTATATCTCTATCGGTGATTGTAATCAATTATGATCAATAAAGTACCTACATGTAATCGCCGATTTTTATTCTTATAACTTTTTTAATCGCTGCAATGACGTTAAAATTATTTGTGGACATACCACCCACATTGTTGCATGTTGTACTCATATACTTTTAGATCAATAACTAATCGTTACAATCGATAGAATCTATGTATGAAAAAACATAAAATCACACAATATCGATAATTATTTACGATTTCATATTACAAGTGTTTTATACGAGTGAAAGTTAACTTTGAGTCATGGCACATTGGTGGAGTGTATATGCGTGGTGATACAGTGTGGATCAAAATTAATGTCCACCAACGGCATGACATGTTAGTAAGGTGATGATAGCCACAATAATTAATCATTTTGTTTCTCTGTGTGCTTATAATATTTTTTTATTTATTTATACTGTATGAAGGTTGGACTGGCTAGTTGAATGTATAAAGTATATACTTTTGTACGTAAAGTATGTATTTTTCAATACTTGATATTTCTCAAAAGGGTCTTTGAAAAATTATTGAGTCTGGAAAGAGAAATCTAGAGTTAACCCAGTTCGGCAACATCCAAAATTCAGTTTGTGTCAATTGTCGGTCGCAAAAATGACTTGATTTCAAATTTGTGTAAATCCGGCTGTAGAATTCACTTTTGTCTTACTTGTTTTAAGCCACTACACATTTTGATATACTTGGTGACGTCACTATGTTGAAAATTTTATATTTCCGTACTTCAAGACTCCCCAAAATTATTTAAGTAAGTCTGTTTTCATTTTTGTGACCAAGATAGCAAAATTTCTTTCAAAAAATGTAAGTTGTTCCAGTGAAACTAAAAGTTAAATTCTTAACTTTTGAAGATTCTAGTAAACTTAACAAGCTCATTAGGATAAATTATACAATTTTTTCGTGATTATAAAAGATGCAATAGGTTAGACTGAAATTCTTTTCAAATATTTTTCAACTTTTTAACATTCTAATTGAAAAATCCAAAAGTGTGTTTGCTTAGCTTTTACGCTTCAATAGCTTAACCAATCTATTTAAAGTTTCCAGAGAAATACCACAAGAACACAGAAGGATATAGGCTAAATTTTATCTTGGTGGAAACATTTGATTCCCGTAAGAAGCAACAATGAAATTACAATAAGTGACAACTTAAAAAATTAATCGTTGACTTCGTTGGAACCAGAAAGGTCGTCAGGAATAGTTTTCGCTCGTCCCAAAAATACTAAACCCCGCCTAACTTATCAGTTTTAATCTTATTCGTGACGGATTCCGATTTATTTCCCATCCAAACCGAAAGAATCTCAACTTCATTTCATAATTTTTTCAATTCCACGCTGGCGAGACTATTGGTAAAACAGAATGATACAAATGGATTACAATAAGTAGTGTTAAATCTAGATTTTTTTTCAATAATCAAACAATCTCTACCTTGTACAATTTAACGTTAAAGTGTACGTGACAAATTATTGTCACCTTTAATCGGGACATATCTATAATTTTTAACCGTGAGATTAATATTTTATAACTAAAATACGTATACCTACATAATATACCAATATTACAAGAATCTAATGGAAATAAAAAAAAATATAAATACCATTTCTGTCTTTCGATTGTATCAGATTTTTAGACCTGATTACTTACAACAAATATACATAAATATTAGAAAAATATATGTTTTTCAAAAATTTAATATCTCAGGTGTTATAAATCAATCTTATTATGTTATAAAGATCTTGTAAATTTGTGTGTAATAAATTTTTTTTGATATTTTGTTGATGAAATCACAAATATCGATAGCGTGCGAAATTATTATTCTGTGTCATAACATTTTTTGGGGAAACAATTTAAAAAGTACACCTCGTGATAAAAGTCTACGATTTACGATGTATTCAAAATTTAGCCTATAGAATTTTTGCAAAACTGAGTTGTTTACTATGGTAAATTCGATTATTCGATGTGCTAGAATAAGTAAATACTTGTAGTTCTAATATTTAGGTAAATCAGGGGTAGTTTTTAATTGCTTTTTTTGTGGCGTTAGATAGAATTTAGGAATCCGAAACTGAAAGCTTGGAGTAAACTCATTTCAATCTAAAATATTATGAATACTTAAACTGACAAAAAAATTGTTTCAGTTTTTGTTCCAAACTTTTTCTAATTCGATAATAAAAATAATATCTTTATCTATCAAAAATTTGCTTACTATTATTACCAAACGTCCGAGTGGAAAATTTAGCTATTACAGTCTCTATCATGGTGAGATTTGAGCCTGGAGTTATGACAGGAATTTGTTCTGACGTCCCTGATGGAAGCCGAAAGTTTGTACTAGAATTTGTTAAAAATCAAAAGTTATCCAAATTTGTTTGCAAGAGCGGAAAATATAATATAAGTAGTAGACTTTTTAGAATATTCTGCGCTTCTCCAATCCAATGGCATACGACCGGTGTTTAACTATCCTTTCACTGTTAAAAACTTTTTCCATTCAAACTTGAAACCAACCATACCAGTTGAAAAGAGAGGTAATTTAATTTGCTCAGTCCCATGTGGTTCGTGCGAAGCCTTTTACATGGACCAAATCTCAAAAATGCTTGAACATCGGCTAAAACAACATCGATGGAATCTGAAAAGAGGCTATTTCCTAACTGGTTTGGCACAACATTCAAATGAAAACGACCACCGTTTTGTTTTGATGACAACAAAGTGCTGTAATTTGAAAGAGTTTACCGGAAAAGAATAATTTTGGACGGTTTATGGATAAACACCCAAAGAACACATTGTAATAATCAAACTGATGTGTCAAATTTGACATGTTATCAAACAATGTGGGTCCAACTAACCTATTAGGGTCCAACTGCCTCACATATTTCCTTTTTCGAATCTAAATTCTTTTCTGAACAAAAATTACCAAATTTTTGCAAAAAAAATTTACAGTAGCGCCTAAAAAATTTGATGACAGTAGTGAAACTTTACGTCAAAAAATTTACTCTCGGCAAAATATTTTGAAAATTTTACACTTTAAACTAAACTACGTATTTGTTCTAAGATGTGAATCTCCTGGGAAATTCGCTACGTTACGCAGCATGCTGCGGCATAAATATTTTTTTCTATTCTGTCGAAAATATTTATAATACAAATTTCATTTAATTTTGTATATATGTATAAAATAATAAGTTGAAAAATAAAATGTTTTGACTTTTGAATTAAATTGAAAACTGCCTGAAACAGACGACAATATTATATTTATTCAATTAAGATTATGACGATTCCCGAAGTAATCGACGAGACCGAACGAAGATCGTTGACTTGAAAATGTAATTTACTCAACTTATTACGTTCGTTACGAAAAATATGTCAAATACATACAAATAACAAAATATGTATAGAAACAGCAAATTGATATCATTCGACGAAAATTTTTGAAAATGAAAACTTTGATTAAAAAGTTATTTGTTTTACAATTGCATAATGAAAAATATAACTTTTTTTCGGACACCCATCGTTTATTGCTTTTAACGCCCTTGTTCAATTTAATAAATTCCGTCGCTAAATTTTATAAAGTCAATATATCTAGGTAAAAGTGTACCGTAAAAGGAAGTCAATCGGGAGGGGGATTAAAAAATATTCATGAATTTGATTTAAAAACACTAGTTGTAAACACGAACATATATATTTCTTAAACTATAGTAGAAGAACTATTCTTTTTGGACCACAATAGTGATTAAAATTTAAGTTGGGTGCCAATTATTAAAAAATCAATTAAAACTAAGGGGAGAGTACGATATCCGAGGTGACAAAATTTGACAAGCGGATCTGATAGATTTTGGCATTCTAAGAAAAAAATAAACAGTAAAAAATTTTGAAATTCGCCTTAGTTTTCGAGATTTCGATCGTTAAACTTGTATTTAAGGTTAGGCTAGTTATGACAATAAACTTCGATTTTTGATATAAAAACTAAGTGGTGAGGTTAGTTAAGGTTACCCTTTGTCCGAAGGTTAGGCCAGTTTTGACAATAAACTTCGATTTTTAATATAAATATATTTCACCAATATTTCACCAAAATATTACACCATACATAAATACAATATATCCGAATTTCATGACAACTTAAATACAAGTTTAACGATCGATATCTCAAAAACTAAGGCGAATTTGAAAATTTTTTACTCTTTACTTTTTGGTTAAAATGCCAA
The DNA here is from genome assembly GCA_035578155.1 of Brachynemurus nebulosus. NCBI lineage: Eukaryota > Metazoa > Arthropoda > Insecta > Neuroptera > Myrmeleontidae > Brachynemurus > Brachynemurus nebulosus. The sequence continues at coordinate 4,828,029 of JAPWDM010000009.1, read as the reverse complement.
AATCTATCAGATCCGCTTGTCAAATTTTGTCGCCTCGGATATTGTATTCGTGCCTAAACTAACGTTCGAATTTTTAATTATTTTGAAACATATACATGAGAAAAGACTATTGAAAATTTTTTTTCGTTTTTATTTATTTTTTTTAAAAAAAATTATGAGGATTTGAAATTTGAGTTAAGTTGGCGATTAATAGGGGGGGCGGAAATTGGTGAATAGAAACAGTACGTGGGTTAATAGGAACGGTATTGTATGTATCAAGAGACGAATATGGGGTGTTTACAGACTGATGAAGAATGTATTGGAACATAAAAAAAGACAGTTTTTAGGTTATCAAGTAATTTAAAATTTTCTAAATACATTTCAGTTACAATTCTGGTCAATTCTACTAATCGTCCCAATTCACCCTTTTGTTTGTTTCTTTTGGCACTGATTTACCATCAAATAAAAATTACATAGTTTTTGTTACTTTTTGAAAGAACCAGAAATGCTTTCAAAAATTTAAGAATCGATATTCGTAAAATGAGTACGATGTAAAGATTAAATTCGTGTCAATTCACTCTCACTTACGGTAGGTTTATAATATCAATTTTATGAGATTAGTAAAATTCAAATACCAAAACATTATATCTAGATATTTAACTTTATTATATTGAGAACTTTGTGGAGATGTTTGGTTGTTGACGTTCTCGATTTCCTGTACATCTGTTGTTGTGGTATGATATGTGACTTTATTCAAAACATATTTATAGACTCACGGGGTACACTCTTAAATCATTTGTGCGTTAATTTTATAGACAAAATTATCATCGGAGTCGCCTTCTATTTGAGAAATGGAGTCATTTTTATTATATTTTAATGCCATCTTTGAACAGTGTGGAATTCAATAAATGTGAAATATATCGAGTGGTACGGAAAAGTTTTCATAGTTTTTTTGGTAGTAAGTGAAAGTTTTTATTTTATAAAAAAACAATTATTCCATATTTTCTATAGCAATCAAATCAATTCCTTATAGTTGCTTCGCTCCACCTGCCAAGCGACTTTAAAATAGCCATCTTGAAATATTTCAATAAATCAAACATTTTTGATTTTCACACTTTGAGACCGTTCCATAGATACCTAACTATATTAACAAATTTAGATTTTAGTTGTGAACACTATCTGAGACCCTAAAACCTTGAGGAACCATTTTAGTCTCGCGTTCCCGATTTTTTTCTCGATACTTCAGTAATACTTGAGCATTCTTAAGGTTTTGACAGACAATTTTGACCTCACGTTCACTTCTTTCAGATCTCAGTAATAGGTATTTGAGAAGAAATCTTGTTAAGATTGATCAAATCATCGATTTCAGATACTTTTTCTATCAATTTAAAATTATTGAACTTTCTGTAAAACCTTTTTTTATGTGGTGCTTTTTGTGCGATTTTTTTATGCGGTTTTTAAAAAATGGCCATTAAAATCCGAATACAAATCAAGACACAATAATAAACTTAAATGTTTACTATAATAACTTCCTTTGATAAAAATTCTTTTTAATAATTTTTAAACATATTATCAGTACATTGCATAAGAACACAAGTTATTGCACCATTTAATTTTTTGATGAATTTTGCAAAATTTTCATAATATTAAAAAAAAAATGAAATAAAATGTTCCCACGTGTAAATAAAAGTCTTGGTCTTGGTCTTGTTCTCGCATTAAGAATCTTGGTCTTGGTCTTGCTAGAGCAGTTTGAGTCTTGGTCTTGGTCTTGGTCTTGCAAAATGCAGTCTTGGTATTGGTCTTGGTCTTGGTATTGCAAAAGAATCTTGCACTTTCTTGCAATTTTTTATTAGCGAATTTTTTCCTTCAAAAATCAGAATTTTCTCTCTTTACGGTATTAATTATACTTTTAAACTATTTAAATACTTTAGCAAGAGTCTTGCTTTTTTCTTGCTATTGTCTCGGTCTTGCTCACTTGAGTCTAGGTATTGGTACTTCAGCCACATAGTCTTGGTCTTGGTCTCGCTCTTGGTATACATAGTCTTGGTCTTGGTCTTGGCCTTGCAAAAAATGCAAGACCAAGACAAGACTGCAAGACCAAAACTATTTTGCTCATCACTGAGCGTTTTGAGTTATGTATTTTCGATGAAACTTTTATTATGCGGTCCCGATCCACCATTTTTGAATATATTTCTTTTTCAGGAACTTTGTTTATGCAGTCCCTATCCACTGCATAAAAAAAGGTTCAACTGTACTTACTTTTTAATTTCCTTTCTTAAGCCTGAATATTACTTATTCTCATTCTGGAAAGGATACCAGAACCTTCTCAGGGAATTTATTTAATATGTAAACCCATTCAAAAATCCGACATATAGAAGTATGTTCGGGATATAATGGGTTAATTAGAGCATCAACTCCATTGCCCAGTCTATATTCTGAAGAATTATAATTTATAATTGTCACATAAAATTTAATACTATTCATCAGTCGATGTTTTTTTTTCACTTAACGACAGGATAAATAAATTAAAATATGATATAAATTTAATTAGTCGTGTTTGTTTTTGTCATTATTACATTTATTACTTATTCATACACATGGCTTCTGTTCGGATTCGAAATAAGTATCTATTTAATAACTATAAATCAACCATAACAGAAAGAAATTAAGACGTTAACTACATTCGTTTAAAATAATTCGATTTTGCGTTAAAACCTCTTCATGTACCAATAAGTATCAAATTACAAATTCTAAAGGTATACTGGGGCGTGCGGGGTAATGACAGCTAGCGGGTAATGGGTGACGGTGTAAAAGTTCACGTTCCTAATGCGGCCCATACACCGTTCAACTTGTTGTACTACAAGTTGAACTGTTTGCCATACACTATTAAACTATTCATTCAACTTGTTGTCCAACTTCAGCTATTCACAATTTTTGAAAAAGAGAACTTCGTTAAAATTATGGATAAAATTCTTGCCTTAGCAGTAATTACAGAAAGTAGTGAAGAAAGCGTGAGTAAATGAAAAAAAAAAGAAAATGGAGCAAAGAGTTGCTGAGAAAAAAATTTTCTAATGAAAAACTATTAAAAAAATTAGTGAATGTGAACCGATTATAAAAATTATATGCGAATGAACGAAGAAATTATTAACGATATTTTAGTACAAATAACACCTTTAATAAACAAAGAAGATACGTTTATGCGTGATGCAATTTCTGCAAAAACACGCTTGGGAATCACATTAAGGTCTCTTGCAACGGGAAATTTTTTTGAAGATTTAAAATTTTCAAGTGGGGTATCGCCGCAAGCTATTGGAAATGACAAACAAAATCAAATATTTAAACTTTCCAATTGTTACCGCTGTAAATATTTTGTTGATTTACACCCTTTACACCTTTATATGTACTGGTTTTGTTGTTCAACTACCCCACACACAGTACAACATGTTCACCATTTGCTCCGCCCACGTAAAATCAAAATATTTTGATTTTACTTCAACCGTTTATGCAACCATCAAAATAGTTGACCAACTGCCCTACACACGATTCAACATGTTATACAACTAATACGTCTTCAGTACTTGTCGGCTATACTTCTCCCATTTTCCGGTAGTTGCAAGCATTCAGTTGTTATGAGAGGTTCTATTTTTTGTGGTCGGTGCGGTGCTTGAAACAAAATAATTTTAATTGTGATAACAAATGAATATTGAAATTTATAACCGCATGTTCCTCAAATTGATGGATTTCGGAAAATGAGAGCCTATGTGGCTCTCATCTGAAAAAGATTGAATGCAAGTTTTTTTTGCAAAGATAGTTAAGGTATTGTTGCAGAAGCGGGGAATCTGGACACACGCAGAATGTTTTGACTCTGATTGCATAGCTGATTATATTTTTTGTGTCCTTTCCCCTGATTTTTAGAATTTAAACCCTTAGATTCATTAGAATAATTTTTTCATTTTGATTATAAAGTTGAATGTTATTGTTAAAATACTTTCATTTTCTGTATTTTTACACTTATTTTGTTTTTACAATATTTGTCGAATTTAAAGTAAATTTTAGGCTCTCATTTCCCGGCCTGCCGGGCAATGGGAACGGACGGTAGTTTGCAGGAAAAAAATTTTTGACCAGAAAAATATTGTTTAGCTGACTACAATTCAGCGTATTTGTTGGTCAAATAGACAAACTATGTGTTTCAATTTAAAATACGCTGCCAATCGGGTGTGGCACACAGCCTCCTCGTACTCGCAACAGACTTTAAAACAGTGAAATTATATTGTCGCCTTAAAGTTCATAAAAAATTGTTTTAACTCAAAATACTCAAAGGCTAAATTCTACAATAATAGCAAAAATATTTTAGAAACTAACCCCCAAAATACTTTAAAAATTTGAGCGAAGTGGGTCTAGCAGTAAATAAGATATTGACATTTAATAGGATTTCATGCTAGCGCCGTGGATACTATTATTCCGAATGCAATGAAATTTGTAGGGGACCATCTAGGAACCAGACCGCATAATTTCTGACAATTTCATAAAAAAGTATAGAATAGTTCGGAAGTTATGCCACTTGGTGCAATTTAGTATATTAATGGAGTAGCATGGTAGCGGCGTAGCTACCGTTACTCTGATTTCGATTAAATTCATAGGGGACCATCTAGGAATCAAACTGCATAATTTCTGAAAGTTTCGTTAAAAACAATCGCATAGGTCAGAAGTTATGCCACTTGGTGCAAACTGGCGACACAGACGGACAGACACCAAGCCAAAATTGTTCAGGAAGCTCTCTAGAACGTAAAATGTGCGTAAAAAATTTTATTTTGGAAGGAAAACATTTTTTATTTTTCAAAAGTGATCATGAGACTACTTTAGTAGTCTCGGAAACAAAAATAAATAAAGATTAGCACGATTGATTCAAAATATTTTTTTCGTTGTTAGGCTACAATTACCCCCTGTTCTCCTATTACCTATTCTTCAAATCATATCTATTTCAATTTTTTTTCATCGTTTTTTGATTCAATACTTGCGATAGATGTCGCTGCACTTCCGTCAAAGAAGATCGCGTGAATAAAGTAATTTTTTCACATAAGAATGGTTTTGCAGTTCTTCTTTATTTCATGTCTTTTCATAATATTATTTTTTGAAATTGTCAGCAGTATGTATGTAAGTAGCCTGTGGTATTTTCGTTATCAATCAGTTCAATCGTTGGTATATTATAGTCGTTGGTTAATAATTGGTTTTACATATAATTACGCATGTTTTGTATGTGCGTGTAACAGACCGAATCGTATCGTAAGGGGAAGCACATTAATACGAAATATTTTTTATTTCTTTATTAATGACAGTTAAAGAATTTCGTCTCTCGAATTTAAAGTTAGTTTTTACTCAAAAATTCACTATTTAACATTTTTTCTGCTAACAATCTATAAAATCCAATAAATGATTTTAAATATATTTTTTTAGGAATAAAAAGTAGCCTATGCCCTTTTTAATCCGCTCAGCAATCTCGATACAAAATTTCAAGTTGATTGGTTTGAATCAGCGTTTCCACGACGGTGTTTCATAAAACAGTTACAAAGTGTTTCGTGAAAAAATTGTGCTTTTGACAATGTGCTTTTGACTTTTGTTTGTTTAGCGCAATTTAAAGCAACTTTTAAAAGGAATTTAGGCAAAGTAAACGGTGCTTTGTCAGCGTGAAATAACTATAGATGGATTAAAACCATTTTCTTTTCTTTTTTTAAATCAGGAAAATGATTTTATGTTATCATATTGTTGAAAATTAATTTCTAGTATTCTGTCATACCAACTTGAAACCACATTATCAAGTAACTGAGTTCTTATTTCGGTAATAACATGAATTATGTACCTACTTCCAAAGCGTCAATTGTTGGTCTTTATTCTCCAAATAATATTGTTGTTTCCTATCAGATCCTATATATAAATCTATCATGCCATCTAACTGTAATTATATTTAAATTGTATAAATAAATTATACATAATGATGTGGGTGGTGTCTGTTATTGTCTAGAAGTCTTAAAAACGAACATGAGACCTTCAGATTGGTTTAAATAGCGCACGTAATAAATTTAGTAAAAACTCAAACTTATACTATAGTGTCCCTTAAAAATTTCAGACCTAAAAAGGTCTACCACGATGAGAAAAGTTTGAGAAACACTGAGTTAAACTGTTGCATAGGCGGATCCCCCCCCCTCTCTGACTTACAATAGGTAACTTTTTTTAGTTAAACATACAATTGAGAACACACAATTCCCCAAAATTCCCGCTGGGATTAGAGGCAGCCCCCCCCCCCCCTTTTCAATTGGTTGGATCCGCCATTGAACTGTTGTGGAATTAAAGTGAGAAAATCGAGTCTGAATGTTCACAATAAACATAATTACGTGGGCTCTGTAATATCTAAAAAGAAAATCTTTAAATAGGTTTATTAAATTCTATAAAAAGGTAAAAAGTAATATTAATTTAAATTAATTTAACATTTTTTTAATAGTTATTTTTATATTTAAATTTCCTAGTAAAATTTCCAAATTAGTCCTCGACTCGGTGAATATCATAAATTATTATGGTATCATAAAATAGTTCAAAACTGTTGTAAAATATCAAAAAATTTTATATCAGTAAACTAATAAATCACGAAATTATTCCAGAGATTTTTGTATAGGTATGTTCAAAGTTCAAAACTATTTTCAGATTTTATAATATGGTGGTGACATCTTGATACTATTTGTAACAACAAAAAAATATTTATAATGATATTGTCTTAATATTTTATTGGCCAATAAAAGTGAATGTTGACATTAATTTGTTCTTTTTTTTTTTAGAAAATTTCAAATATTTTAAAAACGAAAATATTTTCAAAATCAAAATTACGTATCGAATGATCGAATATTATCAGCGCGTATTTAAGACATTCCGATATTTACTTAAAAAAAAGTTTAATTTTGATTTCTTAGAAATTAAATTATTACAAGTTTTTGAAGCAGTACCCATATAAATCAGGTTTATTTATTCATTCGTAGAAAACACAGTTTTAATAAAATTCTTCAAAAAAAAAAAAAAAAAAATTAATTTTTTTTTTTTTTTGAAGAATTTTTTGTTGACAAACAAGTAAAAATTAATTAATTTTATAACTTCTTCAAATAAATTTTATTTTTATTAATTAGCGGTCAATAAACTTTTAATTGCGCGAGTATTATGTACAAATTAAAATTTGATTCGGTTCCGAATTGATCTAGTGATGGTTAGCAAATTCGGTTATTGTCAGTTAACTGATGAGTTCCTAACCACTCTAGAGATTTTTCGTTCCAGGTTTTTAAAATTTTTTGATTCGAAATATTTTAGAGCTTTTTTGCCGTAGATACTTAAATTTTTTTAAATAAACAACTTATTGTACGGAATATTATTTACGTAAGTACAATTGCACTTGACCGATTTTACACCTAACTAAAAGCCATTTTACAATTATCAGCTTTCAAAGTGGGTTCTTAAAATTTTTAAATTTATTTTTATCGTGGAAATCTGTCACGTCAGTAAAAAAATTCCCTCCTGATAATTTTCCACCAATCTACACCTTATTCTTAATGCTTATGGGCATTTTTTTTAGAGTTTTGCTTAACACTTTCTGATTACGAGGTCAAGGATAATAATTTTTGAGAGCGCTCTTTCTAAAAAAAGCAGTTACCAGCCCCTTCCAAAAAAGCAGCTCTTGGGCAAAAATTTCTTTTTCCACTTTCCAGGTTACTTCCTGATAATCGAATAATTTCTGAGAAAATCGCCTGTGACCAACGGACCGAAACTGAAGTGATTCCATAAGTGTTCCTTTCTGCCAGCTGACAAAAAAAATTGTTGTGAAGTTTCCTCAACTTTCCTCAATTTATAATCTCCCTGTGCATAAAAGAAACGAATCCATTAAACTTCATTTATGCAATAAAAAAATCAAACAAATAAAACTCAAATGTGATTATTTTAATACGCATGCGTATTACATATTTATACATATTATTATATTCGACTTGAAATATATAATATTTCTTTTATTTTTGTATTTCATTGATAGTACCACAGACATTTAATCTTCTTGTGCTTTACATGTCTTTCAAAAGTACAAAATTCACTTGTATTCGAGTATAAAACTATATATGTATATATAGAAAGAGTATATATAATTTAATTGAATATATATACTTAGTATATACTTATACTGCATTGAAATTTGTAGTGTAATAATAAGAATATTATTATCAACCATTCAACTGCATTGAAAATTATTTTTAAGAACAAAAAATAATAAAACATATCTAAAAATGTAATGTCCATTACTCCGATACACCATTTCAACGATGCGGATCATACAACAAGTTACTTCAGGTACGGTCGTTACCGATTTCAATCAAATTTCGTCTGCTAGTAGAGCATAGTATCAATATTAAAAATTTACAATATTAAGGTCCATCTGTAAAAAATACTGGAAATATTTTTATTTAAAATTTAGACCAAAATATAGGTAAGATATAATCACGTTATTTAGAACGTTTCATCAAAATTGCCATAGCTCATCGGTAGAGCGACGGAGTGCGACTAGTGGGGTGCCGGGATCGAATCCCGGTACAAGTAATAGTCAATTTTTTTATTTTTTTTTTTTTTTTAATAACAATTAATTTATTAATTATGTTAACAAAATTAAGCTACGAAACATTAGTTGTCGCAAAATTAATGAATTAATGTAAGTAATTTTTCTTAAAATTTTTTTCTTTTTCGATATCAGTAGGTACATATATCACATAAACGTATAAGTCAATTACATACATTAACATTTTTAAAATATGAACATTTTACATTTTGAAAAATGTAAAAATTTGTTATCCACATATTTTTACAAGATGAAATTTTACATTTTTTAAAATGTAAAATTTTAATATTTTAATGTATCTAATTGACTTGTGTTTATGTGATATATTCATATCCAAAACAAAAAAAAAATTATTGAAGTCGGTGACGACCATACCTGCTAAACTTCTCCTTGTAAGTATGCTATAAAGTTTGGGTCAATACAATGAAATTAAAATTAGCTAAAATTACGCTTAAAAATTACAATTTGCCCGGCTAAAGCTAAGCTTACAGAATTTATAAATGATCAAGAAATGTATTGTTAATAAAAAAAAAAATTGAATTATTAATCTAAAATTTGGCAATATCACACAAATCTAAGTGTGGTGGAAGATTTAAAAATGAAACGAAATCATACAGAACTTGCCTTTATTAAATTTTTCAGTCTAACGCAAAAATTAAATTGTATACCTAAAGCCAACTTCTTTAAATCATAGATTTATATATTCTATATCACTATATTAAATCCTAGTTTTTCTTTTTTTTTTTAAATTTTCTGTAAACTGGTTTTTCTAATTTTGAAAATTTAAAAGTAACATTAATTTTCTTGGAAATTAATTTTAACAGTGTTCAATTATTTATTAATTTTTAAACTGTAATATGACCAGAATTTAGAAAAGTATTAGCAAAAATTTAAAAGAAAAAAACAGTAAGAAGTAAACCAGAGTTAGGTTGAAATAGATGTCATGACGTTATAAGGACACATTTTTCCGTCTTGGAAGTTCCTGGGAAGTAAATTAAAACCGCTCTATTTAAATACAATCCTGAAATTACATTTGTCATATATCTATAACGAATTACATACCTATTTCATATTGAAAATGTTATAGCTTCTACATATACCGTACTATGTTATAATATAACTAATGTATATTTAATCTTAGATTGTGATCTGTTACATATCCATTAATATTTAAATTAATATTCTTATAAAATATAATCACATTCTAAATAATATATTTATATAATAAATATTTGTGTATATGAATTTTAATATCCGTCTTTTTTCTTTCATTTATTATATGATTTTTAATAGCAAATTCTCTATTTCTTCGTCTCGTGAAATACATACAGTACAGAATATCCCAAAATGATAAGCGTTATATAAAAAAATATCAATAAAATTTTTGAATGAGGTTGTTATATAATGTGTGTCTTTTTTGAACGTACCGTACATCAGAGGCGGATTTAGATTTTTGTCGTATGTATGGCGAACCAGTGCCTATTGAAAAATATTAATACTTTTTCTGAAAGTAAGCTTTATAGAAGTAATTTGAATTATAGCGATTGGATCAGTGTGGGTAATTTGGGTATGAACTTTTTGTTTTTACTATAAAAATTATGCAATTCCTTTTGAAAATATGATTGGTGTGACAAAAATCGTTTTTCGAGTGACTGTAGACGCCAAAATTTGACATAAATTGAAAGAATGATCCAGAGCACCTTTCAAAACGCTTTCAGTTTCATGATTTTATCATTTAATTTACGGTCTTTAAGATATTGAAAAATTTTAGCAAACTTCATCAAATTAAAAATACCCTTGTCGCAGCATTCCGCATAACGTAGCGAATTTCCGTTTAAAAAAATTAGTTTTTCTCGAAAACTAGTTGAAATAGAATAATAGTTTAAAGATTTTTTTTGTGTAATTTTTTCTACTTGTTTGAATGATGTAAAAAAATTTTTGAATAAAGGGAAATTTTTTTCAAAAAGCTAATTTTTTCACGAAAATTGCCAAATAAATAATGTTTCGGGCATCTTTGGGACGGCTTAGGACTTTCAGTATTTTCACCAAATTTCGTAAAAGTACTACGTTTCGTTCGAGTTATCGTGTAAACACATATATATATATATATATATATATATATATCCCTAGAAACCGAAAATTATATTCGATAAAATTTAATATATATATATATATATATATATATATATATATATATATATATATATATATATATATATATATAAATTTTAGCGAATATTATTTTCGGTTTCTAGGGACCTCAAAACAAATTTCTGCCATAGTCCTGAGCGCAGGTGTCGCGTTATGATAGTGGCTGTAATACCTGAATCCCATTCTGGAAATTCGCTAAAAACTCATTTAATTTACTACAAATACGCCACTGTTTTATGTGTACAGATTGTATTTCATTTTACAGAACGTTCAAAAATGATTCACATTATGTAACAAAACATCAATATTCGCGATATGAAATTTTTTTATGAAAAATGGTTTGCAATTTTTTGAACGCCCGGTATATTCGGCTATATTGCAAATGTCCATCGTACATATGTACGTAGTTGGCGCTCTCTCTCACTCTAAGATTGTGTGGTCCAAGATTTGTGACAAATCGATTGCCTCAGATGAGTGATTTCGTTGTTGATAGTTTGAAAGGTTTTTGTTAATAAAAATAATGGTATGTTATTAAATATTTGTCATACAAACACATTACACACTAGAACACCATACAAACAATTGAATGTCTCAACATGCGCGAAAATACATGTGCAGTAGACAGACAGTATTTTTTTTTTAGTGTTCCGTACCGAAATTGACAAAAAGGAATACTTAATACAGAATCACTTCGGGTAGCTATCCGACAATCCATTTGTGATAGACATATTTTCTCTTAAAAACCACTTGAAGTAGAAGGTTAAAATTTGGTACAATTATCAAAAAAATAGTGGCTCAGTTACGGATGTCTGGTGTAAAGGGTTAAATCTTTTAAATCTTTTTAAATTTTGTATCACCTGAAAGCTTATCAAAGCACGACCTAAAAAATATATAGGAATAGTGTCTTATCTTTGCTAATTTTTTTAATATTTTTTTTTTTTTTTTTGGTAAAACCTTGAAAAATCCTTCTCTTCCCATTCCATCTTCGAAACTGTCGCTCCGAAAAAAAAATGAAGTGTAGACTGAACGAAAATTATCAAGACTGAGGCTTTAACTTATATGATTTCTCTTTGGTACATGAACTAAAAGTTTGATGTCAGGACCTACTTTGATCACGATATTGTTAAAAACTAGCTGGCCTCGCAGTCGTTGTTCTACCCTTTCCGGTAGGTAGTGCTTCCGGAATTTTTTTTCATTTACTTATTATGAACCATCGTCTCGAAAATGCAAATATACTGTGTGCATATGACCTCGATTGGCCAAGTCGTTCAGAAGGTAACGAGCACTAATAGACGCACCAACGATTATAGTATAAAGGTATTAGAAATTAACACGTGAAATTAAAAATATAATTTCTACACCAGAAAAAAACATAATTTTTTTTAATATATTTTTTTTTTAAGAATTTGTGAATGTATCTACAGATACGATAGGTACCGGAACCACCGGATCACCGGAACTGTCTAAAAAAATTGACATGTTGATAAATTCAATAAATATATCCAAAATAAAACTTATTTCTCCTTCCGTCCAGATGCAGTTACATCAAATTCATACTTAAAAATAGAGATGATCAATATATCGATAACTGTTATTTTGTAACTAGTATAGAAAGAACCGTTGTCGTCAATAACTGAACTACCCAGTAACTGGTTACTTAAATAACTCCTTTGGAAATATCGATAACATAGAGCAATATTAATATATTCGAAAGCAAGGATCACAGTAATTTATTTTAAATATCTACGGAGAATTTCAAAATAATAACGCCCCAGGCAAGTTACACAATTTCTATTGTAGCATATTTAAAAATCCCTTAAAAATGAACTATTGTCTATTGTACAGTTATCTATTTGTATTTGTAATTTTGTATCCATAAAATTGTTAAAATTGTGTATATAAAGCCTAAATCCTTGTATAGACAAGTATTTGTACAGATATTGCAGATTATTTAGTATCCGTCAGTATTATAGATCTGTGCACATTTCACTAACAGAACAGTTTATACGCATATCTAATATCTTACAATATGTTAAAATATCCAAATACCATACCGTCAGTTATTATAATAACTGTTATATAAATAACAGTTATTTTTCAGTAACTGTTATTGCAATAACAGTTATTAGAAAATAACCGTTTAGCTCATCTCTACTTAAAAACGACTGATTGTGTATGGAACACTATCTCGGCAAGTACGACTTGCACTTGGCCGATTTTTTTTTCTTTTTTTAGAATAAAAATAAACAAATAATACTCATTATTTTATTACTGTAGGTGGAATTTTTTTGCACATCGTGAATTTCCCGCATTTTGATATGGCATAAAATTGTTTAATATAAATATTGTTTAAATAAATTTTATTTTATTACTTAATGTTTTGTTTGTTTAACGCTAGATGGCTGGCTATGGGAACGAAAAACATCTGTTAAGATATTATAACTTTTTTTTTGATGTGCGAATACAAAAAGCATTAAAAAAGTGATTTGTAGAATTTGTTCTAAGATGTCTTTTCATATTTTTGTTGTAAATCATTTGAACTTTTGCTGGTGCAAATATGACCTATGCACCAGCAGCTTATTAAATTTGACATGTATTATTTGAAATATATAATAAATATTTATTAAAGAAAACCTCGCCATATATCCTATAATAATATCCAGACTGGACGTTGCTGTTACATTTTAATCCTGTAGGATCATAATGTGTCCAGTCACTAACTAACATAAAACTATCTACTATATACTTTTCAGAAAGTATACATCATGGTATTTTTACATTACATATCGTGTACATAGAAATGAAAGGACCAGCAATTTATATTGCGTACGAAAGATATTATGTACACATTAAAAAGAGACAAATATTATAAATAGCATGTAAATTGTCAATATATATTTCTCTTTCTAAGATAGCCTAGACTTTAAAATTAAAATAAAAAACAATAGAAAAAATAATGTAAAAATTTTCACTATTTTCACTTTTTAAATTGCGTTTTTCGTTATATTTTTTTAAAGAAAATATTTAGGCAACTAATTTTGCTTACAAATCTAAAAACCCTAGTAGAAAAAAAGCACAAGGAATAACATTTTACCGATAAGATTTTTTTGACATATTTTTGACATATATTAGCCGTCTCTTTGAAAAAATATTTGCGTATATACATTATACTTTATGTTAAATAATAATTTAATATTACATGTCAAGTATGCAAAGGATGTAAAGCATGATAAAGTTCACTTAAGATAAATTGACCACTTTTTTATGTGAATTCAATAGTAAATGTACTCAATTTATTTAAAATGAATTTCTATATAGGTCCATATATGAACATTTAATTTTGTTGTCACCACTGTCTAGTATTTGCATAACTTTGGCTTTAATAAAACAATGTTGTTACAGGTCCTTTTATAATACATAATATATTATTTTCTTTCGTCATTTATCGTGTATGTCTGTTGCATTTTATCATCTATCCAAGATGTATACTTTCCGAATAATGTTGCAATGTTTTTCCAAAATGAAATGAAAGGTAATTATAATTTGTGATGCAGTCAAATAGTCTTATAGTCCGGCTAGATACATAATATATTGTGGTCTTAAATATTAAATGAAGATTGAGGTTAAATATTTATAATTTTAAACTGTATTATAGAAGAATGTATAATATTAGGATGGAATAATTTGGGGGCGAGAATGACCACAATTTAGTGATGTCATTCATATTAATTTACCGAATGTTCGAAAAATTACCTAAAGAAATTTGGTTTGGAAGTTTTAAGGTCGTTGGTCAAAGAAACGATATTTATAGTAGTGAGCACAAGTGATACACGTCACAAGGAACAAATAATAAATTAAGTTACGATTGAATGAAAGTAATGATATAATAAATATCAGTATAATCGTTAAATAGTTGTTTAGAGTTATTTACTATAAATTTCTACAAGGCAAAATATAGTATAATAATATTCATTCGTTTAATAATAATTGTATTAGTCGATACATACCACAAAATTAATTAAAGTGGCATTTTAGCAATGTTTTTATTTATCCTGAGTAAATTAGAAATGTCATAAACTAACACTAGGAATCGATTTATAGTAAACAGTATTCAAAGTCATCGTTTTTTGTATAAAACTGTTTTTAACACTTTTGAAAATTGCAGTTGCCTCGAACAAAATAATAATTAAAATAGATCATACCCAGTGAAGCTATACAGAATTAAACTAAAGCATATATAGATTGTACATATTTCTATAAAACATTATTGGATAATGCTCATGTTGCTTTGTTTGTCACTTTTAATATATTTACGCTTTGCTCTGACTTGCAGGCTCTATGTTATGTTTTCTTTCAGATGACGCGTGCCCCGGTGCTACCCGCGTTAAAAAGGGTGGATTTTGTTTGATAGAATTATTATAAATGCATAGTCATGCATGATATAAAACGACATAGCGAGACTATAACAATATGTTAGGTTATGTTGTAATTCTAAAAAAATTTTATAAGATTCCTAGTCAAACCAGACAAACTTGAACGAAAATGTCTTGATTTTTTTATTTAGAAAATTTTTAAGGATGTATTGTAATAACATTTACCAGTGTTTTGGCCAGATACGTTACCGTAAAACCGTCTAGACCCGGACACTTTTTTACATCTTTTAGTATAATTTTTATACATGTTTCCTTCATAGATATCACCAATAAAACTATTACCATTAGAAAGAGCGTATATTATTTGTTATATCCCTGACCCATTTGTTTCATTATAAGTAAAAATAAAAAAAATAAAAAATAATTAGTAAGTGTCCGGGTTTACAGCCCAAATCCGTCTTGACCCGGACACTTACTTAAATAATGTAATAACATGCAAACTAACCTCTCCCGTCGCGGTTGGGACAGTGTTTTATATCGTCTGATGTCTTTGAACTTGTCAAAGGCTTCAAAACATTTTGTGGGAAGGTTGAGGGGGCAATACATAGTATGCCTCTCTATGAAGTAAACATGCGATATGACACCAGAAGGAGGCATAAACCGCGTAATTCTGGCGGGAATATAACGTATGGGTAGTGGAAGTTACAGCCAGTGCGAATCGCGGCCATAGTGTAATAAACTGATGCGTCCGGGTCTAAACGGATATATGTATATAGCATGTATTTTTTTTATATGTACATCGAATATAACTTCAAACATCATTAAATGATGCGCGATAAAATTCTGAACACATATATATCAAAATTAAAACAATCTGACAATTATGACGAAAATTACATGTCTAAATTAGACACACATTTTATTTCTTTGAAAAACTGGAGGATGGTAGTCCTGTAAAATGAGATAGTAAAAGTTGAAATCCGTAGTTTTTATTGGTACAGCTGTTTAGAGGATGTTTTTCTCTCTCTAATGTCGTCAAGAACAAATGTTTATTGTAGCAGGTTAATGTAGAAACTTCTTACTTTGAAGATTGGTGCAAAGTGTGCGGGTCTATGTAGACCCCCTGTCCTGGTCTAGACGGTTTTACGGTACCCAAAAGGATTCGTGTAATTTTATTTCACAGCACATAATATTTCGAGAACCAAAACTGGTATGATAATTCCAGAAAATAAGTTGAACTTAAGGAAACTATTCCCCCGATAGAACTTTCTTAAAAACTCCTTTATCCGAGCGCGTAATCTTTGTTAGGTTCACAGGCGTAGTATATAATTTGACCCCACACCTGACACCAATAAGTTTTACATTATATCTATACGAACGCCCGTTTTCGAACCGGCCAAAAAATTATTCTTAGATAAAAATTAATTAATAAAACATTACAGAATAGAATATATTACTGTCGGGCTCCCCGTTATATTATATAAGTATAGAAACTAATTATTATAAATGATCTATATCAGAATAATTAATAATATACCTACCTATATACACCAATCATCTTTTATTATAAATAAGGTAAGCTAAGGTATACATATACCTTCTACATTCACACCCTCCCCTACACCCCCCCTTACTCACCCCCCACCCTTGTGGAGTATGAATAAAAGTGTGACAGAAGAAGAAGGAGGCAATAATCTATACATATAATATTATAGGTACCTATATTACTTACTAGTAAAAGACGGGATGGATCGACGACTCTATGGGTATATATGACAAGGATAGCTATACAATAACATGTATGTAGTGTTAGTTGATGGTTTTGTTTTCAAGTTAAGGTTAGGTATGACACAGAGTTGACATAAACATCATTACTCATTAGCTGTTTAGTAGTTTTAACATGACTGAAATGTTTTAAATGTCCGTACGTTCGTCTGTCATTCTAATGTTCATTCATGTTAATGTATTGAGATGGGATGCGAATGGTCCTTATTCTATCCTGTTACTTACCCAATACCTACAGGAGCAGGACATGTATGTATGTGTGTGTAATGGGTAGAAAGGACGGTTCACGCCAAGCGGTGTGAAGAAATTTATTCAATAAGTTGATAATTGCTGAAAAGTATTTTTGGTGTGTTTAAGCAGATGATACTTACATAATTTTTTAAAAAAAGAGGGAAGGGAGTCTAGAGGACCCAAAATAATTCCACATACAGAGCATTAAAAAAAACAAAATTTTTACCGATTTTGCTTAATGGTTCTGGAGTTATAGTCATTTTTAACTTTTTGGAGAAAATTGAAAAATTTTTGTTTTTTGCGGTTTTCTCCAGATTTTCTTTATGAAAATCAACAAAACCTAGAAAAAAGGTATAGTGGCGGAAGGACCTAATTATTTTAAAAACAAAGTTTTTCATAAATTGGGTGACTTAGAAGAATTTTGATTCCTTTGTGGTTTTCTTTTTTTTTGAAACCTTTTTATTTTCTTTGGCAGAACCGAAATTTTTTTGAAACTTTACAGTACAATTGAAATACAGTACAGTGAAATTGCAAATTACAACTGACCCTTTGCTACAGGCAGAATTTGTAGCATAGAGTTCCAACCGGCATATACCTTTTAAATAGTGTCACAGTGGTGGGGTGGGAGTGGGAGTGGGGGTCATCCCTACTTTCCCAACACGACTCTTTGCGCTGCAAATTTTTTTTAACACACAATAACCAAAACATTTCGGACTTACCGCGTTATAAAACTTAAACATTTCAAAGAACCAAGGTGATTAGAATAGAATTTCCGAATGGTATGAGAACATTGAAGCAATTCGAATATGGAACATACACGTTTCAAAGTCGGCACTGACATTTCATTGGATTAGTTTACAATGTCCATTTATCCCATCTATTGCATATCATCGCATCCTCTTCGCAGATCTGGAAAATGTCTATCCGTCCGTCCGTCCGTAGGTCCTGTAATCTGTCTACGTATATGTACCTCCAGCAGGTGGGTATGAATCCCCCCCCCCCTACCACTTCACATATAGTATTCAAAAAGGATATATGTATGTGCTGTGCATGCATTGACTAAATATACATCTTTCATTTTCAATGAGTGATATTATTATTATAATGTAAATGTTTATCTGTTATTTGTTACAATAAGACACATATATCGTACAGTCCGTTTTCAAAAGTGTGCAACCGTCTACCAGTTTGTCTACAACAACTGGTGGTATGTGTAGGAATGTATGGAAGAATATGTGAGATGCCATTTTTGGTAATTGACTGTACTTGTATGGTGTAGTGAAAAAATTAATCGGATTTAGATAGTGATTATCGAAAAAACTTTTTCTCTTCTAATAATGTTTTTTTGGTATTTCTGTGCAAGGAAAAGTTGTATCAGTTGTAGCAAAGGGTCAGTTGTAATTTGATGGTGGAATCGCTGTGTACTGCCCACAAAAAAATTACAGAAAAAAGTCTAAGCTGATTGAAAATATTATTATAATAAAATAAACACAAGTACATAAAGACACTAACCATAATAATACACAATCTATCACTGTTTAATTAATCTATTGTAAAATAAAGGTATCTCACTTATATGAAATATATGGTATTTGGAGAAAATAGTCAGTCAAATATTCTCACTAATAATTAATCATACGGGCCTGTGAGTATTATAATATCCTCTCACATGTGTAAGTATTTACATATATCTATGACAGGGTTGGATTTAGTTCAAATTTAACAAAATAAAATGGTCTTAAATTTAAAAGAAATGATTTAAGTTCTTTAAGGGGACATTCGATAAAAATACAAAAATCGATTCTTTTTTCTTCATAATTATGTTTCTTATGGTCTTAAAAATATTCTACTAAAATTTTATTTAAAACAAACGAAAAATTAAAAAGTTATGGGCATTTTAGTGCACGCACTTTACCTACTATATAATTCAATTTGAAGAAAAAAAACTTTAAATGCTATTTTCTCGAAAGTACGTTCTTCGACATGGTTCCTCGTGTACTTCAAA
The DNA here is from genome assembly GCA_035578155.1 of Brachynemurus nebulosus. NCBI lineage: Eukaryota > Metazoa > Arthropoda > Insecta > Neuroptera > Myrmeleontidae > Brachynemurus > Brachynemurus nebulosus. Next base: position 4,808,870 of record JAPWDM010000009.1, on the reverse strand, counting down.
AAGTATTTGAGATATCGACATAAATTGAAGTGCATATTTATTCCTGGATACCGTCATTTTGGCAGGAACTACAATCTTTTGGTTCCGGAATATATTTTCAAAATGGCGGCTATTTACAGTCGAAAAAAGCAGTGATTTTTGAAAATTTATTTTCAAAATAAGATTTCTCGCTGATTTATTATTATTATTATTTTTTTTTTAGGTCTTAGTTAGTGCCATAACTATGTATATATTTATTTTCAGAAATAGACATTCTAGGTTCACTAGGGATTTTAGAACGCCAGGAACTATCAAGGTGGAAAAATCTTGCAGTGTGGACTTCAAATCCATTATTATACTCAGCCATTTATGATACTGTGTGAGTTTTTTGAGAGTTACCCTCTTTATTATAGCCAAACCGTTGGTTTAATCGAAAAATTGTTAAAATAAGATGTAGATATGTAGACACCGACGGGGGCAACCGATTGCTATAGTCAGGAGCTTTATAGCTCTTATGGTTTTCGAGCTATGATACAAACTTATAGATTTTTAAATGAGACTATATAAAAAAAATTTTCGATAAAACTGATCTAATGCATTAATTAACAATATAAATGAGCAAAAAAAGTTTTTTTGCCCAAGTTTAATTGTTTAATTTTTTTTAATTTATCAGTTAGGCGGTAAAAATATGCATATGTACTTGAAGATACTTCAGCCGATAGTGTTCTGGTTGGTTATATTTACATTAGATCCAGGAAAAGAACCTTTTCCAGTACCATTTCTATCATACAAATTTGGTTGTAATGAAAATGGCAACTCTTAAAAAACTCACATGGTATATATATTTATTTGCATAAAAAAAAAATAATAATAAAAATGGTCAATTTTTGACGTTTTTTGGCGAATCTTCCCTTAAATAAATTATATCAAGAATCGTAACCTTACCTCTGAGTAAGTTAAAAAATATCAGTGTTTACATAACTAAAAATTACACTCAAAACTCTAAACGTGTTCTATAACATTTCGAAAAACAGATTTTTTAACAGTTTAATTTGTCAATCGGTCAATTTTCAACTCAATCCGGACCTGTATGCACACATTGAAGCTACATTATATTATAAATAGTACACATCCATCCATACATACATTCATACGATTTGGATAAACCTATTATATTTACCAAACATGTCTTCTTAAAATAAATATTGTATATAAAATAATACCGGATACCGGTTGCCGTGCCGTATTGTTCCGACGGTCTCTGACTCTGATGCAAAAGCACATACGCTCGTAAGCTGCTCGATAGAGCGAGTATTTAGCTCGATTCTCAATGGACAGGACTTATAGCTGCGCCACTGTAAAAATTACATTATGAAATATGACTGAAAAATAAGAGTTCAAATAGAGGTGAATGGTACGTACATACAATACGTCAAACATAATATGACCCGGTACAGAATGACACACACTAAGTCTATCAATAATATCCAACAATATTTCGCAGCACCTGTAAGTTCGGTCAAGTAGCTTTTATCATACAAATTTCAGCTTTTACCTTTATACGTCGAACATTTAATAACTTAATTCTTAGTGTATCCTTAAAGAATTTACAAATTGACTTGCTTTTTTGCCCCCGTAATGGTGCATAGATCTCTTTTACTCTAAGGCCAGGCGGACATTGAGCTGCGTCACGCAGTAAACGCAGGGCAGGGCAGGAAAACACGAGAAATAAACTGTGTGGCCGGGCGCACATTGAGACGCAGTTACCGCAGGCAAGGCAGCGCAGTTTTTGTGACTCTTGTTATAGAACGAGATAGCACGAATTTAAAAGCAGAGAGCATTTCTTCAATTCTTTTCATTTCCCAACCACGAATTATTTGCCTTGGACATCTTGTATATTATATTCATATTACATACTACTAATATAAATACCACCCCACATGTGCCTGCCCACCCCCACTCCCATCCCACCCCTTCCATTGCCCCTTCTACTCCTGTCGAGTCACTCCACCTCGTTCATTTTCTTCATCAATATTTTATTATATGAATATTGTTGAGCTGCCACACTCCGTTATTAACACTTCGATTGTTAATTATTTTATATAATTAATTAATAATAACCTACGAGAATAAATATCCCATACGTCACCGGGGGGTGGTGGACGATGAAAAAGTATGAGGTGGGTGGCGCTCTTGACATACAGGAAGTGTGTATGTACATACACACTGACTAGATTGCTGTTAATTTATTAAAATATGAAATATTTAATAATAAAGTTTTTTGCTGTAAAAAAATACTGGTGGGGGTGGTGGCTTTGACATTGAAGGTCACGTGAGACCCTTAATGTTACGTGAGACCCTTAAGATCCTTGTACACCTTCCTAAAAAATAAAATACAATTTTAAATTGTGATCGGAAACTTTTGACTCAAGTTGTACGGTACAAATAGCTTTAAAATCCAAAAAAATTTATTACTTAACGTCCAAAACTTCCCAAAACAGTATACAAATCGATCTTAATAATCGATATTTATTGCAAATAAGAGATACAAGACACAGATAAGATTTAAAATACATAATTTTTTTACTTTCTGAATTATAAATTATTATTGTAAATAGCTGCTATCTAGCTAAGATACTTTGTATATTGTCCATGGTTTATAATAAATGTGATACTGGCTTGTAGTGTCTTTACAAAATAATGGATGCATAAATAGAATTATGTCTGTCCCGAAAAATCGTGGGTGTTTAAGGGTTTCGAAAAATTTTTGTTGTAATTGCTATTCAAAAATTGTTCTGGTTGCTCGGATTACTCTAGGAGTTCACTACGTCTGAGGAGTCACACTTTTGAAACGGCGGAAGAAACATGAAAAAATATTTTCTTGAGAAATTGATGGTTAAAGCCGTGTTAAATTAGATACTAGTGAGCCTAGGCAGATTTTTGCGTCAGTTATTCACACCTAAATTACCAGTAACCAGTTCAAATCTACAAAAGCATTGAACCTTCCTGTTGATTAGGAAACCTATTGTTGACAAAGATGCATTTTAACACATGGCAAAATTAGACATACTCTTACGAAGAGTGGCTAAACCCTAGATCTAGGTCAAAGGAAGCTTGCTGAAGGTGCTGAACAGAGCAGTATCCGCTGTTAACCCGATCTGATGTAATGCAGTTAACAGCCAGTTGAAACCAGTTATTAATCCCCATCTGATGACGTGTGTATTTACTCTTGTTTGCCCCTAAATTCAGGCAATCGTACATACATCCTCAAGTAACCCCATACCTTCTATGTATGTATTTAAAGTTTAAAAATGACTAAGAAATACGTTATTGAAAAAAAATAAAATTAAATTAACTACATGGCGGGAAATTCCGAGTTTAGCCCAAAAGATTTTTCCTGGAAATGTTTTCAGACTATACACGTAATCTTTATCTTTAGTAAAGTCTTACTCTACATTCAGATTTCGGTTTTTCAATGTCAGTGTAAGAAACAAAATTCTCACTCGAAAGTATGGTCCCCTAAAATTGTCACACACAACTAACAAGGGATTATTAGAACCTTCTAATACTGAAAAATATAATAAACCACTTGAACCGTTCACTTTTTGATTCGATGGACAGCCCTACACTTGAAAAAACAACCATTATATTATTCTGTATATATGTACCTATGTATGTCCATATTCTATGGTCGAATGCATTCTCTATAACTATCCAAATGACGTAAATTACCCATTGTTGTTTGATAATGTTTGTTCATTTCACTGAAACATGATGTACACAACAAACAGACAAGGATCGCAACACACATCACGTCTAGTGCCGTCTCATTTGCACACATTAAATTATTTCTCGTACAAGTTACTTGTGTAAATTTTTACAATCACAGATTTTAGTGGGCGATATCCATATATATATATTGTATGTACATATTTGTATATTGTTATCATAATAATGGTTTTGTATACGAAAATATACACATTTGGAAAAATTTTGGAGACATTTTGTGTGAAAATATTTGAGTCGGAATAAAAAAGAGCTAGAGCATTTCTTAGTTTTCGAAATAACGTACAGGACTTTAAGTATATATCTTAGAGTTTATCCCAAAAATTGATAAATATGTTTAACAATGCTATTCAGGACCGGCGAGGAAAATTACGGATTACCGGGCACAAAATTAACAAGCAAAAAAAAGAAACTCCGGGCCCCTAATTGAGGCTGCTGGCCCCCTTTTTAGACCCGGGCCTCCGGGCAATTCCCCCACCTGTCCCACCCTTTTGCCGACCCTGATACTACTGTGCGAGTCAGTTACGTGAAAATATAGTTTCCTATATTTTTCCTGACGAGTGTTTTCTTTACGAGTGTTGAATATATAATCCAGAGAGTCAGAATAATAGCCAGAAATGAAAAATTTGTTATTTTCCAAATATTTCGCCCAATAATCTAGACGTCATGTTTTAAGGGATATTTTCTAATACCAAAATGTACCCCGCTATAAAATTCCGTCAACCAAGCACTGACTTGTCTTTTCATTTTTCTTTAACTGGGCGCCGAAATTTTGGTTGCTTCTAGAATATAGAATTTGGGCTCCGCTTATTTTTGGTTACAAAAATGATTTTTTTGATGTTTAGCATTACAAGGAATTAGTTTGAAATAGATACTAGAATTCGATCCCAACACTGGAAAGGCAAAGAAACTTTTGACAAATATGAAGAAATTTTATATAGTGACAGAAATGAGTGAATGGAGAAGCACCATTGAAACTCATTTTGGGGTAAAGGATAATTTAACAATGAACTCTAATTTCAAATAGTTACTTTTGTACGAAAATAAGATTTCGACAGTGCTACCTCGTCTGCTTATTTCTATCAATATATGAATCTTTTCAGATTTAACAAAGTTTCCCAGCCTTTCCAATATTAGTCTTCTAATCGGATTCTTAATTTTGTTTTTATAGCCAAAAGTAGACGGAGTCCCAATTGTAACTAATTTCCAAGTACTAGTACCAATTTTTTTCAAATTTCTTGAAGCCATGGTGGAAACATTGGCGGGCAGAAGGGGAGAGAGTATGTAAGAAAATTAAATTTGGTGCTCAATATTTCCTAAAGGGGCTTTAAAATTAAAACATCCATAAACGAAACCGCTATTTGATTTCAAGAGCCCTTTCTAATAATATTCTACCCAGTGCGATACGGGATGAAGCCGTTCCCAATACGAAAAAGTATCCGATCGAACGATTTAAGACTTTTGGGCATGTGACAGAACTGTGGGTTTAGTTATAGAACCCCCCCCCCCCAAACAAAAAGGGGTCTAAAATGTTGTTGATGTGTGTAGCTTATGAATAAATAGAATTTGGATTTTTTTTATTAACTCAAGAATTCATTCATAAATTGTAATAATATTTAGCAAAAATATTTCGCCTATTGATGTTTGATTTAATGCGTGTTAAGGATGTAAATAATGTTTTGATTCACTTAAGTCTTGAAGTGTGACTTAAGAAGAAATTTATTTATTTCTTTAATGAATAATATGTAACAAATTAAATATTTCAAATATTTCTGAACAAGAAATACAGAAAATTAAGTATATTGATAAAAGATTTTTGTTCCTCCAAGAAGAGAAATGATTTGCCATTAACAAAACGTATGGTTTTTTTTTTGATATTTATTGCCGAAACTATAAATAATGTTATGAAATTTACGGCACATTATCAGCCTATCAGTAGACGCGAAGGAAGGAAGAAACAGTGGTAGCCTTCAAATATATAATAATAGCTCTATTTAGACTTTATTAAGATAAAGCAAATCAATATATCATAATTATAATACCGGGTAAAGTATATAATAATATTTTCGTAAGATACGTATCAATAATTCTTCCTCACCAAGCTCCCCCAACTGTTCCAGAACAATGATCGTGGAGAATTATTGCGGAAAGTAAAAAAGGGAAAATATAGTGAAATGTATACCTAAACTCTTCGGGTACTTAGCGGATGAATTTTTCAAGCTATTTGTCGAAATTTCCAAATTACATCTCACTCTAAAACATGGGGCAACATCTCAATTCTTTTTACTTTTTGGAAAAATATATTTTTTGGGCTATCTTTTTGAATATTTAATTAAGAATGCCTGTTTTATGTTATTACTAAAATGATTTCTATATTAACACTATGAGGCCTCAGCACTTTCATAGTAAACTTCCCCGAAAGCCGGCAATATATAAAAAAAAAAAAAAAAAAACAATATATAAACAAATACATAAAATAAAATAATTCATACACTGAATAGATTCAACACAGTTTAACATGTATGTGTAAAACTGTAAACATACGTACGCGATACGTACATACAACATATACACTGACATTTAAATCAATTTTATTTAAAAATATAAATTATATTTTTTATGTATTTTTTGTTTATCTTAAAATTTTTTATACATAGAAACCAAAAGAGTAGTGTGTGTTGGTAGGTATTTGTGTGAGTAGGAACACATCCGTGTGATGAATGATGATAAACATCGCACATATAATGCGTAACCAACTAATCAATTAATCATTGATCGCGGTTGGCCTCTGAGGATGTTTTATTTGGTTTCGGTTACCGAAGCCATGGGACTGAAAGTGTTAAGAGGTCAGAAGAGGTTGCGGATTTAGGGAAAACGACTTACACTATATTTTCCCGCTGTCTCAAAACTCTTCTTTTGACTAACTTCTAGGGAAAAAGTGAACACAACAGAATTTAAAGAAACGGCGAAAATAAAAAGTAACTTACCTAGGAATTTCGCGCTGAATGTACTTACTTTTCAAATTTTTCCAATGCCTATAGTTTTCCAGAAAATCGGAGAAAATTGTTTTAGGTCAGAATTGCATTTTGCATTTTGCTTTTGTTGCATTTGCTTGATGAAGTTCGACTAGTTTTAGACGATTTTAGGCCAAAAATTTGGTTTCTGGTAACTACCTATACTAACAGATACGAAACCACAGCAACCTATTTATGAAGGTATTTATTTACTATAAGATATCAAAATTTTAAAACTATTTCGAATGTAAGAAAAATTGAAAAAGGGGCCTTTGACAGTGAAAACGCAGTTGGAATTACAAATAATCAAATTTGAATGAAGTTTGTACTCTCTCTTAAGTTGGTTGCAGCAAAGACACATTTTGGAAAAGAATAATATCAATTTAACAGGAAATTTGTTCACCGTGGAGTGCCCTAAACACTTGGATCACCTTTCAAAAAATAAGACATCTTCATAAATTCATTTTTTTTTTATTTCACAATGTTGCATGTTGAAAACTTACTTCCCCAATTTTGTATCGTTTGTTGAATAATTGAAATACCATTCAATTTGATGTGTGCAGTTCGCAACGTAACATGAAGTGAAGACGACATCGTATACTAGAATAAATGGTGTTTGTAGAATACACGGGTAACGGTAAATTGACGTTATAAGTATGATGTAACCGAACACTGGTCGAAATTGACATGCAATGACAATTTACATCACAAAAACAAAACAAGCTCCTTCAAACGACAGTCGACTGTTGAACGAATTCACTTGTTTCAAATTGAATTATCGTCCATCAGAATAAATACTTTATATTATTGGCATGTGGGTACATGAGACATCTATACTCGATACAGCGAATTACAAAAATTTGAGGACAATCATTTAAAAAAAATATTTTTAGTGCGGGAAAGTTTATTACAGGTTTTTGTCATTTTTTGTTAAAATTATCAACATAAAATTATTTTTTTGCAATTCCGGGACTAAAAGACATGATTTAGGCCCTCATAATAGGGAGTAAAGTGCCACTTTTAGTCCGAAGGGATTAAAAATTCACTTTTAGTCCCAAGCGACTAAACAATTATTTTGCTCCCGCTTTCAAACCAATCACAATTTACAGAAATTTAAATTAATTGGTGTTGCTAGGTAATCGAAAATAATAAACAAATTCATACTAGTAGATAAAGACAAACAGTTATATTGTATTGTAAAATACAATTGATTTATCCAAAATAGGTATACTTGATGGAAAATTATTACATACATTTGAATGTAATTTTTTTAATAATTTGAAATTGTCCGGAATTGCAAAAAATAGTATATACACCACAGGACTAAAGTGTTTTTTTTCATCCCTCGTGTGATTTGTTGCCCTCGGGCCTTTACAGGCCCTCTGGCAACAAATTTCACACTCTGGATTAAAACTCACACTTTAGTCCCTTGGTGTATAATATACTAAAATTTCGCAACCAAATGATCCCAAATCTACAAGTCAGTCTATAAGCATTATTTTAAACTAGTGACATCATCAAGTTTGCTAAAATTTTTCAGTAAAATAAAACTGGAAGTTAATTGAAGGCTTGTCTTCAAAAACAGGCTAAGTGCCAAAAAAAAAAAAAAAAATTGCGTTAGATCTGGAAAAGGAAATTAAGTGCCAATTCAACAATCTAGACAATATGCTAAAATTTTATTTTTCTTGGTACTTAGTCTGGTTTTGAAGTCTACCCTTCAATTATCGGTTTTGGAAGTCGTCCTTTTCATATGTACCTACCAAAATGGAACCATTCGAAAACGACTTCTGTAGAATAAGTAGTCATTTTGATAATAAATAAAAATGAAAGATTCACATCCAAATTACCCTAATTCAACCGGCCACGCTCATTTAAATCACTTTAATGAAGCTTCATTTGGAACAAAAAAATAAGATTTAATGAACTGAGAGAGTGAGGAATGAGTAAGCGAATTATCGATTTTCGGAGTCTTTTTTTCATTTTTACTAAAATTAAACTTATGGAACCACTATAAAAAGAAATTTCTGTCGAAAGAGTCATATTTTTCCTAAAAGAATTCCGTTATTTTGAAAGCAAAAAGAAAAGTTCCTACCCAAGCTATGTTAATTCAATCAATTATCCTGATTCAACACACTTTCATAAAGATTAATTTGCAAAAATACCATTTTTTTTAAATTGGTGACGTCATGAAGTTCACTAAATATTTTTCACTAAATAAGTGAACAGAATTTTTAAAATCAGACATGTAGGAGTTTAACTAAAGAAGCTTTGTGCCTTTAAGTAATTTCTCTGTTACTACTTAATTGTCTAACAACTACGAACTCACAGTTTGACATAAAATGAACATTTTTTATACATTTCTGAATGCCAGCCACCAAAACTGTAGCCTATACATTATACATTTATCATTTTTGATATTTGGTAAATTTTACGATGTGAACTAAAATAATTATAATATTAAATAAAATTATTATTTTATATTTTCTTGGACAAAAAAAAATTTATGAACCAAATGAAAATATGAACTTTCTCAAGATCCGTACACGAAATAATTCAAATTTAACAAAAAAAAACATTCCTATTTCATTTTTAAATATTTAAATATTAATCATCATTGACGGCCCCGTAAAAAAGTGTAGGGTGTACACTGCACTCCCAATATTTTTTGTGCATCTATAAGTTGTATGAATAGTATAACTCTAGTTTATTGATGAACCGCCACTGACATCATCGTGGTTGTTACCTGTACGCTCAAAATATCTACAAACAATAGTAATAATCGTAAGTAATACCTGTGTTTGTGTGTGTGCATGACTCATTTATTACGTTCACATCATCATAATATGTGTCGTGTCGACCAATACGTGACAAGTCATTGTACTCACTTCATCAACATGCGCCAGTGACTATGTGCTGTGCTCTCTATCCTACTCTGTATATAGTGAAAGAATTACTGGATCACGTTATAATGATAAATTTGTCAACGATCTCGAAAATGTTATGTTTGAAATAAATACGATACTAATAATGCCAACATAAGAACAAAAAATATTTCGTTGAAACAATATGAAAATTGCAATCATTTTTATTTTTTCTTATTTGCTGGTTTTAATCTTGATTTTTTAACACAGCATATACAGTGAAACGATATATTTTGTTTTTTATAGTACATTCACGATACTCTGGACAAACGTAATTCGTGGTTCTTTCAAGCTTTTTTCGTCTATCTGTTCGTAAATTAATCATAGTGTACCTATTCGATCAAAAATGGGCGTGTACTTCTTTCAAAAATTTTTCTACCGCTTTAAGGAAAGATTCACTAAAACAAAAAAAGAAATCGATTTTTTTTCTTCATAATTATGTTCCTTAGGGTGTTAGAAATATTCTCCTAAAATTTTATTTTAAAAAAAATGTAAAATCAAAAAGTTATGGGCATTTTAGTGCACGCACTTTACTATAATTCAATTTAACAGAACAATTTTAAATGCTATTTTTTCGAAAGTATGTTTTTCGACATGGTTCCTCAAGTATCTCAGAAAGTGTTTGAGATATCTACATAGATTAAAGTGCATATTAATCCTCGATACCGAATCTTCTCGTTCCGTAATATATTTTCAAAATAATGACTGTTTATAGTCGAGAACAAGCGGTGGTTTTTTAAAATTTATTTTCAAAGTGCGATTTCTCGCTGGTTTTATATTTTTTTTTTTTAGATCCTAGTGTTAGTGCCATAACTGTATATGTATATTTTCAGAAAATTCTTGATTTTTGGATTTTGGTTCACTGGGGATTTTAGAACGCGAGGAACCATCAAAGTGGAAAAATCTGGCAGTGTCGACTTCAGAGCCATTTATACTCAGCTAATTTTTCAATTTTTTTTTGAATTTTTTTTATAATCTCAAGACATGTAGAAGCAATGTTGTATATTTAATTTAGTGATGAGCAAAATTAGTCTTGGTCTTGCATTTTTTGCAAGACCAAGACCAAGACCAAGACTATGTATACCAAGAGCAAGACCAAGACCAAAACTATAAGTATGGCTGCAAGACCAATACCAAGACTCAAGTGAGCAAGACCAAGACAATAGCAAGAAAAAAGCAAGACTCTTGCTAAATTATTTAAATAGTTTAAAAGTATAATTAATACGGTAAAGAGAGAAAATTCTGATTTTAAAAGGAAAAAATTCGCTAATAATAAAATGCAAGAAAGTGCAAGATTCTTTAGCAATACCAAAACCAAGACAAATACCAAGACTGCATTTTGTAAGATCAAGACCAAGACTCAAACTGCTCTAGCAAGACAAAGACCAAGATTCTTAATGCAAGAACAAGACCAAGAACAAGACTGCCAGGCCTTGGTCTTGGTCTTGCATTTGCTCATCACTAATTTAATTGTTTATAAAATATTTTTTTATATAACAGAAAAAATAATAAAAATGCTACGATATTTACGCTGACATTAACTACGATCAAATTTCTCTTTGACATCAGAATCTGATCTTAAAACATTGATAAGACTCAAATCTTAGACAAAACAAGATTTAAAACCAGTGTTACTTAATTCAGTTTTTTCGCAAATACCAAACCGTTTACATACTTATAAATATATTCTATTCTTTTTTTCAGGTTTACCCATTCTAGTCTGAATATACTATATTAAAACAACGAATTGCTATAATTTTACTAAGAAATTACAATTTCAAAATATTTTGCGCTAATGCTCAAATAGTTATGTATATGATTTTTATCACCTAATTTATTACAAAATTATAACTAAAACTATAAATTTCACACACAAGAAAAAAACTTAACTCCTTTTTTCGTATTTATATAAAATATTTCTTAACCCAAATAAATTGTGTGATTTACATGTAATTCGGTAATATTATACAGGGTGTACCAAACACAACCAACAATCAGTTACAAAAACAGGTAGCCGACCACCAGTAGATTATCAATATTTAAGATCATATTACGTTGATGATAATGTTTTCAAAGACATGAAAAATGATCTTGGATGGGATTCCAAAACGATCATATATCACACGTGTCAATAAGGATCATTTATTTTTGAATAGAAAATTGTAAGCATTAATAATCAATTTATTTAGGCTATTTATTTCGGCTTACACGCCAACGCGCTACTGTATTTCACATGTCGTTACAGGGACGGAAACTTTTTAACTTGCCACAGTAGTTTTTGAATAATGTTTAAAGTGATTATACCCTTTGCCACAGTGATTATGTAATTGTACCAGGAATGTAAATTGTCTAGGAAGGTGGAATTGGGCTTGGTGACGTTGAAAATAGAGGAAAAAAATTTGTTATGGTATAAAGTGTACGGTCTGGAACACTAAATTTTAATTTTTGAATGAATTCTACAAAGTTAATTGTCTCCAAAACACGTAAGTAATACTAAAAAGCCAGTCTCCAAAAATAAATAAGAAATTTTTAGGTTAAAAATATGTTTCCGGAAGCATTTTTATCAGTTACCCTAATTCAAATCGCTTGCACAAAAGCTGATCTAATATTAAAGAAGAATCTGATTTAATATGTTGAAGAAATTGGAAGCAAATTGTAGGTTTTCGAAGACGTTCTTTTCTAAATGTTTAGGACGGCTAGAAAAAAGACTCCTATTGCGTCAGTCATATTTCTAGTAGGAGTTCCGCCATTTTGATGACAAAAATGAAAAGTTACCATAATTCAAAACCAATTATCCAAATTCAAGTCATTTTTATACGGCTTGATTTGGGATAAAAGAAATTTTTTAAACTGATGGCGTCACCAAGTTTACCCACATTTTCCAAAATCTTAAAAATCGTAAGTCAAATGATTGAAAGTTGCAACTGGAAGCAAATTGTAGTTTTTGTAATCGTGCTTTTAATTTTTGACCAAAATTAAGCGTCTAGGGTCACTCGAAGGAAACTTCTGCCGTTTCAGTCAATTTTCCAAAAGGAATTTCGTAATTTTCATGACAAAAATAGAAATTTCACACATAAGTCACTGTAATTCAAGCGGTTGCCCTAATTTAATCACTTCCATCACTTCCATAAAGACTCATCTTAGAAAAATGGAATTTTTGGTTTTGGGTTTGCTATAATTTTTTAAGGTACCATCACGGTGTGGGAATGGGGGCGAATTTTTTTTCGGATGGAAAGGATGGGGGAATGGGGATGATTTTTTTTTACGATTAATACCACTATTTGACAATACAAAAATATTTTTTTTATTTATTTTTATTTATTTATTATAATTATTATAATTTTTTGAAAAAAGTCTTTAAAAAGGGCCGACATAGCGGCTTACCAACAGATTGATAATCTATTTGATTTCTTTTTCGTATAAAGACTGCGGCCGCAATCGTGGGCACCGAATTTCGGCCTTTTTTAACGACACTTTTTTCAAAAAAATTATAATTATAAAAAATAAATAAAAATAAATTTGAAAAATATTTTTATATTGTCAAATAGTGATATTAATCGTAAAAAAAAATTCGTCCCCATTCCCCCATTCTATCCATCCGAAAAAAATTATGAAAATTGACTACTTTTCGGCACAATCGCACTGTCATGGTACCTTAAGATCTTAAAAATTTATTATGTAAATCACTCGAAAAAATGAAAAGTCCAAATTATTTGTAGCAAAGAGTATACTGTATTTAAAATACATAAATCTTTAAACGACGGAAAAAAAAAGGTAATACAAGTGGAACCAATCTTCTAAATCAAATAAAACCATTAGTTATCAATTCACGGACAGGGTAGAAGTAATTCATTGTATATTGTATCATTTGCCTATCAGATCCAAACAGATCCATATTGAAACTGATTTTGAATGACGTGTTAAAAACTTCCGTCCCCCGTCCTGTCCAAACAAACAAATGATTGTCAGAAAACGATTAGGTTTTTTTTTCCGTTCGGTATTTGTTATTTGTATTTTTAAAAAAATGTACGTACAATTTTTATAGATTTCTAAAAAAAATTTAATTTTTTTTTAACAAATACTTTTTTTTTGGTAACTTCTATTAAATAATAGAATTAATAGCTTAGTCCGGCCCACACGGACAATACGTGGTTATGGTTCTTTATTATAATTTGAATACATTAATATATTTTTGTTGTATTTACATATAAGAGCATATACACCTCATAAGTTAGTAAACGATTTATACACAAAATAAAAAAAACGGCTATTTTTATAAAATATATTTTAGACAGAAATAAAAAAAAAAAAAATTAAATACATTTTCAGTAGCTTGTAATTGTTAACCATAAATCTAGATTAAATTTGAGTAAAGAATTAAACGATAAAATTACATTTTGTTCGCTGCGAGACTGAACGTATGTAGACAAACTATTCTGTTATTATGGTCGTTATTGTTCCAAAATCAACAAATAAAATTTTAAATAATACAGTCAGATATGTATATTTTGGTTTGAATGAATTTCTGCCTACGTTTTACAAAATTTTTTTGATATGAAATTATTAAAAATATTTCGGTGGAAGCTCTGGGAAATATAACAGACCAGATGAATAGACAAAGAAGCGATAATGCTAATTATGTACAAGTGGGGTTTCATCTATTTTTAGCTACAAAAAAAAATTACTAATGATACGATATTAATGGTTTTTTTTTTATTGTGCAGTCAATGCTAGGAAGGCTTAGAAACTTTAGTTAAACCCGAAAAATTCATATAGACGGGGTAACACCATCAAAACCTCATTTTCGGGCAAAAGGTAGTTTGGTAAAGAAACTCCAATTGTAAGTAATTACCCTGTTCCCGAAAATGAAGTTTCAATGTTTCTGTCTACTTATTTCTATCAATATTTTAATTTTTTCAGATTTAACAACAATTTCACATAGTTTTTCCAGTATTGAACATTTTTTTTAAAAAATCATTAAAATTGGAACATTTTTTATAGCCAAAAATAGGTGGAGCCACCATCGGAAAAAGTGAAAAAAATTACCTAGGATAGGTTTTTGAGCCATTTATTTAGAGTAAACTAGTTTCCGAGAACAATTAAAAAACAAATTTTCAAAAATCAAAAGTTTTATTTAAGTTTTAATTACACCCTCGTAAAGAGCGGAAAAATCAAATAACATGGGTTTTCCGAACGATTATTCTATGCAAATTAGTTTTCGAAAAAAATTTTAAAAACTTTTTTTTTTTAAGTATTTTTTTTTTTTTTGGGATTTGAATTTCCTTCGAAAACTACGTTTTTGAGAAAAATTTAAAAAAAAAAACTGTTATAAGGGTGTTTTTCTTGTTTGGGTTTCATTTCCCTTCCAAAAATGGTAATTTATCAACTAATAATACAATTTCGAAACGAAATTTGACTATTTTTTTTTTTTTTTTTTTGAATTTTCCGGTTACATGAAACAAGCAGGGCCGTGGAGAGAAATAAAAATTTCTCCCCAAAAAATAAATGATGAGTAAAAAAAAGCTGATTTTACTTTTGTCCGGGCCCCAGGGCTGCAACCCCGGCTGCCCCACACTCTCGTCGGACCTGGAAACAAGATAATCGATTTTCAAGGCCGTAAAGGGAAAGTTCCAGCCACCGGAATTAAAATTAGTCTATTCTACCGTATCTCATACATAAGAAAGTGTGAAAAAAATCGAATTCAACGCTCCAAAAACGTACTGTACACCCCATTCTAACACGGTACATATATAGAACCAAATATATAGATATCCAACCATAATTTTATTATAATAGTTCTTTTATCCATATATGTATATAATATGTTAATAATCGACTGACAATATGTTATTTTAAGATGGTATTGTATTTTTGGGTGTGGTTCCACCTTCTTGGTACACAAAATTTTGACAGAATTGTATACACTAACTATATGTATAGACACTATTGAGTGTTGTTAGTTAGTTAAGTGACGATTACTATGGAACTTTTATATTATTTAAATGTGGTAGCAGCAACTATTTTTGACTATTTCACAAGTCATCATGACTAACTGATTTTTCATTCATTCGATTACATGATTGTATGGACAGAATTGTTACAGCGGTGTAGACAATATGGTCCTCTGTCTGTACACTAACTAACTAACTACCACTCGCATGATAGACACGCGTAAGGACCGTACAGACTTGTTCGAACTACCGTAACACGACCGCAAATTAATCGGAACGTAATGATTAACGAAGAATACATAATGATTTTTTGGTTCAGGAATTTAATAGCCCATTTCAAATGTGATCGGATGGTTGATCGTACACAGAATGTGACCGTACTAACAAGGGGAGGGGTTGGGGAATTCACTTCGGGATGAGACTTCATATTTTAAATATTCACTAGTTAGCCGTTTTCGAGAAAAACGACTTTAAAGTTTTAAAAATATTATTAATTTCTATAATATTTTAAATTAAATAAAAAAAATAAAATAAAATAAAATTAAAATTATTGTATGGACCCAGCCTCGAATCCCTAATCTCACGGCACAGAGCAAGTGCTGTAACCACACATCTATTTCACCTCTGACTAACAACTACATTAAAGTCATAACATAAAAGACAATAAAAAAATTTTTAAAACTAAATCCATTTTTCTCGAAAACGGCTGGTTAGTGCATTTTACTATTTTAGCATATTAATACCGTAAGGGTATACTACTAATATACGAAGTCTCATCCCGAAGTCAATTTCCCAACCAGTGTCCTTCCCTTATAAGTAGATCGGATTATTATAAAAATATACTTTTAAATATATGGATCGAATTAACCGTCCGTACGGTCAACTATTCGGACCATGTAACAGTAGGCCGTACTGGTGTGTTCAAGCATTTAGCCACATTTTGTGGGTTAAGTTAAAAAAAATAAATTTTTAATATATTTGAATATTACCAAGGTGTTTTCTTTCGTGTGTGATCTATTGAATAGACTATTGATTGTTAATAGTCGAGAATATTATTTTTTAAATATTCTATTTATTTTAAATTATCGATAATAAATTCAAATGATCTAACAACACACTTAGATTTGAATTCATCTTTAAATAGACAGCAGTCGCAGCTTCCTACATAATCTAGCGAATTTCCCAAAAGGATCAGTCCATATTTGGCCTATTTTCGTCCCTTCCATAAGAAAACTTCACCTCAAGTTGAATGTCAAAATTCAGCAAAATTCACTTTTCAAACATTTTTCTTTTTATAGAAGGAGTGTTATGTAGAACTTGGAATTTTTTATGGAAATAGTTGTACATGGGTACAACTACCGAAAAAATTTCAATTACGAGACTTGTATAACTTAACTTTCACAAGCTTCCAAAATTTGATTTTTTTTTTTAAATTTCGGAACTTTGAGCCTCTGTACCTCTCATGGCGCTGGTGATAAAAATTTGAAATTTGCACAACTTGTAGTGTTTTCAAATAACATATTTGGCTTTTACGGAACCCTCCGTAAAAAATTTACTCGAAAACCAATTTATATAGAAGAATTCAGACACTTGTTTCTTGAATTTTTTTTCTACTCTTTACGAGATGCACTAAAAATTTTGAACAATTTTAAATATTAGCAAAAAACTCAATTTTTGTACCGATTTTAAAAAACCCGATTCCGGGAATCCACATTGTGTCTGGCTCAATAATTTATAGAGAATGGTACGTTTGACTCGTATAGACCTCACAATAAATTCCTATCACAGTCTCAGTTTCTTTCTAAATTATATAAAACCTTCAGTTGATCCTGTACTGTTTTATATATCTAAAAACTTAATAATAATAAGATACAGTATTAATAACAGATAAGTACCCAAGTAATACCCTCCCACCCTTCCCGCGGCATTATTCTTCGGTAAATTATGTACGCACATGTACACTGTACCCGAGAGTGTTGGTTAGGTATATTATTTGTCGCTAGAGGGCTCGCACATCGCGTTAAAGAAGTCTATCAGCTGCGAGTCTGGTTGGAAATATTTAAATGAATATTCATACGAATAAAATATTTACATGTGGCCGATTCATACAACTACATTAAATGAATGCCTATAAAATTTACAAACAGTTACCACCTCATCCTTCCTCAGTGTTTGCGCGAAGGAACGGGATACGAACGAGGACTATTTACTTAGGTGGTATACGGAGAACGGTGTACATACACAACTCTTATCATCCTCTTAAATATTATCGTTGTTCGACTTATAAGTAACTTATATGTTTATTTATTATCTTTAAGTTTCGATTCGTTGTGCTTCTTTTGTTTTACTTTGCCGTAATTATCATCGTAGGTAGCTATCTATACTCTTTATCAAGTTGGCAGTGGAATATGTATGATTCGTCATATTGCCCGCGACTCAAACCTACTCAAACTTGTTGTTTAAACTCAAAACTCAAATTGTTCATCCATGTATGATGCGGTAGATCATGTACATTACCGGGTGTTCAGATATTATAATACCTATGAACGCTCCTTTATCGATTGGCCCATAGGACCATCAATATGCTACTGTATTATACTGCTTATAATTACTTATGAAGAACAAACCACATTCTGTCTTTATTTTATTAAAATATAGTCTTATAAAAGTTAAACTAAAAAAATATTACTGATTTTTAATTGTTTTGGAATCGTATATTGTACAGTAAGGGCGGGAAATTGTCGATTGTCCACGAGAGGGAAGTTGAGCGCACGATCGTAGTGAATGCGCTCATTCGCTCGAGTGGGCAATCGACAATCCCGCACGGGTTGCACATACTATTTTTTATTATGAATTTCACATGTACTTTTATATTATTATTAACAATTTTTTTGTTACTTTTTAAAATAATATTTTTAGTGTTTGTATTTTTTTTTTTAAATTAAATATTGTTTAGATTACTTTACTGGTAGTGTAAGAGGCGGCTTTGCGTGTTTTATTGTCAATTTGCGTGCGGAAAGTATACTTTCCGCACGTTTGTGGGGATAGTAGAGTGGTTAAATAGCTATTCTGCGTACAAAAATGTGTCCGCCAAGTTAGTACTTCTCTCGCATGAGTAATAGCTAAAATATTGTTTTACGGGGTACAAAAAGTCAACTTGATATAATAATTTCAAACACTACGTATACGAAGCCTCGGGTAAATGTTAGCAAAATTATAATATTCAATATCTTCAACTATTTTATCGTACTTTATTTAGTGAAGCTATTAAATTTAAGAACATACATAGTGAAGAAAGTTTTATTTTCGTATAGCAAAATCAGCGCTGCAAAGTCACTAGCAACAAGCAGCAGTGTTAGAATGAATTTCGCGAATGTTATGAAGAAATTGCATAATTTTAATGACGAATAACTAATTAATAAACAATCAACTACATAAAACAAGCCCGCGAGCATGAACTATATTAAATATTGTAAATTATAGTGTGTCAAATATTCACCGTCACTTACGGAACGATTCGGTGTAAAACTTAGAAGAATATTAGCCAAGAAGAATGGATTTATTGAATCCAACTTAGATTTTAATGTTTACCAAGAAAAAGAAACTGTCGAATCTAACGAGACTGCTAGGCCCACTAGAGTAATTTAGACTTGTAGGAAGTCAAAAATATTTTGATATTATACTGGTAAAGCCTTCCGAGTCCTTGTGGCATGTAGAAACATTGCAAAATACCCCTGTCGCAGCATCCTGCATTACATAACGAATTTCCGCTTATAAAAGTTCATTTTTCAGATGGTTTAAAAACCTTTTTTATATGATTTTCCCCCTCTTTCTAATGGTCTAAAAAAATGTCGTGAAAACTTTTAAACTTGGGAAAATTTTTGGAAAAAACTAATTTTTTTCACGAAAAATGCTCCAAAAAAAAACCATGTTTCGGGCATCGGACATGGCTGATTAACGAACTTGTCCAACGGTTTGGGACTTCCAACATTTCTACGGACCACAAAACAAATTCCTACCACAGTCCCGCGAGTTCAAATCGCATCATTACAGTGGCTTTAATAGCTGAATTTTTGATTCGAAAATTCGCTAAAAGTTCTGGCGCTGCAATCCCAGTGTACTGCCAAATACAAAACTTAGCCCATACATATTGTCTCTATGTGTAGCTATAGAACTGTAAAGCATATCCTTAATGTTTTTTCCATGTGGTGGAGAAAATTCCTCTTTTCTTGTCGTGGATAATAAATCTACCTTATGGACCCGAAATTTTTAAAAATATTTTTCACACCAAGATATATAATATGTACATTTTTGAATATAATTCCGATCAAATTTTTTAAAACTATTTTAGCGTATGAGATCTGAAACGATTTACATTCGCCATATAAGATTGCACACAAGATTTTGTTTTGTATCGTCATGACGTCAGCGCAGCGTTTGAATTTGATTGATTGTAATTAAACAACGAACGCGAGCATAGTAACAGGAGGGGGGGTAGTGGGGGGAGGTAGTAACAAAGCGTTACACAACGAATAAAACAGGTTATAAGCAGTGCAGTAAGCAAGCAATATAAAATAACACAATACCGAAGAAAATGATAAGTGAATATATGTTTGTATGAAACCTTGGATAGGGGTGGGGGGAGATGCCTCAATGGTTGATACGTTTTTGTTATGATGCTGTCTGTCTGCCCCCTCCCCCCTCTTCCCCATCAAACCAATAATAAAACAATAACTCCATCGCATCCCATACTTTCACCAATATATGGAAATATAATTTTAGGTGGCGGTGGTGTTGGGTGTGGTGCAGGTGCGGGAGGTGGGGGGGGGGGGTGCTAGAGCTACCTTCTATTGCTTCGTTATTATTCTTTGTGTGTCTATCCGTCTATCGGTCTGATGAACTAGGTAGATGTTGGTATCTATGTTGAATGAAGTACAATCAGTTTTAATACCAGTAGCTGTCATGTTGTAATTTTACCATAGATAGGAAGAACGAAATTATCTTCTCAAAATATTATTAAATTTAGGGTTAAATTATTCTAATAGACTTTAAGCAGACATGTGAGATTTAAATCATTTCATAATATTTTATAGAATATAATATACATATAGAAAAAGGAATAAAAAATTAAATTTTAACTAGATAGTGTGTTTCGTTACAAATGAGACAAAGAGAAAATAAAATTGGATCTTATTGACACTAAAGTGTACCCAATATCGTAAAAGAGAAGTTACCAGCATCTTACTTTGCCAAAATACCACTTTTATTATTAAAACACTTATTACATGTTTCGATCAAAATGATCATTATCATATAAGTGCAGATTACATTCAAATTTATGCTATGTTTATACTATAACGTAATTTATAAATGGCAGTAGGGATAGAAGTAGTGGACGAAGTCCTACTGAGCGATTTATATACTAAAAAATGAAATAGAATTGTAAATATCGGTATAATCGTTTAAAAGTAAGTCAAAATTATGTTTATCAATTTCTATTGCCTCTAAAATAGTCAATCTGGGTTCTTCACTTCCTTCGTGCAAAACTGTAATGTTTTGTGATGTTTCTCTCAGGTACGTGTCCTGTGTCGACCAAATATCTGGCAAAAGCGAAATCAGATTTCTACTTTCGGTAATATCTGAAATGATTGGTTATGTTATCAAGTTCATAAGATAGCAAGAGTTTGTCGTGTTGTTCAGTTTTAATATATAGTAATCTAAGTGAATTGCTGAATTACTCCAGTTGTTAGTGTTCCGTATCAAAATTGACAAAACCGAACACATTCAATGCAATAATTTCAGCGTTTTTCTGTTCGTCCCATCGGTCGATTTTAGGCTATAAAACTATTCGATGCAAAAAACGCATAGTGACCAAGTTATAAAGGTGAAGTAAAAAAAGTTAAATTCTGATTCAAAGGATGCCAAACAATAGTTAGGTACTATTTTTGATAGTTTTGCTATAAATATTACTGAAATATCATTGTACATAAATCGTTTTTCAAAAATGCAAATAAAAAAACTGCCATAATTTTCGAAGAAATTCAAACTCATATTACAAACAACTTCTTTTATTTATTTTTTTTGCGGCCGTAATATGCAAACACGAAGTTATTTCGCCACCGATGTAAAATAAATCAAAAATACACAGCACATTTGTGAATCACTTAATTTCGGAGGTATGTACCAAACACCCCGCACCCTCCCGCACCCAACTTGCACCAAAATAATTCTATAAGTATAAACAGTAATGTACTGCGTTCATGTACATACAAAGCTGTACTACTAGCGAAATTTAAAATTATTAAGTTTGTACACAACTACAACATTTTTGTAATATACACTGTCTCAAGCAATTATTAAAATTTGAAAATGTAATGATTAAATGTAATGTTTAAATGCGTCTATAAATTCGGACAGTACTGTCTGTATAGTGGATTCCAAAATTTTGGATAAATGGGAAGCAAACAAAAGATTTCAATAGGATCGGCGGTTTATTTTGGTACAGGTCTTCTGCTTTTAACGATAAACTTATAGTGTTGCGGGTAAGCAGTTTTTTAGAAAAAGGAAACCTCATTCTATCAAAAATTTTCATTTAAAAAGAAATACGCTGCCAGTGGGGTGTGGCACACAGCTTCCTCGTACTCGTAAAAGACTTTAAAACAGTATTCTAGCAAATATATATACCGTGAAATTATATTTTCGCGTTAAAGTTCATAAAAAATTGTTGTAACTCAAAATAAACGCAAAATTAATAGAAACTAACCCCCAAAATAGTTTAAAAATTTAAGCGAAGTGGGACTAGCAGTAAATAAGATATTGACATTTAATGGGATTTCATGCTAGCGCCGTGGTATTACTTCGAATGCAATGAAATTTGTAGGGGACCATCTAGGAACCAGACCGCATAATTTCTGACAATTTCATAAAAAAGAATTGAATAGTTCGGAAGTTATGCCACTTGGTGCAATTTAGTATATATTAATGGAATGGCATGATAGCGGCGTAGCTACCGTTACTCCAATTTCGATTAAATTCATCGGGGACCATTTAGGAACCAAACTGCATAATCTCTGAAAATTTCATTAAAAAGAATCGAATAGTTCAAAAGTTATGCCACTTGGTGCAAACTGGCGACACGCAGACGGACGGACAGACGCTAAACCATAATTATTCAGAAGACTCTAAAACGTAAAATGTGCGTAAAAAATTTTATTTTGGAGGGAAAAAATTTTTTATTTTTCAAAAGTGATCACAATACTTCCGTTACTTTAGTAGTCTCGGAAACAAAATAATTATTTTAATCTGAATTTACAAAATACCTATGAGAACAATCACATACAGATAGTGGGAAGTTCCTTCATACTTCCCACTAAATTGCAATATTTATCGGGGCGGGGGGGGGGGGGGGTACCCAGGCCCGACGAGAGGATGGGGTAGCCATAGTTGCAGTCTCGGGGCCCGGGCTTGAAGAGGAGGCCCGTAGCTGTCGGTAGAAGGCTCCGGAAAAAAGTTTAGGGTCTTCTTTTTGCTCACCACTTACTTTTTTGAGAGGAAATTTTAAAGAAATGCGGTTCATTCCCAGGGCCCACCGTTTCTCTCCACTGCCCTGGCCGGTCTCAACATTCATTACTTTTTGATGTATCCAAATTGATGACAACGCCTGTATTCGGATGTACACGAAATTCTTGAATATTTGCATATTTATTCATAATATAGAGAAACACTTACATGTTACAACGCATGTGCATTTTTTGTCACACTATTAAAACATAAAATGGCGTGTAAATCAATGTAACATTTTATTTAAATGATCGTAATTTTAATCAACATTTTCATTTATTATTTATTAACATTATCATCTTACAAAATAACAACATACAAGTACACTAAACAACAAAAATAAACATCCACCAACAGTATACTTCATGAACTATTATCGATAGTTTTATATAATAACAAAAGCACTTCAATTAATGAAACAATTAAAAATTTATTTAAAAAAAAAAGTAAAAAACAAAACAATTGAAAAATTTTTTTGCAAAGTAACACGCAAAATAAAGTAACAAAATATATCCAATAATTTTTGTAGGTTACATTACTACATCAACATTAATAAAAATATTTTTAATATGAAAATAAAAAAAGAAACGGATAAAATAATTAAAAAAAGTGCTAAAATAGCTTTAAAGTACACGATACTATGTGAATACGTTGTATATCGTTAGTCAAAACATGCTATGAATCAAAGTATAATGGCCCCAATACTGAAATTTGTCTCCCGATTCCTACATGTGATTATTTATGTCAAGAAAACGGAATTATGAATAGTGTTTTAAAAATACATACACTCGTGGGCATAAATATTAAAACAATACATAAAACAAAAAATGTTTTTATGATGGAATTCAAGTAGTGGTCCGTGGAATGAGAGCTCGGGGGCAGCTCATCATGTTTGACGGAAATTTTTAATTTCGGAAGCCTTAAAAGGACCCTGAAGAAATTAAAATGACATCTTTTCTTTTGCTAGTCAATGCTATTTATGGCTATTACGGAACACCATTCGTGATTAACCGCCCCTAGGAGAAAGGGAAACGAGGTTTTTTTTTGCTCGTCAATGTTATTTTTTGGAAAATATCGAAATCGAATTTTTGTGGCTACTTACAATTCACTATTGGCCATTAAAAATTTTTAAATTTTTTTACAAATATTCCTTACCCCCGGTTCTAGCTTACCCCCCACCCCACCCCCTACAAATCATCATATGGACGTCCTTGATTCGTGAAATCTTGTATGAATCATTTCTGTAGTTGATACTGATATTTTTAATAATTATAAAAATATCAAAACGAAATTTCGTAATTTAAAAAAATATTCGAAATTTAATGTTTTAATATTGGAAGAGGAGGGGTAATCATTTTGAAATTGGTATTGATATTTAATTCAAAAATAATCTTTAAATAAACCAAATTATACTTAAAATATTGTGATACTAATTCAATTATTTTGCAATTTGAGATTATTTTATGGTATTTCAAAAATTTTTATGGCGATCCTGATTGTCTAATCTGGAAAAAATCATGTATCATGACAAGTTCTTTTATTTAAGAAGTGTGCTACAATATAAATTTTGATTTTGAATTAAATTTTAGTCTACTATCACAGACCTATCTGAAATCTTAACGCCCTGGTTCGCAAGTCTAATTTTCCCCAAAAAATATACCTACCTCATGAACAAAGAATACAGAAAAACGGGGTTTATTCATTCCCTTCTTTGTAGACAAGACTAAAATTTTCCAATTAATGTAGATACCTCTGTTCCTCACTAATAAAAAGTTATCTAAAATCTAAAATAACGACTGTTTCAATAATTACCCCAGTAACTGTAGAATAATTTCAGAGCGAACAATTTTCATATTCTTCGTAACTTCTCTATAAATTAAAATTTGATTTACTAAAAGCCATTTTACAGATTAAAGATTTTTATAACACTACCACAGTAGAGGTATTCGTAAAAATTCAAAACAGAGAACAACTTATACGAAACAATTTAAAATTCACATTCTATCTTTATAAGTTTTTGTGACCGGATAGAGTAAAATGTTGTGAGGAAATTGTAACAATATTTTTTCCTTTTCTTTCTGCCGCCGAATATTTTTCAGTAATATATAAAAATGAGAGCCAAAAACTATTACTAAATTATTTTAATTTGTTTTCTTTGTCAGTAAAACAACACATTTCGTCGTTGGAAAATTTGTGTAAAAATTTTTTTTTTCGTATTTATTTAAAATAAATTAAATCGGACAGAAAGAATATTTACTTAAAAAAATTTTATTACCTTTTTTATTTGACTAGTTGGCCGGTTTTGTTGTCTTCATTAACGTCCCAAAAACATGGTAATTTATAAAAATTTGATATTTTTTTGGAACACGAATTCCTCGTGTGACTGTGTCAATTACACGTTTACTTCGCAATAAAGTTACTTCTCAAACTGAATACAGAGAAAGAGATCGAATGTTATTTGTTTACCTTATCACAAGTTTTTTTTTTTGCTGAAATGTAGTGTATACAGTATGTTCCTTTAGATATTTTAATTCAAAATTTTTTACTTATAAAAATGATATCATTATAATGCTACTTTTTAAATAAAAGAAATACGTACATAATTTATGTATCCTCATGCAAGATATGTCATATGTATATTCTGATTTATTCAAACATTAATTGATAGGCTTTTAGTAACATCTATACATATTATTTTCAAATCTTCAAATTGTCATATGTTTATGTATTTTTTTAACAAGGTAATAAATTAATATATTAGATAATTAAATACATATTTAGTTTTGAACAGAATATGTGCTTTTTTCACGATGTTTTTTCTCAGAAACGATATTATAACATGAATATTAAAAATATTTTTAACTTGAAAAAAGTAATACATATGTGCATTTATGATTACGGATTTGGTATGTACAAAACATTTTTTATTTTTTATTTTTATTAAGCTTATGTTACCTTTATTGCCTTTGTGTGTATATCTATATATGTGTACATTTTGAACACCCAATATACGCTTCACTTATAGTAACATAGAAAGACCAAACCTTTCTTGGTGTTCCGTTTTGCGTGGCATTCGTGTATACTTTTCAAAAATCACCAATAGAAGGATGATGAAGGGAAACCAAAATTACATTTGATTCAAAAAATGCATTACAAATCAAAAAGTAAAAAAAAAATAATAATAATGAAATTTTTTCTTAATAACAAAAAATATAATTAGACCTAATAAAAATATAATAATTTATAAAATAAATCATTAGTTGCGAGTCGCACTTGCGCTAATAGTGTCCTGTACAATAAGTTGTTTTAAGATTGGATTTAAAATTTAAAATTAACTTTTGTAATTGATAAAAAAAATGTTCCACCATCTGGTATCCGGCCGGATAGGCTGGTCACCGGGTATTTAGTATGTGTAAATGTTTACAAATATCGACTTTAAAACTATTTAAAATTAGCGCAATCATATGGTAACAAAACCCTTAAAGAGCGAAGAATAATTATTCTTTTTAAAAAATTGCATTTTCGCTTAGTCTACTTCTTATTTTCACCACTCACGTCTTTTTTCAAATTTTTCTGTGCCATGCTTTTATTGCCATAATAGTGGAGACAGCGAATTACCTTTTTTGAACAACAAAAAAGTAACACAATCTTTGTGTAAAGCAAAAGAATATTATAATAAGTACGCGAAGTTTTTTCCCAAAAATATTTTATTATTGAACTTCAACGTCAATAAACTTTCTTTTGACATCCTCCTTGATGGCTTTGAAAAATTTTAATTTCATTCCACAAATTGAACTCCGAAAATTAACTTCCAAAACCAAAATTCAATTTTTCATATTTCGCGTCCATAATTGGGCCGCCATACTCTTTAACTTGGCGTTCGAACGGACACTGATTGTTGATTCTGATTACGGAACACTAAAAGCAAAGGAAAATTTAATAAAAGACCAGAAGTCATAATGACGGTTGCATGTAGATATATGAAACCAAAAAAAACAAACTTCCAAACAATGGGCAGA
Source organism: Brachynemurus nebulosus (assembly GCA_035578155.1). Classification (NCBI taxonomy): domain Eukaryota; kingdom Metazoa; phylum Arthropoda; class Insecta; order Neuroptera; family Myrmeleontidae; genus Brachynemurus; species Brachynemurus nebulosus. Next base: position 4,781,640 of record JAPWDM010000009.1, on the reverse strand, counting down.
CAATTATGTCATTGTATTTTTTTGATTTGATTTTGAGTATGTATGAAGAAAGGGTAGTTGGGTAAGTTATTTATTTTTACAACAATCACCACGCAGTGTGGGTCAGATCATCAATTTTCGTTTCATTCTTTTTTTTTTTTTTGATCGTGACCCGAAGGGGGTCGCCAGTGGTTACATGTAGTTTGATTCGAAAACTCCACGGGTGTCGTTTGTGATTGTGAATCTTGTAATAATATTAAATCATTCAATTGATGATCAAATCAGCTTTGTGCAATAATATGATATAGATACATCTCAAATTGGATTTGAGATAGTTATTTGATAATGCTACAGATGGTCAATCAGAGTGTATTGTATCCTTTTTAATGTATTTTAAAAAATTTGAAATGGACATTTTATCAAAATTGTTGGAAATATAAGGTGACGAAGGTACCATCACAGTGTGACCGGCCGAAAAATTGTCAATTATCGCGATTTTTTTCGGATGAATAGTATGGGGGAATGGGGATGAGTTTTTTTTTTACGATTAATACCACTATTTAACAATACAAAATATTTTTATTTATTTATTTATTTTTTTTTTTTTAATTATAATTTTTTGAAAAAAGTGTCTTTAGAAAAGGGCGGATATTGGTGCCCACGATTGCGGCCGCAGTTTTCATTTAAAAAAAAAAAAAAATTAAATCAATCTTCCTATTTTGCCACACGGAAGACTATAAAAATTTTGCACTTTTTATTCAAACCGCCGTCATTTTTTCAAATTTCAAAAAGAAGCTCCAATAGGAACCTTGCGGCTTACCTACAGATTGATAATCTATTTGATTATTATCTTCCAAATGAAAACTGCGGCCGCAATCGTGGGCACCAAATATCCGCTCTTTTTTAAAGACACTTTTTTCAAAAAATTATAATAATTATAAAATATAAATAAAAATGAATAAAGAAAATATTTTTGTATTGTTAAATAGTGGTATTAATCGTAAAATAAAATTCATCCCCATTCCCCCATCCTATCCATCCGAAAAGAAATCGCGAAAATTGAGTATTTTTTGGCCGATCAAACTGTGATGGTACCTTAAGGAAGCAGCGATTGCTGCAAAAGTAATAATAAGACTCAAATGAATCTAACAAAATTCGACAGATTCTTGTACAAGAAAAAATTCCGTTGAAGTATCATATTGATTTGAAAGCATATTGTTGAAAAAAATACGACAATCTAATTTTCTGTTCCGAAAATTTATGACGCTTAGTTGAATTTGTAGTACTGAAATCTGAAATTTCACAATTAAAGTTCTTGTTCTTGACGAAACATAAACTAAAAAATTGGCTTTAAGAGGTTTCAAACCTGGTTAAATCGAATCATGTTTATAACGTTAATAAAAAAAATTGAATATTTTATGTTGATGGCGTCATTAAAACCATTCCGAAAATTTCCAAACTAAAAAATTATATTCCAGTTCCCGATGAAAGAAATTGAGTTTGAACAGTCTGAAAAATATTTTTTCTAGCTGAACGGCGATTTTATAATTTATATATGATTTCATTTAATGCCAGATTTTAGGTTAATAATTCATTGATTCCAAGAATTAGCTCTTTTTCAACAACGTATTCGTACTCTTGCTGAAACAGATTTACCGGTTTACAGTGCGAAAACTTTGAATCTATATCATCACTTTTTATTGGAATATAACAAAAAATCCACACTTTTCCTAAGACTACGTCCAATTTTTGGCATATTTCTCAACAATGTGCTTCGTAATCAACACGAAATTTCAACGGAATTCTTTTTTGTATGAAAATCTGTACAAATTTTTTAGTTTCAACTGAATTTCATCATTTCATTATTTTCGTAGCAACGCAACCTCCTTAACTAAAATTTTTTACAAAAATAACATTTTGTCTTGTTCATTCCTACTACACTAATATATAATATAATATGCCAAAATATAATAAGTTTAGTAACGATACATCAAAATAAAATGAATTAAACAAAGACTAAAAATCAATACATCTCTCTGTTTCTCTCCAAACTTCCAAAAAAAGTATGTAGGTATTTTATCATAAAAAGTCAATCAAATATTTTTACCGATCGTATTCCACCAACTTGTCTTAATAACACACATCGACTCACTCACTCAATTGAGGCAAAACAAGCAACCGTGAGTGACTGAGTGACTGAACACAACGCCAGTAGTCAATGAAACAAATCATCAATCATCATGAAGAGAAAAAAATTTATCAAACGAAATCAACTCGAAGTCAATACAAGTAATTTTAATGGCGGCATTTGATGTGCAAGCATCGCAGGCGGTCATGTCAATATTACTTTATACAATTATTTATTTCAGTTATTGATGGACGTTTATTGTTATTTGTCGATGGTAGTCGCAGAAGTAGTCATAAATATTATTAGTAATAATAAAAAAATATTCTTTGTGAGATGACTCAATCATGAATTTTATTAGTTAGTGTCGAATATAGAATTACAATATTGATTTATTGGAGTAATCATAATGAAAAATGACTAATAATATTGAAAAATAAATTCTAGGTGACCTAAAACCAGTTATTAGTCCAGAGAAATTAAACACTGTCCTTTGGAAAGTTTCCCAAAAAGCTGGATTCTGAGCGTGAAGCTTGATATTGTGGTTTTGCACGAATTATTTAAAACCCCCGTCGAACTGAGTGTCGCTAGAAACTTTACGTGAACCAATAATATTGAAAAATAAATTCTAGATGACTTAAAACCAGTTATTAGTCACGAGAAATTAAACACGGTCCTTGGGAAAGATTTGCAAAAAGCTGGATTTTGGGCGTGAAGCTTGATATTGTGGTTTTGCACGAATTGTTTAAAACCCCCGTCAAACTGAGTGTCGCTAAAAATTTTACGCAAAGTCAAAAGTCACTAAAAGTGGTTTTTCGTGGATATTTCGCAAACGGTCAGTTCTACGAGAAAATTATGTTGATTATAAAATTTGTAGCCGTAACTCATAACGGGGCACATTGAGAGCATGCCCTATTTAGATAATCGTATATGGCCTGCGGGCCAGCAGGATTTGATCTGGAAAATCTTGTAACATCCGTCTGAAAAGGGCCAGAAATGCAAAAGTGTTACATTGTGAATCCCCGCTCTAACTGAAATTGGGCCCTATAAATTTTCTACTCAAGAAGGCTCAAACCAGAGCCGGTAATACAAACCTTACCACGACAGTTTGATCGAAGCCGACAATGCGAAAGCGTTATATTTCTGATTTGGGCTCTAACTTAGGCGCAATTTCAGCCGTGCAAATTTTTTACTCGAGATAATTTTTATAGTTACCATAAAAACAGATAAATATATTGGACAAACTTCAATAAGATTTTCCAAACTTTGCTAATTTCTATTGCCAAATTTACCTTTTCATGTAGAGGCCTTTGAGTACCTGACATATAGGGGCCTTTAAGACTTCCTTCTTCCCTATTTTTGCCAAAAAAATAATGGAAAAATACTGGTAACGAGCAAAAAAACGAAAAAATAAAACACTATCGTTCACTATCTTGCTCCTATTTTGAGGGATTCATTATTAATTTTATGGAGGTCTTTATTGAGTAGAACCCCTGGAGTGCGAGCCCCAAGTATCATTCGATAAAGTTTATATTGAGATAATTTCGTTTGTTTCCCAGTAACAACTGAGCACCAATTTTTAGTAGGAGTCCTTGTACTAACTTTTAAAAACACTTTTTCCTTTAACTCCTTCCTCATTCAGAATTAAATTTCACTAAAATTTGGCACTAAGAAAAAAAAAAAATAGAAAACTTGAAACTAGTACGTCTAATAATATGATCAAGGAATCAACATATCTATCTGTATTATAGGAATCTAGTTCAAATATATAATGAATACCGTTCGTTTTGGTAGAGAAGAAAACTTTACCGGAAAATCAAATAAATCATTTGTAAATAACTTCATCTTTATTAATTGAATTAAAAAGACGTACATACACGACAACGTCACACACACATAGAAACCTACCTATTTACCTCTAGAAAATTCTCTCTAGAACGTAACACAGTGCAAATACATACCAAGACAGTCTGTAGTTGATTCATTAAATAACGATTTCTGAAATTGAAATAATAGATTTTGAAAATTGAAAGATTTATAGATAGAAAAACAAATATTATTACAACACACCCGACAACCGAACGAAACGTCAGTGGCGGTGGTGGAGGGGGGGGGGGAGCGTGAGGGGCTGGCACAAGCAAGCGAAACGTTTAACAAATATTTATGTATCTTTGTGGAAAATTTATTTGATGTTCCACAAATAATGTAGCGTAGCACAGTAGTAAGTTGATTGAAAATAAAATTTTCATTAATGAAATTATAAAGTTTGTCTAATTGAAAGGTGTGTGGAGTTGAATTTCAAAAATCAATCTGTTCGAAATACATATTTTAAACAGAATCTTAACGAAAAGAAATTAACGCCAGGATTGGTACTGTTGATCGTCAGTTGCTCCAAATATAAACATAATTTTTTTTCAGTATTTCAGTCATGAAAATTTCACAGAATTAATATTTCTTTATATAATTTTTTTACACCAATATATTTCTCCAATTTGTTTTAATTTAAAAGCTAAATAATATTAACTTTTTTTTAAATTGTTCATTATCTCAACTTCATTTCTTATTTTAATGAAACACCCTGTACATTTTGATATACTTAATTAAACAAAAAGTTGTGAGCTTTATCGATTTACATCATGTTTCCCGATACTTAAAATTTATATTTGGGAAATTAGAAGCAATCTTTCGTTAAGTAGCGTTTAGAAGAGTGTTTTTCAACCATTTTTCAGTCATGGCCCGGCAAAATCTTAGATAATATTGTGCAGACTGGTCACACACACACACACACACACACATATATATATATATATATATATATATATATATATATATATATATATATATATATATATATATATATATACATGATGATTATCAATTTTCTAAATTACATGTAAAATTTAACATGTAATAAATGTCGTTTTCCGATTACTTAATCGACCATGTAATTTAGAGAAATGTCGACACTTTATTAACCATAAAGCAAATGTCCAAAAGCAATTCTTTACTTTTAAATAGAACTCTTGTAGCCTTAGGTCGTGCAATATGAAATGTCGGTTTTCGACCACTTAGTCTATCATATAATTCGGAACGATATCGACACTTTCTTAAACCATTAGTCAAATGTCCCAAAGGAATTCTTTAATTTTAAATAGAATTCTTGTAGCCTAGAACCATTTCCGCCACTAATTTGAATGACATTAGGTCGTGTAATATGAAATGTCGGTTTTCGACCACTTGATGTATTATGTGATTCAGAAAAATTTTGACAATTTTTTTTTTGTTTAACAAAAATTATAAATTTTTGTAATTTACACATTTTTCTATTGGTCGGTGATTGGAAAACACTGGTCTAAACGACTATTTTCAATTTTCAAAATGTTATTTTTGAATTTTATCCATCAAAAAGAATAAAGGAGAACCATTGTTTTACTGGTTTCTACCCACTGGATAAAATTCGGCCAACTATTTACTTTCTTTGTCCGCAACTAAAATTTTCAATATCCTGATGTGAATCAAAAACTAATGCTTTTTTAAGAATTTTTAGCTAGTTTTTGAAACAAACCTCCACAAATAGAAACCGTACTACTAAAAAGATATGAATAATTAATAAAGTAAATACTAACAACATTCACAAGCGGATATACTCGCTTAAGTAAAAGAAACGTCTCTCATTTTAGCAGTGAATTATAGAAATTATAGATTAAAAAAAACTAATCTGATCAATAACTCTTTAGGCTTCCTAATTGATTGAGTCATCACTATCTGTGTTAAATTAACTATAGGCGATACAAAACACGCCTAATTGAATTCAAAATAAACAAAAAAAAACCTGTATATATACATTCGATTAACCTTTTCTAATCTCTGATCGAAAATCAATTTAATAAAAACCGTATACATTGATGAATTGTATATTCTCAATACCACAAAAAAAAACTCAATCCCGAGTTGCGATTGGAATCTTATAAACAAGGAGAGCAATACCCATAAATCATACAATCGATATATCTTTATTACCCGCTATTGTCTTAAAAAGTTATTGTCGATGAAGAAGAGCAAGAAGAAGAAGAAGCGTTCCGCTGCAGAAGCTGTTTGGACTGTCGGCGCGTGGTCTATAATCTGTATATGGGTAATGGCATCATTAAGAAGATCGTGGATGGACTCACGGACCGTGGATGGACCATACAATACGTTGCTATGGGGCCACACATGATGTAAAAGAAATGAAAACATGCAATCTAAATAAGGGCTCTGTGTAAATAATGAACCGTAATGTAACTGATGTATTTATTAGGTAAAATAAATATTAATTAATATTGATTTTGATTATGAGTCATTAAACATTTTGGGAATGTTGACGCCTTTTTTTGGATGGTTTCAAAAATTGGCAGGCGGTCAGTATAAAGTCTAATGTGAAATATTCAAATTTTTATCGAAAATAATAATTTAATTTTTTTCTCCAAAATTATATTAATTTGTACATATTGGACAATTCCAGTTTCTGTTCAATTTTACAATTTTTGAATTCAACAACATTCAATAATAATAAATAAAAAATTTAAATTAATTCGAAGTACAGTGTCTACAATGGAAAATGTGCGCTAATGTAAAGTTTCCAAAAAATTGTATTTTTTTAATAATAAAATTTAAGAGCACTTTAAGACTTTAAGACGAAATTCTGGCGTAAAAGTGGTGGGAGAGCGTGTTAAAAACTGAAATCAATGAAACGTACTTCTTGGACATTAACTCAATTTATGTACAACGCTTCAACGCTCTAGGTCTATTTGGGTGGAAGCGGGTCTGTTGCATTTTCAGACCCACCAGAAAATCCGATAAATCATGAAACTTTGGCGTATAAGTGGTGGAAGTGGGAGTTAAAAATTGAAGCCCTCAAAAGGCACACACTGGCGTAGATTTATTCTGGAGGGCTTTAGGGCGTATCAAACTCCCCGAAAAACATCAAAAAATCACTTTTTTCCGTCACTTACTCGAAGGCGCTCAAGGAAGCTGAATTTTGGATGTTACAAAAAATTGACCTATAGACATCATTTCCAACTAACTAAGAAATATTTCATCATCTTACTCCCTCCACCACTCCCCTGAAAAATTGGACAGATTTCAGTTTTGACCACCTCTATCCCCACTTCTACGATGTTGGATTTTCTGCTGATTTCACCCATTAGGGGTCATGTAATAAATCTTTTGTTTAACTCTGGCCACTTGAGCTAAATTCTGTACGTCATCTACCAATGAATGGAACTGATTTCTATCCTTTTCTCAAAACCGTGAAATTTTATCTAAATTCCCCTGTAGTTAAGTATTTAATTATTTATACTTTTTTTTTTATTTTTTTGTAGTGTAGGTACCTCTTTTACATTTTTATATAATTTTACTAACAACAATTTTTTTCATACCTTCTGGAAGATCTGTGTTGTTAATTTGATTCTTTTCAGTTCGCCGACGCGCTTTCAATAATATCTATAATGACAATTAAAATACATAGAATACTTATGTTTTCTTGCGGATGACTTCAACAACTAAAGATTATTTCAAACCATCAACTTAACAAATTTGTCCAAATATAATATACGTTTTGTTTAAAAAACATTTTTTTGTATATTTGCTAAGGTACAGTTTTATCAGTGCTATTAAATACCTATGATACCGATGGAAATTGTGGCTATAGAAATTTGTAAAATGACTCGTCTGAATTAGCTTTTAGAATTAGTTATTCAAAACGTTACCAATTATAATTCGTTATAGATTTTAGTTCAAAAATATATTTATAGAAATCAGTAAACAATTTTTTTTTGTTACATAAACTATTCACAATTTGATTTTTCAAGAATTTCAAATTATTATTGAAATTATTCAAGTTCAATTATTGTATTTGTATCTTCCGAAAAAAAATAATTATTATTTTTTTGAAAAAAAAAAAAAAAATATTGAAAGAATCTTTCTTTCTTTCTATGTGGCTGCTGCTATTGTTAACATTTTTTTGTAGTTATTTATATTCGATTTTTTTAAATTGAATGTATTTTTAAATTAAATTAATTTTCTTGAAAAAGTTCCATAATCAAAACTAATTCTTTGAATCGAATTATCAATTGATTGTACACAATAAACTCACAATACATAATTGTAGTCATTTCATTAGACCGAACTCCCAGTCTACAATAAAAAGAAAAAAAATTAGTATAAAAATCAATTCAGTAATAGAATTCCATCAATTATTCCAACTGTACACTTTTGTGATTTGGTTAAATCAAATTTGTTCATATTTTTGTTTAAATTAATTTTCAGTATTTTTTTGTTATTGAAAAAAAAAGTGTTTGTGTTAAAATTAACAAAAAAAAAAAAAAAAAGAAAATTGAGGTGAGAAACTGTGTTGAGAGTGAATCGATTATTTAAATTGGGGAATTGATAGCACAGGGTCGGCCACATAAGTATTTTGAGGTCAGGTGGATTTCATATTGGGGTCCCACCCCCTCTAGAAAAAAGGATTATCTCCCATCTTTTACGAAATAGCTTAAAAACACGGTAGTGTTCTCAAAATTCTTTGAAAAAAAAGATATTTTTGATGTCAAGGAATAGTTTTTGATTATCGAAGAAACATGAAGTAAGATACTTGTAGTTATAGCATTCTTTTGCTGTACACAAATCTTGTGTTACTTCCTTGCTGTTCAAAACAGGTTAACATTTTATTTGTGTTAATATTTTCATTTAACACAAACACGAAATGTTACATTTAACACTGAACTCATTTTACATTGAAGTATTAATATTGTATTGAGCTAACCCGATGAGGACAGCCTGATTAGGATTCAATAAAGTTTTCCTAATTAGGATCTGATAAGGTTATTCTGATCAGGATCTGATATGGTAGTCCTGATGAGGACCTGATAAGGTAGTCATGGTAAGGACCCGATGACTGTTTTGCGTGACAAACCTGATAAGGACCTCATACGGTAATCCTGATCTGGACCTCATCAGAATGTAAGGCACACCTGACAAGGTCCTTGTCTGGACCTTATTAAAATTTCTATTCGGGCAAAATCAAAGAAATATTTGTTTTGTTTAAAAAAAAAATTCACCAATATTTATTTTAAGGAGGTATTCTAGTCTAGAAATTCGAAAAAATCGATTTTTCTTTTTTTTTTCATATTTTCAAACTTCAGAGTTCTTCGAAAATAGGTCTTTAAACGGATTTACAGAAATTCGAATTATTTTCGGAGTTATGGTTATTTTTTCCTGTGTACTGTGCATCTTTTCAGTGTTAAATTTTTAATATAAATTACTGGAAGCTACTTTTTTCGATACAGTTGACATGATATCTCAAGTTCTAATGCAACGATTTACTTGAAATTTGGTACAGACCTTCTTAATACTATCAAAATTGACCCGACCTAGGGGTCTTTGGAATTTTTTTTGTACTACTTTTAAAAAAATTTCCAAAGTTGAAAAAAGGAGGCGAATGGACAAGTCGGCAGGTCTTTGTTATGTTCTGATCAATGTTCAATAATGTCAAACATCTTTTGTGAACATGTTATGGCACCTTCAAAAAAAAAAAAAAAAAAAAACAGGTGTTTCATCATGATACTCCTATTATTTATGTAAATAATTTTTTTTGTCACTATTATCTACCTAAAAAGACGATATTAGATCATAAAATTTTTATTTAGAACTTATAATAAGAGGAAGGCGTGAGTAAAGATCCGTTGTTTTTCACTCAAGGTATCCGTGGAAATTAAAAGTTCCTAGTCAAACAATTATTCTGTATCCATTTCTTTGACTTTTTACCATTTTCATTATATTTTCGAATTTCTGGTTGGAAAAAAAGTTTGCATTTCGAAAATTGAATAAACGTTTGCTGACAAGTGTGTTACATCTACTATTCGAGAAAAAAAGAAATATCGTGGTTCATGTGGTGCCTCATTAAAATACAGTCAGGGCCGGCGCAAGGTTCTTTGGTGCCCTAGGCGTAAACAAAATTGTAAAAGGTTAATAATGTTTGAGACATGGATTTAAACTTTAACTAGATTGCTTGTATAGGAGCTATTAATTTTCACTGTTATAATGAACGAAAAATTCAAGCCTACTTTCACCCACGTCCTTTGTTGTGAATATTGTAAGAATAGTAAAAATTTCCGTCCCAATGCTTCTGAAACATTATAATATGATTCTGGCTTTATATTTCAAGTTTATGTCCTATAAAATTTTGCCACTAACAATGTTATGTATAGAAATGATTAGTTATATTATATCTACAGAGTAATAAATACTGACCAAAAAAAAAATTATTATATATGTTTTTATTTTTACTACATGTGTGTAAAAATGGTTAAATTACTTGTACAAATATCACCTGTCTCAATATTGGGTACAGGTTCCGTTTGCTTCATTCAGATCAATATATCAAATATGAATTTTATGGCCCCCCTATTCGGGTCTGTCGGTCCCAGCACTGCTGCTGTCCGTTAATGATTAATGTACGGCAAAACTGAATTTATGGCCTACGTGAAAATATATATTAATTATTATTTTTTTATTATCTCAAATAAATTTGTCGTTATAATTTTTTTTTTTTATTGAAGTATTTGACCGGCTTCTGATGGAGCAAAAATTTCAACCTGATACGTCAGATTGACGCTAAGACCGTTATTAATAACAGATGACTTAAATAGTTTCAAAGTTAATTACTTTAGATAGACATTGCTAGTTTCAGGGCATGTCTTTCGGTCTGAATAACGTTCCTTCATATTAGCATGTACAAAAACTGATGCAAAAATAGAATTGAAATTATTGGTAGAACAAAATTTGAAGGCCTGCACTACCCGAATGTGATTGGAAATGAGTTTCATTTTTTAGAAAAATTTGTGACCCAAAATTGTGTCGTAACAGTTGCCAATGTAAGAGCACCCTTTTTTTGAGGCAAGATCAGAATTGAACACTTAAATGGTTTGCTTTTTTCTACAACAAGGTATGAAGTATGTAGACTATTTTAAAAAATAAAAATTCTTGCCCCAATGTGCCGCTTCGTTTTTTACAACAATTTCAGTTTTTCCTTGTTCACTTCATACCCATAATCAGCGACCTTGAAAACCCTTATACACCATTTTTTATTTTACTCAAACTAATTTTTGAATTTTGTCGCCTTTTTTGGAAATTAGACCACTGTGGAAAGTTTTTAATAATTTTCCCCGCCTCCAGTTAGTGTCAGTAATTAAGTTTAATAAAAAAATACCCCTATCGCAGCATCCTGCATAACATAGCGAATGCCCGTTTATAAAAAATAATTTTTCTCGGAAGCTAGGTGACATAAAATAATAATAGTTTAAAGACCTTTTTTTGTAATGTTTTCTGATAATGTTGAATATTATTTTCGGTTTCTAGGGACCTCGAAACAAATTTCTGCCATGGTCCCGGGTTCAAGTCGCGTCATGACAGTGGCTATAATACCTGATTTCCATTCTGAAAAGTCGCTAAAAAAAGAAAGAAAAAATTCGTGAGAAACCTAATAAACGAACAGTATCACTTTTAGCACATGCTCTTCGGGCTCAATAACACTCCTTCAGTTTAAATTATACCAAAAATTATTCAAAATTTGATTCGGAGGATAAGATTAGTGTAAACAATGTTTGCTCGTATGTACTTGGTTTATATACTTGAAAATTGGAGAAAAAAATTGATTTGTCTCATTAAAATGCTTGTCATGCAACACTGTCAATTACAATTTTAACTTATTATTTCTATACTGCAACTCTTTTTCTTCACTCACCGGCTTAATATATCTTTGTTAAAAATTATGATTTCTGTAAACCATAATAAGACCAAGAATAAACAAGCAATAATAATTCAAACAAATAATAACGAACGTTCAAAATTCAAAATCACGTAACCATATCCATAAATATATTTTATCTATACGCAATAATCATATAAACCACAAAAATAAATTGTGCCATAATTTTTATTCGTGATGACATAAAAAATAATAATATAATCATATCCATCCACCCGTCAGCCAGCATAGCAGCAGCACAGAAAAAAAACAAAAAACGGAATGATCACTACTCGCTGCTGCTGATGATGAGATAAATATCACAAGTGAGAGTATACCAGAGCCAACTAGCAGTCATCTCAAATAACCAGGATCTCTTATTATTATATTATTTATTTTCCAAGTCGTTTTTTTGTGTATTCTTAGAAAAAACTGAAAATATTTTTAAAGCCAGATTCGTAAGTATGCGTATACACGCAACCGACAGGATGATCCAGAAACAATCATCGAATTGGCTCATTGAGATACAAGCCATCAAAACTCCAGAAAAGTCTAGTTCGATAATATTCTCAAAAATAATGTGACTCAGGAATAATTTAACAACAAAACTGGTTGCCTTTTCAGTTTTGGATATTTTCACTGAATGACTGCATCTGGAACACTCTGTGCACATATAAATGTTTATATAAAACTACTGTGTTGATTTTTTTTTTTAATACACATATAAACAATAATAACTATAATAATAAAAAAAAATTCAAAATTCGAAAAATAGTGTGGATGGGATTCATAAGTTTTTTCGTACTGCTGAATCAAAAATAGAAATTGCGAGTCAAAGATAAAAATTTTTGTTTTCGATTTTGATGATTAAATATCATTTAGTGGGACGTTTTTGCAAAATTTGGCAATCTGGGGCGATTTTTCTTGGCCGAAATTATTAAAACCACACGAAAAAAGTAGCAATTTAGAATTATTCAAATTTTTTTAAAGCGCATACCATCAAATCTCTAAATATAATCTCCGCGTACTTTCCGGTTGTTTTCTATTTCACCAAATTTGGCAATACTCATACCAATTAATGACTATACCCAAAAAAATGTAGGTACTTATTTTATATTCGTTAGTTTGTCCATAATTCCAAGAAAGTAAAAAAATTCTCGATTCACAAAGAAATAGCGACGTCTAATAATTTTAACCAAAACCATCAGAGGCGCTCAATAAAATACAAATAGCAAAATTAAAATTTTACACAAACAGGATCCTTAAACAATTCATCAAGTGTGTGTTGGACACGCAATCGATCAGGGTTCCGCAGTGGTTAGAGTTTCGCACAACTCTCAGTACATATTTGACGGTTTATTATAAGGATGACAAGATTCCTTGGAATTACTTCTGGAATTACTTCAAGGGAAAACCCAAAATATTATAATTTGGGCTTGTGGTGGCGTATGTTGTCTACTACCGAAACATACCTTGCTGCAAAATTCCATTTACTAGACACCATTTTCTCAACTGTTAATTACTTTTGGAATTTTCGAAAATTGAGTTGTCTATATCTTCAAAAATTACTGACGCAACTTTTTAGCCAAACCAATTTTAATTGAGTGTTTTCAGCCATAGTCAGTATCTATAATTTTTTCAGATTTTTCCGATCAACTTAAAGGTTCTATGTAAGGAGATAGAAAAACCTCACTTTAGGGCTCAATATTACACAGAGTTCCCTTGACCCCTTTTTAACGATATATGACAGGATGTGACACGTGGTAAAAAATTTTCATCCCCACTCATCAATACAGCAAAATACCTCAAAAAAACAATAAGAAAAATATTTTATCTACAACTAGATATTATGAAATTATTTATTTATTATACAAAATATTACATATCTAAGTAAACTATGTTTTAAATACGGGACCTTACACACGGCTATGTGTAAACAACCACAGCTTACGAATCTGTACAAAATTTTCACCTAACAACTGAACGCTGGCATCAATTTTTAATACATCCCAAGTGTTTGGCGTGAATTTGAAGTATTGTTTCGTGTCAAAATTCTATTATATTTAATGTGAATTTAATATTAGCCGTAGATAAAGTATAGTATGTAACTCTGGTATAAAGCATATTATATACTAGTGCAATGACACACTCGCCGCTGTGCGGCTCTTGCGTAAGTTTTTCGATTGTGTATGTTACTTCGGAACCCCAAAAACCCAAAAAAAACTTTAAAATAAATCGATTTTGAAATATATACCCTCGAGCCGTGTTTAATATTCTTTGCGCAAACATTTTAAACTTACAATAATTTGTAAATTTACTTATATTTATTGAATAATAAACTACAACTCATTTAAAATGTTAGCAAGCCTACCTGTCTATGCTATGAATGTATGTTAGCGACTACTGTAGCCCGATATTATAAAATTAACGTATACATATCTTGCGTCTTTTTCTTACGACAGCGCAGAGAAGTTACTTACGTTATTTAGTAGTCATGTTGGTATATAATCAGTTTAACACAGGTGACAAGCGGTCTGTCAGAAAAACCAAACTTGCCGCCATTACGTATTCACATCACGTGACAGATTTTAGTTTAAAACGTGTGTTCAGAATTTTATTGTTTGCGTGATATGTACATAGATCGCGATGCGATGCCTGGTTGTGATGCCTCGACTACTACAGTGCCCCCTGGTACCTACATATAGTGTTATTTCACTTCAATTTTTTTGAGTGGTAATTCGATTGTCTTTGTTATTCTTATTTTTTTTTTCACAACAAATCAATCGAATCTGTTAACAAATGAAGATGTCAATCGATTTTATGTTGTTTTTTGAAATTTGTGATATTTTTTGTTTTCAGTGATTTACGTAAAGTGGATGTTTTTGTACCTGGACAACATTTTTGAGTAATTTTTTTTTTGTTTTGGGAATGATGAGGTTGGAATATTAATAATTTGATATCTGATCTAATCTGTAGAAATATTGATGGCTCAGTATTCGTTGTAGAAATTTTGTAGATTACTGATATGGTTTGAAATTTGACATACTAGTAGAAAAGAGTTCCAGAAATATTTTTATTTTTATTCGGAAAATGGATAGGAGGTTACAATTTTCGGCAAGTGGGATATCATATGAGACGCCTTTGTTTACACATTTCAAAATTAATACAACTTTAAAGAAAAACCAAACAGTGGCGTAGCGTGCCTTAGAGGGGCCGTGTATCAAAATTAGTTGGGGGGCCCAAGTGAAGGGTAAAGATTTCTCACAAAAGAAACAAAAATGCTTGCATTAAATTAAAATAAATATTTATTGATTATAAGTTATCGCTTCCTCATAAAAATTGAGCTAGCCAAACAATTCAAATTACATATACACTTTTCTTGCCTTTTTTCGGCAAATTGATTTATTAAATCATCTATAGCTGAAGACGGTTTCAGTTTTTTTTAAAATTTCTACCTCTATATCTATAGGCAATAGTGACAAGTGTGATAGCCGTTCCTGCCCCATCGAAGTCCTTAGGTAATTTTTTATCAGTTTTAATTTTGAAAAACTTCTTTCAGCTGTTGCGGTTGTAACTGAAAGGGTCAAGAATAGAAAGCATGCTGTCATTAACTCCGGAAAACTGGATGCAAGGCTATTGAATTTTATCAGCAATAATTCCATGAGCTCCTTAATGGAGTGAATTTTTTGAATTTCAGATTTTAAGCATGTTTTCAGTGCAATTAATTGTTCATAAAGATTAACTGAGATGTCTTTACTGTATTTAGCCGACAGTTTTCCGGAAGCGTTTTTTATCACTTCGATTGAAGAAGATAGGAGTTTCTCCGGTTGTAATACTTCGAACATATTACTCAGGTCACAAAGGCTCTGAAATCTGTTTAGTTTGAGAAATTAATATATATAAACAGCAATAATATACATGGACTTTGAAATATGATTCCGGGTCTGAAATTCTCTCGTATGACAATTTGGTTATATGTTTTTTTCCCGCGAAGCACGAGATTAAGTGACATTGTGGATAACATTTTACTAATTTTTACTTACACACGTTAGGGGCCTCTGTAGCCCGGGGGCCCGGTATCATTGATACGGCTGATACGGCGGTAGCTACGCCCCTGGTTTTCACTTTTCTTCGAATTAATTCGAATATAATTTCTTGAGGTATTTTCCGGTGTTGGAAAGTGGGGATGAAAATTCTTTTCACGTACTACATCATGCCAGAAAAGGCCTCATGCCAGAATTGTTATCAAATTTTAATAGCATATTAAGAAAGGACAGAAAAACACACTAAGATTTGACTTTTGGCAAAATTAATGTTATTTTAGAAATTATAGGCACCGTTCACAATTGCCCCAATTCACATTTACCCCGGTCAACCCTACAACTTGTTTTAAAAGAATCTTTTCGATTCTATACCACAGTAAATATTCATTATTATTAATTATAGATACATATGAAAAAGAAATAAATCGAAATGCATTTATTTTGAATCGTGTCTGAAACAAAACAATAGCGCAGCAATTCTTCAAAAATGATCCATAGATCACGTTCTATTATATAACACAACGTAAGCATAGACAGACAAATCTCCGATTCGTATTATGAATTGCGTTTGACAATAATTTCAATACAAATAAAATAATACTTTGTATATAGTGATTTAATATTATATGATTATTAGCTCTTCCATACCTGTCTCTTCTTCCTCCTGTCCGCAAAACACGACGAACATCATCATCAGAGATCTAACGAAGAATTCAGTGCATGATGCGCGATGTTGAAGCGAGCGGAGACTGGCGGCATTACGGTAGGGCGTGGTATTTGATTGTCGGCACGTTTAAAGATCAAAGTGAATTTTGCCGACATCAATACGTATCGTGCAATATTCACTATTGAGCTGTTTGAGTTTCAGATTGATATTTTATAATATCATTTATTGATTATATGTATATAGGGGATCCGTGTGATTAGACATTTTTAAAGGACATGTACCGTAATTATGTCTACTCTTATTTGATTTATATTGTTGTAAGAATTGGATTCTGTCGTGCAAAGTTGAAATTTTCGAAAAATTTGAAATTATTCAACGTACAAAAGTTTGAATGTTATTTTTATGTACCTAAACGAAACGGCAATGGGTGTCGGAACTTGGTGATGTCGAGCTGAGGAACAGTTAGTCGCGATTAATCGACTAAAGTTATTTTCCAGACAAAAGTAATCATTAGTCGAAAATATCGAGCATACAATAGTCGACTAATCGACTAAATTTTTAGTCGAATTTATGAATAGAGTAACTTAATGAACTCTTTCAAAAACTATGCTTTCGTTTGAATTTAATTACTGACTTTTAATATAAGTATTTTTTAAGAAAAAGAAAGTTATGCGGCATGTCACAATGCGCGTTAATTGCCTAAAATTGAAAAACCATACAATCCATTTTTTGAAGTTTAATAAATAATACAGAAAAATTAATAATTTAATCGTTTTTAGTCATTTAAAAAAAAAATTAGGTAATCATTTTAATCATTTAGTCCAAGGTAAAATAGTCGACTAAAAATGACTAAATGTAAACAAAATTAATCGGATTAGTCGACTAATTTTGTTTAAATTTAGTCAGTTTTTAATTGATTATTTTACACTCGACTAAATGACTAAAATGATTAATTTTTTTTAAATAACTAAAAACGACTAATTTAATTTTTTTTCTGTATTATTTATATAAAATTCGAAAAATCAAAACTAAAAAGTTATCCATTGATACGATTTTTCATTTTGCATCTTCCCTTTTCTTTAAAAAAGAAATACATAGATTACCCCATTCATGAAAGAATTACATAGATTACCCCATTCATGAATTCGACTAAAAATTTAATCGATTATTCGATTATTGCGTGCTGGATATTTTCGATTAAAGACTAATTTTGTCCAAAAAGCAAGTTTAGTCGACTAATCGACTAATTTCTCTTCAGTTCGACATCACTAGGCGGGACTAGTGATGTCGAGCTGACGAACAGTTAGTCGATTAATCGACTAAAATCGTTTTCCAGACAAAGGTAATCATTAGTCTAATTGACTAAATTTTTAATTGAATTTATGAATAGGGTAACTTATGTAATTTCTTCAAAAATTATGCTTTCTTTTGAATTTAATTAGTGACTTATAATATATTTTTTAAGAAATAGAAAATTTTGCGCCATGTCACAATGCGTTAATTACTTAAAAGTGAAGAACCATACAAATTGATAATTTTTTAGATTCCATTTTTTGAAATTCAATAAATAATACAGAAAAATTAATAATTTAGTTGTTTTTGTTGTCTTAGTTACTCATTTTAAGAAAAAAATAATCATTTTAGTCATCTAGTCGAACAAAATTAGTCGATTAAACCGATTAATCGATTAATGATCCGACATCACTAGTCGAGACAGGAAGTCAGGAATGCCAATAATTTCATTTTCAAAAATATTTTCTAAAAGTACAATAAGAGATACTTTTACTGAGAATTCTTTAGAGCCCTGTAAAAAGTCTGGGAATTTCGTTACCTATAGTTTCGTCATAACTGTCAACTTATTTATTATTATACAATTCACAAATTGTTAAAAGAACTCAACGCTTCAAGTCTCGTTTCTGCAACATTTTCTATACAGATCGGTAAAAGCAACTTACCGGAGCCATATTGTCAAAATACTCTTTCAATTTTTTAAAATATATTTTTAACAAAAACCCACAAATATTGCAGTAATAAATTCCAAAATAAATAAAACACTTTTATTTTCAAAATTATTTAATTTCAGTTTGTCTATATGTTTTAATATGTATGTATGCTTATATGTATGTATGTGTGTGTTCGATCAGTAAATATCAATTTTATAGATAATTCAATTTCATAGATAATATATGCCTCAACACAGTGCCACCTACATTGAATTTCATTATGAACGAAAAAGAATCAATTTGTACATTAATATTGTGAACGTACGTTAAGACATTTTATAATATCCATTCCACTGTACACTACTGTACAAAACAAATCAAACACTATGCTAATCCACACATTATTCAAAATATAAAATGAATTATAGAGTGCGTTCATATAAAATACCACCCCCCCCCACCCGTCTTGCCGCGGTGCAACGTAATTTGTTCAACGTTAAGATCAGAAGATATTTTACTCAAATAATATTTTTTTTTTATTTTTATTGTAAAACATGAAAATCAAGTCATTTTCTTTATATTATAGTTGGGCAAAACATTTCCTCATAAGGCATGTCTCTTACTGTGGAAACTTTGTGACCAAATGGTAACATAACACGTTTATACCTACTCCTAAACTACATATAGTTCCATCTGAACCTTTCTTTTGAACTCTCAATAGAATGTAATTTTTTCCTATTTTACTGAAATATTTTTTTTATTCTAAAACATGAAAATCAAGTTTTTTTTTATTGTTGAGCAAAACATTTCCTCATAAAACGCGTCGCTTACTGTGGAAACTCTGTGACTAAATGGTAACATAACCCGTTTATACTCCTAAGTCAGAAGCACGTTATAAGCACGAAATTTTACATTCACATTGCCTAGCTCTATTCCGATTCCCACATAGCTTTCCATATACCCCACCCTTCAGCCGGGGCCAGACTACGCAGTTAGTGGACATACTCTTAAAAAATTACTTTAAAATAGTTGAATAACCAAACAAAACACTGATAAAACAAAATTAATTTTAATATTTGCTAATATCGTTTAAACATTTCCTCATAAAGCACGCCTCTTACTGTGCAAACTATGTGACCAAATGGTAACATAACACGTTTATACCTACTCCTAAACTACATATAGTTCCATCTGAAACTTTCTTTTAAACCCGCAATAGAATGTAATTTTTTCCTATTTTACTGAAATATTTTTTTATTCTAAAACATGAAAATCCAGTTTTTTTTTTTATTTTTACATTTCCTCATAAAACGCGTCGCTTACTGTGGAAACTCTGTGACTAAATGGTAACATAATCCGTTTATACTCCTAAGTCAGAAGCACGTTATAAGCACGAAATTTTACATTTACATTGCTTAGCTCGATTCCAATTCCCCACATAACACTCCACACACCCCTCCCTCTAACCCTCTCTAGACTACGCAGTTAGTGGATATTCTCTTAAAAAATAACTTTAAAAATGTTGAATATAGAAACAAAACACTGATAAAACAAAATTAATTTTAATATTTGCTAATATCGATTGCTGTGGCTACATTTTTATGTACGTTGATGTACATTTGTATCGTATATTATGTATTAACAATTCGATATGGTACGAAAAACCTGATCATTAACTTTAGTTCAACTATTGATTATCTATTGATATATTATGGATAGTATAGAGCGAGACATTGTTCAGACAATTTTGTATTTGGAATCATGAAATTGTGAAATCGTTGTACTTACATGGCATTTAAAACATTTTTTTTGAAAAATTATTTTAACTTTTATTTATTTAACCCTAATAACGCCGTTACACACAATATTTAGGACTTTTTTTAGGAAAACTTTGTTCTTGTATTTTAGGGGGTATCCATTTTTTTAAAAGTTTTTTATTGGTATTTGAAAAGTATAAAAATGTATAAAAATTAAAAAAAAATTCATAATTGAAATCGGTACAGGCCAGCAAAGTGGGGACTCAAAAAAAAGTGTCTCTTGGTTGACGTGACTCCAGCCCTCCTGGTGATCTGAAACATAAAATTTTAGTTGATTCCTAATAAACAAGGATGTAGAATTAATTGGACGTAGCCGATTTGAAAATAGTAAAAAAAAAAAAATACCAAAAACTCCTACATTGGACCAGTTTTGATAGTATTAAGGAGGTCTGAAACAAATTTCAAGTAAATCGGTGCATTAGAACTTGACATATCATGTCAACCGTATCGAAAAATGTAGTTTCGAGTAATTTATATTAAAAATTTGAATGTAACATTGAAAACATACACAGTACACAGGAAAAAAATCACCATAACTCCGAAAACAATTCGAATTTCCATAAATCCTCTTAGAGGCTTATTCTGAAAGGTTTGAAATTTGCAGATACGAAAAAAAAATCGTTTTTTTTCGAATTTCTAGACTAGAATACCCCCTTAATATAAATTGAGTTTCGGACAAATGCATTTATATAAAGTCCTTATTCATAATCACACTCGTATATGAAAGTTTTATTCTTTTTACAAATGGTATATTGGCACACAAAGCAGAAACAAAACCGAAACAAATGACATAGCAAGATTGAAGTTTTTCTTTATAACGATTCGAAAACAAAAGGAAAACAACAAAAAATCGAAAAAGAAAAAAAAAGAAAAACGAATACTTTTGTACAGTACAAAACAAATAAATAAATATATATATATATATATATATATATATAGAAACAACATTTGCGAGATAATAAAATACACGATTTCTCACTATAATGCGCAAATAAACAGGACGACACTATAAATCACCGAGCGAATTAAAAACTTTAGACATTGAACATTATTTGTTAATATTATTAGTATTTTACTTTTAAAAAGATATAATATAGTTTAATTTAATAGGAATAGACACTTACGTCCCGCACAGGCTAATCGAATTGGTTCTTATTGGATATTTTCAAAATTTAAAGCTTTAAGAAATTTTAAAGACGAATATTTAGGAAGTTATCAATACTTGTTTTTGTAATTGTATTTTGCTCGAAATTTAAACGTATCTTTTTTCTTTCAGAAACTGGTTTGTTGGAGCTATATGGTTAACTCAAAATCTTGACTTTTTCCCAATTGATTAAGAATACAGCATAACCTTCTTTGTTTAAAAAAAAAAGGGGGAACGGTGAAGGGAATTTAATGCCCAAAAATAGTTTTTGACTGTAAAAAAGCTTTTTTTTGAAATTTAGCTTATTTTATTTACCACAAATGCAGCAGAATTTTTTTGAATAAAAAAAAAAAGAAAACGGCATAGCTAAATTTAAGGACAAATGGTCGAAAAACGATATTTCATATTACATGACCTAATGTTATTTGAACTAACGGTGGAAATGATTCCAGACTACAAGAATTCGATTTAAAATTAGAAAACTGTTTTAAACATTTCTCTAATGGTTAGAAAGGTATTGATATTTATCCGAATTACATTGTAGACTAAGTGGTCGGAAAACGACATTTCATTTAACACGACTTATTATCATTCCAACCAATAGCGAAAATCATTCCAAGCTATACGAATTTGATTTAAAATTAAAGAATAGCTTAAAAAAAAAAAAAAAACATGGAATCGTTGCTTTGTCACTTTTTACAACAAAAATCGTATAAACACGAGTCGACTTTCGGCCATTACGCCATCCTCAGGTGAAAAACACAACTAAAAACTGTTCTTTTAGGCGAAGCTATTTATATTATAAAAATGAAGTGAATAATGTATTAGTGGGGGATGTTAGAGAGAGAGGCGCAGATATAAGTATATCAAAACAAATGTAAGGGAAATCCCAAGTTAACAAATTTTTCGACCTTTCCAGTATTAAGAATAGCTTTGAAACATTTCAGCAATTCTTAAAGATAGTCTCAATATTTATCTGAATTACAATGTCGGACAAGTAATTGGAAAATCACATTTCCACCGATTCGCATAGAATTATCCGACATTTAATTGAACTGTAACTAAAAAAAAGTCGAGAAACATCAATCTAAAAATCTATAGTGTGATCCTAAATACATGATTCATATGAAACATATTTCGTAGCAGAAGATTGAGATCGTTTTAACCGCATATTATGCATAAAACTTGCGACGTATTGAAAAGATAGCAAAATGACCGGAGTTGTGTGTGTAGCCAGGAAGATGAATGTTGTGTCGATGCAATATGTGTGCAATGTTGGTTAGCTTTGCTGACTTTTGCAATAAAAGGTGCAAAAAAGAAAAAAAAACAAACCGTAGGTATATTAAAATAACTAATAATGTAACATATTGATATATGAACCTTCACTTGTGCATATCAAATTCTTGCATTCAGACCTAATATGTCACAGTCATTATGATATTACTTAATACCTAATGATACAGTGTGATTATAAAGTTACTTTATATGGTCTGAAAAGATGCTTCTCCACAAAACTCTCTTTCCGAATATTCTCTAGAGAGGGCACTTGCTTGAAAATGTGGGAAAATCCCATGGAAAATATATCAAGAATTTGAAAAAATTGTATAGTAGGGTTTTTTTTAAAGATTATAATCGGGGTTTACTTTTCTTGAGGTAGTTGGTCCGTAAAACGATTTTTCAAAGGATTTTAACGAAACTTCTCTAGACATTTATTTAGTTCAATACCAATAATACGAGTTTAACGAAAAAAAAACATTGACCGCCCCAATTTTGAGAAAAACGGTTTGAAAGTTTTATAATTTTAACACAGGCACTTATGGGAAAACTCTATATAAAATACAAAGTTACAAATCATATTTAATAACAAATAAAAATTATTCACTACGGCGTTTTTGAAATATAATTTATAAACATCATTTTAGAACGTTTTTACAACGCTTTTTCAGCAGTGCTTTTATATTGCTACAACATAAGCGAGCCAAAATTAAAAAAAACAAGTTGTAAATAAATATAAATAACTGAAGAATTTAATACGTAATTTAATTTTTGATAAAAGAAAATTTTTTTGCTGAGCTATACTTTTGTACCTGACTATCTCGCACCAAATACCTTAAACGCAATTTTTCTAACAATAAGATTTCCCTGAGTATTGACTGTAATTTGTATTCCAATCACTTATACTCAAGGTCATTTCGTCCCAAATTTTTATTTTGAGTCAAAAATAAATCAAAATACCCCAAACGTAAATCATTTCCAATGCAAAACAATACTTACCCGAAAAACCAAAAGTTAATATTCTTAATCATTACAAAAATCATTATTTATAAGGGTCGAAAACACTGTAACCAATCTGATATTACAAATTTGTAATCATCTTGTACGTATCACCACAAATAAATCAAATAAAACAAAAATTTGTATAAAATATTGTTTAATAAAAAAAAAACTTTAGATGAAATGAAAAAAAGAAGATCCACATGGTATATGCTGAATCCAGAACCATCTAACAAACCGTGGATGTCCATAAATTAATATACCTGATACTCAAAATGTTCTGAAATTGTATTATTTATACCCATATGTGTGATTTTTTGATATATCGTATATACATGATTTTATTACAGTAGTGTACAAAAATAATCAAATACCTACTCAAAAAGATGATTGTTTCTAAATGTTAGTTTTTATTGCATTTTCTTTGAGTAAATCATATCGTGAATGTCTTTATAAAATTTCATAAGAATCGGAGCGTTATTAAAAAAAGTTATGTGAATTTTAAAAGAGTGATTTTGAGTATCCGATTCTGGGCAGTATTGGGGTAGCTGCCGTTGTTAGATAACATTATTGCATACGCTTAAATGTGCCCGGGATTAGCCCTAGGATCAAGCTAAAAAAAATACAAGCGGATTCTTTTGCTTACAATATAAACTTGCATTCAAAACTTTAAACGCGGTTTTGTCAAAAACAGTAAGAAAAGAATGATTTTTGACAAATTTCAAATCAATCGATAGAGTAGTTTTTGAGAAATCATTCTCACCGCAAGCCACCACAAAAACAAAACAACGCACTATACACAGAGAGAAAATTCATATAAAATTACTGTGCTCAGCACTACAATCGACTTGTAAAAGGCGAACATATTCAATTTTGTACGGTAAAAATATAAAAATTATAGTCAATCATACAAAATTTAAAGGATAGAATGTTCTTTCCGTAATATTAGCTCCGTAAAATTTGTACAACAGCACAGTAAAAAGTTCCACTGCCAACAGTTTAATCAGTTTAATTGTTTTTCTTACAAAAATTACCATGCTCTCTTAAAATAGAAGAAAAGTAGAAAAGAAAAAAAGAAGCTAATAGTAAAAAGAAAGAAAGAGAAGGTATCAACGCTGTCACATCGCGAGGCAAGCTGCAGAAAGTATCAACACAATCATATATGAAGGTCAAATAGCAGAACTGTTGGTGTTGCGAGTAGCTGGTTAGCTGATGTGGTGTCGTGTGGTGTCGAATCAGTGTTCATTAGAATGTCTTGACGGATGATCATCGTTTAATTCATCATTTTGTTACTCCACTATCGTCAGTATTAGAATATATTGTTGCCAATTATTTTTGTATGGATCATAAAGAATCAAAGGTCGGAAAAGATCGGGTATCTTCGAAGTTTTTACAGGTACAGCCCAAGCAACATAAGGTTGCGGGTCAGACGCGCAAATGAAAGAGTACGACAACAAGAATTAAACTATAACATATATGCATAAGAGTGTGATAGAATTTGTGTTACCACATTAAATTTTACCATGCTATAATATATTTTTTACTTTGGTCGTCGATCGCGCACGCATTGTAAGAGAGCATGGTAATTTTTCTGAAATTTTATCTACAAAAATTATGATTTTTCTCTCCGTGTACCGTTGCCTGTTTCATTTATTTCACCCACTACTGTCCACACCCAAATAACTATTGTAACCATATCAACTTAAACAAAAAATTGATACTAATATACATACATACATATGTGAGGATGAAAAATATTAAACTGAAAGTCTGAACGCCTGACATAAAAGAAAAAAAAGTCCGGTGGAAAAAAAATGGAACTACAATTTTGTTTTTGTCTCTTATTACCAGTATCATATTTTTCTATCTTGTTTCAATCTAAAATAATATATAAAGAATTGGTCCCATAATTCACTATCAGTGTAAGTTGGCTACACAAAAAAAAGGTTACACGAGATGTGAATTTGTTCGTTGTATGTAGATATTATTTATATAATTTGTAGTGCCCAAAAAATTGCAATCGGATACGCAACTGACCGTTAATTTTGGGAAAAAAGACACACTTAACTGCTTTTTTGGCGGAACCAAGGGTGAAATAACTGTTCCTGTTAACTAATATCACTTTAAAGCGCCAAAAAAAGGTTATATTAGGGACATTTTTTTCTCTGTAGCCAATTTTGCAATCAACATAAATTTTTTCAAAGTATATAGTACGTGACTTTAGGTATCATAAAAAAAATTTATTTCCAGCTTAGAAGACAAAATGATGGCCCGGGCACAGATACAACGATTTTTTTTTCAAAGAGGTCTGGAGGTGTTAAACTTCAGAAAAATTTGAAAGTCGATAAAAAATCAACCTTATAATTGTTTCATAAAAAATTTATTTATCAACTAATTTCAAAAATCCTTCTCACCAGCCTATATAATTTATCCAAGAAGCTGCTGGTAAAATTTCAGGTCAATCGTTTAAAAATTGCTGGAATTATCTCGAATACCGTTTTGGAAAATATAGCTTCGAGAAAGATGCGTGACGTAATGTTTGTCATTAGTGCCATCTGTGAGGCATTTATGGAAGTGTAACTGACCTGTAATGAAAAAACTTTTCGACCAAACTGAAAGACTACAAATTGCTACGTCTAGCGAAACGGCATTTCCAAACGTTTTCGAAGGCTTGAAGTCGTTTTCAATTTCCCAGGTATAATTCTTTTGAAAAATTGTCATTATTTAAATTAATATACGTAATTTAAGTCGATAAAAAAAGAAAAACTTTTTCCCAAAGTGATTTTATGTGGTTCTTATTCTATTTTTGAGTTTTTATTGTCACAAATTTTAAAAGAAGTGTGTTAATAAGAAAATATTCGATAACTGCGCCTTAAGGTACCATCACAGAGTGATCGGCCGAAAAATAGTCAATTTTCACAATTTTTTTTTTTTTTTCGGATGGATAGGATGGGGGAATGGGGATTTATTTATTTTTTATAATTATTATAATTTTTTGTAAAAAAAAGTGTCTTTAATCTTTCCGGATGAAAATTGCGGCCGCAATCGTGGGCACCAATATCCGCCCCTTTTTAAAGACACTTTTTTCAAAAAATTATAATAGTTATAAAAACTGTAAATAAAAATGAATAAAAAAATTTTGTATCGTTAAATAAGGGTATTAATCGTAAGTGAAAATTCATCCTCATTCCCCCATCCTATACCTATCCGAACAAAATTGTGAAAATTGATCATTTTTCGGTCGATCACACTGTGATGGTACCTTAGCGGGACGGACTTTAAGACATTCTTAATTTATCTTTCTCCTTTCTTAAATTTTATGTTAATGATAAGATAAATACTCGTTCTCTAAGCATGCCAAAACTACGTCAAATTTACAAATTTTGAAAATCTCCATTTCCAAGTGGTAAAATCGCATTGGAAAATATCACCAGAATCTTCGTCTACAAACAATCATTTTTATCCGTAATTTTTGCACCGTTTAAACTCTGTGCCGTTGCGGGTAATTCAAAAATAAAATTTCGACATTAATTTATATGCTTTTAATATTACTATTAACTCATTTATTTGCACTTGACTTGCAAATAAAAAGGTACACCGCGCGCGTTGAACAAAGACAGACAAACAGACAAACAGACCGAATCAACTGCATATAATGAATGATTAATATGCACAAAGTATTAGCGATCAATTGTAAATAGAAGCGACAGAGAGACAGAGATTGAGAAAGAGAGAGGGGGGAGAGAAAGATGCAAAAAACTACAAAAACAAATGACTTATGTGGGTACTCTTTTTTTTAAGGTGATACATGAGTTTTTTATAAAGACGAATTGCTTGTAAATACGATACGTTTTTTTATTTTTTTTTTCTGGTTTTTTCGCTTGTACGTTGTGGTTGGCCAGAAAAAAGGAATTTATCTAAAAAGACATGAAGAATATTATTGTGACTCTGTAGGCATAGATAATTTATTAGTGTTCAATGTAGTTCTTAAATAATATCACATTGAGTGTCAGGAAATTTATGCATGGTTCGACAATCGAAAGCGGATTACGAAAAATAGAACGGTTCAAAACAGAAGTTTTCCTTCTGTTAGTTTTATCATACGCAAACGAAGGTATAGTGTATAGACTGAGTATATCAATGTATAAATGATGCTTTAAGGTACGCTCAAGATACGCTCAACCAGTAGCTACTTTGTAATCAGTACAATAACCGTGGAATCCGACAAATTATGTACCTACTGTAATGAATGTGGTCCTGTTTACTGAATACTAGACAGCACACTACTTACTTCAGCGAAATATCCTACAAACTGACTTTATGCACCGTCTATTTACTATAATGGTGTTTATTGGTTTATGGGTTTTACAAACGTATCTAATTTTGATAAAATTGAAAAGAATGTCTTTGAAAATCTATAATTCACTTTCAGTTACATCAACTTATCACTTTACTTGCGGTTCTTAAGGGGGACCACCAGTGTGACCGTCTGAAAAAAGGTGATTTTTGGGAATTTTTTTAGAGAAAACTACTATATGGAATGTTTTAATATTTTCAGGATATATTCGTTGATATATAATAGATTCATGATAAAAATTTGGACCAAAAAATTCAAAATTCAGTGAGTTATTCGAGATCTCCTAAGGTTCCAAAAAAAAAAGTTCTCTCACTGCTGCAGTGATAGCGGCCTTCAAACTGCCTGAAATCGAAAAAACCAAAAAGCCTATTAAACTAGAAGGTATGGTCCGTGTCGTGAACCTCAATCAAAAAATAAAATTGAAAAACAAATTGGTGGAGTTTTTAAAAAAAATTTTGTTCGAAAATTTGATGGTTTTTGGCTTGCGAAAATCACATTTTTTATTCGATCGGAAAACTGGAGGTTCATGGTACGAAGAAATATATATAAAAGAAGCTGAAATAAGAATCGAATCGATCAAATGATTTGTCTTCGAGTTATAACTGCAGCAAATTTGAAAAATGTAGTTTTTCTTTATCTTACCTTTCAGTTTTAATCACTGAGAATTTTTATTAAAATCATTTACGATATACTCACTATAACGATCATAGTAAAACTAGATGAGTCGTTTAATTGTGCCAGAGTCTAGTTTCTCCGCAACATGTGACTGACAGCCACGTCCAGAAACTCCCGAACTATCAACCTTCATACATTTTCCAATACCTCAAAGTTAACAACGAAAATCAGAATCCACTCTTCGGATGGCTGTAACTCAAAAACTACTTGAGATATGGACTTGAAATTTTAGTATGTTATTTTTAAAGGTATAGACTATCGAAACATGCAATTCAATTTTTTTGAAAACGTCACACTAGTGGTCCCCCTTAAGGTAATGAAAAATTTTAGTAAACCTGATGACGTCATTACAATCAAAATATTTTTTGATTAGTTGAAGTAGAGTAATTTCGCTGTCAACTTTTCATCTTTTCAATCAACATGACGGAATTTTTTTCAAAAATATGACTGACTTGACGGTAGTCTTTTTTAGATAGTTCTACAGGGTCCACAGTGCCTAATTTTGAAAAAAATAAAAGGTACCTACATTTTTAAGAATTACATCCTTATAATTCATTTCCGCTATTTACAGCTTTTAAGGCACCAAAAACTTTTAGTAGGTAACGTTGATGATGTCAGCAAAATCAAAAAAAATTCTTTTTTCTGAAATCAAGCGTTATAAAAGCGATCTGACTTTGAACCCTTGATTGAATTATGGTAACCTACGTGTGATCTTAGAAATTTTTGCCGGGTTAGACTCTAGCCCACTTAACATCCCTGTAAATACACCGTTGAGCATATATAGTGATGAAATAAAAGGTAAAAATTTAACCTCAACTAAAATGTAATTTGATCGAAAATATTAATAAAGCAAAACATTTAACATCTATTTAATGATCTGAACCTGTAAGAGGCATCTGATATAAATAACATTATATAAAATACCAAAAATTTAAACTCCAAAAAAATTAATGATTTATTGAAAATATTTCACTTTTCGAATATTTATTTCTATACGGCCATTAATTTTGAATCAAAAATTAAGCGTACAACAACATTTTGATTCTGGAATTTTTCTTCTTTTTTTTTAACTATCTTTCTCTCTTTCTTACATGTATGTTTAAGTATAATGCATTTGTTTATTAGTGTCGTCTACGTGACATTAATTTAAATGTTTATCTTTCGCCTACAATAAATAATTGACAATATTTTTTTTTTATTTTCGAAAATTTCCAAAATTAAAATTTCCGTTTGAAAAATCCGCACTGAATCACATAAAATACGAACTGAATCAATATTTTATAAATAGAAATTTGAAATAATTTACAAAATTGTGATTGTTTTAGACGATCCAATTTTACTCTCTAAAAGTTGCTGAGAAATTTACTTAGAAAAGTATAATTCGTAGTTCTGAGTATTTGTTTAATTATTTTTTTTTTTTGTATCTTTTTAATCGAATTTTCTTCGAAAAATTAGACTTTAAATATTTACTTGATGTTTACTACGTATTTAAAATTAAATTGTTATTGGAACATCTACGATTCGAACTGGCAGCATCTATGTATTTATTAAATATATAGCTCTTTAAGAACGTTCGTGCGTCAAACCTAATAGTAGATAAAAATTTTAATTTTAGAGAATTGACAAGTTCAATTACATAGTTATCTTCCCTCAAAGATTTTACGGCCTTCATAGATCATTTCTTAAAGTAATTGACGATTAAAAATTAAATTTTTAATACAGAGCTATTAGGAAAAAATATTCTAAATAGCATTTTTTCAATTTAAAAATTATAGTAAGTATATTATAAGAGTAGATACCATAATAAAAAAATGTTTAAAAATATTTTTTGAAATATACAATTTATATAATTGCACAAAAAAAGTCGTGTTGACGAACGTTAAATTGAAATATTAATTATTGAAATTAATATTCGGGTAGATTTTGATGTGTAAACGCACATAATATACATACAAGGTCAAATCAGACCCATAAATCCCATCGGGTGGGGTATACGGCTAGTAACTAATGATTTAGCTGTATCTATATGTATTAAGGTTGAGCTGTATTTTAAAATTCGTTTTCAAATTGGATCGTCTTTAACAATCTTTATCACATTAATTTCCCAATAACAGATAAATAATTCAAATATATTAATTTTTGAAATTCGAAATAGCTAAGTAAGTAAAAAAAAAATAAGATGTAAAACGACTCAACTATAAACTAGTAATCTAGTGCAATATACAATACTACAACAGACTAAGATGTTTATTCGGAGTGGGACGATGAATCAGCAGCCACTGACATAAATATAAAATTTTTTTGAGCTTGCACGGACGAACTCAACAAAGTTGAGGGGAGTGCGCGGTGAGTGTGTGACCAACCAATCTAACGCATTCATAAGTCACTAACACATTAATAACAAATACATAAATCCATTCTTGATAGGAAATGCACGGGAGTGCCAACTTTTAAACTGTCTTCAAGATTCAATTAAAAACTATACAACAAAAACTACAAAATATAACTAAAGTTGTAAATAGCTGAAATATTTTTATTATTTGTTATATAGTTTTTCGGGCAAAAATATGTATAGTAAGTAAAAATTTTTTCTGAAATAAAAATTTAATTGTAAGTATTTTGTTCCATTAAGAAAAAATCGTTAAATTTATTTTATTAAATGGAAGTTGTTTGTATTTTTATATATTCAGTTTTCTCGGTAAGTATGTATACAATGTTGTTCAAAAAATTAACACCCACGAAAAGAAATCCTTAGTAGATGGGAGGAAAGATTTTCTATTGGGTATTAAGGTACCATCACAGTGTGATCGGCCGAAAAATAGTCAATTTTCGCAAATTTTTCTCGGATGGATAGGATGGGGAATGGGCATGAATTTTCTTTTACGATTAATACCACTAATTAACAATTCAAAAATATTTTTTCGTTTTTATTTATTTTTTATAATTATCATAATTTTTTGAAAAAAACCTCTTTAAAAAAAGGAGGCGAAAATTGGTGCCCACGATTGTGGTCGCAGTTTTCATTTGGAAAAGAAAAAATCAAATAGATTATCAATCTGTAGGTAAGCCGCTATGTACCTATGGAAGCATTTTTTTTTAAATCTTCCTATTTTGTTACACGAAAAACTTTTTATTCGAACCGCCGCCATTTTTTCAAATTTCAAAAAAAACCTCCATAAGTACATAGCGATTTACCTATACAGACTGATAATCTATTTAATTTTTTTCAGATGAAAAGTGGGGCCGCAATCGTGGGCACAAATAGCCGCCCTTTTTTAAAGACACTTTTTTCAAAAAATTATGATAATTATAAAAAAAAATTATAAAAAATAAATAAAAATGAATAAAAAAAAATATTTTTGTATTGTTAAATAGTGGTATTAATCGTAAAAAAAATTCATCACCATCCCCCCTTCCTATCTATCCCGAAAAAGTTGCGAAAATTGACTTATTTTTGGCCGATCACACAGTGATGGTGCCTTAAAACGCCAAGAACTCTATTTTTATTACACACAAAAATTCAGTATCATCCGTAAAAATGACCTTTTTAGGATTTGGTATCTAAAACATAAAAAAAGAAATCCTAATGGTGAGCCATCCGTCCTTCTGTATGTCACGACAATTTTTTTCAGCAAATACTAGTGAAATCGTACTGAAACTTAGTATAATGGTAGAAGTCGTTTGGCTTCATCTATATCGAAAAGAAGTATAAAATTGGGAAGTAGGAATTTACATGATTGACACCTAATACAAGTGGCTTTCATACAAAATTTGCGAGAAACGACAGTTTTCCAGATTTCCGATGTTTCTAAAGCTAAAATTTTGATTTTGATGGGGTTAATAGCAATAGATAGGTACCTACACGGAGAGAAAATTCCTATAAAAATTACTGTGCTCATACTACAATCGACGTGTAACAGGCGAACATATCCAATTTTACCGTACAAAAATTGGATATGTTCGCCTGTTACACGTCGATTGTAGTATGAGCACAGTAATTTTTATAGTAATTTTCTCTCCGTGTATTGAATTAAAAGATTTTCAAAAAACTACCTTTTTTAAACGGGGTAATAGTTGCTGAAAAAAAAAAAATAATTTTAATAATAAGGGATAATGCAGCAACAGACAATATATTTACTAATATTTCCGTACAATATGGAACAAATGCGTGCATTTTTCAATTATTACAAACAAATTTTGATAAATTTTGATACGAGCCCGATTCGCTTTTGGTCGATCTTTTTTATAAATAACAATTAATATTGCGAAAAATGGTGACAGCGCTACAAAATTCGGTGAATATACAAAAATACTATAAATTTAGAAAACTCATCGTTTAACTAATAGAACAATTTTTTGAACAACATGGTAGATATACATATTTTACGGGGACTCAAGTTATATTTTCTGTAATTATAAGTTATTATGTTTTTGTGCCAAATATTATTGAAACACAAAATGAATGTTGGTACGCGTGAACGTATTTTAATGTGAATTTACGCGTTCAGCTAACTTGACAGCTCAAATACACTCATTGCCGGCCTGCCTGCCTGCCGCTCCCCCTGCCCCTGACTACCGCAACTGACTCGGGCCACCAGATAACTTACCGTATTCGCAACTCATTGCGTATATATTAAGGTAGTTCTATCGGGGAAATAGTTTTCTTATTAGGAAAATTTTTAAATTTTGTATAGGGGACAAGTGGTATGAAAGGGACACTTATTGAAAAGGACAATTCAAATTACGCGCTAAATGCAAATCCCGCCAAATCAAACATGTTTGTTCCTGACTTCAAGCTACTGTAATTTCAAACATGGTAATGCTGTGCTTGTAAATTTTTTTATGTTCCAAAGTAATTTTTTTTTTTAATTTTTCGGAACGTTTTCCGATATTTCGTAAATATTTTTTGAAATGTTTGTAATTATATACAATTAGTTATTCTTTCAACTAGAGGAAAACAACAGATCAGATATCTTTTAAATAAAATTGTAGATTTAGAGGTTAAATTTTTAATTTGGGTATGATATTTATTTATGAAAGGGACAGAGGAAACAGTCATGAAAAGGACTACCTTAAGACTAATGATTTCAAATAAGTTTTATTTGAATATCCACATGTTACAATTTTTTTTCTATTATCGTATTTTCTTAGTGTTAATAATTAATTTTTTTTTAATTTTCTTCTTGTTTAAAATTTTCGAATAAAAATAATCAAATGAAAAACAATGATTTTAATTTATCGATTACTAAAACCACGCAATTAATAATCATCGATTACTGAAATCATTTCGTTATTCCCATTATTGAATCAAATTTATTAATATGCAAGTTCAGTAAGAAGACCTGCGCAATAGTATGAACCGTATGTCACAGGTACATAAGGTGGAAATTTGAGCAACATGAGTGATATTTAGTATTGTCCCTTTCATAAATTATCATGTCCCGTTCAGTACAGTTTATTGATGAAAGGGACAAAATGCACTTTTTTAAAAACTGAGAAAAAATTGCGACTAATAACAAAGAAATGTGCATTATTGAATTTTATTTCAAGAGTAAGATAACTGAAGTTTCTAATTCCGTTCGTAACTATTTAATTTATTATCTTGTTTATTTATTTGAACGCTTGAAACAAAAACATCCCTTTCAGCCACTTCTCCCCTACATATTTTTAAGTTTTGATGGAAAGTGTGCGTGAAAATTCGAAAAATTTTGTCAATGAGCACATCAACAAAAGCTCTACGCAATTTGAAATCAATTCGTTTAGTTTTTGAGGTAATACAAAAAAAAAACTATGCAAAAATGTTATTTTAGTATTATTTTGTTCACAACTTATATGTATAACTACTAAAGTTTATTTGCTTACGTAGCATGGAAAAAAATAAGAACAAAATTATCACTCTAACACTGATGTTGATTAATTCACAACTTTATATATCTACACATCTCAAATAGTACTACCTTAACCTTTAGCTACACTTATACGTATCTTATACATAAAAATTGGGCATACTTTTTATATTACTTTACGTTTATTAAATAGTTTTCATGTAACTATTTTGAATTTTTGATTAATTTTATTTACTTTGTATCAAAAAGTATATTTATAAAATTTTATTTTCAAAATTTATTGTCCCCATTTTGTTTATCTAATGTAAACTTATACCGTCATAAAGTTTTCGTTAATGATTTTCTTGGAATAAATCGAATCATTTTTTACTTTTATAGTCGATTTTCATACATTTCCTTAAATATTCGATCATATAAAATAGATTAATCTTTTCCATGCCGAATAAAAATATCTTGTAAAAGAGAGAATGTGTAAACATAAAAAAGAACAGAAAATTGTTGAAGGTCAAACCACCTTGGCAGAATTTTTTGTCAACAAGAATGCGAACTGACCTCTTAGTACACTATAAATCCAGTTATGTTAAGACATTGAATAAATAATATAAACAACTTTCCCATATTATTCTAAATATCTAAATATTAAATTATTCACAATATTGTTTTTCATTATTATTATTTCATGTTAAAGCATGTTCGACCACTAGAAAAATATCAATTTACCTTCTATTTAACGTTTACTGGAAAAAAATTTGTATTAGAAAAGTAACCCTAGCGTGAATTTTTAGTGTACCACTAATTTAATTTTATTATGGAACTGAAAAACAATATTTTTCAATCTAAACAATTCAGTTGATACTTAAATAAAAATGTCAAAATTATTAGATTTATGACTTTCGAAAGATAATGTTGTCCTTTATTGTCAGATATATTTCTCTCTTTGTTTCCTTTGGCATGTTAACATGCCAATGGCACTGAATCGGTTAACTTTGGTCCCAATAGCTTGTTCTTTATATATACCATTTTGAAAATTTATCTAAATTCCAAAATATGATCAATTCCTAATCTCCTCGCTGTTTGGGTGAACAGAAACTAAATATGAAATACAAACTCACCTACCTAAACCAAAAATTCATAATTTCATTTTAAGAATCTTTTATTAGCTATTAAGATAACAGTTTAAACTACAAAAACCAAAAATTAAAAATTTTACTCTTTTTTTTTTTGCAAAAGTGATTATTCATAACACCTCAAATCCCATCGTTTGTTGTGTTTGGGATAACATTCACATCTGTCCCAAATACGCTTTCTGAGTTCATGTATCACTGCAGCTTGACAATCGTCTCGTCTTCGAAATTCTACAAAGAAATTCTAAGATTATAATAATTATAATCTACAAAATGTCAATGAATTTGATTATAAAAATTCTTTCAACTTACGTGCATTAATACTGATAAATATCAGTAAATTGAAAAATAACAATAAACACAAAATGTTCATTTTGTAAAA
Source organism: Brachynemurus nebulosus (assembly GCA_035578155.1). Classification (NCBI taxonomy): domain Eukaryota; kingdom Metazoa; phylum Arthropoda; class Insecta; order Neuroptera; family Myrmeleontidae; genus Brachynemurus; species Brachynemurus nebulosus. Next base: position 4,745,480 of record JAPWDM010000009.1, on the reverse strand, counting down.
TAAATTGTGTTACTTTCCGATTTTTTTCTTTTTCTGAATAAGATTTAAGAACAGAATCTATCACAGTGGTTTAAATACTTTTTTGTTATCGATAATTTTTTTATGTAAATACAACTAATTAATGTAAAATGCAATAAAATTACAATTAGAGCACTGATAACATAAGAAACCAAGTCTTAAAGAAGGAAAACACATGTAATTACTAGAGTTACAGCGACTATCAGGCGAACAACGAATATTGCATTGGATATCGAAAACTCAAATAAATTAAGAACAGAAAATTTACAAAAATTACACAATCGGAAATCATTCTCAAAAAATGTTTTCGATTCTCCTAGTTTTAACATTTCTTATTTTTCAATACAGTGATCGATACTTGAAGAATATTCGCCAAATACTTATTCGGTATTCGCTGAGAAATTCGCTATTCGTTACATCGCTACTAATTATGTTCGGGGTAAGAATGATTGCTTCTAAGCCGTGCCTAAGTAAAAAAGAAAATTTTATTCAAGGTACGGCCATAAAAATCGAAATTAATTGACAGTTCTAAGAATTACATTTAGTGATAATTCAAGAATTTTTATTTCATTAATCAGTGTATATTACGTGTTATGTACTAATGAATTTAAGGGGAGATTCGCCTCAAAAAAAAAAACATCAAAAATCGACCTTTATTATTATTTTTTTTAAATATACAAATAAATATTTTATTAAAAAACTAAATATACAACTTTGTTTCTACATGTCTTGACATTACAAAAAAAAAATTATAAATAGAGTATAAATGGCTTTGAATTCGACACTGCGAGATTTTTCCACCTTGATGGTTCCTCGTGTTCTGTAATCCCCACTGAACCAAAACCAAAAAATCAAGAATTTTCCGAAAACATACATATACATCGCAATTTGAGAATAAATTTTTAAAAATCACCGTTTTTTCTCGCCGCCTATAAACAGCCGCCACTTTGAAAATATATTACGGAACCAAAAGATCCTAGTTCCTGCCACCAAAATGACAGTATCGAGGAATAATATGCACACTGATTTATGTCGATATCTTAAATACATTTCGAGATACTTGAGAAACCATGTCAAGAAACTCACTTTCGAGAAAAAAGTATTTAAACTTTTTTTTTAGTGTGATTTTAAATTTTTTTAAAATAAAATTTTAGAAGAATACTTCTAACACCTTAAAAAACATAATCATGAAGAAAAAAAAATCGATTTTTTTTTAGTAAATCTTCCCTTAAATACATTTTTTTTTAAATTTGCAATATCATAAAGGCTTTCTTAATTTGAGAGTTAAATCCGCCCGGAGAGTTGAGATTTCTTTTACCATTTTTTTAAAAATGGAAAAGTTATCCCAAATTATTATGAAAGCTTGATGGGTACATTAAAAAAAAATATTTCGAAATATCTATTTTAACTAATTCATTAATAGCTATGACTTAATTCATTAATAACTGTGACGTCACTGTAGAAACAAATATTGTTTATTTATATTTGAAACATATTTTACAACATCTCCTATAAAGTATCTACAAAAAGCAAGCCATTTTGTCATTTTGATACTATCATAGGCAACTAACTACTTCAGAATAGCAACAAAAAATAGTATATTGTGCGGGAAATTGTCGATTGCCCACGAAAGCGAAGTTGAGCGCACTCACTACGTTCGTGCGCTCATTTGCTTGAGTGGGGCAATCGACAATCCCGCACCAGTTGCACATACTATTTTTTATTATGAATTTCACATACTTTTTTCTATTATTATCACTATTTTTGACATTTTTATTACTTTTTAAAATAATTTTTTAAATGTTCATTTTTTTTTCTGAATTAATTATCGTTCAAATTACTTTGTTGGTGGTTTCTATAGAAATAATTATGAAATATTTATTAAGTGAAAAATTAAGAGGCGGCTTTGCGTGTTTTATTGTCAATTTGCGTGTGGAAAGTTATTTTCCACACGCAAAAAAGTATGCGGGAAGAGTACAGTGGGCAAACAGCTATTTTGCGTACAGAAATGTGTGCGCCAAGCTAGTACTTCTCCCGCATGAGTAATAAAAAATATTTTTCTAACATTTGATTTAACAATCCCGTATACAAAACCAATTATAATTATCGTTATCTTGCAGTGTCTGTTACAAACATTACCTACAATTTTACTGAGGTAGGTAGGTAATAGCCAATTAAAATCCAGTGTAATTTTACAAATTATGGAATTGTCATACAACCACTTACAATGTACTCATGTTTTCACTTTTATTTACAATAATATTTATGATTAATTCGCAGCAAGCATACCTTCTTGTTAATATAATTTACATTGTTATAATAAAACGGACAAATATACCGCGCCAAGTTCTGTAATAATCGCAGCCAACTTGACCAACAAACAATACAAAAAAAAAAAAATATTACAAATATCATATTGTGAAGCATACTTTGTTTACACCGCGTTTAAAACACAAACGAGCAGTCTACCCAGCACAATTAGCATTGCAACACAAATACAGGATATCTGTAACGAATATGTGCAATTATAGTAAATATCTTACAATATCAGTGACGGATTCAGATATAAATTCGATTCGAGTCCAGTGCACCAGTTTTACTTTCAAATAAACCGCCACTGTTGATGCTTAATATATTCTAAAAGTGCCTATATCGGTCGGTATAAAAGTTAGAGTCTGTTTGAGCTCTGTTTGAGAATATTTGAGCTCGCCGTGCCCCACTCAAATATTATCCGTAGCTGTGACACTGTTTTCCGTTTCTTAAATTAGGCTTTTATAATAGTAGGTACAAATCTTATACTGTTGAACATTTATCACGAATATAATTGCAGTTCCGTCTGATTCAATCTAACTAACATAAATTTGTAAAATAAATACTGGAATACTTGACAACACATTTTGATCATATTATAGTGTCCTTGTACAGAATGTTACAGGTTTGTCCAAACATATTTCGTGACATAAAAATGGAGCGGAATTAGCGATCACAATAAAATCCTAATCTTTATTTAAAAAGTTCAAGTTTTTACGTAAAGCAAAAGTGTAATATTCAAATGGAAAGAGCTATCTTTAAAGTTAGCTGTAACAATAAATATTTTTTTATATGCTATATAAGCAACGTTAGTGTCATTTTAATTTTTCGTATTTATAAATTAATAAAAGTTTTTGGGGGTTTTCTGGCTTCGAGAGATTTTTGATTATAATATTTCGAATATTTCAACGAAAAAATATTTGAAATCACGGAAAGAATGCTCGAAATGACAAATGTCATTCGAGTAGCTCCGTGGGAGCTCGATTCGCTCCGCTTTAGTAGTAGACATTTATTTAGCGAATTTCGTCAAGGTAAATTTAACTATTACAACGAATAGCATTGCGAAAGCTGAGGAAAATAACCAAAATTAATATTTTGGTTATATTGCTAGAAGCTGCTAATATCATTCTAGAAGCTGCTATCTATATTTGTAGAAGCTACAGATATCATTCGCTAAAATTTATATATAGCTACACTGGAAAACGTTGCATAAATTCCTCAGACCAAGTTTTAGAGTTTCTGAACCAAAAAATGAACTTCTTTCCCAAATTTTAAAAAATATTTGTAAATTTCATATTCGTAAGGGGCAGAAAAATTGCAAAAAATAGATTTTTGGACTGTTATTCTACGCAAACTGGTCTTCGAAATAATTAAAAATACATGGGGATTTTTGTCAGATATTATTTACGACTAACTTCGACAGTCGTTTGTTTTTCTTAATTTTCTAATCACTTTGTAGTGGCATTTTCACTAAGTTGATGACCTTGTAGCTAAAAAAATGATGTTGGTGATGATTAATCTATGTAATAAGAATGCTTGCAAAGGTTTTTATTATCCAAAAATATAATGAAAATCTCTGTGACACCCTGTATCTATGCACGTACAATGAATACTGAATGCATATAATTAAAGTAAAAACTGAAAGATCGAATTCTAAGAACGCGCTTAAGAAACAAAAACCTACCGATAAAAAAGGATAATAAATATGAGATTTGTTGGTGCGGAGATGAAGGGTTAGAACAAGGTAAGGCTATATGAAATATGTCACCAAAGGTACCTGGCTGGAAAAAATAAAATTCAGAGGAAGAAAAAATGATTTAAAATGGTCAATATTCACCTCATATATTATTTGAACGTCCAATGGCTCACGTCCAATGAAATTCAATATTATGATTCCAACATTTTTATAGAAAGAGAAAAATTTAAGGTGTCTTAGATGTCGTTTATTATTGCCTGTTAAGTCAATTTGTTGCCTTTTTTTGAAAGATTTATTGAACTTGAAATTCTCAACTTTAAACATGATATTGTAAGTCATTTCTGGCCTCGCTCGCTGGTGTGTGTGTGTGTGTTTTTCTCTGTTTTAAAGAAATCTTACTGATTTATTGTTTCAAAGATAAGTCGTCTTTACCGAGAACAACATAAATATAAAATTAATTTAAAAAATGTTAATATAGGTACATACATATGTTATACATGGTATTTTAAAATTAATGGCTACAGTAACAATCGTTATATAAGTACAGTAAAGTTCCGATTTCCGGACATTTGCAGTCGGTCCTGTACAAAGTGGAAAATGAGAGAAATATCGATCATTCCTAGTGATGAGCAAAATTAGTCTTGGTCTTGCAGCCTTGTCTTGGTCTTGCCTTTTTACAAGACCAAGAACAAGACAAAGACTACACGGAGAGAAAATTCCTATAAAAATTACTGTGCTCATACTACAATCGAAGTGTAACAGGCGAACATATCCAATTTTTGTACGGTAAAATTATAAAAATTATAGTTATATTATTGTAATTTTTATAATTTTATCGTAGAAAAATTGGATATGTTCGCCTGTTACACGTCGATTGTAGTATGGGCACAGTAATTTTTATACAAATTTTCTCTCCGTATATGTATTACCAAGCGCAAAACCAAGACCAAGACTATAAGTATGGCTGCAAGACCAATACCAAGACTCCAGTGAGCAAGACCAAGACAATAGCAAGAAAAAAGCAAGACTCTTGCTAAATTATATAGTTTAAAAGTATAATTAATACCGTAAAGAGAGAAAATTCTGATTTTACAAGGAAAAAATTCGCTAATAAAAAAATTCAAGAAATTGCAAGATTCTTTAGCAATACCAAGACTGCATTTTGCAAGACCAAGAACAAGACCAAGACTCAAACTGCACTCGCAAGACCAAGATCAAGATTCTTAATGCAAGAACAAGACCAAGACCAATTCTTGGTCTTGCATTTGCTCATCACCATTCAATTGATGCTGAGAAAAAACCACTAAACAAAGTAAAAGAAATTTCGAATTATACTTTTTTACGATTTTTACCGCATTAAAAAACTTTTTAGGTACTTAATGACGTCATTATGTTAACCCTTGCGGTAACAGTATTGTTTTTGTTCAACTTTTCCTCCTTAGCTCAGAGATTTTTGGCAACAATATGGACGTTAGTTTCATATTCGACCGGTAGATCCTGATAGGTGTCTCCCAAATGTCTCAAAATAAGTTGTTCTAGTGAAAAGGTTAACCCCATAATGACCCAATATGGTAAAAACCCAATTAATTAATTATAATACCTACCTTTTTTGTGTTGATAATAGACAGTGTATATGGGAAAAATCGAAAAATAGTGTTCAAATACACCTAGTTTTCATAATTTGGGACTGGAAGGGTTAAAAAATTCCTTTTTCGGAAACCGAGCTTTATGGAAGTGATCAGAATGAGAGTAACTGGTTAAATTAGGGTGATTTGGATACGAATTTGTCAGTCTTATTGTCAAAATAACGAAATTTCTTTTAGAAGTATGACTGACACGATAGAAATTTTTTTCCAAATAGTTCTACATTGCTAATTTTTGGTACAAGTGAAAAAAAGACTCATTCGGTCATTTTGTGTTGGGTTCTTAACACTTTGGAAAATTTTTGCTAGCCTGATGACTCCTTCAAATGAAAAATATTTTGTTTTTCAAATCAAGCTTAAATTTGAATAATTTTGGTGTGAACTTCTCGTTTTTACGACTGAAACTTCAGCTAGCTAAATTAATTTGCAATGACATTACAATAGACACACTTCTTAGTGGTTTTTTAATAAAAAATAAAATAAAATCATGTATTGAACACTATTGGAACTTAACCAAAAAAAAAATAATACTATACAGGTGCTTCAAAATACGAAAGATTGGAATTCAAAAATTCCCAAAAATTCCAATCGTGTACACAACACAGATCGGTTCAATGAATTATGTTTTCGTTTAAAAGCCATGTATCTTTATTGTTTTACAAAAAGGACAATCACAGATCCTTACCGCACCGCACGCCTTATCGATCTGTTAGATCAAATTTATATTTTGGATCCATAGCATTTGTTCGATAGATAAATAAAAAAAAAAAAAACTAAAAACAGATGTATTTTATATACATACATACCTACAAAAAATTTAAACCCGAAATTGTGAACGGCTGTCATTTTAACCACAATAGATCGTAAACCTGCATTAAGGTCTTTATACGGTTAATTTATTGATTAGGCTAATAACAATTTATTTTACAAAAAACGCGAGACGACATTTTTACAAATTTGATTTTTTCGGATAATTTATAATTTATGTTTCGATAAAAATTTGAGGAACTTTTGGTGCATGTCACAGCAGTTTTAGAATTTGTACACGTAAGATGACGGAGACATTAAGGGGTTGGGTGGGTTTCAGAGGTTCAAAAAAAGGGTATTTTTATTATTTTTCTTTTAATATATTTTATTTAAACAATTCAGCATATCAAAGATACATATTTAAGTAGTATTTTGTGAAATTTTTATTTGAAAATTCCGAAAACTCATCTCCCTTGGTAGTTGGTACCTCATCTCCCTCGACGTCTCAAAACCAAATGCTCTTGCCGTGGACAGCATAACTCATTATTGGTTTATTTAAAATCGAAAAACCAAAAATATTTCGTTAGTATACATGAATATATCTCGTTATTGGACGAAGGAAAAAAAATTAAAATTTGAAATTTTGACAGACTTTGAACAAAAAAACACATTTTTTGGACAAATTTTCGCCATATATTGACTCAAAAAAATTAGTTGTAATAAAAATAAAAAAAAAATCCTTCGTTCAATGACTAGATAATGTTATTTCAAAGATGTGTACAAAATTTGAACAAAATTGCTTCCTAACTTTTCGAGAAATCATGTCGACTGACTTAAAAAATTGAGTTTTGAGATAAACGCGTTTTAAATTTACTGCGCTGCACTGACGTGGCCTGATGGGCGGAACTTTCGAAGAGTCTATCTCTTAGAATTTTACTCGGATCGATTTGAAATTTTAGGAGAATATTTTAAACATATTTAAAAAAAAATAATGGATTTTTTGAAATTTTCAAACCCACCTAACCCCTTAAGCTACCATCACAGTGTGATTGGTCGAAAAAATAAACAATTTTCGCGATTTTTTCGGATGGATAAGATGGGGGAATGGGGATGATTTTTTTTTTACGACTACTACCACTATTTAACAATGCAAAAATATTTTTTTTTCATTTTTTTTGTAGTTTAATAATTTTTAGAAAAAAGTGTTTTTAAAAAAAGGGCGAATATTCATCCGTAAAAAAATGTAGGTAAGCCGCTATATATGGGAGCTTTTTTTGAAATCTTTCTATTTTTCGACACGGAAAACTATAAAAAATTTTGTAATTTTTATTCAAACGGCCGCCATTATTTCAAATTTCAAAAAAACGCTCCCACAGGTACATGGCGCTCCCACAGGTACATTACCCCTAAATTGACAAATATTTGATTTTTTTTCCAAATGAAAACTGCGGCCGCAATCGTGGGCACCAATATCTGCCCTTTTTTAAAGACATTTTTTCCAAAAAATTATAATAATTATAAAAAATAAATAAAATCGAAAATAAAAAATATTTTTGCATTGTTAAATGGCGGTCACTTTGGTCACTTTGTTAGAAGTTTCCCTTCTAATCTGTTCCTTTGTTGATACAAATACTGCCCAGCTTTTGAAAAAAGTCTCTCTGAAGCTGTTGAAGGTGCTGTGAAACACAAATATTTAATGGCAATTTTTTTCAAGTTTGGATAAGTGGATTCTAGAACTTGCCATAAAAGTAATGGATCTTGTTTTAAATCAGCTATAGGCCTTTTTGACTACTGGATAGCTTAGAGTAATATCGATGTTTCGATATTATTCTCGTAACATCGATGTGTCCATGTTATCGAGGACATAACATCGATGTTTTCCCCCTAAACATCGATGTTTTTCTACCATCGATGAATATCGATCATCCCTAGATTGTATCTTAAGAGGAGTTCCAAGTCCGGGCCAATACATTACCAAACACTATTTGCGCAAATCAAATCAGTTGACCTCCCTTATAGAGTAACACATTCATATGTCTAGGGAATTTGGATTAATTAAGAAAATACTAATTAAAAAGACGATACATTGTCAATATTTTCTTCTTTTTTCAAATATTCAATTTAATTATTTCACTTTGGTGTTTTCTAAGAATTCAATACAATCACAAAATCAAATAATTACAATTATAGAATATAGATTGACTTATATACAAAATAATTTTTTAATAGATAATCGAACACAAAAAGTTTTGTAAATTGAAAGTGTTAAAAATAATCAAAAAACTCTATTATTAAATTTAAGTAAATTAATTAAAAATGGTCTTCAATAAAAACAACATATTGATTACTCAAATTAAATTCGAGAAAAAAAAAACAATTGATTGTTACAATTTAAATTGTTATGTACAGTGAAACTGATTTAACTCACACTTATTGGTGTTTCACTTATTCCACTCTACTGAATCAACCACTAATAAAGGAACTTTTTGTTGATAATTCGAAAGTATGTAGATGATTTTTAGCAAGCTACCTCCTGAACACCAAATCTTCATCTTCTAATAAATTTCAAGAAAAAACCAAAAACTGCTGAAATAGAGAAATTAAAAAAAAAAAATTCAAAAAGTAAGTAATACTCCAAGTTAATATTTTAAAAAATTGAAACCCTATAACCTCCAAAATATTGATACAGAGGAACCTCACATGGATAAACTGAGCTTATTATTTCCTGTTTAACCCTAGAATCATACGTACTCGTCAAACTGACGACCAAGTTTCTCTGCCTGCTCCAGTACTACAACTTGTAGCTGCCTGCCTACTCTGAAATTTCTGTTATCTAATTTATTTATTATGATAACACAGACGACGTATCAATTTTATTTATAGTTGCTATCGTTTTGTTTATATTAAAATAGTGTTGCGTCAATTTGACGACGATGTATGATTAACATATGTTTTTTTTTTAAAGATTTTGTACTTTACATATAAAAGTTTTCCTAATATCTCTAAAATTTATTAAAAATATGTATGTTATAAAAAATTTATTCAATGGTAATGATAAAATGTGAAAGATGATTACAGCTGTTTGACTTATAGAGACGACATAATACTGAAGTTTTAATATATTGAATCGAAAACTAAAGAATGCGTTTCAAGTGACTTAACTAAAGATTAACAATTTATTTTGTGGAAAATATTTTAAATTTTATTATTTTTGAGATCTTATTCGAAAAATTACTAACAAATTTTAGAAAATTTACAAATGTTCCTATTGAGGAAATATTTGTGACCGAGAAATTTCACATTCTGTAAAGTCACACATTTCCACTGACTCATAATAGTTTATAAATTAATTATTTGAAAGACATGTCTTATGATACAATTGATGTATTTATCTATTTTTTAATTTTTATAATGAAAATATTTGATAAAAAGATTAAAAAATTAATAAATATTTATATATTAAAAATTTTTCCAAATGCAATTTTTTAAATATTTTGTTTGCTTTTGTAGTAACTCTAAAATTCCCCGTAAAAAGTTCATTCGTCAAATTGACGACGATGTATGATTAACGTTTCTCGTAGACCAACGTATGATTCTAGGGTTAATGGAGTTTCATTAAAAAAAATATGGGTTTTGTACAATAAACAACTTTTAAATTGACAAAAAACATTTTGTTTAAATTTTTATAAAGTTACGAAAATTGAGATATTTCTTTTGATTTAAAATTTTACAGACATTTTTTTCGAAAATATTTCGTCTCCTTTAAGCCTCTAATCATGTATATCCCAAATGAGAGATTTACACATCAACTTACTTTTAAACAGGGTTCACTGTATTGTATTGTGTGTTATTTTCCAAGAAATCAAAACCAGAATGAAAAAAAATTTAATAAACAATAGTTTTATGTAAAGTCACCCAAGGTTAAATACACGTAAAGAAAAAAAATGTCATGTTATTGAATTTAAACTAATTTTATTTCTTTTATCAAAAACACAAATCTCAATTGAAATAAAGAAATCATTCATTTAAATTATTAAAGTTTTTCATTCGGCGATTTATTGTTATTTAATAAAATTTTTTACTTCAACTTTCTTTTAATCTGATTTCTCGTCTAATGTCGGTGGTTGCGTTCGAAACACCTGGATATTTTTTTTACAAATTGATTACAATCATTTGTAGTAATATTTTTCGTTGACAGATGTCATTCATGTACATGCAAATTGTCGGTCAACTCCATTATGAGTTGCGACTATGAATATAATTAACATGCTACTAAATTGATCAAAGAAACTTCAGCCAGAACGTTAAAAAGGGTTGTAATTTTTTGGCACTGTCAACAAAATAACAAAATTTTTGTCAGGTAGTCAACCGTATTAACGCTGACATACGAATTAGTAATCCTAAATGAGTTTTTCGGCAGCTTCGTGTCATAGTTCTCGACGAATCTGTGTTACGTAAGTCTAGAAAACGAGCCCAGACGCATATATACTTTCAAAATTAGAGCGTCTTCTGGTATTCTTGTCTCCTCCTAAATGTGAAACTAATAATTTCAATGGCCTTTCCTGTTAACATCTAACCTTAAGTTTCAAATTTTTCAGCTAACTTCATATTTTATACATTGTTTCATTCAAACTATGTATATAGAATTTCAAAATTTTTTTTAGCACTTCCGCAATGAAATTTTCGATTGCAAACTAAAATCGCGTTTAAGCATCAAAAAAATTAATTTTTAAACTAGCTTACATAGGGTAAGAAAATTAAGTATAAATAATTATAAAAATATAAATTTATAAAAAAAATTTAGTCAATTCATGGGTGCAATTATCTAATTCTTTTATTTATTAGATAACCATGTTGTGTTCCCTACAAAAATTGGTGCGACAAAACATTTTTACAATTACTTTAATTTTTTCTCGTCTCGCATATCTCGAGAACAAATGATGACATCAACTCCGGACTAATTTCGCATTAGATGCGTAATCAAAAAATGAAGACCGGATAAAGTTTTTAGCAAATTCGGATTAGCGGTTTGTTTTTTGTGATAATAAAACCGAATTAATTTTATTAACATAACATAGATTATATGGATTTTTACTATGTCTTTATTATATAATGGCCTAAGAACCTTCTGTGATGTCAAAAACGCCAGTAAATTATTGTAAAATTTAATAAAATTTAAAAAAAAGAGAACAAAACGGAAAAACGAAATAAGAAACTTTTTGTGAAATATTTTTTGCCTCGCGTATCTTGAGAACAAATGATGTTATCATTTGTTTGGTAAGGGTGGAGCCCCCACTCTTAGGTACAGACGGCGAAGCCGCTGGTGTGGTGCAAGGGACAAAGCTTCTATCGGGGGTTCAGAGAAGAAGTCCCCTGAATTAAAAAAAAAGTTATTCATTGGCAATAGTTTTTAAGGGCATCCAATGGGAAGTTGACAGTGTGGGTAGACCTGTCCCCCAAATTTTTTTCTCTGTTATTAACGTTATAACAATTAGTTTCTAAGAAAAAAAAATTCCGGACAAAAATGTTTTTCACGATGTAAAGAACAACTTTTCTCTACACAAATTCTCTGACACATGGTTTGACTCCAAATCCATGTTTAAAAGCAACCTATTGTACGGAACACTATTTGCGCAACACCAACTTACACTTGACCGATTCTTTATTTTTTTTTTAATTTCAAAATCTCTTTAATAATTTCAATTATGGCCACTCTCTGACACATAGTCTGACTCCAAAATCCATGTTTAAAAGCAAGCTATTGTACGGAACACTATTTGCGCAACACTAACTTACACTTGACCGATTCTTTATTTTTTTTTTTTCTTTTAATTTCAAAATCTCTTTAATAATTTCAATTATACATACATGACTTTTGAAATTATATAATAAATGTGATTTTGTGTTACTCTTTTTTCGTTTCTTTTTTTTTGGGTTATTATGAAAGAATAAAAAATCAAATCCACCACACAAAGATACGAATACAAATACTAAATCATACATATTGATATCACATATCGAATGATGCGCAACGGGAGCTCCACGGGCAACGATAATCAGTTTGTAATACAAATCTCGTGCTGTTTGAATCGAAAAATCAGTAAGTGGGCCCCATCCAATAATTTTTTATTAGCTACGCTCGTTGAATTGACTTAGTATTATTTATATTTAAAGAATAATAAATTTATGGTTTTATTGTGAATGTATTCATAAGAAATATTTCTGATTTTAATTTACGTATTTCAGATTGAAAATTTTTTTGATGAGTTATAAATAATTAAAAATCTACACACTGAATCGTCTGGGACTCGAACTCACAATCTCTTGATAATCAGTTAAGTGCGTTACCACCACGCTATCAATAAGTACAAGATCGCCTATTTTAAGTTTACTTGTAAATCTCAGTTCATTTCAACACATTTTTTAATTTTCCTTATATTAAAATATTTTTTTTTTTTTTGTAAATTAAATTTTGGTATTATTTATCTATGGATAATGGATATACATTATTTAAAGAATTATAAATTTATGATTTTACTGTGTATGTATTTAAAAGAAATATTTCTGATTTTAATTTACGTATTTCAAATTGAAAATTTATTTGATGAATTGTAAATAATTAAAAATATGCACACTGGATCGTCTGGGACTCGAACCCACGATCTCTTGATAATTAGTTAAGTGCCTTACCACCCACGCTATCAATAAGTACAAGATCGCCTATTTCCAGTTTACTTGTAAATCTTACTTCATTTTAACACATTTTTTAATTTTCCTTCTATTAAATTTTTTTTTTGTAAATTAAATTTTGGTATTATTTAAGAATTATAAATTTATGGTTTTATTGTGAATGTATTTATAAGAAATATTTCTGATTTTAATTTACGTATTTCAAATTTGAATTTTTTTTGATCAGTTATAAATAATTAAAAATCTACACACTGGATCGATCTGGTAATCGAACCCACAATCTCTTGATAATCAGTTAAATGCCTTACCACCACGCTACCAAGAAGTACAAGATCGCCTATTTTCAGTTTACTTGTAAATCTTACTTTATTTCAAGACATTTTTTAATTCTCCTTATATTAAAATGTTTTTTTTTTTTGTAAATTTAATTTTGGTATTATTTATTTATGGATATACATTATTTAAAGAATTATAAATTTATCATTTTATTGTGAATGTATTTATAAGAAATATTTCTGATTTTAATTCACGTATTTCCAACTGAAATTTTTTTTGATCAGTTATAAATAATTAAAAAATATGCACATTGGATCGTCCTGGACTCGAACCCACGATCTCTTGATAATCAGCCAAGTACCTTACCACCAAACTATCAATAAGTAGAAGATCGCGTATTTTCAGTTTAGTACTTGTAAAGCTTATTTCATTTCAACACATTTTTTAATTCTCCTTATATTAAAATATTCTTTTTTTTTGTAAATTAATTTTTTTGCAGTAAATAAGAGCAATTCTACTATACCACGTCTATAAGTATTGCATGTAGTATAGGTAAGTATGGCATCTACTTGCTAGATATCTATATGAACCACTTAAGTTATCTTTATCTTGCAACTAAAGTTAGTATTAATTAAAATCAAGTGGTTACAGGGAAAAAAAATTATTAAATAAACTGAAAGAAATCGGTACGATAGTTCTAACAGGTACACGCAGCGACAAAATAGCCGAGGAATCTGTCAATAGAGCGATGAAATTGCATCTCAACAGTTTCATTAATCGGCGCTAGAACTTGGATTAGAGATAACTGGGTGATGGGAGCAGTGCAGAAAGTGAAAATGATTATTTGTTTTACTCCGGAAAAGTTATGATTTCTCTATGGAATAATATATTTAAAATTTTATATATCTTTAGGTGTCAAGCGTTTAATCAGATGACTTGAAATTTTACGTAGTGATTGTTGGGGAGATATGGAAGAATATAGGCTACTTTTTGCCACGAGAAAGCTTCTGATTTTTGAGGAAAAATTTTTTTAAAACGACACAACGAAATTACTTAATAAATTATTGATTTTAAACTTTGCATCTAGTTAAGAAATGGAAAATAAAAGACATACCTGGGAAAGGACTACTTTTTACCTCGGAAAAACATTTGATTTTTGTGAGAAAATCTCCTGAAAAGCTCTTTTATATACAGAGTGTTAGTGAATAAATGCGAAAGATTTTAACAGGTGATTGCTGAGGTTTTTTTATGTCAAGAAGTTCATATAAACCCAGGTCCGAAAACGCTTAGTTTCCAAGATACAGGGTGTACAGTTTCTCGCCATTTTTAATATTTTCCTAAATATTTCAAAAACGTTTTGAGATACTGACATAAAATTTGGGGCACACTATGACAGGATAAATACCTACCCATATTCTGAAGTTTCCATTCAAACCGGTGACATTCGTACAGCCATGTGATGACATTTTTTTTTTTTAAGAAAAAAAGTCACGCCAATGATTTTTTTCAATGTGAAAATGTTTTTTCAAATGTCCCATTTTGTCGCTCATGTAGCCGTTTTCAAGAAAAATAATAATTTGCAATTACTGTTTCTACCACAAAACTGATATGGGCTATTTAATAGCCCATCTACTCTGTATCTTGGGTAAACTAAGCGTTTTCGGATCCTGGGTTTATACGAACATTTTTACATAAAAGGACCTCAGCGATCACCTGTTAAAATCTTTCGCACTTATTCATCAACAGCCTGTATATACATGTTTTACAATTTTAAATTTCTGATATTTTAGTCCTACATTTGAAGTCCATAGCCCAAAATCTACACTAATTGGAACACGATTCCTTTAAAAACTTGAAAAATTAACGAATTTTTCCTAAGAGATATATTTTAAACCGTTTACTGAGACAAAACTAAATACCAATCTTAAATATTCCTAGAAATATTAACAAGTATTGAAATTATTTAAAGTTATAATTACTTTGTCAAATTCACTATACAAATAATAATTTCCTTAAGGCGTTTTCAGTCTTGCGACCATCTTTAGAGTATTCATTCACTTCTCAACATACTCTGACGATGGTCGCAACACTGAAAACGCATTAAGTAAATTATTATTATTTGTATAGTGGATTTGACAAAGTAATTATAACAGTGAATTATTTTTAAATATTAACAAGTTTTCCAATAATAATTTTTCTTTTTTGACGTCAACTGTACGAAAGTGTGCTATGAGCAAAAATATATAATTTTTTTTATATTTAGAAAAAAAAAACAAGCAAATTAAAAAAAATAAATTACTCCCCGCTCCCACAAATTCACTCTTTCACCCCCCCTGTCCCACCCCCCTTCCACCTATCGCCAGTTTTTACTACTTTCTCACTCTCAATGATATACGAAGAGTAATTAAACTTGTTTCTCAATTTCTACTATTAGGCATCCTCTATATGATGGTATATATTATATTGTAGAAAGCGTAGTATATGATTTTTTCATGGCTGGAAAATGTGAAAACGTAGGAAAAACTGGAAAAATTAATTAAAAAACCCGACCCGACCAACAGTTCAATAAAGTATTTTGTTTCTTTCAATTGACGACGAGCAACTCCTGACTCGCTGTTGCACAGTTTTATGCCTACACCAAAACCCATACCTACCGACGAGTACTTTATATCTTCCTTTTTAGTGTTCCGTATCAAAATTGATAAAACGTAACACTTACGGAATCTCTTCGATGTTCGGGTGTCTGCCACATTTAACGCAGAGATAGAGTATGGTGTTTCAAACATTGTGATAAAGTTGAACTTCGATTCTAGTCGAGTTAATTTCAGGGGGGTAACTAAAAAAGTGGGTCAAAAATTTTTCCTCAGGAACATCGAGTACGATATCAAAGGAAAGCTTATTAAAGCACAAATTTAATAATATGTATAAATATGGTTTTATTAATTTTTTTTTGTGGGAAAAAAACTCTAAAAAATACAGTTCTCAACCCTCATTAACAAGGGATCGCTTGGAAAATTCTGAAGAAACATAGAAACATTGTCCGGGATAACACGTTTTCTTTTGATCAAGATGTTGTTAATCAATAATTGTGTTAATGTTATGTTGAACAGATATTTTTATGAATTCTTTAGAAAATAACTACTTAAAATTGATAAATCTGAAACAAAGCAAGTAATAACTTACAAATTTGGTTACCGATTAAAAATATAATTATTTTTGTACATTAAAAAAAAGTATGCTTTTTTTAATTCATTCTGTTATTCTGTAGATATCTCTATTTCCTTTCGGTACGATCGTTTTTGAAATCGAGAATTGTAGTTTAATAAACATCGATTTTTTTTGGGTAGTAGAGAAATATTTAGAAGCAATTCTTTGATTCATTCCCCCCATTAGAGGGGATAACATTAGGCCGTGTAATACGAACTGTCATTTAGAAAAAATTTTAAAAGCAATTCTTTAATTTTGAATCGAATTCTATTATAACAACTGATTGCTACGGAACACTATTTGCACAAGTACAACTTGCACCTGACAACTTGTTTTACTTTTTTTTATATTTTATATTCCAATATGGTTGATTTTGTTTTTGTTTTTCGTTCCCCCTCGTTGTATTCACCTTTTGTAATCACACCTTTCTGACTTATACCGTTCCAGTTATTCACTATCCACAGTGCCGACCGGATTCATCCTACAGGCGCAACCGGTAAAACCATCGTACCCTCTACGTAGTATAACTCTTTGATTAATTCTTTTCACTGTAGTTTTTAATTAATCAAAGTTTTCTTTTTTTTAATTTAATTGGTTTGTACAGTGGCGATCCGTTTATTTTAACGTTTGCGACAATGTTCAATTACAATTGTGTCTGGCGTCGATCATAAAATGTTTATTGAATGCGTTTCCGAGGACAATTTATTGCGATGTGATCAAATACCAAAGATGTAAGCTGCGGTGTGTAGTTGTCGTATATTGTTTAAAGAGCACGTCAGAAGTTTGCTTTTAGTTTCCAGTTTCCTCAAAGCTACTTTTTTTCAATTTGGTTCAAATAAAATTTCGAATTTTATCCGGTTGGTTTTGAATTTGGTACGAACCTTTATTAGAGATGTTTCTCTATAATCTAAACTTTGAACAAATTCAAGTTTTTTCTTTTACAATTCTTAAAAAAATAAAAATTTTGAAAACAGTATTAAAAAAACTGATTTATTTTTAACCACTCCAATCCAGAGCCGGATCATCGCATCGACAAATGGGTAGAACCCGAATTTTTGAAAGGCTTGGTCGAAGTGTCTGTTTTAAATGTTTGAATCGCCGTTTAAGATTTGTTTTAATTTTTCATGTTACATTAGTTTAATTTTATTTATTGTTTTATATCTTTTGTATACTCGTCGGTATCTTGTAGGAACAGGAGAGGAGCCAGCAAATAGAAAGCGTCTAGAGCTAACAAATCCGTTAATTGGGCCTGTCGAAATTTTTTTAATAGCATTCTTGTAGCCTGGAATTATTTGTGCGATTAACTGGAATAATATTAGGTCATATAATACGAAATGACGTTTTCCGACCAATTGGTCGATCATGTATTTTTACAAGAATATCGACACTATTTTAAGCATTAGAAAAATATTTAAATGCAATTCTTGTAGCCTGGAGTCATTTTCGCCATTATCTGGTAATATATATTCACAGACTATCGAGTAATAATTTTTTATTTAGCCCGCAAAAATGGCCGAAATTCACGTCTCTAGACTTGAATGCTACCTCAAACTGAATTTGATTTAACCTTGAAATGACACTATCGGGATGAAAATAAGCTATATATTCACTCAAAATTGCAAATTCTAGTAATTGCAGTATCGAAATAATTCTCATACGATTATCATTTACAATACGAGAAATCACGATGCCGTAATTTATAAATTTAATAAATTCACTTTATTCAGGTATTATAGATCATTTATATCGATGATTATTACAATGTATGTTCAATGTCTGTCAATGCCAATGTGTAAATATTCGACCCTGCGCAATTCCTTTGATCTGTGCCGTCAAAATGCGATTATCAATTTCAAAATGTTCATTTCCTACGAATTTTGTAATTGATGTGACGATTGACGATCGACAATCAATTGTACCGCCCCCCCCTCACCTCACCCGGCAACGTCAGAGACATGTAGATAGTTTGGCGCACTTAACAAGCGGCTGAGACTACTTACTGTACAGTTTACTTACATGCATTAAATTGTTGAGTAGACAGAGTTATGCGCAGATGGTGTAATTATGCAATTTTTGTAACAATTTTTTTTTTTTCGTAATACATTAAAATATAAACATTTTGTGTTTGGAAATAATTGAAATAATCGGAATAATTACGAATTATAATAAAACCGGACAGATGCAACGTGTCTAAAAGGGTGGCATTTATATTTGAAGATATGTAGATTTTTTTTAATTTGGTCATTTATCCTGTTTTTATAAAAATTTCACTCCGAAATAGAATTTTTGAAATCACAGCATTTGACTGAACGCCCGAAAGGACTTGGCGACCATTTATGTAACTAAATTAATATCAACACTCTCTAAACAGTCCTGAAATATTTAAAAGCAATTCGTTAATTAAAAGCTTTTATTTAACTTCCTATGTTAGTATGTTGGTTTAGATCAAATCTTGGAATCAAAATTTAGACAGGTACTAATTGAGCTAGAGGTTTCAAAATTTACATACGTGTCTAACCTTGATGACAATGCAATATTGTATAATTAGTTTTGTCTTACATTGCCCCCCCCCCCCAAAAAAAAATTGTTAATTTTTAGTCCTGTGCAACTTTTTGACATTTAGAATTGTCAAGTATTGTCCATTGATTTTACATTGCAATTTTTTGTTTCCATAGTTATGTCTGATTAGGGTAAATTAACCGATTAAAATATAGGTAAAAAATTACTTCTTTAATTTTTTTTCCAATTAATTGTAATCAGACTAAAAAGTAGAAAATAAATTAAAGTAAAAAAAATGTTTTTAAAAAAAAAAGCTTTTATTTAAAAATGGGCTAAAAAAATAAAATAACCTTTGAGTGAAGTTTGAAGCAATATGCAACATAATTTATAAAAGCTTGAGGCGTTTAATTAAGTTTGGTAACTACTGAAAAGTAAAATAGCTACACTTATATCTACAACAGAAATAATTAATGATAACGTCTCAGCTTTTATAAATTATGTTGCATATTGCTTCAAACTTTACTCAAAGGTAATTTTAGTTTTTTTAGCCCATTTTTAAATAAAAGCTTTTTCTTAAAAAAACATTTTTTTTACTTTAATTTTTATAAATAAAATTCCCGTTGCCTGGAATAATTTCTACCCTTAGTTGGAATAACATTAGGCCGTGTAATATGAAATGTCGTTTTCCGGCCACTTTGTCTACCCATGTAATTTAGATAAATATCGATACTTTCTTAAGCAATAGAGAAAAGTTTAAAAGCAGTTCTTTAGTTTTAAATAGAATTTTTGTAGCCTCGAATAATTTCCGATATTAGTTGGAATCGGGACCGGATTATCGCAGAGCCCAGGATCATGTCAAACTCTTTGTTTTTCAAAGATTCGTAAATAAAATAGCTTGATATATTTTCAATTTCAAATATTATCAAGTGCTTGTGAAACATTCCTACGTATGGCGAACTTTTGTTCGCATTTAAACATACGCAGTATTCATATGTTCACTTATCGTTCAGCTAAACTGAAACTTTAAGCACTCGATTTCTTTGGTTAGTATGACCAAAATCGAAATGTAAATTAAAAATCACAAAGTAATTGAAAAAATTATCAAACTGGATCGGGCGGGATTCGAACCCAGGATCTCCTGGTAACTAATCAGGTGTCTTCGCTACTAGATCAACGATCCTCTGTTCGACAGCCGCCCCAATCCGACAACCATTCAACCACTTATGTGTATTGGTACTCTCTTTAATGCGAGAAACAGTTACTATATTTTCAATTGCAAATATTAGCTTGATATATATTTTTTGTGTATGGGATTCCAAAGTGGGACTCTGCCGAGAAGCGTTGGATGTCCGATAGTTCTCCTTTGACATGAGCCCAACTGAATTCAATTCAAAGGGGTTAAGTATATATAGTCTATGCATTCCGTAAAAACCTTTCCACAAATTTCAATCGCAACAAACCGTTTTTATTTTTCCAACAACCGTAAACAAAAAAGTAAATATATTTTTCTGTCAACTTCTTTAAAATTTCCTCGGGTTTCACTCTCCATCCGGCAGCACTCCAGCCAGCATTGTATAAATCATTCATTATTGTAAATCAGAAGCGTTGAAGCGTTGAACGAACGAAAACACATACAAATTATTTTGTAATAACACAAAACCACGCGCTTAATAGGATACATTGTTCCCATTATTTTACATGACGGCAAACTTTTTCCTTCCACCATCGCGAAAGAGCCGAACTGAAATTCATAAATTAAAAAATATTCTTAATGAAAGACCATCAATGTCAATTAACAATATTTATGACTTAAATAAACAAAAAAAAAAAACCGGGAAGGGTTGAAATATTTTTTGTTCACCCTTCCCCCCCGGCAAGTAATAACCACGGAAAAATCAAATTATGTACGTCGCAATAACAAGAAACGTCTCAAGGAGGCGTCGAACCATGGGCGACTTGTAATTAAAAAATACACGATCTGATACAAATTGAATTATGGGTGTAATTTTAAAGTTTATTTTAGACACCCGCGCGCTGCAAGTAAACCAACAAGAGGAGCGTCAACCCTTTTCTAGAAGAGAAAAAAATATAACTATATGTGCAGTCAGTGAGTTTTACCACCCATTCCATACCATCGTTTGGGTGCGTTTCTTCACTAACTGATTCTTTACCAACTCCATTCTCCATCACCGTTTGCTCAACACGACAACACATCCCGTACAAGCGTCCGTTTTGGCAAAAATCATGCTTAGCAGCTTTGAGGTTGTAAGAATTGTAATAAGATGTTTATATATGTTTGGGTTAGTTATTGGGGACGTACACGACAAAGCTGGTTAGAAAGTTTTAATTTGTTTGTAATTTGATGAGATAACTGTCCTGGAAGCTTTGTTGATCTTTACAAGTTCAAATACCCCTGTCGCAGCATTCAAACACAGCGAATTTCCGTTTATAAAAATTAGTTTTTCTCGGAAATTAGTTGACATAGAAGAATAGTTTAAAGACCTTTTTTATGTATTTTTTTCTCCTCTTTTAAATGGTGTAAAAAAATTTCGCAAAAATTTTTGAATAAGTGGAAATTTTGGCAAAAAACTAATTTTTTGCAAGAACAAAACCCATGTTCCTGGCATAACCACGTGTCTAGCTGATGAACTCATCCAAGGGCTTGGGACTTCCAATGCTTTCACCAAGTTTCTGAAGCTGAATTCCATTCTGGAAATTCGCTAAAATGTTAAAATTAAGAAAAATGCTGAACCAGAAAATCAAAAACCTTTTGAATTTTTTTTCTGTTGCAGATCAAAAGTGTAACAATGATGAAGCAGTTGAAATACGAAATTAGGAGAAGGTAAATTAAAATTTTATTCCATTTTTTAATAATTTTCTAGGACTTATTGTATTGACAACGGAGAAAAGTTTTTTGAACGTAGTTTTTTTTTTTGCTTTGTCAATTTTTGAGACAAAATGGACTTTTGCCACCGAAGCCCTTGAGCCAAGATTGCTCCAGAGTGCACAAATCGTACTTACGCCTCTATTGTAAATCAAAATTTTTCATATTAGAAAGCAAAATATATCAATCTAAGAACACTTAGGCAATTTCTTAGGGAAGATATATTTTTTAACTACTTAAATCGTACCTAAGTTGGCATTTAAGTAACAGGTAACTTGATGTGTAGGTTCTGTTTTCTCGTGCCTGTTTGGTTACAGAAAAAAGTCAAAAGGCATGACAGTGATTGTTTATTTTCTCTATGGAAATAATCACTTATAGATGCCTACTATTCATTTTTATTAAAATTTCACTTTCAATGACTTTCATTATGTTTTATTCACTTTCTTTTTCAAATTTATTCTCCATTTTTCGGTTGAAGAAATAATAACTTATTCGCAGTCATTCCGTAAATTATTTTTATGGCCATGGATGCTTAAGAATCCACAACTTTCTCAAACTGTGCGACCGAGTCTACAGGCTTTGTTAGGCACATAAGTAATCGCTTATCGTTAGTTAGTAAATAGGTTTCTCTATGGAAGTATTGCTGGATACCTTACTTAGGAATTATTTTTTGTTCATTTCTTTTTGCGGCCATGAATGCTTAAGAATCCTCAACTTCCAACCACGAATTTCGAAACTATATCCAAATCCACTGGTAATTAACATACTATTGCGTGTATCAGTCCGATTCGAGCATTCTTTTAAATTCCAATGACGAATGCAACTTGAATTTCAATCTCAACAATAATAATAAAAAAAAACCTTTTACTTTTTATACGATAAAACTCGGGTGCGTATGGCTGGATGAGTAATCTAGTCGGCTGTGAATCGCGATTAAAGAAAAAAGTTATCGCAGAAAAATTGAATAAATCATGGGGCCCTCTGTGATTATATTTCCCGCTACCCAGTGCCTACGGAGCTAGCGAGCTCTCTCAACCCTTTCCTGCGTTGCTACACCACTTGCTTACGTCCTTCCTACGTATGTACGTATCTCGTTAAGATTTTCAATGTTGATATTAAAAAAAAAAAATGGGATACATTTGACGGCGAGATGTTGTGTGTATGCGAGGGGGTTCCCCGTCAATGAATTTATACATTTTTGATTAGGTTTGGTGTACAATTAGACTTTTTAAGCGATATTAAAAGAGTTTTATACGTGCATGTACACTCTTGTTTCGACTTGTCAATAAATTATTTAAATTTTAATTAGTTAACGGGAATGTTTACTTTTTTTCTACCCAACGTGCCTTTGACAATATTAATTTTTTTCGACGTTTCGAGGTGTGTACGTATGGGTTTATTGTGAGGAACATTTGTGTTAAAGAAGTCACCCCTGGTATAAATGAACTTTTTCTCTTAAAACTTATTACTGATAATTTAAGTTAAAAAATTATTTTTTTTACTATGTTGAAAGTTTTTGAACTTGACGCCTCGAATTTGCATTGAGCAACACTTAAATTTCAAAAAGGTTTCGGTTGATTCATGTCAAAAAACAAAGCCAAAAATTTTATAAAATTCATAAAATGGCTAGAATGATGACTTTTACTTGCAATTACTTTGCGTTGCCAAGTGGCCCCATACCTACTTTAGTAATTACCTTCTTTTAAAAGCCAAATATTAAACATTAGAGGGTTCCCTGTTGTGACCAAAGTTACACTGCCCGGTACACACTTAAAATTCTTCCAAAAAAAGGTAAAGAAAATTGTACACTCTCCCAGAAAACATTGGCTTTACCCAACAATACAGTGGAAAGGGAGTGATTTTCCGATACATGCTTGCTTTAAAGTCTGATCTGATCACTTCAATTTTCTTTGAAAATAAGATGGAAGGAAACCTCTTGCAACTTTCTCATTAAATTCTTCATATTCTTGCGTAAAAAATATTTTTTTTTAAGAAATCCATAAACAGAATCGAATTATTTTACTGAAATATACTTTGACTTCTTATGGATTCTGATTCTAAGCTGATGGCATTTAATCTTGAATTCGATTTGAAAATGATTTATTTTTTTTAGTTTTCACACTTTTTCTTATTATCTTCGCACGTTCACTATAACCGCGACTTATAATAGTCTTATCTATAGTATATATTTATGTTTACTTCGAATCGATTACGAGACCGCCACAGAAATTTTCACACTCACAAGTCGTATTCGTGAATAAATTTATTTAAAATTTTAGCAAAAAGAAAATGCCTAAGGTGCAATCCTTAAGGGAGAATAAAATATATTTTTTTAATACTCATGCGGGAGAAGTACTAACTTGGCGCACACATTTCTGTACGCAATATAGCTGTTTGCCCACTGTACTCTTCCCGCATAATTTTTTGCATGTGGAAAGTAATTTTCCACACGTAAATTGACAATAAAACATGCAAAGCCGCCTCTTAATTTTTCATTTAATAAATATTTCATAATTATTTCTATAGAAACCACCAACAAAGTAATTTAAACGATAATTAATTCAGAAAAAAAAAGACAAATACTTAAACATATTATTTTAAAAAAACGCCGTGAGCAGCGGGGCCCCATCACGGTAGTCGAATTTTCCCCTTCATCTTCGGTATTGAATGTCTACAAGCGAAATGTGATTGAAAGTCTACAACCGAATTGTCATTTTGTTGGTTTCAAAACTGGTGATGAGTGTTCGGCTGATCGAGGCTTTAAAAAAAGGTTTTAAGTATTTAAGGGCTGTATCTCAGTAAATTTCAATTTTGTGCCGAAAACAGGTAGCAGAAAAAAAGCCAACACAATTCGTACGAGGACATTCCTGCCCATGTTTATCCGCTAATTGCCTTTATGTTTTAGTTTTAAAAATTAAAAAAGGACCTTAAATAGTAAACTGGAAGGCCTTTATAAAGATATTTTTTCTTTCCAAAAAAATCCAAAATTTCTATTTTATAAATACTAAAAATCCAAAATTCCTAATTTATAAATAAACAGTGACTTTAATAACATTTTTAAATTACTTAATATGTATGTATTTCATTTGTCATAAAAGTAAGTTCACTTTTTTTTAAATTTTTTAAAATTACTATTCGCCTACTTGTATTTAGAATAAACATAATGCTTTTAAAACACATTTAACAATAGCATTCAATTCCGATGTAAAAATGGGAGAAGTGGGGGGAAAAGTGATGCGGACTCCCTACAAGGTACTAGCTGGATACTAACCGAATACACGTACAAAATTTCAGCCCTCTAGGTATCCTTATGGAGTCTCTAGACGTGTTAGAAAACAAGCAAAAAAATTAAGGAAATATTGGCGTAAAAATCGTGGGGGTAAGGGTTAAAAGTTGAAACCTCCAAAAAACAGTGTCTGGCTATTAGCTTAACCTGTACACCAAATTTCAGCACTCTAGGTTTATTTGGGGAGATTTTGACCCGAACGAAACTGTTAAAAAACAAGAAAAATCATGTTATTTTGGGTATAAAACGGGTGGGGGTAGGGGTTAAAAGTCGAGACCCCCAAAAGGCACCCCCTTGATACTAACTCAATCCGAATACAAAATTTCAGCCCTCTAGGTTTATTCGGGTGACCTGTGCGAGTGGTACAAACTTCGAAAACGTCGAAAATGCATGAAATTGTAGCTTAAAAATGAGGTGGGTGGAGGTAAAATATTAAAACCTCCAAAAAGCACAACCTAGGTACGAACTTTATCAACACACCAAATTTCAACCCTCTACGTTAATTCTGGGGGGCTGGGGGCCTGTTAGATCCAGCGAAAATCGTTTTTCCCCCCTCTACTCCCACCATATCATCCTAGGAAGCTGAATTTTGGATATGTTGTAGATAATTGACCGAAACATTATTTAAAACCGGTTTGGAAAAGTTTTATTGCTTTTCCACCCCCCACCACCCCCTTAAAGGTCGGGTCCGAAAAAAAATTTGCCCAAAATTTGACCCCACTTTGATAGTATTGTTGTGCATCGGAATAAGCCCCACTTACCAAATTTCATCTCTTAACTTCCATAGGGGGGCCCTACACATATTAAAAGGTTGCGGGAAAATATATATATATATATATATATATATATATATATATATATATATATATATATATATATATATATATATATATATATCAGACATCTTTTTTTTTTTACATAATCGTGTTCTACGGGTCCGAAAACGGATAGCGCCCCTGGTCTCGCCTCTCGCAGCTCTTATCGTATAGACTGTATAAGTCTAATTTTTCGGAGAAAATTCGACTAAAAAATAATAAAAATGTCAAAAATAGTGATAATAATAGAAAAAAGTATGTGAAATTCCTAATAAAAAATAGTATGTACAACTCGTGCGGGATTGTCGATTGCCCTACTCAAGCGAATGAGCGCACTCACTACGTTCGTGCGCTCAACTTCCCTTTCGTGAGCAATCGACAATTTCTGAATTAAATTGTTAAACTGAGACATACTTTGATTTATTGACACATTTGTCTAATCGCCTCTCATTCAATGAAGTTTTATCGAATCCGTTACGAAATCGTTACAGAAGTTTTCACTTTGGTCGTGTTGTTTTAAGTATAGGTACCTACGCCTAATTTTACCTTTTTTAAAACCCTAAAATGACATGTTTACAACATGTTTATCGAGACAATTAACAATTTTCAGATCTAATTAAAAAGGTTTTCTTCCCAAAAACAAAATTATTTAATATCCTTTTTTTTAAAAATACAAAAAACTACCGTTTTTAACCTTAGGTACATCAACATTCTCCATCTTGTAATTTAATAAATTTTTTGTCTTGTACCTATTTTTTTTTTAAATTTCACTAATTTGTTACGAAAAAAAAAACCAGGCGCGTAACACAATGCAATAATTTTATTTACAATTATAATTTTTCGTGGTTACATCGTGTAATTGTATAAAAATAATTACATAAGAAAAAAAATTTAATTATACAAGACGAGTTCACATTTAGGTGTTGCTCGCCATATAAATATTTTTCTTTAAATAAATTCAAAAAAATTTAAATTATATTGGACATTTTTATGGTTTTCTTGGTGGCGGCGGAAAAGTGTTATTTAAAACTCAAACAGTCTACCTTGTTGTCTTTTCTTTTCCAAAGATAACGGCCACCTATTAAGTTAATGAAAAAAGGGGTAAAATTAAAAAAAAAAATGTAAACCACTCATTCTCCCACCTTACCCTTTGACACATCCTGCAGCCACGCAGTGTCCTGCGTGTAATTTGATATATACAATTGTCCTTGCTACGCTTATCCATGCCCCATCCCCCTCTACAATCCTTACGTATTGTTGTGTTGTGCACCCTCAGACATTCACTCATAAGCCATCATTAACGTTAATGGGTTTTATAATACGTTTTAGCGAATTGCTAGAATGGAATTCAGCTATTACAGCCGCTGTCATGACGTGACTTGAGCCCGGGACTATGGCAGAAATTTGTTTTGAGGTTCCTAGAAACCGAAAATAATATTCACTAAAATTTATATAACATATACTGTGTGAATTTTTCGAGAGTTGCCATTTTTATTACAGCCAAACCGTTGATTTAATCGAAAAATTGTTCAAATAAGAATTGTAGATATCGACGGGGGCAACCCATTGCTATAGTCAGGAGCTTTATAGCTCTTATGGTTTTCGAGCTATGATACAAACTTATAGATTTTTAAATGGGACTATATATTAAATTTTGCGATAAACCTGATCTAATGCATTAATTAACAACATAAATGAGGAAAAAAATTTTTTTACCCAAGTTTAATTATTTAATTTTTCTTTAATTTATGAGTTAGGCGGTAAAAATATGCATATGACATTGAGGCTACTTCAACGGATAGTGTTTTTCGTGCTTACATTTCCATTACATCCAAGAAAAGAACTTTTTCTAGTACTATCTCTATCATAAAAATTTGGTTGTAATAGAAACGGCAACTCTCAAAAAACTCAAAATTAGTTTTTTGCGCCAAAATTTCCACTTAATCAACAATTTTTGCAAAATTTTTTTTTAGATCATTTAAAAGAGGAGAAAAGATTACATAAAAAAGGTCTTTAAACTATTGTTCTATGTCAACTAGTTTCCGAGCAAAACTAATTTTTATAAACGGAAATTCGCTATGTTATGCAGGATGCTGGGACAGGGGTATTTTTTCTTATGTAGATATTTCGAGGTGCGTTTACAAAACTAAACGATAGTTACCGGAGAAGAATATATTTGGAAATTTATTTGTACAACTTATCCGTGAATCCTCCGGACAAATGGGAGTCCGGAACAAATCTAATAGAACAATAAAAATGGTTGTTTTAAAAAAAAAAATATGAAATAAGTTTATTTTTTCTTGGTTTTTTCTTTTTACCTGATTTCATGGAAAAATTTTTTTTATATTTAATTGAAAAATCTATTGCTTAAACAATTTCGAGCAGAAGTGACCTGAATTAGAGCAAGGGTGGATACAGGAGCGTCACTGTATCGGGGATGACCCCCATAACTATCCTTTTCGAACGGAAATAATTACAAATTTTATCATAGTTTTTCAATTATTAGGCTTCTAGTAAGCTATTTTTAAAAAATTTCCAATATAAAAGTATTAATAAGTTACTACCCCTCCTAATTTGGAAATTGGATACGCCCTTGAATGTGGGTGCTAAAAGGAATTCAACATGTAAAATTCGAAGAAAATAGTTTATCAGTTTTTGTGTGTTTTCCAAAAGAGCCCAAAAATTAATATTTTTGATGCGGCCGATAAAATTTTTGGCTCAATTTTTCTTATTTCCTAACTTTAAGGTATGACTTCAACCTCATGATTTCAAGATTCGAAGACGAGTTTCTCCATAGGGTTCAATGTGTTGAGTAAAAATTTTTTTCAGAGCTCAAATTTTAAGGGTGGAATATTATAGCTTTCAACGTGCTAAAAAAAAAAACCAACAGAATTTTTCGATACTTCCCCTAATTTCCGAAATATTTTTGTTTAGCATATAAAGATCTTTGAGAATGCATTTTGGAATTTTGAACTAAACCCAAAAGTTCACCGGCAACTGAAATAAAATGCACTTCAGTTCCTCCCAAATCCCACTTGGTCTCCTTAAAAGTGGCCAAAAATTACAAACAGTAGTCCAATTTCCGAAAAAATTATTACATTTAATTTAATTATGATATATTTATAAAATCATTACTACGTATAAAAAGTACATGCACGCACAGCAATCAAACACTGTCCAGATGATTTTATTCTACAGTTTGATTCGGTGTTTAGTATAGTAACATTGTTTATGAATATTCAGCAGGTCATAAAATATGTACACCAACGTGTGTGAGCGCGTTAGTATCGATGTAAGACATCATATCCATAGATAATAATATACAGTCATGTTTGAAAAAATACATCACCGTTCAAAAAAGTATGACCACTCACTCAAAGTTGGTTGAATAGGAAATATCAAAAGTATACCGTTCGCCCGTTATTTGTGCTTTGGTGTACATACCATTGAATATAGAAAAAAAAAAACTAAACTAAACTATTTATTGTTCATTTTACCTCCTAACTTCGTTCAATTTGATTAACGGTCTCCATATTGGACATTAATTATTAATTTTTTTTTTTTCAAAAAAAAAATGTTAATATGTCCCGACACTGGTCGCTCTGGCTGACGCATATTATACACAACAACAAAATGTCTATACGGCAGTCAAAAGAATGAAAACTCCTACAGATTTGAAAGAATCGTATGGGTCCGTCCGCTGGGTCAATACAGTGACTACTTAGTACCTTATCCATTTTGTGATTGTGGTTACTGTTTTTTTTTTTTTTTTT
Organism: Brachynemurus nebulosus; assembly: GCA_035578155.1. Taxonomy (NCBI): domain Eukaryota; kingdom Metazoa; phylum Arthropoda; class Insecta; order Neuroptera; family Myrmeleontidae; genus Brachynemurus; species Brachynemurus nebulosus. The sequence continues at coordinate 4,715,636 of JAPWDM010000009.1, read as the reverse complement.
TTTTTTTTTGTTATATTGTTTGTCAGACGCGGTAATTTATTGGGTTATTATGCAGTAGTTTTTTTTTCCTTTTTGGGTTCCGTGGTTCCGGACGTGAACTGTGTGTCCATTACGTCACCTTGTTTCGTTTACGAGGTTGGAATTTCGTCGGATTGTCGGATTCTTATTAACGAAATTCGGATAAAATTTGAAAATTTTGGTTTTTTAAATGTATCGGGTTTCTTATGTGGAGGCCTCTGAGGATTTTCGAAATCTTCGAAATTTTTCGAAATATTTTCGAAATTTTTCAAATTTTCCGAAAAAAATAGGCTTAAATTTTTGAACTTTTTCAAATTTTCCCAAAAAAGTAGGCTTAATGAACAAAAATAAAATAAAGTAAAAAAAATGTTTTTAAGAAAAAGCTTTTATTTAAAAATGGGCTAAAAAAAATAAAATAACTTTTAAGTGAAGTTTAAAGCAATATGCAACATAATTTATAAAAGGTTGAGGCGTTATCATTAATTATTTTTGTTTTGGATATAAGTGTAGCTATTTTACTTTTCAGTAGTTACCAAATTTAATTAAACGCCTCAAGCTTTTATAAATTATGTCAGATTATAAAAATTGTCAAAAAGTTAACACCAAAAAATATATGTAGTACCTACTTTTAGATTTGGTCCTAAACTTTTTGAATAAGTACAGTCGACTCTCGTTAATTCGAAACTCGAGGGATTCTTAAGATATTACGAATTATAGAGAGGTTCGAATTATCGCAGGTAACAATTTTAATTATTTTTAAGCATTTGCGATAAATGAACTTGAACTTGTCTCAAAATGTAGTTACAATCTTTCTCTCTGCAACTTTGAATTGTCGAGTGTTTGACGCCGATGAGTTCGAATTAACGCGTCGTTTTGTTACGTAGGTATAAAAATAAGGTATTGTTTTAGTTCGAAATATATAGAGATTTTGTAGGGAACTCGTGATACCTTTGAATTATAGAGAGTTTCGAATTATCGCAGGTTTGAATTAACGAGAGTCTACTGTAAATAATTAAAGCTGCTACATGTGAAATGTGGTACTCTTTGCTAGACCAGTAGCAACTTATACGTTAAAAAAACGCAATACCATTTAAACAATAACACGTTGGTAATTCAACAACAAACTTGATCTGGCCCATGTTTAATTCTTTTCCTTCATCCAAATGCATTCTGTGTTTGATAGTATACATATAAATAGTGTTGATATAAGGCGGGCGAGCGACGGGCTGTGGCCCCAGTGGGGTCGACAGCGGGCCCCAGGAGCTATACACATGCCAGTCCAATAGTTTAGTACGTTCGAAACGACATGACTCCTCGCCGGGTCCACGATTTGTGACCACCGAACTGACTTGGTGGTCCAAGTGTATCTGTATGTATATGTTGTCCCACCATTAAATATGAAATATTAATAATAACCATTCAATATTATCTATCTTTGTTTTATTAATTAGATTGCATGTATATTGTTTATTCTGTTCAATAATCGGTTAATATTAATTTTTATTGAACCACTATATTATTTATTTATGATCAGAAAGAATATGTTGCTATAACATTGTTGGTACATATGTTATTATGGCCAGGCTTTAATTGAAAAATTGTTTATTGGCATGTTTAAAGATGGTAAATTATTGTTTTAATTTCTGGATCTTTTTTGTTATTTTAATAATAATTTTTTCACGGAATTTTCAATCAAGTTACAAATTCAATAGTTTTATAAAGGGCCGAAGTTTTAACATCACTGTAACCGCCAAACAGAAGCGTTGGAATGAAAAGAAATAGTGATGAGCAAAATTAGTCTTGGTCTTGCAGTCTTGTCCTAGTCTTCCATTTTTTGCAAGACCAACACCCAGACTATGTATACCAAGAGCAAGACCAAGACCAACACTATAAGTATGGCTGCAAGACCAATACCAAGACTCAAGTGAGCAAGACCAAGACAAAAGCAAGAAAGAGCAAGACTCTTGCAAAACTATTTAAATAGTTTGAAAGTATAATTAATACCGTAAAGAGAGAAAATTCTGATTTTAGAAGGAAAAAATTCGCTAATAAAAAAATGCAAGAAAGTGCAAAATTTTTTAGCAATACCAAGACCAAGACTAAGACTGCATTTTGCAAGACCAAGATCAAGACAAGACTCAAACTGCTCTAGCAAGATCAAGACCAAGATTCTGAATGCAAAAGCAAGACCAAGACCAAGTCTGCGAAGTCTTGGTCTTGCATTTGCTCATCACTAAAAAGAAATAAGGAATTACTATTCAAGGAAGTTATTAGGCTTATATTGAAGGCATGGGCGGCCATACTCTGAAGCAGGGGGGGGCTACTTAGCTGACCACGTTTGTAAGAAAATTTCAAAAAAGGAGCTTGGGGAAAGCAAAACGACGTTTTATTTATTTTTTTTTGTTTTTGTTCGTCAGTGTTATTTTTTGGGGAAGTTGAGGAATTTTAATACTTACTTATAAGTCACTTTTCGTTATCCAAAATATCAAGATATTATAGTTATTTCTTGTCTCTAGTTCCAGTCCCTCCCTTAAAAATTCACATATAGGCGCCCATGATTAAAGAAGCCATTTCTCCCAAGCCATGTTGAATTTGAGACGCTCCACGGCGCGCATAGTGTAGCTGGTGCAAATTTTAATCAGATTGGCTAGAATTTGAAATAAAACGTTGGACAATTTTGGACCAAGAAAAAGGATAATCATTTGTTTTATAAAAAAATATTTGAATTAATTAAATTGAAAATCCTCGGCTTGTTTCACTAGCTACATAAAAATGTAGATATTATTTAAGGAAGGAAATATTTTTTATTTTTTTCCAATTTAAAATTTGTTGCGCAAAAATTCAACATGCCTTGGAAGAATGGTTCCAGCGCTACCATTTTGCAATATTTATCAATGATAATTTTTTGTTTATACCTAATATATGGCTAATAACATCCTTGAATAGTATTTCCTTAATACCTTTCCTTTCATCCAAGAAAAAAGTAAAAAAATTTTTTTTCGGTTATTACAGTGGCTCTGATCGTAGAATCCTCGAATCCTTATATTAAAGTGGTTCCAATCTTACAATTACTTTATTCTGTTGAAGACAAACAATAAGAATAGCTTGAGATTTCTCCAAAAGTAATTTAAATACGCAGCCCAAAGGGGAAATTTCAATTTCAAACTTAACCTTAACCTTTTGTTATAGTTTTTTAACTTTGGGATCTAAGCCATTCATAACTATTAAAATATTGCTATAAAAAACAAATTTTTGAACATTGCTATAAATTCAATTGAATCATTTTTTCTGGATTGTAATAAAAGCCACAAACCATTATCGTTTTTCTGTTGGTCGAATTGATTGGTTCTACATTAAAACTTCTTTTTAGACTTTAATATATTGTTGTATTTTTTTACGTTTGTTGTACACAAAAGAGGAATCAATAAGTATTCAATAAAACACCAAGAAATATAAAAAGCGCATTGAAAGAAAGGTTTTTTGTCTTTTGAACTTTTCAGAACAGATGTAAAATAATTTTTTATTTATATTTTGTGTCTGTTAAGTCCATATCGAAACGCAGTAATGATTTCTTTTCAATTGTATGTTGTATTTGGCTTTGTCTGATATAAACAGTCAACATTTTGTTTTTATTATTTTTGTCATTTAAATTGCTCTATAGGTACCAGATATGGTAAAAATAAATAGTTGTGGTCAGAAAGCAAATTTCCGTTGGAAAAATTCAGCTATCGTAACGGGTGTCACAGTGAGACTTAATCTAGAGGCTGTGATAGGAATTTAATTTGAGGTCCCTAGATATTGAAACATCCTACTTTTACCCACGCCGGAATCGAGCAAAGAGGTTTATCTCTAAAATGGCTGAACCAATATTAATGCAGTTTTTTTTTTTTAAAGTTGGTAATTCTTAGCCCGTTTTGATGGGCATTAGTTTGGCCGTTTTCACGGTATTACATAATTCCCAGGATAAAAAGTTAAATTAAAAGCTTAAAAACCTAACATTAAACGCTAGTGGTTATGAGCTGGTTCTTAACCAGATTTGATAATATTGGATCCAACTGTTTCCAAACTATTCCAAAATTTTCAGAATAGAAATAAAATTAAAAATTAAAAATCTTAAGAATTCCCGACAAAAAATGTCAAGAAAGAAAGTATTAAAAATCCACGGTGAAAAAGCTCTAGAACATTTTAAGTAAAATTTCCTGGAATTTCATATTCTAAATTATAATGAAATATGGACTACGAAATTCCAGAATTTTTTATTTGAAACTTCTTAGAACTTTTTCGGCATGGGTTTCAAAAACTTTCTTTTTTATTAGGAAATTGGGTAAAAATGCTTGAAAGTCCCGAATTCTTGAATGAATTCTTTAACCGTAGACAGGTCTAGTGTTCAGAGTCAGATATTTTTGGACACTTTGTGTAAAAAAATGAGTTATATTGTCAAATTTCAAAAATTTTTTTAACCATTGTCCAAACTGGTTTCCAGGATGAATTAAAAAGACTTTCTTTTTTTAAAAATATCTTCTGGATAAAAAGCCACGATGTGGATATTTATTTTTGATTTTACCTGTACCCATTCGTATGGTATTTTTTATTTGCATTTTTTTCATTTAATTCAATATAATATATTGTGAACCTGTAAACACCTGAACGCAATCTAACACCTTGAAAAGATGAATTTGCGTATTGAACAGAAATTCTCAACATTTAAAACATTTTATAATGGTTACGTATATACATATATGGTACTCGTATAAACAGTTTGAGCAGTCGCCAGGCAATAGTTATTTATTATAAATAATAATCTATGAGATATTATAGATTCTGATCTAGGAAATAATGTACCGACATTTGGCAATAGGAAAAAAGTTTGGATGCGAAAGTTTTGAAAGTGAAAGTTTTATCGGGATCAGTTGTTATACCCTCGACGATATCATGTGTCCCAATTTCTCAAACTTTTTCTTCTATTCAGTATTTAGATTTTTGTCAATTTATTCCGGAATAATCTAGTTAAAAATCGCTATTAACTCCGGGAATATAATATTTCCAAAGCTATATATATTACATATTTGAAATAAATGTATAATTATTTTCTATAATATGCAACACCATCAATTGAAAAGGTTGTATTTAAATATTTCTGTTAGAGTGTTTTAAAGCAATATTCCGACATTAATGTCGTGTAAATAGGTGCATATCATTGCCATCGTCGCATTTGATGCATTTATAGCCTTTTAAATAGAATGTGCAACTGCACTTTATAATCGTACACTACACATCCGAAAATTCGGAACCATCCTTATTTGTGTATTAAATTGTAGAATGTGAATAATTTGGATTAATCGGAATAAATCTGTCAAAAATTTCCTTTTTATTGTGATTTTAGTGTCAAATTAAGCCTGTGGTTTTTAGCCTTCACAAAATCATATACCTACAGTAGGCTCACTAAATTGGTCTAAGCGTGTTTACAAATAAAAGCACCATTTCAGAATTTACAACTTTAGAGAATGGATCTTTCTAGAAAATTTTCGACTCCGGTGTTCACAAATTGAACTTTGAGAGAATATTAAATTGTAGGTGTAAGAACAGACGCCAAACACATCTTTATTTTTTTATCTTTTTTATCACGAATTATGCGAGGGGCAGTGAAAGTGGTGGGGGAGGGCTAAAATTTAGAAAGTATGCGTCTACAGTCGATTTTTTCGGGAAACTGTGTCGGTATTCATTTGGAATTGTGAAGGGAAACTACAGAAAACCTTCACTGGCATGATCGATTAAGAGATTCGAACCCTTGGCTTGTCAATCCAAAATAACAGTAGACCACTCGAACCAGTCGAACCACTCGACTGGTTCAGTCGGCATTTCTAAGTAATTATAGAAAATGGAAACATTCAAGTTCGGTGTCTCTTGAGTCTCTTCGTACATTGCATGTTATTAACAAACTTTAGAATCCTGAAAATTCTTGTCTTCTGTAGACCCTAAGTAGTTAGAAAATTGAAATTCGGTGTCTCTTGTGTCTCTTCGTCGATTGCATATGTATGGATTTCTTTTTTAAGAAACAAACTTTAAAATGTAAATTAAAAATCACAAAGTGATTAAAAAAATTACCCGGATCGGCCGGGAATCGAACCCAGGATCTCCTAGTAACTAGCCAGGTATGCTATTCATTACACCATCGATCCTTTGCTCGACAGGCGCCCGACCCAGACAACATTCAATCACCTATGTGTATGTACTCTCTGTAATGCGAGAAGCAGTTACAATTTTCCAATTTCAAATATTATCGAGTACTTGTGAAACACTACTACGTATGGCAGACTTTTGTCTGAATTTCAACACACATAGTATTCATATGTTCACTTATCGTTCAGCTAAACTGAAACTTAAGCACTCGACTTCCTTTGGTTAACATGACCAAAAACCACATATTATGTAAATTAAATATTACAAAGTGATTGAAAAAATTATTGTAAAAAATATAAAAATTTTAAAATGCTGAAAATTCTGATCGCTTTATATGTTTTTGGCGGCTCTCCTTTTTGGATATTCTTGTAATATCTGTTGTAGATACAAATAAAATTCTACACATATTATATGTAGTAGTGGTGGAAGCACATATACAAAAGGTGTACAATAAATCACTAAACAAATACAATTTAATGTACTACAAAACAGATTGTAAATCAAATGTGTACAGCTATTGATCACCATCCATTGATATGAAACAAACAACATACAGAATTTATGTACATACTAAATATACATATATATATATATATATATATATATATATATATATATATATATATATATATATATATATATATGCCCATAACAGATACGCAACTGCGATCTTATAGCGAATTTTACGCGGACAAATCTTTGTTTGGATTTTAAACGTGTTTGCGATTGTAAATTAAAACTGAATTGTTTACTTATTTAGAATAAGATAATCATTGCAAGATGATGATGAAATTCTAACATGGTAATTAAATAGCAATTTGCAAAATGATTGAATTTTGATAATTAGGAGTTCAACTAGCAACTTCAGCGAGGATTTTTATGGATAATATTAAAAATTAATCGAGAAGTTGGACGAACTATTCATTAGTCAGTCAGTTTTGGATGGGAAATATAATACGAACTAAAAGTAGATTTTCGGCTTTGTTGTTTGCTCTTTTGGGAGCTCCACGATTTCGGAAATTATTTTGTTCGTACCACAATCTATTAATTATGGTCGACAAATTAAGGACATAGGAAAAGGTAGAAAATTAACATTTAGTTTTCATTTTCTTCGAAAATTACAAAGTGTTTGGATGTTCCGGAAAAAAACTTCCGAGTTGCCTAAATTATCTGAGATATTCTGGTCTGAAAATTTCAGAAATAAGGTAGTCAAAATGGTATTTTTTTCGCACAGATTTAGGCGCAAGTCCAAAATGCAAAATTAAATGAATTTAGCTTCGAAATTTTTAAAACCCTTTTTTACGGCATCCTACTGACAGAGCCGTCATATCCACTATGCCTAGGATCAGCGAAGCTACCGAGGATAAGAAAGTCGAAATTTAAACTACCATAACTAAACCAAAAATCGAAAATATCAATTTTTTCATTTTATTTATCGGACCTTTTGTTTCTACTTGTCACCTTGGCAGAGGCGTAATTACAACAGGTAAAATATGAGCGCAAGAAGAAAAATAATTTTTTATGTTGTAGTCCTTAGAGCCTGCGAAAGATATTTGGAAATTGTTTTTATTTTTGCTCGCCTCAAAAGTATTTTTTACGTGAAAGAAACAAGAAAAAAATGGACGTTTCATTTCTTGCTTGCCAGTATTATTTGTGCAGCGAAAAAATAATTTTTGAAGCCGAGACGCTTGAATCAAAGTCCCTCCAGGACGCAATGTTTCTAGTTACCCTTCTGGACCTGGCTATAGCACTTTTGTCCACCAAAAATGCGGGCTAGTGACTTCCAAAACGTACCAATATGAAGAATAATGGTGACATACGGCCGAACAAGTATCGAAACTTTACCAAAAAGATTCCCTTTTAACCTCTTCGATACGGCGCCCTAAAAATCAATTCGATTAACTCAAGATTCAAAACCGGATCACTCAACACTGAAATCTTTCACGTCAAGCATTTGATACGTTTCCATTAGCGGGAAACAATAAAAAAAAAAAAGAAGAAAAATGACAAGAAAAACTAAACCAAACATTTTCTTTCAACATTGCCACCGACGGGAAAATCAAACATTCATTGAACCGGATAATTTATTAATCTTTCCATACATTTTTTCCAAAACATTTTCTTTTAATACGAAAATTCATTTGCAGTAAAGAAAAACCGACTCAATTCTATTCATTGCCGTATATCCTAATAGAACTAAAGCAATATCCTTTTAATGGTATCATTGTTATACCGAAAGCATTAACTACGTGTGCGTGGGCGTGGAGGGGATGCATGGGGGAGGGGGGTGTGCAATTGAAAATGACATTACAAACAATGGTGACACGTCACCTAATATTGATGATCCATCTGGTGAGTAGGATCAGGACCGGAAAATGTACATTATTGTTTCGAATGGTATATTTACAAGCTACGCTACACCACCGAGGTAACAAACTGTAAATATATACTTAATTTATGTTGTATACAGGATGATTTTTCAAAAAAAAAATATCAACCATGTCATAGTAAACATAATTATCTTATAAAAGAAAATTGTGTGTTTAGTTAAGGGGAAATTCGTCGAAACAACATCAATTTTATTATTTTATTTTTTTTTACACAAATAAATAATTTATTAAAAAACTAAATATAAAACATTGTTTCTACATGTCTTAAAATTACAAAAAAAAATTCAAAAATGAACCGTATATAAATGGTTTTGAAGTCACTACTGCGAGATTTTTCCATTTTGGTGGTTCCTCGCGTTCTGAAATTCTCAGTGAACCAAAAAATCAAGAATTTTCTAAAAATATACATAATTATACAATTATGGCACTAACTGGGATCTAAGAAAAAAATAAAAAATCAGCGAGAAATCGCATTTTGAAAATATATTACGGAACCAAAAGGTCCCAGTTTCTGCCAAAATTATGGGATCGAGGAATAATATGCACTTTGATTTATGTCGATATCTCAAATACTTTTTGAGATACATGAGGAACCATGTCAAAAAACGTACTTTCCAGAAAAAAGCATTCAAAATTTTTTATTTCAACTGAATTATAGTAATTTATAGTAAAACAATTTAGTAATTTATAGTAAAAGAATTATAGTAAAAATAGAATTTCGACTTTTCATTTTTTTTTTAAATAAAACTTTAGGAGAATATTCCTAACACCTTAAAACACATAATTGAGAAGATAAAAAAATCGATTTAGTTTGTAATCGAAGTTCCATGAGTCTTCCGTTCCTAAAAGACATTTATTTTCAAATTTGATCATAATTACTTCTAATAGAACTCATTAACCAAAACCGTATTAATTAATTTTTTCGATACTAAAAATGAAAAACTTGTATTTCTATCCCTTCTCCCTCCACTGGCCAGTACACCAAAGAGACGTATTAAATGATTCCATTTGCTTTTTGGATTATTACAATATTTTTAATATTTATTACTTATTCTCTATATAATATTCAAAGATATTATTTTTTAGTATTAATATGTGGATATATATATAAATATTTAAACAAAGACACCACTATACGAAACAATATACAAGAACAGATCGAAAAATATCTATTGAATAAAAAAAATGATAGTAATGATTCGAAATTGGTTGCCATAAATAGCCGTTAGTGTCACTAGTATCTATAACGTACGCAGTTCGAGAATATCATTTTCAAATTTTTTTGTTTTTATAGCTTTTTGTTCGAAAACAATAAAGACGCGAGCGATTGTTATTCGATTTTTTTTCTTTCTGTTAATATTTATGATTTTTGAACAAAAAACCTACCTGAATCAGAGTCCGTGCAGGTTGTAGAGACACCAGATTTCAATATTTTGTTATGATTATTAATATTGATATGTAATGGTGCGACCATACTCTGGTACGATTAATAAATTAAGAAATCGTTGGATATACATATGTAGGAATTTGCTTAAAGATTTTGTTGATAACATCACAGACCAATATGTTTCTGTATTTTTCTTTGAATGTTTTTAACACTAATTAAAAACAAATTTTATTGCTAACATAATTTTTTGTTCTGAAAAAAGTCATTTAAATTCCTTTAATATATCGATAAGTAATGTTCGGAATCTTGCGGTGCTCACAGGACCGTACTTATATTTTCAAAACTTGATACGGCAACAAATCGGGGTAAATACATCTTTTCAAAAAACAAGAAATTGTATCCGTATATTTTCTATTAACCATCAGCTGTTAATAAAAGTTAGCTTCGAGTTACAAAAATGCGTTATGTTAAAAAAGTACAAAAATTTTAACTTTTTTTAAATTAAAATTGTTGAAAATTTGACTGACTGACTGTAACTTAAAACTTGTTAATAAAAAAATAACCTGCCATTTAAAAAAATATTTTTACGAAAACAAAACAATGTGTTGTTTCTTTCACATTTTACTGGAAGAAAAAAGACAATTGATACACATAAATCATTTACTTGTAACATCAAAAAATACCTTACACAATCTATAAAATTAAAATCAGACAGACAAGTTGTCAGACAAGAAATGTAGACACGCATGTCTAAAATATATTCAAAATATACCGATATAAAAGGATATTACCCGTATATGGGTATCCATAATTACCTAATTGTTTATATCTAAAATCGCATCAAAATATTTTATCTGAAAAAAAATAAAAAAATAAATAAACAATTTTTAATACCTTAAAAAAATAAAGACAATACTGTCAGCCCCGCAACTTTTTCGATCAATATCGATAAAAAATATTTTTTTTCCTTTATTAAATTATAAAATATAAATAATTTAACTGAAATTGAAAAATCAAAAATTAAGAAAGAGATATATATTTTGACAAAAAAAAATCCATTTGAATTCCTTGTATTTCGATATTTATACGAACCAAAAAAAAAAGGATATTATATTTTAAATGTAATAATATTCCTTGAAATGGGATTTTAGTAATAAAATTGAATGATGTTAATAAATTTTGTTTTTCAAAAAAAAAAACAAAAAAAACAAAACACAAGACAAAACGAAACGAAACAATAAATGTACAGTACAATTCAAAAATATACATACATACGTAAATGAAAATTTGCTGACAGAGAAAACTTTTGCAATGTTACTGTATAATGAAATATTTTAGTCAAACTTAAACTGAAGTGCATTGCTATTAAAAATTTGGTATTTGGTTTGGTCTGGAGTTCCGTACCTTAGAGGGGAAAACGGAACCTTTACAAGATCACACTCGTGTCTGTCTGTCCGTCTATCACCGAGATTTTTCTCGAAAACTATATAACGTAGGAGTTTGACATAATGTTAGGTTTTAATGATGCACACATATGTCGCCATAGTCAAACATTTTTAAGCTAAATTTTCAGAATAAAAACAATTACAGATAAAAAATAAAATAAAAAAAGGTTGTAATCAGTTATTTAGTCTTTAGTTTCATGGAATTGCCCTAAACATTTTTTTTTCAATCTGACCCTCTCTAGAAAAAGTTTGGTAGCACCTGATTAGGTATATCATTTTTGGGGCACCACAGCTATACACTGGGCTTAATTATTGCGTATGATGATATAATATGATTATTGAACTGCATTTTGCAAACAAGTTAAATCTTATTTTATTTGTTTAAAACGGTTCTTACCTATCTATTTATTTATATACTACACGTTCTGTCAACAATAAAATGTAATATTATTATTTGTGCTGCTATCTAACGACTTGCTACGACAAATACACGTCGCCAACCTCCCCGCCATCCTAACCCCTATCACTATTTCACCTTTTCCGTCATATATTTATTTATTTTATTTCCTATATGCATGCATTTTGGAATAAGACATATGTAGTACTGATGATTCCTGTTGCCTGCTCTGGTTCCAACAGGAACAGAACTATGTACCTCTGGAGTTGTCGCCGAATCGCGACGCTGGTGTATGTATGTAAAACAAATTCTACAAATATACAATATTATATTATTGCTTGATATTATGTAATAACGAGTAATGTTGTATAATTGAAAATTCAAGTTATAAGTAAATATCATTTTGTGAACATTTGTTTTAAGTAACTCGACGGCGCGGCGGCAGCTCCAGCGAGTGGAATTGTACAAGTTGGGACGAGAAATTTTTTCGATGCAAGCGTCTTGAGTGAAAAACGTTTGTAAACACAAACGGTTTTTTTTTTTCGAAACTTTTAATTTTTGTTAGTAAAATGACGACGAAATTGCGTTTAAAAATTTTGTTAATTCAATAGAATAGTATATTGTACAATAAGTGGGAAAAGAGGCTTATTTCTCACGAATATGAGTTTGTTGCGCGAGTCCGCAGGGCGAGTGCAACAATTCATATGAGTGAGAAATAAGCTTTTCCCACGTATTTTACACTATACTTTTTCTACGAGCACATTTTTTCTCGTAAAATTTAACATAAATAATTAAAAGAAAATTTAAATTAGTAAAAATTTTTTAAATTTATAATGTCAATGATAATATGCTCAAATTTTTGCAAAAGCATACTTTGAAACTATGGAAACAATAATAAATAATCAACTTGCATATGTATATTTTTAGTATTAATTATATAGATTATATGTTAAATCAAAGACAGAGCCTACTTTTTTATTATATTAAGCCGTGGGAAATAATTTCCCACGGCTATTTCCGCATTGTATGGGCAATTGTTAACTTTTACTTATAGTTGGCCGTGCGCAAAATGTTACTTTTAATAGTAGGAGTAGAAAAATTCCTTTTCTGGTGATTCTGCGTGTTTAATTTTGATAAAAATGAAAACAGCAACTACGAAAACGTATAATTTGGTCACAGTTTCAAAATTCTATCATTTCATTTTGGCTTTTTTGAGGTATTGAAATATTTTTTGTAAGCCTGATGATGTCATTATATTAAAAAAAATTGTTTTTCCCCTAAATCAAACTTTACAGAAGTGATTCGAATTATGTAAAGTGGATAATTTGAGTGTAAATTTTTCATTTTTAGCCTCAAAAGGGTAAAATTCCTAGTTTGATAAAAGTCTTTTTTCTAGGGTTTCTACACATCTAATTTTGTTAAAAATGAAAAGAAAGTTTTAAGAAGCTGAGAAATTTTAATAAACTTGGTGACGTCATCAGATTAAAAAAGTTATTTTTTCTCAAATCAAGCTCTAATGAAAGTTTTAAGTTTAAATTAGAATAATTGGCTTAATTAAGGTAATTTTTACGAAGTTTTTACATTTTAAATATAAGTATCTATAAATTACAATACAATACAGTAGAACCTTTGATTACGGACACCTCTCTTAACCGACCCCCCCTCCCCCTATAGCCTAACAAATTTTTTATGACGGTGACAGGTTATAATACTAAAACCAATGCATTCAGCACTCTCTTAATCGGACCCTCTGTTAATCGGACGCAGACACAATATTTTTTTGACGAAGAGATAATATTTAGTACATTATTACCTCTATGTTAACCGGACACAAGTACGTCTAGTCCATATGAATATCTGTAGGTGCATGGATTAGATATAATTGTTCATGTTTTAACTTGTTAACAATGATTCTTGATGATACGTTCATAAAATTGATTTGAATTAAAAGATTTAAAAAAAACTGATGCTATTATTTACTCTGTCCCTGTTAAGCGGACACCTCTGTTAGCCGAACAAATTTTGGCGTGACACTGCTGTCCCTCTCTGTTAACAAATTTATTCTTCTTTTTTCTAAATCACGGAAAATGGCAGAAAGGAAGAAAGGAACTTGAAAATGTCTCAAATTGAAGACTAAAGTTTTAAAAGTGTCCATATGGTCGCAGATTTTTAAATTTTTTCTTCTAGGTCTTAAAAAATTGAGTTAAAAATTCAAAATTTTGGACATTTTTTTAGAGTGTCTAAGTCCAAAATCTCAAAACTGTATTATACTTTTTGATAATTAAAACATAGATTGTGATATTACACACAATATTATTGACAACAATTTGCAAACTGTCTAAACTAAACTACTTTTGGAACCAGTTTCTTGACTCAACCTATATTATACAATACCTAATACTGAAAATACCTACCAGGAATATACTACATTTTCTATAAAATTTCGTTCATTTGTTTTGTTTATATAGATTGTATGTAATAAGAATAGACATACGTATATACCCTGCCACCTATCTATCTAGAATTCTAGTACTTCTACCTACAGAGAGACAACAAACACAGTATTTTACCTAAATATAATAAAATAAAATAATGATATTAGAAATAGCGCATATATTGTGCATATATGTATCTGGAATATACACATTCTAGAATTGTCTTATCAGAAACATTCATTTTATACAATAACAATAAATGTTTATTTATTTATATGTATTTATATATTATAAACAATATTATATTTACATATGTAAGTGACGGATTAGATAATAGTGTATGTGGGGCCGTGTATGTGTATATAACTGCATTAAATAAACTAAAATTACGTAAGTACAAGAAAATATTTGGTCCACTCAATATCAAATTTACTACTAACTTACAAGAGAGAGTACCACAGCGAAAATGTAGCGGTTCCAGTCATCTGATAACACTAGTTTACACGATTTTTGTCTTTGAAATGAAAAGTGTTTTTTTTTTCTTAACGAGTGAGGTGCTCTGACAAGGAAAGGGCAAGAAGTCGAAAATTCAAATAAATCTGGAACTTTGTCAGTATGTAGAGAGTGGCTACCTAATAGCATAAAAAATATCAGTTGCTGCTAAAAAACGTTTTTAAGGGGTGAAACATCCTTTCAAAGTTGGAACTGAAAAATTTAAAAACCGATGAAATTTTGTTTATAGGTACCTTAAAAAGTTCTAGTAACTAATATAACATTATTTTTTGCATATACACATTTTTAGGGGTTGAAACCACCCCTCAACTGTGTAGTTACAAATTTAAAAATTGATGATATTTTGTTTATATATACTATGGAGCTCTAAAAATAAATATAACATTATTTTTTGCATCTACAAATTTTCTACATCTACAACTAAACCAACGGCGATAAGTAGATGAAACTCATCTCGGAATTTCGCGCTATTTTCGCGCTGAACATATTTGCTATATAAATCTTTCCAATGCCTCTAATCTGCCGAAAAATCAAAATAAATCAATTTGACCAGCTTACTGAGAAAAAGTGAAAATGTCGAGATCTAAACCAACGTCGATAATTATTGCATTTGTGCATCTATTGTAAATTGTAAAAAATTTATAATTTTGGAGTTTCTTGGAAAAAATTTCGGCACCCTTATAATTTCATCATGTCCGTCTGTCTGTCTACGTGTTACAGGGATGACTCTCAAATAATAGAAATTTTTTTTTAGCATTTCCTGAAGTATTTTTCCGTATCGAAAAGTGGGATGAAATTTTTTTTCGTATAAAATTAAGGTTGTTTTTATCATTTTCCATTTTTATGGCTCGTTTTCGAAATATTGAGCTTCAAAGTGGCGAATTATAGCTTGTCGAATAACTCTTAAAAAGCTAAACTATCTTCGATAGATATAGGCTATAATATGTAAGGTCCGCCTGAAATATACGGCTGAACTCATTTGTTAAAAAATATTATTAGAATTGCGCCAAAAATGAATGTTAGGTTAAACTTGTCCCCCAAGGTTCTTACACGAAGTCCGATAAGGTCATGATCACCCAGAAGCGCCAAAAATTAACTATTCAACCGATTTTGAAAATTTTTTCGATCGTAAATTTTTTGAAATCCGCTGTGTTATACCGGATGTTTTGCAACAAGTGAAATTTTTTGAACTTTTCTAGAAAGTAACGTTTAAATAGTCATAACACCTATATCTCTTTTGATTTTAACTAGAAAAAACTCTAACGGCTGACTAAACTACGAAATCCTGTCTTAACATGTGTCTAATTACACACTTGTCGAATTTTTTAATTTAAATTTTGAACATAATATATTCATTGAATTTTGCACTACAATTTCTTTTATTAAATATAAGAGAAATATGTTTATATTAATATAATAGTGAATCATTTTATTCTGAACACATTGAAATACAAGAACTATGTATTATAATTTAAGGTGTTCATTCTATATTGTTGAATATTATTTAACATGTCGGTACATGTGCATGGCTTTTGATAAATTTATAATAAATTTCACTATTAAATATATTTTACCATATCTTCGACTAAGTACATACCTTTGTACATTATTTAAATATGTAAAAACAATGCTATATGTACTATCAAGATGATATACATATACACAGGTGAATCTTCTCCGGTGAAACCAACTTCTGGCCATCGACTTTTCTGGCTGAAGCACTCATCCGTCAAGGGTTTAGGGCTTCCAACATTTTTCCTAAATTTCAAACAATTTTTTGTTATGGTCTTGGGACGTCAAAAAAAAAAACGATTCCACAGAAATATAGTCCCCGAACGCTTTACTAACAACTTCGGGCCCCCTTTCCGTACTTGGGCGTTCGGACTAAAGCTCCACCTAAAGCGGAATAACGGCATATTTTTTTTTTTTTTTTTGGAGGCACACCCTGTATATGATATGGGATTGGTACCTAGACAATGTAGAGGATGTTGTGCGGTAGATGGCGGTAGTGAACTTCATTTCAATTAGTAATACAGTTAATTAATGAATCTTGGTATTTCAAATTTCAATTGAATCAGAACGTTCAAATCTCCAGATATATCTATGTTGAACACATTCATTCACATATAATATGCAACTAACTATATGGTTTATTAAAATAAGGTATGCGCGCAATATTTGTATTGTGTATATTTGTATTTAATTTTGTATATATACAAATATCAGATATAAAATAATATGTACGGATACGGAAGCAGAGTCACTTCAATTTCGGTATATATCCACTTGATTTTATAAATAAAATACTACAGAGAATATTGAAATTCAAAAATTATCCACCTCAAAATGATAGATATCAGTTAAATAGTATATTGTACAATAAGCCACTTTTTCCACGTATTTTACACTATACTTTTTCTACGAGAAATTTTTTTTTTTTTGTAAAATTTAATATAAATAATTAAAATAAATTTTAAATAAGTAGTAAAATTTTTTTAAATTTATAACGTCGCGTCAGAGTAAGATATATTAAATCAACAACATCGTCAACTTTTTTATTATATTAAACTGTGCGAAATAATTTCCCACGCTCTTTCCGCACGGTGTGCGCAATTGTTAATTTTTACATATAGACAGCCGTGCGCAAAATGTTACTTTTAATCGTAGCAGTAGAAAATAGTATATTACGTGGTTGAGGTTGTAAGTTGCATATTACACACGAGCGAAAAAGTTACGCAAGAGCCGCGGAGCGGCGAGTGCGTAATTGAACGAGTGTGTAATATGCCTTACAAAACCGAGTTACGTACTATACTTTATCTACGACTAACATGAAATTCACAATAAACGACAAAAATTTGGTACAAATCTACAAATAATTATAATAATTAATAAAAGTGTAGTAGGCGTTGTTATTTTTAGCATACATACGTGTAAAGAGCCATTTTTTGTACAGCTGAATATGTGGCTGTATGTAAAACGTAGCTTACTTAGATAGTATTTTGTACAATAAACAAGCAATTTTATCCTAGTCGTAGATAAAATAATTTTCCTAACCTGAATGATCTTATGAAGGTTCCATTTTTCACTTTAGAGTACCTACGGAACCCTAAAGCAGTCTCTGTCAGTAAAATTACGATTTTTACAAATCTACATTTTTTAAGGAGGTATTCTATAGTCTAGACTGCAGGGGTGGCCAACCCGCGGCCCGCGGGCCGCATGTGGCCCGCCTAGAACTTTTTTTGGCCCGCGAGATTCATTACACTTATACAAAATATATTTATTTTATAATGAGCAAGGTAATGAAAACCAATGTATTAAAAAAATACATAATATATGGGAACGCAAAATTTTTAATGCGGCCCGCGGAGTTATGATGCGCTTCCAAAGTGGCCCGCAAGATTATTTGGGTTGGCCACCCCTGGTCTAGAGGTTCGATTTTGAGTTGAATTCATGGGCGTAATTGAAACGAAAAAAAAACTGTAAACATTTTTAGGATCCTTTTCTTTACCAGTTTTTTATTGATAATTGAAAAGTATAAAAATGTATAAAAATTTAAAAAAAATTCAAAATTGAAATCGGTACAGGCCGGCAAAGTGGGGACTTAAGAAAAAAGGTGTTTCCTGGTTGACGTGATTCCAATCCTCCTGGTGATCTGAAACATAAAATTTTAGTTAATTCTTAATAAACTAGGATGTAGAAATAACCGGACGTAGCCGATTTGAAAAAATGCAATTTTTCACAAAATGGCGTCCATTTCAAAAAAAGTCATTTTTTCGCCCCGTTTTTTCAAGTTTGAAAATTTTTTAAAAATAGTAAAAAAAAATTCCAAAAACTCAGCTACGTCGGACCAATTTTAATAGTATTAAGAAGGTCTGTACCAAATTTCTTGAGATATCTTGAGAACTTGAGATATCATGTCAACCGTATCGAAAAAAGTAGTTTCGAGTAATTTGTATTAAAAATTTGAATTTAGTACTGAAAAGATACATAGTACACAGGGAAAAAATAATTATAACTCCGAAAATAATTCGAATTTCCGTAAATCCTTTTTTAGAGGCTTATTCTTAAAGGTCTGGCGTTGAAAATATGAAAAAAAATAGATTTTTTCGAATTTCTAAACTAGAATACTGCCTTAAATTATTCTATTTCGAAAAATCGATCATCGTGTCCCAATCCATAATGATTTTGTTAATAATATCTAAAAATATACACTTATACCGAAAATTGACTACCCACTGCAAGACTGACGACGCGACCTGACGTAATCCGAATAAAAGTTCGGCAGACAGAGACGGGTGAACAAACGAAAGAAGGAGAGAGAGAGAGGTGTTTCATTTTAATATGGTGTTTATATTATATTTTATTTCTCTCTATATTTACTAATTAATAAAATGTAACTATATTTAAATCTTTCACTATTCTCTAAAGTTCATTCATTTCTTCCGTTGTTTCCAATCCAACATGGTACCTACTTACAAAATGTTCCAGAAATTGTCATCATCAACAAAATGCGAAAAATGTACTGTGTCATACATACTAAATATAACTCTAAACGAAAAACGATGAAGGCAATTAAATTCCCATCAAGGAAATAAATTGTAAATATCTGTGTAATCGTTCAAAAGTAAATTGTAATTTTATGGATAAATTTCTATTGGCCCTCAAAATAGTTAAAATACTTTTTACTTATTATCAACATTAAGAATATTTTTGTTAGTTAATTTACAAAAATTTGTCCCTTAATAAATTCCAAAACCAATAAATATATATTTATAACTTTTTATAATAGTTTAACATACATAGTTTATAACTAACAGAATTCATTTTATGATAAGTATTCTCATATATTTTAATTTAAAATTACATTCAATTAATTAAAGTGAGCGTATGTTTTTATTAAATTTAAAATAATATTTAAATAAATAATACACCTGTTAATTAGTAATAACAAATTTTATCTAAAACTTTCAACATCGACAAGGTAAATGCATAACTATTATTATTATTATTATTATTAATTTTGAATTTCATATTTGTATAAATTTTATCTATAATTTATCATCTATATGTGTGTATATACTCATTGGTGAATACATATGTTCATTTATGAAGTTTTTAGATACATATTCGAGTACACTGTAGTGTAAAAAATTTGGGGCAATACCTACACAAAAATAATCTACAGGCAAGTCTTGAGTTAGATACGTTCCTTTGGCTTTCATCGTTTCGAATTACATCAAAGCCTACAATGCTATTATAGTAGGACTTTTCCCGTAGGGTTTTCAGTTTTCGAAACCAGCTAAAAGCGAAGGAGTTGGGCCTGTATCTGATAAGGGTTTGGCATGTAAGAATTCCGTTCAAAGGTTATAAAAAATCAGAATTTGTTTTACCATTTTTAGAGAAATTTGTCGGGACATAAAGGTGTTGCAAATTGAAATTTTTACAAAATATATTTTATAAAATTTGTCGAAATTTTGCCGACGGTTCCACTCAGGGAAGAAAGTTTATATTTTAAGTCGTCTCCACTCAAGGCTAGCTGGAGAAATGACCACTAGGAGAAGAAAACACTTTTTTTCCAAAAATATAGTTGACAAGCAAAAAAAAAAAAAATTCCCTGACACACAGTCGTTTTTGCACTTCACCCAAGCCTAAAGTGACCAGATTTTCATTGAGACAAAGCGGAACAAATGGGTTGAAAGGCACCGTGAAAAATGTCGGCCCTACTTTTTGCTTGAAAAGAAGAAAATCTTAATTTTTCCTACTTTTTTACATTCCTTAATTTCCTAATTTTTCCTTTTTTTCAAAAAAAAAGAAAAGGTGTCTTTTTGTTTAAAAAAAAAACCTTTAAAAATGAGAAAACCTCAATTACATTTAAAATAAGATATTTCACGAACTTTCTCTTAAAAAATAACTGATGAGCAAAAAAAGAAAAAAACTGCAATTACATTTAAAATAAGAAATGCAGATATAAAAGCGGCACATTTTTAAAAATCGGCGGGACCCGGGATAGTCTTTCAAAAAGCTGGACTTTCTCGCCAAAATCGGGGCGTCTGGTCAGTTTACCCAAAACCCTATCAAATAGGTACTCCGAACTCCCTTTTCGGGCAACTACCAATTTAATAAAACAGAAATATATAAAGATTCTCTTAAGTCACGAGAGTTATGAAAAAAATTGCCCTTAAAATGATTGGGACGTTTTGTTATACCTCTCATCTAAGTTACATCGATTTCCCTAAACAAGGTAAAAATATAACTGAAGTACTGCTGAAATACTGCTAGCCAAAATGTGTCAAAATTTTGATTCTGTTAATGCCCCAAATTATTTTGAGCCTGGCTTCATTTCTGTAGCCCGAATAGATTTGGAAATATTTATTCATTTTGACAGATCCAGAAAATTTCCATTAAAATTTTTGGTTTCCTGGATCTCGTAGGCTCCAAGACATCAATACCCGATCAAAAGCGCATAATTTATTATGTTCAAATTGGTCGATTTGTCATGCAACCTTCCTTTCTTATAGCTAAAGCTTATCGCTATACTCGTACATATTAGTGATATCGAGCTGAAGAGAAATTTATCGATTTATTGAGTAAAGTTGTTTTTTAAACAAAATTAGTCTTTAGTCAAAAATATCAAGCACGCAATAGTCCACTAATCGACTAAATTTTTAGTCGAATTCATAAATACGGTAACGTCTGTATTTCATTCAAAAAAAAAATGTTTCCTTTTGAATTTGAATAAATTATTAATTCTTAATATTTTTTTTTCTATTTTTTTTTTTTTTTCTTTTAAGAAAAAGAAACATGAAAAATGAAAAAACGTACCAATGGATAATTTTTTAGTTTTTGATTTTATGAATTTTATATAAATAATACAGGGAAAAAATTAAATTAGTCGTTTTCAGTCATTAAAAAAAAATTAATCATTTTAATCATTTAGTCGAGGGTAAAATAGTCGATTGAAAACTGACCAACTTTAAACAAAATTAGTCGACTAAACCGATTAATCGATTAATTATCCGACATCACTAATACATATAACTCCGCTAATATTGACGAGAAAATACTATTTTAAAAATACTCCTCAATATTAATATAATTTGTTTTGTGTGACGTCATCAAGTTAAACATAACGATAACAATACCTAACGATTAATTTCGTACGTTAGTGTAAATTTTGCTATATACTAGGTATTACGTGTAGATAATATTTAGATTGGAATATTTAGTAAAAGTTTAAAATGTTGGATAGATACCATTGTTTCAGTATATATAAGTATATATATATTATATATATATATATATATATATATATATATATATATATATATATATATATATATATATATATATATATATATAGTAATCATCAATTAGTTAGATAAATATAAAACAGCCACACTGTGTTGTATACGAATGGGTATAAGGAAAGGGTCCCAAATATGTAATATGAATAATTGATATAAAATTATTAAACATGAAATTGATTTTAAACTTTAATTAAAATGCAACATATGAGAAATTTCGTATTTGCTATAGGTATCTACGTATGTATGGTCAGTGGCGTAACTACAGGGGATGGAAAGGGGGCTAGCTAAATGGGCGCTATAACACGAGGCGGAAAATTTTGGGGGTGGTTTTGGTAAGAAAATTGAAAAGTTATGACAATTTCATGTGTTAAAAGACGTACAAAGGGTACGACGGGTGGTAAGACACCGGTAATCCACAGCAAATAATATTCTAATTGTGTCTCTGTACTTCAAATATACAGGATGTAAAGTATATAAAGCTTGCTACGAAAACAGTGGGTAGATCTCACCCATGTAATTAATTAATGTTTTCCAATAAATTTGAACCAAAACTGTTTTTTAACAGAAAAAAATTGATATTAAATATGGGTCAAAAAAGTGACCCTCAAAAAATGTTTTTAATCCGGCTCTGATCATCTCATATTTGTAAGATAAATTTTCTGTTTTTAAAAAAAAAAGATGTGGAATAATGTTTACGACGTAAACATGTTTACAAAGTTTTATTGAATTTTTGTCAGGGCCGTACCTAGAAAAATTTTAAAATATCATATAGCGAGTCAATTAGCGATTTTCTCAAACTATTAAGGACGTCCGTGCGTCAAACCTAATAGTAGATAAAAATTTTAATTTTAGAGAATTGACAAGTTCAATTACATAGTTATCTTCCCTCAAATATTTTAAGGCCTTCATAGATCATTTCTTAAAGTAATTGACGATTAAAAATCAAATTTTGAACACAGAGCTATTGGGAAAAAATATTCCAAACATCATTTTTTCATTTTAAAAATTATAGTAAGTACTTATATTATGAGTAGATACCATAATAAAAAATGTTTAAAAATATTCTTTGAACTATGCAATTTATATAATTGCACAACAAGAATCATGTTGACGAACGTTAAAATGAAATATTAATTATTGAAATTAATATTCGAGTAGATTTTGATGTGTACACGTACATAATATACATACAAGGTCAAATCAGACTACTAAATTTCAATCAACAACTGTGTATGCATTGATGTCATAGATCAGTATATAGGTGATACGTATAGCAATCACCCATATACACGACACGATATGACACATGAACAAGTACAAGCTCTGTATACATAACATACAGGTATAGTGTTTTGTGGTAGCTACATAACATTATTCTGTAGTGTTTTGTGGACGCGCTCGAACGTCTTTAATTCCAAAAATATTCCTGTCGTATTAGTGTCTACAGGCTGCTATGAGTCACTCCTCAAAAGGACAAGAGTTATTTATTTTACACCCTGTATATTCAGGTCTACATTGTTCGAAAAGTAACTATATCTTAGTATTTTTCGGACGAGACTCAAGCTCCCTGTAGGTACCTCCACTCCTAGAGAGTAAGACATGAGGTTGTATTTCCTGAAAAAATATTTTTTCCTTCCAAAATATACGCCCATGATCACGCAGTTCTTTTTGAAAAGAAAAACCCATACCAAATGAATATACGAATTTTTATTTCTAATTAATTTTAAATTTTAATAATATTGTTATTTACACGATTATTTTCTAATTGTATATTCTTACAGTACCCCCCCCCCCCCGCCCCACAGATTTTCCCTTTCTTTTCGCCGCAAGTATAATAAAAATTAAATTGCGATACCGAAATATTATTTCAAGTAGCCAAAAGGTATTTAATTATTTATGTGCTTGGTTGCGTAAATTTTTGTAGTAAATAAACCCTTTTTTATAAACCCGCGCTACCCTTTGTTGCTTATTTAAATATAACAATAATAATTATTATAAAAATATAAACAACCAGAATTTAATTCAATTATTTCAAATTTTGTTCGAAAAAAAAAGAATGTTATTTGAATGAAACAAAAAATGGAATAATATCTACCACACACTAACCTTATAGATAATAATTATTCCAACATACTTTATAGGGATTCATTGATGATGAAAATTGGTGGAAAATTAGTAGATAATAATGGTTTCGGGGCATTGACAACATTAAAATTTACAAAGGAAAACCCAAACATTTTCAATGCAAACGGGCATTTTCTAGTTCACCAAATCTACATATACACGTAAGTCCATGTGAGTTTCTTTTTAACGGGCACTCTCCGAGAGGCAGCAGCAGCAGGCATGTTGGTAAATGGTGTCAGGTGTGGGGTATATAAACGTTTGTAGATTTTAGGGAGCGGGTTAAATTCAATTATCCTATGTCAATTATTATCGTTCTGCATTTGTGTCTGTAGTCAGTCAGTTTTGGGCAAACCAACCGTATACATAGAGCGATATTGAGATATTTTATTCGTCTTTTGCATATAATATTGCACAGTCGATTGTTTTTCGGCTTTTTCCCGCCATGGTGGTCTTGGAATTAGATCGTCAAGTTAATGTTCATTTAAATTCTTTTGTGTACGGATATCTCAATTTGACCATATTTTGTAACCCACAGAAACTCCTTTTTTGGAATTGAAATGTATGGAATGGATGACATTGGATTCCTAATTATAGATGACACTAGCTGTTACCCGCGGCTTCGCCCGAGGTGAATTTGAAATTATGGCATCCAGTTAAAACATATAAAGTGTACTTTCATCACGTCGCTATTACGCGTCGAGTAGGTATTATTACTTTTTTCTTTGGAATTTTCTCACTGAAATGCAATATTTTCCCCGGGTTAAAAATAGACTATAACATTCCTTTAACAACATGCCAAGTTCAAATGAAATCAATGATTCTTTTTTATACTGTTTTAAATATATATTTTTCCACCGGTATAAGACTTTCCACGGGAGTTAGATATTTTCCCGGGATAGAAAGTAGTCTGTGTCCTTTCTCATCGCCTCTGTAATATGCAAAGTTTGAAATCAATCATACTTTTTTTTAATAGTCATTTGTAATTTCATTGTTTCGTTTTAAATACATTTTCTCTCGGGAATGATATATTTTATCGAGATAAAAGATAACCTACGTTTATCGCTGTATATCGCCGTATTTGTCTATCATCATTTTTTGTTTCATTTAAAATAAATTTTTCCTAAGGAATGAAATTTCCGATGGGGAATTTCCCGGGGTATAAAGTAGTTTGTGTCCTTTCTCATCCCTTCAGTTAGCAATATACAAAGTTTGAAATCATTTTTCCGTTTTTTAATAGTCAGCTGTTGTAATTTAATGCATTTTCCCTCGGGAACGAAATATTTTCCCGAAATAAAAAGTAGCCTATAACCGTCTCTGGCCCGCAAGCAACGTCTGTGCAAAGTTTCAAGTTGACTGGTTAAGCTGTTGAGGCGTGAAAGCCAGTCAAACAAACAAACAAACAAACAAACTCACTTTCGCATTTATAATATTAGTAAAGATGACTTCTTATTGATTTGCGGGGTGATTTTCAATAATTTCTGGAATAAATTTCCTATTTTTCCAGTGAGAATTGGGAAGTTTTGCCCGGCAATATAGTTGACATTCGATTATCCGCACTAATCGATGACACAATCGTCACAGATAACCAAATTTCGTAGGTAATAACTAATTTTAACAATTTAACGACATTCGGGACAATATAACTAAAGTTTACGTCACTTTAAGTAATTCAGTTCAATTTTCATTTTAGAATTCCGGATACTTGAGTGTTGACTGTACAGTAGACCATGTAAAAATCGATTCTCTACACGGAGAGAAAATTCATATAAAAATTACTGTGCTCAGCACTACAATCGACGTGTAAAAGGCGAACATATTCAATTTTGTACGGTAAAAATATAAAAATTATAATTAATCATCGAAAATTTAAAGGATAGAATATTGTTTCCGTAATATTAGCTCCGTAAAATTTGTAAAACAGCACAATAAAAAGTTCCATTGCCGACAAAAAAGAATAGTATTAGAATATATTGTTGGCAATCATTTTTGTATGCATCATAAAGAATCGAAAGTCGGAAAAGATCGAGCATCTTCGAAGTTTTTACAGGTACAGCCGAAGCAACATAAGGTTGCGGGTCAGATGCGCAAATGAAAGAGTACGACAACAAGAATTAAACTATAACATATATGCATAAGAGTGTGATAGAAGTTGTGTTAGCATATTAAATTTTACCATGCTAGCACATATTTTTTATTTAGGTCGTCGATCGCGCACGCATTATTAGAGAGCATGGTAATTTTTCTGGAATTTTATCAAAAATAAAAAAAAAAAAAACAAGACTAATTACGACTAGTGCTAGGACTTGAACTATGATTTCACGGTGACGATAGGCGAGCTGAAACGTTTTTGGTAGTTGACAGAGTATTTTGAGTCGCTCTCGTAAAGTTTAAACTCAACCACGAATCAAAGTTTATTGGACACAAAAAATTTTGTATTTAACCGATCACCCTGTATATTACAAAACCGCAGTCACAAACAAATACACACACTAAAACAATCATTATCATTACAATCAAAATTGAATATTTATTAATAAAAGGAATAATTCTGTTCATCGAAGGACGAACACCACGAAAGTTGGTGAGTAAAGATATCCTTACAATCACAAACTACACCTACACCACAGATACATAGATACCGGCAGAGTATTCAGCTCCCTTCTTTAACTTCCGCATCAGTAGACATTTGATTATGACGCGCCAGTATACACATAGAGGAAGAAACCTTGAAAATCTTTACTTGAACAAAGGCGTGGATGGCGAATTAGCACGGACGGACATCTTCCTCTTCGACTAAAATCAAATATTTTCGTTTGTACTCTGATCAAAAGGCAAATATTCAAAATCTATACTGATTATAAACTATGTTTGATCAATTTTAATGTGGTGAAGTGATGTATAATAAGCCGCAGGCGCCTTTTTAGAATCCTCTGAACGCAGAAATTCGAATGATCGTGGGACGAAAACGAAAAATTTCTTAAATTGATACTTATTAATGCAGGGGCGGGTCCAATTCTCAAATTAAGCGGGGTCAGAAACTACTATTTTAAAAAAATCGATAAAACTCATAAAAAACACTTAAAATCCTAAGATCCACGATAAAATTTGTGGCCCACTCTATCAGTGCTTGATTTTACGCGCTAAATTTTGATTAAAATGAAAAGAATGGCCTCGTTTTATTTACGACTAGCTGTACCCGCGATGTCGTTCGCGCGACACACTGTTATAAAATCAATGAGAAGTATATAATAAGTGTAATAATTATACAGAACTTGCATAGAACAATAATTTTTGCGTAATGCATGCACATGTTCAGAATGGTTTTTATATTTTCCCAAGGGAAGGGGACATTTTCCCGGAGTAAAGAGTATCTTAGCTGTTGACTCAGGTAATAAGTTATCGTCACACCAAATTTTGCTAAAATCCGTCCAGTAGTTTTTGCGTGATGCTTGAACAGACAGACAGACAGACAGACAAAAATTTAAAAAATAGCTGTTTTGATATCTACGTCGACAACTATTTACAGTAGCAGTACAATTTTCAAAAAATATTCCATATACAGAAACGGTCTCGTTACAGTTTTATTATATGTATAGATTTTCAACGCACTGAAAAAAGTTTAGTAAATTTAGTGACGTCATTAAACTCAAAACTCAAACTTTACAGATGTGGTCAAAACTCATAGGTGTGGTTGGGTTGGAGTAATTCAAGTATGTGAATTTTTCATTTTTGCTATACAAAATAGACGAAACTCATTTTTAAAAATATCGCCGGTTCAACAAATTTTTTTTTCTAGCGGTCCTAAAGACCCAGTTTTCGATATCGGAAATCTATAATTCGCATCCGAAAGTCTTTAAAGCATTTAAAAAACTTAAAGCGTTTTAAATTAAATTCTTCAGCTTCTTGGAAGTGATTTAAATAAGGATGACCCCCCTAACCGTCCCGTCTCCTGTATCCGCGCCTGTGTTAATGGTTCTGATGATTTAATTTTTTATTGGCAGTTCCATCAAACTACGCAAATTAATTGCCAAAAATTTTATTTACATATTGACATTCTTACCTGTTGTATGTTATAGTAAAATGCATCATCAAATTGGCAAAGCTTTCCACTATCGGCTTACAACACAGATACAATAAAATTAATATTATGTGGAATTTCTTGAGAACCAGGAACACTTGGAACGTGGTTTAACGACATTGTTAACATTGTCTTATATAGGTTGACAGGTGATGGACGTTCAACCACTCCACCTGTTGTTGTTCCTTAATACTACATTTAAAAAAAAAAAAAAATAGAATAAGATGATGACAATTATTTAGCGTAGAGGCATGAGATATGATCGATTTGATCGATAATCGAGTAAGCAAGGACTTGTGGTGAAGAACTATCAATAGCACTATTAATAAGTATCGATAGTTTTTTTCAGTCATTTCGTTTATAAGGGAATTTCCGGTTTTTTTTTTTGCTCGCCGGCTATCCAAATACCGCCCAAGTTAAAAAATTTGACCATCAAAAACTATCGATATCTACCGATAGTCGGGACTATCGATAGTTCTCCATCACTAGTAAGGACATATCAATAAGAAATTTAGAACTAACACTGTAATTCAGTGATTCAGTGATCATTTTGAAAGCGACCCAACAAGTTTCTATAACTATTAGGAATTTTGAGGAGTTTAATACGTATGTGATGACGCCATTCACCAAATATTTATTTGATTATTGAACTTAGTTTTCAATCAATTGACTTTTAGATGCCTTAGAGAACAGCTAGTTTCCGAAATGGCAAAAAATTTGGGACCATCAATATTGTTTTTTGGGCTTCAGACATAATTATATGATGACGTCACAAAGTTAAAAATTTTTTTCAAATCAGGGTTTTGTTAATTGAATTTTACTAGCTGAGGGCTAAATGTTTAATTTTAATTTTATAAATATCAAAATTTATTCTAAAAACTGTAGCAAAACGTCAGTTGAGTATTGGTTTGTACCGAGTCCATTTTTTAAAAATTTTTTTTGATAATGGTTTCGAATTCTTTAACGCCCAAAACAACAAAACAACCATCTAGAAAAAAATTTAGAAAAAAGTGGACTTGGTATAAGCCAATACTCTACTGACGAAAAGCTAAACAGTTTTAAATTCTATTTTAATTTACCTAACACGGTCTATTAATCGAGAAAATTTTTTTCAACCGAAAAATATCCCATCACATTTTCTCTGTATGATTTCACATGCCATTCCGATTACAGTGTCAATAAATAAAACATGCCCCTACACTTTATCCGACAATTCCACATAAAATTTTGTGTCATGTTTAATCATACACACTGTTACCCGGCATTTTAAAATTACCCAAGCCATCAGTAGGTACTTAAGTAATTAATTAAATGTATTTAAGTGTACTCTGTTTAAGTGTGTGTCGCCATTTTTATTTGTGCAATTGTTTTGAAATGATTGTCCGTCATTGGTTCGAGTCTGTCAGTGATGCTGCTGTGATGGCATTTGACCTTGTAATCAGGTTTTGTCAGCCTTGACAAGGCTGGTCCTTCACCTTGTTGTGATAATATGTAACAAATATTTCGAATGGGCATTGTTTCAGTTTAATTGTTTGAAAATTGTTGCAAATTAATTGGATATAAGGAACTTGTCTTTTTTTTTTTTTTTGATTGGAGAGACTAAAATAATTTTGAAATAGCGTAGATGAAAGTCTGAAGTATTTCCTAGTTGAATATACTGACCTTGGAACAGAGACAACTTTCGAATTTTGCCGTCTGGAGCCTTCCAATGCAGTTACGGTGCTTAATCCTACAAATTACCAATCTTCAATAACCTTATGTGCGTCTTTTTATGCGACCGTAGACAAAAATACGCTGCCAATGGGGTGTGGCACTTAATTTTCTCGTATTCCTAAAAGACTTTAGAACAGTATTCTACCAAATATATAGGTATACCTACCGTGAAATTATATTTTCACCTAAAAGTTCATTTTTGTAACTCAAAATGCTTACTGGCAAAATTATAAAATACTACCAAAAATATTTTAGAAACTAATCCCCAAAATACTTTAAAAATTTGAGCGAAGGGACTAGCAGTAAATAAGATATTGACATTTAATGGGATTTCATTGTAACGCCATGGATACTATTACTTCGAATGCAACGAAATTTGTAGGGGACCATCTAGGAACCAGACCCCATAATTTCTGACAAATTTATAGAAAAAAAATTGAATAGTTCAGAAGTTATGCCACTTGGTGCAATTTAATATAATAATGGAATGACATGGTAATGGCGTAGCTACCGTTAGCCCGATTTCGATTAAATTCATAGGGGACTACCTAGGAACCAAACCGCACAATTTCTGGAAATTTCATTAAAAACAATCGAATAATTCAGGGATCATCAATCATTTTGGAGGGAAAAAATTTTTTATTTTTCAAAAGTGATCACAATGCTTCCGCTACTTTAGTAGTCTCGGAAGCAAAGTACAATTAAAAAAAAAAACAACATGCTTCCTGTAGGAATAAGTGCATATAACCCCTTAAATAATACATTTATGTCTTACTCGATGACATTTAATAATATTTCATTAATTTACAATTCTGTTTGTATTTTGTTTTTATTCCTATTATGTGAAACAAATGCAAGTTCAAATAATTTTGTTTTTTTACAAAGTAAATTTTAAATCAGAGCCGATCGTCTAATGTTTTATTTAATTTTTCATTTTAATTAGTTTCATTAATTAGATGACATGTAGATTGTAGAGGTATAGTATTTGTATATATATATACATGTATATTGCATTTGTAATTAGTTCAATGTAGTAATTAATTAAAAATAAATTAGTAATTTAGTAAATTTTATGTCAAACTAATTAATTTAAATTTGAATTTGTTTCTCATTTGTATTGTTAACGATTGTTTAAAATGTAACATGTAAAATATGTGAACATGATATGTATATAGAGTGGCCCGGAATTAATTTAGATATTTTAAAGATAATTTTTTTTTTTTTTTTTTAATATTTAAAACAACAAATGCATATTTAATGGTATTCCAACTCAATATTTATATCAAATTTATAGGTATTTATTTCGGAAGTTGTACTTGTGCCACTAGTGTTCCGTATAATAAGTTGTTTTTAGATATGGATTTAATGTAATAACATGCGAGGGCAGGACCAGCAAGAGAAATGACGGGCCCTCGGCCAGAGCAAAAATTTTCAAAAATTTTTTTCCTAAAATACAGTTGGAGAGCAAAAAAGAAAAAACGTTTTTCGTTTCGTTTGAGTCCCTATCAGAGGCTTCCGGCTCTTTTTTTTTGACTTGGGCCTCCAAGCGACTGTCCCACCTAGATAATTTTGAAAATTCTGAGAAACGTGCAGGGACAAAAGTTACATCGTTAGAAATATTTTTTGTTGAAAAATTTTTTCTCTAAAACCTAAATGGCGCAGCAAGAAAAAAACAATTAAATTGTCCCTTTCTAAATAAAAACCCCCCTTTCTCATGTTTATGATTTTTTGGGGTGGAGGGGTATGTCTTTGGAGGGAAGGGAAGCGGACATTCGGACCGCACTACGCGTTTCGTACACGACCTCGTATTTCTTTTCCATTTTTTTAAATTTACCTATAAAAATTAATCGCCATCATAATCGAATTTCAACTTTTTATACTTCGCGTCTAAAACTGGGCGACCATACTCTATCTCTGTGCTAAATTTCAAATTTTTACCTTGAATAGTTTCGGAGAAAATCCTCTCTGGCCAACGAGTGTTCCAGTTTGCCAAATAAATTAAATTGATCTTGCTAGAAATTTTGCTGAAAACCTATTCAATACTTCTTTTATTTTGGAATATTTTAAAAATTTCTTATACACAAGACATTCTATATCTGTTTCTTTCGTCCCCAATGAAAAGAATTTAACGTTGTAAAAAAATTTACAACGGAATTTTTTGAAAAATTTTTTTTATTCTCTTCGAATAAACAAAAATCGTTAATTTCTCAACTAAATGTAGACTAGTTCTGCGGCACTGGGGGGAGAGGACGAGACAAATGAAATATTCGATAATCAATAAAAATAAATGTTTAAACAATTTCCCAGTCTCAATAATCGTTTAATATTGTTACTACATTGGTTTCTCTTGTGTTACGGCTAAATACCTGTAGCAATAAACATGTATAGGTGCTTCTGGTGATTAAACACCGTAGCAGTTTTGTTGAACCACCGATTTTTCTCTATCACACTCTGTCTCCTTTACAATAGTACGGTGAAAGACAGTGAGAGATGTACACTCATAGGATGGTCAATAGTGTAAAATGTAAACAACAAAGCAACAAGACAAATATTCGATTTCTTCATGATTTATATTGCGGTCTCTGTCAAGGCCATAATGTTGGTTGCTGGCCGATTACATCTCGCATACGGTGCATTCTTATCGTGGTTTATATTGCATTCTCACTTTTTAATCGCACATCGCGATCCAAATGTATCGGATACAGCGCACTAAGCGATTGTCACAATGAAAATGGGGTATTTGACAGTATTCAGGGGAGGTTTACTTGAGAGTCGTTAAAAAAAATCGATTTTTTTTTTTTGCAGAAATTGGTAGCTAATTATGTGCAGAATATGTTCCCAAAGTGATTTTGCTGAAAATAATTTAAAAACAAGATTCTTTGCACATTAACCGAATCCAGCTTTCTATAAGAAAAAAATTCAAAAAACGTAGTTCACGCAATAATGAGTATTAAATATAAAATTTTGAAAATACGTTTCTTTATATATACTTATTTTATAATATCTCGGAACTACATTTTTGGAACTGGTGGACACGATAACTCAAAAACTATTCGATGGATCCTTTTTTTAAATTTTTTATTTTAAAGATAATTCAATTCTTCGGCGCCTCTACCTGAGTTCGATACACTTTCAATATTTTTTTATTTTTAAATTTACTTTAAAGAGCGAAAAATAAGACAAAAATCTTAATCAAAAGTTCAAACATCCGCCATTTTTTTTCCTTTCAACAATTTAGTGATATTATAGGTAGAGGTGCGGGTACTCTTCATATATTTTATAAATCTTTTTTGTTTTTGGATTTCGGTGGTTTATTACCGGCGCTAGGATGTCCACCAACAAGGCATTGGATTTTCGGATCGTCACACTGCACTATCTATAAAATGGACACTTTTTTATATTTTTCCTTGAAAAATTTTTTTTGTGTAGTCTAATACTTAATAAATAAGTGCACAAAATTTGAAATTGATATTTATTTCCGTTCTTGGGACTTGGGATTCTGGGGACTTTCCATTCTTGGGAATTTTTAAGGACTCTCGAGTAAACCTGCCCTTGGGAAAAATATTAAAACAATATCTACTGAAACTTTGTAACAAAAAAACAATTTTTTTACTCCTGTTATTGAACAACACACTCATTACAATGTATGTGATAATTGTTGAGAAAGTTGGGCATTATTCAAAGGTTTGGAGGAATAATCATTACTCAATACCTTTCGACCAATGAAATCCACCGTATTAACCATTATTCAATGGGTTTGCGATTGTTTTGTGAACAACATATCTATAAGTTTTAATTTAATATATTATTTTGCGTAGTAACGTGTAAGTAAACAAAACAATTTGAATTTTATTTTGATCGTTTCCATAGATACATATAATTTTTAGGTGCATCTTTTTTTGAGAAAGAACAAATGAAAAGTTTTGAATTTTTAATATGTTTTTATTTACATCTTAAGGTAACAAAAAAATTTTTTCGAATAAATTAAATTTTGTTTTATTACTATTATTACCACTTGAAGTTAACGCCTCAAAGAAAAAGCACGTGGATGGCCCGGGTGATTTTGACTCTTGGGGATAATCTGAAATTAAAAATTCTTAATTAGTCTTAATCTATAGATATGTTATTCTGGTGGGAACTAGAATTATGAAATTTTATCGAAAAATAACAAAACAGCGAACTTCGAAAAAAATGACATTTTTTTCGAAGTTACGAAATTTTAGGAAGTTAAGAAAAGTTAAGAAGTTAAAAATGTTAAACAGTTATTTAGAAATGTTTTTTTTTTCTAAGGT
Organism: Brachynemurus nebulosus; assembly: GCA_035578155.1. NCBI lineage: Eukaryota > Metazoa > Arthropoda > Insecta > Neuroptera > Myrmeleontidae > Brachynemurus > Brachynemurus nebulosus. The sequence goes on along the minus strand of JAPWDM010000009.1, from coordinate 4,681,357 downwards.
AAAAGTTAAGGTGATTTTTTTTGTGGGGCAATATTTTGCACAATGCCCTGGCGGCACTTAAAGTAAATCCGGCCCTATATACCTATGTATAATGCACAAATATAGTATTTTAAAACAATTTTTCAAATTTAGACAAATACCTTAATATTGTGTGGTTAGGGTTGTACGAAGAATACTAATCGAAGAAGGAAGGAATTTAAGGAATTTTTCGAGGGGATCTTTCTTGAATCTATATCAATTGGTGACCGTTAGTTGCTAACTAATTTCTGATCGAAATTTCTACAAAAATAATGATTTACCTAAATTAAAATTTGATCTTTTTGAAATTTCTAAGATCAAGTTCTCAGTTAAGATATTTCGGGGGAAGCTTTAATTTTTCTATTTGTTAAATTATAATTTTTATTGAAATTTTGTGTGCATATTAGCCTCTTAATCGCAAAACCAAAAAGTTAGGATAAAATTTCAACTAATTTTATTTAAACAATTAAAACACCACTAAAATATTTAACAATTTTCACTCTACCCCCCCCCCCCCGCACCGCAATAAAATACCTAATAATTCCATCTATGTAACGATGATATAATGTTTAAAACAATATCTCTTTTACTTACCTATATATAATATTTACAATATTATTTTGTAATACATCATATATAAAAGACAATAAGGATTCTACAATATTCCTTTGATCCTCTTAACGGTAAATTGTGAATATTTTAGATCATATTATAATATCTATACGTGCCGAATAAGGGCGTTTGTCGATGGTGGTGGGGGAAGTACAGGAGTGGGGGAATGGGGCAGGTGTTGGTTGTTGTTGTTATCTAATATCGGAAATAGTTGTGGAAAATTCCATTGCTGCAAAACTAAACATCAACTGAATATTGTGTCGAACACCTTGTGTTTACGTTTTAATAGAAACTTTACTCTTTTATGAATTACTACAACATAACCTTATATCCCTGTGTGTGTTTGACTTTTTGTTTTACGATTTATTTTTGTGGTGGGGATAATAAATATATTTCTTTTGATATTTGATGAGATAATTTTTCTAACTATTCCGGTGAGGGAGAACGTTTTCATTTCGGTGGGTACAAAAAACCCTTTTCAGCCACAGAAAATATTTTAATAGAGTTATTTTTAAGGTTGTAATTTAATTAAATTTTATTCGTTTTTTCAAAGGATGTCACACAGAAACAAAGCGGTCCTTCTGTAAGCTACTTTAAACTTGTTAGAGTTCTGAAGAAAAATCTTAGAACCATTTAATTTAAAAAAAAAATGTGATTTATTCCTACACGGAGAGAAAAATCATAATATTTTAGCATGGTAAAATGGATAAATAGCATGGTAAAATTTAATGTGCTAACACAACTTTCAACACACTCTTATGCATATATGTTATAGTTTAATTCTTATTGTCGTACTCTTTCACTTGCGCATCTGACCCGCAACCTTATGTTGCTTGGGCGGTACCTGGAAAAACTTCGAAGATGCCCGATCTTTTCCGACTTTCGGTTCGTTATGGTGCATACAAAAATGATTGCCAACAATATATTCTAATACTAAAGATAGTGAAGTAACAAAATGATAAATTAAACGGTGACATCCCCGTCCTCTAAGACAGTGTAATGAATACTGCTTGCTGCTTGTAAGACAGTCTAATGAATCAAGGTGCTTGGTCCGACCCGTCCGACCAAGTTGGTCATTCACACCTATGGTTGACTATGTGACTTGCTATGAGTGAAATACATTTCAACAGCGTTCACAACACACACAACCTTCCTTCTCTTTTTTTCTTTCTACTGTTAGCAGATAGCATTTCAAATATTATAATACAGCATGGTAATTTTTGTAAGAAACACAATTAAAAAATTTTTTTTTGTCGGCAATGGAACTTTTTACTGTGCTGTTTTACAAATTTTAGGGAGCTATATTACGGAAACAATATTCCATCCTTTAAATTTTCTATGATTAATTACAATTTTTATATTTTTACCGTACAAAATTGAATATGTTCGCCTTTTACACGTCGATTGTAGTGCTGAGCACAGTAATTTTTATATGAATTTTCTCTCCGTGTAGGTTCTCTCCTAAAAAATATTTTTGTTAGGCCATAAAAAATATACTGAGAGAACCTCTGACTATTGAAGAAACCTTACTTAATGCGCGTTTAACATGCACTTGACGAATATATGATTGACAGCAATAACTTACAATACGTAATATGTTTACAAGCGAGTATCAAAAATCGACAAAGCAATGCAGCATTTGCTGTAAAGATGAAAAAAAATATATAAAGGAAATAATTAGAACCGAAAAAAACGCGCATACAATTGTAAAAAATTTTCAACTTGAATAGTAAAAAAAAAAAATATGGAAATTGTTAAAAAAATCGACAAAAAAATCTACCGTCTGAGTATTTTTCAACTTCAATACATGCTACACATATGTAATGACAGTCATAGGCCAAAATATTACAACACTGATCGAAGAAAATCAACAAAATTTTCGTTTCTGACAAAACTATGAAGCTTTAGTGAGTCATAAAAAAATTTAAACATTTTATGCTTTAAAGGGGACCACTAGTGTGACCGCCTGAAAAAAGGTGATTTTTACGAATTTTTTTAAAGAAAACTACTATGTGGAATGTTTTAATATTTTAAGGATATATTCGTTGATGTATAATAAATTCATGATAAAATTTTTGGACCAAAAAATCGAGATCTCCCGAGGCTCCAAACAAAAAGTTCCCCCACTCCTGCAGTGATAGCGGCCTTCACACTGCCTGAAATCAAAATAACCAAAAAGCCTATTAAACTGGAAGGTATGGTCCGTACCGTGAACCTCAATCGGAAAAAAAGTTGAAATTTAACAAAACTGCGGAGTTTTTAAAAAAAAAAGTTTCAAATTTTGCGCGAAAATTTGATGGTTTTTGGCTTGCGAAAATTACATTTTTTATTCGAACCGAAAACTGGAGGCTCATGGTACGAAGAAATATTTATAAAAGAAACTGCAATAAGAATCAAATCGATCGAATGATTTATCTTCGAGTTATAACTGCAGAAAATTTGAAAAATGTAGTTTTTCGTAATTTTACCTTTTAGTTTTAATCACTGAGAATTTTTACTAGAATTATTTACGATGTACTCACTATAACGGTCATAGTAAAACTAAATGAGTCGTTTTAATGTGCCAGGGTCTAGCAGCTCTACAACATGTGACTGGCAGCCACGTCCAGAAACTCCCGAACTATCAACCTTCAAACATTTTTCAATACCTCAAAGTTAACAATGAAAATCAGAATCCGCTTTTCGGATCGCTGTAACTCAAAAACTATTTGAGATATGCACTTGAAATTTTAGTATGTTATTTTTAGAGGTATAGACTATCAAAACATGCAAAAAAATTTTTTAATTTTTTGAAAACGTCACACTAGTGGTCCCCCTTAAAATTAAATGATTTTCTACTAGTTTTTCCAAAAAAAAAAAATTGCTGTCAATTTTCACGCCCGGTGCTGCGATTGTTTTTCCCCTTGTTGTACATGCATATCTGATATAAAATAATAAATAATAAAAGGCATCAAAGCAATAAGTGTGTACGGAATAACCCTTTGAATGAAACAATAAAACTCAAATGTTAGTGAAAATTCTCTGTCTGTTCGTACGTTGAGTTGAGTCGAATTCAGTCGGGAGAGGAAAGCTTTGTTTATATGTTACATATGTAGGAGAGCTTTACACATGCATATTTCAAACCTCTTGTGATCATTACTAAACTTGATTCTACATACAATAAATACGAACAAACGTTTCTATAATATTTTCTAAGTACATATATTTTCGGGATACCAAACGAAAAAGAGTTAAATATTTAAAAAAAACAAACTTTGTAGACAATATTATAATACTAATATTAAATCTGGTTAAGATATCTAGGGGAAAGATGGTATAAAATAGACATTTTTGTCCCGAGGATTCTAATAAATAGTTGCGAATGTAATTAGAAACCCTAGTTATGTTACTATAGCAAGAAAATACAATAATAAACCTTTCTCCATTCTTAGTTTTATATTTTATGTGTTTTAAAAGAAAGTGTATTTTATCCCTTATTTATTAATAGGCTCTACTGTGGGGACACTATAATTCCTCAAAGGGATAATGCCACATATCATTCATTTTGTTCAAATTTATCGATTATTTTACTCAAAAATTTTCAATTTGATTTCAATGCAAAATACAAATTAATTTTTAGTTAATTATTAAAATTTTCTATGACGTCTGAGTATTCAAATTAAACCAAATGTGAGTCAATAGTTTCACATTTCTTCTGTTAAAACACTTACAAATAGTTCCTTTCATAATCGTTTACTATGCCCATTTCGTACAAATATTACGCACAAATTAAGAAACTTACTTCTAAAGCTGTAATTCTGTTTAAAAAAAAAATACCTAACCTCCTGTTTTCTTGTGCTTGAGTGCAAACAGTTCAATGAAACACTAGAACATATTGGAAAACGTTTTACTTTGGAGCATAATTGAATTTAAATGACAATAGTTTGAAGTTAGGATCAAATGAGTATCCTCTGGTGTCGTCATGCAATAAAGATAATTTTTTTCGGTTGGATTTGTCCCCATCATTTCACTCCTCTCCTAATCTGATTCACAATAAAAACAAAAGAACATCAGTTCTCTCGCTGTTGCTCCTGATTGTGTGATGTTTCACGTTATTTTGTCCTCAAGTTTACTTCCAAATATGAATTTTTAAACAGTTTCTATTTAACAGAAACATTGTCAGTTGTAAGTGTCTATATTTCAATCAAGTACAAATAATATTTTAAATTTACATTTCTGTTGTTAAATTTGATATTTCACTACGATCAGAGTTTTCGATCGATCCTGTTGTGTCAATTGACCGTACAGGAACTTTGGATTCTTGATTTCCCCGGTAAGCGTCATTTTTTATTGAATCATTAAAATCGACGTTTACGTTATAAACGTAGCCAATATATAAACACAGGACGATTGAAGTCATCATTGTAACCCGAATGAAAATAATTAGCAGGATTTCACGAAATGTAAATTTTTCCGATTTTGAAATTTTCGCGTCAATATTTTCATTTTGTTCATGTGTTGATGGATTCAAATCTTGTACACGTGCACTTCGATACATTTCAAAATTCAATTTATTTGACAGATGTTAAGTTTTCAAAATTATGCCCCATTGGTAGGGAGGCCATGGTAATTTAAATACTCAACATTTTTGTAATTAGTTAATAATAAAATTTCAATTACATAAGTAAAATTGTTAAATTATTTCGTTGGTGAATGACGTCACACCACAACAATATACATTAAGGGGAGATTGAAGAAATATTCTCCTAAAATTTTATTTTAAAAAAATGAAAAATCAAAAAGTTATGGGCAGTTTACGGTACGCAATTTACTATGATGCAATTAAAAAAAAAAAAAAAAAACATGGTGCGTCCTGTATCTCAAAAAGTATTTGAGATATCGACATAAATCAAAATGCATCTTATTCCTCGATACCGTCACTTTGGCAGAATATATTTTCAAAATGGCGATTGTTTAAAAGAAGCTGCATTTTTACCGTGTTATAATTGTTTTAAGCTATTTTCCATGGAGTAGTTCCTAAATTACTCAAATAGTAATGATTATGTCAACACAGTCACCCTCTAGTTACTTACCCCTAAACTAAATATTAAGAAATTGAGCAAAAACAGGTCAATTAGATTTTTTCACGTAGATTTGAAATCTGTATACAAAATTTTAATATATTATATTTTTAACCCTCTTTTCGTAATGTTAACCCCAAAATTTTTAACCCCCAACCATCCCTGTTGATGTAATTTAAACAAGTTGCATATCAATAGATAGCTCTTTAAAAAGGAGCAATATCGCCAATTTAAAATTTTGCTCTATCTCTTACCGTTTTCGAGATACTTAACAAATTAAATTTTTACCCCAATTTTTGAACTGTCATTTGACCCCCTCAAACTGTTTTACAGCCGCTAAACAAAAATACGTGTCTCTTATTTTTCGATGTTCTACAACATATCAAAGAATAAACAAAATCGGAGGGGTACATCCCCGTGATGCTCCTTGTCAGTGGTGTAACGCCTTAAAATATGATATTACTGGGGACAAGGTGCAAAATAAAGTGCAATTTACATTGTTTCATAATAATAAAAAAAAATTTTTTTTATTATAATTCATCGCTCGATTAATTTTCAAATAATATTTGCCTTTGTCGGCAAAACACTAATGAGGCTACTTAACTTATTGTTAAATAAAAAAATACTGCCGTTGCTGCACGAACTGCCAAGACGCAAGTCTCTGTTTAAGACATACAAACACAATAATGCGTTAATATAATTCAGGATTAGTTGTTTCATGAATTCGTGGTTCGCTGAATTTTTTCAAAAATCTCCCCAAGTGCATTTAAATCAAAATCGTACTCATATGAGCGTAATAAATAACATATATATATATATTGTGTTTCCGGCGGAAATCAAGAGGTCAAAATGTCGATCATTAGTATCATCGGACAATCATAACCGATGCTCTTATTATATTGACATATTATAAAATCCCAAAACTCTTTTTTTCTATTTTTTTTGGGGTCAATTTTTGCGTCTTGATGCATTCTTTTGTCAACGAAATTAATTGTAACAAGTGAATAGGAACAACAAAACAGTGGATGGATGAACAGATAGACACGCGGACAGACAGACTGACGTCAGAGACGGATGGACAGACACATAACAACAACGAAAACTTCTTCAAATATTGTTTATTGTAGATATCGAGACAGGAAATCCGTTACAATCATCAACAGATTCGATCTACAACTAATAATAAAAAAAAAAAGTACAAAAAGTTATATTAATATATCATGTTTTACAAGACTAATATCATAATGTGTGTGTGGCGTGTAATAAACGTACAGGGTGTGCCAATTTCACCAGCAATTTATGTAGGGTGTACTTTAACATGTGGGTAAATCTTAGTTTGAAACAATTCGAACTGCATACAGTGTAAAATAAATAAAACTTTCATATCAATTCATAGTAAAAACAATTACAAAAGTGGAACGCATTCTGTTGTGGTAATGATTACACAATTCCCTGGTGGGTGTTTTCGTAACTAAAACGTATGGCAAATACTTCCCGACAATTTCTCCTATTTGCCAAGTAACTTATTTTTGCAACTAGATGCAACCAGAAACTAGTGACTCATTAGGCCCCTCGTTATTTACACTCTGTATCTTGATACTGAATGCTTTTTTTGAGTAAAATTGCACTAGGGATGATCAAATTAAATGAAAAAATTGTTCCTAATGATTTATTCGACGCTGATAACACTATGGGGGCAGTTAAATCTTTCAAAAATCTTAATAAGTTCTGAAAATTGTTTTACCCTCAAACCTATATTTAAGATACCAGCACAGTGTGATTGGCCAAAAAATAATCTATTTTCACAATTTTTCTTCGGATGGATAGGATGAGGGCATGAGAATACATTTTTTTTTACGAGTAATACCACTATTTAACAATACAAATTTTTTTTTATTTATTTTGATTTATTTTTTATAATTATAATTTTTTGAAAAAGTGTTTTTAAAAAAGGTAAAATTTAGTGCCCATGATTGCGGCCGCAGTTTTTATCTAAAAAAAAAAAAATCAAATAGATTATCAAGCTGTAGGTAAGCCGCTATGTTCTTTTGGGAGCTTTTTTTTGAAATCTTCCAATTTTTTCACACGAAAAACTAAAAAATCTTATACTTCTTATTCAAACCACCGCCATTTTTTCAAATTTCCAAAAAAAAGCTCCCATAGTAATATAGCGGCTTACCTACAGATTGATAATCTATTTGATTTTTTTATTTTTTTATTTTTTTTTTTGATAAAACTGCGGCCGCAATCGTTGGCACAAAATTTCGCTCTTTTTTAAAGACACTTTTTTCAAAAAGTAACAATAATTATAAAACATAAATAAAAATAAACTAAATTTTTTTTTATATTCTTAAATAGTGGTATTAATCGTAAAAAGAAATTCATCCCCATTCCCCCATCCTACCCATCCGAAAAAAATTGTGAAAACTGACTATTTTTCGGCCGACCACACTCTGATGGTACCTTAAACAACATATGTTCAATTTATTTTTTCTACTCCTACTATTAAAAGTAACATTTTGTCACAATTGCCCACACTGTGCGGAAATACAGTGGGAAATTATTTCCCACGCCTTAACATAATAAAAAAAGTATGCTGTTCCGTTAGTTTAATATATAATATATAGAAATAATACTAAAAATATACATATATGTACTATGTTGATTATTTATTATTGTTTCCATAGTTTCAAAGTATGCTTTGGCAAAAGTTTGAACATCTTAGCACTGACATTATAAATTTATAAAATTGTTACTAGGTACTTATTTAAATTTTATTTTAATTATTTATGCTAAATTTTACGAAAAAAATGTGCTCGTAGAAAAAGTATAGTGTAAAATACGTGGGAAAAGCTTATTTCTCACTTATACAAATTGTTGCGGGCTGGAGCACATTTTTTTCGTAAAATTTAACATAAATAATTAAAATAAAATTTAAATAAGTAGTAAAAATTTGTAACGTAATGTAACGCAACGTAACTGAAACTCATATTCGTGAGAAATAAGCCTCTTTTCCCACTTATTGTACAATATACTATTATTTATTTGATATAGATTTTTGGCCGGTAGAATTAAACTACGCTGTACATATATGTAAATATTTTAACAACATACATATTATTAATTTTTGCTATACATCTGTAAATTGAAAAAAAAAAAATGGAAAAAACAAAAGAATGTCCACTCTATAGTGATTAATAAATTTTGTTTTAAAAACAATTACAATGCATATATTAATGACGTAACCATATGTTTTTTTTTTTTAATAAAAATTAATTAAAATTGAAATTATTTTTTGTACCTTTGTTTTTCAAAGTTGTTTACAATTAATTTAAAATCGACAATAAATATTGTTAACAACAAAACACAGTCTACCGAAACAAAAAAAAACTGACAAATCCTTTGATGTGTTCAGTTTATTTGGACACTTACTGTAATTAATATTAATAATTTTCACATAATAAAAATAAATATGAAAAAAAGCAAAACAAAACAAGGTAAATGTATTATTTATCAAAAAAAAAAAAAAAAAATTGTTAAATTTTAATTTCAGTTTTTTTAAAAATTAAAAACCCAACGCCAAAAAAAAAAATGGGAAATTGCCTGATTTTGATATCAAATAATTTATTATTTATAATATGCCTACATAGATAATTATTTTTACGTATAATCTTTAAGACGGCAGTATGGCGTTGTTTGTTCATTAAGTAATTCGTCGTGGTTGGATGAAATTTTTGAAAAATAAAAAATACAATAAAAATTAGATTGTCCGATAAGTTTCAAAAAATAACGACACATGCATTAACACAGAAACTATAGTATAATTCGTTTCAGTTCTGTTAATTGTTAATTGTCTTAAGTTTAAGTATAAAATTAATCAGTGGTTAATAATTATATTTACGTAACTGAAACTACTACAATCAGATATGAGTAATTTTTTTTTTTCAAAAAGTATTTTTATAACTTACGTAGTTATTATTCCTGTTATAATACGTTTTTAACCCTAGAATCATACGTACTCGTCAAAGCGATGAACGAACTTCTCTACCTGCTCCAATACTACAACTTGTCGGTGCCTGCTTGCTGTGAAACTTTTGTTATCTAATTTATTTGTTATTATAACACATAAGACGTATAAATTTTGTTTATAGCTATTGTCGTTTTTTTTTTATACTGAAATAGTGTGCGTCAAAAGGACGACGATGTATGATTAACCCATATTTTTTTTTTAAAGATTTTGTACTTCACATATAAAAGTTTTCCTAATTGTTCTAAAATTTATTAAAGATATGCATGTTATAATTAATTTATTCAATGATTATGATAATGTGAAAGATGATTACAGTTGTTTGACTTATAGAGACGACATAATACTGAAGTTTTAATATATTGAATCGAAAACTAAAGAATGCGTTTCAAGTGACTTAATAAAAGATTAACAATTTATTTTGTGGAAAATATTTTAATTTTTATTATTTTTTGAGATCTTATTCTAAAGATTACTAACAAATTTTAGAAAATTTACAAATGTGCCTAATAGGGAAATAACTACATATCTATAGGAATATTTATGATTGAGAAATTTCACATTCTGTAAAGTCACAAATGTCCACTGACTCATAATAGTTCATAAATTAATTATTTGAAAGACATGTTTTATGATACAATTGATGTATTTATCTATTTTTTAATTTTTATAGTGAAAATATGCTCTGATAAAAAGATTAAAAAAATTAATAAATATTTACATTAAGAAATTTTTCAAACCCAATTTTTTTAAATATTTTGTTCGCTTTTGTAGTATTGTTCTGTAAAAAAAATGTGTTTTGCAAATAAACTCTAAAACTCCCCGTAAAAAGTCCATTCGTCGAAACGACGCCCATGTATGATTAACTTGACTCGTAGACCAACGTATGATTCTAGGGTGAAAAAAAAAATCGACAATTTCAAAATTTTGAGGTTTTGTACCGGAAAACTATAGGAAAATTTATTATTAGCTATGGGCCTCCTCTTCAAGCGCAGCCCCCGTTTGTGCAACCCCGGCTACCCCGCCCTTCCGTCAGGCCTGTATATCGTATATAGGATTTTTCATATTTAGTATAATATTCGTCAATATTTCTTCGAATCACAAGGAATTGGAAAAACAAGGAATTGTCGAATGCTGAGTAAACTCCATTTGAAATTTTTATTATTTTGAAAAAATCAACTGTTTTACCTGAAAGAAATATGAACATAGCTCATATTTAAGGGGTTACGCAAATTTGCGTCTTGTACTTAATACATTATTTTAAGAATACAATATTAATTTTTGCTATAAAAAAATTGAACGTCATTTTCGTAGATTATTTTCGGTAAGCATAATTTCTCGAAAACTTTCACGAAAGTTTCGACTTTTTGAAGACTTATTTGTTATTACAGAATTCTAAATTTTTAGCTTAGAATTTTTGCAAAACTTCAAAGCAATCTATACGGCAGTTTTTTTGGGAAATTATGTTCACAGTATTTGTGTTTTCTAAAAATCCGTGTTTTTCAGTAAAATGCGTTTAGTAATTCAAGTGCAATCTTTTATAACGAAAAAAGCACTGATATCTTTTTAACTTACACAGACTCATCACAGACACTGATAGCGAAAGATTGCAAGAAAATAAATTTCCGAAAAATAAGTGCATATAACTCCTTAATAAAACAATTGACAACACTTGTAACAAAATTCATACATATATACTTATAGATAAAGTACAAGTAGCTATTGACTCTCGTTGACAGGTTTAACTGTACATCCATCAAATTTAATTTGATTAATATATGTTTAATATGATCGAGAAGTTAACGATATCATAAAATGATGAATAAAATTCAAATTGCGTGTATATGTCATAAATAGGGCAGGTGAATCGTATACATATATTCATACGATACACGTATTTAATATTTACCTGTAGATTGGTAATATATACTTACCATAAATATAATATTATAAGTTCATATTATGTAAGTATGGACATATTTTTAACATTGTATGTATACATGATTGTAACGGCCATATATAATTATAATAATAGTAAACAATTTTGATGTGAAGATATAATAAAATTAACGGAAATCGCGTTAGAAAATCGCTTTTTTTGAAAATAGAATGTCTTTTTTCCTTATGAGTGATCAAAGTGGTTGGGCAGATAACTGGCGATCCGAAACAGGTCCAAAAATTTTGTCAAATTTACAAAAAAAATTTATTTTTCTAGAAAATGCAAAGAAATTGATTTAAAAAAATTTCTTTTTTGAAAATGGTTAATCAAAGGACGGAAATGGTTAATCAACTTCGGGGGTGAATTGGGGAAAGAAATTACTCCCGACCACATATTTTTGCCAATACCCTAAGATGGACAACTCCTCTAAAGGCAACGAATCTGCAGATATGCACTTCCTCAATTATGTTCCTTCCTCTAATTCTCCATATCGTTCACTCACGTCATAAAAGTAATTGTAGAAATAATGAGTGTTACTGAGATTTCCTTAAAAAATTCAGTCAAAAGGTCCAAGTTTCGAAAAAATTGTACAAAATAAGTATTATATCCTGTTTCACTCAACATTTGTAGTAACAAGACTATAAAATCGACATAAATAAAATAAAGGCAACTATATTTTTTAGTGTTCCGTACCAAAATTAGCAAAACGGACAAAATTTTTTCAAAAGCGGCGTGTAGTGTGCCAACGAAGAACTTACTGAAGCACAAATTCATTAAAACTTTTTTTTTTTTAACATTGTACGGGACATTATTTACGCAAGTACGACGCGCACTTGACTAAAAATTGTTTCCTTTCATCTCTGACGCACTACATTAGTACGTATATTAAACACTACCGTACGTATTATGCCATAATTACAATTTGAAAAATACATTTCATATATATTATATACCCCGTTTCAAATACAACTGAGCATGAGTCATCGTTAAAAAATTAAATAATTCTTATATTCGAAACAAATCAATCTTCTATTCTTTTCTAAAAATAAACTGCAAAATTACAATTTACATAAGTGCAATAATGAACGAGATAAAGCCAAGAAAACGGAAATTGTGAATAATAAACAAATATGTTACTTCGTAAAAATACCACTTTTATTTTGAGACAATATTGTCACAGTTTCAAAATAAAAGTGGTAGCTTTTTTGCGAAGTATTATTCACGAATATCGAATACCATAAAGTAACGCTCAAATCTATTAATATTAACCCTTTGCACTCGATGGGCGCCGTCACGGCGACACAATAAATATTTATTCCACTCGTTAGGCGCCGCAGTGGCGCCATAAACAATAGGTACGTATTTTATTATTTACAACATGCTAGGAGATCTAAGGCCCGATTTATATTAACGCTCCGCTCTCAGTACGACTCCGCTCCCGGTTCGATAAAATATTCTTACATAATAAATAATGAGTGTATTCACATCATCGCTCTGATATCAGTCCGATATCAGTCATGGTTCGCTCTCGCTTCAATACCGCTCCAATACCAATACCACTGAGATAATATTTTATCGGAGCGATATCAGACCCTATATCGATGATAGTGAACACGTTTTTGATTTCCAATTCGCTCCGTTTCTCAGCCTTCTTCATTTATTTGAAAATTATTATATTAGAAAAACATAATACAACACAACGACGCGACGTCTTGCTACAGTACATTGTGATACATACTACTAAAATTAACTAATAGATATATTGTATTATGGATATTATGTTCTCCTAATACAATAGTGTTTGCAGCGTTTTAAAACTACTGTCGAGTAGCTGAGTACCCATACTAAAAAATGGTTCGAGTGCAAAGGGTTAATATTAAAACGGAATTTATTTAAATTCATAAGTAATGAATCATGTTTAAATTTAAGTGAAATGAACCATACAGTCGTTTCTATTTTCAACTAGTGGGTGGTAAAACAAGCAAGTAACACATAGCAACTTGGTCAAGAAAGTGCCCCCGAGTAACTAACGTACATATTCTAATAATAATAATAACAATAATATATAAATATAAAAAATGAATAATACTTATTAGAGGTACTTACTTTTGCTGGCTTATCAGTAACAGTGCATCTGACCTCACTATACTGTTACATATAAAAACAAGAGAATAAAAAAAATTGTAACATATTTAAAAAAAAAAATACATAATATGAATATTAATGGAATTCAAAACCAAAGATTTATTATGGGGGGTAAAACTGAGTGACATTATTAAATGAAAACTATATACGAATAAAATTTTTATCGTATCGATTTTTGTTCAGAAATTGCATCTATGCAGTGTTGTCTGCCCTCTGTCGACTATTTTTCAAAATGCGGATGAAAATATTATCGAAAAATATCTGAAAAAAAAATTTTGAATCCAAATTCTTAATCGTTCTCAAGTTATCGAACGATAAAAAATACAAAAATTTGAATATATTCAAAGACTACATTTTTAAAGCTCCGTACCGTAAAACGAAACCTATCGTGTTTGTCACAGAAGTTTTTCTCGAAAATCATGCACCTAATGTGGGAATTTGAAGTTTGGTATTGTGTTAGGTCTTGATGACGCAAACATATACCTACGTCAACGATTAGGAAAAAAAAATTAAAATGGGACGGGGGGCATTTCGGTCTAAAAAAAATTTGTAAATAATAAACAAATATTTTACTTCGCAAAAATGCCACTTTTATTTTGAAACTGTGACAATGTTGTTTCGAACCGTCAGTTCATTTTCAAACAGAATTTTCTGTTTGAAAATGAACTGACGGTTCATATTCTCCCATCCTATCCATCCGAGAAAAATTGCGAAAATTGACTATTTTTCGGCAAATCACACTGTGATGGTACCTTAAATGAAAATTACAAATATAAAACCTAAAAAAATCGATATTAAACTTTTGTTGTTTTATATCTCTTCAAAACAATCGAGTAACAATTTAAAACTTTTCACAATAAATTTAAAACAGGAAAAGCTCTGTATGAGAAAACTACAGAGGAAGAAAAAAAAACAATAATTTATTATATCAAAAAATATTTTATTTTCAAATGTCAAAAACAACGAAAACTAAATCAAATCACCCCTCCACCCACCCACCCACCCCCTCCCACATCGTTCGTCTTCCCCTCTCTTGCCACCACTACTACCTCCACCATCGATAAAGAGAGATTTGTTCTATCATTAGATATTATTATTGATAAAGACAACACAATCCAACATAACCCACTATATCGTTCACCTTATTGCCGGTATAATTAAAATGCCTGGCACCACCGATGACAAACAATCCGAGAGACATCTATGTATGCGAACAACAGTGAGTTTTTCGAACGACATAAATTAAAATCAAAAACGCGATGGTGATTACCTATCCACCTATACTTACCGGGGGGCGAATAAAGTTTTTAAACGAGTCATTGGCGGTTTATAAATAAAATATAATATGTCGTGGGCATATATGTTTTACTACAGTTATAGTAGTTAATCATAATTGTATTTATTTTACCACCCTATAGTTGTTTCTATGTGTGTATATAGATTGAACTAATAATAGTGGGTTTTTATTAATTGACATAAATCACGATACACCAAAGACGATTATTTGTGTATTTATTATTATTAATATCGAATTTTTAATTAGTTTTAAAATGTAATTTGAATGATTATTATTTATTATTTGAAATTTATTTTGATTTTATTTATGCACAGTATTGTACGTTGTCAAAAATGTGGCCGAATTTATAGAAATGCATGTACACTAAAATGCTGCCACCATTGTTGCCATACCACTTTCTTTTATAGAATAATGGTTTCAACTATATTAATAATTCATTTTTTCAAATGATAATTTTAAATGAATTAAGGGGAGGTTTACTCGAGAGTCCTTAAAAATTATGTATTTTTCTAGAATTTTTTTCTCAAGAACCGAAGTAAATATCAATTTCAAATTTTGTACACATATTTACTAAGTATTAAACTATAAAAAAAAAAATTTTTCAAGGAAAAATATAAAAAATTGTCCATTTTATAGATACTGCAGTGTGACGATCCAAAAATCCAATGCCTTGTTGGTGGACCTCCTAGCGCCGGTAATAAACCACCGAAAAACAAAAACAAAAAAGATTTATAAAATATATGAAGAGTTCCGGCACCTCTTCCTATAATATCAATAAATTGCTGAAAAAAAAATGGCGGATGTTTGAACGGCTTGTATCTCTTATCTGGCTTCACATTTCACACTTCAATAAAAAAAAAAAAAATTGACCTTTTTCGAGACCGTAATAAATTTTATGACTTTTTTTGGTAAAAATATTTTATCCTTTTAAATTTTCAGTATTTTTAAATTGCGTTAAAAAAAAGTTTAAGTTCTATATCGGTTTATATGTAACTTAACAAAAATTAATATCTAAATAATATTATTAATGTGAAAGTTTGGATGTTTAGATGTTTAAATTTGTTCGATGTTTAAATTTTATCCAGGTTGCAAGTCCTTGAGGGATACAAAAACAATTATTCAAACACACCCCAAAAAACAAAACTCAATTCGATGAAATTTGGTACACTGACATTATTTATCCTGAGTTAACAAATAGGATAATCTTATCCCGACTAAAGGTTCCTGTAGGATGACTGAACCGAATTCGATTAAATAAAATATAGAGACACTATTTACTATGAGCACATGTAGCTAGAATTTTAATAACACGTAGAATAGTTTTATCCCGATTGAATGTTCCCAGGGGATGCAAAAGAAATTCCAAAATCATGTCCAAATAATTAAACAGAATTTGATAAAATTTTGTACACAGACATGATTAATCCTGAATTAACGCATAGGCTAATCTTATCCTGATTAAAGGTTCCTGTAGGATGACTGAATCGAATTTGATAAAATTTAATATACAAACGTTATTTACTATGAACACATATATAGTAATAATTTTGAAATAGTTTTAGTCGGGATAGTTTAATCCCGATTGAAGGTTTCCGGGGGAAGAAGGGGAGACACAAGGGGGGGGGGCTTAATTCAATGCGGGTGAAGCCGCGGGTCAGACTTAGTTATATTATAAAAATGTGTTGAAATGATTATGGAAATTCATAGTGAATGCAATAGCAATAATAATACATAGGATAGTTTTATCCCAATTGAAGGTTCCCGGTGGAAACAAAATCAACTGCTAAATCACATCCAACTAACTAAATCGAAGTCGATGAAATTTATAGTACACACAGAGACACTATTTACCCTGATCTAACACATGGTGTAATCTTATCCCGATTAAATGTTCCTGTAGGATTCAATATTATTTAATTATAATAACAGCAAAAAATCAGAAATCCTTTGATCCTTTGAAAATTTGAAAAACTTGTAGTGCGATTTTAAACCATTTTTGAACAATTTACATAGCCATATTTTCAAAACGGGGGTGGGGCAGAATTTAATTAATAATATTCGATATTTTCGTAATTATATAGTTAATTTAATTCCCAAAGAATGAATGTAGTAATTATTTACTGTCCTATAACTGGATTAAAATTGGATTTTTCCGCTATATTCAAATTCTCAGAAAAATATTACCTGAAACTATACATATATACTTAGTTTTTAGGGATTTGCAATTGTCTGTAATAATTACCTACAGTGTGGACTTGAAAATTTCGGACGTAAAAAAAACATATGAATTGCATTCCGCGGTCACAGGGTACATTTGTCCTCACTGAAGAGGAGAAGCATGATTCCTAACTCAGAAGAATTGTTTTATAATTATATAGAAGCAATAAAATACTTTTTTCTACAATAAAATTTCCTCGTCTGTCTGTCTGTTTGTTTGCCCCGTCTGTCTGTCATGTCTTACCGTGTGTCTTGTCTGTATGTCAGTCCTCTCCTATTAACTGGCTGTATGTTCTGTGTCTGTCTGTCCGTTTAGTCTACAGTCTGTCTGTCAGTCATTTCTGTTTGCTTGTTCGTCTGTCTGTATTTTAATTTTATCCTGTCTGTCTGGCTGTCTTTTTTGTCTGCCCGTCAAATCCTGTCTGCCTGTTTATCCTGTCTATCTTGTATAATAGTCCTGTCTGTCCGTCTACCAGTTCTGTCTGTCTGTTAATCGGTCTTGTCTGTTTGTCAGTCGGTCCCATCTGTCTGTCTACTAGTCCTTTGTCTGTCAATGTCTGTATATCCATTTTCGTGTGACGTAACATATGTAACATCAAAGTATGTTATGAAAAAGAAAATTATTTTAAATTATTAACTGTTATGGAAATCATTACGCTATAAAAATTATCATAAATTATTTACTTAGTTTGCTTATCATAGTTAATTCAATTTCAAATAAGAAAAAATTATTTCTTAAAATTATTAAATTTACCTAATAAAATTACTGCTATGTCAGAAAAATCAGCCGATAAAATAAAGTTCACAATCTAATTGGCATTTTGAAATTCCCAACTTTAATGCAAGCAATATCAAGGATCTATGATTTTTTGCTTCGTCACATATAAATCCATATTGAACTTAAACTTTTTTTTAACTTAATTTAAAAATATTGAAAAATTTAAAAGGATAAAATATTTTTACCAAAAAAAGTCATAAAATTTATTACGGTCTCGAAAAAGGTCATTTTTTTTTTTTTTATTGAAGTGTGAAATGTGAAGCCAGATAAGAGACTGTAACCGTTTGAACTTTTGATTACGATTTTTATCTTATTTTTCGCTCTTTAAAGTAAACTTAAAAATAAAAAAAATATTGAAAGTGTATCGAACTCAGGTAGAGGTGCCGAAGAATTGAATTATCTTTAAAATAAAAAATTAAAAAAAAAAGATCCATCGAATATTTTTTGAGTTATCGTGTCCGCCAATACCAAAAATGTAGTTCCGAGATATTATAACATATATGTAAAGAAAAAAATTTCAAAATTTTATATTTAATACTCATTATTGCGTGAACTACGTTTTTTGAATTTTTTTTTATAGAAAGCTGGATGCGGTCAATGTGCAAGAATCTTGTTTTTAAATTATTTTCAGTAAAATCACTTTGGGAACATATTCTACACGTAATTTGCTATCAATTTCGGCAAAAAAAATCGATATGTTTATCAAATCTCAAGTAAACCTTCCCTTAAATTACTTTCAGCAAAATCACTTTGGGAACATATTCTACACATAATTAACTACCAATTTCTGCAAAAAAAAAAATCGATTTTTTTTAACAACTCTCAAGTAAACCTCCCCTTAACAGGATTAGAAAAGTAGTTTTGTATTTTTTAAAATGGGTTTTTATAAAGTAAAATTTCAGTAGTTTCATCTGAGAGAAAAAAAAGTGGGAAACAAAAAAAAAATAATGAGATTCCACAAGAGAAATGAGCTTCGTGATCATAGAATGGATTAAAATCTTTTTGTAGGAACCAAGAAAGTTGTGTGTGCTGGTGTTTGTATGAGTAC
The DNA here is from genome assembly GCA_035578155.1 of Brachynemurus nebulosus. Classification (NCBI taxonomy): domain Eukaryota; kingdom Metazoa; phylum Arthropoda; class Insecta; order Neuroptera; family Myrmeleontidae; genus Brachynemurus; species Brachynemurus nebulosus. The sequence continues at coordinate 4,662,216 of JAPWDM010000009.1, read as the reverse complement.
ACATCAGTGTGGTAACATCGCACATATATATAATGCATAATCAATTAATCATTTATCGCGATCGGACTCTGCGATTGTTTTGACTATTATTTTCGAATGCCGAAAACGTGGACCTGAAAGTGTTAAAATTGACTTAATTTCTTCCTCTTTCGAATACCGTTTCGAAAGTCTCCCAAATTCCGAAATGGTAGACGTACTCTGTGTCAGGAAAAACCAACTCCAAAAATATACCAACCTTTGCCTGCAGTATTCGGACGCTTGAAATTTACCCAAAAGTGATTAGGAAGCGAAACTTTTAAAATAGAAATTTCGATTTCTGTCAATAAAAATGGTTTGACTGGGTTTCTAACTGTAAAATTCATTTCTTAGTTTCAAACTTACAAAATCAAAAAAAAATTGCTTCCTGTGTTACCATTATAAATAGAAGTCTGCCTTTTTGGTTACTATACTGTGAAAAAAATTAATAACTACAGTCTCAAATTTTCTACAGAGCAGACAATTCCAAAAATGTAATGTCCCCAGCGCTTGTACCATGACTTTTCAAATTCATTTCTACTTAAATATACTTACACTTTTGTCGATGTACGGTAAAAATACAATCAATATGTATATTTATATGAGAGTAAAATGTAAATTTTCATCATTTTCCTACATGTATGTATGTTATAAATATATTTTCCATTCCATTTAATTTTCCTCAATATGATAATTATCTGATATATACCTGTACATATAATATGTGTATTTTAACTATATTCGTCTATTAAACATTAATGAAAATATACAATTAAGTCTCAAATCATTTTGAGGGCGAACAGTGGGGGAGGGGGGGTGAAAGGATAAAGAGTGGGTGTGAGGGGAAATATTTTATATCCTTCTTTATGATGATATACACATAAAATATGTAATCACGAAAAATTATTCACATTTTTTATAAATTTGTTATTAATATTATTATGTTTTGTTAAGCTGTTGATAAGTTAATTATATAACCAAGTAAAATTACGAGCTTGGGTGGTTTTAAATTTTTAATGAACTGGCCGAATCGAACGTAATGTTGTATAAGCAAATTAGTTCCACAAGGACCTATAATATTTTCTTTTTCTAATTTTGTAAATATTTTGAAAAAAAATACTTTTTTTTTAAATAAAATGTGTTGCTTGTAAATTTCTGAAATGTTAAAGTTCCGAATCCTATAAAAGATAAGCAGGCCCGACTAAAGGGTGGGGTAATCGGGGTTGCAGCTCTGATGCCCGGGCTTGAAGAGGGGCCTGTAGCTATTGGTAGGAGGCCCGGCAAAAAGTAAAAAAAAACTTTTTTTTGCTTGCAATTTCTTTTGAGAGAAAAATTTAAAAAGGAATGTGTTTTTTTCCTCGGTTTCCGCCATTTTTTACTACGGCCCTGAAGATAAGAAAATTGTGAATACTGATATCTGTTTGTTTGCATCAGTTACTGATGAAAACATTTCAAAATTTATTCGAAAAGGAATCCGAAATCGGACACTAGAGTCCAAATGCTTCAAAGGTTTGGTTCGACAACGAAATTTGACGTTTGGAAAACTACGAAAATTGGGCTTTGACATAGGTTTGGATAAAATAGTGACAAATACCTACGGTCTGTTTGGTCTAACATCCGTATTCAAAGCTTGACAAAAACCTATTTTGTCCCAAGCTTGACCCTTTTCAGAGAGAATTTTCAATATTTTACGGAATATTTGATGTGCGAGTCGATTTTGAATTTTACTACACTCCCAAAACGATTTCTTTTTTTTTCGAGTTTAATATTTTCTTCGACTTTTTTTTTCATTGAATTAAAAAAAAAAATTTTTTTGATTTAGAAAAATATTTCTTTAACTACTGAAAAAAAAAAGTTAAAATAATATTTGTTTAATATTAGTAAATAAAAACACTTTACTTTGCAAAATACCACTTTTATTGAATATAAAAACTCCTATGACATGTTTCGGTCAATATGACCATTTTCATACGTTTGAAAATGGTAAAGTGTTTTTATTTACTACTATCAAATATGGAATACTATAAAGTAACGCTCAAATCTATTAAATTTAATATTTCTTTATTTCAAAAAAAAAAAAAAATTCATTCAAAGAAACATTTTGTTGATTCAAAGAAAACAAAATCAAAGAAATCGTTTTGAGTATGCAAACACGTCAGAAAGTAACTATTCCACTTTCAAAAAAAAAAAATTTAAAAAAAGACTTTTTTCTTGAATTAAAAAAAAATATTTTTTTGATTCAGAAAAATATTTCTTTAACTACTAAAGAAAAAGTTAAAACAATATTTGTTTAATATTAATAAAAAATAGCATTTTAAATATTTTTTTCATTCAAAGAAACATATTTTTGATTCAAAGAAAACAAAATCAAAGAAATCGTCTTGAGAGTACGCGCATGCCAAGTGACTATTCCACTTTTAAAAAGAAAAAAATTAGTATTTAAAGGAAAGAGTTTTAATATGTTTATTATGAAAAAATTTACTAAACTAAATAGCTACAATTATTATATAGGTTTAATAACAATAATATTGTAACCCAAATATTTTCCAACCAAAAACTTTATGAATAATTAAAGTGTAAAATAATACTTTCAAAAATAAGTACACACACACACACATATATATAATATACAGGTTTAACTTAAAACTGTTAAATATTAAAAGTTTGCGTGTTATAGCTCCACGTTGTGTTGTGTGTAATATAGCTGCTACCGTATTAATAGCAACCAACACCGACTATAGACCTCCGCGTTAACAGTTTAGCACAGTTTAGATTTGTTAAATAGATTTTAATAATATTTATTAAATATTATATTATTACGTACCTAATATATTTACAAACTAAAATACCGCACAATATAAGATTTTTATACAGAAATTCGAAAGAAATTTATATTTAAGTTTACGAAAATTTTTGAAAAAAAGAAAATTTAGAATTTTGGACATAGCTAGAGTTTTTTAGCACTAGTTTTGTAACTGTGACAGTTGAAAGCATTGGACCAATGAAAATTTAACTTTAGTGATGTAAAACATTCAGGTTTTTGAAATGATGCCGTCTTTTCAGTGCCAAAAATGAGATATTCATACCCAGATTACTTCAGAACCACAAATCATTTAAACAGTTTGAAGCTGGAGACATGATATTTATAATTTTTAAAAATATTAAAAGCGTAAAACCAACCAAAATCCAATTTATGTTGTGCAAGATACTTTTTTCTTGAAGCAATTTCACTTTTTCCGTGCTAAAAATGAGAAGTTGGATACCCCAGTTGCCCTAAAATATATAGAAAACTAAATTTTTACGTGGATGACCTCATCAAATCTATCAAAAATCTTGGTATACGTAAATTTTGTAGCTAGAGACATGAAATTTTTCCATTTTTAGCAAAATAAAAAGCGTAGAATCAGTATTAATGCGACTTCAACAGCGAAATTTTAATTTTTTTTAAAGAATTTTGTCTTTCCGATGCCAGAAATGATGAGATCATCGCCCAGCTTACCCCAGAACCACATAATATAAGTATGTATAAATCTAAATGCAATTGTTTTAGCAACTTTATTGCTATTTTCACCTTTTTAACTCTACTATAAAATATTCAACAAAACAATATCAAATTTTAACAATCATTTGTATAACCTTTATTTTTCCCCCTCAAATCAAAACAAACCTCATCGTGCCGCCTCGTCCAAGTTCGGTTCTGTAAATTTTTTGGTTCGTTAGTACCCAAAATAACGTATTTTATATTTTTTAAATAATTAATCATTTTTATATACCCTATGTATGTCGAAATAAATATTTTGTTGTTTTTGTGACTTTAAAAATTTTATAATTTTATTCGCAATCACAACACAAATTGCAAGCATACGAATTGGTGTGTGAACACACTGGGACGGGCGACCGTTACAAACACCGTGCGGCCTACCGCACTGTCAATCGCACCAATCCGACGCCAGTTATTGCGGTCACATTTACTGTATTACCGTCCGTTCCACTTTGAACAAAATAATGGATCAAGTGGTACACAACACGGTCAAGTTTCGGTGATGTGACGGTCTACCGTACCGGTCTGGCCGGTCCTTCAACTCGCACAGTCCACTGTATATACAGTGGACATCCAATGGTACGTACTCAAATTTTACGTAGTGACGTCAGCGACTTAGTGCGGTTCTCCTCTCACAGATATGTTATCGTTTATCTGTGCTGGTGAAAATGTATGTACCAAGCCAGAGTCAGGGCCATGGGTAATATTGTATGAGGGTCTCGTAGACTGAAAATGTTTAAATTTTATTGCATACATATATGCACATATTCTGCATACGTAATATGCAAATTGCATATGCAAAATGAGTAACGTAAAATTCTAGAATATTCTAATCGTAAAAAAAACAGACTTCACTATTGAATTGGTAACTAAATCTCTGGAATATTATATTCGTAAACTGGTAAAGATATCCAAACACAAACGTCGCCATTGGGGACCTAAAAAGAGACCAAATAGCACATTTTGGCAAATGTTCTAGAATATTCTAATTGTCAAGTAGCATAGATATTGAAAAATTGATTGTACCATTTGACTGTCCAACCAAAATTAAACTAATATAAACTACATGTTCCATTTTGGCCAACATTCTAGAATGATCTGTTCATCAGCCAGAATAGGATATTCTAGAACATTTATCAAAATGTGAGATTTCGTCTTTTTTTTTTTTGATGATCAATTAAATGGTACAACCGGTTTTTCGACACCTTTGTTAGTTGACGAATAGAACATTCTAGAATTTTTGTCAAATTGCGCTACTTAATCTAATATTTAGTAACCAATTCAATAGTGAAGTCTGTTTTTTGATATATCTGCTAGTTGACAAGTAGAATATTCAAGAATTTTTGTCAGCTTCCACTATTTGGCGTCTTTTACGCTGATGAATTCGATAGTGAAGTTGGTATTTCGACATCTTTGCTAGTTTTCTAAAAGTCGCACTTATATTCATTAACACTTTCAGTCCCATGGCTTCGGCATCCGAAAACAAACAAAACATCCGCAGAAGCCGACTGCGATCAATATTTAGAATAAACAAAACACTAAAATATTTATGTATAAAAAAATTTTATATTCTTCTAATAAAAATAATTTATTACTACCATAGAACAACTAGAAGCCAACTAATATCAAAAAAGTGTAACTCGCTTGGAGCCATTTGTAGGCCTGTCACAGTTTAAGGCATGTTGACAGTCGGTGTCCCTCGCCGAACACACAGTGCATTGTAATACATTGTTAGATATTGTTACTTGAATTGGACAGGTTGGTCTGTCCCATAATAGGTGTTTTGTAATAGTATGTGTAAATACGCACACAGACGCAAACACCAAACCAACACTATTGCAAACAGTGTGTGCCAACACAACATAGTGGGGAGATTTTATGTCATCCTCTGGTTACAAGTGGAACAGTGTGATTTGGTTACTACTTTGGTCCCTTGATTTTTATCCACATATGTATATATGTGTGCGTTGCATGCTTGTATGCATATGTGTGTTTTATCAAAATAATAATAACAATGTACTCATCTTTTGACCTACATAACACATACATGTTGAATCATTTAGTATTCTGCGGAATCATTTTATGTACTTGTTTACATAAAATTTCTTTAAAAATGTTGTCGGCTTCCGGGGAAGTTTACTGTGAAAGTGCTCGGGCCTTATAGTGTTAATATAACATTCAATTCCATTTATCTATAAAACTGAATTTTAGGTGTAAATTTTTACTTAGAACAGTTTTGTTTTTAATAATTCAGATAAATAATATTTACCAACACCTCACATAAAAGTTAGTCGACGTCCCTGATCTTCCGATTTTACGTACTTCCCCTTAAATTTGCACCGACCACTACGTACAATTGGATTTGTGGTGTACATACGTTTGTTGATTTGATGTTTAGTTGACGTTTTTGTTTGGTAATAATTTCCCAGTTTATTTATTAGTGTTACCTTGAAAATACTTGTTAAGTTATAAATTTCATGATAATTTAATTTCTTTTCAAAAACTCTCTACGCTATAAATGTTATCAGTTTCAATATTATATTATTAAATAGACGAAATTATTTTATACATACTAATTTATGTGCATATTAAAACAACTGAATGAGAGAATAATATATGTATGTACTACGTCAGGTAGGTACACTTGTACGAAAAACAAATGACTGTGTATATTGTAAAGGGGTGGGTGGTGTAAGTTTGTTGTTCTACATCATGTGAGGATTGAACTTACCCAAAATTTTTTAAAGCTCATTGTGTCATTTAAAATGTGTTTAAAAGAGTCAAATCCTGGCCAATTTTGTTAGTTCAGTTCTCTTTTAAGCTCGTACCATTACGTAGGTTCGACGGTGAGAAAATCTAAAGGTGGATTCATATAGATTTTGATGTGCTGAACAAAAATGGACGAATATATTTTTTCTATATTTCGCTTAGTTTTTGAGATATATTGACTTTTTCGAGGAATAATAATGAAAGCCAAATATCCATCATTATAGACATTAGGACCATGGAACTAAGATTCCTCAAAAAGCCATTATATTTCGAAAATTAAGTAAAATGTCGAAAGAATCTATTCCTTATTTTCCGTAGATCAAGTGGTCGGAAAGCGACATTTCATATTACACGACCAAATTTTACTCCAATTAATGGCGGAAATGATTCCAAGCTGCAAGAATTCTTTCTAAAAATATAGAATTGCATCCAAACATTTCTCTAATGCTTAAAAAAGTGTCGATATTTATTTGAATTACATGGTCAGCCAAGTGGTCGGAAAACGACATTTCATATTACACGATCTAATGTTATTCCAACTAATGGTGGAAATGAGACCAAGCTACAAAAATTCTATGTAAAATAACAAGTGGTCGAAAAACGACATTTCATATTACACTACCTAAATGTTATTCCAATTAATATTGGAAATGATTCCAAGCTACAAAAACTATTTTTATAATTAAAGAATTGCTTCTAAACATTTCTCTAATGCTTAAAAAAGTGTCAATATTTTCCTGAATTGCATGATAGACTAAATGGTCGAAAAACTGCATTTCATATTACACGACCTAAATTTTACTCCAATTAATGGCGGAAATGATTTCAAACTACAAGAATTTTTTTTTTAAATTAAAGAATTGCATTTAAACATTTTTTTAATGCCTAAGAAAATGTCAAAATTTATCTGAATTACATGATCGGGACAGGTGGTCAGAAAACGACATTTCATTTAGAAAACTGGTAGGTTGCCATATCGCTTATTTGCGAGAAGCTTGACAGAAATCAAAAAAAGCTGTTTTTCAGTACGATGATTTAAAGTTTTAAAAATAAAAAGAGTTCTTACGACAATCAATTGAAAAGATGAGATAGAATATAAAGTCATAACCTCTCTCGTTCTCTCATTTATGTATCTAGCGTGATGCCGTTTTGTTAGCAAAAAGAATGACATTTTCCGTGACCGCCTGTACCCTTAACTCAACAAGGGTGATTTTTGAGTTATGTCACGCTTCTCGCAAATGAGCGATATGTGATCGGTTCGAAAAAAGGTTGAGAAATGTTGTTGAAAACCACTCAAATATGGGCAAGCACAGTTTTCCTTAACACTTTATTTTGGAAGAGCTTTATTTTATCTTTCTTCAGCATCCACGGTGAAACTAACAGCGTCCTGCCCTGCTTGCCGGACCTATCACCGAGCTTCAGAGGACCGTGAATTTTTTTTTCGAATTTATAAACCAATTCCAGCTGTAAATTTTAACTCAAACCAACCAAACAATTTACCGTTCCACGCCACAAAAAAACAAAAACTTTGAATCGCGTGGATTTCACTCATCTATTTTACACTGAATAATTACTACCTGTAGGAGAAAAAAAATGGCTATTCATTTCGTAACACATTTATAATTATTATGAACATAAAAATAAAGTAATTAATGAGAATCGTTTAATTGTTAAATAATATTAATGTCGATAATGAAGTTGTAGCCTTATAGCTAGCCGGTCAGTTGCGGCCAGCCGAGGAACTATACATATATAGGCGTAGAAATAACCTTCGTGGGATAATATAACGAGTTTGGAAGAAAAAAATGTTTTTTATTACATATTATAACGTTCAAGTTTAAGTATATTTATAATTATAAAGTGTATGGATAATATGCAAGGCATCTAGCTTGAGTGTGATTGACATGGATAAATATGCCACGGAGTTGGGTAATTGTCATATAAAAAATTCGATAGGTGCATGTTGAAGATGTTCCAAAATAGAATATAAGATACTTAAGTATATTTTTTACCGTTTATCAAGAATCTTTAATTTAAAAAAAAATATTTCTTTAAATCAAATAAAAATATTTTGTTAAATTAAAGAAATATTTCTTTGACTTATTTCTTCCAATAATCAAAGAAATATTCTTTTGAATCAAAAAATGTTTTTTTTTCTTTAACAAAGAATAATTCAGAGCAAGAAAAAGAAGTTTTTAACTCTTTGCACTTAAGCAAAAAAAAGTGAGTTGTAAATAGGCTGGTAAGACATGTAGCACATAACAACGACCGACGTTCTTTTTTTGACTGATTCTTTTGACGTTCTAACCTTGTTTCCCCAAAGTTGAATACTAAATGCGCTAAATACGTCCTAAATGCTGTTTTTATTAGTTTTTAATTTTAAAAAGATAATTCAACGTGATTTTGTATTATTTTATTTACAATTTTTTTAATAAATGAATGTGTTTGCAGAATTATTAAATAAAATATTCATGTAATGTGAAGTATGAGCAGTCATTACAGTTCAACATTCAGTGTGTCATGTGGTACATGTCTTATGATCCAACAGACAAAACACCTTTAAATATGGTAGAGTTAATGGACAAACCCTCTTGTCATGCTGTACATGTCTTATAAGCGCAAAGGGTTAATCTTTAAACACAGAAATTTTTTTTAGAGTATAAATAATTTAAATAAATAAATCGTACAATGTTATCTGCGCATGTATTACTATGAGGGTTGATTCCGTGATAATTTGGTTCCTTATATTCTCCGTTAAAGGGAGATATTTTCGTTAAGAGTGCTGAGTATAGAACAGTGAACAAATACCTATGTTAACGTATGATATTGACCATATGAAAAATACCGAAAAATTTGGGATATCTAAAAATGAAAAATTAAATTAATTATGTAGATTTGATTTTTTAGAATCAAAGTAGACCTCCATACAAAATTTCGTTTACTGAGGATCACTTTCTCTCTTCAATTTACTTTAATTGTCTTGCGAAAATTTGGTTACTTATATCCACAAACGTTACTAAGACAATTGGACTTCTCTTATCAAATGCTAGTAACTACATTTTTTTTTTTCAAAAATTCTGAATAATGAAAAATAGTAAAGAAAAAAATTAACAATCCTCAATATCCAATACGGAAAAGAAGTTCAAAAAATTAAGAAAAAAATTTTTTGTATATAAACTGAAATTTATGTTTGGAACATCCACGTGCAAAATTTTAAGCCAAAGATGTAGGAATGCGACCGAATTTTTTTCTTCGGTACCCCAAAAATTGTTGTATCACTTTCGCAACGATATCAGCTCAATAATTTGTCTTACAAGATATTTTTCTGTTTTCTGAAAAATCATATTTTTCTGTAATTGCTTAAACACCTATAATACAAAATAGCTCTGAGGTACAGCTATCCTAGTCTTAGAGGTTAATAGTAATAATAGTTTTGATAATAGACTGAATATATTATTATTAACACATTATAATTGTATACATATATCAATTATTGCTGGTTCGTTAAAAAAATTTTATGATTTCAAGTCATAATTTTTTTTTTTAAATATCAAATTAGAATTTTTGTATTTTTTTTTTTTAATTTTATTATATGCGATCTATGTTGTTAATGAACTTTTAATAGGTCCGTCACTGATATTTTAATTATAGACAGTTGACGCTCGATGAATTTTTAGTGTTCCATATTAAAATTGGCAAACCGGAACAGCGACTGAATTACTTTGGTGTCCGTTCGTCTGTCAGAAGTTCTACAACAAAAAATGTTTCTTACACGGAGAGAAAATTCATATAAAAATTACTGTGCTCAGCACTAGAATCGACGTGTAAAAGGCGAATATATTCAATTTTGTACGGTAAAAATCTAAAAATTATAATTAATCATAGAAAATTTAAAGGATAGGATATTGTTTCCGTAATATTAGCTTCGTAAAATTTGTAAAACATCACAGTAAAAAGTTCCATTGCCGACAAAAAAATATTTTTTAATTGTTTTTCTTACAAAAATTACCGTGCTATATTATAATATTTGAAATGCTATCTGTTAATAGTTGAAAGAAAAAAAGAGAAAGAAGGTTGTGTGTGTTGTGAACGCTGTTACCTCACTCATAGCTAGTCACATAGCCAACCATAGGTTTGAACGACCAACTTGGTCGGACGGGTCGGACCAAGCACCTTGATCCATTAGACTGTGTTACAAGCAGCAAGTAGTGTTCATTACACTGTGTTAGAGGACGGCGATGTCACCGTTTAATTCATCATTTTGTTACTTCAGTATCTTTAGTATTAGAATATATTGTTGGCAATCATTTTTGTATGCATCATAAAGAATCGAAAGTCGGAAAAGATCGGGCATCTTCGAAGTTTTTACAGGTACAGCCCAAGCAACATAAGGTTGCGGGTCAGATGCGCAAATGAAAGAGTGCGACAACAAGAATTAAATTATAACATATTTGCATAAGAGTGTGATAAAAGTTGTGTTAGCACATTAAATTTTACCATGCTAGCACATATTTTTTATTTTGGTCGTCGATCGCGCACGCATTATAAGAGAGCGTGGTAATTTTTCTGAAATTTTATCTACAAAAATTATATGATTTTTCTCTCCGTGTATAATGTGAAAAACACAACTTTCTCCTTACGATTTTCAACATTTTCATATTCAAAAAATGATTTACTGTATTCATGCGTGTCAGACCTGTATTTGACCCATTTTTTTTGAAAATTTTAATCATCCTGTATAGTTGAAATGACTCATTTTCTGTTGATGTTGTCGTTGTATAATAATTAAGATGTAAAAAACAATTCTCTGGCATTTATTAAAACCGAATCAATACAAGAAATATAAATATTATAGCTATACTATACACAAGCTAAATGTTATTATAGCTACGACAATATATCATTAAGGAAAACTTTTTAAATGTTATACCAGTGGGGGAGGGGGTGAATTTTCTTTTGTTAGAAGAAGGGGTTACACTTAAGAAAACATTTGCGTGATTAGTAAACTACTATAGAGTATACATTTTTTTTTTTACAAAACGGTTTACAAATGATTTAAATCGTGTGGTGTTGGTTAAAAGTCACCAACTCAATTTTTTTTGCTTGGTTTGTTTTTACTTTCATTAAATTGGTTTGTCCCAGTTTTGGTTTAAATTTCGTATCGAGATTTAATTTTTGTGGGATTCCAAGGAAAAAATCTGGGAGACTTTTTGGTATATATAAACATGAAATTTTTGCAGCAGAAACAAAATTCTCACTTACTTTTCCGTATGGAAGAGTTAAATGGAAATTTATTTTTACCACTTCGTCAGAAAGAGCTCTTAAAATGAAGGTGACTTTCCTTTTACTATTTTTCATTTTTTAAAGAAAGATTTGTGTCCCGTTGACTGTAACTTTTTAAGCGTGGATCCAAAAAATAAGAATAAGAAGGCTCAGCTAAAATTATTAGGACAAAGTTGTGTCAGTGTACGTATTATCGGAGATATAGACAACCAACTTTTCGAAAATTCAAAAATAAATTCTGTTAAATTGAAATTAATAAAGTTGTGAAAAAGATTCCCAGTAAATAAAATTTTCCATCCATTTCCATCCAAATTTTCCATAAGATACAAATCGTTGACGAAAATTCTGAAAAATTGATAAAATTTTCATTTTTCATAATCCAACTCCAGAAACAATTCCACGCGTACCTTTACCGTGTAGAATGGTCATTACAAAAATTTTTCAAAAACAAAATTGTAATTTTTTCAACAACTTTTCCTTTTTAGGTTTCATTTAGAGTTTTAGACAATACTAAATTTCAATAATTGTGGTTCTCCAAGGAAAACAAATTATCACGTAACTGACCCGCAAGTAACTGACATATGTGCAAGTAATTTTTAAAAGCTTTTATTTAACTTGCTATGTTAGTATGTTGGTTTAGATCGAATATTGGAATCAAAATTTAGACAGGTTCTAATTGAGCTAGAGGTTTCAAATTTTGCATACGTGTCTCACCTTGATGACAATGCAATATTGTATAATTAGTTTTGTCCGAAATCGCCCCAAACCAAAATTGTTGATTTTTAGTCCTATGCAACTTTTTGACCATTTCGAATTGTCAAATACTGTCCATTGATTTTACATTGCAATTTTTTGTTTCCATAGTTACCTACGTTTGATTAGGGTAAATTAACCGATTAAAATATAGGTAAAAAAAAAGTCGTCAAGTGCGTGTTTGACACGCATTATTTAGGGCTACTCAGGAATTATGTGTTGTATGTTGTATGAATCATTACATGTTGTATGATTAGTAAGAAACCTGCAAAAAATTTTGATAATTATACCATAGCTACAAGTTAAGGATATTATGGAGGTACTTAAAAATGGTGACAGTCTTATGAAAATTTGTGCGAATAATGGTTTTTCTAAATTTAATCGACTGTGAAAATTTAAATTAGATTCACTACAGCGTTTAAAAGTTATTGCAGGTTTAATTTTTGCTCACTTTTAACATGCAGTCTAATTGAGTTTTCAATAGAAACCGAATATAAACCAGCTTTTAATGCTTAGAAAAAATGGTGATAAGGCTCTTGTTTTTGTTTTAGATGTTAGGAAAAACGCTTATACAACTTTTTTTACCCCCAAATTTACCAAAATAGCCCCTCTAGTAGGTCCGACTCTGGCTTTGTATATATCAGTAGAAAGCTCTCTAAAAATGAAGTGTTGTGTCAATTTAAAATTTTTCTTTATCTGCCGCAGTTTTCAAGTAATCTAGCAAAATTGAAATTTTACCCTAATTTTGAGGGGTAATTTCACTTCTTAAATGGCGACTGTGTCAGATGAAAAAAATCGGGTCCGTTATTTTGGTCGACCCTACGGGTTGTCCCCATTTACTCTTTTCTCGTCTCTTTTGATCCCAATTTTTCATAGAGAAGAAATTATACGATTTTTGTTAATTTTTCAAAAACCACCAATATTTTTAAATTTTTTTGGATACTGCTGATAAAGTGACCATCTTCGCGTAAATTTTTAATATATTAAAGATTAGGTACTCATAAAATAAATACAAAAAAATACGGTGTGAAGTCTGAATGCGTACCTATTCATCCTTGTCTACGGTAGCACATTTTTTATTGACATAAATATTAGAAACGCAGGAAAAGAGACCAGGAATCAACATAGAAGTGGATTATGGTACGATATATTTTCTGAAAAAAGTGCTTAGGACCAAAGTTATAGAATTCAAAGTGAAGCACTTGATGATGACTTTGAAGTTGACCTTGAGGTCAATTTCCAAAGTCATTTGAAAATCATTTAATATTTTTCAAAAGGAGTAGCTTACTTTTCACCCCTAAATGGTTCAAAGTATATTCGAACGAATTTCACATGCAAGATAGAAAATAAGTGATCAAGAAGTAATTTTGAAAAATACTTGCTCAATCGCAATCGGAAAAATAATAGTTAATCATATGTTCAATTGAATTCCTAATATGATAACTATAGAGTAGCAATAAAAATTTTAAAAAATTTTGAAAATTTATAATATAACATAAAGTTAATGTTTAACTTACAATTAGAGTGATATTAAATCTTTTCTTAACTTTACTTCTAAAATTACTTACAAAAATGTTTTCTTCTAATTTTTTCTATAAATCAACTTTGAAGATAGATTGAGTCAATACATGAAATTACTGCTTATAGGTACAGGATATGGTCAAACTTCGGCAATGGCTAATCATTTTCAACTGACCTTGAAAATCGATTTCAGGGTCACTATCAAGTGCATCGCTTCAAATTCTACAAATTTGGTACTCAGCCCTTTTTTCAGAAAATATGTCGTTTCAAAAATATCTAGCTATAACTGTTTTCATCTACAGAGGTTGAATGGTGTTTTCTACCCCTAAAAAGCGTATTTAGCCGAAATAAAAAAACACGTATTTAATATTTTTCGCTGTTTAATAAGTATGTTAAGTTTCATTCAAATTGGCAAGTATTAGTTGGGTAGTGTTATTTGTCAGAATGTTTTGCCGATCTAGTTTTTTCAATATTTCTTTGCTCGTTTTCAGAATTTGTATTTTAATTTCTACGGACAAATAACTCATTCTTTTCTTCGATTTGAGTAACTTTTATTTGCTGATGTTGACCATTAATTGATCGAAACATATCAAATATTTTTCAATGATTTTTTTAGCGAATGTCGAAAATTTTGAAAATTTTTTCACCGTTAGTAAGTTAAAGTATTTGAATTCATTAAGTAATTAAATGATGTCCACAAGAACCTTACGGACTACCATAAGTTATATGAGATCCCTAGGACCCGTTTTTTACTGTTAGGATAAACTTTTTACTAAAATTATTTTAGATGAATAAAGGTTATGTTGTATGATTTCCGCCAGGGTTTACTGTTCCCATTATTGTAAAAAATAAACTAACCGACCGATTTTGAAAATTTTTTCACTGTTAGAGAACTAAATTATTTTAGATGGATACAACTATGCTGCACAAAGTCCGTTCGGGTTCTTGGGTCCCAAAAATATCAAAACTAATTACCCAGCCGATTTTAAAAAATCTTTTACTCTTAGAAAGCTAAACTATTTTAAATAGGTACAGTTCTTAGATGAGATCCGCCAGTCCCTAAAATTTGGAAATTCGCTATGTTATGCAGATGCTGCGACAGGGGTATTTAATCTGACAAACACAAAAATATTGCAGATCCATGGTAACGCGATTTAAAAATGAAATATTATTGATCAAAAAGTGTCAGAGATCACATTGATCCTGAGAAAAATTTCTCACCATACTTGCCCCACGTTCGATAAATCTGTTTCCAGCCTGTATATGTAACCGTGTATGTATGTAAAGCAGCAAACACTCTCGGAAACCGCGTAATGTTATAAAAATTTTCTTTAACTTGCGCCTTTTCGACGTCAGTTGTTGGAAATTTAATGAATTCTTCACGCAACAAAGCAATTTTGTGTGACACTAATTTCACTACTTTGCTAGTAGTAGCTTTGAAAACTTCTCCTTAAAAAAAACATTATTTCTGAAGATAATGTACTATTCCTAAAAAAAAGATACATTACTGCTTAGTTGAAATACTTATTATTTAAAAAACAGCATACCAGTTCGTTTTGTGTTGTATTCGTGGGCGAATTTTTTCCAAAATAAAAATTCCTTTCGCATTCGAAATTTTGTGTAAAAATTCAAATCGTCGCAAATATTAAAATGATTTGGATGAAAACATATTGTTTTTTTTTACATAAACGTTAAGTCATACAAATAGGTTATGTTATAATATAAGAATCTTTTGACAAAAAAAAAAATAATTTATTTTAAAAAGATTATAA
Source organism: Brachynemurus nebulosus (assembly GCA_035578155.1). NCBI lineage: Eukaryota > Metazoa > Arthropoda > Insecta > Neuroptera > Myrmeleontidae > Brachynemurus > Brachynemurus nebulosus. The sequence goes on along the minus strand of JAPWDM010000009.1, from coordinate 4,646,562 downwards.
AGGTACGGACACACGACACGCTTTTGGTGTAGAAGTTTTTTTTTTTACAAAAGGACAGAAAAGTTGATTTAAGATACTACCAACAAGGTAATCCTAAATTGTGAGACGCATCCAAAAGATAATACAGAGATAATATTATATTACAACTCTAAGAAAAAAGTAAACGCAATAAAATTTTACAAGTTGGATTTACACTATAGCAAAAAATGAAATAAATTATTTTCAGTACGAAACTGCCGTCTTGCAGCAACATTTATAAAAATATTAGTTTTCAATTCAAAATAGAATATGGCAATACAAAATACGATTTAGAAATGTTAAATTATAATCTAAATCAGGTGTTGTGTGAAATGTCTGACACTATTCTATTCGCCGTGTGTGACACTACTGTGTAAACAACCTCAAATATTTGCTAGAGAAGTCTAGCAACTCGAGTGTATACAACTGTTCTAGCCTTATCTAGACTGCAAATTTAAGCCGCTGCTACACGATGCTACGAACACCTTCCAACATTCGACGTTGGATGGTTCATAGCATCGTGTAGCCGTTGTTCGAACCTACGAGTGTCCAATGTCGAGCGTCAAACGTTCGCATTTGGTCGTGTCCCGTTCGATGTCGGTATTTTTGCACCGAGTCAAAGGGGTGCTTCGAACATTTGAAGGTCAATGTTGGTTCGTTGGTTGGTTCGACTCAGCAGCTGCACGCTCGTTCATGTGAAGAGAGACAACATCAGTGTATAACATTAGAGATAACATCAGACAGATAACATCGTCCACTGAGTACCAACACATCATCATTCGTATTGGATCAAACATTCGATTCACCGTGTAGCAGATACATTCGTCGCACCAACTATCGAACTTAACTGCCTCAAACGTTCGATCGAATGTTGGAAGGAACGTTCGTAGCATCGTGTAGAACCCGCTTTACTTGAACGTGTAAACCAACGGGCCAAACTACTATATGATAGTTAGTATTCCGACTGTAGCAGAAAGGTGACGTAAAATCTCCTCCACTTCGCATCACTATGCTGTGTAAGTACAAACTGTTTGTAGTGGTTTAGGCTTGATGTTTGCTTCTGTGTGAGTATTTACACACACAATTACAAAACACGTATTATCGGACAGAGCAACGTGCAGGTCAAGTAACAATGGTCTTACAATACATAACAATCGTAGTGGATTCGATGACCGACACCGACTGACTAAATGCCTTAAGCTGTGACAGACCAACAAATGACTCCAAGCGAACTAAACTTTTTTGATATTAGTTTGCTTCTAGTGTTCTATAGTGTAAACATTGCACACAATAATGCTAATTTAGATGTCTCGTGTATCCGTAGCTTTATGTACATATGTTGTAGGTACCTATCATGTATTATATACTGTGTGATACAAGGGGACAAACTAGATTGGCTTTGCCTCTGTTCCACTTGTAATGAGTTTGTGACGTAGTCTGTTTGTGTACATACACACTGTTTGCAGTGTATTAGTTTGGTTTTTTGTAGTAGTATGTGTATACACACATACAATCACATCACACGTATTACCAGAGAGAGCTGTTCAACGTGCTCAACTAACAATGGGTATATTGTTAATATAATGGTGTGTTGACTCGACGACGACTACTGACGGACTAATGTCTTAAGCTGTGACTGGCTTACAAATGACTCCAAGCGAATTTCACTTTTTTTATGTTAGTTGGCTTCTAGTGTTCTATGGTGTGACACTTTCAAAATAGAGTATACTCACTATATATATAGGTAGCATGTGTAAATTACGTATGTATATTTTGAGTAAAATTCAAAACGTCAAATGTCAAAAACTAATATATTTAAATAGCAATTAAATTGAATTTGAATGAATTTAAAAAATATTGTTAAAGTTTGCATTTTTTTGATAGTAATTTACTGTTAATATGTAGGTAATATTAAAATCATTTAGGTAATTTAATATGTAGGTAATATTAAAATCATTTAAATATCCATAAACGACACAGTAATAATCATGTACCTAATAGTATAGGCGTCAATTATATTTTTTTTATTTATACCTTACTGCTAACAAGAAAGATTAAAAAAAAATTTAGCAATTAAGAAAAAAATCTAATTAATTTCTAATTCTATACGTTCGATTATTAAACAATTAGCAGTTAGGTCCAAAATTAATGTCTTAAATTTTTTATTTTTGTAATTAAGAAAAATATCCCCTTTACTCCAAAAAGTTGGGGAGCTGAGTTCAGCAAACAGAAATGCAAGTTGGTCACACATTAGAATAGTGTTTTTGTGAAACGATAAGGCTTACTCAGAGGTTATGGCCTCTGAGTAGCCTAAAAATTACTTATTTAATTTTGTTTTTAAGTAATTATAATAAGACTAAAAAGTAGAAAATAAATTAAAGTAAAAAAAATGTTTTTTAAGAAAAAGCTTTTATTTAAAAATGGGCTAAAAAAAAAATAAAATAAGTTTACAGTGAAGTTTGAAGCAATATGCAACATAATTTACAAAAGCTTGAGGCGTTTAATTAAGTTTGGTAAGTACTGAAAAGTAAAATAGCTACACTTATATCCAAAACAGAAATAATTAATGATAACGCCTCAAGCTTTTATAAATTATGTTGCATATTGCTTCAAACTTCACTGTAAAGTTATTTTATTTTTTTTAGCCCATTTTTAAATAAAAGCTTTTTCTTAAAAAAACAATTTTTTTACTTTAATTTATTTCGAATTAATTTATATATATTTTTACAGTAAACTGTATAGTAAGCTGTGAAAGACAGTTACCACTGTGGAACCCCAACTTAATACGTATCCAACATGCATTTGGCAATTTTTTTTTTTTAAAATTCTAACCTTTATCTCTACAAAAAAGAAAATTATTGTAATAGTTTTTTGCATGTGTGGTATTATTGTATTTAGATATACCTACCTATATGTTTGCGAAAAAATAATAATAATAAAAATATGTACGAATTATTTATTAACTGTTGTCACACATGCAAAATTCATATTATATCTCTGTTTGAATAATAATCTATTCAAAGTATTTGTTAGAAATGGTTAATTATTGCATTTATCGAATCAGCCAATAGACTTAAATGAGCCATCCATTTATAACAGGTATGCATATATCTACTTAATTCTTGGTAAAAATTTGCATTTTTCATTAGTGATTAAAAGAAAAAAAAATTAATTTCGGAAACACGTCAGTGTCTATTGAACTGTCTTGGCGTTCATATCAATAATTGTGTAACTGTTGAATTTAGAGCAAAAGTAGCCGCTTAAGGTACCATCACAGAGTAGAATTTTGAAAAAAATCAGTTTTTTTTTTTGGTTTTATCTTAAAGTACATACAGTTATGCATGTTCTCTCAAAATTTCAAATTGAAATTCAACTTATTACGGTCGCTACGATCACAATTGATCTAGTGATAAATAAATGCAAGACCAAGACCAAGACTTGGCAGTCTTGGTCTTGGTCTTGTTCTTGTATTAAGAATCTTGGTCTTCGTCTTGCTAGAGCAGTTTGAGTCTTGGTCTTGGTCTTGGTCTTGCAAAATACAATCTTGGTCTTGGTCTTAGTCTTGGTATTGCTAAAAATCTCGCACTTTCTTGCATTTTTTATTAGCGAATTTTTTCCTTCTAAAATCAGGATTTTCCCTGTTTACGGCATTAATTATACTTTCAAACTATTTAAATAGTTTAGTAAGAGTCTTGCTTTTTTCTTGCTTTTGTCTTTGCCTTGCTCACTTGAGTCTTGGTATTGGTCTTGCAGCCATAATTATAGTCGTGGTCTTGGTCTTGCTCTTGGTATACATAGTCTTGGTCTTGGTCTTGGTCTTGCAAAAAAATGCAAGACCAAGACAAGACTGCAAGACCAAGACTAATTTCGCTCATCACTAAATTAATCAATGGGTTGAATCTAACTACAAAATTCTATGTGGATCAATTGGCGCCTTTTGGTGGGATGTTATACAACTTTACATTCAGTCTTTCCACAACCAGTGAACGTATAAGATCTATTGTTGTCACCACAGTATCACATTTTTGTTGAAACAGCGATTTGATACAATTCCGAGACAAACTTTAAAAGCATTTGTTTCGAAATGCCCTTTTCAAAAACGGTACCCACTCTCAGAGGGAAAGTTTCCAAGCTATAAGTTTGAAATTTTGACCGAATATTCTTTATTCCATTCTCTATGTCCCTATGGAAGCTTTTTTTTTAATCTTCCTATTTTTTCACACGAAAAACTGTTGGAAAAAGGCCTAAGTTTTGTACATTCTATTCAAACCGTCACCAATTTTTCAAATTTCAAAAAAACCCCCCATCGGAACATTGTGGCTTACCTACACAGAATGATAATCTATTTGATTTTTTTTTTGCTCAGATGAAAATTGTGGCCGTAATCGTGGGCACCAATGTCCGCCCGTTTTTGAAAAAATAAAAATGAATAAAAAAAATATTTTTGTATTGTTAAATAGTGGTATTAATCGTAAAAAATAATCACCCCCATTCCCCCATCCTATCCATCCGAAAAAAATTGCGAAAATTGACTATTTTTCGGCTGATTACACTGTGATGGTACCTTAACATCCCTGTTCCCGGTTTATTTTGGATATATCTGCCCTATTTACGATCACTCTACCACTAATAATATTTCTATCACTTCGTCGACATTTCAATTATGGAAAAGAAAATCAGTTTTTCCAACTAGATTATTTGTTTCTTTGTTTCGAAGTAATTTCACCAGCAGCAACCACAACGGGTGTTTGCGTGTTAAATAGATATTGTAATTGTACAAATGTTTCATTTAGTCCAAGTTCGGGATGGTGTGAATCAATATAACTCCTTCCACCCCCCACCATGCCTTAGCCATCGGTCTTCTACGGTTACTTACTTCGTCGTCTGAGAGTCTAATATTGTTTGTATGATTATATGATTCTTGACTATATGTACGAATGTTAGTTGATAATCATCCTATTAGTATTTTTTTATATGCTTGATGACGTCATCAAGGTGATTTTGACACATATTTGGGATGAAAATTGACGAAATAGTATCAAAATGGCGAAATTTTGGTAAGAAATTAAGTGAAGTGTAGAAAAAATACAATTTCGTTGACTACAGTAAAAGCTTCCAATAATATACCAACAATATCCGGGGCAGGCAGCGGAGCGACGTGCCCCCTGGAAGTTTTTAGGGGCGCCAAAACAGTAAATTGTATATTTTTATTTTTTCTTTTTAAATTAAAAAAAAATCGGTGCGCCAAAATGTTTAATTTGGTGTTCTTCTCGGGGAGAGAAGATTTCCATCATCAAAATTATCAAATTCTCACAAGAAACGCATAATATCCCAAATTTTCATATTCACGACGTCGTACAAAACTTATTCTAAATCATATCTACTTCCTGTAACCTGTAAATATTATTTATCTATCAGTGGATAAAATTCAACCTGATTTAGTGCCAGCTAATTTGGTCGAATAACAAACTAACCAATCTCACTAACACTTTGTCTATTTCCCACGAAAATCATTTTCTTTTTATCAACCAACCAATTTTCTTATTATTTACGGTTTTCGTTAATAAATAAATTGGAAAGGAATACCAACAAGTACAGTAGAAACCTAATAATCCGGACAAAAAAAAAATCTTAATCTACTTAATTAAGATGCTCTTCTCTCGGAGTCATGTACAAACAGTAAAATTTAAACAATAATAGCATAATTTTTCCTTTTTTTAAATAACTGTAATGTAACAATTTGTATCATTACGCAAATATCTGAGTGTATTGTGGCAGTTAATATGAATATTGTTTATAAAAACGACATAAATGTTTTATGATTATAACTATTAAAAAAATAAGATCATCAACTAACTCTTAGCCTATGTATAAAAGAATCATTCTTTATCATTGTAATGACTTCTAAACGCTCTACGTATAATTTTATTTGGAAATTTCTCACACAAATCATTAAAATCATCTTTTTATATGCATATATGTTTAAATCTACAATAATAATGGGTACATAGGTAACTTCCTTATAATTGTTTCACGAAAAACAGGTGCTCTACAGTTTAATTCTTTGAATTATTTACTTATAAAGAGCATATTTCACAAAATTTATTTTCATTGCTTAGTTTTTTTTTTTTTTACTATTAAAATCATTTGTTTTAATTCATTTGTTATTTTATAGTTCATTTTTTTATTTTATAATGTACGTCATTAAGTTTTACGGTGGACGTAATAGGCTAATTATAGTATTTCTTAGAGTCATTGAAAATCGGTGCAAAGAACAGAAATTTTGGTATTCAAAACAAGATCAAAGGTTAAGAATATCATTTTAATTGTCTTGTTATATTCGGGAATTTCATCAAAACCACAATTAACAAACAGAACTTTACACGAAGCTTCAATACTAATCAACTTTTAAACGATTATACAGATATTTAAAATTCCATTTTATTTAATCGTAACTTTTTGCATACGATTGTACTTTCTTACTTTAATTGACACGTGTACCATATGTGCTCAGTCATCTCAAACATATTTTTCTTATTTTTCCCCCGCCCCCTACTCTTCTACTTTATCAATCCTTTGAAGAATGTTAGTAGCATATAAGGCACGAAATGTATTATAATTTGCAAGTGTTTGGTAATTATTATATTTCTCGAATCATATTACAAATTTATTAAAAATCAATTATTTTGTATTTGAGACGTCTAAGTTCAAAGAGATAGCAGAACCGTAGGTATATTTGGGCTGAATTCCTCAATAACTCTCAAATTAATAGATTAAAGTAAAAAAAAATGTTTTTTAAGAAAGAACTTTTATTTAAAAATGGGCTAAAAAATTAAAATAACTTTTGAGTGAAGTTTGAAGCAATATGCAACATAATTCATAAAACCTTGAGGCGTTATCATTAATTATATTTTTGTTTTGCATATAAGTGTAGCTATTTTACTTTTCAGTAGTTACCAAACTTAATTAAACGCCTCAAGCTTTTATAAATTATGTTGCATATTGCTTCAAACTTCACTCAAAAGTTATTTTATTTTTTTAGCCCATTTTTAAATAAAACCTTTTTCTTTAAAAACATTTTTTTTACTTTAATTTATTTTCTACTTTTTAGTCTGATTACAATTAATTTAAAAAAAATTAAAGAAGTAATTTTTTTATCTATTTTAATCGGTTAATTTACCCTAATCAACTATAACTATGGAAACAAAAAATTGCAATGTAAAATCAATGGACAATATCTGACAATTCGAAATTTCAAAAAGTTGCACAAGACTAAAAATCAACAATTTAGGTTTGGGACGATTTAGGACAAAACTAATTATACAATATTGCATTGTCATCAAGGTGAGAAACGTATGCAAAATTTGAAACCTCTAGCTCAATTAGAACCTGTCTAAATTTTGATTCCAAGATTTGATCTAAACCAACATACTAACATAGCGAGTTAAATGAAAGCTTTTTAAAAAAAAACATTTTCTAAAGAAATCTATAACTTGCGTCATACAAGCTGAATTTTTCTCAATCTGGATCAGTCAATCACCAATATTAAAAAAAATTTTAAGCGACTTTTTGTTTCATTTGGTGACGTCATTAAAATTATTACGTATTTCTACTTTTATGAATTTCTTGCTCTTATAAGTTATTTAGTTTTGATTTAAACTTTGATATATTAAATATACCTAATTTTAAAGCCAAAAGCATAATTTTCAACACAAAATTAAATTTCAACTTTACCCCGGCAATGTTTGAATTCTGTCAGAAATGAGGGAAACGACACTTAGAAGCTTTAGAATTAGCTTCTAACTGCATGTCCCCATTTTGTACGCTACAATTTTCAAAGTTTGACTTTTTTTAGAACTATAAAAAAATACAGTTTTGGAAGAAATTACCCGAAACGCACGTATCTACATTTTTATGCTTTAAACGATTCTCTGATTTCTACCGTTGATAACAAAAAAAAAATTTTATATTTCATTTTTTCTTTTTCAAAAAACGATTCAAAAACATAAATTTCTTACAACCGAGTCATAAAAGTTAAACACATTAAACGATTAACGTTTTTCAGAAAAACAAAAAAAAACAAAAATCAAATCTGGAAATCTCTCAATCGTGCTACGTTCTTTGGCTGAATTTATTTATTTTAATAAAAAAATAAAAATTGTATGACATATGATTTTGTGGACATGTCATCATAATGATTTCTGTTCCCATGAAAACAGGTAACTTCTCACCGCGCGCATACGTCACTACTCTACCACATAGACAGAAGGTCTTTTACCATACCATAGCAACTGACTGAATGGTCATAAATACAAACGTTAAGAGTTCAGAGTTCAAACATTAGCAACTATAACATACAATACTGATGAAACAAAATAAAATAAGAAATTCAACTTATAATCGTTATAATAAATTATACCAAAGTGTACCGTGCGCTCCAAAAGTTACAGACGTTCTAAAAATAAATTTTTCTATTGTGGAAAAAGTCGTTCAGTATTACTCAACAACCAAATAATTCAATCAGTACACTTTATTGCGGCCCATACACGGTTCAACTTGTTGTACAACTTGGTTGAGTTGTACAACATGTTGAATCGTGTGTGGGGCAGTTGGTCAACTATTTTGATGGTTGCATAAACGGTTGAAGTAAAATCAAAATATTTTGATTTTACGTGGGCGGAGTAAATGGTCTATGAACATGTTGTACTGTGTGTGGGGTAGTTGAACAACAAAACCAGTACATATATGCTCGTAAAGGGTGTAAGTCAACAAAATATTTACAGCGGTAACAATTGGAAAGTTTAAATATTTGATTTTGTTTGTTATTTCCAATAACTTGCGGTGATACCGCACTTGAAAATTTTAAATCTTCAAAAGAATTTCCCGTTGCAAGAAATCTTAATGTAATTGCCAAGCGTGTTTTTGCAGAAATTGCATCACGCATAAACGTATCTTCTTTGTTTATTAAAGGTGTTATTTTTACTAAAATATCATTAATAGTTTCTTCGTTCATTCGCATATAATTTAATAATCGTCTGGTTCACATTCACTAACTTTTTTAATAGTTTTTCATTAGAAAATTTTTTCCCCAACCACTCTATGCTCCGTTTTCTTTTTTTTTCATTTACTCACGCTTTCTTCACTACTTTCTGCAATTACTGCTAAGGCAAGAATTTTATCCTTAATTTTAACGAAGTTCTCTTTTTCAAAAATTGTGAATAACTGAAGTTGGACAACAAATTGAATGAATAGTTTAATAGTGTATGGCAAACAGTTCAACTTGTAGTACAACAAGTTGAACCGTGTATGGGCCGCATATGATAAAAGAAACGTAACAAAAAGTTGACAAAAGGTGTACAAATGTGGCGAAAACATAACAACATATACACACCGTACAACTGAGTAGAAATTCCGTTAACTGTACTTAGACACAACGCCTACAACTACACACACACATCACCCAACCGAATATTCCAGCAAAGAATACACCAGCACGACATCAACCCCCGTACGTCAAAGAGAACACTCTAGAATAGAAGCCATTGGAAATGGATGGAACATCACTACCCTCTATATATGTATATGCCGGACAGTATAATGGAAAGATAAGCAGTCAATACGAGCGGGCCAGTTAGTCAGTATCAGTGCCAGTGCTAAGTGTTCAGTGCAGACCAATCAATCAGTGCGAACCGCCAGTGCAAGTCGAACTGTCAATCAACAACACAGAGCGGACAAGAATCAGCCAGTGTTGAGACGATAGCACAGAACATCATGCAAACACTGTACATCCAACAATCGCAGCAACGAATATGTCATAACGAAGAGGAACGACTTCGTTACTTACGACGCGCACCTTCATACAACGTTAATGAAAGACGGATACATCGTACGTTGAAATGTACATGTACTGTATATACTGTATATAGTAATATTGTTAGTTCTGTAAATAAAGTTTACTCTGTCAAAACACATCGAGGAGTCTTATTTAAACAACCAATCTCCTTCCATATCTACCATACAACTTTTGAGATACTTTGTATCACTTTTGTATACACATCTAGAAACAAATGAATATTTTTTTTAAAAATATTTCTATATAATAATATCATTAAATGACAAGTGAATAAATAATAAGTAAGCAATAATATAAAAAGCCGGATATACAGGCTACTGCCCTATCTCCAAGTCATGTGGAAATTGTTGAGCCGATAAAATTAAGTGATCATCGAATTGTACACATAAGTATGTAGGTACTAGCTTTTATCCGTGGCTTCGTCCACTCGTCGTATTTGAAATTATAACATCAAGTTATGATTCAAATATATTTTCCCATGGGAATTAGATATTTGGCCATGGTAAAAAGTAGCCTGTATCCTTCTACAATGCACCAGCTATCACTATGCAAAGTTTAAGGGCGTTTGATTAAGAAGTTGAGGTCTGAGGGCGGAGTAAGCAGCCTCAAATATTTTGCCGGGATAAAAAGTAGTTATTTCCATACAAAATTTCAGATAAATTCGTTAAAATTTTGAGGCACTAACGTGGGACAAGCAAACAAACTCAAGTTTTTTGAAACCAAAAGTTAAAGGGGTATAAAGTTTAGGAAAATGCTTATATTCAAAGCTAATTTCATGGTTAGATTATTTTTCCACAAATACAGAATCTCCGGACCAGCTGTAAAGCACATACTGTCCGATACTTTGGATTAAATTGTACAATTAAATTTTAAAACCGTTACGGATAATAATCCAGGCGTAATACTACTGGAATCGGGTCGTATTCCTCGAAGAATTGAGAGTTTTAATGAACAAAAAAAAAAGAGATAGTAAATTGTAATTACAAATAGGTACTAAGTCGTTTTCGAATATTAAAAATAATTAAGTTTTACCTTTCGAGTACAGTCATATTAACCCGCCTTCTAAATAAAATTAATAAAGTTGCTGATTGTTTTAAATGATATAGGGTAAATGGGGGTAGTGTTACCATGCATCAGCATGTTAGATACCTTTGAAATTTTTTTAAAGAGACTAACACTTAAAAATTTTATACAAATTCAATGTCATTATACTTCAAATTACATAATTCTAGTATATTTTCTACTTTTTTTATTTAAATTCGTCATTTTCCTCCTATAATTTTATTCCCACTTTACCCTACAATGTCTTGTGTCATAAAATTTTTGCAATATGTTGTTTAAAGACCAACAAACACTAAATATTATTGATTATTAACTTTTAAATGATCGTTTCAAGGTATTATTGCTTCTTACAATATCTCTTCAAGTAATATTTGTAGTCGTAAAGCTTCTGTGTAATTTGTTCTTCATTATTATAGCATACTGAATAAAGAAATTAATTATTTCTTTTGTAAAGAAACACAAAACCGCTAATTGTATTTTTTGCACTAACGAAAAAGACTGTTTAGAAGTCTTAGTTTGAATATTCAAGAAGACCAAGATCAATTTCAGTGGTTCTGAAGTTACAACTAATTTTTTATATATCGAAAAATTTCAAAAACTTTGGTTTTTCGATTTTTTCTAGACGAAAAATTGATGGAATTTGGATGGAAAATGACATAAAATATCTCTTTATTATCATCAGTGTTGAAAAATTTTTGAGATTTGACAGAAAACTAGAGTTCTAGTACTATATGTATCGTTATTTTTAAAAGTGGTATAAATCCACTTTTGGAAAAAATTTTATTGATATATTATATTAATAGGTTATGTGTAACTAACTAAACACTATCTTCATTATCAGTGTTAAAAAATTTTTGGAATTTGACAGCAAAGTAGAGTTCTAGTAGCATATGGATCGTTATTTTTATCGTATAAATCCACTTTTGGAATAACTTTTAATGATAAGTGTGTATCTAAATAAAATTATCATTATACAAAATTTTTTACAAATGTAGACTTATACCATTTTCAAAAATAACGGCTCACACTTTTAATGAGCAATCAATTTTTTTTCCCTCACATAACTTCAACTTGGGATAAAATTTTATAAAATTCTTTTTGAAAAGTTAATTAATAACAATTTTATGCACGGAAACTTCCCTCAGAAATACCCTGACACACTTAAAAACGTAATAACCTTTTTTCAATTTTACATCGGAAAAAGTTTTGCGCCTAAAATTTGAATTTTGTATTCACAAAACGTGGCGTTATTAATTTCTAAGACGAGATAATTCTACAACTGAAGAACGGACTTCAAAAATCGGCTAAGTGGCAAAAAAATAAAATTTTAGTAGGCTGTGTAGATTGTTGACAATGGCACTTAGATTCCGTTTTTGGGTCTAACTCATTTTTTTTTTTGGCACTTAGCATGTTTGTGAAGTCCAGTCTTGACTATGTTACTATCATTTTTTTTTTCTGTTAAATCCGTTAAATCCCCTTACAAATGTTTTCTAATTAACGAAAAACGTGTGAAAAACTCAATTGCAGATTTCCCGAAAAACACCGATCAATTAATTATTGAATTAAAAACAAATTAATTAATTAGAAACAAATTAACCCTGCTCATTCGCGAACAATTAAACGAATCCTTTCGTTTGTTAAATCATCGCCTACACCCTGATTACGGCATCCACGTGCAAGCCAGCCGGTACAAAAATATATATGTGCAGGTACCCAACCGAATACTCGCTACACAGTAAAAAAAATTGTGTTCTGCGTAAAAAAAAAACTAGTGGTTAAAATTTTTGTGTTAAATAAGTAACACAACCCTGCGTTAATGTAACATTTCGTGTTTGTGTTAAATGAAAATATTAACACAAATTTCGATTTAACAGAATGAAAAAATGTTAACCTGTTTTGAACAACAAAGAAGTAACATAATATTTGTGTAGAGCAAAAAAATATTATAAGTACATAAATTAGATTAGAATATCTATCTACCAAAATATATATAATAAAAGAGATGAGAGTAGTTCTTATTGTTAAACAAAACCGAACAATTACAAGTTTTTTCAGTTATTAACTAATATAGTTTTATTCAACGTTTAAAAATGAAACAATTTTCTTACATTTTAAGGTCATTTTGTTACAGATTCAGTTACAAAAAATCATGTAAACTTACTTACATGTAAGATTGTATATTATATAATACAATCCCAAATAAGTTTACATGATGTTTTTTAACTGAATCTGTAACGAAATAACCTTAAAATGTAAGAAAATTGTTTCAATTTTAAACGTTTAATAAAACTATATTTGTTAATAACTGAAAAAACTTACAATTTTTCGGTTTTGTTTAATAATAAGAACTACTCTCCTCTTTATTTTTGTAGATATATATGGATACAAGTAAGAATTGTTAAAAAGAAGTGACTTACTTTGCGTTACTGATGAGCAAATGCAAGACCAAGACCAAGACTTGGCAGTCTTGGTCCTGGTCTTGTTCTTGCATTAAGAATCTTGGTCTTGGTCTTACTAGCGCAGTTTGAGTCTTGGTCTTGGTCTTGGTTTTGCAAAATGCAGTCTTGGTATTGGTCTTGGTCTTGGTATTGCTGAAGAATCTTGCACTTTCTTGCATTTTTTTATTAGTGAATTTTTTCCTTCTAAAATCAGAATTTTCTCTTTTTACGGTATTAATTATACTTTTAAACTATTTAAATAATTTAGCAAGAGTCTTGCTTTTTTCTTGCTATAGTCTTGGTCTTGCTCACTTGAGTCTTGGTATTGGTCTTGCAGCCATATTTATAGTCTTGGTCTTGGTCTTGCAAAATGCAGTCTTGGTCTTGCAAAAAATGCAAGACCAAGACAAGACTGCAAGGCCAAGACTAATTTTACTCATCACTACTTTGCGTTCTTTGTGTCTCATTTATAATAATATAAGAACAAAATCGTTATAATTTTTGACGACTTTTAAATATCTTAAGCTTCAGTGGAATTAAAATATTGAATAAAAAAGTTTAACAACTAACTCTGAATAAATCTGAAAAATTAACACAAAGTGTATGTCCTCTTGTGTGTTAAAACATTGACACAAATCTTGTGTATGGATTTGACTGACACATATGCTTTGTGTTAAGATAACACAAAAAATTGAGTGGACCGTTCTGGACATGTGATTTGTGTTAATTTTAACATAAATTTTTTCACTGTGTCGATGGCTATTATAGAGAAAATGTGGAAATTTTCGATGAAAAATAAAATACGGTACACGGTTTTTCTATGTATTTATCCGAGCTGACAGGTATAATATATTAGCGATGAAGCGAATTTACAATATATACGACCGTGCGAGCACGATGAAACTGATTTAAAATGCACCATCTCAACCCCCACCCCCCACCCCCACCCCCACCTCAGTCGACCATTTGAAAGTAATCGTTGGTAGGTATATCGTTTGCACCCTTATTGTCGCGTGACATATTCGACCCTGGGCGGCTTTCTAATGACACCCTCTTATTTTAACCCGTTTGGCATATATTTATTATTATATTACCAATATATACGATGGATGGGCTGACTTGCTGCTCACCATACTTGTGGAGGAGTATTGTATGGACTTCTCTCGTATACCTACTTACCAATACTTACCAAGGAAGTAACCCTTTGACTCCGCTTTTCATTGCCTTCACCGGGTTTGTTTTTATCTTTAATGAAATTCAGTCGATTAATCTTTCGCTTTTAACAGGATTATACGATATTTTATATATAAGTTTTCCCTTTTTTTGGGCTTTTGTTCATTTTAAAATTTTATTTGATATTTTTTTTTTTAGTACCGTGATTTAATGCGATGTTTTATTAATTAATTCTTGTTTTGTTTCGACATAGTCAAAAGTAAAATAGTTGAAAAAAAATTGTCAAGAGCGAGTGGAGCTTGTACGATTAGGGTTTCGTACAGTGAGCGGTCCATAGACCATATTAAGAGGGTATTATTCTAGTCTAGAGGCTCAATTTTGAGGTGATTTTATGGGAGTAATAAAAACGAAAACAGTAAGCATTTTTAGTATCCATTTTTTTAACAGTTTTTTATTGATATTTGAAAAGTATAAAAATGTATGAAAATTTAAAAAAACCAATTTTGATAGTATTAAGAAGGTCTGTACCAAATTTCAAGTAAATCGGTGCATTAGAACTTGAGACATCATGTCAACCGTATACCTATAGAAAAAAGTACACTGTTAAAAAATTTTACAACATTTAATGTTGGCATTTAATTGCCAACATTAAATATTGTAAAATTACATTTCGAAATGTTTAGAACATTTTTCTATGTAAAATTACATTGTAGAATGTTTTACCTTGCATTTCGGATGTAATTTTACACCACTCGATGTAAATTAATTACATACAACATGTAAAATTACATTGTCAACTCAACTGACGCCGCATCTAAAAGACCAGTAATTTACATACAAATACAGTAAATTTTCGTTTCAAAATGTAATTTTACTATTTTAGCATGTCAAATACCATTTTTATATGTAATTTTTGTATCAAAGTATTTAAAATTGCAGTGAAAATTTATTTTTACACAAAATTTCATATTTTACAACTAAATTATTTAAAATTACTAACACGTTGTAAATTTCAAGACACATATTGTAAAAAATTACCGTATTTTCTATTGTAATAATACATATTTTTTTAACAGTGTAGTTTCGAGTAATTTATATTAAAAATTTAAATTTAACACTGAAAAGATACACAGTACACAGGGAAAAAATCACCATAACTCCGAAAATAATTCGAATTTATGTAAATCCTTTTCTAGACTAGAACACCCCCTTAAATTTTTTTGTTCTAAATTTGCTTGTGATAATCCAAATTTCTGGGAAATGCATGAAATAGAACATCAGGATTCAGTAAAGAATCTACTAGACCAAAAATTTTGAAATAATTTTTAAAATTCTTAGAAGTAATTTGAAAATAATTTATTGAAACTAAATAATACCTACAGATAGTTTATAACAGTTTTTCGGCTTGGAAACTTCGGAGATAAAGTACGGGGGAATAGTATTTTCTCGCACATTTTTGGGGTTCACTTGTTGACCCTGTCGTTTCTGCAGCCCAATTCCGCCCGATAGAATTTTTTCACCAAAAATAGACGTGAAAAAGCAACTTCTGTTAGAGTGCAAAATTTTAATTCGATATCGAATCGAAAAATGGATCCTCAATTGCTTGATTACTTATGGAAACATTGGTGGATCCGATTTAGGTAAAAAAATTTAACGAAAGGTTTCCTTTTATCAAAAAATTGAATATTATATTTTCAATTATTCCCTCGGAAAAATACAAATTAAAAAAAATTCCTTCTACACAAAAACGTCCTGTCTGCTTTTTCCTTATGACATCCCAGAAAAAGATAAATTATCCGCCCCCCCCCCCCCAAAAAAAAGAGACCGTATTTAAAAATTGAATGACAGTGCCCCGAACAAAAAAAAAAAACGATTTGTACAAAATACAATAATAAAAATATATGTATAACTGAAGTTGCTATTGTTTGCCTGGTACAAGTTAGTTTTGTTCCCAATAATAGGGAACATTTTAAGGAACCGGCATACGGGAATGGGAAAGATGTAAAAAAAAGTTTTGACGATTGGCGGTTGTATGCATGCCAAGCTCTATACGTTGATTCTATACACATAATCAAACATCTATGTGTGACAAGCTCTCGGGCAGGGAGCTTGGAGCTATACAAAATCATATTATTAAATCACAAACGAACGACCTATTTCAAAATCAAATCATTATTTCATATAACTTGTATCATTTATCATTTGAGCGTTTTAGAGAAAATTTGAACGAAAACCATACCCGCAGCAACATCGGGCGTTATTTGAGCCATTACTTTTCTTTTGTATTTGTTGTAACTTTCTATGTGTATGTCTCTTTTTATATTCAATACGCGTTCTCACTCGCCCGTATTGGATGTTGTATATAGTGGTGTGTCTCTCTTTCGCCAATATATACATATGTATAGATATTAATGGTTCAACATTTTCTTTACCACTGTTAAGCACATACAAAAAGACACTATGACACTGTGGGAATGGTAAGCGTGGATTCAGAGGGTGGGGGGTTTTGGGGGGTTATGAGCCCCGCCGCCTGTGAATGGAGATTAGTTCAAATATGACATCTCATCAAATTTACAAAAATTTTCAATGATCTAAAGCTTAGACACCTAAAACTAGTAGAAAATGATTTTTTTTATTTTGTGACGTCACCAGGTTTACTAAAAATTTACAATGTCTTAAACACTATAAATGAGAAGATAGGGCGACGAAGCTGGAAGAAAACTATAGGTTTTCGAGGTCATTCTTTTCATTTTTGTCAAAATTAGGCATGCTAGAGTTACCAGAAAAAGACTACCGTCGAATCAGTCATATTTCTAAAAGGAATTTCGCCGGTTTGATAGTTTAATGTAAGTAAATGAAAAGTTTCCACTTAAATTGTATTTCTAGATTTTGGGAAGATGTTCCATTTTCCATAAAAATACATGTAATTTTGCGACATTTCTCAGCAATAGACTTCTTCTTAGTCAATATGAAACTTTAGCGAAATTTATTCTATTCTAAAATCCTTCGAATTTGATAATCGAATCCTTTTTTAGCGAATTTCCAAATTAGAAATTCAGCTATAACAGCCACTATCTTGGTGCATGTTGTACCCAGGACTATGAATACTATGATAGAAATTTGTTTTGAACTCTCTAGAAGCCGAAAATGATATTATGGATGTAACTCTGAAACGAAAGATATCTCTCGAACGAAACATCCTATTTTTACGAAATTTGGTACAGAAAACGTTGAAAGTCGAAAGATCTTGGATGGGTTCTTCAGCCAGATACGTGCGATGCCCGGAACATGGTTTTTTGGTCATTTTTCGTGATAAAAATAATTTTTTTGCCCAAATTTCCTCAAGTTCCTCAAGTTCAAACTGGCTTCCAAGAAAAACTAATTTTTGTAAACGGAAATCCGTTGTTATTTACGACGCTGCAACAGGGACATTTTTAAATTTTTAGCCATTAGTATCATAAAATTCGACTTCAAAGACAAATGGCTTGGACAAAATAAACTTTTTATTTTATATATATAAATCTTTTCCGTTTTTCCAGTTCGACAAAAAGACGTGCAAAAGAAAAATGTGAACTAGCAAGCATGTACTCCCTGTTCCCCTTTCAAGACAAACTGTCTATTTATCCCAAACACAACATCCATCAATTCCAACGGGAACATAAACGGCAAACAATATGATTAAAAATACGTCATAAATTTCCTGGCATTCAACGAGAGGAAAACGGGGTTGGAAAATATACAAGAAACAATTCCAGTCAATGAATGATAAGAAGAAAATTTATTATTATGTGAGTGAAAATCGGGAATGGATTGAAGGGTTAACAAACGGGAAGTTGGGGGTGTCATTGGATGGAATGAAATTCCTATACAGTGTCAGTCAGTCGGTGAGTCTCAGTCAAAGTTTACGATCCCATTCCCTCGGTTGTTTTACCGGTCAAGTCAAGACAACATCAGTCAATGACAAATCTAAGCCCATTCGTCTTTCAATGCACATTGAACGAACGTACACCCTAACCAATAGATACTTGGTGTGCAGTGAAATGAGAAACGGATCATTGATATCAATGAATAGAGTAGATTCACCACTGCGACATGTTTTTTCAATAAAATTTCTAGTGCTTATCAATGTTACTAAGGTCAAACTTGTACCTTAATCAAAAAAGTCCAACAATGATCTTGAAAACTAAAAAAAAAGAAAATGTTTTTCTTTCTGCAGGTTACACAGAAAGAAAAACAGTGATTTTATTTACGAAACTCGCTTTCGGTGATTGATATAAGTTTTATTAGTACTACAAAATCCGTTTTATTAATTTCGACTCTTAGTTTTAATGCGAAATTGTGTAAATATTACAAAAACATTTGTAATAACAAAAAAAAATTTTAGTAGTATATTTTTGTAGCATTAATTACAGTTCTATTAAATATTTTCAATAAATACAAGAAAAATATTTGTAATTATAACAACAATTTAAAAATCAAAATGCGCATGCTTCACATCAAAATAGATGTGAAGTTTGAATTATATACATCATAATTATAGTCACATCTATTTTCTTTTTTACATTAATTATCAAAGTATATCCAATAAGTTCCTTTCCTTCACAAATATCCTTTTCTTTTTCGTTTTGATTGCTACCCGAAGTGATGAGGATTTTTGTTGGTTAATTTGCATTTCATACCTTTTCGGAGCGTACTTTTAGTTTAATTTCTTTGTTTAAAAACCTTATTACGATCACTACAACAATTAGAATCAGAGTACCAGGAGTTCAAGCTACGCTTTCTAAGGTAAAACTATCAAATAAGTAAACGAAAATTCCCAGCTTTATTTAAAATTCCCCCTGCCAAAATTTTTCCATTTTTTAAAATACTATACAAATGATTTAGAAGTTCTGGGATGATTTAGTAGAAAACATTATTTTGTAATTTGTCAAATTACTGAATTTTTTTCTTTTTGGGAAAAAAATTCTTTTATATCGAAAAATATCTTTAATAATATCTTTTTTTATGTGTTTGCGTTAAGTAGGTGAGTGCATCTATTCAGTAGAAATGATATCGATGGAATTATAAATATCTGATTTAGACATAATCGGACAAGTGACAGTCAACCGTGGCCGTTATTTGTTAAATCGTTAAAACTTGCCGTTTGTCTCAAAATACACAATGTATGTTGTACGCGTAGAAGCTTACTTACATAAAACTAAGAGAATGGTAATTATTATAAAATATACATAAATTATTGATTCATTTCACTATGGCATTTGAAGGGTTACAATAACATAACTCGAAAAAAAAAGAAAATGTGAAGGGTAAAAAATTGATTAAACATCATCTGTAAATGAAAAATCATTTATTTAATATGAATAATAATTTCCAGTTTGAGATTTTTTTAAAAGTATTATAGCAACATACAATAAGACATAAAAATTATAATATAAAAATTTTTCTAAAATTTTTTTGGCAAAATACAAAATGTTTCGTCCATTCGTGTCAATAAAAATGAAAAATATTATCATTTTTCTTACCAAAATATTAAATGAGATTAGATAAAGATCGGAAAAGCAATTTCAACAAATTGCAAAAATTTGAATATTGAAAATATTTTTCATTGTAAAAATTTTTTAACTGGATTGCATTTGGTTTTACCAAACTAATTTGACATTTGTGGATTATTTTGTCCCATAAAAATTGAAATATTAGACTAACCTAAATTTTGATGGCCAGCCAATATATACTTTTTCGTACAGTAACTATACTTTTAGTGTTCCGTATCAAAACTGGAAAAGTGGAACATTTCCAGAATTACTTTCATTGTCACAGGTGAATTTCTCTGAAATTATCGTCCCAAATAATTGTGGATGTAAAGTGCAAAAATTTGAATTTTGATTCTAGAGTCCAGTTTCAGGGAATAAAAGAGCATCATGTAAGGGGTGCCAAACGCTTAAATTTGTTGTCTCACCCACCTGTATCACTAAAAGGATCGCTAAAAAAATTTAAAAAATCAGTGGCAATTAAGGGGATATTCTAGTCTAAAAATTCGAAAAAATCGATTTTTTTTTCTTTCGTATTTTCAAAGTTTAGAGCTTTCGTATTTTCAAAGTTTCGTATTTCCAAAGTTTAGTGGTTTAGAGACTTATCCAAAGATAAGCCTCTAAAAGGATTTACGGAAATTTGAATTATTTTCGGAGTTATGGTTATTTTTTCCTTGTATACTGTTTATCTTTTCAATGTTAAATTCAAACTTTTAATATAAATTACTCGAAACTACTTTTTTCGATACGGTTGACATGATATCTCAAGTTCTAATGCACCGATTTACTTGAAATTTGGTTCAGACCTTCTGAATACTCTCAAAATTGGCCCGACGTAGAGGTCTTTGTAATCTATTTTTTTTTTACTATTTTTAAAAAATTTCCAAAGTTGAAAAAAGGAGGCGAAAAAATAACTTTTCTTTTTAAATGGACGCCATTTCGTGAAAAATGTATTTTTTTCAAATCGGCATTGTCCGGCTAATTCTACATCCTTGTTTACTAAGAATTAAATAAAATTTTATGTTTCAGATCACCAGGAGGGCTGGAATCACGTCAATCAGGAGACACCTTTGTTTTTTGAGTCCCCACTTTGCCGGGCTATACCGATTTCAGTTTTGAATTTTTTTTTTTAATTTTTATACATTTTTATACTTTTCAAATATCAATAAAAAACTGAAGTTAGAAAAATGGATACTAAAAATTTTTACTGTCTTTTTGAAACTGCCGAATCATTGGCCTTAGAGAAAAAGATTTTCCACAAAAAATATTTCTTAAAAAATAATATTGATCCAGATAAGTACCTCCACAGTCAAATAACGCTTCCTGGACCAGACGTCAGACAACTCATTGTCTTTCTCCCCTTGATATATATGTACAACTCATCGAAATATTAAATGGTTATTTTCTCATTCAATATCAAAACAATTGTAACCTAACATTACATCATTGTAATTTTAATAACTTTCCCCCACTCCCCCCATTCAATCCCCCACCCCCACTATACTTACATACCTATACACATATGATTTAAATATTATTATAACAACGTATATGCATAGGTACAGCGCACCCTAGATCCCGGCGTTACGTTCAAGTCGGTCATCTTTGTTGTTGAGTCTGTCCTATGTATGTATATTGAGAAGCACCATGAGGATGGGACACATTTTCTATTCGAGAATCGAATGAAAATAGTTACAATAATAATATTTAATATTTGATGACTGTGGCGGGTGAGTGAGGATGTACCTACATATGATGGACGAGCTGGGTAAATGGTGAATAGGGTACTTACCCATACACACACAGACAGCGGAGAACCTGTAGTGCAAAACGAAGGTACCTATACCGAAGGAGACGAACAACGAATAATCATTATCTATCCATATTATATGATTTCATTTTATCATCACATATTCATATCCATATGTGATTTCGAGAGGGTGATTATAAAGTAATTTGTGATCATGTTGTATTATGAATAGTGATATGAGCAAATGCAACACCAAGACCAAGACTGCCAAGTCTTGGTCTTGGTCTTGGTCTTGCATTAAGAATCTTGGTCTTGGTCTTGCTAGAGCAGTTTGAGTCTTGGTCTGGGTCCTTCAAAATTTTGTCCTCCAAAAATCAGAATTTTCTCTCTTTTCGGTGTTAATTACACTTTCAAACTATTTAAATAGTTTAGCAAGAGTCTTGCTCTTTTCTTGCTTTTGTCTTGGTCTTGCTCACTTGAGTCTTGGTATTGGTCTTGCAGCTATACTTATAGTCTTGGTCTTGGTCTTGCTCTTGGTATATATAATATTGGTCTTGGTGTTGGTCTTGCAAAAAAGGCAAGACCAAGACAAGGTGTCACAATATTTAACATGATTGGAAATGTTAATTTTTCAGCGCGAATTTTCGAATTGAAAAATTAGCTATTACAGCCACTGTCATGACACGATAACTCTCGAATAAAATATTCTAAATTTTACGAAATTTGATGAAAATGTTGCAAGTCCCAAACCGTGGAACGGGCTCGTTAGTCAGGCACGTCCGATGCCCGGAACATGTATTTCTTTGGCAATTTTCGACATTTTTTTACATCATTGAAAAGAGGTGAAAAAATTCCATAAAGAAAATCATTAAACTATTTTTCTATGCCAACTAGTTTCCGGAAAAAACTAATCTGTGAAAATTCGCTATGTTATCCAAGATGCTGCGACAGGGGTATTTTTTTTGTTTCAAAACCTGATAATTAAAAATTTTTCATTTCAAATTTTTTCACTTAAACTCTTCTATCAAAAATTAATGATTATTTTATGGGTTTGACTGATAAACTCCGCAATATTTAACTAACAATAATTTTGTAAAATGAAAAATTTTTTTTGCAGTCTCTGAAAAATTAAACTGTTATTTACGGTAGTGATTATGGCTATCGTTATATTGGCTGTGGCTGAAGTCAGAACTATTTCCGAAAAAGATAAGCATTTAATTTTATTGGTACACCAAAAGCCCTTTTGAATTTTATAATTTTTTTGCTTTTTTATCTGCAAATAACGAACATGAAACATAAGTAAGCTGACAATGATGGTATTACAAGTTGAATTTTTTTTTAGACCACCATCAAGAGTATTATGATTCGGAAGAGGAATGTGAACGCCAACTTCAGCAGAAACGTGAGATTTTGAAGTATTCAGATGGTTTTGTACCAACTTGCTTCGAATATCGAAAAATTCAATGGACTATTCTAGAGGGATATAAAAGTGCATTGTTTTAAGCTGAAATATGTTGTATTTAATCGAATTTGAACTAATTTAAATTTTTAAATAAAAAGGATTTCTTAATATCTTGGAAGTAATTTTTTTTTCAAATATTTTGACTTTGTCGAATTTTTCTAGAATTAAGTACAATTAAGAAGTGGACGTCTATAATAATTCTATTGAATTATAAAATAATATTTTCTAACTACTTAAATTTTTTCAACCTCTTAAATCATCAGTTGGCAAAGTAGGTACCTAACATTTACTATTCTGTCGTTTGATTACCATAGTTACAAAAAATAACAGATCATACAAGTTTATTTACCTTCCTAGAAAAGTAAGTAATCGCTTATTGTCAATTAGTAAATAAATTTTTCTATATGGAAATAGTTTTCTCAATGAATTTTACCGAAAATTATTTTACTCATACTCGACCCGTAAGTTTATTTTTGTGGTCATGGATTCTTACGAATCCTCGGCCTTCTGCCGCCAGTCGCGAATACAGGGAGGTGGTCTTAAGGTTCACGATGTTCTTCCTCTGATTTGAGAAAAATTTTATCATAGTTTTTTCTATTTCTACCTTAATTTTGGTACCTTTTTTGAATCTTTAAGCCCTGTTTCTAAAACGAATTTCATTAAGAAAGAGTAAATAGATTTGCAAACAATTCTCAAAGCCACAAAAACCATAAATTAATTAACAGAATTATCAACTTGGAAGCGAGTTTTCCAACAGGAATCTCGTTTTTTGTCGTTTGGGAAGGATCGCAAACATGCGACCCTTCCTAATTTGAGAGTTGGATCCGTCCCTGTATCAGCTTCGCTCGGCATTTAACAAAATAATTAAACATAGAACTATCTCCGAGGCGTATTGATTATTTTCGAATATTTTCCCCAATCCAAAAAAAACATTTATTCACAAAAAGTTCCGGGACTTTTTAAACAGCTATATATTTAAGTAAACGAATGGATATTTATATTGCCTTCGTAATAGATGGATGAATCGGACACATACACAAGGAAACAGTGATTAGTCATTGGACTTATTGTAATTTTGGATCTGTCAACTATAATATATAAAAGGTATTATACTCTTTCCAAACATACATATGTATAGCACATACATATATGAAAGCTTAATTTTCTACATATACATTGGGAAATGTAGATTTAGAATAAAATGTCAATAACAATGAAAACCGGGAGGAAATTAACTTATACATTTGTGCAATGTATTTTCCAAGAGAAAAACAAAACAAAAACAATATTATTATGCGAATATTACATTAGGATTGGCTATTTCAAAAATTTTCTCATTTGATTATTATTGTGACGGTGGTAACAGAGGGTAAAAAGTGGAAGGACGGGTCAGTCAATTTGTTTCTGTCACGTCTTTGGATTTGAATAAAATACTTTTAAAAGAGGGTTCAAACGGATATACTCAAAATATTTCTAGTAGCCAAGACTTCTGAAAATCTTTAAAAGTTCTTATCTTAACACTCCAGATATTTCGTTCAAATTTCCCCCCTGCGGAAATAACCTTTTTTTTATATCCAATCGATTCTCAAAGTTCTCATTGCCAAAGTCTTTTCCTCTTACAGATCATGGAATACATTCTTGCGACTAGCTATGCTTGTGGAAGCTTTTCTGTCGGTTCCCAGTACAATTCCAGACAAATATTGATAGAGCTCTTTAAGAAGACGACTGTAAAGCGCAAATCCTAGCTCATCTCCCTCGCTCATATCATAAAAAGTTAAAACTCACATTCTAAAAACCTCATTATTCGGAGTAATAAAATGTCTTGGTGTGACATTGAAAAAACAAGAACTTGAACAATTGTTTCCATACTCTACGAGATGAATATTGACTTCAATTTTCTGTTCCTTAAACAAGAAATAAATCTAAATTCTTCCATGATCAAAAAGAGAGCCTTATTACTAAGGCCTGCTAACCAAAACTATATCTGTTCAGTCGTCTGTTCTTTCAGACGGCACGTCAACCTAAATCTTTTCAGATCAAGGATCCAACTTTGCTGACCTTCTAATCATTTTACTATACCAATTTGAAAAGGATGTTTTCAATCATACTTTCACAGTTGAAAATCAAGTCTCATTCCCAAGACTTGGTCACTACCAAGTCTTTTTCTTCTGCCGTTGGCAAAGGACAATTTAAATTACGTAAACTATAAAGTATTACATACAGTTTGGCCGACATACATTACT
This sequence comes from Brachynemurus nebulosus, assembly GCA_035578155.1. NCBI lineage: Eukaryota > Metazoa > Arthropoda > Insecta > Neuroptera > Myrmeleontidae > Brachynemurus > Brachynemurus nebulosus. The sequence goes on along the minus strand of JAPWDM010000009.1, from coordinate 4,621,035 downwards.
ATACAATTCAAGCAAGTATACATTCATACATATTATTTTATTACATGACTGATTATATATGTGACCAATAGTTCTTTAAAGATTAATAGTATTCATCCCTATTCACAATTGTCTTTGACAGATTTCTATTTTCCAACATTTTAATACACAAAACTCATACGAGTCTTTCATACTACATACTTCATACTTCGCCCCCGCACCGTTCCCCGCATCGTACCCCACACTTGCACATTGTGTGTTGAGCGATATAATTTATATAACTGTCTATTATTATGTGTAATATGGATGGAATATTATAATATAGAAAGCGGGAAATAGTAGTGAGTGAATACGTAATACTCTTCTTACTAACTGGGTAACGATATTCCACTAATATTATGAATGTTTGGTGAAGAGTGACAGGAATAACAGGAGTACAGGATGTTTTCCGGGAAATTAATGACAAAATTGTAACATCAAGTAGAGAAATAGGTGGTATAAATGTAATAATATATGTTTGGTATGATGTAAGGAGTAAGGATGTCTAAAGAGATTCAATTCAGAATTGTAATTGGGTAAAAATATTAGTTTTGTGGAAGGGAGGGACTGTTTATTTAAAAATTTTTCCCAAAATGTTTCTGGGTTTGAGTTGCGACGAATATTCGGCAAATATTCGCCCGTACTTTTAAAAAACCATTCCCTAATAGATACCTACGTCATAGCTGAGCTAAGCTACAACTGAACTGAACTAAAACTGAACAGAACTGTGAGACAAATTGAACCTTTTTGCAGAATAATCAGAAGCAATATTTCTATCTCTACCTACTGTGCTCGCTGTCGCTGGCAAATGACGTGGATACCGCTACCCCTACCAAGCGATTGTCATACATACAACCACAACATCATGTATCTACGCAAACATGCGAATGTGTTAGCGTAATATGTTTTGATGAATGACTAGGCAGCTGGCATATATATAGCATATAGTGTCATGGTGGCCCTATTTAAGTAACAACTAATAATTAAAAATAAATATTTTTAGTTTAAAAAAGATATCCTTTTATTTTGAGAATTTTATTTGTTCAATAGAATTTTTACACTTAAATACGACACACTTTGTATTTTTAAAAGCTTTTATTTAACTTGCTATGTTAGTATGTTGGTTTAGATCAAATCTTGGAATAAAAATTTAGACAACTTCTAATTGAGCTAGAGGTTTTAAATTTTGCATACTTGTCTAACCTTGATGACAATGCAATATTGTATAATTAGTTTTGCTCTAAATCGACCCAAACCAAAATTGTTGATTTTTAGTCCTACGCAATTTTTTTGACATTCCGAATTGTCAAATATTTTCCATTGATTTTATATTGCAATTTTCTGTTTCCATAGTTATATTTGATTAGGGTAAATTAACCGATTAAAATATAGGTTAAAAAAATTACTTCTTTAATTTTTTTTTAAATTAATTGTCATTAGACTAAAAAGCAGAAAATAAATTAATGTAAAAAAAATGTTTTTTAAGAAAACCTTTTATTTAAAAATGGGCTAAAAAATACAATAACTTTTGGGTGAAGTTTGAAGCAATATGCAACATAATTTATAAAAGCTTGAGGCGTTTAATTAAGTTTGGTAACTACTGAAAAGTAAAATAGCTACACTTACCTATATTCAAAACATCCAAAACAGAAATAATTAATGATAACGCCTCAAGCTTTTATAAATTATGTTGCATATTGCTTCAAACTTCACTCAAAAGTTATTTTATTTTTTTTAGCCCATTTTTAAATAAAAGCTTTTTCTTAAAAAACATTTTTTTACTTTAATTTTGTCTGTTTAAATTTCACGAGTTGATTAAAAAAGCAATGATACTAAGAACGATGTCACACTTATGACGAACAGTAACAGACTAAATTGTAGCTCATTGCAACTTACGAACGACAGATTTTTATATGTACACCTAATCTGTCTAATCTGGGAAACAATTATGCAGAGACTCACAAAAATTACAAAAATAACTCATGTAAACCTTTTTTTTGTCGATGTAACCCAAACCAATAAAAATATAAATAAATACTAACCAGTGAACAAAATTTAAATTCCAATAAATAAACCTTTTTTATTTTTATACGGCTATTGCAAAAACATAAAACTTTAAAAATCAAATAATCGGAAAAATATATCGTAAAAAAAAAATTGTACAATAAAAAACCAAGCCAAACACTCTTTCGCACCCATCTAATATATTATTATCACATGTTCCAACATTCAAATATACACATAACCAAACCTATATCCATGTTACACAATACCATCGTCAGGGGGATATTTACACAAAGCCCACAACGAACCGACACAGTCAACCGACCGACCCATATACTTACCCGTCGATATCGACACATCGAATAGTCTCGTCGAAACGGTCGAACAACGATAAAGTGGCCCATACAAATACTCCACCTATACATATACGAGTACCAACATCAGTCGCAAAAAATACCAATAACTGACTATCAATAACCACCTGTTGAATATTCGAAAGCAATCGAGCGAGGGGGACTTGAAGGGTGGTAGGTATCGCTACTCGAAGCATCGAAGTATTGTTTAGTACTAGTTATAGTAGAACGAGCTGTCGATGTTCTCGACACGGGATAATGTAGAAATTGAACGACGGTGTATCTGGAAGGGTATACAGGGGGATTTGTTTGGAAACGAGGGATGTTGATTTTGTAACTACATATAACCATCTCTGTCGCCCATCGGGGCGAACAAAGGGGTGCTACTGTACAACAGTAACCATTGAAACGTACACAGGAGTGTATATAGAACACTCGTATTGCCGTTTGAACTGTCGATGGATTTCTATTGTAGTTAGTTCAGGTTTAACCACGAATTTGTACTAAGTTGCCTTCATTCTTCGTCATCCCCGAATCTTTGTCTTGTAGGTTTTTTTTTAAATTTCTGAATAAAAAAAAAATCGCTAGGCGTCAGGTCTGGACTACAGGGAGGACGATTCACTTCATCAAAATCAATTTTTTGTAAGACTTGTCTCTTTTTCAATTACTCAAAGCGTAATAGTGTTAATGAGGTGGAGATTTTCTTATATAAGTAGGTCGATGTCACTCATTTAGTGACCCGTCGGATGGAGAGTACTTTTGGCTTAATATTTATCAGTTGTCATTTTAGAAAGTCATTACTTGTTCATTCTTGAATCTCCTTTTAGTTCTGTTACTCTGATCAGAAGGAATTCAAAAGCCTTCCTGGAGAATGTCGACTGCTTTACAAAAACCATTTTCATGAAACTGCTTTTCTGTTTCTCGTGAGTTCGGTACACCTGAATTCGGTTTGAAAAAAGCTTACTACATGGAGACGCTACCCTTTCGGAACAAAGTTCTTTCATTTCTTCCGAGCAAATAAAGCAGAAACCAGAAAAGTATGACAAATTGCTATAAGATAGTTTAAGGACATTATTAGAAAATTGTTAAGTGAGGAGCAAAAACATTGGCAATCTTATCTCAGTTTTGTAGTTTTTGCAAGAACAAATGTAATCTAACAGGACCAATAGCAGGATAATAAATACACTTGCAAAAATCTAGTATGGATTATTAATTAATAAATTACTAGAAATTTCGAAAATTTCTTAAAAATCTTCATCAAAATTTAGAAACGCAAGTGAATTTTAGAAGACTGCTGCCTAGTCTTTCTTACAAGGATAGGTTGAAGTATGGTCGTCACCGATTTCAATTAAATTTCGTCTGCTGGCAGAGCATAATATCAATATTAAAAATTTATTTAAGAAAAAAAATAAAATAAAAAAATGAGAATCGCTTGTACCGGGATTCGATCCCGGTAATCTACTATCCGCACTCCGATGCCCTACCGCTAGTTTATATCCAATGTTTATTTTCTAAATTATATTATACTTAAATTTTTGTCCAAATTTTAAATAAAGATATTTCCTGTGTTTTTGAGAGGTGGACCTTAATATTGTAAATTTTTAATATTGATATTTTGCTCTATTAGAAGACGAAATTTTATTGAAATTGCTGAATATCATACCTGAACCTCTCCTATTTAGAAATACCTTGATATTGAAACAATTCATCCTGTACGAAACCGAACACCACTATAATTTATTGAAAATAACTGAATTATGTTAGTTTTCCATACACCCTGTGCATTTGTGAGGCGAACGCTACATCTCTACATCTTTGCAACATCTCTACCGTTTCTGCCGAGCACCGAGAAAGCACATTCGAATACACGAGTTGGACATACACAAAGGGTATTATTGTGGTTAGTAGGACTTACCAACCCTCGAGCGTGAAAAAGTTTAGTGGTTTTTTATGTGCAACTTTTCAACCTTGTATAGGAGCGTAGCGACTGCCACCACCATCACCACTACCACGGAATGAGTGAGAGTATTTATGCCATTCCATCCCTTTCATGACCGTATGATGATGTACTATTACAGATACCCAACGAAGCCACATGATTTTTTTTTTACTGTTTTTTGATGTGCCTTTTTTATGTTGATGTACATGTCGAAGGATTTTTAAGATTTTTTCTTTATATGTTGTTGGGTTGTTGTAAAAAAAAAAAAAGTAGTAACTTTTCTCTCTCGCTGTGTGTGTGTGTGTTTTTGCGCTCCTCCGAAAGATGGCTCACAGGTAAAAGAATAATGCTGTCAATGAGTACGAGTGTAAGGAATTAAAAAAATTCGTCAAGTGCATCGAGGACATGCTTTGTGTTAGGGCTCCTCGATAGCTACCGGTTTTCTATAGTTTTCGGGACAATTTAACTCATGTATGAGTCCCATAAGAATATTGTGGTTTTAGGATAGATTCTTGCAGCGAAAAAAGTGATGAGAAAATTTTCATTGGTCATTTTATTGTTTCTATTGGTAAATTTAACTGATTTGAAAACCGTAGTAACAAAATATTAAATAATAATATGTATTACACTCGAATTTAGTATTTCTTCTAATTGAATTCGCAACTCAAATTTGTTGATTAAAAGCAATTTAACTCGAAGAACTGTCAATACAAAAACACTTCAACTAATAGATGCGCTGTCTTAGTCGACGAATTTTTCCATTTTCCTTAAAAATATGAATGTAAAATTTCATCTACAAGGATCCATTGCTTCTACTTCAAATTTAATTTCAAATTTTTGAAAATTTGGTTGCCTGTAAGATTTCTAACACAACTTATCGGAAGTAATTTTGAGTTTTTTATCAAGTTTTAATATTCAAATTTTTTGTACCTAAAGTTAGGGGACGATCAAACACCACACGGAGCTCAAAAGAGCAAAATGGTAAAAAAAGGCTTAATTGCTGTCATATCTGAAAAAAACACTTTTCAGTACGAAAAAGTCCCTTAAAAAAAAGAAAAACTACTAACCAGAACTTAATTTATATGGTGCTCAATTATGTGAGTTCTAATATTTTTTCTTCGGTACCCCAAAAAATAGTTTGCGGTTCGTTATTCTTGACATTTCCTCCGAAAAAAAATTTTTATATTTTATTTTATTTTTTTTTTTAAATGTACAAATAAATATTTTCTCTGATACTTTTCTACTTTACTTTTTCATTCTATAAAGGTGGTAAAAAGGTACTATTTTCTCTTTTGGTGCGGGAAATAAAATAATAAATGTGGCATTAATTCTTTAAATTTTTATGTTTTTGTGTTTTTTTTTTAAAACATTTTTACTTTTTACTTTGGCAAACTAAACAAAATGACGACACAAACAACGAAATCGCTCCAAAGAAAAATAATTAAATATTTTTATAGTTCAATATTTTTTTTTATATTTTAAATTAATAATTAATAAAAGTCAATTAGTTTGAAATCAAACACGCAGTGTCTACATGTAATAAAACTGTTGTTCTTTGATCATTAAAAAAACATTTTCGAAAAAAACATATGTCGAACATTGGCCATAAAAACCCTCAAAAAAAAAAAAAAGTTGAAACATCCATTCCATTATATCAAAACCGATAATCGTTTTAGCCAATCACAAATATTTACTATTTTTTTTTTTTTTTTTGACGACCAAAAAAAGCATTTCAAAAACATCAATGTTTACGATCGAACAAAAAATCAGACATTTTATTAATATTATAATCTTCTGTATAAGTAAAGTATTTATTACTTTTATAATGGTATATCGGTTATTGGGTCATATATTTAACATTTTTATATTGTTTCACCGACATATTAATGAGTTTTTTTATAAATTATTACGGATATTAAAAATAACTATTCTTAAGCTTGTATCTCCAACACCAGCATACATTATACTTATTTAGTTTTTTTGGATTATTAGGTTGTTGCAAATGAATTATTGGGTAGTTGTGTACTATCTGAATTTCCACATCCATCACCGTGCTCGAAAGTTATGAAATTTGGATAAAGCGTTTGAATAAATTCCTTATCCATATATATTTCCGATTCTCGAAAAAACTGGTATTTTAGACATTTTTCGCCAAAAGCAGAGTTTTTTTATCACATTTTAGAAATTTCCTATTTTTTTAGACCAAAATCACAAATGATAAGTTTTGAACCATTGTTCTATGTAAATTGGTTTTTGGTTAAGCGTTCATACATTTCTATAGAAGATTTATTTTATGGTTATTGGTTTTTAGTAATTGTTTTTTTGTGAATTTTTGCGTTTTTTTAATAGAATTGAATAGGTACGATGCATAGAATTTAAATAAAGTGTCTGGATGTGTTGAAATGCGTTGTATTGTGCGAATGTGTTGACTGGAAGCTTTCAAATCTCAATGTTAGATAATCGAATTCGATCTTATTTTTGGAATTTCTCGCCAAAAAGTGAGTTTTTTATCAAAATTTAACAAAATTTAATATTTTTCTAGACCAAAATCACAAAGGTAAGTTTTTGAACCATTGTTCTATGTAAAGTGGGTTTCAACTAAGCATTTACACGGTCTAAACTTTTTCGTACTGAAGAGTGGTAATGAAAATTTTTTCCTCACCTATTCCATCCTGTTATAAATATCGTTAGCAAGGTAATTAATTGAATCTGAATTATTTTCCCAAACTGATAAATCCTGTAAGCCGATGATCCTGTAAATAATAAAAATAATTGCAGAAGCGTCTGTGTTAAATAAAAATCTAAAAAAGAACGCACATAAAATTTTGCAGAGTCTTGCAGAATGAATCGAAAAATTTTTTATAATCCTCAGATATTCGCTATGTTATGCAGAATGCTGCAATACGCGTTTCCTTATTATGGTTGAATTGATTTCTCAAAAAAACATCAACCAATATTTCACTGGTAACAACCAAATATTTTTTTGTATCAATTTGCTACTATAGCGAATTAAAGAATGTTTCAGATCAAATTCGATTATTTAACATTGACTTTTGAACGCTTCCAGTCAACACATTCGCACAATACAATGCATTTCAACGCCTCCAGACACTTTATTTAAATTCTATACATCGCACCTATTCAATTCTATTCAAAAAAACGCAAAAATTCACAAAAAAAAAAAAACAATTATTAAAAACCCATAACCATAAAATAAATCTTCTATAGAAATGTATTAACGCAAATATAATTACAAATAGAAAACATAAACAGAAAAAAAAATACAAATATAAATCCCGGCAATGAATGGTGCTGCCATCTATGTATACATGTATAGTAGTGAGTCAGTCAATTGTTTTACAATCAACATATATTAAACAAGTAGCAGCAAATGAGAAAAAAACAAAAAACCAACGAGACAGTTATCCCAATAGTAAACAGAATCAATAGATCTCTCGCATATATATAACAGTGAATTATGGCATGCCGTTTTGTGAAAGATAAAATGTTAGGTTAGGTTTATATTTGTGTGTATATGTGTATGTGTTTTACTCATCAGTGATTGTTTAGCAGAGTACTTACTGAGTGAGTGAGAGTCAGGCAGGGCCTGATGTTGTTGGCGAGATGTTAGTGTTAATAAATAACACCATCCTCAGTAGCGCCAAGCGCACCGGGTAATAGTATTCATGTACAATTTACAAACATGATGATGATATGTGTTATACAAATTCAATACCCGCAATTTTCAAACAAACCCCTTTCAATTACCATCTCTACGTATGTAATATGGTTTATTGTATGATTCGTTTTATATAAATTTACAAAATGAATATTTAATGATTGAATATGATGAGGATTTAGATTTTAATTATATTGTTTTGATGGTGAGGTTTTACTGTACATATGTCTCTCGTACATCGTCAAAACTAAATGCATTGAAAAATTTCCGATTTGGAATATTTTGCCGTGCATTACGAATATATTCGCATGTCGTTCGGGTTGAATAATGCTCCCGAGGTAACAAAAATCAGATTTTACATTAATTTTTCACTTTTTACTAGTTGTAACTAAGCATTGTACAGTATTACAAAAGTAGAAAAAAATAAAAATTAAAAAAAAAGTTATAGGAGACGTATGGATTCGAACGCGGCACCTCTTGGCCACACATGTAATATATTAGGTACACGCTATGTTTTTAGTAACTTTTCGGGCAGTTAATTTCTAAACGAAGGTGCATTGACCTATTACTTCCAAATCTGTGCCCAATTTGAAACTTCCCTTGTAAGTTTCTTGAAAATTCATCTCGCCTAACCAAAAAAAAATTATATTTGAAAGTCTTGGACGGCTTATATTTACTTCCAGACACTTAAAAAAATCATTCGTCTAAATAGCCGAGGTGTTGTTAAGTAGACTTGGCCACTATCGATTCAATTTTCACGCCGGGCTTTGTTCTGCCTGAAAAAAAAAATTGCTACAGACACTACCTTTCTAAATCCTAATCCACATATCACATTCATTTTGTAAATAATGATGTGTGTGGAGACTGTTAGATAGATATTTAAGAACAAAAGAATTCTTTTACTGCCGGTAGATCAAGGTTTTATTCCCTCTATACGCAACAATTTAATATCTATATCAATTGTATGAATTTCAGCAGCGGTGACAACACTTCGACCCAAGTGAAAATATACCATAATTTAATATGTTTCATATCCATATATGTGCACTTATATGTAATCATGTCATCACCTCTATAAGCCACCCTTTGTGTATTTATGTGTAACAGTTCACGTTATGGGAGTATATCTATACCTAATTCCCTTCAAATTCGATATCTATTACATAATGATATTCAACTATGCCGACATAACTAACTGTAGTCAGTCGAGCTATCCCGTTGCGCTGTGTACTATTCTCGCTTCTAACTCATCCCAACGTGTTTACCAGTTGGTTTTCAATTTTGTGGTAGTAGCTTTATGCATACTCGTACATAGATTATGTATAATATTTTGTAATTGAAAACATTTTGAGTTGCAATATATTTTTGTTTTTGGATACCGCATTAAAAACGCTCGAGTTATTAAACTGATGATGGAGCAACGGCTAGAGGCATGGTAAATAGATAAATTTTACCAAAAAAAAAGTGAGTTAATGCAATTTATTTAAAAAGATTTTTCAGTGTATTAAAAGATTAACTTTTATAACGTACCGTATATATGAATTATTCATAGTTATTGATTGGTATGGTTTTTCTGAAATCAAAAATGGGAAATGTAGATTAAATCTGGTGGCTTTTCATTTTATCTAATAAAATGTAACAGTGAATACAGGTGATTCTCGAATAACACGATTTTTTTTCTACGATAAACAAACTGGTAACCAATTATTGGAGGAAAAGGAATTGTTTCCGGATGGTGTTTTAAAACACACAGTTAACAAAGAGTAAATCTCTGTATGCTTGGAGCTCAAATTACTTCACGATTAGAAGAAAAAGAAAGCGAAAAGCGAATTTCCGTTTATAAAAATTAGTTTTTCTCGGAAACTAGTTGACACAGAAAAATAGTTTCAAGACCTTTTTTATGTGACTTCTTCTCCTCTTTTAAACGGTGTAAAAAAATTTGGCAAAAATTTTTGAATAAGTGAAAATTTTGGCAAAAAACTAATTTTTTGCAAGAACAAAAATCATGTTCCTGGCATCCGACGTGTCTGGCTGAAGAACTCGTCCAAGATTTTTGGACTTCAAACGTTATCACTAAATTTCGTATAACTAAAAGGTTTTCCTGAAGAGTTATCGTGCTGATACATATATAAAAAAATACTAATACATATATACATAAATAATAATACATATATATATATATATATATATATATATATATATATATATATATATATATATATATATATATATATATATAAATTTTAGTGAATGTTATTTTTGGGTTCTAGGGACCTCAAAACAAATTTCTGCCATAGTCGCGGGCTGAACCATGAGTGAGGCTGTAATAGCGAGTTTCCATTCTGGAAATTCGCTAAAACAGTTGACTTGTCGGTACTGTATTCCGTACAAGGGCACCCATATTGTAGGGGGGGGGTAGGTACTAGGAATAAGAAATATTTATAATATTTTGGATGATGAATAGTGATTTGTAAGTAACCAGAAACTTTCGATATTTTACAACGTCGTTTAACCTTTACGGCGTCGCTTTTCTTTCTCCTAGGGTAGGGAATCACGAATAGTGATTTGCACTAGCCATAAATAGCACTGACGAGCAAAAAAAAAAAACAAACGCCATTTTACTTTCTTCGGGTTCCTTTTTAAACCCGAAATTTAAATTTTTCCCTCAAACATGATCAACTAGGGGGGAGCCGCGGCCCCCCTGCCCCCGAATATGGACGCCTTTGATACCGTAGCGATTATACACTTACTAAAAAAATTTAAGAAAACACCAAAATTTTTAAAAATTTTTGCGTTTTTCAAAAAGAAGTAAGAAATATTTAGTTAGAAAAGATCCTCAAAGTTAGCTTATTCTAAATTATAATGAAATCTATGAATTATGGAGTTCTAGGAATTTTCATTTTGAAACTTTGCCGTGGATTTTTAAAACGTTTTTATTGTTTAAGAGAAAAACACTATCTAATACAAAAAATTCAAAATGTCTTGAGAAAAGTGTTAAAATATTTATAAAATTTTTTACATCAGAAGACAAAATTTGATTAATTTTTAAGCTTTTACGGTATCAATAGTCAAAACAATAAGCCCACAAAACTTTTACACAAATAAAGTATCACCAACTCTTTTCTTTATCAACAAATTTCCATCCGTTTTCACCATATTTCCTCTTTTTTATTGTGTGTGCACTAAACTCCTCTATATTAAACTGCTTTTTGATTATTTTCAAATTCAGTATCAACAAAGCTACAACCATACAAGCAATAAGTGAGTATTTTGCTTATATTAAGTGGTATTTTGTTCTGAACGACGTGAAACAGCTTGATTTATCTTATAGCTTTTAGTTTGGCTACACGAGTTAATGTTTATTTCTGTAAATTACAAGAAAAAGGGGTATCTATCGGCTACATATAAAGTTGGTTTTCACAAAACCATATATAGCGAGCCGTTTGAAATATATTTTGCAAATAAACGTACATATACGCTTGTGTGTGTATTTGTTTTAGTAGATATTCATTTATTTATTCCGTGGTAACAATGATCAAATGTAAACATACGATATTGTTTATTTACAGGCGATTCTAAAGAGGTCAATCTCAAAAAATATGTAATTACCAGGTATCGGATTACTTTCGGATCAGACAGTTTCGTCTTTAGCATATGCAGGTAAACATATTGCACTCAATGTGACTAAAAGTTCAAAATATTTTCATAAAAACAACGTACACAAGTTATATACACACACATACATATGTGTATTAAAATGTTATTTATACGTATTTTATGTAAACATCCTTTTTCTTCTTTTATTTATTACCTGCACAATTGAAAAGTGCCACTGTAATTTTAATTGACTGTCTATCAATTTTTGTTTATATTATGTGTGTGATTTATGTGACATGTCATTTAAATTAAATAAATTCATCTTTTTTTATTGTTTTCAATTTTGAGAGATAGAAGTATAGTTGCTCGTTAAAAATTTGTTTTTCAATAATAAAAAATCTTAGTAAATATGTACGTCTTAGCTATTATAGTGGACCGTCTAAATATTCAACAACTTTTCAATATATTTTACAAAAATTTTTTCCGATTTTTGAATTTTCTTACTTTCGTCAAATAAAAATGCTGTTAGTATTCTTAATGGTGAAAAATGTAACTTTTGACCAATTATATTCATTCAAATGTGCATAATTTAATGTAATTTAGTTGCAAAATTTTATTGAAATAAGTACGGTCCTGACCTGCCCGAAGAATCCCGGTACCTAGTAATTACCAAATAACTTGGTAGAATGAAGAATGCAAAGAATGTTATTAATAAATTGTTATTTAGCTTAATTTGGAAAAAACTGTTTCCTCTGAATACTTGAAGATGTTCAAGTGACAAAAACTGGAGGTATTTAACCATCTATGACTCTGGACAATTTGTGACTGCAAGTATTCGAGTTCAGTCGGGTAACAGTTTTAAACAGTCAAAAATTTTGAATGTTATAAAAAAAAACCCTGCTGTTCTATAAGTTACAAAAATATTAATTTGAAGTTATTTACAAGATTTCTCGGTACTTTCCTTTGAGTTTCAACCGAAAAAGAACAGATCCGACAGTAGGGTAGGGTAGCCGGAGTTGTAGTCCCGGTACTCGAGCCGGAAATGGGAGTCCGTAGCGGTTGGTAGGGGTCCGGGAAAAAATGAAACTTTTTATTTACTCGGTACTTTTTCAGGGAGATATTCATGGCCCACTATTTCTCTCTGCGGCCCTGAAAGGGAAAGCTGGGACGCAGAGGAAACAATTTTTTGCTGAAAAAGTCATATTTTTTAATAATTTTCTGAATCAAAATTAAACGTTTTCAGTTTTACAATATTTTTATTCATACTTATAGGTATAGAAATTTTGTTCTGCTCGGGAATAAAAAATGGTATCGACTTCATATTGAAGCATCATCCGAAATGTCTTTTAATTAAATTTTAACAAATGTTTTTGTTTACACAAAAAAACTACAAAAAAGTAGATTTCCTCGGAGTACTAGAAAGTTGATCGTGTGGATCTCATGGGTCGTTTAAGACTTCCAGTGTCAGACACACCCCAAGATTTCCTACGAAAATTTTGTCATTTTGATGGTAAAAATAAAAATTTATACCTAAAAATGACCCAAATTGCACTAATGTAGGCTGAAACGCTTTTCCCATCAAGCAATTAGGCAGAAAAAATTTTAATTTAATGACGTCATCAAGAACAAAAGAAAATTTTAATCAGAATTTAAAGACTAGAAAAACTTAATTAATAAATTTTTGTAGGTTTTTGATGACGTTTTCTTCGTTTTTGATGACCCAAGGTGAGAAGGTGAGATCAAGGGAAAATAGATTAGGTGAGATCAAGGGAAGATAGAATAGGGACACTTCATTCATTTATAGCTTCACACAATTAACCCTGTTACCAACAATTTCAATTTAAAGTAAAATAAATTTAAAATCACTCCAGTGATCAAACAATTGTAATATCGTTTTCAATAATATGTATACCTATATAAAACCATTTACATCGCAATATATTTCCATAAGGTACCTACTTCTTACCAACCACTACAGACATGAGACTAAACGGATAGATAGACAGTCTTAATCATTTTGGTAGCAACATTACTTTATTTCAACTATCTATAAAAGAGATACAATTACCGCGCAGTGTAGCGCAGCTCAGCGCAGCGACCACCAAAATAATAAAATTACTACAAACAAGCTGTTAAATTCAATATATACAAAACAATCCAAAAACCCGTCCATACCTACAAAGAATATACATACAAATTCACAACAGTAGGTAATGTTTCTTTAACTGACGATTGCTTGATTGTTTGTTCCTTATTATACACACAAAAAGAACTTACAGTACCGTAAACACACCCAACTTGACCATACCGCACACTTTTATGGCTCATAATATCTGACATTAGCAATTTTTTTTCTGTTTGTGTGGTAAATCAGTATTTTCAACGAGTCTGTAAATTTAACTGGTATTTTTCGGAAACTATAAAACTTTATTTATTCGCGCAATATCGAATAATTTGTTAAAATAATAATGACTGCTGGTTTGGCAAAATTACAGTCCTTCAACAGCTAGTAACATCACCTGGGTACATCTAATAAAACAAACGATAAAAACATTGTATTTTAACATAAATATATAGCAACTAGACCAACGACTTGAAATTTCCATTTTACTATGTTTTATTATTAGATATTACTTGGAATCAACACTATGAGGCCCGAGCACTTTCATAGTAAACTTCCTCGGAAGCCGGCAATATATAAAAAAAAAAACTTTATATAAACAAAAACATAAAATGATTCAAACACTGAATAGATTTAACACAGTTCAACATGTGTGTGTGTAAAACTGTAAACATACGTACGTAATACGTACATACTACATATACACTAACATTCAAATCAATTTTATTTAAAAATATAAATTATATTTTTTATGCATTTTTTGTTTATCTTAAAATTTTTTATACATAGAAACCAAAAGAGTAGTGTGTGTTGTGGTATGTATTTGTGTGAGTAGGAACACATCCGTGTGATGAATGATGATAAACATCGCACACATAATGCGTAACCAACTAATCAATTAATCATTGATCGCGGTCGGCCTCTGGGGATGTTCTTATTGGTTTCGGATGCCGAAGCCATGGGACTGAAAGTGTTAATAATAAAGTTTGAATGACAATGGTATATTTAAGAATTTTACAATACCTACCTTTGAAGTTTTAGTAAAAAATGTAAATTCGAGTACATAAAATTATTAATTCGTTGACATTTTAACCTATTACTTGATTTAGATCATTTTATTCAAATTTAAATCGAAAATTTTGGGGCAATGTTAGCTGTGTTTACGGTTACAATATTCCATTTTGACAACATCGAATTAAAATACATAAATAAGTGTACTATAGTTTGGCGTATAAACAGACTTAAGTCGTCGTATTTTCGTTTTAAGTGTTCAATTACAATTTATTTTGTATTATATCGAAATTTATTTCGATCAAGTTTAATACTTACTTTGGTTTGGTTTTTTTCTCTGCTTGAAGAACAATACAGTTGTGTCCATTACATTTTATTGCACCAATAAAACAAATGAAGAAGAATTAGCAATTAACATTCGATGTTGTTCATTTGTTTTCTTTCATATTGCACGGCTCGTAGGCAATACGCAAATAGTGTGTGATTGTTTTTTATTTTATTTCTTTGTTTTTTCGTTCTTTTTTTTTATGACAATTGCTTAAACAATTCTTAATGCAATTTACTGATCTTACAAATAGCCGGGGATTGAGCCAGTACACCAATAAATTCTAGATGGTGAAGGATATGCGTGCTTCCTGGAGAGTAGTCCTAGCAGGAAGGGACTACCTAACGTCCTTAAAGGTGTGTGAGTGTTAAAAAAATGTTGGATCAATTCTCAATCGATACACTCTTAAAACGATTTCTTTATTCAAACATTAAAAATTTCTTTGATTTTTGTTTCTTTGAAACATAAAAATATTTCTTTAAATCAAAGAAAAGATTCTTTTGATTCAAAGAAATATTTTTTTAAATCAAAGAAATGATTTTTTTGATTCAAATATATATTTGCGCAGTACTAAAAAAAATTCAAGAGAATATTTGTTTGAATCAAAAAAACCTTTCTCTGATTCAAAGAAATATTTCTTTGAATCAAAAAAAATTTTCTTTGATTTATGGAATTATTTTTCTGATTCAAACAAATAGTTTTTTTGAATTTTTTTTTAGTACTCACAGAAATGTTTGAATCAGAAAAAGCTTTTCTTTGATTTAAAGAAATATTTCTTTGAATCAACAAAATATTTTCTTTGATTTATGGAAATATTTTTTTGATACAAACAAATATTTTTTTAATTTTTTTTTAGTACTCACGGAAATATTTGAATCAAAAAAAGGTTTTCTTTGATTTAAAGAAATATTTCATTGAATCATCCAAATCTTTTTTTTGATTCATGAAATATTTTTTAGATTCAAAGAAACAAAAATCAAAGAAATTTTTAATCTTTGAACAAAGAATACGTCTTGAGAGTGTATCATTGCAGATGTCTGCATTTGTAAGGTAATATTCACTTTTCAAAACATCGGGAGAACCAAACTTTTGGAACATTGGCTAGACCTACCTTTAACGAAAATTTATCAATCATTCATTCAATCAACCTGGATCATCGGGTACCCACTTCATAACATTCTATCACAATGTTTTGCCGTGTGTTTTTCTGTTCATACATTTTAACAATAAGTGAAAACAGATTGAGAGAACTATTTATTAAAATTGCAAACATATTAATGAGCGTTTTCCAGAACACACACACACACAACATATATTTCTCCCCTCTCCCCACTACCAACTGCCGCAATATTGTAAAACACTTTTGTAAAATATTGCAATTTGAAAACTACAATAACTCTTTTTGCTATAATAACGCGTGCGAGGTACCCAACGGAATGATGGGACTGTATGTGTATCTACGCGTTGCGCTACTATTCACCCTTTGGGCTTGATGAATACGCACACTATGCCAACGTGGATGACTACACTTATACTGTTTACTCCATACGATTCCCATTCCACACTTCCCAATACTGTTGAAAAACCAATATATCTTGCAATAGCAACACATTATTGCTGCTGCCGTTGTGTTGTTATCATTAGTGTATTTACCAACTGGGATAGCGGAACGGCTGCACAAACTATATGAGCAAATAAATACTAGTATCAGCCACAAGGGTTGCCCAAAGCTACAATAAATTTCTATGGACATCTCGTAACCGATTCGAAGTAATATAAATATCTATATCCTACAGAATTTAGTGATATTTTAATCGTTTAATCGGCTTAGTCGACTAATCTATCCTTGATTAAATGACTATAATGATTATTTTTTTTTTTTTTTTTTAATTAACTAAAAACGACTAATTTAACAATTTTTCTATAAGTATTTTATAAGTATTTTCTATAAGTATAAATTTTCTATAAGTATTGGGCTTCAAAAAGTGAGAACTAAAAAATCCTCTGTTTGTATGATTTTTCATTTTTATTTGACTAACGCAATGTCATATTTCATGTCTTTCTTTTCTTAAAAGAAAAATTTTGAAAGTTCAAGAACCTCGTTTTTGAAAGAATTACATAGGTTACCCTACTCATGAACTCGACTAAAAATTTAGTCGATTAATCGACTATTATATATGCTCGATATTTTCAACTAATGACTAATTTTGTCTAAAAAAACAATTTTAGTCGATTAATCGACTAACTGCTCCTCGGCTCGACATCACTACGAGTACAGATAGGACTTTATTGAACGAATCGTGGTTATGCGTGAACGTGTGAAGCCAATAACAAAAATGCGAGAAACATTAAAGATTAAATGACATCAGGGTAGGACCAGAATCTAAAAGAAGTCAAAGTATGTCTTAATTAAAAAGTCGAACTGAAGTATACATAATTTCTTTATTTTCGGGGGGGGGGGGGCTATTTTTGCAAGGTTTTGCAAAAAATGTTTAAAAAATTTTATAAAATATACTTAATTTGTAGAAATTTCAATTTGCAATGACTAAAAAATGTACCCCTCTGTCCATAAAACTGCGAAAATTATTTTTGATTTTCTGTAGCTTTCTCACTGATTTTTTTTTTTGGCTATTATTCCTAAATGCTTATATATCAATCCCTTACCAATTACTGACCCCATTCCTCCCCTTCAGCCGATTTCTCTCCACAACTGCATTATTAACTTTTTATAATTGTTATTGCCCCAAAATCGATCATTTTTTTGTTCAGTATTTTCTTTTTTGGGTGTTAATTGTACAACCCTGAATTTTATTTATATAGTGTATTTTCCATATAGTCTATTACAAAACATAAGCCATTCTAATTTACTACATAATGTTACTCTGTATCGTAATACATATATATTTTTCATTAACTTGAATTTTCTATAAATCAAATATATATTTTCAAGCACATTCTTAACTCTCAATAAATTTTGTTAGAAACTTTAATATCGTGGAGATACACTTAACATTTATACTACATTATCTAATGCCATATATATATATATATATATATATATATATATATATATATATATATATATATATATATATATATATATATATATATATATATATATATATATATATATAATGTATTCCTTTCGACTTCCTGAATGCTTACAACAAAATTAACTTCAAATATGCAATAAATTTTCAAATGTTCATTAAAAATTTTTTGGAAATGTACATCAAAGTTCAATAGCAAAGGCGGAAAAAAATATTTTAAAGCCTTAAAATTTTTTGGCTATGATTTTAATAAATTTGTAATTATTTTGAAGCACTGAAGGAGATGCTTCAACTGTCCAACTGTTCAACATAGTTCTGATAAAGAAGATAGGGATTTTTAAAACGAAAAACACAAAAAAATCAGCATTTCTTAAGGGGAGATTCGTTAAAAAGAAAAAAAGAAATCGATTTTATTGTTCTTCATAATTATGTTCCGTAAGGTGTTAGAAATATTTTCCCAAAATTTTATTTTAAAAAAAAATGAAAAATCAAAAAGTTATGGGTATTTTAGTGCACGCACTTTACTATAATTCAATTTAAAAAAAAAACAAAAAAAAAACAAAAAAAAAACATGGTTTTTTTGACATGGTTCTTCATGTATCTCAAGAAATGTCTGAGATATCGACATAAATCAAAGTGCATATTATTCCTCGATACCATCATTTTGGCGGGAATTAGGATCATTTGGTTCCGTAATATATTTTCAAAATGGCGGCAGTTTATAGTCGAGAAGAAGCAGTAATTTTTGAAAATTTATTTTCAAAATGCAATTTCTCGCTAGTTTTTTTATTTTTTTCTTAGAACCTAGTTAGTGCCATAACTGTCTGTATATGTATATTTTCAGAAAATTTTTTTTTTTTGTATTTTGGTTCACTGGGTATTTCAGAACGCGAGGAACCATCAAGGTGGAAAAATCTCGCAGTGTCGACTTCAAAGCCATTTATACTCAGCTAATTTTTGAATTTTTTTTTTTAAATTTTTTTTTGTATTCTCAAGACATATAGAAACATTGTTGTATATTTAGTTTTTTAATAAAATATTTATTTATATTAATTTTTGATGTTTTTTTGGCGAATCTCACCTTAAGTCACATGATTTTTGAGAAAAACTTAACCCTTAAAATTATTAGAATTTTCTGTTATACCTTTCGGAGAAAACAGAAAAAATCAAAATTTTTCGATTTTTCCAAAAAGTTAAGAATGGCAATAACTCCAGAACCACTGACCAAAATGTTTATAAAAAAATTTTGTACCTTTTGATAACTCATAATTATGTAAAAATTTTTTGAGCCGGATATCATTTCTGTAGTCCCAGTAGAGTGGGTTCGAGAAAATTTCATTAGTCTCGTAAGTAATCCTTTAAATTAATTTAAACCCTATTGTCATTAAATCGAATATTTTATACATTTAACCTTTTCATACATAAATTAAATTTTTTATTAATTTAATTTCTTAATACATAATTAATTATCAAGTGTTATTTAACAAGTAAGTAATTTATTGAATTATGCCTACTACTATGATGGTTGCTCATATTTTTTTATTGAAACAAAACAGTATCTACTACGCATAAAGCCACTCCATCATTCGCTTTTTGTTTTTGGAAATAAAGAAATAAATAAATGAAGGATAATTATTTTATATATTCAATTGTTTTACCACATATTCAATTGTTTAATTATGATTATGGTATTTTGAATGTTAAAATGCGGGTATATTCAAACTAAGAGTAAGAGTTGTAATCATTTAAGCTGATATTTTAATGTAAAAGTACTTTATCTGTTTTTGAAAATAATAAAAAGGAATCAACAAAATTTTATTTTATTGTTTTTGAAGGAAATAAAATTGTCGGTGTTCAGTGTGAAAAAATATGGGAAATTGTTAAATGTACCCCTATTGTGGGGAATTGTTTGAACATTGACTAAATATTTTTAAGATGTAGTTTAATGTTAATAGGGACAAAAGCAAATATAAATAAAAATGCGCTGCCAGTGGAGTGTGACACACAGCTTCCTCGTACTCGTAAAAACATCTTGGTAATTTAATGTCCAATATATCTTTGTACAATTTAATATAGCTATATAAATTAATAAAAATAAATAATCAAAACGATTCTTAAAAAATTGAGCCAATTGGGACTAGCAGTAAATAAGATATTGACATTTAATGGAATTTCATGGTAGCGTCGTTGATACTATTACTCCGAATGCAATAAACTTTGTAGGGGACCATCTAGGAACCAGACCGCAAAATTTCTGACAATTTCACAAAAAAACAATTGAATAGTTCAGAAGTTATGCCAGTTGGTACAATTTAGTATATTAATAGAATGAGATGGTAGCGGCGTAGCTACCGTTATTCCGATTTCGATTAAATTCATAGGGGACAATTTAGGAACCCAAGCGCATAATTTCTGAAAATTTCATTAAAAACAATCGAATAGTTCAGAATTTATGCCACTTGGTGCAAACTGGCGACACACAGACGGACGGACGGACAGACATCAAACCAAAATTGTTCAGGAGGGAAAACATTTGGAGGGAAAACATTTTTTATTTTTCAAAAGTGGGCACAATGCTTTCGCGCGGAGTAGTCTCGGAAACAAAAGTTTTGGTTGGTCCATTGACTGCACACTGCACAGGAACTCTAACTGTGTGTGAGTCCGTCTCGCTCTTGGTCAATTTTTTTTTTTTTTTTTTGTAATATTATATCCAATTTTAAACAGCAATTAAAAAATTTGCATTTTCCCTTGCACGAACCCTTCTTTCTTTCAACAAATCTCATTTATTCGTCCTTTTCGTCCTTTACCTTCCGTCCTTCATTCACCACCTCATGTAACCATTTTTTTTCCCTATAATATTTATTAATGCCCATCCCGAGCGACGCACGACGAGAAAGGCTATAACAAATAAATATTTTCAGTAGTACAGTAGACACCACGACACGGTCGATACACTTAAGTACACATGTTATGATTTTTTTATTCAAATATTTGCAATAACCCTTCACCAACCCCTTTCGTTGTTATTAAAATAATTATTATCGTGTGTACGTATTTAAGTAAGTCGCCCCTTACTAGTCGGAGATAAAATATAGACTATTGTTTTAGTATATTATAATTTTCTCTTGGTAGTGTAATTTTTTATTGTACTTTAAATTGTAAACTTATTGTATTTTATAGATTGGGCATGTTGTTTTAATTGATAATTTTTCTTTCATTTTTTTCTCCAGATGATTCTTTATCATAAACTAAGGGTTAAGGGGAAGTTTACTTGAGAGTCGTTAGGAAAAAATCGATTTTTTTTGCAGAAATTGGTAGCTAATTATGTGTAGAATATGTTCCCAAAGTGATTTTGCTGAAACTAATTTAAGGGAAGGTTTACTTGAGATTTGATAAAAAAAATCGATTTTTTTTTTTTTGCCGAAATTAATAGCAAATTATGTGTAGAATATGTTCCCAAAGTGATTTTACTGAAAATAATTTAAAAAGAAGATTCTTGCACGTTAACCGAATCCAGCTTTCTATAAAAAAAAAATTCAAAAAACGTAGTTCACGCAATAATGAGTATTAAATATAAAATTTTGAAAATACGTTTCTTTATATATATTTTATAATATCTCGGAACTACATTTTTGGAACTGGCGGACACGATAACTCAAAAACTATTCGATGGATCTTTTTTTTTTAATTTTTTATTTTAAAGATAATTCAATTCTTCGGCACCTCTACCTAAGTTCGATACACTTTCAATATTTTTTTTATTTTTAAGATTACTTTAAAGAGCGAAAAATAAGATAAAATTCGTAATCAAAAGTTCAAACATCCACCATTTTTTTTTCAGCACTTTATTGATATTATAGGTAGAGGTGCTGGTACTCTTCATATATTTTACAAATCTTTTTTGTTTTTGGATTTCGGTGGTTTATTACCGGCGCTAGGATGTCCACCAACAAGGCACTGGATTTTCGGATCGTCACACTGCAGTATCTATAAAATGGACATTTTTTTATATTTTGCCTTGAAAAATTTTTTTTGTATAGTTTAATACTTTAGAAATATGTGCACAAAATTTGAAATTGATATTTACTTCCGTTCTTGAGAAAAAAATTCTAGAAAAATACATAATTTTTAAGGACGCTCGAGTAAACCCCTTAACGAAATTTTGATGCTAATATGTAATGTCAAATTTGTCTAGTAGGCAGAGGAAAATTCTTCGGAAACACTCTAGCTGCGTATTTTCATCGTTACGTCTCGTTTCACTTCTTTTAAATAGTGCGAATACCAAGAAAAACGTTGTTCAATACGTTAGTGGTCATGGACGTCGTACGGCGTCAAATGAAACCCGAACTAACTACTGTTGTGTATTCAAAGGGTTAAAACAAATCGATCTAAAATCTCTGTTTTTGTTTTTATTTTTAACGTAACATCAAGATTACGAATTTTCAAACAAAAACCAAGTCCAAACAAAAATGAAAAATCAGATATACCTACTTTTATGATTTTGTAAACAATAAAGCTTTCCAATTAGTAACTATTTTTTATTTTATTATTAAACATAAATAAAAACAATTTGATTGTTTGATCTTTGATTTCAAAAACCCCACATTAATAGTTTTTTTTCTAAATCAATAAAAATAAAATTGATACAAGTTTTTTGATAGATCATAATAAAAAATTTAAATAACAATAATTTTTTTCCTAAGTAGTATCAATATCAGTTTTTTTGTTAATGTCTAATACCTACGAACAACTTACTGGTCTTAAATATCTTATTAATCCAATCTGATATAAAAAAAAGTTTATAATTTTTGTTTTCGTTTCAAAAATAATTATGTCGATATTAGAACATCAAAACAGTGTTTCAATTAAGGGCGCCCAATATCACCTATTGTTCACTTAAAATTATTTTGTTCACAACTCACCAATATAGATATACTATACGTGTATACGTATTAGGTATTATGTTGGTATCAAGTCGGTTGAGTAGGGTTCGGCACAACTTACATATCCCAACAAAACTACCTTATGGTAGTTGGTCGAAAAAACGATTTTTTCAAAGGAATTTAACGAAACTTCTCTAGATATTTATTTAATCCACTACCAAGAAAAATTGACCACCCGAATTTTGAGAAAAACGATTTCAAAGTTTTGTAATTTTGACACGGGCTCTTATGGGAAAATTCTATTTTTTTTTTTTTTTTTGAATAAAATGAAAACGTGTCAAAGGAATTTGATAAAAATTTAATATGTTATTTAATACAAAATTACAAACCATATTTAATAAGAAATAAAAGTTATTGACCACGCCGTTTTTGAAATAAAATTTAAAAACATCATTTTACAACGTTCTTACAACGCTTTTCCAACAATTCTTTTAAATTTCTACAACATAAGCGCGCGGAAATTCAAAAAAAACAAGTGGTATACAAATACAATAACTGAAGAATATTAATACATTATTTAATTTTTGATAAAAGAAAACTTTTTTGCTCAGATATACTTTTGTACCTGACTATCTCAGAGCAACTACGTTAAGGTACTCACAAGGTGTCCCTGTAGCTTAAGAATGAATTTTTCTAGCGAATATTATCATAGGGCTTTTTCGATTACTTGAATTTGTTATAAAATGTTATTGGATTAACTAGAAAAACTCATTATTAAAATACAGTTAAAATTTAAAATCAGTTGGATTTTTACAAAATACAATATTTTTTTTGCACGTTTCGACTCTCTATCCTTTCATTTCTTTAAAAAAAATTCGAAAATATGATCTATGAATTTATGAATGCAAAGTGATATTACCCTTTAATACTGTCTGTAAACTTCTAAGTGTAACTTTTACTTTATACATGTTTTACATAATCGATTATTTTTTGTTTAATTTTTTTTTTAAAGATTTTGTTCTTTTGATTAACATTTGTTTTATTAAAAGGTGAGGTTACACTATTACATAGATACGTAGGAACATATTATACACCGAGATTTTAAAGATTCAAGATGACTGTGTGTTTTGAACAGAAGTAGTGGGCAGTGGGCAGCAACGGGCATATTATGTAGGTACCGGCCGTAGTATCAATTTTCATTTTGTTGACAGTACATCAAATTTATATTTAAAGATAATTTTTTTGGATAAGAGAAATTTTAATGGGCATATTCTTATTAGTTATTCTTGGAAAGTAATAATAAAACAAGTTCGGTAATGTGCGTGACGGATACACGTGCATTGAGGGTTCCGTACACTATTGAAAATAAGCACAGTCACAGAAGTAATAATCTTTATTCAAAAATTATTTCTCTCAAATTTTTCAGTTTTCACTTATCAGTTAACAATTTTGTCTTTTAATTTTCTGGTTTCGGCTCACTTTTCGTCATAACATTCTAGACATATCGAAAATCGGTGAAAAATTGGTAGACTATACTCGAAATTTACTTGAGTCAACCAAAATATCGGACACCTAACCAAATCAAAATGAAAATATTGCTGAAATTTAGACGGACAAACAGACTCAAAAGGTTCGGGACCCAAAAAATGAACGTTCGTATATACATATTGATAAATTTGTGTTTAAAATTTTTTCATAACCTCTCAGACAAGTTCAAGTAAATTATTAATTCTTTATTAACTGTTAGACGAAATGTTTTAAAATATTTTTTAAAATTTTAGCACATTTTTTCACGTATCTTTACAATTTTTCTTCGTGTTAAAACACCAAAAATTAATCTTAATAATTTTTTTTTTTTTTTGGAAACTTTTATATACACTGTTTTCAAATAAAATATTCAAATTCACAATTTTTTTTAAATGTGACATATTTTTTTAAAATTAATAATTAGGACAGAAAATATTGTTTATCAACAATTTATGAAATCAGGTTGTTATAAATTAATATAAAAATATTTAAATGACAGAAAATAAATTTGAAATGAATCATATAAACATCTAAAATAACATAATTTAGATATTTCAGACTGTATAGAATCTTATTTTTGATTTATCGTTTCAAATGAAATTTTCTTCTTAATAAAACGGTCGACAGATCTTTTTGTGTTTTGCACAACAAGAAGAAAAAAACAAAAAACATACAAGGCATGATGTTGTTTTGTTAATTATTGCCAGTTTTTTTATTACGATATTAAAGTCAAAAATTTGTGTAGATCTTATTTTTTTCTCGTCTTTCATTCGGCGATGATTAATTTTTATAAAATTTTGTTTTAACTACGTTTGTTGAACATGTTTTTTTTTTTATTATTAAGTGATAAAAATACACTACCCAACCAAAAACTAGACGCCACTAGAATGTGTCAAAACTGACGTTTTATCACTTTAAATTAGATTTACCTTAAAAATTGTGAATAAAATGATGAAATTCGAAGGGAATTGTAAGTTTTCCGAAGTTATCAAAGTTATTCTTTTCAATTGTGACAAAATTAAGTAAGTTGAATCACTTAAAGAAAATTTTTGTTAGACCAATCCTATTTCTAAAAAAAAAAAATCGTCATTTTGTTAACAAAAATCAAACATTCACACCTAAAATACAGCCGACTTTCGTTATCAGCCCGCTTACGGCGTTGTAGGAGAATATAATTCCAAGAATTTCTGTACCCCACTTGTGCTTAGTACCTGTATTCCTGTACACCTACTTTTCAAGCGTGTGAATGTGTACTTATTTATAGTCAAATACAACTTAATAACGTATTCTTATTTACTATTTCGGCCTTAAAACTTCGCGGTTTTGCTCTAAATCTATAAATAATTATGCTTTGAATCTTAAATTAAGTTACTTATATAACATGTACAATTATTATAATAAATTTTGTAAACTTTAAATGATAGTATGATTTGCATGAGTTAGTAAATTGTGAGATTGTCAGATGTTTAATAAAGTACGGAAGTCTTTGTTATGATCGATGTACGATTATAAACAATAAAAAATTATATTATATATATTATATATTATATAATCAAATAACTCGGACGGTTACTGTAGTATTACCATTCGTTAGAAACGGCACAAAATCTACCTACATATTTTTAATAAAAACATTTACTAAAACTTTCTAAATGCGTTCTCTAGTTTGTGTGACAGGAGTTTAAACAATATTGTCAACACATGTTTTCTTTAAAAATTTTTTTTTTAAATCTTTTGTAGAAATTGTAAATAATATTGTTAGTCAAACAAAGTTTGTAATATATTCCGCGCACTGAACGAACAAAACTTGTTTTGGTCAACTACACATGTATTATGTAAACACGGACTTATAAAAAAAATTATTTTAGTGAATAAAGTTGCACTATTAAACATCAACATCAATGTTCCGGTCCTGTAACGTGAGACTGAAATGAATTTTTTTCGGTCATGGAAGGCGAATGTTTATAATAGAAATATAAATCGGCGTACTGATAGATAGAGTCGGCTGTACGTTTTCACTTTACTTCCACGAAAGCCTGATTTAAGAAAAAAATTTTTTAAATGTGCTGACGTCATCAAGTTTATAAAAATTTTTTAAGGCCTTAAGAACATTAAACATAAAAAATATTTTAAAAAACCGACTTCAAAAGGTAAAAAATAATTAAAGCATGTATTTTGAAGTCAGGCGGGGCGCGTAGTATAAGAAAATGTAGATCTTGAAGAATTCCTAAATTTTGAAAGAACATCCGATCGCACTTTTTTTTATGATGCCTGACTTCAAAATACATGCTTTCATTATTTTTTACTTTTTGAAGTCGGTTTTTTAAAATATTTTTTATTTCATACCTGTTAGTGGCAAGCATATCAGCCTACCCCATTGCAATTTTTAAATCTTTATAATGTATGTATGTATGTATGTATGTAACATATGTAATAATTATTATTAATTAAAGTAAAATGTGATTTATATTGCAAATAAAGCACTGTCTCGATTCGCCCCACACATAGGGGCGAATCTAGACACTATATAACCAAAAAAAAAAAAAAAAATGTTGCAGTAACAATTTTGATATTTTTATTATTGCCCTATATACTCGTGATATTAAAACATCTAATTATTTTTTTAGAATTTTTTTAGATAAACTCTAAACAATTTATTGCCAAAAAACTGGAAAAATCGTCTACATTCGTCCCAACTGACGGTACATAATAAAAATAATATATTATCTATATTATTTTTATTATTAGATATACATATGCATCTGTTGAAGTGTTGGTAGTGTTAGAAATACATAAATGCTATTTACTTTTAAGTCTGATAAAAAAGATATAAAATATGTATCGTCAGCGTTATTATTTCCAAATCAAACATACAATATTTTCATATAAAATTGCCATAATTATTCATATTATTGAAGATGGTTAAAAAATTACTCAACCAATGTCAACAAAATTTTTATGGGACCACCCGGAGAGCTTTATCTACTAAGCAAAAAAAGAATGGCGCAAATTGGTTGAGAAATATGGGAGAAATCGGTGAACATACATAAAAAAAAACATACGGGTTGAATTGAGAACCTCCTCGTTTTTGAAGTCGGTTAAAAATGATGGAATGATGAAACTAGAAGTCAATTTGTAGATTTCTGACGTATTTTTTTTTTTAAATTCCTATCAAAATTAGCTAAGTAAAACCAAAGTAAATTTGAATGTCCTAATTTTTGTCATGTACTGCACACTATGTAACGCTATTCTCACATTTTTTTGGAAGCAATGATGACATTATCATCGAGAATAAAAATTATTACTTCTTCACCGGGTACATATGTAATGTCTTAATAGAATATTGTTTCAAGAATCATACCACAACACTATATAATAAACATTCATCTTTTTTAAATGTTATTATTTATTTTTATAATGTCCGGGCTCTTACCGGAATGTCACTGTACTTAATGTGAGAAATTTTTAAAGGCAATTATTTTTATTTATTACAAGTTAAAAATATTATTTTTTTATTTAAAATAATTTTTAGTGTGCTTTGTTTTAATAAAAATGTTGAATTTCTTAATTTTTACCATCAAAATAATACTAAATAACCGTTTTGTTACAATTAAAATTTCTAATAAAACAGTAGGATCATCGGGGAACTCGAAAGAATTCAAGGAACCGTTTGATAAACTAGAATAAACCCCATGAAATCCACAAAAAAAAAACAGTGATTCGCCAAATTATTACACTATATACATTATTAAATTTCTGATTTATTAGAATTATTAATTTTATATCCAGAGAAATTATAAAGTGAGAAAAAATTGTAATAAAGTCACAGGGAGGAACAATATCATAAAGTTAGTGAAACAGTTAATAAAAAAAATTTGTACAGATAGCGAAAAAAATAATATTTACGTGTATTGGAGAAGAAAAGATGAAATGCCGAACATATATTCCAAAACTGATCCCCGGAAGTTGAAAAATCTTTTTGTTGTTCATATCGGCTAAATTTCTGGCAAGTAATTGCTCCATTAAGATCAGTAATTGCTTCATCAGAAACTCTCCCAAACTGCTCCGTCTAATTTAAAAGTTAAATATTAAATCTTCTGAATAATAATCATAATAGGGATGACCGGGGTAATTTTCATGAATTGAGATAAAAGCGTTGTTTTAAGTACTTTTCATTTTATATATCACATTATGGTTGATTTATTTCTAATTCTACATTATTCAGGATGCACCACACAAATTTTGAGCGAATTCGTATGAAAAACAAAAATTTTATAAGCCATTCACATTTCCCCGGTGCGGTTTTGCAAATCTTATGAATTTCGGAGTAAATGTGAATGCCATCAGAAAAATTATTTAGAATGGATTACAGGAGGAGTGAGGTACATCAGAGTAAGGACCAACTCAAATTCTTCATATTTACCCCACTTTCAAATTTTTCATCATACTTTAGCGGTCACAATTTCTCTTTGTTTAATGCAAGTTACGCATACCTCAAATTTGTACAAAAAACAAGGTTAAATAAAAATAACAAAAATTGTAAGAACAAATTTGTTACAAGCTAAAAATGATATTTTGATGATATTTTGTCATTTTATCAAATAAAAAATCAAAAAATTACATGATTTTCACACAAAAACAAGGAAAATAAGACTTTTTCAAGGAAATACATTCAGTTTACATTAACAAAAAACAACAATCTATTTTTTTTTTGTGTTGTTTGTAAGTACAACGGAAACTTGTACAATAATGTCATTATACATCATCATCAACATTTTCAACTCTGAAGAGGACACTACTGAAATTTTTGACCGGATGGGGGCGTTTGTGAATGACGTTCACAATTAGCCCGGAATTTTAAAATCATGGGGTAATTGTGAATTGGTGATAAATTGTCCAATTTCTTTAGCAGTTAATAAGGAACCCCCTCAGGCTTTAGACCACTTCTTTAGAAGTACCTTTATCCATTTCTTACCTTTTAAAAAAAAGAAAATGTATTTAAAAAAATTTTTTTTTGAGGATTGGTCGGAGGAAGATATACAGAATTTTGCAAGGGTTTTTTCAAAATAAAAAAATGATACTAATACTTGGAGAATTGTTATGAAATTTTAATAGCATATTAAAAAAGGACAGAAAAACATACTAAGATTTGATTTTTAACAAAATTAATGTTATTTTAGAAATTATAGGCGCCGTTCACAATTGCCCCAATTCACATTTACCCCGGTCAACCCTACTTATTGTTAGTATATTATTCATTCGTTTTTGTTTATTTTTTATAATTAAAAAAGAATGTCTTTAAAAAGGGCGGCTATTGGTGCCCACAAGTGTGGCCGCAGTTTTCATCCGAAAAAAAATCAAATAGATTATCAATCTGTAGGTAAGCCGCTATATTTCTATAGAGGTTTTTTCTTTTTCTTTTTGAAATTTGAAATAATGGCGGCGGTTTGAATAAAAAGTACAAAATTTAGGCCTTTTTTAACAGTTTTTCGTGTGAAAAAATAGGAAGATTTCAAAAGAAAAAAAAAGTTTCCATAGGTACATGCAGAATAAAATAAAGAATATTCTGTCAAAATTTCAAACTTATATCTTGGAAACTTTCCCTCTGAGAGTGGGTATCGTTTTTCAAAACGGCATTTCGGGACATACGCGTTTCAAGTTTTGTCTCAAAATTGTTTAAAATCATTGTTTCAACAACAATGTGATACTGTAGTGATAACAATTGATCTTATACGTTCACTGATTGTGGAAGGACTGAATGTAAAGTAGTATAACATCCCGCCAAAAGGCGCCAATCGATCCACAGAGTTTTGGATTTAGACTGTGAATCCATTGATCCGTGGTCGTAGCGACCGTAATAATTCGAATTTCAATTTGAAATTTTCAGAGAACATGCATAACTGTACGTAGGTACTTTAAGATAAGACCAAAAAAAATTGACTTTTTCAAAATTCTACACTGTGATGGTACTTTAGGGGCCAACAGAAACTTTAGTGTGCTCTAATTTTTTTCCTTCCGCGACTGTACTTGCATATACATAGAAAAATTATGAAGCGTATATACTATATTATGAGTTTTTAACGTATCATAAATTAGATTATGATGCATCGTCAACTATTTCTTGGAAATTATCAATTATGTAATAATATAAAATTTAATTTTTTATTTTTATGAAAACTAATATAATATGTAAAGGTACAGTATCAACCTGCCTACCTCTTCTAATAAAGTGAGAAAAAATTACGGACACATTGTTGAATTCACTCGTAATAATTGTACGTTCGAAGGTGTGAGTGGAGGATGAAAGTGTTATGTAACATGATTTTTTTTCGAAAAGTCACTTTTGCAAAATTTTGGAATATCCTATGCTCAAGTATCATGTAAGGTAAACGGTACAGTTATTGGACATTGACAGTTATTGGACAAGACACTCTCTTTTGGAGATTATAAGGCTTAGAGTAAAACAAACTTCCTGATTTTTCAGTTAAACAGAACCCTCTAGTTCTACTTTCAAAAAATGCATTTTGAGTTAACCATAATTTACAGAAGCACGTTATTCTGGTCTTGGGTAGTTCGTTAACCCGGCAATTCCCAAGCCGCAATCTATCGACAAAATATTCTTATTTTATGCTACTTTTTATCGTTAGATACTCAACATATAAAAAATAAATAATTGAAGGAAAATACCCTTTAGTTTTTTTTTTTTAAATGTCATGTCAATTATAGATCATACGGGCCATTATTTGTAATATGAACTGATAAAACGGTATGAAATTACCGGCAAAAAATCACTTTCATTATAAGCTTGATTCTTAAATAATAATTTGTTAGAACAATAAAAACAGTACCTACTTTTTAGACATTTTTATAACAGCAAAAATTCCATAAGATGCACTCGGGCGCAATAAAACAGCAAATCGTTTGAAACAACAGAGCTAATTTGACCGTTAACATAACTTCAGTGTTGCCCAATTAAAACCATGAATACTACTAAGTATTAACATTTTAGTCGTAACACATTTATTTTTAAAATTTGTTATATTGTCTGTAAAAAAAATCACAAATCACTGTCACCTAGAGGTGACACTGGGAATTCCCGAGTTAGGAAAAATTACTGCGTCTAGTGAGTGAAAAGGCTAGAATTATTTAATAATATCCTATACTAAATTGTAAATCATCGTAAAGGGTTGATCAAGGAATGGACGAAGGCTGTGTATATGATACAGAACTTTGGATTGTGGAAATACTCCAGAAATTAATAAATGCAATTTTTGTCCAATAAATGTATTTTTCTACGTCACGCACAACTTTAATGCTTCATTTTCAGAGACTTACCAATATGTAATATGAAAGTTTTATATGGTACATTAAAATAAACAGGTCTTACTTTATTTATGAATTTTTTCTGTACTTTATTTTGAAAAATTTTCTTAACTGTTCAATAACCATACCGTTTACCCTATTATAATTTGATTCCATTACGCCTAATAGTTTTGTAGAAATTCAATAATAAACATGAGCTATTGCATGGAAAGTATTAGTAAATAGAAACTTGCAAACGTTTCTATTGTGAAATTATAAACAAAAAGTTACATAACACCTTCATTCACTCATGTCTTCAATTATGTAATCGTTGGTTTTGCTTGCCGGTCCAAATGAATACGTGTGTTGTGATTAATAAATATTAAATTTAATTGTTTAAAAAAAAAAATAATTAATTAAAATAAAATATTGCAACACAATAATTGTATTAAGATTTATACGGAACCGAATTGTAATAATCGATTTCCTACAGCAATTAAGGCTTCTTCTACTTGCACAAACAAAAGAGGAAGTAGGTCCTCAAAATTTTAGTCTAAAAAGAAAAGCTGGTGTGTTTAAAATCGCACCAATCGAAGTGAAATCTTATCTGAAAAATAGTTGGAAGGTTGCAAAAACAACTACGATTACAGCTAAAAAATATTCTTTTGAAATTTTTAAGTGCAAAAGGGACGTAGTGGGCCAAGAAGTTCCAGAACTACGGGCTTAAACGACCCGTAAGGAGGACATCTGGGCAATTGGGCACAACGATCCTTAACTCGAGTTTATTCAAAGACGCGTTTTACCTCAGAGCGTAACAGTTTAAACTTATTCACTAACAGAACAAAGCGTACCTATCTCTACCTACTTCAAATTAAAAATCGAAGATACAGTGTGCAGGAATTTGGTACGTAGCTTCCTCGTAATACTTTTTTCTGTTCGAATTACATTGTTTCTACAATACATGCCCGCCAGCATAATATTAAGGGGGAACACTAGTGTGACCGCCCGAAAAAAAGGTGATGTTTGGGAATTTTTTAAAAGAAAACTACTGTATGGAATGTTTTAATATTTTACGGATATATTCGTTGATATATAATAAATTCATGATAAAATTTTTGGACCGAAAAATGGCTCCCAAAAAAAAGATTCCCCACTGCTGCAGTGATAGCGACCTTCACAGTATCTGAAATAAAAAAAGAACAATTAAAAAAAAAGTTAAAATTTAACAAAATGGCGGAGTTTTTAAAAAAAAGGTTTCAAATTTTGCGCGAAAATTTGATGATTTTTGGCCTGGAAAATTTACATTTTTTATTCGATCGGAAAACTAGAGGTTTATGGCACAAAGAAACATAAATAAAAGAAGCTGCAATAAAAATCAACTCGATCGGATAATTTGTCTTCGAGTTATAACTGCAGAGAATTTGAAAAATGTAGCTTTTCTTTATTTTACCTTTTAGTTTTAATCACCGGGAATTTTTACTAAAATTATTTACGATGTATTCACTATAACGGTCATATTAAAACTCGATGAGTCGTTTAAATGTGCCAGGGTCTAGCTGCCTCACAACATGCGACTGGCAGCCACGTCCAGAAACTCCCGAACTATCAACCTTCATACGTTTCTCAATACCTCAAAGTTAACAATGAATATCAGAATCCGCTCTTCGGATGGCTGTAACTCAAAAACTATTTGAGATCTACACTTGAAATTTTAATATGTTATTTTTAAAGGTATAGACTGTCGAAACATGCAAAAAAAAATTTCAAATTTTTTCATAATGTTACACTAGTGGTCCCCCTTAATCCTTTACGTCATACATAACTTCACAAATGTTTGATTAATTTGAAAATTTCTTAACATAATCAAACTGGAAGTTTCGAAGATCAACTTGAAGCTACCGACTCTCTGAAAATCATTGTATAGCAAGCACTACCGTATCTTGTTAGTCAAATAACTGGTCGTGGGTACTACACCCATAGGTAATAATTGTTTTTGTACTTCAATTGTAATAATTAAGTTTATTCTCCATTATTATATTCAGCAGAAAGCATTGACTCAGTTGGCCGGCCGGCTAGTGGCTGAATACAAGCGGTGCTAACCAACTAACAAAGACTCAATATAGACAGGGTTTGGGTGTGGGGTGTGATTCAGTTAGCCAGTTGACCAGAGACCATAAATAATTAAATTGTTTTACATATAACAATACACCACTTTATACGTAATACATTTATTTGAAACAATCACCTTTTCTTAGCGGGCTGGTACCACTGTAGCAGGGCAAGCAAGCAGTGTTACCAACCGACAATTGTGGGTTTTTGATATTTATTTTGTTACTTCTGTAAATTGTATATGCTTAAATACATAATATCGTTGGGTCAGTTTCGAGTTTACGGTGAATAGGTAAATTTAATATTATTAACTTACATATTTATACGTTTATGGGAATAAATGCGAGTTCTTTTCTATAGGTTTATATTGCAGAAATATACTATGTGTAAAATATTAGAGCCTTGGAGGTAAAGAAAGTGTATTTATATTGTAATATTGTAAATTTTTTGATTTTGTTTAGGGTTGCCAATCGTAATTTATATTTTAGCAAACGTTTTTGTAAAGCCGGGTCTACATATAACGAACGAACGCCACCGAATGCGAACAAACGTGAGCGAACATGAACGAACATGAACAAACAAAAACAAACGCAAACAAACACAAACGAACGGGAATGAACAATTAACGTCAATTCGTTGATTTTCGTTTTTATTCCGGCTGCACAATATTTTTTTAAATAGGTTTAATAAAATTTTGAAATGAAAAGTTATTGCAGTACGAGTTTTATGGTCTACTAATATCGCCCACATTAAGGCGCCAGTTTTATCATGCAATCTTCAAGAACTAACAAATCAAAAAGATGTTGATAACTGATTTTATTTGTGAAAATTCCTAATATTTTGAAAATTTTACAAGATCGTCACTATCAGATTTCGAAAAGTTAACTGCAATAGTTGGACCAGAAATATTTAAACAAAATATACACTTATTATCGAAAAACAATTCCTGTTAAAGAAAGACTTCAATGTTATTACACATTCCGACTTCTGTTAATCAAATTTTCCCTCCAAAGATTTCCACACGTCATTTATTTTTCTGGCAATTTTGTAAAAATTATCTAAAACATTCCAAAACGTCGAAATAAAATTTCAAATCGTATCAATTTTAAATTGTTAACTGAATTTATTTTAAACTGTCTATCTTAATTTATTGTTCGAATAATTTTTAATCGTCCACATCTGACAGACACAAACAAACACGAACGAATCTTTTTCGTTGATGTGCCGACAACAAATGGAAAACATTCGTGAGTGTTCGAAACTGTTCGTTTGTATTTGTTCACTTTCGTGACTACGTCCATATTTGTTCGTTCATGTTTGTTCGCATTCGTTCGCGTACGTTCGTTATATGTAGACCCGGCTTAAGAAAAATTCTTCTCTGTATTTTAACAATTAATTTTAAATTTTATAATAATTTTTAAAATTTCATACAATTATTAAACGTTTATTTGACGACAGCAGAAATAAAAAAGTTAAATAAATAAATAAATAACGGGAATCAGCAGGAATCGAACCTATGTACCTTAGTTAACCAGACCAAAATTATACCGCTGAGCCAATTTGATAAGTTTAATCTTTACTACATATTATATTGTAGGTACCTACTTATTTAAACTATAACAAAAATGTAAAATATGACTATTAAAAATTTTTAAGGTTATGGATGAATATTTTCGGAAACAATTTTTATTGAAAGTTTTCATAAAGGAGTAGGGTACTACCTTTAATTTTTTCAGATTTTTTTTTTTTTACTTTTGTAACTGTTATCGAAATTACTCCAAATATTTCTAATACCTAAATGCGATCTAGTGATATCCGATATGATGTGGTACACGAGAAAATTTTCTCTAGCGCCATTTTAGCCCCCAATACAAGCCAGAAAAGCACCTTAAGATGACGCAATTGGGTGGGAAGGTCACCGACGGCTACAAGGGACACAAAATTTATTTTTTCGAAATCTTGAAAAAAGATGGCAAACCTACTCTTGTTATTTACATAGCATGTGAGTTTTTTGAGAGTTGCCATTTCTATTACAACCAAATTTTTACGATAGAAATGGTACTGGAAAAGGTTCTTTTCTTGGATGTAATGGAAATGTAACGAAGAAAAACACTATCGGTTGAAGTAGCCTCAAGTACATATGCATATTTTTACCGCCTAACTGATAAATTAAAGAAAAATTAAAAAATTAAACTTGGGTAAAAAAGATTTTTTTGCTCATTTATGTTGTTAATTAATGCATTAGTTAATGCAATGTTAATCATAGCTCGAAAGTCATAAGAGCTATAAAGCTCCTGACTATAGCAATCGGTTGCTCCCGCCGATTTCTACAACTCTTATTTGAACAATTTTTCGATTAAATCAACGGTTTGGCTGTAATAAAAATGGCAACTCTCTGAAAACTCACACAGTATATAATTTTTTTATATTTACCTATAATTTTTTACATTTTTTTTTTATTCCGAATCTAGCCTAATTTGAATTACGCAAGCCAGAGACGTTTAGCGTTTCTAATAATTAATTAATGTGTCCCTGCTTCTTATAGATTTATTATTTTAGTTTCGATTTTTTTAGAGAGAGCCAATGAAACAAGACTTTTTTGGATTAAAAATTGAACATTTTTGATATTTTTACTGGTAGACTCTCCCCGTAGCTAGTAGGGAAGAATACCTCACCTTTGAATTTTTCATTACTTTATAAAACAATATTATAAAATTCATCATAGTTAGGAATGAAAAACGAAGCAGCAAATTCATATGTATATGCACAATATTCTGAAATATGAGGCAAATGGTGGCCGTACAGTCACTCAGTCAGTCAGTCCGTCGAGTTTGTACTACATAACAACGTTCCTATACAAATATTCAAACAATAATCATATTAATAATGCAATATTATAAGAAAATATATTATATAAGTACACGTCTGGGTCCATATACAATTCATATATGCATCAGAAATGTACCTACTCATAATGTGCAGATATTTCGAGGTGATATTCTCATATTTTCATTGAATAACAATGAACCTGAACTGACCAAACACCAGTTTAAAATAATCAGAAACAACAGTGCAACCTCTTCATGATGAAATATGAAAAGAAAATAATGTTGAGTAGGTTATCGCATAAATTCTGGGTACTTTTTTTTGATCAGTTTGGGGTTAGTTAGAAAGCGAATATTGAAACTATAGGGTTACTAGAACCAGTACCACTGTACTGGTATAAAATCGATCTATAAAATAGTACGTCACAGACGGTTATTTATTAGTGGTGAAAACGGTGGGTAGATCTCACCCATGTAATTAATATTTGCCAATAAATTTGAACCAAAACTGTTTTTTTAACAGAAAAAATTTGATACTAAATATGGCTAAAAAAAGGGGCCCTTAAATTTTTTTTTAATCCGGCTCTGACCATCTCATTTTTGTAAGATAAATTTTCTGCTTTTAAAAAAACACCTGGGAGACACGCTTACGACCTAAACATGTTTACATATACTCAGGAAAATTTTGAAACATCATGTAGCCAGTTAATTTGCGAAAAAATTCCTGTGATTTTAGTGTTTACAGAATGCTATGAGTTTCCCCTCAAAAAGACAAGAGTTATTTATTTTACACCCTGTATGTATGTGTCTCCTTTATATTTATATCAAATATTGGGAAACAAAATAGTGATTGTTTCTTAGTGTTTTTGATGCGTAAGATTTCAACATACAGCCATTCTTTTGAAACATACTCTTTGCAGTAAAAAGGTGCATAGGTACTAGTTCGCTGCCGCGGTCAGATTTTAATCTTATCTTGAAAAAGAGTCGTAAGTTAATTCGCTCCCGACTTGTTATCTACTGACAGGTAAAACCAATTACCTAAAAATATTCAAACTGATACATATACAGTCAGTCTTTTGTTACGGACATGATATTTTCTCGCACTTTACACGCCTTCTCATTAAAAAAAAAAAACAAATAGAAGCTATTTTTTTCTTATAAATTTTCAATATTAAGCAAATAGACAAATGTGTACACAATATTTGTACTGAATATAAAATACATAACATTATTAATTTTAATGCTAGAGATATGTTACGGACGCGACAAAAAGGTACTTTTTGTCACGTCCGTAACACAAACTTTATTAGCTCTACTATTAAAACTAATAATGTTATGTATTTTATATTCAGTACAAATATTATGTACACATTGGTCTATCTGCTTAGTATTGAAAATTTATAAGAAAACAATAACTTCTATTTTTTTCCCTTATGAGAAGGCGTATAAAGTGCGAGAAAATGTCATGTTCGTAACAAAAGAATGGCTGTATAACAATTAAAAAGACCTTAACTTCAAGGAAATTCTTTGAAAAATTAAAATAATTGTTTAAACCAGTGGTCCTCAACCTGAAGGTATGCGACAAATCTGCTAGGCGTGCATAAAATACAAAAAAAGTTACAATTATTGTTTAAGACGAGAAATAAAGTTAAATTCAATTTCAGTTATGTTATTAATAAAATCACGGAAACAAGGTAAATTTCGCCGAAATTAATATTAGTAGACTTCTATTCATATCTATGTAGGTACATTCAACACAAAATTTTAAATATCTGCTTCACCTGTTCGCGAAGAAAATGCATCATTTACACAAATACTTACTGCATGCATATAACCAACCGTACTTAATTCATTATTTAAAACGTTATTATAATAATTTGAATTTTACATGTTCACAAAAAACAATATACACGTCGTTCGTACTTTTACTGATGATGTCCAATATTTGCGCGTTTAAAACATTTCATAAAATTTATTTTCACTCTTTAAATGCCGTAACGGACGTATTGATGAAATGGTTTGGCACACAATTTGATTATGACAAATTGTATGTTTAATTTTATATTATGTAGTACTTACACCATTTTTATGAAGTTTATGTGATATATTATGCAAAATACTTACATATTATTATAATAATTATTTTAATTATTATAATATATGCGGTTTGAGCACAAAATATCTTAAGTAATATGTCGTTTTTTCTTTTTTGTCTATTTAGATGTCCTCTACAGGGTGTTTCAGATACTCTTTTTACATGAATCTAACCGGTTTGTCTAGTACAATACAGCAAATTTCATATTACACCAACTAATGGTGGAAATGATTCCAGACTATAAGAATGTTATTTTAAATTAAAGAATTACTTGGATACATTTCACTCATGCTTAAGAAATTGTCGATATTTATCTGAATTTCATTGTAGAGCAAGTGGTCGGAAAACGACATGTCTTAT
The DNA here is from genome assembly GCA_035578155.1 of Brachynemurus nebulosus. Taxonomy (NCBI): domain Eukaryota; kingdom Metazoa; phylum Arthropoda; class Insecta; order Neuroptera; family Myrmeleontidae; genus Brachynemurus; species Brachynemurus nebulosus. The sequence goes on along the minus strand of JAPWDM010000009.1, from coordinate 4,581,836 downwards.
TACACGACATAATAATGTTATTTCAGCTAATGCAGGGTGGGGCCAAAGTAGGTAAAAGATGGCAAAAATTATTTAGTCCTTTTATTGACTACAGAATAGTTATATACCAATATATTTTACTTTTACTTGATATTTATTAATAAAATACTGGGTGTCCCACTATACAGGGTGTCCCATAACGGTTAGTCAAATGATATATCAAAAACCATTTGTCGCATGAATTTAAAACTTGCAGATTTTGTTTGACCCTAGTTTGAAACTTTTTTCATACAACTCGATTTCATTTCCGGTTACTGGTTTCTAGCCACGTGGTATCAACTTATAAATTTTAAATGGAATATGGAATTTTTGACAACGAATTTCGATGATACGCTTAATTTTAGCTTTAACTTAACTGGAATATTCGGTACCTATATAAATCTAATAAATTTGAGTATTTTGTTTAAGTATTTGATATTTTTATGCACCACTGAGAGCTTATATGAACTTTCTAAGCTTCTGATTGATGATTTTTTCTCAAACAAAATGTCAATAAAATCAGCAAATTTTTAAAAAAAGGTGAAATTCGGTGCAAACTCTGCAATCATAATACCAAAATAGACTAATTGCTTTATCAAATGTCACAAATATATCCGTGAGATTCGATTGGATAGGTAACTAAAATTCTTTGAGAAATTAATTTTTACAGAATTTTTCTAGATAATTCAACCATGTTTCATTAAAGCTTGATAGTATCAATACGAGTACTGATTTTAACAAACAAGATACATAAAAAAAATTAACATACCATGGGGAACATCGCCCATTATAACCGATTTTAATTTTTTTTCATAACTTAAATAACGGTCCCGCAAATCACTACTTTACATACAATGATATCGTTTAAAAAGCAATCAATTTATAGAAATAACAAATAATAATAGTCGATATATTTGCACCCCCCGCGCTATTTGACATAAGTTAATTACAGAGGTCGGCGCTAGAATATTTTAGCTATTGATTTAAGGGGTTATATAAATTTTAGCTTATAATTTAATTTTTTGTATTTTTGCCACCTTTTACCTACTTTGCGCCCCACTGTGATAACGGTGAAAATGATTCATAAGGCTATATGAATGCTATTTAAAATTAAATAATTGCCTTCAAACATTTCTCTAATGCTTAAAAAAAGTTTCAATGTGTATCTGAATTTCATTGTAGACGAAGTGGTCGGAAAACGACATTTCATATTACACAACCTAATGTTATTCCAACCAATTAGACACGCAGATATTAGACATGCATTATGTAACGCTTTCGTATAATTTAGTGGTTAGAATTTTTCACAATGGACCATTTTCTCAAAATATATAGGTATGTGTCTAACATCAGAACGGTGACACAGGTAGGTAGGTCTTGTACAGGTTTGCCGAATTTTTAGAAAATGATCCATTCTTGGAATAAAATATTTCGTGTATTTATTTAATATAAGAATTAGTCCTGGTCCCTAACGACACTGTCCATCAAATTACATAGTCACAAATTTCCAACTTCTGCTCGAATTATTCTGAAACATCCTGTACGTACTACCGTGATTGTATAAAGTATCGTTTACCTTACGTTAGCCACCCACTTATGATATTATTTTAACTGGCTGGCTAAACGTTCATTTTTAATTACTATTTAGTTCTTGTGGCTGTATGGCCGAATGTTTTGACGAGGACGAACTGATTCTGTGAGCTGACTCTACAACACAGTTGGCCACATACATATCACACACACATATACACATATGTAATGATTGCGATAGTGGTTGGGCGTTACATATGTATATGTATATATGTATGTATTTATAACTATATATACTTGATTAAAGATTTATGAATTATAAACTTTGAATATTTTCTCTATTATATATTGTGTATTGTATTATGTATTATTATTTTCAGAATAAAATTAAATTACTATTATATTTGGTCAGGTATACCAACTTTCAACAAAAACCAACATATTTTTAAACAAAACTGCGAGTTATGTTAACTGATTAATGGTCACGAGTGCCGTACAGAGTCGAGTCGCACAATACCTTACCGCGTCAATAATTCCATATAAAGTGTATTAGTTATCAAAATAGTGTACCAATTGGATGTTTCGTCACTATAGATTATGACCGTTAACGTGTTAATTATTAATATATAAGGTATTTTGGAAATTTTTGTCAATTTATAATTCAAGTAACACGGCTGGTATCAAATTTTAGAATTATAGTCATGGCGTTTTACATTCGATTTTTAAACTTTTTCTATAACAGCGTTACAGAAATTACATTACATTTATGATGTGGGTGGAGGACAAGGGAATAATAAGAAGCTACGATTTGGCAGGTATACATCTTCAAACGTCTTCTTACAACTAGATAACTATATATCGATATTTATTTTGTCTTCAGCTGTACAGGGAAATTACTGAACACAAAATTAATAAATTAGTAAATTAGTGCAAACAGTGGACAAGGTGGCCCCTAGCAGAGCCGGGACACATAGTATTTCGATCGGGGGTCAAAAATTCCATTACTTTTATTGTGAAAATGTATACATCAGTTCTGAAATATATGCAGATGTGCATATCAAATCAAATAAAAATTATCACAAAGAAAGAGAAATACCCCTGTCGCAGCTTCCTGCATAACATAGCGAATTTCCATTTACAATAGTACGTTTTTCTCGGAAACTAGTTGATACAGAGTAATTGTAAATAAAAGAAAAGCCTTCTTTATGTGATTTTTCCGCCTCATTCCGCCAAATTTTTTTCACGACAAATGTCCGAAAAAACCGTAAACATTTTCACGAAATTTCTTATAAATAAGATGTTTCCTTCTTGAGTTATCGTGCAGACACATTTATATATATGTTTACTAAGTGTCCGCACGATAACTCAAGAACGAAACATCTTATTTTCAAGAAATTTCGTGAAAACGTTTACGGTGTTTTGAACATTTTTCGTGAAAAAAATTTGGCGGAATGAGGCGGAAAAATCACATAAAGAAGGTTTTTTTTATTTACAATTACTGTATATCAACTAGTTTCCGAGAAAAACGTACTTTTGTAAATGGAAATTCGCTATGTTATGCAAGAAGCTGCGACAGGGGTATTTCTTTTTTTGTGATAATTTTTATTTGATTTGATATGCACATCTGCATATATTTCAGAACTGATGTATATATTTTCTGTTAGTGGTCATGTGTTTCTTAATCATAATAGGAAAAAAATTTTGGCCAACAAATCTGATATGTACAATCACTTTTATTACTGCCATAATAATCCTTGTCCCATTTGTCATGAAACTTCTTATACCTACACACACGAACGTAGTGCTATATAACATAATATAGTGTAAGTATAGAAATTTTGCTTTGGTGGTTATTTTAGTATGTGTAGTTCATTTTGAACAAATAATCATAATAATATAAATGTACAATAATTGTTTAAAATTATTTTGTTAAATTTATTGTTCATTTTACGATGCCAAGAGAATTAAATGTGTACGCCCCGCACCCCCCCCCCCCACCCACCCACTACTATATGTTTGAAAAGTCAATGGTGGTAACGAACCGCGGCCGTTTGGACGGACGCTGAGCGTCGGTCGGCCGTTGTAGTCCGTGTATATAAAGTATTATTTGGTTGAAGAAAAGTCAACATTATGCTATTAATAATAATAATTTTACAGTTTAAATAATATTTTATAATAATAATATAATATAAAGCTTGCATATAATATGCATAATACTTACATATGTAATGTATTATTAACCCTAGAATCATACGTACACGTCAAAACGACGAACGAACTTCTCTACCTGCTCCAATACTACAACTTGTTGGTACCTGCTTGCTGTGAGATTTCTTTCATCTAATTTATTTGTTGTTATAACACGTAAGGCGTATTTATTTTGTTTATAGTCATTGTCGTTTTGTTTGCATTGAAATAGTGTCCGTCAAAAGGACGACGATGTATGATTACGCGATGTTTTTTTTTTAAAGGTTTTGTACTGCACATAAAAGTTTTCCTAATTTTTCGAAAATTTATTAAAGATATGCATGTTATAATTAATTTATTCAATGATTATGGTAATGTGAAAGATGATTACAGCTGTTTGACTTATAGAGACGACATAATGCTGAAGTTTTAATATATTGAATCGAAAACTAAAGAATGCGTTTCAAGTGACTTAATAAAAGATTAACAATTTATTTTGTGGGAAATATTTTAATTTTTATTATTTTTTGAGATTTATTCGAAAAATTACTAACAAATTTTAGAATATTTACAAATGCGCCTAATGGGGAAATAACTACATATCTATAGGTATATTTATGACTGAGAAATTTCACATTCTGTAAAGTCACACATGTCCACTGACTCATAATAGTTCATAAATTAATTATTTGAAACACATGTTTTATGATGCAATTGATGTATTTATCTATTTTTTAATTTTTATAATGAAACTATGCTTTGATAAAAAGATTAAATTTTTCCAAATCCAATTTTTTTTAAATATTTTGTTCACTTTTGTAGTACTGTTATGTAAAAAAAAATGTTTTTTGCAAATAAACTCTAAAACTCCCCGTAAAAAGTCCATCCGTCAAAACGACGTCGATGTATGATTAACGTTTCTCGTAGACCAACGTATGATTCTAGGGTTAATATTCCCGAATGGTCCCCCCTCACTTCTTCACTTGTTTCTCATATACACGTACAATTTTTGAGTGGGTGCCGTATTTTTTTTTGTGAAAATGGACAGATTTATGGTAAAATTGTAAGTTACTGTGTTATTATTTGTACCAATTAAATTTTAGAATTATTAGCATGATTAAGGAGTGTTGGCACGTAATATAGGGATTAAAAAACCAGTAAATCTTATAAAAAAAAGTTTACCAATTGTTGTAAATTCAAATTGCGCAATTGAGAAATTTTTGTTTTAATTTGCAGTTTCATAACAGAAAATCAACGTTCAAATAATATTCAATTTCGATACAATTCTCGGTTTTTAAGATTAAATTACTAAAAATACTAAAGCATTAAGGTTTATTGAAACAGTTTTTTTTGTACAGCTTAATCTTTAGCAGAAAGTAGGTAGGGGAGAGCGGTGTCAATTGTAACATTTTTGATAAAAACCACTGTAATATCCACAGGTTTTATTTTTAATGTTCAAAATTTGGTAGAACACTTAAATCAAGTCTTGGCAATCGATTAGTAACCTATTTTTGGACTTTCTATATCTGGTTTTCGAAATAAATAGACAAAAAGGTGACATTTTGTTTTGTTACAAATGACACCACAGTGGTGTCAAAAGTAACAGCCCTGGTGTCAATTGTAACACATACATATTTGAAAGAAATAAATAACAATATTAGGTACATATAAAAAAAACTTTTATTTCCTTAATTTTGGTTTATTATTATTTAATTATATTATTTAAATAAACAAAATAAACTTTATTCTGTTAAATTTTACTTCATGGGCACGTTCAAAATGAAAATAGAAATTTTTTATTCTGATGTGCAATTGATACATTAATAATTACGTTTCGTTCCTGCACAATTAATATGTGCTCAACCTTTGCAGGTTATGCATTGTAGTCAATCTTCTTTGCTCTCAGAATACGGTTCCATGCATTCCAGGCAGAAAAATTCACTATCTGAGAAATTGTGCAACTTTTTGAATGGTTTTTTTTCTTTTACATTACTTCCTCTGCAGCAGATTTGTATGTTGCTTGACTTACTGAACCTCGATTCGTTTGCTTTTCACGAGGTTTAACCATTTTTCATGTAACTATAAAAGGAAAAATTATATTTAAAAATTATTATTCTAAAATTTAACCTATCCTTTCCAATGGTAGAATAGGAGAATTTATAGAATTATAATAAGCCGAAGTATTATACAATTAAAACAAACTCAAAAAAATATGGTTAAATTTAAAATTGATTGTTTAACAAACGTACCTACGTAAATTAAAACATGTTACAACTGACACCAAATTCATTGTTACAATTGACACCAACCGTATTTGAAACAAATAAACTTAAATTTTGACTATATTACATTTTTTAAAATTTAAAGTAGTTTGAATATGTTAAAAAGAATAAAATTATTTATCATAAAATCATTTCAACTTACCTCAAATTGCAATAATTTTTACACCAAAAGAAAAATTATCACTGCGCTGACATTTACTTTTCAACATGTTTTTTTATTAACTGTAATAAAAACTGACTGGTAGGGTTAAGGCTTCTAAAATTTCAGTCGGTATAACAGATTACTCTTATACACACTCTGGAACTGTTGTTTTTACTTAAAACTACTAGATGGCGGAATAACGACTATTGTTACAATTGACACCTGTTACAATTGACACCGCTCTCCCCTACTTATTTATTTATTCGTATAAGTGTCGGTATTCGGTATATTTTTGGAAGAAGAAATCCATTAGTTATGTTTTAAAAAATTTTCTACTCACAAACTATACGTTAGAATTGGTTAAAATTTTGATATTTTGTGGATGAAATGCGAAAAAATGTCATATCCAAAAACTCGTTCATTAGTTTTTAAAACTCTTTTCTTGGATTTAGCAAAAATTTAGATTTTTTTCTGAAAAAAATGAGATTTTAAGGATTATTAAATTTAAAGGGATTTAAAATTTTTTTGTGAATGAATGAAAAAAAATAGCGACCGAAACGCGATCTCAAAACTTGGGCAGCGAAATCAAAACTCAGACAGTTTTCATCCGATAGACTGGAAATTTAAATTTTATGATTAGTTGAAAATTCGAAATTATTTCTCTGTAATCTTTTAAATAATCTTATGTAGGTATTTTACTCCCGAATCTAATACAAAAGTAACGAAAAAAATTTGCTTTTGTTATGTCTAAAAGATGTAGTTTTGAGATAATCGCGTAAGAATCGCTAATTTTTAGTATTATTCAAAAAAAATTTTTGTATACTATACCTGAATGTATTTCATTTTGTACTTTTTCCGTTTTTACAAAAAGAAAATTCTTAAAGAAAAGTCTAATTTTTTTAACTTCCAATCGGAAGTTATTGTAATGGGTCCGATTTTACGTATCGCTAATTTTGATATATCTCCACATTTCAAGGTCACTAGAATCCGAATGCATCGTTTTTAGCGTGATGTCTATGTGTGCGTTCGTTAGTTCGTTCGTTCGTGAATTTTTTTTCGTCTCGCATGTCTCGAGAACAAATGATGATATCAACTCCGGACTAATTTCATTAGATGCGTAATCAAAAAATGATGACCGGATAAAGTTTTCAGCAAATTCGGATTAGCGGTTTGTTTTTTGTGATAAAAAAACGGAATTAACTTTATTAACATAACATATGTGTAGATTATATGGATTTTTTACCATGTCTTTATTATATAATGGCCCAAGAACCTTCTGTGATGTTAGAAACGCCAGTAAATTATTGTAAAATTTAAAAAAAAAAATTAAACGGAAAAACGAAATAAGAAACTTTTTGTGAAATATTTTTTTGCCTTGAATATCTTGAGAAAAAATGATGTCATCCCTCACCCTTAGGTACAGAAGGAGAAGCCCCGCGGTGTGGTGCAAGGGGCAAAGCTTCTATCGGGGGTCCAGAGGAGGAGTCCCTTGAATTAAAAAAAAAAGTTATTCATTTGCAATAGTCTTTGAGGGTATCCAATGGGAGGTTGACAGTGTGGGTAGACCTATCCCCCAAGTTTGTTTTTTTTTGATAAGCTAATTCGATTTAACGCCTGAATAGTGGATGCATTTAAAAAAAAAAGTTCCCAAAATTATATCTTTTTTCAGTTCTGAGATTTAAATATTATTTAATATACATTAAAATACATAATAATAATATAGTAAAATTATTTAAAAATTAAAATTAATTATTTATTTAAATTAGCAATTAAATAAGAACACAGTAATTTTTAAAGCTAATTAAAATGGCAGTATGTTAAAAGTCGTCGCTACCCCCACCATTTAGGTGCAGCATTTGCTCCAGCACTACTTCCCCGGTAACTCCCCCCCCTCCCCGCCCCGCAACCCGGTAGTCGGTAAACGTTTAGCGGTACCGAAAATATAAAATAAAATAACATAACAATATATTTTCAAAACAAGTTAACAACGGTAAAAACAAGCGCACACACATATGTACCTACGTCGACTAGTTAGTAGCGCCATCCATCCAACTGGATACCCTGGGTACCCGCCACTTACCTCGACACACCGTTTCCACACAAAATTTTGTTACAAAATAAACGTTTTTGTTTACATATTACATAAATATGTTTACATATAATAAATCTAATTATGAACAATAATTAAAACATAAATTGCAACTCAAAAATCGTTAAAATTAAATTTTCGTTACAACGAAAATTTTCGTTCGTATATAATAAACAAAGTAGGTACTTTATAAAATAGAGATGTGGTACATGGCGTAGTAGCTGGCTGCCACTGAACTAGCAAATAGTCGCGAAATATACTGGTGGTACTTACTGGTGAATGGATAAGATGGTACACTCTAAAAAAAATTTGCCAAAAAAAGCCGTTGTCCAACTAAGAAATTAAAGTCTAAAAACAATTTATTTAGGGTTAAAAATTTGAAAGTGGAGTAAATGTGAAGAATTTGAGCTGGGCTTTACTCTGACGTACCACACTTCTCTTGTAATCCATGCTAAATAATTTTTCTGATGGCATTCACTTTTACCCCAAAATAAGATAAGATTTGCAAAACCGCACCGGGGAAATGTGAATGGCTTATAAAATTTTTGTTTTTCATACGAATTTGCTCAAAATTTGTGTGGTGCATCCTGAATAATGTAGAATTAAAAATAAATCAACAATAATGTGCTATATAAAATAAAAAATACTTAAAACAACGCTTTTATCTCAACTCATGAAAATCCGTTCACAATTACCGCGGTCAACCGTATATTTCATTTTTAATTTTTGTACTAAAAAATAAAATACACTGCCAGTGGGGTGTGGCATACAGCTTCCTCGTTCTCGTAAAAGACTTTAAAACGGTATTTTACGAAATTATTTATACCGTGAAATTATATTTTTGGTTTAACGTTCATAAAAAATTGTTGTAACTCAAAATACTTAAAGGCAAAATTATAAAACAATAGCAAAAATATTTTAAAAACTCACCCTCAAAATACTTTAAAAATTTGAGCGAAGTTGATTTAATGGGATTTCATGGTAGCGCCGTGGATAGTATTACTCTGAAAGCAATGAAATTTGTAGGGGACCATCTAGGAAGTAGACCGCGTAATTTCTGACAATTTCATAAAAAAGAATTGAATAGTTCAGAAGTTATGCCACTTGGTGCAAACTGGCGACACACAGATAAACAGACAGACGGAGGAACAGACAAAGACCAAACCAAAATTATTCAGGAAGCTCTAAAATGTAAAATGTACGTAAAAAATTTTATTTTGGTAGGAAAACATTTTTTATTTTTCAAAAGTGGTCACATTGCTTCCGCTAGTTTAGTAGTCTCGGAAGCAAAATTAAAAGAATAATAGAAAAGAATGGAATTAAAAATACAAGGAGTCAGAGAAATAAGTGACCATCTTTTGAGGGGTGACTCATAGCACTCTGTAGACACTAAAACCGCAGAAATTTATATATATATATATATATATATATATATATATATATATATATATATATATATATACAGGGTGTAAGGGAACTCTTACCCTTTTGAGGGGTGACGCGACTGTTAATTCCGAAAAAATTCCTGCGGTTTTAGTGTCTACAGGATGCTATGAGTCATCCCTCAAAAGATGTCACTTATTTCTTTGACACCCTGTATATAAACAAATTTCAGTTATTTTAAAGTTTCAGAATTTTTACTTAAAATCCGTTAAATATGTTAATATACTATTAAATTAGTATACCTACTAATTAAAATTTCATCCAAAATAATAATAACCACAGGAAAAATATTAATTATTACTATTGTATTTGTATTATAGAAAAATAGTGTAATTTGTAATTAACCTTAAATATGAACCAAGGCTTCTATCTTGTCAAACACGAATATGGTAGCTAAATACGGATTCATTATGATAAATTTTCTGGATCTTCCAGCTGAATTACATTAATTTTGAGATAAAATTTTCATTTTTACTTTCAAATTATTAAAGTTCAGTTTAAAAACTTGGATAACTCAAAAATAAAAATAAAAAAATAGCATAAACTTAGAAGTAGCTCTAAACATTAAAATCCTCGTCTTGTTAAATACCAATGTGTGTACAATATCCGGGTAAGAGCCTGCGACTGTTTAATGTGGTATAGATTTATTCTTTATGGTATGTTTAAAATTCTAAATAACTTTCTGGAAACCGAAATCCGGTGGCACTTGAATCAATATCTTCTACAAGCTGAACACGATGACTTCATAAACGTGTGATCTTTACTTTGTAATACCGTGAATAAATAGACGCTACACCACATTAAACAATCCCAGATACGAACCGGTACATCGTCCGGGAAACAGTAGAACAATTTTTTTAGAGTGTACCCAAAAACGTTCTTGATTGCTCGAAGTAAACTGCAATGATGATGTTAGCATATCTCTACCTATCTGACTGTGTCTAAAACAACTAAGGTAACTTAATGATAAAGATTGTTGGAAGCGACCGAGGAACGGGAGGACTGTTGCGGGCAAGTACTGCTAGTAGCCACCGTCGAAAAAACGAGGATGAGGTGGTACGAACGCGACGCTTATGTACCATATAGATGAATTCTTCTTATTCGACGTCGAGGTGGAAGTCAGTCGTTGTCTATATCTATAATGGGGCACAGCAATAAATGGGGCACGAAGTGGAGCTTTCGAGGTGGTATGGAGCTAGGTATATGGCGATGTATGTATGTTTAGTGTATTATTCGTTTTTGTGATTATTTTATGCTGAGTTACACTTAAGTAATCAAGCCTGAAGGTAGAAATACGTGATGGTACAGTGCAACTGTATAAAAGTGTGCCAAATATTGTTCGAAACTGGAAAAGAACGGAAGCGAGGTTGGAAATTGAGAATCGATCAGGAAATTCGATTCTCGATCATGGAAATTTCGTAAACGGTTTCGGTTAAATTCGATGAATTCTTCCCAAATTCAAATTAGTTTAGGAGCTATACCCGAAAAAACTAATAATGTCAAATTTCTCTTTCTGGCAATAACTTCCTATTAATACAAACTAGGTTATTTTTGTCCGTGCACAATCTGACAGTACTTTTCTACGTATATACAATTTAAATGCCGTCTTAAAATTTTTCTATGACCACAAATTTTCGAGTTATAACCCCGATTTTGTGTTTTTCTTATGGAACGTGAGGTAAATTGTGGCACAGTTAAACGGCTTTTTTACTCGCCTTCTTCTCGATACACCATATAAGTCATCTTCGGAGAAGACCTCAAAAAAATTAAGAAAATTCTATTCTGAAAATTTTCGGTCGAGAATTGAGCAAATTACACAATAAGTACTTAATTAGGTACGTATAAACTCTAATTACTATATTATGATAATTTACTATGAAAAAATTCGGAAACAAATCGAGATCACATGACTTTGGCTCAAATTTCAAAATTGGAAGAAATTTTTTTAAAGAAAAAAGGCCCTGAAGCAAAATTCCCTTTCAGTAAAGTATTGTATGACATGAAATTTCATATTTAATTAATTATTTGTTGCGTAATTTATTTTGTCGACCGAAAAATTTTCGAGGTCATCTTCGAAAATAGGTATGACATACTTAATTATGATATACTAATAGAAAGGGGAGAAAGCAAGCGATTTCATTGAATTTCATAAAAAAAGAATAAAAATTTGGAGCCGTAACTTGAAAACCGAGCAAATATTTAAATTCTCCGGATAAAAATGCTATCAGAATAGCAGATAAAAATTCCATAGTTCCTCCTGGTATTCGACGTGCCTAGAAAGAAACTTCTACTTCTGAAACTGTATCGCTCACCTTTTTTTAGGGGCACCCTATATCGATAAAACACTTTACATTTTTACACTGGAGTTAGTGCAATAATTTTACATTTGAATATCTCCATCATGGATTACAATGTTGGGGTGGTTGTTGTCGTCATTGAGAGGTTGCACTGTTTGTTGTTTGTTATATTTGCGATATTAACGAATAATTATTTTATAATTATTAATAACCAAAACTCAAAGTACAAACTAAGTAAGTAAGACAAATAATAACATTTACTTACTTTATGAATATGCTAATTATCTTTTCTTGAATAATAATTATTTCTACTAAACTGACTGAATGCTACTAACCACCGCTGCTAACAGAGTATCAACTCCACACAGTGAGTAAGTAGTCGTCAGTCAGTATATTTCTGTGGTATGAGTTGCTGCCGAGCAATAGCAACCACAAAATAAAATACAAAAGTATTATAATATACCACACAGAGATACCACATATAAAACATATAGACATTAACAATAAATACAAGTGTGGTTATAGGAATTGAATCAAATTTGTAAATTTTTAATATAAAAGAAATTGCCGATTGACCCCGACGTGATTTGAACACGCAACCTTCTGATCTGGAGTCAGACGCGCTACCGTTGCGCCACGGAGTCATTGTTACTTCAGCACTCTTTAATCACTATAATATACCTACTAAGATTGTGATATTCAGGTGCGTTTGACCTTTATCAAATTTCAATCTTTATTTTATCTACTTGTTGTACCCGCGACATCGTTCGCGCGACACAATGTTATAAATTCAATGAGAGGTACAGCATGCACGTGCTCAAAATGGTTTTTCTATTTTCCCGTGGGAATGAAAAACTTTGCTGGCGTAAAAAGTGTTGACAAAATTCGTTCAATAGTTTTTGCCTAATGTGTGCACATGCTCAAAATATTTTTTTTTATTTTCCCGTAGGAATGAGACATTTTCCCGGAATAAAGAGTATCTTGGATGTTGACCCAGCCAATAGCTTATCACCATACCAAATTTCATCAAAATACGTCTAATAGTTTTTGCGTAATGTGTGCACATGCTCAGAAGGGTTTTTCTATTTTCCCGTCGGAATGAGACACTACCCCGGAATAAAAGTATCTTAGATATTAATTAAAATTGACATAGTGTTTGAAAAATTACCAAACTGGATCGGCTGGGACTCGAACCCGCATCTCTTGGTTACCAGCCAAGCGCCTTACCAACTAGGCCACCGATCACTTGTTCGAGTGCCACTCCAATTCAGTAATCAATCAAACACAACCTCTCTCTAATGCGAGACGCAGTTTTATACGTTTAATTTCAAATGTTATCGAGTGTCTGTGAAACATTATTAGTGTATGGCGGATTTTTATCCGTATTTAAACATACACCAATATTCATATGTTCACTAAATGTCCAGCTTTGGCTGATACTTGAACACTCGATGTACTTTAGCAAATGACCAATTCATTATGTTAATTAAAATTGACATAGTGTTTGAAAAATTACCAAACTGGATCGGCTGGGACTCGAACCCGGATCTCTTGGTTACCAGCCAAGCGCCTTACCAACTAGGCCACCGATCACTTGTTCGAGTGCCACTCCAATTCAGTAATCAATCAAACACAACCTCTCTCTAATGCGAGACGCAGTTTTATACTTTTAATTTCAAATGTTATCGAGTGCCTGTGAAACATTATTAGTGTATGGCGGATTTTTATCCGTATTTAAACATACACCAATATTCATATGTTCACTAAATGTCCAGCTTTGGCTGATACTTGAACACTCGATGTACTTTGGCAAATGGCCAATTCATTATGTTAATTAAAATTGACATAGTGTTTGAAAAATTACCAAACTGGATCGGCTGGGACTCGAACCCGGATCTCTTGATTACCAGCCAAGCGCCTTACCAACTAGGCCACCGATCACTTGTTCGAGTGCCACTCCAATTCAGCAGGTACTTCCAATTCTTAGATATTGATGCAGGTAATAAGTTATCATCACACCAAATTTCATTAAAATCCGTCCAATAGTTTTTGCGTAATGCGTGAACAAACACAGACAAACAGACAAAAATTGTAAAAATCGCCGTTTTGATATCTGTACATCGATATCTATTTACAGTATCAGTACAATTTTCAAAAAATATTCCATGTACAGAGATGGTCTTGTTACAGTTTTATTATATGTACCTACAGATAATCACTTATGAATAAGTGAAATATTTTGAATTAAAATAGATTGTCGGTTAACCAAACGCTAGTTAAGCCAGTGCGAACGTCAAAGCGTAAAAACTTTTAGAAATGAATTTAACGGAGCCGAAAACTGTCACTTAAAAATAAAACCGGTTAATTTTAAATTTTTGTAATTAAATAATATCCACGTTTCTCCTTAGTCTCTATTTCTTAAGATAGCCGAAGAATTTGGCTAAAATATAACCGTTTTAGTATAGTTAATTAACTTTCTTTGATGCAGATTTAAGACAAATTTAACATAAGACCACTGTGGCCACTTAAAAAACTGAAATAGCCTTATCTATTTTTAAAACTAACAAATTTACAAATTTTAATCAAAAAACAATCATCTCAACTCTCACTTTAGGATTAAAAAACTTTTAAATTTCTACTTTTAGCAAGTGTTTACTTTCTTATCACACCAACTGTACATTGTATTTATATTATTTAAAATATATAAGTTATAGAAGAAATAAGTAGTACATATTATAACAGAAAGATAACATCTTATACTTTGCTAATATGAATAATATTATTATTTTATATTAGAATATAAACAAAATATGTAGGTATAGTAGGCGGGAATTAAAAACCACCCCCCAACAAGTAATGATGCAGTGGGCGGGGGTGGGGACGGTGAGGGGGTGGCTTTTTTTCCATCAACATCGCATAGCATCGTCAAGAAGTACAAAATTTTAATTGTTTATACAATCACGGTAATTATACCGATTTAATTATTTTGGCAGAGGTAAATAAAAATCGGTACCTAATAACGAAAATTTGCATTTACACGCAACTAATTTACACAAAATTTCCGTGGATTTGGAGGGGAGATAGTTGTGAGGGGAATATTTCGGCAACGATGAATTACCATAGAATTTGAAAAGTTACCCGAAAATATTTAGCAACACATAAAACAGACAAAAAATGATTGAATTTTTCCTTGGGCTCCAAATTAAAAATGGCAATTAAAATTGGGCAACTTCTACGGAAGACTAGAAGCTTCCACGGTACGGTCCGCCAACCTAATGTGGCCTTCGAATTCGAAAAATCCAACCCGTAATGCCAGACGGTCAATTTTTTTAGAAAAATCAATAATTTTGACTATGATATAAAAATATGAAATTTATATCAAAAATTATGCCATATGGCTGGTTATTTTACATAAATTTTATATATCAGTGGTATTTAAACTTTTTTACTTTTTCGAGTTACTTTTCTATTATAATTTATCCAGCAATCTGCTTTTACATAATTCAGGTAGGTACTTAAATCTAAAAATAATCAAATTCGGAAATTAACAAATGTGACTTCCGCATGTGATTTTGCTGTTCTCTAAATATCAGTGATTCTCAAAATAGCGGCTGCAGAAACAATTGATTACAGGTCACATATCCATTTTCTAAATATTTGGGAAATAGCCTTTGAAACTTTTAATTGCAAAAGGGTCGCTGACCAACACGATTGAAAACTACTGGTCTAAACAATTTTGATTTTATGAAAAATATAAAAAAGTACCATTGAAAACCTCTGAGTAACTTCAAATTTCATGCTTTTAACATCAAAATCAAAATTACGGTTTATGGAACTTTTAAAAAATTTGGTGCACGTCGTGACGTTATAAAGTTCAATTCTTTTTTCTGTTTCAAATTATTAGCTAGAAAAATAAATAATTTCAATAGGGAATTTTTTCCTGTGAAAATTATCAAATATATTTCTGAGTGTGATTTTTATAATACTTTTAATTCGTAAATTAGGATAGAAGGTCGACCAAAAATTTGCTCTAAAATCAACACATCGATTGAGCAAATTGTATACAACAACCCACCATTTTCCAAATATATTTTTTAGTAGGGTGAATGCGGGAAAGATGCCGCACATTTTGAAAACACTTGATAATTCCTAAAGTATGCATTTAATTGATTTGAAATTTAGTACATAATAAATGTACACATTGTTCTTTAAAATTATTTATAAATAATTTTAAATTTTGAGTCATAAAGGATTCATAATTAACATTTTTGTAAAGCCTGCAAAGCGACGTCTCTCCCCCACCTATGGGAGGTTTACCGCATCAAAGAAGGAGAGTCGCCGCATAGTTCGTATTAAAAATTTTGCATTTTACACACATCTCCATACATGATGCATGTCATAATATGTAACCATTTTTGGCACTTTATACATCTCAACCAGTCAACTTTTTATTGTTTCTGAGTACTTTTCAAAACATTCAATACACAGGCAATCGTCATTATTTTCGTTATCTTCTCTAATATGAGAGCTCTTCCTGATCCATTAATGGCTCATTTGTATTTACGTGGCATAATTTACAGTCCAAAAAAGAAATTGCAAAATTAAGTTATAAGTCTATGTTTTTAATATGATGCGGCAATCTATACCACCTTTAAATGCGGCATCTCTCCTTTTTGTTGGGATAGATGCCGCATGTTGCTATAGCAAGCATAGTGCGGAATTCTAACCTAAAATTTTATACAGTACTTTTAAAATATACTTAAATTAATAACAAAACTCATTTTTATTAAAAAAATGAAATATACATTCTTAAATTCTAATGAATTAAATGCTTGATAAAATATTATGTTGAAAAACTTACTTTTCAATTATGAAAAATTGGATAATTACTAAACTGATGGACTAATCATAAATGTTACCATATACTTTTTAAATTAGTAACTTATTTTAAACATAGAATCCATTAATAGCGCTATCTATCAATCAACGGACGAAGTGTGGCTACTGCGGCATTTCTCCCGCACTTACCCTACTATAATTGAATATATCCAAATATGTTTTTTGAGTCTCCTTTAGAAACGAATTATGGTCGCTTTTAACATTACAAAATAAATTTCTACCTACCCATACATAAAAAAAAAAGTGTACTAATTGTTTATCGCATACAAACGAAATAAAACAACAACAAAACGTAAAAAAGCAGAACCGTACGCGCGGCACAAGTAAAATTTCGATTCGCCAAAGAGGAGAGAAATTGAATGAAATTGTTTATTTATTTATTTATGTTTCCACTAACTAATAATTTATTCACTGTTATATATATATATATATATATATATATATATATATATATATATATATATATATGTATATAAATTTTTTTTTTAGGAAAGTATAATTTATAAAAGACAATTAAAACGGTTTTCTATTTAACCAGTGTTGCACAAAAATTACCATAATTTACTTTTTTTGTAATTATTCTCTCTTGTATTGCGTTAATATGTGAAAATAAATTATTTAAAAAAAATACAAAAATATAATGTAGACGTGGAATTAAGTTAGCGGGGTTTACATAAAATTCTTGATGTATGGATGGACAATCGAACTCTTGTGTATTTATACTTTTACCGTGAAAAAGAAGTTACGACAAATTTTTACCGGAAAAAAAATGGTACAAAATATCTCATTGGTCGTTTCATTGTAGACAGGGCCAGCTTAGCCAATAGGCCACCCATGGCCTAGGGGCGGTAAATTTTTTAAATAGGGCGGAAAAATGAGTATTTAAGGTATTTTTTTTATTTTTTTAAGAGAAAGTTTGTAAAAAAGGTAGGAAAAGGGTCGTCCGTTGATTGATAGATAGCATTATTAATAGATTATATGTTTAAAATAAGTTACTTATTTAAGTTGTATATGTTAACATTTATGATTACTCCATCAGTTTAGTAATTATCCAACTTTTTATTATTGAAAAGTAAGTTTCTTAACATAATATTTTATCAAGCATTTATCATCATTAGAATTTAAGAATGTATATTTCATTGTTTTAATGAAAATGAGTTTTGTTATTAATTTGGGTATATTTTAAAAGTACTGTATAAAAAGGTTAGAATTCTGCACCATGCATGCTATAGCAACATGCGGCATCTATCCCAACAAAAAGGAGAGATGCCACATGATATTACATGTTGAAAACATAGACTTATATACCTTAATTATGCAATTTTTTTTGGACTGTAAATTATGCCACGTAAATATATAGGATCCATTAATGGATCAGGAAGAGCCCTCATATTAGTGAATATAACGAAAATAATGATGATTGCATGTGTATTGAATGTTTTAAAAAGTACTTAGAAACAAAAAAAGAGTTAACTGGTTAAGATGTATAAAGTGCCAAAAATGGTTACATATGGCATGCATCATGTATGGAGATGTGTGTAAATGCAAAATTTTTAGTATAAATTTTTAGTGTGGAAGAGACGCCGCGTTGCAGGCTCTACAAAAATGTTAATTATCAATCTTTTATGACTCAAAATTTAAAATTATTTATAAATAATTTTAAAGAACAATGTTTACATTTATTGTGTACCAAATTTCAAATCAATTAAATGCATACTTTAAGAATTATCAAGTGTTTTCAGAATGTACGGCATCTCTCCCGCATTCACCCTATGAGTTTCCCTTTAAATGTGATGAGCTGATTTGCTAGATCTCCTAAGCCTTATTAATTTCACTTAAAAGCATTACAAAAAATATTTTGAGATTATTTCACTGATGTGTTATATCGTAATGTCTGATATGTCTCTTATTACCTCAACAGTATTTGCGTAATATTAATCGTTTATTTCCTGAACAACAATTTATTCAGAATATTGAATAAAAAGTAAATACAACGAAAAAAAAAACGATTTTAATACATTTTATTTTTTATTTTTTTTATAACTTTATACATTTCATGTGTGCTAAAAAAAATATAATTTAATATTATTTCAACTCGAGGTCACACAAATGAAATGGTTGTGATAATGGCCAGAAAACGACGAACAACTTGTGAATGTGTGTGAATAATGATTAATAATTAATTAGTATTATACATTTTTAGATAATTTTAAAAAAAGAAAAAAAACCTATTAATTTGTATTTTAGTACCAAATATCTTTTATGAATATTTAGCATCGACAGGTTTTTGAAAATAAAACAAGTTAATTTTTTGGTAATTAATGTAAAATATTTGTCTGACTTCATTTATTGATGTGGAACACTGAAAAATTGTTCTTGAACCCAATTTTCGTACGTAAAACCATTTTAGTATTCCATATCAAATTTGGAAAAACGGAGCACTTATGAAATTCGATGTATGTAAACATTTAAAATTTACCAGAGAAGTCGAGCGTGGTGGCCCAGTTATAGAAAGCCAAATTTTGATTCTTCGGGACTATAATTTCAGGTAGGAAATTGGGAAATAGAAATTGAAATTTTTCTGGGGGTATCGTCCAGGGTACCCAATAGTGATGATGAGCAAAAAATGCAAGACCAAGACCAAAACTATGTATACCAAGAGCAAGACCAAGGCCAAGACTATAAGTATGACTGCAAGACCAAGACAAAAGCAAAAGTCTTTGGTTTGAAAGTATAATTAATACCGTAAAGAGAGGAAATTCTGATTTTAGAAGGAAAAAATTCAGTAATAAAAAATGCAAGAAAGTACAAGATTTTTAGCAATACCAAGACCAAGACCAAGGCCAAGACTCAAACAGCTCTAGCAAGACCAAGACCAAGATTCTTAATGCAAGAACAAGACCAAGACCAAGACTGCTAAGTCTTGGTCTTGGTCTTGCATTTATTCAGCACTAGTACCCAAGGAAAGCCTATAGAAACATGACTTCAACAGTATATTATACGATAAGACTTTGTATGTATTTTCTTTAAATATTTTTCGTCAAGAATCCTTGAAATTGCTGTTCCCAACCCCAATCATCAAAAGAATTATCCAGAAAAATTTGGAAATCATCACAATTACCAGATTTGAAAAATTCGAACGCAATTAATTGTTTTAAAGAGTTTGATTTTAGAAAAAAAAATTCCAAGGAAAATATGTTTTTCAAAATTTTTAATTTAGCTCAGTGTTACGTCAAATCCATCTTAGAAACAACTTATTGTACCGAACACTACCTATGCAAGTGTATCTCACACTTGACTAGAGTTTTATTTAGCGAAAATAAAATTTGACCCCGACGTGATTTGAACACGCAACCTTCTGATCTGGAGTCAGACGCGCTACCGTTGCGCCACGGAGTCGTTGGTTATTTATTGCAATTACTAAAGTAATAACATATTGGAAAATTAATTTTTGATATCGACCTTGGTTAAAATTTAATTTTAAATAAATATACAATCAACCTTAATTAAAAATAAATCAGTAAGTTAATTGGTTTTCAGTAGAGGCATTTAATCAGAACATTCGTTCACCAAAACCTATTTAGATAAATAGGGTACTTGACTAAGTTTGTGGAACTATTTTAAATTGCCATATTAATGCATTATGCCCGTAAATATTTTACCTTGTTAAGGTAATCATGCCGAAAAGTGTTAGGAAAAATTAATTTTTGTTTTCAAAATTTGTGCCAGAACCCACATTAGTTCTCAGTTACGTCACAATCTCTAAATAGTATTTTGTATCTAGAAAAAAATATTTTTATTTTTCTTATAAAACGGGAAATGAATTACTGATTCTTTTGGAATAATTAAATTTGAGTTGATTTCCATAATGATGTTCGATTCAAGTAGAATAACTGATCGAAGTATAAGGACAAATGACGTCATGGGTCGTTTCTGGTCAGGTGATTAATAGCTAAAAAAATACCCCAGTAAAACAGAAAATTTTGCTTCCGAGACTACTAAAGTGGCGGAAGGACTGCGATCAATTTTGAAAAATAAAAAATTTTTTCCCTACAAAGTAAAATATTTTACGTTTTAGAGCTTTTTGAACAATTTTCGTTTGGTGTCTGTCTGTCCGTTCGTCCGCCTGTCTGTCCCTCTGTGTGTCGCCAGTTTGCACCAAGTGGCATAACTTCTGAACTAGTCAATTGTTTTTAACGAAATTTTCAGAAATTATGCAATTTGGTTCCTAGATGGTCCTCTCCTTGGATGGACAACGGTAGCTACGCCGCTACCATGTCATTCCATTAATATACTAAATTACACCAAGTGTTATAACTTCTGAACTATTCAATTCTTTTTTATGAAATTGTCAGAAATTATGCGGTCTGGTTCCTAGATGGTCCCCTACAAATTTCATTATATTCGAAGTAATAGTATCCACGGTGCTACCATGAAATCCCATTAAATGTCAATTTCTTATTTACTGCTAGTCCCACTTTGCTCAATTTTTTATGAATCGTTTTGTTTATTTATTTTTATTAATTTTGTATACCTATATTAAGTTATACAAAGATATATTAGGCATTAAATTACCAAGATGCTTTTACGAGTAGGTACGATGAAGCTGTGTGCCACACCCCATTGGAAGTGTATTTTATTTCTTTCAAATTCTTTTCAATTAATCGACTCCACTAAAATCGGAAATGATTTCATTTTTACCAATAGATAATACAAATGTAGCTACTAAGGAAACCCAAATCTACTTTTAGCAAAAAATCAACCCATGCCGACTGACTAATTTCGAAAAATCGTAAATATTGCTGACTCATTGGATCTAAAAATCATTTTCCCACATACTTAGGTATATATCTGGTCGATTACAACTGTTCTCAAAATTTTTGTCCAGATTTACCGGATACAAAATATCCTGTCGTGTCTACGAAAAATGTTTTTTTGATAGAAATTATACAATGATTCACTGACTGAACAAATAGTGATTTAAACACAAATTTTTTTCCACCGTCTAAATGACAGGATGAGAATATAAATACTGTAAAAAAAAATGAATTCATTGAATTATTATTAAGAGAAAACATTATTATCATTACTGAAGATGGGACATCGACTCACCATCGTTTACGAACGGATAAGTAACTTCTTCAGTCTGGTACGGATAGTGTGAAACGAAATACGCGAGCACTCTCATCCGCGCAGTAATCGGAACAAAAAATATATGTAGCGATACAAACGCGATTGTTTTATAATTTAAGATCCTGTGTATGATTCATTAGCTTCAGGCGATTTTTTGGGAAAAAATTCTATTTATAAACTACACTCGGATATCTTTAAAGCGATACCAATAAGAAAATTTTATTTAAAATATTCGTTACAATTCAAATTGTGTTCATAAAAAAAAAAAAAAAATTGTGATTGACCCCGACCTGATTTGAACACGCGACGCTTTGATTTGAAGTCAAAAGCATACTGTTGTTGTGCCATGGAGTCTTGGTAGTCCCCGTCAAGATACAATTCACGATATCCGTTTTCGGTTTTTCCCGTACCTTTGCGACACTTTTCTCGATTTAAATCTTCCTTCCACAAGAATTTTCACTTTTTTAAGTGCTTTTCCTCCATCAATTTTCATAAACTCACCCAAAATAACAGGTTTGTCAGAGGCAGACTTCTCTCTTAATATTGCAAGAAAACAAGCCAAGATAATCAACGATTCTTATGTTTTAAGGATTTGATAGCCATAGTGATCTTGAATCTCCTCCCCTCCCTAAACTGAGATAAATTCGTAATGTTTTAGTTAGTATCTTAAATCATTTAGTTATTAAAAATCAATCAGATATTAATTAATTTTTTTTTTAGAGAAGGGAATTTGTCCTTAAGAACGCTTTCATTGAGACTTAACTCATTAATGTAACAACTTCTGTACTGACTTGCAACCGAATATTACGAACGAGTACGAACGACCATGAACGAACACTCACGAACACACTTCGAGAGTATTCTTCATCGATAATTCACCAACAAAATCATGTATATAAACGAACAACCTTCTTATTCACTTGTTCATTCGTGTAAATTCTAAATGTTTAAATACTACTTAACATTCCCGATGAGGAACTTCGATTGTACCCATACAAATCTACCCATACACATGTACATCTAATAATATATATACTCATTTATTTTATTTTTAAATTAATGTTTAAAATCGAAAAATTAAACGTTACAAAAAAAAAGATCAGTACTCACATATTAGTCCAACTAAGTACTATGGACTGTGGGCATGGGAGAATCTATTTGTTTTCTTCGTTTGAATACTTCCTCAATTTCTTAAATGAATCATTTTTTCAATCTGCTTCAAAGAGTTCACATAGATATATAAGTTATGATTATTATCTTCTCTGTATTCAAAGTAATATTTATTTAAAATGACAAATAATGATTTTGTCTTATTTTACTTAGCTACTAGTTGAACAATTGTTACTTACTACTGATGTGACAATTTCAGTTTTTTTTTCTTTTCGACTTAAAAGACAATAATGTTTTGAAATATGTAATAATAAAAATAATAACAATCATAATTAATAATTTTCTTTACTTACCGACAATAATAGAAGAGACAATATAAAAGAAATAGATTTCTTTCCTGTTTAAACTTTATTTATTTAAGGTAAATCGTTTTATAATTTTAGTTCTATAAAATGCATGAAAAAACACTCATGAGAAGCAGTACTTGTTAATAGTCAATGATATTACAATATGAGTTTAAAATATTGTTTAAGGTAGTTGGTCGATAAAACGATTTTTGCAAAGGATTCTAACGAAACTTCTCTAGATATTTATTTAATTCAATACCAATAATACGAGTCCTTACTGAAAAAAAATTGACTACTCTAATTTTGAGAAAAACGATTTCAAAGTTTTGTAATTTTAACACGGGCTTTTATGGGAAAACTCTCTTTTTATTAAAAGCTTTTATTTAACTTGCTATGTTAGTATGTTGGTTTAGATCAAATCTTGGAATCAAAATTTAGACAGGTTCTAATTAAGCTAGAGGTTTCAAATTTTGCCAACGTTTCTAACCTTGATGACAATGCAATATTGTATAATTAGTTTTTCCCTAAATTGCCCCAAACCAAAATTGTTGATTTTTAGTCCTATGCAACTTTTTGAATTGTCAAATATTGTCCATTGATTTTACATTGCAATTTTTTGTTTCCATAGTTATGTATGACTAGGGTAAATTAACCGATTAAAATATAGGCAAAAAAATTACTTCTTTATTTTTTTTTTTAAATTGTAATCAGACTAAAGAGTAGAAAATAAAATAAAGTAAAAAAGTTTTCTAAGAAAAAGCTTTTATTTAAAAATGGGCTAAAAAATGAAATAACTACTGAGTGAAGTTTGAAGCAATATGCAACATAATTTATAAAAGCTTGAGGCGTTTAATCAAGTTTGGTAAGTACTGAAAAGTAAAATAGCTACACTTAGATCCAAAACAGAAATAATTAATGATAACGCCTCAAGCTTTTATAAATTATGTTGCATATTACTTCAAACTTCACTCAGTAGTTGTTTCATTTTTTTAGCCCATTTTTAAATAAAAGCTTTTTCTTAGAAAACATTTCTTTTACTTTATTTTTTTTTTTTTTGAATAAAATAAAAACGTGTCAAAAGAATTTGATAAAAATTTAATATGTTATCAAATACAAAGTTACAAACCATATCATTACGCCGTTTTTGAACTATAATTTGAAAAAATCATTTTACAGCGTTTTTACAGCGCTTTTTCAACAGTGCTTTTATATTGCTACAACATAAGCGCGCGGAAATTAAAAAAAAACAAGTGGTATACAAATATAATAATAACTGCAGAAAATTAATACATACTTAATTTTTGATAAAAGAAAATTTTTTTGGCTGAGATATACTTTTGGATCTGACAATCTCAGAGCAGCTACGTTAATTCTGCGTGGTTTATATCGAAACGGTAAGTAATTAATAGTATAAGAAAACATAGTTTAGTTCTTAATCGACAAAACTCCAGTAAAAACGTAAAGAAATATTTATTTTGTGTAGTACTAACAAGACAAAGTAAAAGACAGGTTAAACTGGATTCTGACGTTGTAAAAAGATACTATACAAAAATATAATTCTATCATTACTTTATTCACAACTCACAAATACAGTTATACTATACGTGTACACGTATTAGATATTCTGTTGGTATCAGAGCCGTTGGGTAGAAGTAGTCTGAGGAAAAAAGAATAACAATTAAGACCACTCTAATCCTGACACGTGAGTAATATATTTATGCACAACTTTGTATACTTACATATCTCAGTGGCGCTACTTGAAGAAATTTGTTACATTGTAGTAAATTCGGAATGAATTTTGTATTTTCGATGTTAGAAGCATCAAAATTTTTTCGAGAATTGCTACTTCAGTTATGGAAGTAAATTTTTTGGCAAATATACAACTCAGAGAAATAGCAGAATAAATAATTTCGGTTTTGTGGAGTCTTTAGTACGTAGTGACGTCATGACGTTAAAAATTTCAATTGTTTTTAAGTTAATCATTATATTAAAAGACCACAGATTGAAGTAAATTTTTACAATCAAAATAACAAAATTCCTTCTTAAAATATTATTTTTAGGTAAAATTCGCACTTTTCTTTCCATAAATTATTGCTAATTTTTTCAGAAATGTAGTAAAAAACAATATTTAATGTTTCTAAAAAACAATACAATACAGTTTATGACGTCATCCAGTCGAGAATTTCGTTCTTATTCCAAAGATTGTTCCGGTTTTGTTGAACTTGGGTAATTTGGGTGCCAAATTGTCACTTTTTTCTGTCGAAATTGCAAAATTACTACAGGAAATATATTTTTTATTGTTCATGCAAGGAAAGTATTAGCTTGGCGCACACATTTCAGTACGGAAAATAGCTGTTTGCCCACGGCACTCTTCCCACATTGCTTAAGCATATTTCAGCTGCCGTTTTCAGTGCGGAAAGTTTACTTCCCACCCGCAAATTGACAATAAAACACGCAAAGCCGTCTCTTGATTTTTCATTTAATAAATATTTCATAATTATTTCTATAGAAACCACCAACAAAATCATTTGAACAATATTTAATTCAGAGAAAAAAGACAAACACTCAAAAATTTTATTTTAAATATTAATAAGAAATAGTATGTGAAATCATATCGGATTACGTCACTAAATGATATTTTGTATTAATATTCAACATTGCATCGTATCATGGTTTAATATTTGAACGAAGAAACTAAAACCAAATTTTAAAACTCTTGTAAATTTAAAATGTAATGAAATAAAGCTATAAAAATTAGGTACATTATTTTTTATCAGTTGCTTAAAAGATATATAGCAGGAGCAAACTGAAGTAGCGCTTGAGCTACCGCGAACACGTAATAAATACGCAAACTTGATATGTGACAATTAATTAAAAAATTTTTGAAATAAATCAAATGGGCAGATGTCCGCAAATAAAACCCTTCTTGTATACACAAGCATCACAGCCATTTCAATTCTTTGCATATTTTGTTCAACTAAAATAATTAGTACCAATAAATTTTTATTTCATTTTTGTGCTCCATACACAATATTAAATATATTTATTGTACAATGTATTGTACAATGTCCCTAAGTTTAAAAAAAAAAATATAATTATTCATTAATAAACATTAATAAAATAATATAATGACAGAGATGGATCGATACGTGTATCGCAGAGGTGTGAGTGAGATGACGGCGAAAAAAAAATTGAGACAGGAAGTGAAGAAGGCCAAAGACTAATTATTGTAACACATATCGGGTTTCAGATCTCTCTATTGTTTTAATTTGATAATTCTGGAATTCATGGTACAATGAATTGGATGGATTAATCGTATATGAAACGTATAGGTACAGACACGGATGGAAATATTGAAACACGTACGAATCAATCATGTGATGAAATTCTATATAACAGTTACCGGGATTTTCACATTGTAATTCAAAGACTAACGGCTGAAAAATTAGAGGATAGGGAGTATTATATGGCAGTTTAAAGCTAAATATTTTGCAAACGAAGTAGTTTTTTTTCCTTTCATTATGAAAAAAAAGTTAGGAAACAAAAATTTTTATTGGCAAATTTAACTGACTTCAAATCCATAGTAACGAAATATTAAATTTTAATATGAATTGTAGGTACTTATTTTATTCGTTAAATTGTCTTACGGTATTACACTTGAATTATATATGGTATATTTTTTGAATAAATTTGTGTTTTCTGCAACTCAAATTTGTTGCCTAAACTGTCGCCCCAAAATTCTAGGCAACAAATTTTGGTTCACAATTTTATTTCCAAAAAATAAAAATCTCTCGTGTATAATAAGTGCAAAATTGTTAGAGGAGCCTCAAATTCTTTTTAAATGATGTTACTTACAAAATTTCGCACGACAGGACATTTAGAAAAACAATTTTTGTTCATTTTCCAGTATATCAAAAATATCTCAAAAAAGTGAGGGAATGGTTTTTTTCTGTCTATTAACCGCTTATATCTCGTATACCTATCCAAAATCTTAACTTCTCTGGCCCGATTCAAGGATTCAAAAAATGGAGCTTCGTAGTAAAAATCTTGGAATGCGATTTTACGTCCACTTTTCCGACTTTTCTCTATTCGTTTTTTTTTTTTTTTTTTTGGATCAAGATCATCAATCTGGAAAATTTGCTACTATAGAAAAATAATTCAAATACCACTAAAACTATAGTGATATAATACTTTCCACAAAAACAAAAAAAATATATAACGCATTTTAGTGATGAGCAAAATTAGTCTTGGTCTTGCAGTCTTGTCTTGGTCTTGCAAGAAATGCAAGACCAAGACTATGTATACCAAGAGCAAGACCAAGACAAAAGCAAGAAAAAAGCAAGACTCTTGCAAAACTATTTAAATAGTTTGAAAGTATAATTAATACCGTACAGAGAGAAAATTCTGATTTTAGAAGGAAAAAATTCGCTAATAAGAAAATCCAAGAAAGTGCAAGATTTTTTAGCAATACCAAGACCAAGACCAAGACTCAAACTGCTCTAGCAAGACCAAGACCAAGACTGCATTTTGCAAGACCAAGACCAAGACCAAGACATTGGCTCATCACCAACGCGTTTGCGCATAAAAACACTAAACAGAAAAATTTACATATTTTCAACTTTTTTCGAAACCCAGTTTACTTGGAATAATGGTTTTAGAAACCTGCCTTATGTGGCTTTTTCGTTCGTTACGACGATATGAAAAAACTGTTGGGGCAAATTTTTATTATTATTAACCGCCTTTTTCAATTAAGCGTAAACTGTATCAATACTTTCATCCATTACTGTACCCAAACATGAACTGATGATTTGAAAGCGCGCGCGGTAAAGAGGCGCGAATGTACACACACCAACTCACACACACATAGAGAAGTGATAAACACAAAATTTTTTTAACAATTATTGTATAAAGTACATACATACATATTATGTTAATTTTTACAATAACTACACCATCAGTATATATTGAATATATAGAGGATATTTTATTAATACATTAAACAGTAATTAAATTAATAAATTTTTAGTTTTTTATTAACTGTTTGGTTTTTTTTTATTATATTGCTTTTCCTGTTCATATAATTTTGTGTTTAAAGATTCAAGGCTTTTATTTGGAAACGAATGTATGTACAGAAATAAATTTTTATATGCGTATTTGCATTTTAGATAATTTAACAATATACTAACAATATATTAACGCTAAAAAAATTAACGCTTCAGCGGGCACTCATAAAAATGATTTCGTTGTAAGAGAAATTAATGTAGATATATTTTATTTTTTAGAGTGTGGATTAATATATTGTGTTTAAAATAAAATTAATTGTGAATTTTTGATCATCAGTCTCTGATCTGGAAATTTTATAAAACGGATATAATAATTAATAAGCGTAGGTAATATATACCGAAATATTACCAAATATTTTTAATTTTTTTTTTTCAGACAAATTGTTAATTTAGGTGTTTAAATTATGAAGTTTTTTTCCTCCAATGAGCACCGCATATAACGTTTTGAGCAGGGGGAAGAGGTAAAAAAATTAGTTTCGAGCCAATTCAGTATAAAATTAAAGCTTCAGGAGTCTCCACATTCTCGCCGAGGTTGGACAAGGTTCCTCGTCGAGTTCGTCGCTAAGGTTGGCTCAGCCATATGAATAGCATTAAAACACCAATCGCGAGACACAGCGAAATGACCCTCTACATTCTCATTTCGTCCAACCTCGGCGAGAATGTGGAGACTCCTTTATAACCCTAGAATCATACGTTGGTCTACGAGTCAAGTTAATCATACATCGGCGTCGTTTCGACGAATGGACTTTTTAGGGGGAGTTTTAGAGTTTATTTGCAAAAAACATTTTTTTTACATAACAATACTACAAAAGCGAACAAAATATTTAAAAAAATTGGATTTGGAAAAAAATTTCTTAATGTAAATATTTATTAATTTTTTTAATCTTTTTATCAAAGCATATTTTCATTATAAAAATTAAAAAATATATAAATACATCAATTGTAGAGTAATTAATTTATGAACTATTATGAATCAGTGGACACGTGTGACTTTACAGAATGTGAAATTTCTCAGTCATAAATATTCCTATAGATATGTAGTTATTTCCCCATTAGGCACATTTGTAAATTTTCTAAAATTTGTTAGTAATTTTTCGAATAAGATCTCAAAAAATAATAAAAATTAAAATATTTTCCACAAAAGAAATTGTTAATCTTTTATTAAGTCATTCGAAACGCATTCTTTAGTTTTCGATTCAATATATTCAAACTTCAGTATTATGTCGTCTCTATAAGTCAAACAGCTGTAATCATCTTTCACATTATCATAATCATTGAATAAATTAATTATAACATCCATATCTTTAATAAATTTTAGAAAAATTAGGAAAACTTTTATATGTGGAGTACAAAATCTTTAAAAAAAAATATAGGTTAATCATACATCGTCGTCCTTTTGACGCACACTATTTCAGTATAAAAAAAAAAAAAAAACGACAATAGCTATAAACAAAATCTATATGTCTTATATGTTATAATAACAAATAAATTAGATAACAGAAGTTTCACAACGAGTAGGTACCGACTAGTCACAGTATTGGAGCAGGTAGAGAAGTTCGTTCGTCGTTTTGACGAGTACGTATGATTCTAGGGATAAAGTTATTTATAGAAAAAAAACATTTCAAAATATTTTCCTGCCAGCTTGTTAGGTCAAATCACTCAACCAATAAATTCTACAAATATTCAATTCGTCTTGATCTAGCAAAATTAAAAAATAAACAGGGCAAAATTATAAACTATTTATAAGTTTTTGTATTTCGTAAATTAAGAATTTTGAGCTCATCACACTAAATGGATTTCGACTCAATTTCCCGTCGCCAGGATTGGATTAACCCACTCGTGAACCCTAAACATTTTCTTCTTACCAGGCCCGCTTTCTCTCTCCGCAAGACCGGATTTACCTTTGGGAGGCCCTGAGGCGTTAGGGCGCTTCACAGGTAAAGAACCCTCAGTACTACTTTTGTCAAAAAAAAAAATTTTCCCCAAAAATAGAGTTGACGAATGTAATTCGAAATTCCAAAAATTGTAACTCCAGTAATGAAAATTCCCGTACTTTAACGGCTTCCGCTTGAATTTTTTGCACTCTATTTGAAACCACAGAAGACCATAATGTATTTTCGTTTTTTTGAAGAAAACTATAGGACTATGGCTTTCTTTAAATTCATTAGTCACTTTTCAAGTGATTCGTCAAAATTTTGATGGTGGTTGCGCTATAGACAATCGTTTTACGACTGTTGAGTCGATTGAAATAGTTCAATTAACTAATCAACCATCAGAAGATTTAACATTTCGTAATATCTAATAATAATACAAAGAATTAAACACAGTCGTTCGTATATGAATGACTTTTAATATGTATTAATTCATCCGATGGCGTTATGCTATTTGATAAATATTATGTTTATTAGTAAATAAGCACAATATACAACACTTACAGTGAGTTAATAAATATAAAGTATATCAATTCTAATTTCCACCATTGCTGAATATTTGAAGATATGACATCATGCAACGCACACAAACACCACTCATTATAGTCTGTTTGTCTGTCTGTCTGTCTGTCTGTCCGTTTGTCAGTAACAATTGTCCATCAATTTTATTATTTGTTACAATACTACAGTGTAATTGGTTGTTGCAATTCAATGTTTGTTTTTTTTTTGCATGTGAAAGGTACAAGGCAACAACTTGATGCACTTGTGAGAATAAATAATCATCAACTGTAGTAAGGGAAATTGCATATTAAATTCCTTTTTATATATAAGTAATATATGTAGTACCGAACATGGCATGCATTTGTATTGAAATATTACTATGTTCTACCAAGTAAAATTTTTCCATAAAAATATATGTTATAGAGTACTAAGAGACATATTATTGAACAAAAAATGGTGGGTGTCGCTAAGGCGTAAGTGCCAAAAAAAAATTTACTTAAATTTAAAAATTTAAAAAAATTAGTATAATAAATGGATTTGCCTAAGGTGGGTATACAATATATATTAAACTCAAATAAGTCGGCTCAGTAATTTCGTCAAAAAAAAATTTTTTTCAAAAATTTTTGTCCCTTTGTGTATTCATAAACTATTAACCTCAGAGGGTTAAAATTTGGCTGGAATGCATCTGGGGCTAAGAAGTATTATTTCCTATAAAAACAATCAATTTTGCGTCAAGGGCCGTTTTCCCTATCTTACCCGGCTATGCCCTTTAATATGTTGTAAAATACAAAGTTACAAACCATATTTAATATGAAATAAAAATAATTGATCACGCCATTTTTGAAATATAATTTATGAAAATCATTTTCCAAGCTCTTACAACGCTTTTACAACGCTTTTTCAACACCTCTTTTATATTGCTACAACATAAGTGCGTGGAAATTAAAATAAACAAGTGCTACAAAAATATAATAACTGAAGAATATTAATGCATTATGTAATTTTTGATAAAAGAAAATTTGATCGCTGAGCTATACTTTTGTACGTGACTGTCTCGGACCAACTACCTTAAATGTATGGTCGAATATCAACAGGTCAAATTTTGTTTTCTGTAATTTTTTTCAGAAAATTTTTGAAACCGTTATTATACGTTTCCATCCCTGTAGGCGGGAGGTGGGGGCAAGAGGTGGGATAATGTAGGGAAAGTTTTACCGTAATAGGACAAGACGTTACGTAAATAACTTTTTTCTACAATCTTAGTGGAAAGTAGGCTTTTGCGCTCTGTGAAGAGAGCGCAAAATGGGTATTTGCCGAAGACTCTCGTTGCCGAGCAACGAATTTCTATTTTGCGCTTTAAAGCGCAAAAGTAATACTTTGTCGCTCGCTCAACGTATATTTAATTACAAATCGGGTAGGCGTTGTTTATATTTTCTATGGTAACAAATAAATAAACAGATTCTAAAATTATTATGTTTACCGTAATCAAGTGAAATATTAATTTTATTAAATTTCAAAATAACTGCAAAATATTAATTAAAAGTAATAAATAACTATAATTAATAAATTATAAGTATAAAAAATTTAAAAAAAGATATACATATATAATGGAAATAAGTAACAGTGACAGTGATTTCTCAAGTACACCTCCAGATATTCCTGAAGCTGCAAAAATTTTAATATTAAAGTAAATATTAACGTCCATTATTATTTTTTCAAGTATCTTTTAAATAAAAAAAAATTTTATAAGATTGTAGAAAAAATTTTGTGTGTAATTCGAGCACAAAATGACTTGCCGCTCTCATGAAATTAACGCGCTCCGCCTGGTCGCGTTGCGCGTCAACATTCTCAATCGAGCGGCAAACCACCATTTTGCGCTCTTAATACACAAATAACTATTAACCGTTCTCCACAAAAAAAACAATAAAACAAGTTTGCTTATGACTAACTCTAGAACAGATATGACTTCCCGTATACTCATCATAGCCATACAAAAATTTCTAAATTTTTGATCAGATAAAATACTGCAGATATAGAATTTTTCGGGAAATTTCACAGACAACTGTACCATAGTTTGTTTTTCAATTTTTCTCAGCGCGTCCACCATTACAGACACATTTGAAAATTACTTTAAAGAAAAAACTGTTGGACATTATTGACGTCTTTTAACACAGTTTCACTGTAAACAAATAAATAACATTGGCCCTCATACGATCAATTAATCGTATATCGTTCGTATGTACATATGTGTTCGCGCACCACTTGTTGGTAATACACTTGTACTGTGAGTGTCCACGTCTGGTACGCCATCTACTAGTCCGTGTTGATGATGAGACACGATCAATCAGTCATTACATTATATTATGTACTTACATATTATAAATTACCATGTATACATGTACACTACATGCAAGCAAAAATTGTACTTGAATCATTCCATTTGAGAATATCTTTCTTTTCAAGACCTATAGGAGGTTTCCAAACTGATTGAATGTTTGCGGGTATACATCACTATATGAACACACACTTTTTAAACAGTTTCTGTACATTTTTACAATATTTATAATATATCCGTTTTGCTTGCGCGATGTATACCGTACATATTTTGTAGGTTTAATATTCAACACATTGTTAAATCATTTGTTAATGATGAGATCATAGCTAATTAACTAATAATTATTTATACAAATACATTTGCATGTTTGTGTACGTATATGTTGTGTATTTGTATTTGTGCATACGGGAATTAGTTAATTTACTGATATTATATGTATGAAAATGTCTATATTATTAATATATATGAAATTATAATAAAAATTATTTACATATGGTCGGATGCATTGAGTGAAATATCACGTTTTTATAATGGTTGTTAGAAATTCAGCCATAAATGTACTAGAAAAAAGCCGTAAGGACACTCCTGGTTTAGTAAAAGTGTCACTAGATGGATACCGATACTCGTTATTCAACTGTTTAATATCAAAATCAGGTATCGATACCGCCCCTATAAAAGTAGGGACTCATGTCAAAAAAATTTCTATCGTAGGAATACGAAATTGGAATCTGACAACTAATTGTATCTACTAATTTAACAAAAAAAAATAAATAGTTAAAATTTGAACGTTTTACTTTTTAAATACAATTGTAGTAGCTGCGATACCACCTACGTTGGTCAAACTTCAAAAGACACCACAGGCATGATTCAGACTACTTGATCAAGTTTTTTTGAAGTATCCTTAAAACATGTTTAATTTCCTGTCACATCGCTTAGATATTTTGTTGGTAAATCGTCACTGACGATAAAAAATTGCGAAAATGCAAAAAAAGCCTACATTTAACTGGTGAACACTTTTTCATAATTTGCATACGACACAAAGCGATCAAATTTATCATAATATATACATTTTTTTTATTTTATTTTTTTTATGAGGCTTATTTTATTACATACATTTATTAAAACATGTAGACTAATAAGCCATATTTTAATTGATACATTTTTTTTTTTATGTTGGGAAAATATATTAATTTATTAACATTAAAAAAAATAAATAATTCACAATATTTCTAATTGGGATTAATTAAATTATTAACACTGACGCTAAAATGAATTTCTAGTGTATCACAGGATACCCGCCAATATTCTTCAAGTAATACATGCGCGCACATGCGCGTACACAATTATCATACATAAGTGAACGTAATTATACTTAGGGTGGTTGACATTTTACACGTCATAAAGTATCTTAAACATGACAATTATTGCGCGGAATATGTACATAGTATTGCATAGAAGAAATCATAGCTGTGTAGTAAATTAACATCAAAGAATATTATAAATTTTTATTTTTTTTTATAATATAAATAATAAATAATAATAGCTATAGCTACATAGAGAGGTACATAATATTGTTACGTTTTCTGCATTTTGAGACGTAAATGATCAGCGTAGAAATTTCGTCACAACTGTTTTTGTGTTTTATCAGTGAGGTAATTACTGCGAGGTGGGCTATTTTTTTGACAACTAGAATAATAAAGATGGAATGGAATTATAAATTTTTGAAGTCACTCTTTTCATTCTGAACAAAATGAAGCAAAATGAATCACTAAAAAAGGACTTCCTGTTGAATCAGTTCTATTTTTAAGAGGAATTTCGTTATTCTTGTAGCAAAAATCAAAAGTTTGTACTCAAATTACTTTAAAAACCTTGATTTGTAAACCTTGATCAAGTTTAATAATATTTTTAAATGGTTCAAAAACAGTAAAAAAAAATGATGAAAAGATGAAGCTGTAAATGAATTGTGGGTTTTCAAGGCCCTTCTTTTCATTCTTACCCAAAATTAAGCGTATAGAACCACTCGAAAAAAGACTTCTGACGAATCTATCATATCTCTGAAAGGAATTTCGTTATTTTAACAGCAAAAATGAAAAATTGACACTCGAATCACCCAAATTCAACCAATTGCGTACTCTAATCCAGCTTACTTCTAGCAAATTTGATTTGAGCAGGAAATTTTTTAATCAAAAATGTAAAGTTATAAAAATTATATTGTATTTGCCAACATTTTCCAAACATTTTTCATACTTTGTGGATAGTGGAGTGTATTTTAGAGGCATACGGATACACCTCCTCTAAATACACCTCCAAAGCATCCATGACGTATTTTCTACAGTAATTCGTTTCCATACTCTGATACACATTTATCAAAGTGATATCTAGATTTACCGTCACACAGATATGTGTGTATGCTACGTTTGCAATACACATCATATTATGGCGTTTCAGTTGTAGTTGTACATATACATTGTTGGTATTATTTGCCTTCCATGTTAGATCGCCACGCATTGTTAGATTTGCAAAAAAAAAAAAAAAAAATTATTAATATTTAATGACTTTTAACACTCTGTAGAAAATAACAACAATATTTATTGATGTAATTAAATTTTAATTGTTTTTCTACTTTTTAAATTTTTAACATTTATTGCAAAAATATTTATTACTAAAATGGAGATATTTATTTGATTTTACTTGAAATATTATTTGTATGTTTATTGATTTGAAAATAAAAGAAAAACGAGAAAACAAAAGAATTAATGTTTTTGTTTTGTTTTGTTTCTTTTTTTTTTATCATTTTTTAAATCGAAAATTAAACAAAGGTCATTTTGTGTTCAAACTATGCGTCTAAATTTCGTTTCTCGGCTTTCAACTTTTGATTTAAGCCCCGGGAATAAATCGCATTTCTTTTAAATTTTCTCCCAAAAAATAAGTCGTCGACAAAAAAACTCTTAACATTTTTCCTGGACCTTCTACCGACAGCTACGGGCGCCCTCTTCAAGCCCGGGCTTCGGATCTACAGTCCTGGCTAGCCCACCCTCTCGTCGGTCCTGAGTACTACGACTATATTAAAATTTATAGGCACTCGTGTAAAGCCCCACCCTCAAATACCGTAAGTAGGGGCGACTTTGCTCCTAGGGAGGTAACTATGTTCCATAAATGAAGAAAGATTCAATTCTATCTAGGAGACAAACTAATTATTATTTCCGAATGGTTTTTGTATTTTTGGCTACGTAGTACTACCTATTATAACTCTTATGAGAATGAATATTCTAGTTGCTATTTTTGATTGGGTTTGCAAAGCTTAAAGTTCAAAATTTGTATATCTTTATTTTTTCTAAAATTATTATTCAGAAAAAGTATTGTTTTGTTCTTAGAAGAAGAGATTATATGAAGGTATATGTGGTCTCTTTCTGTAGAGAAATTAGTTGTCTTTTGAATGATAACATCTAAATAGAAATTATCTCGACATTTATCAGTTTATCATCCATTATGATTTTAAGGTTATTTTTAAAGAAAAAACGGGGTTACTTTGCGCCAGCTCAAAAATTGGTTACACTATAGCTCAGAAAGTTTTTTTGAGGCATAGAGTAACTAATTTTTTGTAACAAACATTATTACATTATTATTATATGTTTGTAATCCTAGATTTTTCTTAAATATTTTAGCATAAGTTTCTTCAGTTTTTCATCATTGATGTTACTTGCAAATTTACCATGTTAAATACTATTTATTGAACTCTATAAGTTTCAATTATTTTCTCTGGTTCAGAAAAAGAGAAATGAAGTCCTGTCAGTTTCCACTGGTCCTAAGAGGTGTTATGATGTTTCTGAATGAGTTTTCTTTTGCAACAAATAATTTGTTAATTAAAAATAAATTAATATATCAAGTGGCGCAAAGTATCCTGCTCCTATGGTAGACATTACACCACTTTTTAAAAATTAATAAAAAAATACTTAACGGTATAAAAGGGATACGTATAAGGTTGGAACAGTTTCTTGACTGTATAGGAATGTACCAAAGCCGGTTTAATCAGTTGTTTTTCAAAAATTATATTTTTTACAAGAATATTTTGAAAAAAACTTCTGAAAGTGGAGCAAAGTCACCTCGTCTTACGGTACTCTCAAAATTTGAGCGAAATGAGATTAGTAATAGAATAGTAGCTATCATTATTCTATAATTGCGACGAAATTTGTAAGTGGACCATTTAAGAACCAAACAATAAATTCTAATAATTTCATTAAAAATAGTTGAAGAATTTCGGAGTTATGGCACTTGGTGGAATCGTCGGGCACACAGATACGAAACCAAAATTGTTCAGAAAGACCTCAAACATAAAATGTGCGTGAAAATTCCCATTTTGGTAGTCTAGAAAGCAAAAAAAAATCTATCAATTTCTACTGAAAGATATTTAACTGGAATTATTTAAATATTTTACAAGATTAAATAATTAACACTTTGAAGGTTTATTTTGTGAAAATCCATATTTTATAAAATATGAGAATATTTTACTTTGTTAATTTTCTTTGTCTATAGACGTCGAAAAGGTCAGAGCAATAAAAATGAAAACGTCTGTAGACGTCCAAAAAAAAAAAAAAAAAAAAAAAAATTTGGCGGCGTTGACGAAGTCAACGTCATAGCCTGTACGTATGTACATACAAAATGTATGTATGTACGTACATACGTCTATCACATCACCCTATATTTATGCATACTACATTGCATTGCCAATCGTCCCATTACGCTCATTGTTTTCGAAAAATTGTCCCGTTTCCATTATTGAACGCTCTTATAGAACGAAATGTAAAGTGGTCTCCAGCAATAAAGAATCTTATAAAGTTAACTCATCATCAGGTTTAACTCAATTGAATTTTATATAATTGAGTTAATTGAGTTCTTGATTGCTGAAGACCATTTTGCATCTCGTTCTATAATAAGAGGTCAATACTGGAAACGGGACAACTTTTCGAAAACAATGAGCGCAGAGAAAATGAATAAAGTGATATACTTAGTTCTATTGTCGTTGGTTGACAATTTTTTTTTTTTTTTTAGCGAATTTCGAAAACTCGAAATTCAGCTATTACAGTAGGTGTCATGACGCAATCTGAGTCCGGGACTATGGCAGAAATCTGTTTTGAGGTCCCTAGAATACGAAAATGATATTCACTAAAATTTGTATATATATATATATATATATATATATATATATATATTTATGTGTTCCCACGATAACTCTCGAACGAAACGTCTAACGCTTATGAAATTTTGTGTGCGGACTGGATTCTGAATTGGCTTGGCTAAGTTCGTTAGCCAGACACGTCGGATGCCTAGAAGTAGGTTTTCTGGCCATTTTTTATCATTCGATCCTATCATAAGGCAGTTCAATTTTTACATCGTTGAAAAGGAAAAAAAAAATTATGAAGAAAATATTCTTATAATTTTCTTTCTATTTTAAGTATTTTTCGAGAAAATGTAAATTTTCACTTTTATTCTTTCTTTGTTAGTCTAATAAGTAATTTATATTTATATCTCAGTTCTTTATAAAGTATAAAAATATTTCACTTTTTTATTAAAGAATTTTGTGAGAACAAGTGAAAACTATTCACATATATATGATATAACAGACATACATGTATAGAGTTTTGTTTCTCATTTATTGCATTATAATTAGCATGGTTCTATCCCATGTTAAAAAATGTAAATTAAACAGATTTTCTAAGCTAATGTAATGAAGAATTTTTTTTTTTTTTTATTGAATTTTTAAGTAAACAAGAAATTGAAGATTATGTTATGATATAAATATTATTAAATATGAAACAAAAGAAAATATGTATAATGTACATATGTATGTACGGAAAAATATTTTGAATCGATTTTGAAAATTTTTCCACTAATAATTAATAATGTTAAAAAATTAAACCATTTCAAATGGATTTAAGGTATTTTATGTGAGGTCAAGGTTTTCGGGACCTAAAAAGGCCAGAAATTAATTAACCAATCGATTTTAAAAATTTTTTCACAGTTAGTAAGTTAAAGTATTTGAATTAATTAATTAAATGATGTCCACAAGAAGCTTACGGACTGCCATAAGTTATATGAGATCCTTAGAACCCTTTTCTTACTGTTAGAGTACTAGACTTGTATGAGTTTCGCCAGGATTTACTGATCCCATAATTGTAAAAAATAAACTAAACGACCAATTTTAAAAATTTCTTCACTGTTACAGAGCTAAACTATTTTAGATAGATTTAGAATACATTATGTAAGGTCCGCCAGGGTCCACAGGACCCAAAAGTGTCAAAAATAAACTAACTGACCGATTTTGAAAATTTTTTCACTGTTACAGAGCTAAACTATTTTAGATAAATATCGATTACGTTATGTAAGGTCCGCCTCGGTCCATAGGACCCAAAAGTGTCAAAAATAAACTGCCTGATCGATTTTGAAAATTTTTTCACTGTTACAGAGCTTAACTGTTTTAGATAAATGTAGATTCCGTTATGTAAGGTCTGCCAGGGTCCATAGGATCCAGAAGTGTCAAAAATAAACTAACTGACCGATTTTGAAAATTTTTTCACTGTTACAGAGCTAAACTATTTTAGATAAATATAAATTACGTTATGTAAGGTCCACCAAGGTCCATAGAACCCAAAAGTGTCAAAAATAAACTAACTGACCGATTTTGAAAATTTTTTCACTGTTACAGAGCTAAACTATTTTAGATAAATATAGATTACGTTATGTAAGGTCTGCCAGGGTCCATGGGATCCAAAAGTGTCAAAAATAAACTAACCGATCGATTTTGAAAATTTTTTCACTGTTGGGGAACTAACTATTTTAGATAGACATACATTACGTTATTTAGGGTCCGCCAGGGTCCATGGGACCCAAAAGTGGTAAAAATAAACTAACCGACCGATTTTGAAAATTTTTTCACTCTTACAGAGCTAAACTATTTTAGATAAATATAGATTACGTTATGTAAAGTCTGCCAGGGTCCATCGGATCCAAAAGCGTCAAAAATAAACTAGCCGACCGATTTTGAAAATTTTTTCACTGTTGGGGAGCTAAGCTATTTTAGATACATATAGATTACGTTATGTAAGGTCTGAAGTGTCAGTAGGACCTAAAAGTGTCAAAAATAAAATAACTGACCGATTTTGAAACCTTTTTACTATTACCGAGGTAAACTATTTTAGATAGGTACAAGTTGTGTTATCTGAGATCCACAACTGTCCTGCGGATGCAAATGCGGCGTAGAATGCTACACAACGGGTTTTGAATATATATATATATATATATATATATATATATATATATATATATATATATATATATATATATATATATATATATATATATATATTACATAAAGTACGCCTAGAATATACGGTCGAGCTGATTTTTTAATGAGGTCCGCCGGGATCTTGCAGATCCGAAAACGCTAGTAATAAGCTATCGAACCGATGCTAAAAAATTTCTCACTGCTAGAGAACTAAATTATTTTAGATGGATACAACTATGCTGCACAAAATTCGTTCGGGTTCTTGGGTCCCCAAAAATACCAAAACTAATTACCCAACCGATTTTAAAAATTCTTTTACTCTTAGAAAGCTAAACTATTTTAAATAGGTACAGGTCTTAGATGAGATCCGCCAGTGCCCAAGATTTGGAAATTCGCTATGTTATGCAGATGCTGCGACAGGGGTATTATTACTTTTACAATCACATAATAATATATAATTTTATAAATAACATTACTAACTTATTCTCACACCAAAGTACCACCTATACAATATGAAAACATACAGAGTAGTCTCATAATGATAAAATTATCATTACAAATAAAAGATTAGGTTAAAAATTGTACATTGTTAAGTGAGGCGGTACCGCGGTATACAACGGTTGAGTCCCATCATAAGGATCTATGGTTTCCTAATGACAATATTATATTCTCTTGCCAGTAACGCAATAAAGAAACAAATTATTATATTAGAGAATATGCATACATACATCATTCAAAAAGTGACAATAAACACCGGAAAAGGAGGCGGGAAGACAGAGGCCACTTTTATGGAACGATATTCCATGGTATTCCCCACAATCGGCGATATTGCAATTGAGCATTGCGAAAAATCTAATTCCGCAGAGATGAATTTAAGGGGAAATTCGTCAAAAAAACATTAAAAATCGACTATTTTTATTTTTTTTTAAATTTTATTGTGTCTACATGTCTTGAGATTCCAAAAAAAATTTTTTTAAACAAAAATTAAAAAATGAGCTGAGTATAAATGGCTTTGAAGTTGACACTGAGAGATTTGTCCACCTTGATGGTTCCTCGCGTTCTGAAATCCCCAGTGAACCAAAATCAAAAATCCAAGAATTTTCTGAAAATATATATATATATATATATATATATATATATATATATATATATATATATATATATATATATATATATATATATATATATATAGTTATGGCACTAACTAGGATCTAGGAAAAACAATAAAAATTCAGTGAGAAATCGCATTTTGAATATAAATTTCAAAAATTCGTTAAGTGCGTGTTTTTGACACGCACTTAGTAATGTCACCCCAGGGAAAGTGTTAATTTATGATTTTTTTGTAAACTCTATAGTTGTTAACTCTACAGCCCTCTTGCGTTTATTCAATATGGATGTACAACTCTATAATTATTCAATATGGATATACAACTCGTACAACTCTATAATAGGGTTTGCCCCACTATGATCACACAACGATATTAATATGTCATCCTTCGATGACATAAAAATCATTGTCTTTTCTCGACTATAAACAGTTGCCATTTTGAA
Organism: Brachynemurus nebulosus; assembly: GCA_035578155.1. Classification (NCBI taxonomy): domain Eukaryota; kingdom Metazoa; phylum Arthropoda; class Insecta; order Neuroptera; family Myrmeleontidae; genus Brachynemurus; species Brachynemurus nebulosus. The sequence goes on along the minus strand of JAPWDM010000009.1, from coordinate 4,539,699 downwards.
AATGTATTACGGAACGAAAAGATCCTAGTTCCTGCCAAAATGACGGTATCGAGGAATAATATGCACTGTAATTTATGTCGATATCGCAAATACTTTTTGAGATACATGAGGAACCATGTCAAAAAACGTACTTTCGAGAAAACATCATTTAAAGTTTTTTATTTAAATTGAATTATAGTAAAGTTCATGCACTAAAATGCCTATATAACGTTTCGATTTTTCATTTTTTTTTTTAAAATAAAATTTTAGGAGAATATTTCTAACACCCTAAGGAACATAATTCTGAATGAAAAAGAATCGATTCCTTTTTTTTTTAATCGAATCTCCTCTTAAAGATATTGACACAAGAGTTTAAAATTAAAATATTTTCCAAAAAAAAAACTACCGACACTAGAGTTTAAAGTTAATAGACCATCAAAACAAAAACACTTATAATAAAGTTGAAAAAAATTATTTTTATAAAAATAATGACATCAGTAATTATGGAATGTATTAAACCACAAATTTAAAATAGATTAATTATTACATATATACGTTGATCCCAAAAATATACATAGTTAATGTATGATTGTCACTTGAAAATCTACGTCATGTGTAAAGACTATTATACAGTGCAGTGACAAAAATATTCATCCACACAGAATTTTTTTATTGACTTACTTTAGTTACCGTTTAGGCCCGATCCACACTAAGGTACCGATATAGATACGCTCCCGCTCCACTCTCACTCCGATATAATCTTGTTGTGTTCACATTACACAGTGTATTCACATTATGGTGCCGCTCTCGCTCCACCTTCGCTCCGATAAAATGCTGTTTTTCATATTTTAAACACTATTGTATTAGGAGAGCATCATATCAGAATGCATATCTACATATCAATTAGTATTATATATGTATCATAATGTATTAGCAAGACGTTGTGTTGTATCATGTTTTCCTAATACAATAATTTTCAAATAAATGAAAAAGGCTGAGAAACGGACTGGAGTGAAATTTTCAGTGGAGTGGTTCATTCACACTTTCCGCTCCAGTAACGCTCCGATAAAATATTACCTGGGTGGTATTGATATTGGAACAGTACTGGTGCGAGAGCGTACAGCGATTGATATCGGAGCGATGATGTAAATACATTCATTGTTCCTTGTGTAAGAATATTTTATCGAATCGGGAGCGTAGCGATACCGTACCAAGAGCGGAGCGTTAATGTAGATCGGGCCTAAGGTCATACTAAATAGAATGCTAAACCTCAAAATTATAAATCAATTTTTTTTTTGTAAAATGCGAAATTGCCTTTACAATAACTTTCCATAGGAAGTTATTGTAAATGGGTCCGATTTTACGAATCGCTAATTTTGACATATCTCCACGTTTCAAGGTCACTAGAATCCGAATTCATCGTTTTTAGCGTGATGTCTGTGCGTGCGTTCGTTAGTTCGTTCGTTCGTTCGTGAATTTTTTTTCGTGTCGCATATCTCGAGAACAAATGATGATATCAACTCCGGACTAATTTCATTAGATGCGTAATCAAAAATGAAGACCGGGTAAAGATTTCAGCAAATTCGGATTAGCGGTTTGTTTTTTGTAATAAAAAAACAGAATTAACTTTATTAAGATAACATAGATTATATGGATTTTTACCATAACATTATTACATAATGGCCTAAGAACCTTCCTTGATGTTAAAAACGTCAATATATTATTATAAAAAAAAAGGGAATTAAGAAACTGTTTTTGAAATATATTTTGTCTCGCATATCTTGAGAACAAATGATGTTATCATTTGTTTGATAAGGGTGGAGCTCCCACCCTTAGATACAGAAGGCGAAGCCTCCGATATGGTGCAAGGGGCAAAGCCTCTATCGGGGGCCCAGGTAAGAAGTAGCCCGAAATGGAAAAAGAATTATTTATATACAGTAGTCTCTACTCTCTAGTCTTTAAGGACACCCAATGGGAAGTTAACAGTGTGGGTAGACCTGTCCCCCAAATTTTTTTCAGTTGTCTAAAAATATTTTTCCCTTATTTTGTGAACGTTTCAAAAACGAAAGTGTTATCGAATATTTTTCATGCTGCACTGTTGCCGCATCTCAATTTATATAAATATATTATATGAATGAATTTAAAAATCTAATAATAATATTATGGCTTACGGTTTTGTATTTATGTGTCGGTCGCTATGTATGCAACTTGTGTAACTTAGGTACGAGTAGATAAAATGACATTTTTTTTTTTATTTAATATGGTTTAGTGAGCCGAGTGCGAACACACATTAAAATTGTTACACCTGACAACGCGGTAAGATTGAGTGACACTCATACATAAACATAAATATGTATATTTCCGGTTTGAATATAAAAATTATATTTTTTTTAAATCGCATTAGCCGTAAGTATATGATGGAATCAACTACATACTTTTATTTTAATTGTGTAATTATTACTACAAAAAAATAAAGACAATATACCGCTAAATAAATAAGATTTTATGAATTTGTCGTCGGTGGAGTTGGATTTGGTGAACAAAAATAAGTGAAAGCCAGAAAAAATTTAAATGCTATATCAACAGAATGTTTGAGTACAGATCGATGAAGTAAGAGTCTGATTCGTACAAAACGATGGTTCACTGGAAAACGGTTGAAAAAGTCTCTCGCAGATTGGTCCATTGAGATTAATACTTTCTGCGCCGGAAACATTCCAGTATTTCAGTCATCAAAATCTCGTAAAATTTTGCTTTTTATTATACAAAATAATACTATTACGAATTTTTATATTTCCACTAAAATTTACGTTACCATAAGTACGCCAATTTGATTGCCACTAAAATTTACAGCATGGATAATCGGGATATGACTGTATTGATAGATTTCATTCGAAAACTATAAATGTTTGACGGTTTGTTTTATTTCGCCTTTAAGGGGAGATTCGTTAAAAAGAAAAAAGAAATCAATATTTATTCTGTATAATTATGTTCCTTAAGGTGTTCGAAATATTCTCCTAAAATTTTATTTTAAAAAAATGAAAAATCAAAAAGTTATGGGCATTTTACTGCACGCACTTTACTATAATTCAATTTAAATAAAAATTCGTTAAGTGCGTGTTTTTGACACGCACTAAGTAATGTCATCTCAGTGAAAGTGTTAATCTATGATTTTTTGTTAACTCTATAGTTGTTTGTTTAACTCTATAGTTGTTAACTCTACAGCCCTCTTGCGTTTATTCAATAGGGATGTACAACTCAATAATTATTCAGTCACACAACGATTTTAATATGTCATCTGAGATGACATAAAAAACTTTATTAAATGCTTTTTTCTCGAAAGTACATTTTTTGACATTCGAGAAAAAGGCAATTAATAAAGTTTTTTATTTAAATTGAATTATAGTAACATGCGTGCACTAAAATCCCCATAACTTTTTGATTTTTCATTTTTTTAAAATAAAATTTTAGGAGTACGTTTATAAAGTACGTTTTTTGACATGGTTCCTCGTATATCTCAAAAAGTATTTGAGATATCGACATAAACCAAAATGCATATTATTCCTCGATACCGTCATTTTGGCAGGAACTAGGATCATTTGGTTCCGTAGTATATTTTTAAAATGGGCACTGGTTATATTGGAGTAAAAACGGAGATTTTTGAAAATTTATTTTCAAAATGCGATTTTTCGCTGGTTTTTTATTTTTTTTTCTTAGATCCTAGTTAGTGCCATAACTGTATAGTGTATATGTATATTTTCAGCAAATTCTTGTTTTTTTTTTTTTTATTTTGGATCACTGGAGATTTCAGAACACGAGGAACCATTATGGTGGGAAAATCTCGCAGTGTCGACTTCAAAGCCATTTATTTACTCAGCTAATTTTTGAATATTTTTTGAATTTTTCCTTTTTTTTGTAATCTCAAAACACGTAGAAACAATTATGTATATTTAGTTTTTTAATAAAATAATTATTTGTATAGGAAAAAAAAAATGGGCAGATATTTGACGTTTTTTTGGCAAATCTGCTCTTAATATAAAAATAATTTTCTATTTCTCTTAGTTATTCCAGATTTTTTGGCTTGTGAACTCCGAAGATAAAGCAGTACTGTAGCAGGAACTTTTGGCATACTTTTGAGTATGAGTCAAAAGCAAATGAGATTTAAAATTTAAAAAAAAATTCTTTTGAAAAATGTTAGTTCTTGTATACTTTTCTCGTTACGAACCCTTTTTCACCCGAAATAAATACGAACAAACGACTTTTTGTCAATTGGTGCCAAATTTCAATCCTATATCAACCGTAACTAGTGAAAAAATCTTAAGAGTTTCTTCGTCCCTGAACTCTAAAAAATGATAAAGTACCTACCTATTTCCACAAACCAAATTTTACGACAAAAATTACTTCTTCTGCACTAATTTTCACACTTCATAATGATTGATTAACATAATAATTTGACCTGTTGAGTGTTGACAGCACATCAGTCCAGACAAAGCAAAATTATTTTAATATCTTCAACTTCTTATACGTGTAATTTTTTCCGGCTGTGCTAAAAAAAAATTCAAACAAAAAACAATTAAATTTTCTAATATAAATATAATAATCGGTGAAACACACGTTTGCTAAAATTGCTTTCAAGTGATTCCGTTAATATTAATGTTGCAATTTGCTGGTAAAATGCACATTTAGGTATTAAAAGAAACAAAAAATAAAACCTATTGTTTACGCGAATCACCAGTAATTTAAATCTAATTTTAATAATATAATTAATTTTTTACGTTCAAAAAATATTCTCGTTTCAAAACTGATTTATTTTTTCTATACGCAGGTAAGTTTACACAATTAAAAAAATATATTTTGTTTCTACAAAAACACAGGAAAATATCCTTAGGCACTATTTTCATTTTCTTCATTTTCATTTGGCCTCAGTTTTGTTTTTTCCATTTTCAATTGTTTTGTTATTTTGCTTCTGTTATTTATTTACAATTATTATTCTTTTTTTTTTTCATCTTCGTATAAAAAAAACAAAAACGAATAAATAGAATACATCATTTGTTTTATATTACAATTAAGTCCATACGTACATTAACTCCATCTACTTACTATAATTCATATTAAATTTAAAGATCGCTGAATGAATGGCTGCTTTTACCGGGTGATAATATTACATTCAAATGTTTTTTTCCTTTTTTGGTTTAAAAAATACAATATTATTACACATATAGTTTTATATACCCCTCAAACCCACCCTCGTTGCGCTACTGTATTCATTGTTCAAAATAATTATTGCTGAATTATAAATAAACCTGCTGATTTAGTTGTGTTTTATTATTATCTGCTGTTATCTTTTTCTATATTATATATTTTATAGTTGAATATCTATTTGTAAGTAAGTAGATATATTCTATGTTATTTATAATATAATAGGTATAGTAATAGCCGTCCATGGAGAGTCTGAGAGTCTATAGAGGGAAAACGGAGAACCTCTCTATAATATCTTTGTCTTTTGTGTCCACCGTCTAGGAACTAAAATAAAATTATATACCCGACTATATATTGTATAAAGTAGTATATAATAGTTTAAAAGAAATATGGGATAGAATTGTTGACTTTTGTAAGAAAAAATTGACTGATATCGAAATTTTCAGACATTAAATACTCACAAAGACAAATTCCAGAGAGAAATATTACAATTTTACAGGAAGTAGTCAAATGATAAAAATTATCCATATTAAGAAACAATAAAAATTCATAATTTTTGAAGGATTATACTGATATTTATAATTAGTGGTCCATTTAAAGCTGGCAAGTATAATATATAAAAGAAATTATTCCATTATCCATATTAAAAAACAATAAAAATTCATAATTTTAATAATTTTTGAAAGATTATACTGATATTTTTAATTAGTGGTCCATTTAAAGTTCGCAAATATAATGCATTAAAAAATTATTCCAAAAGACACTGTCACAGTTAACTTCTAAATATTATATGTTTATTCGTTTCTACAGAAATGATTTAAAAAATTTAAGCTTCGAGAAAAATTTATTATTTTCTATATAATAAATGTTTGACCCTTTCCACTGCCCTTACCCCTGCTTCTTTTTCCATCCACTGATACTGCGTCTCTTCACAAAATGTCGTCAATATGAAATGTAGGATAAATTTCACTTGCTTGATGATGATTGCAAGCATCGAAACATGTTACAAAAATAATAGTACCTATATCTATATCAGTCGCTCAGACAGTTTTCCCAATAAACGTTGCTTCAATTCTGGAAATAGATTTGGCTACGTTTTCTGCACATTATCTAGGTAATAGAAAAAATTTTTTTTGGGGGTTCAGAAGAAAAATATCATTTTGGAATAACATCGTAAAAATTGATAGATATCATAAATACGGAATATTTCTATTTACGGGGGAATCGCCGTGCCCTCTGCCCTAAATATTTTGAATTTGTCAATTGGATAGGGCAATCCCGCCAAATCAAAAATCCTAACACTCCATTTACTTAGTGATGAGCAAATGCAAGACCAAGACCTTGGTCTTGGTCTTGTTCTTGCATTAAGAATCTTGGTCTTGGTCTTGCTAGAGAAGTTTGAGTCTTCGTCTTGGTCTTGGTCTCGCAAAATGCGGTCTTGGTCTTGGTCTTGGTCTTGGTATTGCTAAAAAATTTTGCACTTTCTTACATTTTTTTATTACCGAATATTTTCCTTTTAAAATCAGAATTTTCTCTCTTTACGGCATTAATTATACTTTCAAACTATTTAAATAGTTTAGCACGAGTTTTGCTTTTTTCTTGCTTTTGTCTTGGTCTTACTCACTTGAGTTTTGGTATTGGTCTTGCAACCATGTTTATAGTCTTGGTTTTGGTCTTGCAGCCATATTTATAGTCTTGGTCTTGGTCTTGCTCTTGGTATACATAGTCTTGGTCTTGGTCTTGCAAAAAATACAAGACCAAGACTAATTTTGCTCATCACTACATTTACTGTATTGAAACATTATGTTTCAACTTTAAAATAACTTATTTTTCGATTTTATTCCAAAAATTTTTTGAAGAATATTAGTAATCCAAGCCCACAAAACTATATACATTTAAAAATATATATACATATATATATATATATATATATATATATATATATATATATATATATATATATATATATATATAATAACAAGTGTAAAACAATATATTATTTCGGTTCGTTTGTTTTCACTATTATCGTTTTCTACCTACTCCATTATATATTGAATACGAATGTACATTAGTTTTGGAAAATGGTGTAAAACAATTGTGTCCACCCTGTATATATGTATACATTGGTGTGTGTGTGTGAGTGTGTCCACTCCTCATCATTTAATATATGAACAGTTTTCGTTCTGTGTTATTGAGACAAAGAGAAAAGCTTTTGGAAAATTTTCATACTAGGTGTCACTTATGAGTGAACTATAGTTACAAAAATTTGGGGGACAGGTGTACCCACACTGTCAACTTCCCATTGGATGTCCTTAAAGACTATTGCAAAAGAATAACTTTTTTTTTTAATTCAGGGGACTGCTCCTCTGGACCCCCGATAGAGACTTTGCCCCTTGCACCGCACCGGGGGCTTCGCCTTCTGTACTTAAGGGTGGGGGCTTCACTCTTATCGAACAAATGATAACATCATTGTTCTCGAAATACGCGAGACAAAAAATATTTCACGAAAAGTTTCTTATTTCGTTTTTCCGTTTTTCCTTTTTTTTTTTATTTTACAATAATTTACTGGCGTTTTTAACATCACGGAAGGTTCTTAGGCCATTATATAATAATAAAAACATGGTAAAAATTCCATATAATCTGTATTATGTTAATAAAGTTAATTCCGTTTTTTACCACAAAAACAAACCGCTACTCCGAATTTGCTGGAAACTTTATCCGGTCTTCATTTTTTAATTACGCATCTAATGAAATTATTCCGGAGTTGATATCATCATTCTTTTTTTCGAGATATGCGAGACGAAAAAAAATTCACGAACGAACGCACGCACAGACATCACGCTAGAAACGATGGATTCGAATTCTAGTGACCTTGAAACGTGGAGATATGTCAAAATTAGCGATTCGTAAAATCGGATCCATTACAATAACTTCCAATGGGAAGTTAAAAGAGTAACTTTCGGTACTATTCTGTTTCAATAATTGGACCAAGCATAAAGTTTTGAAAAATTTCCAAAAATAAGTCGATTGATTTTTAATTTTTTAATGTTTTTTTTTTCTTTTTGATTTTAGAAAATTTGGGTAGAAATTTATATATGGTCCGTTGTTTTTTGGACAACCTGTATCAAATACAATATTAAATCGGATGCTAGTGGTGGTTGTATGTCCAGTGTAAATTATAATCTGCACTATTTGCACTAGACACGCCAAATGTCTCGTACTAACACTAACTAATAATAAAATACGTATTTATATAAAATATATACACAATTTAAAATATTTAAAAAATCAATACTTATAAAAATTTGATTAAATTGCGGTAATCATGATGGAAACGCTTGGTAAAATCGACACTCGTACCAGTCCTAATGAGTTGTGACGTGTACACAGGCTTAAAGAGTTAAATTGTGGGCCAGAAACGCTGCGTTTACATTTCCCGGATCCTCCACCATGATTAAAATTTTTACCTAAACACTTTTTATTTGTACTGATTTCTGTAAATTGGGTTTTAGAATTCAACACCCAAAAGGTAAAATAAGAAAGAATTGCTATTAATAAAAAAAAACACTTTACTTTATGAAAATACTACTTTTATTGTTTTAAAATCTTGTGACATGTTTCGGTCAATATGACCATTATCAAACATGTGAACATTAAATTCAAATACATGCTTAATTATATGTTATTAACTTTTTATCACAGAGTACATAGGTAATGTGACTATCTCTATCATGAAATCTGCAGTGTGCAGTTCTGTGCAAGTTAGGTTTCTTAGTCATTCATATATATGCAATACGACGGCCAACATAACTCCAATCACTCACACAAAGACAGATCACCGCACAAATACAAAGTACACCCAGTGCACACATATAACATATTTTCTATTCTTTACTAGTTACACTGGTTTCAGTAGTATAGAGATAGCAATGTTGTCTCTTGTACTCTGTGATTTTTATCTCTTTTTATTTCATTATTTTGCAGACTATTTAGATTTGCACATACTGATCAATTAGTAAAGCAATAAAATAAATTACAGTTGATCCTTTTTTTGTGCGGTGGATGGGACCGCATAAAAAAAATCGCACAAAAAAAATATATTCAAAAATATCATAGATAGCTATAAAAAGTATAGTTCGATCCAGATTGTACAAAAAACTTTTTTTATGCGGTTGGTTGGAACCACATAAAAAAAGTTTCATCGAAAAAACATCACTCAAAACGCTCAAAACTTAGAAATTTCCTTAGAAGTTGCTTCTATAGACAAGATAAAACATTAATTTACACGTAGAAACATTTTATTTCAATTTTATAATATTATGAAAATTTTGAAAAATACATCTATAACAAAATTAAATGATGCAATAACTTATGTTCTTATGCAATGTACTGATTAAATGCTTTAAAGCCGTTAAAAAGTATTTTGATCAAAGAAAGTTATTATAGTAATTGTTTAAGTTTTCTAGTGTCTCGTGATTTTGATTCACATTATGCATTTCAATGGCCATTTTTTACAAACCGCATAAAAAAATCGCATAAAAAAACCGCACAAAAGAAAATCGCACAAAAAAAGACCGCATAAAAAAAGTTCTGCTGTAATTTAGGAAATTATGGATCGTTTGTGTCAATTTCTTTCGAATTCCGTCGTCATCATGACGTCACCCAAAACAAATACCATAAAAATTGAGAAATATTGTCTGACAATAAAAGTGTTTCTAAATTTATATCGAAATAACATCTAACAAATAAGTTATGCATTTAAAAAAAAAAAGAAAATTCTAAATTTAGAAAAACAAATGAAGATTTCCAAAACAAAACAAATCACTGTCGCGCTCTATTGTTGTTTACCAAAATCAATTATGTGGTTAATTTCATTCTAGATCACCATCAATATATTGTAAATAACTTCAGAACGATGGAATGTCAGAAAAATTCAATTTCAACAGAAACAAAACAAAAAAAAATTGGAAAAAACAAACGAAGTTCGTTCGTTGACGATTGTCTTACACTCACATACACACAAGGACGTACAAATACACACACACATACATAGTACGTTGATTTTAATAGAGTTACATGCTAAGCATATGTGACATTCCATCACTAATGGGAAATTCTTCGAAGTGCTCCTCGCTCAGTGTCTCTTACCGGCTTACTACAATACAGATACGAACAATTATTATTACCAACATTTGCCTTATTCGCCCCTGTATTCGAGAGAGTCGCCAGCGTTCAAGAACAATAAAGAATTATGTATAGAGAAATAAGAGAGATATTTTGTAGTTTTATCTCTGTTTAAACTGATTGAATAAAGCCAATTATTGTTAAAAGTCTAATAAAAATCAATCAAGACTTTAATTTATAAGTTAGTGTGGGGTGAAATTGATGTAAAAATCACTTTTGTTGACAATTTCGCGAAAAGTAAAATTTTGAACTTGGTGACGTCATTATCACGTAAGTCTATTCACGAAATTTTTGAATGCTCTAGTAATCGTAATTTAAGGGGAGGTTTACTTGAGAGTCGTTAAAAAAAGGTCGATTTTTTTTTGCAGAAATTGGTAGCTAATTATGTGTAGAATATGTTCCCAAAGTGATTTTGCTGAAAGTGATTTAAGCGAAGGTTTACTTGAGATTCGATAAAAAAATCCATTTCTTTTCTTTTGCCGAAATTGATAGCAAATTATGTGTAGAATATGTTCGCAAAGTGATTTTACTGAAAATAATTTAAAAACAAGATTCTTGCACATTAACCGATTCCAGCTTTCTATAAAAAAAAAATCAAAAAACGTAGTTCACGCAATAATGAGTATTAAATATAAAATTTTGAAAATACGTGTTTTTATATATATTTTATAATATCCCGGAAAAACATTTTTGGAACTGGTGGACACGATAACTCAAAAACTGTTCGATGGATCCTTTTTTTAATTTTTTATTTTAAAGATAATTCAATTCTTCGGCACCTCTACCTAAGTTCGATACACTTTCAATATTTTTTTTATTTTTAAATTTACTTTAAAGAGCGGAAAATAAGACAAAAATCGTAATCAAAAGTTCAAACATCCGCCATTTTTTTTTCTTTCAGCAATTTATTGATATTATAGGTAGAGATGCCGGTACTCTTCATATATTTTTTTGGATTTCGGTGGTTTATTGCCGGTGCTAGGATGTCCACCAACAAGGCATTGGATTTTCGGATCGTCACACTGCACTATCTATTAAATGGACACTTTTTTATATTTTTCCTTGAAAAAAATTTTTTTTGTGTAGTTTAATACTTAATAAATATGTGCACAAAATTTGAAATTGATATTTACTTCCGTTCTTGAGAAAAAAATTCTAGAAAAATACATAATTTTTAAGGACTCTCGAGTAAACCTCCCCTTAATAGTAATTACTCCAATATGAAAATGGATACTCAAAAGATACAAAGAACTAGATTGGTAATAGGTACGTCTAATTTTGATTCATTTGTTGAAAACGTCCGAGAATTTTTAATTTTAAATTCGAAAAGATAATTCGAAAAATCTATGTTTTCTTACAATTTGTGATAAAACAAATCTAACCAGAATTTATAGAATTTAAATGAAATGTGGTACTCTTTCTTTGGCTAGTAGCAATTTTCTAAAATTAAGAAGCAGAATAGTATAGGAAAACAAACCCAACAGTTTCATCCTTTCTAATCTTTTCATTTTTCTTTCCTGAAATCAGCCATTACAATTTTTCTATTACACAATATAAAAAATTTATAATAGACGAATTAGTTCCTTTGACTCGCGCATTAATATTCATAGACTATACACGAACGACTTCGAAAATGATTGTCTACGAATGCTTCCCGAACGCTTCCCGAACTCCCACTTACAAAAACTCGCGCAATGTATTCGCAATAATGAATAATATAATTTAACTTTTTTTTTTTCAAAGTTCATAAAACATCAAAAAATATAGGAAAAAAGAAATATGTATATAAATAAAAAATGAGATAGAAATATATAGAAAGTACTTCTATGTATCGCAATATATAATATTTCTACAATAAATGCGGTATATTTTTTTTTTTTACTTATATATGCTGGTATTATGGGTTCGTATGTATCAGTGTATACAGGATGAGTCATAAATAATGGGAGCTACATTGTAAAAGTTGTAAATTATAGTTCAACATGGCGTAAGTGGCGACATTTACGAGTTAACTTAAATCTAATAATATATTCTTGTTTATCGTTACAAAAAATAGTCCTAGACCCCAATTTTCAGGTCTATGTCTAGAAGAATGGTTGATTTATTAACAAAAAATATATATTTATGGGTAGATATGGAAGGGACTTGGTGATTTAAATAAGACTACTATGTACAGATTGTTGTGACGATACAGGTACAGGCATATTTCGACGTACGATGTATCCGTCTTCCGTTAGCGTTGTATGAAGGTGCGCATCGTAAGCAACGAAGTCATTTTTCTTCGTTGTTGCGATTGTTGAACGTACAGTGACGGCTGGATGTTGTTCCGTGTTGTCGTCGTGATGCACTGATTCGCTGGCGCTGGCTGACTCTTGCCCACTCTGTGTTGTTGATTGACAGCTTCGTTTGGTCGACACTGAGTATTTATCACTGGCACTGACACTGATCGACAGTCACTGTTACTGTTCGTTGGCGACTGTTGATACTGACTGACTGATCGGTTGATACCGACTGACTCCACTGGCGCTGCTGCTGGTGTATTTATAGCATGGTGTGAGGTTCTATGCGTTTCCAGTGGCTTCTACTTTAGAATGTTCTTCAATGACGTACAGGGGTTGATGTCGTGTTGGTATTATTTTCGTTTGTAGTATTGTACTATTGTAGTCGTAGGTGTTGTGTGTATGTACAGTTAGCGGAATTTCTATTAAGTTGTGTGTATGTGTTGTGTTGTCACCACATATTCCATTTTTTCAACTTTAATATCCCGTAGCTTAAAAGAAGCGATCATAGACTCATAGTTATTAAGTAAAATATTATTTTTACCTTCGAAACGTACAGTTACAATTGTGACCCATTACTTTTGACTCATCCTGTATACAGTACGTACACACACGTTTGTATAAGAACAATCACATATAGAATATAAAAATATGAAGGATGCCTTCCCAAGGCAACAAAGCGCAAGCAAAGTTAGAAAGAGTCGGTGAAACTGACTGACCGGCCAGCCAGTAGTGAATCGGTGGAACAGATACAACGAGAAAATAGGGAGTTTGGTTAACTTTAGTTTTATAATAAAAATATATTCTACAGGAATAGATGAAATTCATTTATCGAGAATTCGGTCGGGATTTTTGAACGATTACACCGATATTTATAATTTCAGTTTATGCTTTAGAGCTCTAACCATATCAAAAACAAAAAAAGTATCAGAAACGTTTAACTAGCATTTTCTTGTATCTTACTTTCAATTAACTGGTAGAGCACCTAAAAATTTAGATTATACTAGATGACGTCATCAAGTTCAAAAATCAACTTTTTTTAAAAATTACATATAATTGAAATGATTTGGATGAGAAAGTGTTTTGGGATTTGAATAACTAGGGCCAGTTATTTGCCGAGAATGTGAATATAACATATAGGTACGTGTTTTAAACGACTACACCGATATTTATAATTCCCTTTTATGTTTTAGAGTTCTGAATTTATCAAAAACAAAAAAAAAAAAAAGATCAGAAACCTTCAACTAACGTCTTTCTTTATCTTACTATCACTTAACTATTAGAGTCATTAAAATCTACAATCAACTTTTTTTTTTAAATTACATATTTGGATAAGAAAAAAATTTGGGATTTAAGTAACTAGGGCCAGAACCTTTTAAGGTTCTAAAGGAAAATAATTTTGTCACGTCTATTATTCGTTACATTTTCACGAATATTCGAATGGAAATTTCGGTTATTACAGCCACTGTCATGGTGACACTTGAGGTCACGATACGTACGAAATTTTTTCAAGGTCCCTAGAAACTGAATGTAACATTCACGAATAAAACATTATATTATTACGAAATTTGGTGAAAATGTTGGAAATTCTAAAACCTTTGGATCAATTCTTCAGCCAGATACGTTCGATACTTAAAATCTCAAAAATAAAATGAGATTTTTTCAACAAAATTTAAAAGCTTTTCGAATTTTTTTACACCATGACAAATCACGATAAGTAAATTCAACTGTACGTAAATTAGATTTTCATTGTATGTATGTCTTGTATGTGTGTTATTGCACATAGGTACCTACAAATTACAAACAAAGACTCGTCGTCCAAGATTACATACATATATTTTTCTATATATATTTTTCATGAAATGTAATTATAATTGCTTTGGATGCATAGAGAGGATATTATGCATAAAATTAAAAATGTTCTTAATTATTTTTTAATTAGAACAACGCTTGTATTGTTATATATGTATGTGTGAGTGTATAGTAACAAAGAATTAGTTTTTAAGCAGCGTCGTATTAAGATAACAAACAATTGTACATTTTTTTACAAGCTTTTTGTATAGCTTAACTTGCTGTTTTTTTTTTCCATTTCAAAATTTGTACTACTCGAATTTTAAATCACTTTCGATTAAACCGATCGAGTTGAAATTTTGCATACTTGAGTAGCTTACGTGACAATACTAATAAGTAGGTATTATATAAGACAAAAATAATAAATAGAAGTGAATTTTCTAAACAATTATTAAGATAAAATCCAGATATAACTACTGAGAAGTAAAGTAAACTATAGCTACTTATATCTGAGACAGAAATAGTTAATACTTACGCGTCAAGGTTTTTCTAAATTAGGATTATAATATTAAGAGCGAAACTGTCTGCTATTTTGCACAATAAAAAATATATTTTGTTATAAATTTGTATAAAAACCCACCCCTTTTTGTGGGAAAGGGGTACAAATATATTATTATTGTTATAAATTATGTTATAAATTGCCTCAAACTTCACTCAAAAGTTATTCTCTACGTTCTAAGTCCATTGGTTTTTTTTTTCTTATATAAAAGCTTGATTTAAGAAAATTTTTGTACTCAAATTTATTTTCAGTGCAACTATCTACACGGAGAGAAAATTCCTATAAAAATTACTGTGCTCATACTACAATCGACGTGTAACAGGCGAACATATCTAATTTTTGTACGGTAAAATTATAAAAATTAAAGTTATATTATTGTAATTTTTATAATTTTACCGTACAAAAATTGGATATGTTCGCCTGTTACACGTCGATTGTAGTATGAGCACAGTAACTTTTATGGAATTTTCTCTCCGTGTACCAATAAGTTTACCAACTTTTCCAAACTAACAAATTTTCATATTTGTTTGTTTTAGAGAAACGGGTAGACCCCTGGAGATTAAGGTCTTCCCCACCTTCAAATCATAGCTTCCAGAAAGGTGATTTAACCCAAGGTGACCAATTTCTACAGGTGATAAATATTTCAAAAATGAATTTTCTTATTTTGATTGCAAAAATTAGAAGTTTACTCCGAAATTATCTTAATTCGATCATTCATCCTAATTGAAATCACTTTCATAAAGTATAACTTGAGGGGAATTTTTTTTTTCAAATTTAATAACATCATCAAACTTATAAAATTTTCGTAATGGCCTGAAGGCGAATTTTTCCATTATGGAACATTAGGTAAAAGAATTTTGTCGGATCAATCAAATTTTTGAACAAAATTTCGTCACTTTCGTAACAAAAACGTTGAGAAAGAGAAACACTGTATTCGCAAATATCGGCGACCAAACCCTATTATTTTACTTCCGCACTTGAGAGGAAAAAAAACTTAAGCCATCTCTGTTTTAATTTAAAACAAGTAGATATCATTTTTTTTAAATTTCTACCTTTATACCTTATCCATCTGCGCATTTATAAATCCACACACAGAAATGAGAATATTGTATAGCTCATGTAATAGTACACACAAAGTGTCCATTCTGAATCGTCCCTATACTTGCATTTCAAAAATTTCAGGACCTCTCTAACGTCTGAAACTCTTGTCTTTCAGATATTTTAAATTTTTCCTAACGACTTTACATCATAACTGTACTTTAACTCAATTTAAGCGTTACGAAATCGACTTCGACATCGAATCGTTTCTTCAATTGTTTTCTCTGGAATTTTTCCTCCCAAATATTAGGGCAAAATTTTGAAAAATTTCCCGATATTGTACATTGAAATAACCTCGAAAATAACAACAACAAAAATACAATATAATAAAAATATAGAAAATGTTTTTTGTAGGGTACATACAAAAGAAATAGTTCAATGTTAGTTTATTAGCTGCAGTAGTGCCAACATTGCAAAAATTTGTTACTCGTTAGTGAGTTACCGGTTGAATAGAAAGAAGAGCCATCCATTCCCTCTAATTATAAAATATGTTTTTAGATTTTGTTTAATTACTTTTTATGTATATCTACCTCAATTTTTTTTCTACGACGCTAACACGAGGCGTCGTTATAGTTAGTGCCATGTTTAAAATACAAAAATACTAAAAAAAAAAGTTCTTTTTGTACAAAATATATAGAAACGTGCAATTTTCCGGGCTCCGTATCAGAAGTTTTCACAATCATCGGGGCAAAATATAGAGTATTTTCAAACATATGCTGTGAATCGATCAGTCAAGTCTTTTTGATGTTACCTGAACACTAACAAATTAACTAAATAATAAACTAAATAATTCACTGCTGAGAGATTTACTTTGTGAAATTTCATTTTAAATATTGAAAATATTTAAAGTTTTAATTACTTTGTCAATTTCACGAAAATACTATTGTTTTTACTTAACGCGTTTTCAGCCCCTTCGGCCATCATCAGAGTAAATAATTGATGAAATTAAAATGAAGAGAATTTATAGATCTATAAATTCTCTTTTCACGGAACCCTCCGTGCACGAATCAGACTCACACTTCACCAAACTTGTTACATTTAGATATGTATAAAATAATGCAATGTTTGTACAACAACGAATTGCTAATATCTATTCCAAATTCCAATATTCAAAATTATTTCAATTTTTTTGTTGTTGTTTTGTTTCTTGAATGTTTTGTTTTATTTTTTTTGTCAACGCCACCCATAATCGACTCACTGACGGACGAACGGACCAAGTAGGTACCTACCAAGTGGCAGAGCATTGACTCTATTATTATAGACTGTTACATAATTCAAGTCTGTGTCAAAGCCATCGTGGATGAAATGGTGTATAGGTGCAAACCGCCGTATTCAAGGCGCGCAACGGCGCAACGCTCAAGATGGCAAACATGTAAGAATGAGTATGAAATACCTTACATACTGATATACAACAGGATGATTGTACTCCAGTACTTGGTGAGTAATATCTCGCTGTAGGAGTTTAGGGGCGTACGTACCCAGGGGTTAAGTGGGTTTTCAAGAGGGAATTTTGTGAATTTGATAGAAAAAATGAAAAATTCCCACCAAAATTATCGCTATTCAACCAGTTGCATTAAAGGGAGGTTTACTCAAGAGTCCTTAAAAATTACGTATTTTTCTAGAATTTTTTTCTCAACAACGGAAGCAAATAACAATTTCAAATTTTGTACACATATTTACTAAGTATTAAACTATACAAAAAATATCTTTCAAGGAAAGAGATAAAAAATTGTCCATTTTATAGATACTGCAGTGTGACGATCCGAAAATCCAATGCCTTGTTGGCGGACATCCTAGCGCCGGTAATAAACCACCGAAATCCAAAAACAAAAAAGATTTATAAAATATATGAAGAGTACCGGCATCTCTACCTATAATATCAATAAATTGCTCAAAGAAAAAAAAATGGCGGATGTTTGAACTTTTTATTACGATTTTTATCTTATTTTTCGCTCTTTAAAGTAAACTTAAAAATAAAAAAAATATTGAAAGTGTATCGAACTTAGGTAGAGGTGTCGAAGAATTGAATTATCTTTAAAATAAAAAATTTAAAAAAAGGATCCATCGAATAGTTTTTGAGTTATCGTGTCCGCCAGTTCCAAAGATGTAGTTCCGAGATATTATAAAATAGGTATATATAAAGAAACGTATTTTCAAAATTTTATATTTAATACTCATTATTGCGTGAACTACGTGTTTTGGAATTTTTTTTTATAGAAGGCTGGATTCGGTTGATGTGCAAGAATCTTGTTTTTAAATTATTTTCAGCAAAATCACTTTGGGAACATATTCTACACGTAATTAGCTACCAATTTCAGCAAAAAAATCGATTTTTTTTTTAACGACTCTCAAGTAAACCTCCCCTTAAGAATTAAATCATTTCTATAAAGTTTGGTTTGCGAAACAAGAAGTTTTTAGTTTGATGACATCATCGAGTTGACAAAAAATGTTTAGTGTCTTAAAAATCGAAATAAAAAATAGCATGATGAAATTGGAGCCGAATCAGGCCCGATCGACACTATCACTCCGCTCTTGGTACGATATCGCTACGCTCCCGATTCGATAAAATACTCTCACACAAAAAAACAATGAGTGTATTCACGTCATCGCTCCGATACCGCTCCGATATCAGTCGTGGTCCAGTCCCGCTCCAGTATCGCTCCAATAACAATACCATTCAGGTAATATTTTATCGGAGCGATATCAGACTTGTTATGACTTGTACCTATAGTGTAAATATTTTTATAATTCCACTCCACTCCGCTTACATTCAGTTGTTGTGAAAAGATGTTTGTATCGAAGTAGGAATGTATCGGGCCTTGTAGGTTTTCGAACTCGTTCTTTGCATTTGTGTCAAAACTAAGCATGTACGATCGCCAGAAAATAGACTTCTGTTGAGTGAATTATATTTCCAGAAGAAATTTCGTCATTTTGACAACAAAAATTGGAACTACACACCCAAATTATCTCCATTCAACTACCAGTTACTTTCTAAATTAAAAAAAAACTTCTATAGGTTCCTTTAAGAAAAGGGATTTTTTTTATTTTGATGACTAAAATTTTTTAGTGCCTTAAAAATCGAAATAGGACAACAGAATAGCGAAACTAGAAGCGAATTATCGGTATTCGAAGTCACTCACTCAATTTTAACCAAAATTAGGCATGGTAAGATCACTAGAAAAAATTTCTGGCCAGTTGAAATATTGACAGCAAAAATGAAAATTTCGATGAAAATATTCTGTTGCAAACATTACGAATATTTTGAAGCATTTTACGCGCTCAGTGCTCAAGAATTTTTGACGTAGACAGACCAGAATATCTATGCATGCGAATTTCCCAACCGGTAAATTGTGGGAAACTGAACGGTTTGAACTCCGATGGCTCATAAGCGATATTCCTTAATTCCGCCTCTAAGATTGAACAACTGAGTTTCCACAAATAATAGTAAAAAAATTCAGAATCAACCACTGTAATCGCCACAAAGTGTTTATCACCGAACACTGGTGTTAAGGTGTAAAGTCGTTCATCCTATACATGAATGTATCGAGCTCGAACTCATTTCGAGTTAAGAGTAGCTCATTCGTGGAGTTGTAGCTCTCTTTACAGATACATAAATACCGTATCTGCCTTATATAGAGAGGTAACTTCGTATTCTCTATCGAAAACCGAAGAAGTTATTTCAATATCGCCACAAAATACGAAATTTGATTTTTCAAAAAATTTAAAAAATTCAAAATAAAGATTTGATACTTTCCGATATTAATTTCTAGAAAAAAACGATATTTCGACTATAATATTTAAGACAAATCTCCAGAAAACACATTTATTTAAAATTGGAAAATATCAATTTTTTTAGAAATGTAGCCTTATTGAGCCCAAAATGGGAATTTTTCAATGTATTTGTATGGAATATATGTGTATATATATAGATTTATTTTATTTCTACTTCACATACGCGAACCGAATTGAACGAGTATTAACGAAGTTTTTTTTCTCGAAATTTTTCTGGAATATCAGTAAAAATGACTGTTACACACGGTCCAATTTTCTTGTGTCGAATGCAGTACTGTAGATGAGCATCTACAATTTTAATTATCACATTTATATTAGTAGCCAAAAAGATTTCAGTGGCGCTATCAGTAAAAGTATCAGTATCATCAAAAATGCGACCAGAAGTGCTAGATCATCTGGAGTCTCGAATTCGTAAAAATTTCGAAAACCTATAGCATCAAACTTATGGTTTCTGAGGCTTTAAAAAATTTGGTATACGTGATGATGTCATCAAGCTTAGTATTTTTTTCAAGTTTTTCAAGCTTCAAAAAATGTAACTTACTCGTATTTTGGCTGAATCGACGCTACCGCGATTGGTACCGATGGTGTCCCATTTATTTTTCTTTGCATCCGTCCGTATTTTTAAAATTTTTTCTTGGTCCGCCAAATATTTTGGTATTTACACGTTAACCCGCCGATTCAATCTCTTTGGGAACCTCTGATTTAAAGGATCAACTTGAGTCTCTTTTTATCATAACAGTTTTGAATTTTTAGATAACGAGAAATATTCTCTTTGTATCATAAAAGTTTTGGAAATTCAGCCCGTAGTGCCAGATTGTCTACAATCTCAAATTCATAAAGATTTCGAAATCCGATAACATCGAACTTATGGTTTTTGAAGCTTTAAAAATTTTTGGTATACGTGATGACGTCATCAAGTTCAGATTTTTTTCAAGTTTTTCAAATTTCAAAAAATGTGACTTATTTTGGCTGAGTCGACGCTACCGAGGTCGCTGACGACGTGTCCCAGTTTTCTTTTGTGTCCTTCCGTATTTTAAAATTTTTTCTTGGTCCGCCAAATATTTTGGTATTTACAATTTAACCCACCGATTCAACCTCTTTGGGAAACTCTGATTTAAAGTATCAACTTTCTCAAGTCTCCATTTGTCATAAGAATTTTGAAGAGGAATATTTGCGTGAATATATTAAATCTAAAATTACTTATTAAATCACGGTCAGAGACCTTCAAGCTTAGAAGACAGTTAATACCAAACTAATTTCCCTGGGTTCCTTTGTCCCAGGAAAAATTGTAATATAACAAAAATAAAGTTGAAAATGTAATTTTTAAGAAAGTGTCCAGGGCTTACGACGTTCTTGAGATTGTCCTGGCTAGATCACCTCGTAACATTTTTGTGGAATTTTCTTGAATTGAATACAAATTCTTCATATACTCGATGAATTTACCATCCTACTTATTGGAATTAAATCTCTTTCTAAAACATTCTAAATCAACACATTTATCTCCGTTTCGGGGGAAAACCCCAAACAGAAAACTTGCTCATCTCTAACAATCATTAATTTAATATATAAATTTTTATCGCAATGACATTCTATGGCTATATATACTCAATGTATATTCGTTCGGTCCGTTCGTTCGTATCGTATATGTTGAGATAGAAATAAAGAATCCTACTTCTACGAAAAAAAAGAAACATCACATCGGATCGGGCGGTATGTGAGTGAGCGGCCTCTCCACCACTCACCATGGATCAATACATCGTATATCGTCACCAACATTCACAACGTCCGTCCCAAGCGAAGCGGAGCACGTCCCGCTCTGTCGTCCACAAAGGAAGGCGAAAAACGGAGAAAAGACTCCCATCCACACTATCTCTGTATAGGTACACCATATCTTTCAATATGGCAATATTCTACTATACTGGTTAATACAGTGTGTCTCCAATCTCCGAACGTTTTGTGGAAAATTTCGCTTTTCGAAAGTTGCGCCAAAAATGATCAAAACTGATTGCTGTGGAAATATCGTTGAAGGAAGCCCCGAACTGGAGTCCACCACACGTAAGCTTTGAAATCTGTACCTGCCTTCTTTGTTGAAGCCTTTATATTCCTTAAACCTTAAGGAATCCTAGCTAAAATTACGATAAGCTCGTGGGTCATGTAAGTGAGAAAACTCACCTTCTCTACCACATTTTCTGTAGGTTTTACACGTGCATAAGTCCAGTGCCTACTGTCTGGCTATGTTGTGGCTCGTCAGGAGACAAAGCACCTTACAAAATTGCCCCGTTTTGACCGATAAGTACGTTTTTGTAAGGGATTCATAAAGTCTTGAGTCTGCGTTACTTCAGTACAGCAGGTTTCCCAAAGGGAACCGTGCCAGTCCGTGTCAGTCCGTATCTTGTACTCTGGGTAGAGATCGCCAGCACTCTATATTTAGGCGCAAAAATGGAATGTTTAAGCCTGCTCTAGTCAGCTATTTCATTCCTCCCGATAGCCCGACGTCTTGGTACCAATATTCGAGATTTTCAAACATCGTCTGGCATTCCTACACCAACTTAAATATTGTTTTTGGCATTTAGAAGTTCCAAGGTTCTTACATTTTTTTTGGAAAATCTACCAAGAAGGCGTTTTATAAGAAGGGTCTTCTACCAAGGAATTTTTAAGAATTGCAACTTTTTCTGCGGGGAAAAACTGAATATTCCGATTCAAACTTAGGTTAGATTTCTGCTTTAGTTATGTCTGAGGCCTCCAAATTAATTTAAAAATATATTTTTCGTCCTATAATCGCAAACCATTCTCTTCTTTATATAATAATAACCGTTTCCGTGACAAAATTTTAACACATCCTGTAAATTTTCTCATAGTATATCGAAGAGCAAAAAAAAACTGGCTAATGTTTTATCGTTAGCTATAAGAAACGAACACATACACCAAGGCAAAAAAAATCCTTACTCAATACACGAAACAAACGAACGCCAGTCCCTTACTCCCTACCTCTTATATCCTTAACTATACAACAAAACAGCTAATACTTGTGATTCTTTCTGAATCAGTTACTATATGCTTAGAACACAAAACAATTTGCTCAAACAAAGTGAACACTCGTGACTCGTGAGTATATCTTCTGGACGTTCGACCGCGTTGCTGCCAACTAATCACAAAAATTTCTTCGCCGTCGACAAGTTGTTGGTTGATTTATGGCATTGTTTTATTATGTGGCCTACTTCTTTCGCTCGTACTTCTTCGCGGCAAAATGAACGATGTGTAAAGTGGAGGGAATTGCTAGGCTCTTCATCTTCGAGTATGTATAGCTAGCTAGACAAGGCGCTGCTATATAGCTGAGTGAATGAAAATATATATTTTTGTAATTTAATTAAATTTATATGAAATATTAGTTTGATATTCGACTCGAGTGTCTTCGGTAAACGTTTATTTCGCTCTAGCAATAATGTGATTAAAAAAATTCTATGGCTTTTCTTTTTTTGTAAAAATGATTTACTATTTATCACGAGAAATATTGCCAATAGGCCAAAAAAATACGGTCAAAGGTAAGTGAGGCACGCATTAAGTCAAGGTTACTTAGTGATTTGGCTTTTTCACAGATTTATTTAAAAACAGATAAGTATATTCGACTAGAATCTCAATTTCAGTCAGTCTTACGAACATACGAACTCAAGGCATAAAGGATCCTTAAAAGCGAAAAGTCATCAAACTTCATTTTAGAAAATCGTTTTAACGATATCCATACGACAGGATATATGGAATTATTTCTGGAGATACTTACAAAAACGAATTTTTGTCTACTTTATGCTAGTATTTTCCTTAACAATTTGGACTGTTTGGAGGATGCTTTCTAGTGCTGGAACCAGGGCCGTAACTAGGTTGAGGCAACCGGGGCATTGCCACGAGACCCCCAGCCATCGGGCCCCCAAGGGAATACAAGAATTATTTCTTGGCAAATTTTAAGGGCGGTATTTCTGTAAAATTAGATGACTGAAAGGGAAAAAAAAGAGTATTTCCGTAAAATTAGGGCGTAAAATTAGACTAGCGTAAAGGTCACCGCTTCTTTTTGCCGAGGAGCGGAATTTTAAGGGCCGTATTTCTGTAAAATTAGAACGGCAAACGATTGACAAGCAAAAAAAAGGTCACGTTTTTTTTACTGGGGGTCGAATTTTTGTTTTTGCCCGGGGCGGCGTAGGGGTCCCCAATGTACTTTCTGCCCCGGGGCCCCTGGAGACCTAGTTACGGCCCTGACTGGAACATACGTGGATGAAAAATTTTTTTATCGAAAACTATATTCTCAACTGTAAATTATTTTTTGAATTTTTAAAAATTTTCCTATATCTTCAAAAAAGTTATCGATACAATTTCGCCAAATTAATTTGAATTGAGTGTTTCTAGTATTTGTATTTTTCCAAATTTCTTGATTTAATAGGTGGGTGGAGATAAGCTATTCATCATCACTTTGAAGCTCAGTATTTTGTAAATGGAGCTTAAAAATTAATATCCCTGTCGCAGCATCCTGCATAACATAGTGAATTTTCGTTTACAAAAATTAGTTATTCTCAGAAACTAGTTGACATAGAATAATAGTTTAAAGACCTTTTTGTGTGATTTTTTCTCCCCCTTTTAATGGTGTAAGAAATGTCGCAATAATTTTTGAATAAGGGGAAATTTTGGCGAAAAACTAATTTTTTTTTCACGAAAATTGCCAAAAAGAACATATTCCGGGCATCGGACGTGTCTGGTTAATGAACTGGTCTAACGGTTTGGGACTTCCAATATTTTCACCAAATAAATATAGTGAATATTATTTTCGATTTCTAAGGACCTCAAAACAAATTTCAGCCATAGTCCCAAGCTCAAATCGCGTCGTGACAGTGGCTGTAATAGCCGAATTCCATTCTGAAAATTCGCTAAAAATCATAAAAAGAGGCTCAAATTCATTTTTCGAGTCCTTTCTACTGATATCCCAGACAATGTGTTACGTGGAAGGAAAATTTTCAGCCCACTTTTCAAATTTTTTCTTCGATACCTTAACTGAAATTCACACCTGTAGCATGTGTGTGCATACAAAATTTCATGTTCATAGGTCGGAAGAAGTAGGAATTAGGAGGATATGACGGAATATTATGGAAAAATGACGGACGGACGAGACAGAAATCGATAAAAGCTTTGATATTTTTTGTCGGAACCCTAAAATAATCATTTAGCTCAGAGTTCGCCAGTAGCTAGAGTTATTCGCAGCTTTCGGAATAAAATATCGGACATTTAAATAAATATTTTTTTCCCTTTTTTTCATAAAAATTGATAAATATATTTTTCACAAATCGTTTATCTCTTAGTGAAAGTTTCTTTGACCTTCCACCGGATTTTTCCTCATAATTTCCTTTTGAAATGATTACAGAACTCTAGTTTTGTAAGTGAAACAAAACTTTGATTCCCACTTGTCAATACGAAAAAGTACTCAAAGAGAGGGAGATGTTTGTGCCATATACATCCAAAAAAAATTATCGGGCTTCAAGTTTTTTTTCACAAATTTTTCCTTGACGGACCGTTGAAAAAAAACACTACATTCATTTACTCTAATCTCATTACAGTAAACACCGGACCAAGAATACCAAATTCTAATTAGCAATCCTTATATTTGATTAAAACTTATTATACAAAATCCAATATGTGTTCTATCCGTTCTATCCGTTCTAAAGTGATAATATATAATACTAACTGGGGATCTGTTAAATATATATGTACATGAAAATTTGTAAGTAAAAGGAGGATAAATATGTAAACATAACCTTCTACACATAACTCCTGAAGACGATGCCAATACACACATACAAAATATAGTGAATAATATCGTATATGTACTTGAAATCGTAGGTGTACAGGCGAACCACATCAACATTCGAAAACCGAAACATCACCTAACGTTGATACAGGCATTGTCGAAAAATTCGGTCATCGAAAAAATTGTTAAAATCCACTAATATTGAATGGGAGTAGGTATATAGCTTGGTGGCATTCGTGTCTTGTAATACGGAGGCTATGAGTTCGATTCTCACTCCAGTGATTTTTTTTTTTTTTTTATTAATTTTTTAAAATTATAATACTGTCTTGGATACTGTATCTGAAATGGATAATGTATGTTTGACCAAATATTTCTCAGAAACTATGAATCGGATTCGAATGATTCTTTCTACATTGATTTAGGTAAGTATCTTTCGGCTTAGAAAATGTCCTAATTTCCTCAAAATCGGTCCACTAGAGATGTGCACACTTTTTTGATCCTTTGAAAGAGTATCCCTTCGAGGTCGTCCTATCCATGGACTTCGATGATACATTGGCGGAACTTCTTAAGGACGAACAGTACACGTTATATCATGATTGGGCACACAGGTAGTGGCTAAGAACGGCTACTTAAAAGGAAAAAGAAAACTGGTGTCAAGCTAAAATTATAAATTGGGGCTTTAGGATAACATTAACCCTAGAATCATACGTACTCGTCAAAACGACGAACGAACTTCTCTACCTGCTCCAATAATGTGACTTGTCGGTACCTGCTCGCTGTGAAACTTCTGTTATCTAATTTATTTGTTATTATAACACATAAGACATATAAATTTTATTTATAGCTATTGTCGTTTTTTTTTTTATACTGAAATAGTGTGCGTCAAAAGGACGACGATGTATGATTAACCTATATTTTTTTTTAAAGATTTTGTACTCCACATATAAAAGTTTTCCTAATTTTTCTAAAATTTATTAAAGATATGGATGTTATAATTAATTTATTCAATGATTATGATAATGTGAAAGATGATTACAGCTGTTTGACTTATAGAGACGACATAATACTGAAGTGTGAATATATTGAATCGAAAACTAAAGAATGCGTTTCGAATGACTTAATAAAAGATTAACAATTTATTTTGTGGAAAATATTTTAATTTTTATTATATTTTGAGATCTTATTCGAAAAATTACTAACAAATTTTAGAAAATTTACAAATGTGCCTAATGGGGAAATAACTACATATCTATAGGAATATTTATGACTGCGAAATTTCACATTCTGTAAAGTCACACATGTCCACTGATTCATAATAGTTCATAAATTAATTATTACAATTGATGTAATTATATATTTTTTAATTTTTATAATGAAAATATGCTTTGATAAAAAGATTAAAAAAAATTAATAAATATTTACATTAAGAAATTTTTCCAAATCCAATTTTTTTAAATATTTTGTTCGCTTTTGTAGTATTGTTATGTAAAAAAAAAATGTTTTTTGCAAATAAACTCTAAAACTCCCCGTAAAAAGTCCATTCGTCGAAACGACGCCGATGTATGATTAACTTGACTCGTAGACCAACGTATGATTCTAGGGTTAAAGTAATTCAGTTTGCTTAGCATCAACTTCAAAAGCTATCAGTCACATTTCGATATGGTGTATTTATTTTTTCATACTTTGAGTTAGTTTTGCTTTTTTCTTAAAAAGTTTTTCGTTAAAGACTTTGTTTACATCATCGACTTTAAAATCCGCGAATTACACGACGCTCTCTGTACGCTGTAAATCAACCATTACATACAGTATATGGGCGGTTTAACAATTTCTTCCCCTTTTGTCTTCCCAAATATTTCTTGCCTTATTTATTCCCAGGTAATAGAAGAGGGTAACATACTTTAATGAGGTTGCGAAAACAAAAAAATTCAATGATATACGATCTAGAGGAGCAGAGGGAAACGGAAAAGGTGGCGGCATGGGTAGCGGGAGGGGGGGGGATGTTTATGAAAATTTATATTGTTTAAAATAATAATTATATATATATAACAATTTAACTGAAAACTTGGAAATAACGTTCTAGTAAAGGAGTGAAGCAAAAGCCACAGTTTCTCTCCCAATCATCTAAGCGATCGTCAAATAATTTTATAATCACCCTACAAATATTATAGATATGATAAATTAGCTCTGGCAAAATTTACATTTGATATTTACAATATACAATACTTATTCCTTCGCCAGTTCCATATCCACTGCGCGTCTCACCGCCCCGATCCTAAAAATACATGATCATACCGACTGAGGTATACATATTGCATATTACAAACATGTAAATATATATATGTACGAGTATATGAACCCAAGAGCTGTTGAAAATTTTCGTCTAGGAGTCTTATACTGATTGAAATTTTTTATAAGGTGAAGGCAACGATAATGGATGTTGTATCAGTGTTGGAACATTCGTCTGTATAAAAGCTATAAATTCGGAAACATGGCACTTGTAAATTTTTATGGAGAATCGTCCAATTTTTGATACATTGTCCATTATTGGTGCCTTTAACTTACGTCTAAAACATACGCCGACAGCCTGATTGGCCAGCATTGATCCAAAAGGAGCTGGCAATTGTTTAAGAGTGTCGAAAACTGTTTTCCTTAAAGAGCAAAATTTTTCTATAAATTATGACTTCTATTTCAAAGACCCTTCCAGTGGCAACCAATTTTTTTTTCCAAAATGGTGCCACAGTAGGTGGGGTGATTTGAAACAAGAAACTTTACTTTTGAAAAATTTTGAAAAAGTTTATAAAATATAAATTGTTAAAATTCCAACTTGCAACAACTCTATTTCCGACATCTTTTCTTAAAAATATACCCAATCACAAAATAAATTTTAAGTCTTCTTAAAGACGTTCGAGCGCGTCCACAAAACACTACAGAATAATGTTATGTAGCTACCACAAAACACTATACCTGTATGTTATGCATACAGGGCTTGCACTTGTTCATGTGTCATATCGTGTCGTGTATATGGGTGATTGCTATACGTACTGATCTGTGACATCAATGCATACACAGTTGTTGATTGAAATTTAGTAGTCTGATTTAAACTTGTATGTATATTATGTACGTTTACACATCAAAATCTCCCCGAATATTAATTTCAATAATTAATAATTCATTTTAACATTCTCAACACGATTTTTTTTGTGCAATTATATAAATTGGATATTTCAAAGAATATTTTTAAACATTTTTTATTATGGTATCTACTCTTATAATATACTTACTATAATTTTTAAAATGAGAAAATGCTGTTTAGAATATTTTTTCCTAATAGCTCTGTGTTAAAAATTTGATTTTTAATCGTCAATTACTTTAAGAAATGATCTATGAAGGCCTTAAAATCTTTAAGGGAAGATAACTATGTAATTGAACTTGTCAATTCTCTAAAATTAAAATTTTTATCTACTATTAGGTTTGACGCACGAACGTCCTTAACCTTTGAACGAAATAGCCTTTGTCATTAGAACTTTTCTTGCCATTATTTTTGCGAGATTACTAAGTCCAGTCGTATACAAAATTATTATAATATAGTATAATCGTTTAGAAGAAGAATAGGCGTTATATTTTTTGCTAAGTTAAATATTTGTTTTTTTATTTCCAAAAATGGAATACCATAAAGTAACGCTCAAATTAGTGAATATCATAAATGCTTTTATCCTCCACATTCTCAATAGGTTTGAGAAAATAAAAACGGAACGGAAAAGTCCTACAATAGCACTGTCAGCATTTCCAAATCAGAATTTCTAACAATTTTAAATAATTGAACGATTCTTCTGACACTGAGCCGATTCAAACAATTACAACTGGTACAAAACTCTTTAAATAAATCGTACAGTACACCTCTTGGACTATATTAATATGTATGAAATTCAGACCATATATAAATAAAATACATATATGTACTACAATACGATTTAATACGTGGTTTCCAATGTCGTCTAGCGTGCGCTTAGCGTTTTCGGTGTTCGGCGTTACTCCACGCCAAGCTACCAAAGCTCCGTTTCGGCTGCTGTATCAACATAACCATATATGTAACTCCAGCAATATCTGTGCGAACTCCGCAGTTATAATATATTGTTCGAAAATGTTTTGTCATTTTCTTATTGTTTAACTTATACAAAGATCAATACTACTATCTCTTTTATTATGAAAATTATTAAATCTTTGTTTGTTTTAATATATTTTACAGATGTGGTTTTGTAATATTTTATTATTTATATTTATTATAAATAAATAAATAAAATTTGTTTATATGGCTCGTTATACTATACACTACACGGAGCACCAGATATGTAGATGTATCATATATTTTTTTCTTTTTGCCCCAGCGACCGCCAGAGTCCGTTTGTAATGTTCAGTTACAAATTAAGATGTCGTTGCAACACATACGTACACAGAATTTCGTGTATTAATAATTTTATTTATTGTGTGATGGAAATTTCGTATGGATTACAGTTGGGTTCTCGAAAAAATGAGTTCTCGAATTTTGACACGCACTAAGTAATGCCATCTCAGTGAAAGTGTTAATTTATGATTTTTTGTTAACTCTATAGTTGTTAACTCTACAGCTCTCTTGCGTTTATTCAATATGGATGTACAACTCAATAATTATTCAATCACGTGTTCAATTCAATCACACAACGATATTAATACGTCATCTTCGATGACATAAAAAACGGGGCTAGGAAGAATAATTGATTACGAAGTTGATTTTTAACTTCCCGTTGATATTTGAATGTCAGACGATGCTGGCCGAAAATTTACATTACCAAAATTTTACACTGACTACAAATTCGGCTTGCTTCGACTCCAAGCTGCTGTCATTTCAAAGATGGCGATGGCGATGGCGAAAAAGTATATTTTTCGAAACTTTTTCCAACCTTATTATGACATGTTGTAATTACTTTACTGAACTGTTTGTCATTTTACGTTATCCAGGATTGAATCAACTACTGAAAAACGGCGAGTCAGAAATTTTTTTTTTTGGTAAAATTGTAGCTTTGGAGGTTAATTTTTTAATTTGTGAGTGATTTTATGAAAGGCACGATTTGTAAGTAGCATTTTCCAATCGAATTATCTTAAAAGACAAGAAATGTGAGATTATTGACTTGCAACTAATTTTAGTTAAATACTCACATTCTCTCAATTTATAGGTTATTGAGATCAGTCAACTTTAGTTAAATAAGAAATAAGAAATTTCTTAAGTTTTAATATTTTATTTTCGTCCCCCGATTAAAAATTTGCGAATAAAAACAATCGAATGAAAATTAATCGATAAAAATATTCGATTCTGAACAACATGAGTGATATGTAGCATTATCCATTCGTGAAGTACCATATTCCCTTGATTACAGCCTATCCATTAATGAGACCAAATACACTTTTATTTGTAAAACTTAACAGAAAATATTCAACTAAGAATCGATAAAATTTTATTACTGTATCGTCTTCTAACAGCGACACAACTAAAGACCTGTCTTTCCGTTTTTTTCCAAATATTATCTTTTCTCCTTAGTTTAGCGGAACACCACTGTACATTCCGTGTACCCAATAATAATTTTTAGTAAGAAAACAAGAGATTTTATTTTGAAAACCGCAGTAAGCCGCGTTAATTTTCTGTACAAATAAATTTCAGATATTTTTTTTTAAATTTTTTATTTCACTAAAAATTTATTACGATTGCAATAAACAATTCATATTTCCATATTGTCTTTGTCTTACTTCACATATACACAAAAATAAAGATATTTGAAAATATAATTTAGAGGTTTCGTATGTTAAAAATTATTACCTCGCGTCTTACGGACAAAATATTTATTATTACTAGAGTGCCACTGATTTTTTGATCAGACTGATCAGTGACCTGAAGTTCCCGCGTTAAAGAATCCATAAAATTATTAACATTATTTTAATCATGTTTTCGATTAATCATATTAATAATTCAAAATTAATTTCTTTCATATAATTTTTATAATATAGCGAGAATATTTTAATAGAATATGAATTATTAATTTTTCTAAAGCTAATCAAGGTGGATAATTAAAGGAAATTGTAATTATTGAGTCTAGACGTGCATATCGAATTAACTACTACACTATAGCTACCGTAAAATGAAAAATATGCGTGCACGAAAATCGCTATTTGTTTAATATAATAAATAAAAATCTATAATTGATTAATTAAATAGTTTCGCACACATATCACAACTTGTATATAGGTAATTAGTGAGTTGTAGATTGACAGAGGTGGTATTAGATAATATATATTTCGAACACGACTCATTTACAGGGTCGTGGAAAGAAATGGTGGCCGGGGGATAAACCAGATTTATTAAAAATTAATCCGCGAAGACTTTCATAGCCTCTTTTAGTTTTTCGTCGGGCCTATTAATTTGATTTTTGAGTTTTACGTTCACATTTCGAATTTTTCCCAGTACGGGCGCCGCCAACATCATTTTTTTTTTTATCTAGAAAGTCATTAAATTACAAAATTTATCTGGATAGAAAAATAATTCAAGTATCACCACATATTGAATAAAAATACGAAATCCCTCAGGTTTTTTAATATATTTCGAAAACCAGTTTACATAGAATAATAGCTGAAAATCGGACATAATAGAAAAATTTCCAGCCGTGGAAAAAAACTCATTTTTCTTGTCGAAAAGGTCCAAAATACTCGGTACCGAAAATTCAGCGTGTCTGATTTACTGAAGGGCTTTCTTACTTCCAGAATGTTTTTACCGCAATTTGTAAATCAGATGATTCATTAATAATAATAATAATAATAATAAATGTTTATTTGTATTTGACTTTTTACATTCGTTCGGTAATTATCGTGAGAATTCTTTTAGTGGGAGATTCGCCAAAAAAAAATCAAAAATCTTTCTTTTTTATACAAATAAATATTTTATTAAAAAACTAAATATACAACATTGTTTCTACATGTTTTGAGATTACAAAAAAAATTTTTTTTTAAATTCAAAAATGAGCTGAGAATAAATGGCTTTAAGGTCGACACTGCGAGATTTTTCCACCTTTATGGTTCCTCGCGTTCTGAAAACCCCAGTGAACCGAAATGAAAAAATCAAGAATCTTCTGAAAATATACATACACTCTAAGAAAAAAATGTACCGTTTTACTACTATTATAGGAGGCAATTAAATGCCTTCTATAATGACAGTAACATTACAAACCGTAATGTACGAAGGTGAAAAATACACCATCATGGTGTAATTATTACTCACTCATATGTGTAGTTTTACACATGTCGTACGTAAAATTACGGTCCAGGTGTGTAATAGATTACGTTTTATTTGTGTATTAACTAGACAACAAGATGTAATTTTACACATTCAGTTCGCAATAGTGCGCAGTTAAACGTAAAATTACATCATATTAATGTATTTTTAAACCACGCCTGTACACCTGAAAATGTAATTTTACACACTTATATAGTAATGTTTACACCCAGAAAAGTGTAATATTAATCCAACTGAATCACTCATTCTGATTCAATTCAAATGAATCAGTATGAGTGATTCAATTGTTCTGAAAAAAATAAACTGATTCAACTTAATTGAAAATAACGAATCAAAAAAGATTATTGATGGTTTTTTTACATAAATATTTATAATAATATGACGTATAGAATAATTTGGAATTATATACAAAAAGATTCGAGATGTTAAATATTTTGCTTATTATGTCTAAATTTCTATATAAGTGTGTCGTATGATAAAATAATAATTCTTTTGGTAAATTTTAAAATAAACACTCCAAAAAAGTAAGATTATAAAAGTTTTATTATGAACGTTTACTTGCTTTCATGAACATAGGTAATCTTTATTTTGCAGTGTAACTGCCAATTAAACTGGTCAAAATTTTGAGATATGACTTTTTTTACAATGCTTACGTTTTGCAGACACAATTATTTAAGCAATATCTTATAAAAAATTTAATTGTAATTAGATTACAATGATAATATTAAAAACTTATGGATTAAAATTGTAGTTACATCATATCAAAAATATAGTTTAAGAAAATTAACTAAACAATACTTAAATATAAGAAAAACAATATTCTGCTGACTCTTGCCATTCTTAGAACTTCGCAGAAAATGCATGCTGTGCTTTCATAGATGTCTTCGCCAATTCCAGTTTCTAAACAAATCAGAAAATAAGGGTTACTTAATTTTATAACCATTTTTGATTATTATTTTTTTCTTTTTTTAATAACTATTTCACAGCAATTTAAAATTAAGAAAATTTCGCTTTCGCTACAAAATTACTTCTAGGCTATTTTAATGAATGTACAGATATTAGATTTTTGATTAAAAAGCTCACCAGCAAAGTGACCCGGCGTGCTTATGGCACTGGCACTTCCGAACTGGTAGACGGAGGGTTTGAATTCCGTAGCCGGTTATATGCTGGCGAAAGTTTTCTGCTATTTCCCATCATAATTCCAGATGAATATCGACATTATCCTCAAGAAGATGGTTGCAAACAGACACCTACCAAATCCTTATACCGCTTTTCTTGTCCTCCGCCCAATATTCTGCTTACTCTTGCCATTACTAGAACTTCCAGGAAAATGTAGGCTGCGGTTTCGCATATGTCTTCACCAATTCCTTTTTCTAAACAAATCAAAAAATAAGGATTACTTAATTTTATAACCATTTTTGTTTATTTATTTTATTTATCTTTTTTCAATAAATATTTCACAGCAATTTAAAATTAAGAAAATTTCGTTTTTGCTACACAATTACTTCTAGGTTATTTTAATGAATGTACAGATATTAGATTTTCGATTAAAAAACTCACCAGCAAAGTAACCCGGCGTGCTTAGGCACTGGCACTTCCGAACTGGTAGACTGAGGGTTTGAATTCCGTTACCGGTTATATGCTGGTGAAAGTTTTCTGCTATTTCCCATCGCAATTCCAGATGAATATCGACATCGTCCTTAAAAAGATGGTTGCAAACAGACACCTACCAAATCCTTATACCGCTTTTCCTGTCCTCCGCCCAATATTCTGCTGACTCTTGCAATTACTAGAACTTCAGGGAAAATGTATGCTACGGTTTCACAGATGTCTTCACCAATTTCGATTTCTAAACAAATCAGAAAATAAGGGTTACTTAATTTTATAACCATTTTTGTTTATTTATTTTTTCTTTTTTCAATAACTATTTCACAGCAATTTAAAACTAAGAAAATTTCGTTTTTGCTACACAATTACTTTTAGGTTATTTTAATGAATGTACAGATATTAAATTTTTGATTAAAAAACTCACCAGCAAAGTAACCCGGCGTGCTTAGGCGCTGGCACTTCCGAACTGGTAGACTGAGGGTTTGAATTCCGTAACCGGTTATATGCTGGTGAAAGTTTTCTGCTATTTCGCATCGTAATTCCAGATGAATATCAACATCGTCCTTAAGAAGATGGTTGCAAACAGACACCTGCCAAATCTTTATACCGCTTTTCTTGTTCTCCGCCCATATCATCATGAAAAAGTTGAGAAATAATGATGTGAGTGACGTCCGTTACATACCATTGTCTAAAAAACGAACGTTAAATTCCATTATTATTATTACCATTGTTATTATTACTTAAAAAACTCGATTTCCATACGTCGCGTCGTTTCAATTTAAACCTGTTATGAATTTATATAACTGTAAAGCAAAAAAAAAAAAAAAATTCGTTAAGTGCGTGTTCTTGACACGCACTAACAAGTAAAGGTCCCGAGGCCGGACCTATCGATTTCGATGAAACTTAAATATATTGTAGAACACTAAAAACTAAGGGACACGTATTTTTTTTTATCTGCGGAAAAACGGTTTGAAGGGGTGAAATCGCCTTCCAAAAATTGGGGTAAAAATTTAATTTTTCAAATATCTCGAAAACAGTAAGAGATAGAGAAAAAGTTTAAATTGGCGATATTGCTCTTTTTTAAAGAGCTATCTATTGATATGTAATTTGTTCATATTACATCAACAGGAGTGGTTGGGGGTTAAAATTTGGGGGTTAATTTTGCAAAAAGGGGGTGAAAAATAAACAATATAAAAATTTTGTTTACAGATTTGAAATCTACGTCAAAAAATCTAATTGACCTGTTTTTGCTCAATGCCCTAATATTAAGTCTAGGGGTAGTTAACTAGAGGGTGACTCTGTCGAATAGTCGTACAATTTGGGTATTTCAAGGAGTTCTTCATGGAAAATAGCTTAAGACAATTAGAATAACGTAGAAATGAAATTCTCGAATTCAAAATTGAGTTTGAGCAACATTGGAGAGGGGGTGAGTCACCCTCTTAAATTACATACTAGTTTATATACACTAATTTTTGCTATTTACACACTGATAGTGGGTAAAATAATGTCACAATAAGTGGTTCTGAAGTTGGACTATCATATGTAAGGTCTTTATTAGGTTTGTTTTTTAATGGATATTATAGTTTTCCTTATCGAAAATTATCGATACCGAAAATTACATAACCTAACCTAAAATAACGAAACCTAATAAAAACCTTACATACGATAGTCTAACTTCAGAACGATCTATTGCGACATTATTACCCCCTGTCAGTGTGTTAAAAGATATCTGAATTGTAGATAATGTTTTAATTTTCACAGAAATTGACAACCCCCCAAAATAAATTATTAGTCAAATTGTAAAATAAACTTTTATCAAATTACATAACTATTTGTATGAAGCAAAATTAAAAAAATTAACTTACCTGAAATATTTTAAATGTATCATCAGGACAGCATTTTGGAAACAAACAAATTTATATTACAGTATTCTTTGCACATTATTCCAGAAGCCATTTGCACAATACATATAAAAACAAAACACCAGTACATCACTATAACACTGTTTTTGTAGCATATTTAAAGATTAATTTATCATACACGTTATAATCATATTAACTATATATCTTATCAAAAAATACTTTTGTTTAATTCAGCTAATTTGAAAACATAACTTTTAACCTTTAAGAGTATTACTTATGTACGTATAAATAATACAGCAATTCAATAACAGATAATATTAAAATACATAAACTCATTTGCGCGCGCATGGGTTTTGCTATTTAGTGGTGTAAAAATAAACCAAAAACGTTGTAAAAATCCAAAGTTACACCTTTATTTGTGTAATATTAAAAAAAAACAGTAATTATACACAAATTATATAAAAATACACCAATTTTTTCATATTACACAAATAATAGTGCATATTTTCAGAGCGAGGAGTAATTTTGCTCTAAATTTAAGTTATTTTACACGTTTTTGACCCTTTTTTCTTAGAGTGTACTTATACAGTTATGGCACTAACTAGGATCTCAGAAAAAAATTAAAAGAACCAGCGAGAAACCTCATTTTGAAAATAGATTTTCAAAAATCTCCGCTTTTTCTCGACTATAAAGAGCCGTCATTTTAGAAACATGTTACAGATTTTTTTGTTTTGAATAAAATTTTAGGAGAATGTTTCTAACACCTTGGAAGATAATTATGAAGGAAAAAAAATTGATTTCTTATTTTAACGAATCTCCCCTTAAGCCAATCCTGTAAAAAATTGCTTGTTTCACATTAATATACTTATATGATGATAATAAAAAATACCCCTGTTGCAGCATCCTGCATAACATAGCGAATTTCCGTTTATAATTATTAGTTTTTCTCGGAAAGTAGCTGACAGAATAATACTTTAAAGACATTTTTTATGTAATTTTTTCTCTGCTTTTAAATGGTGTTTTAAACTAATTTTTTACAACAACAAAAACCATGTTCCTGGCATCCAACGTGCTCATGCAAAGGTTTGGGACTTTCAATGTGTTCACCAAATTTCGTAAAAATTGGATACTTCGTTCGAGAGTTATCACGCGGAGACACACACACACATATATATATATATATATATATATATATATATATATATATATATATATATATATATATATATATAAATTTTAGTGAATATTATTTTCGGCTTCTAGGGACCTCAAAAAAAATTTCTGCCATATAGTCCCGGACTTAAGTCGCGTCATGACAGTGGCTGTAATAGCTGAATTCCATTCTGGAAATTCGCTAAAATTACACTTTATTACAATGCAATTTTAAAGGCAGTTTGTATGGTTGATACGTTTCATTTAACCCCTGCGCTCACCACAACACATAACTGTCTAATAAATATTGTTAATTCAATAAAAATTCATTAACATTAATTAGATCGATATAATGAATGATTTTTATCTATGGATCTATAATGATCTACAAGCCCCATACATATGTATGTACATAGGTATATTTACCTCGTGTATAGATTGTATCTATAACGTACAAATAATCTATCATTTAATAATAATAATAAAAAGGTAATATTTCGAAGGAATTCAAGTGGAAATTTTTATTTTCTTTACGTCAAATTACTTTTTTCCTACGGTGTTTTTTTATTAATTTTATTCTAAAAATAACGCACATTAATTATACCGGCGATAGCAATAAAATGGGAGGCTTTAACGGCAAATAATTATTTTAAAATCAACAGTTTCTTTTTATAGGTTTGATTTTCTTTGTTTGAAATCATTCAATGACTAGAAATTCATGTGTAGTGTCGCCAAATTATAAATAAAGCCATGATAGAGGTTCAAAATCCAGCAGAAATCGATTTTTAATCAATTTTGTGGCGTTAATTTTGAAGTTATATTCAAAATTCTATTGGGCTTAATTTTACAGAATGGATTCTTCTAGAACTTTTATGATTTACATGTCCGAATAAAGTGAATGTTGAGAACTTTTTGAGATTCGCCAATTTGGGATTAATTACTCACATAGTTCATACAATTCTTTTAGTTTTTGGCCAGCTCGCAACCAGCTCCGATCCCCAGTGCAACTTTGTTTGGAAACATCCGATCAAATACTTATATGCCTATAAAACGAGATACTTGTTGACCCCATGTGACGTCAGTTTTGTATAAATTTCACTGGGAAACATACTTAGCCCATATTTTTCACTTGTGTTTAGCGGTTTTTCTTTTATGGTCTGACTTAAACCCAAATTTCCGACCGCCTTATACCCAAATCCGAATTAATACCAATCTAATATTATTCCCAAGATTATTCCCACGACAACTCTTCAGATATTCGTCTATATTCCAGCACAGTGTACACCCGAAAATTCGAAGAAACATTTAAAATGAACAAAGAAAAACCATTACAATGAAATGGGAGATAAATTTTTGGAAATATTGATTTTCGAATGAAAATTTTGATTCGATATTAACATCTTCCTTTGTACTATTCCCTGTTTATGTGTGTATTTGAGCTTAAAAAATACATACACACTGAAAATCTTTTGTAAAATTTCATTAGATATATTTATGGGTGCTATTAACATTTTAAAGTAGAAATATTTCTTCATTAAAACTCGACGGGAAGATGAAAATAAAACCGCCGTGGAAAACTGGCGAATATATTGTTAATATTTATATGTCAAATATATTTATTTATTATGTATAGACTTTATGTTATTATATATGATATAATTTTCATCGACAGATAATTTCGAATCATCTAAGACATGTAAAATTCGTCCAGAAAACTTTTTCATGTTATTTTGAAAATGTTGGGTTTCTCTACTGTTCGATTCTGGTGTACCATTTGGAAATTTTTTTATTTTTGAATCTTCCGCCACGCTTCACTCAATGCAACGTTGTTCAAATATTGCCAAATTTACTCACAATTTCCCTAGAAACTGTTTTTCTAAACAGATATAGTATATTGTGCAATAAGTGCGGGAAATTGTCGTGAGTGCGCTCAACTTTGCTTGAGTAGGCAATCGACAATCCCGCACGAGTTACACATACTATTTTTTATTACGAATTTCACATACTGTTTTTTTATTGTTATTACTATTTTTGACATTTTTATTACTTTTTAAAATAATATTTTTAAGTGTTCGTCTTTTTTTCTGAATTAATTGTTGTTTAAATTACTTTGTTGGTGGTTTTTATAGAAATAATTATGAAATATTTATTAAATGAAAAATCAAGAGGCGGCTTTGCGTGTTTTATTGTCGATTTGCGTGTGGAAAGTAACTTTCCACACGCAAAAATGTATGTGGGAAGAGTACAGTGGGCAAACAGCTATTTTGCGTACAGATATGTGTGCGTACAGTGGGCAAACAGCTTATTGTGTACAGATATTTGCGTACAGATATGTAAGTTAGTACTTCTCCCGCATGAGTAATAAAAAAACATTAATTTACACATAGAAACATTTTCAGATATTTTATTTGATTTTTATAATGTTGAAAAAATTGCAATACATACATATGTAACGAAACTTAATACAATTATGTAGTGTGATGATTAAACGCGTTAAAACAGTCAGCAATTGCACATTATGCACTTTGATGACCGTGGGCTGTGCAAAGAAATGGTGGGCCCTGGAGAAAAAACACATTTTTCAAAAAAATTTCCGCTCCACCCAAAAATGACGAGCTACGAGACTCTTCTTCAAGCTTGGGCCCCGGCCCTGCTATCTCAACTACCCCGACCTCTCGTCGGGCCTGAAAATTCCATTCACATTTCACAGTCTATAACAATCTTTCTATGTTGGATTGAGTTCGAAATTGTCTGTCTGTTAAAATAATATACCCAGCTCAGTATTTTATTATGTTTATTGGTTGGAAATTTATAAATTATTTCCTATTTTTAGTTATTCCTTTCACCGTGTTTTATTTATTATAAAATAATCAATATCTGTCGTTTAGATTTTACAATATAATTTTATTCTATTTTTGTTATTCCCGGAAAAACCGACCCACGACAGATGTTATTATTTAGATTTTCACGAATTGTTTGTCAATAAATTCAATATTAATAGCTACTTTTAATTTTAGACTCATTTTTTTTGGCTACTGTTAAAAAAAAATAATTTTGTACAGTTTTAGAATAAAAAATATATGCTATCTATAAAAATGCGTATATTTCTGATTCAATTCTATAGTAGTACAATATAAGCCCCGATTGAAAGTAAAAGTTCGGTTTCTAGATCCTTGGAATCGAAATATTTTCGCCTGATTATTCAACTGCTTAATAATTAATTTATTTTCTTACCTACTGGCTTTCTAGCAAACATAAAATTTTGAAAAGGACAAAGATTAATTAAGAATGGCTTCAAGTTCTTCCAAAAATCGTTAAGAATCGAATGTCCTGATTCACTTACAATGAAAAATCAACATTATGCGAACAAATTAATACACTTTTCTCACAATTTATGGCAATAATAGCAGAATTCTCAGTTTTCTGGATTCCGTACCTTAAAAAGAGAAACGAGACGCTTATATGCTCACGCTCATTTCC
Organism: Brachynemurus nebulosus; assembly: GCA_035578155.1. Classification (NCBI taxonomy): domain Eukaryota; kingdom Metazoa; phylum Arthropoda; class Insecta; order Neuroptera; family Myrmeleontidae; genus Brachynemurus; species Brachynemurus nebulosus. The sequence continues at coordinate 4,498,619 of JAPWDM010000009.1, read as the reverse complement.
ATCTGTCACAGGGGTTTTTCTCGGAAGCTACACAACGCAACCTAGAAATTTTAAATTTAGCGTAATGTTAGTCATCAGTTAATAATCAGGAAAAATAATCGTTTGGAGCAAAATTAACGAAGTTATAAGCATTTTTTTTATTACCTGGCAAATGTTTCGCTCTCTCAGTTATAGAAATTTCAATGGAAGTACTAACGTGTTTATACCTGTACTGTATATTTTGTGAGTGTAGGGTACAAAATTTGGTTCAACAGTAAGTATTCTATATCAATTTTATACAAGAACTTTTAAGTGTTCAAAACTTTAAAGCGTTTTCCCCACAGCTCACGTTTTCAAAGTCGGTGCCCCTCATAACTTCAAAACTACAGCACTGATCCATTTGAAATTTCGAGCACTATTTCTGTACATAATTTACGAGGTAACGTTGGAGAGTTCTTTTTGAAATTTGTTAATAATTTTTATTTTACAATAACAAATTAGCCAATTTGTTTCACAAAAATCGTGTTTTTCCGTTCTAAGACCCTCCCAGCGTTACCTGAGCAAAACTATTATCTAACGAATGAACTTTAATTTTTTTTATTTCGGATGATCCAGCACCAAGTTATGAGGGGCACCGCAATTCTACTTTTTTCCGCGACACGTTCGAATAATTGCTGCCATTACTGTATTTTTTAATATTTCTTCGTGAAAATTTTACACAATATTCTTCGAATGTTATACTTTAATGTACCACTGATTTTAATAAAGGGATTTTAACTGTGTTGTCACCAAAAAAATAACAAAAACATGCCTTTTTTTGTACGAATTAACCTTACCCTCTCCTTAAGTAAGTACTATTTCTTTTTTCGCAATTGAAAGCTACTTCTCAAAAAACTGTTCCAGTTTCGTTTGGGAAAGCGCCTATTATTAATCAAATTATTCCCATCAATCCAACTTTTTCATTAAAATTAAACAATACAAACCCATTCAACCACGTTTACACCTCGAATTAATTCAATCTATATATAAAAAGCATTATATACAAATTCTATATACCTATATATATTTATTATGTATATACCTAAATCGTATTATTTATATATTTTATATTACAATGTATATATACATTTGGTATATAAATGTATATGCAATGTATATAAATTAACAATAAATAAAACATCAATATTGTGAAATAGAAATTGAACATAGATGATTGCGCATGATCAAAAAACATTTCCAATAAATACATATATGTATTATGTACCCGTTATACTGACTATAGATCTTATATACTCTCTGGGTGAGTATATAATAACTCTCTGCAGCTAAACTATAGTGAAGCTACATATAGCTAGCTATCTATAGGTAATACCAAATACATAACACACAGGAAATGTAAGAGAAAGCATTTATGTAGAACCAATCACCAATAACCAGGTGATCAACCAAGCCTACCGCTGCTGGCTGCATCGTATGCGACGAACGGACGGACGGGTGCTGCCGCGATACGGTGTTGTCGGAAAAATGCGGTACCGTTGATAATATATGACTGTCCATCCGGTTCGAGTCAATCCTCTATCAAGTATCCATTAGTGTCATAATCATATCGTGTAGTTAGTCGGTTGGATACGGTTGTAGGTACGGTACGAACCGGTCGCATATCTCCCGGTTCCCGTTCCGCCAACACCCGGTCGGTAAATGGATCGACAGACGGTACCGGCGACTGAAAGAACCAGTCAGTATATTATGTAATAATATGGAATTGTATAGGTATATATGTGTGATTATGCATTGTGCTACAGGTCGATTTTTTTATGGTTTGTAGAAAAATTTCTATCCTTTCCAAGGTTACTAAAGTAACGGAAGTGTTGCGGTTACTTTTTCCCTCCAAACTGAAGCTTGCACGCAGTGACAGATTTACCCTAAGTGCCACTCTAGGCTTCCTAAAAAATTCCACTCCTAAAAAGCTTTAAAAAAAAGCTTTTAACACTTTTCTTAAAAAAAGTATTAAATTTCTAAATTTTCCACCACTGCTTCTACGCGTATTTTACGTTCTAGAAGTTACATTCCGGCTGTGTGTCTGAGGATCAGAAATTGTGTAGTTTTGTCCCTAGATGGCCCCCTCTACGAATTTCATCGCAATCGTAATAACAGTAACCACGATACTAGTGATGAGCAAAATTAGTCCTGGTCTTGCAGTCTTGTCTTGATATTGCATTTTTTGCAAGACCAAAACCAAAACCAAGACTATGTATGCCAAGAGCATGACCAAGACCAAGACTATAATTATGGCTGCAAGACCAATACCAAGACTCAAGTGAGCAAGGCCAAGACAAAAGCAAGACTCTTGCTAAACTATTTAAATAGTTTGAAAGTATAATTAATACGTAAAGATAGTAAAAATTCTGATTTTAGAGGAAAAAAATTCGCTAATAAAAAAATGCAAGAAAGTGCAAGATTTTTTAACAATAACAAGACCAAGACCAAGACTGCATTTTGCAAGACCAAGACCAAGACCAAGACTCAAACTGCTCTGGCAAGACCAATACCAAGACTCTTAATGCAAGAACAAGACCAAGACCAAGACTGCCAAGTCTTGGTCTTGGTCTTGCATTTGCTCATCACTACACGATACTACCGAGAAATCCCATTAAATGTCAATATCTTACCTACTATTACTCCTACCTCGTTCAAATTTTCAGAGTATTTGTAGGTAAGACTAAGTATATATTATGATCTCCTTATAAATTTCAATACAATGCGTGCTGTACGCATGCGCAAACGCAAAATAGTTTGACGCGGCGTGCATGAAATGGACTCTTTGAAAGACACAGTCAGTCTCCCCTATCCTAACCATATAGTTATTCTTGTTTCAAACATGACGTTAATAATCTGATAAGACACAAAATTTAAGATAAGATACAGTTTAAACATAAAATCACTTAAAACCTGTTACCTGTGAGGAAGCTGTGTGCCACCCCTTCATTGAGAACTACTTACTACGTGGCCCGCCTTTGGATTTCTCACTGTAACTGAAGAAAGATAACTAACTCTGAACTATTTTAAGTCATTCTTAACTTATCTTCCTCCTTTCTTCAATTTCGTTTTTAATGGTCAGTTAAAACCACATATTTAATTACTAGTTACCTAACTAGTAATGGTTTCAGTAAATTAAATGGAATCAAAATCTATTCTAAAAGAATCAGCCTGTATACTGTTATGTGAGACCGTGATCTATACCAGAGATGAATCTATCTATATACATATAAAGTAATAGTAATGGAGTAAAAATGGTCCAATCCTAGCATTGAATCGACGTACTACGAAGTTACCGTATTATATTATAGATGTATTGTATAGTTCAATACAATTAAATTGGTCCCAGCATCAAAAAAATTTTTTAGAAAATTTTTAATTTTGTAGAAATAGTTGTTGGACTAGAGTTTACCGATGAATTCTTGCGACGATTATGGTGTTCAAGCGAATTTTTAGTGTGAAATCTTTAGAAATACGAATTCCGAGAATGTTTGAGAAAGGTAGAGATTCCAAATTTGTCTGAATATCAAAAAAATTTAAGAAAGGTTTTCTTAGAAGCAAAACCGTTCTGAGTCCATCTTATTCGGAGTGTTTTTTAGGTTCGTTCAAACAGAAACTAATTTTAAAATGAACAGAGTCAAGAAAGAAAAATTAAATATCTTCAAAAAAAGGACAAAAAAAAAGCTGGAACTGCATTGTTCTACTATTTTAACAGCAAAACACTATATACCTAGAAAGTCATCACTAGACAAAACAGATATGGGTGCCTACAGACTCCGTCCGATCTATACAAAATGAATCTATATATATGTAGTTGAAAATGGTCCATCGAAGCTTCGAAGCACACGGCAGTATTCGAAGCATCGACTAAAAACTATTCTACCTTCTATACATAATATAGTACTACTACTACTACTCTCTAAGCTAGTACCAACATCGAAGCTATACAATACATGCATCTAATAGAGAGGCAAGACAACACAGGCATATCAGGCAACGAACGGGTCGTAGAATGTGGAGGGACTGAAGTGTGGAGGATACGTTCGCGCCATCGGTGAGCCAGAAACAGTATCGTAGAGGTGACACACCACACAATATATAATCAAATACCCCTGTCGCAGCGTCGTGCATAACATAGCGAATTTCTTACGATGAATTTCTTTTTGTCGAGAAAAATAAAACGCTTTTAAGATCACTCAATCAATTTGAAATTTGGTATAATGTTAGGTTTTGATGACGTGTACATATATTGCCTGGCAACGATTAGAAACAAATTTTTTTGGGGGTAATATGGAGCGTCAGTTTGATCAAAAAAAAGTTTTAATTAACAATATCCTGTGAGATATCCTTTAAAAGAGCTATCGCTAAGGATTCTATTTTTTTTAAAAATAATCTTCGATCCAGTGTAATAGTTGCTAAAAAAATATTTTAAATAACAAGGGGAAACTCAGTAATAGACAACGTATTTACTAACGTATCAGTATAATAAGGGCCGGATTTACCTCTGTGGAGGCCCCGAGACACTTCTAACTTGGTGGCCCGTGAATGTTTCCCATGTGGAGGCCCCTGAGTACTTTTATGAAGACTCCTCTCCTTGGAGAATTTCAAAAATTTTTCACAATTTCCCGAAAAATACGGTTAGCGGGTAAAAAAAATGAAAAAGCAGTGCCCTTTCAATTCTATTCCTTATTTTTGAAATTTTCTTGTCTTGTTCTCTTGGTTTTGCTAGAGCAGTTTCAGTCTTGGTCTTGGTCTTGGTGCTGGTATTGCTACAAAATCTTGCACTATCTTGCATTTTTTTATTAGCGAATTTTTTCCTACTAAAATCAGAATTTTCTCTCTTTACGGTATTAAATGTACCTTCAAATTATTTAAATAGTTTAGCAAGAGTCTTGCTTTTTTCTTGCTTTTGCCGTGGCCTTGCTCGCTTGAATCTTGGTATTGGTCTTGCTTTTGGTATACATAGTCTTGGTCTTGCAAAAAATACAAGACTAAGACAAGACTGCAAGACCAAGACTCATTTGGCTCATTTCTACTGAAGTGCTCGTACGTAAATTCGATTCTAATGTGGAACAATTCAAGTATTTCTCAGTTATCACAAAAGCTTAAATTAAGGTACATGGGGGTAATATGGTCACCTGAAGCTTTGAGGTCATATATCATAAACACTAACAAGTAAAGGTCCCGAGGCCGGACCTATCGATTTTGATGAAACTTAAATATGTTGTAGTACACTAAAAACTAAGGGGCACGTATTTTTTTTTATCTGCGGAAAAAACGGTTTGAAGGGGTGAAATCGCCCTCCAAAAATTGGGGTAAAAATTTAATTTTTCAAATATCTCGAAAACAGTAAGAGATAGAGCAAAAGTTTAAATTGGCGATATTACTCTTTTTTAAAGAGCTATCTATTGATATGCAATTTGTTCAAATTACATCAACAGGGGTGGTTGGGGGTTAAAATTTGGGGGTTAATTTTGCAAAAAGGGGGTGAAAGATAAACAATATAAAAATTTTGTTTACAGATTTGAAATCTACGTCAAAAAATCTAATTGACCTGTTTTTGCTCAATATCCTAATATTAAGTCTAGGGGTAGTTAACTAGAGGGTGACTGTGTCGAATAATCGTACTATTTGGGTATTTCAAGAAGTTCTTCTTCATGGAAAACAGCTTAAGACAATTAGAATAACGTAGAAATGAAATTCTCGAATTCAAAATTGAGTTTGAGCAACATTGGCGAGGGGGTGAGTCACCCTCTTAAATTACATACTAATTTACATACACTAATTTTTGCAATTACCACACTGACAGGGGGTAATAATGTCACAATAGATGTTTCTGAAGTTAGACTATCGTATATAAGGTTTTTATTAGGTTTCGTTATTTTAGGTTAGGTTATGTAATTTTCGGTATCGATAATTTTCGATAAGGAAAACTATAATATCCATTAAAAAACAAACCTAATAAAGACCTTACATATGATAGTCCAACTTCAGAACCACTTATTGTGACATTATTTTACCCACTATCAGTGTGTTAATAGCAAAAATTAGTGTATATAAACTAGTATGTAATTTAAGAGGGTGACTCACCCCCTCTTCAATGTTGCTCAAACTCAATTTTGAATTCGAGAATTTCAAACCTTCAAAACCTTATATACGATAGTCTAACTTCAGAAACATCTATTGTGACATTATTACCCCCTGTCAGTGTGGTAATTGCAAAAATTAGTGTATGTAAATTAGTATGTAATTTAAGAGGGTGACTCACCCCCTCTCCAATGTTGCTCAAACTCAATTTTGAATTCGAGAATTTCATTTCTACGTTATTCTAATTGTCTTAAGCTGTTTTCCATGAAGAAGAACTTCTTGAAATACCCAAATTGTACGACTATTTGACATAGTCACCCTCTAGTTAACTACCCCTAGACTTAATATTAGGGCATTGAGCAAAAACAGGTCAATTAGATTTTTTGACGTAGATTTCAAATCTGTAAACAAAATTTTTATATTGTTTATTTTTCACCCCCTTTTTGCAAAATTAACCCCCAAATTTTAACCCCCAACCACCCCTGTTGATGTAATATGAACAAATTGCATATCAATAGATAGCTCTTTAAAAAAGAGTAATATCGCCAATTTAAACTTTTGCTCTATCTCTTACTGTTTTCGAGATATTTGAAAAATTAAATTTTTACCCCAATTTTTAGAGGGCGATTTCACCCCTTCAAACCGTTTTTCCGCAGATAAAAAAAAATACGTGTCCCTTAGTTTTTAGTGTTCTACAATATATTTAAGTTTCATCGAAATCGATAGGTCCGGCCTCGGGACCTTTACTTGTAAGAGAAGGAAAAATTTTGGTAACAATTAAGAACTTAAAAAAAAAATCAGTTTACTTAAAAAAAAAAAGTGAAAATGTCCATATTTTCATCGTGTACAGAAAATATGGTCATGATCATGACTTCGTCATGTCTGTGAAGGATAATTTGCATTTTTCGTCCATATTTCCTGCAGATGTTGAAGGTTTTAGGCTGAACAGAGAATAAAAAAATAGAAGGTCGATCCTCATGACAATCTGGGAAGTTTACTGACCTACTTTTGATTCAATTCGGCAAAGTTGAATACAAATTTCGGCAGAACTGAACTTTTTTAACTGTCAAAGTGGCGTCAGTAAAATAGTACCCACGGCATGTGGTTTAGTTACTTTTCGAGATATAAGAAAATGACCATATTAAGCGATTAACCATATTACCTCCAGGTACCTTAGTCTTTTGTCCAAAAAACTTTGTTTTGGACAATGAATGTATCTGATTGGAGAATTCGTCTTACAGTTTACGACTTTAGACTTCTCCCCAAATTTATCGAGAGTTATTGCGCGTTTCAGAAACCCCCAATACAAACGTTTCCTTCACACTCCCAATTCAACGATTCAAATCTCACTCACAACGACACCGGCTGTACCAACCAAATTTCCCATTCGAAAATTTCGCTAAAAATGGTATATTGGTTGGTCCGTGGTGTGGCGTAGTGAGCGACACTGGCGGAGATGAGACGTGGAGGAGATCGTTCAGTTCAGAAGCAAACACTCTATCTATGTACATACTCCTATACTAACTACATCCATACATCCATACTCCAACTTTTATGTAATTCTTCGTATATCGCATATACCTACCGAGTAAGTACCACGGGGCCGGGCAGGGGGGTAACGGGGCGCGCACCGATGGTATGCACCGATCATATCAAACTGGAGCAAATGGGTTGATTTCGATTCAATTCGATATTGCGCACTGCGGACCGATCAACCAATCACCATTCGCGCCGTGCCAACACACTGATTGGAGTTCGATTATAAGTAATAGCTGATGATTATTGCCATATATACGTACGCTGAGCAAGCGAGCGAGCGAGCGAAGCCCGGTCGCTCTGACGGCTCGCACTGCTATATGTACATAATATGTATCGACTATGTATATACGTACGACTCTCAATATAGTATCGGTTCGGCTTGAACTTTATAGATTTATATGTATATACTTCCATATTTGGTGCCGATGTAGTAGTTAGGTGTATAATGTATATAATATATAATCAGAATTGTATATACACTACCGTTTAAAAGTTTGGAAACGCTAGGAACATTCAGTAACGTCATCACTGAATAGAGGAGTTGCCTAGTTTCAAAATCTACCGATTCCAATTTATAAAAATCGTGGGAAATCGCAAAAAACCATAACGCAGTTCAAAATTAATTTTTCGATTAAAAAATTATAATTACACCAAGGATTCTTTTTATAATACACGTACGAGAAAGAAGCAAACATATTTCGTAATATATTTTTTATTCCTTTTAAGCATATACTACAAATTAGTGATGTCAAGTCGAGATGCAGTTAGTCGATTAATCGACTAAAACTGTTTTTCCGACAACATTAGTCATTAGTCGAAAATATCGAGCATAGAATATTCGATTAATCGACTAAATTTTTAGTCGAATTCATGAATAGGGTAACCTATGTAACTCTTTCCAAGACAATGATTTTAATTTAAATTTTGACTTTTTAATTTTTTTCTTTTTCAAAAAAAAAAAAATTACTTATTACAATGTATTATTCACATAAAAGTAAAAAATCATACAAACAGATCATATTTTTCATTTTTTCGAGTCTAATAAATAATGCAGAAATACTGTTAAATTAGTCGTTTTTAGACGTTTAAAAAAATATTAGTCATTTTAGTCATTTAGTCGAGGGTAAAATAGTCGACTAAAAAATGACTAAATGTAAACAAAATTAATCGACTAAACCGATTAATCGATTAATTATCCGACATCACTACTACAAATATATAATTTGTATACAGGATGTTTCATGTATTAAATATTAAATGCATTTTTAATACGAAATACACTTATATATTTTATAGCAGTATAAGTTTTTGACTGATTATTAAATATTTTGCACTTTTTTTTGCAATTATCATATACATTTGTATTTTATACACATCGAAATCGCAAGTCATAGTTATCAATCTGTATATTCAGTATTTGTATTTAAAAAGAGATAGAAATATAATTTAATTTCTATCTAAACAGGGTATATTATAAAAAGAATCTTTGCTGTATATTATCGAACAAGGTAAAAAAGATGATTAGTACTATTATCAAAAAACAAAATTATTATTTTTAATGATGAGCAAAATTGGTCTTGGTCTTGCATTTTTTGCAAGACCAAGACCGAGACCAAGACTATGTATACCAAGAGCAAGACCAAGACCAAGACCAAGACCAAGACCAAGACTATAAGTATGGCTGCAAGACCAATACCAAGACTCAAGTGAGTAAGACCAAGACAATAGCAAGAAAAAAGCAAGACTCTTGCTAAATTATTTAAATAGTTTAAAAGTATAATTAATACCGTAAAGAGAGAAAATTCTGATTTTAGGAGGAAAAAATTCGCTAATAAAAAAATGCAAGAAATTGCAAGATCCTTTAGCAATACCAAGACCAAGACTGCATTTTGCAAAACCAAGACCAAGACCAAGACTGTAATAAAACACGTGCATTTATCAAAAAAACAATATGGGAGACTACCAACAAAAGATGACAATGTAAAAGTTCTTATAATATTATTAGTTATTATTGTGGTATACGAACTAATTCATTTTAATAACAAACTAATTTATTAAAATGTTTGATAAACAAAATTTTGTAATCTGCAAAAATTTGTGTGTTTCCAAACTTTTAAACGGTAGTTTATATATAGATTTTATTGTAAATGTATGTGTGTCTTATATAAAACATTGAGCCATTGGGAGGTTTTTCATACGAAGAAAAAAATGAAGCAAAATAAAGAATGAGAGATACAGAGTGGTATATGAATGTATATATATAATATATACGAATGGTTTTTTTTTTCAAGCAAAAGAGTATATAAAACAATATATATATATATATATATATATATATATATATATATATATATATATATATATATATATATATATATATATATATATATATATATATATATAATTTTTCCATTCGAATGTATCCCTGGACATTTTTTCTCCATTTTACGTCATGTAATAGATGTGAATTTTTTTGATAAATATAGTTTTTTTCGAAAACGAATTCGGTAATTTAGAAAAATTGAAAATAATGACATAATTTGACGATACAATTTGCGAAATAAAAGTCAAAATCAAACTGTCGACCGGTTTCGGTGTCGCGAAAACACCATCTTCAGGACCCAATAACTTTTTTTTGCAATTCCAAGACCAAAAGACATGACTTAGTCGCTCATAAAAGAGAGTCAAATGTCACTTTTAGTCTCAAGGGACTAAAAGATTAATTTGCTCTCGCTTTTAAACCAATCAGCAAGCACAATTTACAAAAATTTCAGTTAAATTATACCTAAGTAGCGTTGCTAGGTAATTGAAAATAATAAACAAATTCAAACCTGTAGATCAAGACAAACAGTTATATTGTACAATTCGATTGATTTATTGCCAAAGTATATTTAATGGAATATTACTACATGGGAATTTCCGTTACCTTTTTTGTTGTCTGGAGACTGGCTGGGTAGCCATTAGCCAACAAGCTTCCTTCGTAAAATTATCCGTATAAATATTCCTTCGTAAAATTTTATTTTTTTTTTTTAAATTACCGGGATAAACTATTCGAATATAAAGCTAAAATCCAGGGTGATTTTTCAAAAAATAGAAGAGAGGACATTGTTATAAATTAACAATTTCATAATTATATTCATTGACTAATTCGTGAAACTATAAGATAATAATTAGGATATACCTAATTAAATTTCAAATTATGAAACTTCAAGGAATCGAATTTTCGGAGAAACGATTTTCTATAGAAAATTATTTATTCTTAATTTCTGATATATCATTATATCTATGGAATCCAGTTTTGGTTGAATATTAGAAATAGAATATTTTTCTATTTTCTAGTAACTTATTGATTTCATTTTACAAAATAATCAATTACTTATTGTATATATGACTCACATAGTTTCATGGAAAATTATTCCTTACCATAATACCGACCGATTTTATCAACATTTAATTGAGCCCTATTTATCATGCAAACAACACAAGTCGTTTATTAATTTCTTATCTTACCTACAAAAAAAAAAGGAATAAATTTTTTGTTTTAAATATGTTAGGATGATTCAAAACTACCTTAATTCATCACCACGACAAATATGAATCCAAATTTAAATATCTGAATTATGGCATCATATCCAAAAAGCAAATTATAACAATCAGTACCCTTTCTACTTTTAGAGTTCCGAAGAAAAGTCCGTCAATCACATCTCCATATTCTTCGGATCTATGAACATGAGCAAAAAAAAGTTTCCTTAGTTTATTGTGATTGTTTCCTGCATTAGAAAAGTGATTATAAAAATTTTTTTTACGGTCCAACATTGCATGGGAGATTCAAAACTTGCTGAAAATACTTAATTTCGATTATTTCGGCTAAGTTGGTTTGGTAAAAGTATCTTATAGTTGAGAAAATGGTCCCCAATAATTGAAATTTTAGCACGCATTAAGGAAAAATGCTGGAAACTGCACAAAATTTCGCTTTTTCCACAAATCCTACACACAGAGAAAATTCATATAAAAATTCCTGTGCTCAGCACTACAATCGACGTGTAAAAGGCGAACATATTCAATTTTGTACGATAAAAATCTAAAAATTATAATTATTCATAGAAAATTTAAAGGATAGAATGTTCTTTCCGTAATATTAGCTCCGTAAAATTTGTAAAACAGCACAGTAAAAAGATCCATTACCGACAGAAAAATATTGTTTGATTGTTTTTCTTACAAAAATTACCATGCTGTCTTAAAATAGAAGAAAAGTAGAAAAGAAGAAAAGAAGCTAATAGTAGAAAGAAAGAAAGAGAAGGTATCAACGCTGTCACATAGCGAGGCAAGCTGCAGAAGGTATCAATACAATCATATATGAAGGTCACATAGCCAAACTGGTGGTGTTGCAAGTAACTGGTCACTACTGGCGTAGTGTTGTGTGGTGTCGAAGCAGTGTTCATTAGAATATCTTACAGAACGGATGGTCATCGTTTAATTCATCATTTTGTTATTTCACTATCTTCAGTATTAGAATATATTGTTGCACAATCATTTTTGTATGCATCATAAAGAATCGAACGTCGGAAAAGATCGGGCATCTTCGAAGTTTTTACAGGTACAGCCCAAGCAACATATGGTTGCGGGTCAGATGCGCAAATGAAAGAGTACGACAACAAGAATTAAACTATAACATATATGCATAAGAGTGTGATAGAAGTTGTGTTAGCACTTTAAATTTTACCATGCTATAATATATTTTTTACTTTGATCGTCGATCGCGCACGCATTATAAGAGAGCATGGTAATTTTTCTGAAATTTCCGTGCATCGTGTCAGATATTATTCGAAAAATCATTTTAAAAAAAAAATGGTTATTTTAACCTCGTTTGCGAAATTTTTAACTTCAAACTTTATGGATGAATTACACCTTACTTAAATACCCTAAATTTTATTCCAAAATCTACGAAGGAACCTTAATTTAGTGCGTCACCGACACGCACTTACGGAATTTTTTTTTTTCATTAATAATATACCTACTCGAATGTCAGAATTGCAGGAGTAAACGTAGCTTTAGAATGAACCTAAGCTGGTATAGTAGACGTTTATCTTAGATTACGCCAGACATTATGAAACAAACATGCAACCAAGTTGTTGCATGAACATGTACGTACATGTAGGTACATGTAGGAAACACTTTTATAACATTATAACATAATACATGTAACATTTTGAAACTACAAAGTGGTACGGAAAAGTTTATATATGTATTTTAATGTAACAAATCCTTGGCATTAGCGTTATAGTTAAGTAGTAAATATGTGGTCTTTCAAACACCAACAGTCCCTAGTTTGATTCCTGGATGATATATGAAAATAACTTTGGTTTGTATAAAAGGTGGTTAATATCTATCAATCTCGGAACTAGGAGTTTAATATTTTCTGAAACTGACAACAGTTTAAATGAAAATGTATAAAATTTTATAAGAATTGGTTGATATAAGATGAACAGTAAAACACAGCTTTTCTATTGAAGTAAATAAAACAACCACTAAAATGGAAAAACCACAAACATTTCGAATATACGAGTCAAAATACCTAATAACAATAGTCTATGTATAAAATACATCACCCACCTCATTAATTTTTCCAACTGTACTGACACAACTGCACATTACAATTAGGTATATATTTCACCATGATGTAAGTGGAGGGAAAAGGAAGTGGTGTCAAGGACTAAAATTTGACAGCTAAGCGTCTACAGCCATATTTCTAAGCTAGCTATACCGATATTTATCTAGAATTGGAAAGAAAACTGCAGAAAGAGCTTTTACCAGTGTAATTCGTCACGAGAATCATACTCATGGTCTAACTACGCCTGGCTACTTGGCTGATTAATACAAAACATAGATAATTTTATAGATTTAACAAGAGAGGATTTACTTGATCGTTTAAAATGTTGGGACTCTACTGTATCAACATTACGTACGGCATAGCAGAAGACTGCTGTACCCAACACTAGTTTTAGCTACACGCATATTAAGACTTCAACACCGAGCAGTAGCATCACCACAGTCCGGTGGAGCAGTGGTGATGTGGTCGGATCACCAATGCCAAGGGCCCGGGTTCAATCCCCACCGGCAACGACGGCCTACACCATTTTTTTTTTTAATTTCTCTTTCTTTCCCCTTTTATATAATGGTGGAACATTCTGGAACCATCGAGAATCATCTAGAAGCTCCGTATCGAAGAATCATTGTTAAATACATCGTAAAATTGTTGTTTGAAATAGATACTATCGTTTATTTCAAAAACTTTAGTGGAACGTTGAGTGCTCCAAAAGCTTTTCGTCGCAAAACGAAACCAGAGTACCACAACAAAAAATTTTCAACTTATTCATTTTCAAAGTTTCGAAAATATTACGTTTACGACTTTTTGGATAAAAATATACCTACAGTATTTTCTAATTATTGATTAACCACATCATTTTTAAACAACTTCAATCTTCCAGCGCTAGCAACGGACCACTTTATTATTGCGAACATTTCCTGGCCACCATATACACAACGATTTTATTATCGCATTTTAATGTCGGTTGATACTACACACACTTTTGTTTGTGTGTGTGTTTCGCTACTATTAAACGGTTAAACAACTCAACAGTCAGAACAACAATAAACCTACCTCTGTATTAGTGAGTATAAATATATACGTATATAAATTTTGTCAGTGTGTAAGTATATATATGTATGTATGTATATACTACTTGCTTTAATAGCCTATTATTATACAAACACATTCACAAACATATACGTATGTATGTGTGTTTACTATGAGTACGTATATGTGTTGTAAACACAATATTCTATGGTGGTGACCTTGACAATGCCCTGAATTTCAAAACTAAAACATATGTTTACCGGAAAAAACGGTGTATTTTTTGGTATACAATTTTATTCAGCGTATACCGACGACCTAATTGACATTTTCATAGAAATAATTGCCAAAAAATTGCGATTGTGAACCAGGGAAACAGGTTTGACGCTAATCAATTGTGACAGAAGGGAATGTATTACATATTCGTATGTATACTATATAGATACCTATAATATTACCGTGGTTGCATAATGAACAAGTATACCAAGAGCATTCTGAACAGCAGGACTGTTTGAATTGTTCTGACTATTGTGGAAATCAATTGAGTTCTTTTCTGATAGTTGATGAATCGGCAGAATTTAAAATTTTTTAAATTGGACGCGCATTTCGATTGCTAAAAACCAAATTCCGATAACAAAATACTCCTGTCGCAGAGATAATGTGGTTCAAAAGCGTACTTATGTAATTTTTATCGCTCTTTGCACTGGTGCAAAAAAATTTCGAAAAACATTTTAATTGTACCAAAATTTTGAGATTCCGGGCATCCGGACGTGTCTGGCTGAAAAACTCATCCAAAAGTTTGGGATTTCCAACGTTTACACGAAAAATTTCGTAAAAATCGGATATTTCGTTCGAGAGTTATCGATACGGACACATATCACCTCAAAACAAAACTTTGCCGTAATAGTCCCGGGCTCAGATCGCACCATGACATGTAATAGTTGAATTTTCGATTCGAAAATTCGCTAAAAATGAAAAATTGTCGCATTTAGACAAAGTATCATTTTTCCAAATTTGATTTCTTGAAAAATTACCCACACTGCAATAGTTGTGTTCATTGAAATCTGCAACTAATCTCTTTTATAATTTTAGTGAGCTTAATGACGTCACTAAGGTACTCATGCACGCACGTCAGAAAGTTCTTTGGTGAAATAGCACATATAAATAAATAATTTTTATTCGTATCGAAATAAAACACGTGTATATGTAGATATCTAGACACAACTGACATGCGCAAGTAATCTTTTGTTTTTAGGGATCAACTACATACTGTTAATGTAGTTAGATATTTGTTCAATTTGCCTTTAAACCTTGTGAGATAACATTTAAATTTGGGTGTAACTGGGTAGGGAGTGTAACTGGGTAGGGGGCGCGACTCATCCTTTCCAAATTGTACGAGCAAATTAATATAATAAATTTCATTTTTATCAAAAACATACACCGTCAAAAAAAAAAAGAAATTAATATTTTTACCAAACGAACGATTTCTCTAGGCATTGTTATTAATATTATTTTTATAAATTTTTTTCAATCATACAAATAAATAAAATACGAACACACACACACACACAGACACAAAATGTACCTACACATACACACTTAGACATTGGTACAATACGTTGCGGGTACATGATAACGGAACGGGGAGCGGGGGAATGAATATAGGAAACAAGAAGAAACAGGAAAATTATATATTTCATCTGAAATTTAATTAAGAATATTACATATGTGGTGTGTAGGTACGTATAACAAGCAATGTATCTACAGTACATGTCAATAATATTCGTCAACCGACAATAAAGTCTTCATTAAACATAATAATATATAGGATGTAACGTATATAAACGTCACTACGAAAACAATGTGTAGAACTCACACATGTAATTAATCATATTTGCCAATAAATTTAAACGAAAACTGTTTTTTAACAGAAAAAAAATTTAATACTAAATATGGGTCAAAAAGGGGTCCTTAAATCTGGCTCTAACCATCCCATGTTTGTAAAATAAATTTTCTGTTTCTTAAAAAAAAAAAATTTGGGAAACATGTTTACAAAAATTTGTTGAATCTCAGTCAATAAAATGATTTTGTACTACTAATTTGCGATTTTCTCAAACTGTTAATTCCGAAAAGAATCCAATTGGTTTTCGTGTCTCTAGGGTGCTATGAGTCACCCCTCAAAAGGGCGAGAGTTATTTATTTTACACCCTGTATATATATATATATATATATATATATATATATATATATATATATATATATATATATATATATATATATATATATAGTACGTAATTCAATCGTATGTTTCCCACCATTGTTTTAAAAACAAGAAAAGTTGCCATTTTATTACAACTAAACTGTTTCGGTTTAACCAAAATTACTATATAGTTGGAACTACTTCTGTGGGTAGTCGATTATTATAACCGGAAGCTCTATAGCTCCTCTAGTTTTCGAGTTATGATATAAAATTATATTTTTTTTAAATGAGACTATATATGTTAATTTGTTGATAAAAGTGATTCAATGCATCAATAAAAAATATATAATTTGAAGAAACAGTTTTTAGACACATATTTATTAATTCATTGAAAATTATCTACGTTTTATATTTTTTTATTTTAGTAAATGTTAAACATTTTACCTTATTGTAGTTAAATGACAATTAGGAGTAACCACGATACTTTTGGCAACATGTAGGTATATTTTTATATATCGTCTGAATTCACTCACAGCGCATACTTTTAAAAAATCGAATTTTAAAACGTATACGTAATTACTCAATCAACATCAAGTCAATTCTCTTAAAAAATTTACACTGTGACCTCAAAAAATCGTATGTGTATCTATTATGAATGCAGTGTAGGTATCATTGAATTGTAGATTTTTTTTGTAAAATAGTACAATTTCTTCAGGTGTACGAGATAAGGGACGCACATATGCAACACCATACGCATGCTAAAAATAATATAGTGTCTGTACAGTTCAGGTTGATAGAAAACGTCGGCATTAAGAAAAGTTTTATTTGTATTTATGTGTGTTAATATTAGTCCCAACTCCACCTGTACAAAATATGAAAGTGAGAGGAACGTATTCTTTGATACATGTATCCACTAGTTTCTTATCTTACACTTATAGATATCCGATTATTTTTGTAACGACCCATCTTCCTACGTTACTTCTCTATACGTATTTATAATATATAACATTTTGAATCCATAAAACGATTTATCAGTTCTGTCAAAACAGAACGAAAAATTACGAAAATAAAAAAAAAAAAAAACGTTCACACATACAAACACATCCTTTGATATTTTTCCTTTATTTTTATCATTCACAAGCACACACAGACAAATACAAATACAAACACATACATATATATAATATTTTGATATAAACGATATGTTGTAAATTATAAAAAATATATATTTTATATATTATATACGAATGATTATATCCCATTTTCACCCTGGGGACATCACGTGGGTTGGGAGGGCGGGGGGGGGGGGGTTGTAGCGGATGAACGAACGATATCATCCACCAGATATTTCTGGGATGATACAAAAAAAATGATATACATATATACAGAGAAAAATGTGTTTTTTTTAATAAATAATAAAAAATAACAAATATAAAAATTGAAAATAAATAAATATAAATGCGCCAGAACGTTAGGTACTATTTAAAAAAAAACAACTATGTATGCATATACAGTAGACTCTCGTTAATTCAAAGCTGCGATAATTCGAAACTCGCTATAATTCAGTTATCACAAGTTCCCTACAAAATCTCTTTATATTTCGAACTAAAACAATACATTTTTATACACTTGGTGTAATTCGAACGAAAAAATTATTGCTACGTAACAAAACGACGCGTTAATTCGAACTCATCAACGTCAAACACTCGACAATTCAAAGATAGAAGATTGTAAGTAGATTTTGAGACAAGTTCACGTTCATTCATCAGCAAATGCATAAAAAATTAAAATTGTTACCTGCGATAATTCGAACCTCTCTATAAGAGTCCCTCCAGTTTCGAATTAACGAGAGTCGACTGTACTATGTACGATATAGAACGTCACGAGATTACCCAAGTACGCATGTCTGAAGTTTTTGTTTCATGAATGTAGTTAGTTACCTATGTATATCGGTATATAGAATTTTTACTGTGAAAAATATCATTGACGGCTTACACAACGTAAGGTTGTACGGATGGTGCCGTATAAGGTTTTTACTTAGGTGATTGAAAATTGTGACTTTTCACAGGTACGATTACGGGTACAGGTTTTCATAAATTGGTTGTTTAACTATGGAAATAATTTACGACAACTGGGGGGATACCTACTTTGGTACAGAGATAAAAAGCGGATTAAAAGTTAATGCTTATTCGCCAAATATGTTTTGGACACGCAATAAAACTGGGTTCCAGAGTAGAAAAAGTTCTTAAAACTTGACTAAGTGGCGACACAGTATCAATAACGTATACAAACAAAACCTAGCACTCTATCCTATGGCGTAACGGGTAAAAAGTTATAAGTATATTTATTGAAAACAGACGTTGCTGGTTCGAATCGTAAATGTTCCAATAAATATCCCTGTTGCAGCATTCTGCACAACATAGCAAATATCCGTTTAAAAAAATTAGTTTTTCTCGGAAACTAGTTGACATAGAATGATAGTTTAAAGACCTTTTTTATGTGATTTTTTCTCCTCTTTTCAATGGTGTAAAAAAATTTCAAATATAAGTGGAAGTTTTGGCAACTTTTCACGAAAATTGCCCCAAAAACCATGTTTCGAGCATCGGACGTGTTTGATTAACGAACTTGTCCAACGGTTTGGGACGTCCGACATTTTCACCAAATTTCGTAAAAGTAGGACATATACAGGGTGGGCCATTTTAATCTATGCATCTAAATATCTCGCCAGAGGTGCCACCTATCAAAAAGTGACCTTTACAAAAGTTGTTAGGTACGAAGGGGAACATTAAATGGTGACCATAAATTTGACCTTGACTTTCATTCTCAAGGTCATTTTGAGGTCAAGTCGTATTTTTCAAATGGAATGACCTACTTTTTATTTTGGATTCTGAAAGAGCGTGAAATTTATATATATATATATATATATATATATATATATATATATATATATATATATATATATATATATATATATAAATTCAGTAAAAAAAGCACCAATGTAGAATCCAAGGATTCTGTATCAAGGCTGTACCTAGTACGAATTATAGGAGTTTTGATTAATAATTTTTTAGAGTCATTAGAAGCATTATTTTTTAGTTATGGCCACTAAATAAACTTGTGTGTAATGCCGTGTTTAATAAAATTTTTCTAAACATTTCTTTCCATGTCGTATAGAGTCTTCAAAGCAAAAATCACCCTTTACACCACCTCTCCCCTCGAATATTAAACATATCAAGTGTACTTGTAAAACCAGAAAATTAGTTATAAAAAAATGATATTTTCCAATAAATGAAAACTCACATTTCATCAATTTAAAATTAAAATCACGTAAGTACATGATATATTCAGCACATACGTAATATTTACATACATAACAGTACATTAGGTACATACTTATCTCAAATAATGTACATAATGTATTTATTAAAATACATATACATAGGTAATAATACTATGTACCTATTTATTTACCCATTCACTTCGTCTATCACACACCGGCTGTAAACGATATATTGACGTTATAGTATTTGTACCGTGATGACGTCACAACGCCACAATACTCTCGACTCTATCTATCACCAACATTCGCATATATTGCTATTATTGTCGCCACAGAATCCAATTTCGCATCCGTACCCGAGATTTAATTAAACAAATCATTCCATATAGCAAATATCTATCTATAGAAGAGTCTGCGTTTTCAATCACTGATCGATTCGTCGGCAACCGATTCAATTCGATTGGTTTCCCTGAACCAATCAGGCGGTTCAGGGCAATACCGCCGCCGCTATGTGACCTACATACATATCGGGGGTGGCGGAATCAATTCCAATATCCAATAATCGAAACGATCGCGCGCTCTCTCTCCTGCACACCAATAACCAATATTATTTATTGTGCTTCTCTCTGAGGCAAAAGAAAAAAAAATGCCACTCGGCGGGATAGGTGACCTTACTGTTTTGTAACGTACCCCTTCCATGCCCGCGTATTGGTGACGGTGACGGTGACCGAAGCGACGTCAGGCGTCACACGCTGATAAAAGAGTGTATTGATATGTAGTCAGTCGACTCTCGACGTCAGTCGTGGGACGGGGGACGCCGTAAACCGCCGTCTAACAGCCACTTCTTCTTTGCGCACAGTTTATAGATGTTCGATTTTTCTCACCGAAGCGACGCCGACGCTCTCTATTTGTAGTGGCAGCATTGTGTGTGTGTGTGTGTGTGTGTGTGTTTGGGGCGACGCCCAGCCGGCTCTGTTCGATTGTGTAGATGCTGTTTTGCTTTGGTTGATGTGACGATTACTTATTAGTCTTTGATATTATTACCGATTACTATGCAAGAGTTTAAGCACAACCGTTTTTTTACTTTTTAATTTTAACTAAATTAAAAAAAAAAAAAAAAACTTTAAGGTACCATCACAAATAGACAATTTTCGCGATTTTTTTTTCGAATGGATAGGATGGCGGAATGGGGATGAATTTTTTTTACGATTAAGACCCGATTTACATTAACGCTCTGCTCTCACTCCGATATCACTACGCTCCCGATTCGATATAACCTTGTTGTGTTCACATTACAGTGCTGATATCATGCTGGTACCTATAATGCCACTCTGGGTACACTCCCAGTTCGGTCTCAGTTCGATACAAATATCTTTTCATAACAACTGAATGCAAGCGGAGTGGAGTGGAATCAAAAAAGTGTTTACACTATAGGTACAAGCCATAACAAGTCTGGTATCGCTCCGATAAAATATTACCTGAATGGTATTGATATTGGAGTGACATTGGAGCGAGAGCGAACCGTGACTGATATCGGACCGATATCAGAGCGATGATGTGAATACACTCATTGTTTATTGTGTAAGAATATTATATCGATGATATCGTATCGAGAGCGGAGCGTTAATGTAAATCGGGCCTAATTCCGATTAATCAACTTTAGTTAAATATAAAAAAAATAACAAATTTCCTAAATTTTAATATTTTATTTTCTTCCCCTGATTAAAAATTTGCGAATAAAAATAATCGAATAAAAATTAATCGGTAAAAATATTCGATTTTGAACAATATGAATGATATGTAGCATTATCCATTACATGAACTACTTTCAATACAAGCTACCCATTAAGGCACCATCACAGTGTGATCGGCCAAAAAATAGTCAATTTTCGCGATTCTTTTCGGATAGATAGGATGGGGGAAAGGGGATGAATTTTTTTTACGGTTTATACCACTAGTTATCAATTCAAAAATATTTTTTTATTCATTTTTATTTATTATATGCTACATAGCAGCCTACCTACAGATTGATAATCTAGTTAATTTTTTTTTCCCCAATGAAAACTGCGGCCGCAATCGTATGCACCAATTTCCGCCCTTTTTTGAAGACACTTTTTTCAAAAAATTATAATTATTATAAGAAATAAATAAAAATGAATAAAAAAAAATATTTTTGTATTGTTAAATGGTGGTATTAATCGTAAAAAAAAATTCATCCCCATTCTCCCATCCTATCGTTCAGCCAGATACGACCTAATAGTATTCTGCAATATAGTAATCAATTCACTAACGAATGGTATCCGTAGTAACGTTTTCAAATAATTATTGTCAAAATATAAAATTGATAATAAAATTTTACTTTTTTGAGAAGAAACTGTAACATTTTTATACAAATTATGTCCTGCAATAATTATAGTCCTATTAACTGAAAAATGGACAATACATTATAATTATTCCTTAAATCTCAGCCGTCTTACCCCGTTACCTGCTTCAAGAAAATTGTCTACAAACTGGCTTTATACGCTTTGTCTAGTAATATAATATTATAATAGTGTTCCATTGGTCTGTAGTTAAAAGGCACTTGATGTCTTTAATAAAATTAATTTAAAATTATTATTGCACATTTTTTTTTTTTTTTTGAACATTTAAACACACTTCATTTTGGACGCTAAAGCTTAAATTTTTATACGGAGCAGATGGTTTAACACATAATCTTAAAGAGGATATAATATTCACTGCCTGGTATTCACTTTTCACTGTTTCTCTCTCTGCCTGTGTGGTGTCTGTTTTGAACACTTTTTGTGGTGTCTTCGGTGTAGAGAAGCACTGGAGACGCTACTAACTTAGTTGATTCACAATCGTAGTCGGGTATTATCTCTAGAAAAGCTACTAGAAGATGAAAATACTACTTTTCTTAGTTTTAAAACATTTTTCTTGATTTTATTTTGTGTACTCACTTTTTTCTTTCTTACTTAAAAGTTGATTTTTGATAAGTAAGAGATTTTTTTTTAAAGGGGAAGAATTAGTAAGATCGATTTTTGACCTATGGTCTACGAACGTAAAAATTGTCAGATGCATACTACAGATCCAAAAGTTTGTTCACTCGCCCCCTTCGTTTCAACCGTAGTAATTTGGAAAAAATACAGAATATATATATATATATATATATATATATATATATATATATATATATATATATATATATATATATATATATATATATATATATTCTGACACATGTATAGACACATATATATATATATATATATATATATATATATATATATATATATATATATATATATATATATATACATGTGCCCGGGCGATAACTCTCGAACGAAGTATTCAATTTTTACGAAACTTGGTGAGAACATTGGAAGTCCCAAACCCTTGGATGAGTTCGTCAGCCAGACACGTCGGATGCCAGGAACATGGTTTTTGTTCTTGCAAAAAATTAGTTTTTTGCCAAAATTTCCACTTATTCAAAATTTTTCCGAAACTTTTTTACACCATCTAAAAGAGAAGAAAAAATTACATAAAAAAGGTCTTTAAACTTTTTCTCTATGTCAACTAGTTTCCGAGAAAAACCAATTTTTATAAACGGAAATTCGCTATGTTATGCAGGATGCTGCCACAGTGGTTTTTAAGCTTCGACTGTAAAATACATTAAACGTTAATATTTGTCGATTTCTTTGGTAGATTAGCACGTAACTGACCCTCATAGTAACATTGTCGAATGTATTTATCAATTTTGTTTATATAATCGGTAAAAAATATATTTAAAATTGTTTGATCTCAAAAACTGTAAAAAAACTCTAGTTACTGAATGACCGAATCCAGTTTAAACCCGAAAAATCGGGTTTAATAAACCTAATCGGCGTCCGAGTAAAATAGTCTCATCGAATCGAATATTATGTTAATGTCAATCTTTTTAATTTTATTGTTTGCTGGAACAAATTTTTGGAGAAATTTCGGAGAAAAGTCACTCGAATAAAATTTAAATTTCTGTGATGACCAAATATAACATGAATTTGGGGCATCTTATTAAAAATTGATTTTTTATTAAGTGAACGATTAATATTTTCAATTACTGTAGGTACTAAAAACTGATATTAATTTATCAAAAAAAGGAAAAAATTTTAAAAACAGGGGCGACCATACAATATATTTATGTGTAATATAATCTATTTCACCTAAATTTAACCATGATTCACCACTTATGAATTTAAAGAATTTCCATTTTTTTGGCTTTATCTCTTTGGCGGCCTGTACACGATCAGTAATACTGTCAATATTTAGAAATACTGACATATATAATTTAATGATTCATTATTTTTGTCAGTAAATACTGACAGTATTACTGATCGTGTACAGGCAGCCTTTCATTATTGCACTTGAGTAAATTTTAAATTTGCAGTTTGTTTTTAGAAAAGAATAGAAGATTGATTTTGTTTCCAATAAAATAATTATTTAATTCTTTAAAGATGACTCATACTCAATTGTATTTGAAATTGGGTATATTTTAAATTGATTTGCATAGGTAGATATTTAAAGACATACTTGCGTGTTTGTATGTAATTTTTTTCGTGTAGTTAACTATTTTATTTAATATCAGTTATGTTAATTTAAAATAGATCCAATGGTTTATTCACATATTGTAAAAATACACCTATACTTACGCCATCTATGAATAAACGGGTGTAAACACGTATTTAGGAGTATGTAACTAGCAACATGTGACGTTAAAACCATCGAAATATTGTAAAAAGAGAGTGTGAGTTTTTATTGGGTTTTGTGTAAACCTTTTCCAAACCTTTTCTAACACCAAATTCTTTTGCTGTTAGAAAGCCAAATTATTTCAGATTAGCATAGTGTATCTTTATGTATTTGTAGACATTGTAAACAAGGGTAACTTCAAAAATGTAAACTTTACCGCATCGATGCAGCATCATGACTTTTCTGATGCGTCTAATACTACATGATGCGCTGCTGATGCTCTCTTGAAATTTGATGCAAATTAGATGTTTTTGAACGGGCTATTGGCATCATTGAGCCTCTGATTTGGCTATAGATAAGACAAATAATGTAGCATGATAGACTATAGATAATATAGCAATACAGTCCTTGTATAGGTATTTATATTATCTTTGAATTTCAACTTGAACTTACTTGAAATTGAAAATATTGAAATTATTTGAATAAAAAAATATTACGTACCTATTTTGAGTGCAAGATGTATTCAAATAGTTTAAACAATTTTAATCAAAGGTAAATACATTCATCCTTTTCAACAATTTGTTTTTCGGAATAATTCCTGTTGGTGTTAATACCTACATAATATGGCAAGTAGTTATAATTCTACATTATACACATAACATGCATCTTAGACACGCGTCACCAAATTTCTTGATGCATTGTTTTGACACATCAAATGCAAAAGTGAACTTTTGATTTTTTGTTGTGATGCTTCTGATGCGTTTTTGAACTTTTGACTCTGCCTCATGCAAGCAGTGATGCATTTTTGAAGTTAGCCCAAATTTATTGTACACTTCTAATCAAAGTTGAGTAGTTATTACCCAACTAACAATAAAATAAGTAGAATAACAATGCGAGATTTTGTAAATCCAAAAGTTTCAAAGAGAAAAACGTTAAATTCGACTTAAACTCCATCATATTTGATTCTTAGCCGCAGTAGCCTAGTAAACATTGCTAAATACTTATATTTTTTCCATCACACGACAGCGGTGGTCTACCCGCACTTGATCACTCTTAAATAATAAGTGTCGAATCTTACGCAATTTAATAGACAGTGTCGTTTTTTCAACTACAGTCAAAACTGTACTTGATTTTTGTGATTCAAATTTTAAAAGAAATTTAAAGGTACAAATCAATCCCGACCAGAGGAGAGGTAGCGGGGGTTGTAGCCCAGGCGTCCGGACTAGAACAGGGGGCCCGCAGTTGTCGACAGGGGACAAAATCAAGTGTTCAGGTATTCCAAGGCACTAGTATTTGGACTAGTAGGTCATACTTTTCTGAAGGTGCCTTCACAGCTCCAAATGTACAAGTTAAGTTTTCCCCCTTCTGTCCCACTTATCTTACTCGCCACACACATCATTAATAGAATATAATTGTAATTTACGTAAATCGAAACGCCATTTATTCCAGAATGATCAATTTAGGAACCACCAAACCTATAAAACTCTTACAATATTTTCCTCAAACACACTTCAGCGCCAAATTTTATTAAAAATTTTTCTCTCTATGTATGTAGTTCTTTATAAATGGGTATATTTATAAGTAATCTAATATATATTAAACACCATTATTGCTACTTAAGTTTTTACCGGCTATGGTTCTATGGTTATACATGTACGAATAGGTACCATTATAAGAATTTCATATTTTCACAATATACTTTGCATATTATTGCAATTTTGTATTACTTTTACTACTTTACGTACTGATTTCGAAAAACTACCAACTACGTTATCGTCGAAATTAAACCGAACAGGCGGGCACAAGGAGACGAACGACTTCGATGTTCTCGAATGAATTTTCTTCGCTGTTCGAATAATATAATCATACAAAATGTATTGTTGATTCAAAAGTAATTGAACAAAATTACAATATCGAGTTGACTTAGTGTTTCTTAGTCAGAGGTGGATTAAGGTGTGTCGTCTTTTGGATCCTTTTCTTTGACGTTTTATTTTAAAGATAATTCAATTCTCCGGCACCTAAGTCCGATACACTTTCAATATTTTTTTATTTTTTTAATTTTACTTTAAAGAGCGAAAAATAAAATAAAAAACGTAATCAAAAGTTCACACATCCGCCATTTTTCATCATCCGCCTCTTCATATATTTTATAAATCTAGTTTGTTTTTGGATTTCAGTGGTTCATGTCAATCAACAAGCTATGATGTCAATCAACAAGGCATCGGATTTTCGGATCGTCACACTGTACCACCTATGAAATGGACAATTTTTTATATTTTTCCTTGAAAAATTTTTTTTTGTATGGTTTCATACTTAGTAAATACGTGTACAAAATTTGAAATTGATATTTACTTCCGTTCTTGAGAAAAAAATTCCAGAAAAATACATAATTTTTAAGGGCTCTCAAGTCAACCTCCCCTTAATGAGTTTTTTTTTAACAATCTAGAAGAAGAAGAACGATTTCGAAAACTCATTTCCAATTGTCCACCAAAACTCATTCTCTTAATTTTATTTGCAATTTTTTGGGCATTTTTGACCAATTATTTTTTTTATTAGCTCATTGGTCTAATTAGCATAATTTGAGTATAAACTTTGCCATTTTTGTTACCAAAACCACAAAATTCCCTTTTGGGATTATTTATCACTCCCAGAACAACGTCCAGACGAAAACCATTGACGACAATATTCGTTCAATACTTGAGAGGCAGATGATCATTAACAATCCTTCGGCTCCGAAAATGTTTCAATAATTTCGAATCATTCCATACGTTTTTACCAATACAAAATTTTCTTCACTTGCTAGTATATACGTGTTCTGTTGCACTTGCATCACTCTGTGCCATTTCCCCGCACTCCCATCATGGCACGGCGGCCCACAAGATACATCTATCGTCTTTATACAAAACCTATTATCGTATATCATGTTTATATATAGTTAGTTGAACGGAGGTAGCGAGGCTGGCTTACTTGCTTCATTCACTATATAGTACCCATATCGAATGAGTTATACAATACAGTATTCGAAGAGCTAGGAGCTACCTAGGAGCTTGGAGCTGGTAAGTATAACTGAAACATTATATAGAGTTGGAAAAACCTATACGTTTATATGGAAAAATTATAGTTTTATCACTTTCTTAATAAACGCGAACATTATATGTTGAGTAAGTGAGAAAAAATGGAAACAAGCATTTGGTGGTTTTGCCAGTACATAACTGCATCGCTCACGAGTATCGAGAAGTTGCTCTTACTTATTGCTTGTGCTTAGTAAAAAAAGAATAACATACGTAGAGATATATATGTAGATATACAGGAACATTTTTCTCATACTGGTAATAATAAGTATAGATTATCAGAGTGAAATGGCTATAGAGATCCAATTATTATTTCTGCGGGATATACTTGACAACAAAAAATTTATCGCTACTTAGACGAAATTCTAGAAAAAAAGTTCAGTTAGTGTACACTCACTGAGACTGAAGCGTGGGACTATGACTTAGAATCTCAAAAAGATATTTACTACCGTTGGATACCAGGAATTCGATAACAAAAACATGATTTTTTGCTATTTGTTCCAAACAGTTCAAAAATTCCCTAATTTTTGTTTTACAATATCGAAGAGAACGGGATTATTACCTAAGATGGGTTTTTGTATGTCCCGATTAAGTTTTACTTCATACATTTTTGATTGCTCAGAAGGGAAATTCGTTATGTTAGGCAAGATGTTGCGACAGGGGTATGTTGGTTCCAACACAATTGAAAAGTTAACAAAAGAAGTATTCGACCAATATTTTGTCTTACTGCCAAACTATTCTTATATTAAAGTGTCTCTTATCTTACTATTATTAAACGTAGATTTGAAATAAGGATGAAGATAAATTAAGAAAAGCTTGAAACCCCTCCTAACGTAGGTAAAAATCAAATCATAGATTTGATATTCAATTACAATGTGAAATCAATATGGTGGACACAATGCTATTTGAAAATGTTTTTGAGAGTCCAAAAAGTACACTTTTTTACAATTTGATGACAATAAAAACACAAATAGAATAAGCACCACATGAAATCATATCTATATTCAATTACAATGTGAAATCAATATGGTGGACACAATGCTATTTGAAAATGTTTTTGAGAGTCCAAAAAGTACACTTTTTTTCAATTTGATGACAATAAAAACACAAATAGAATCAGCACCACATGAAATCTATCGAATTTTAAGATTTTTAATGGATGGAATCGGTGTATTTGCAATCATATCTGAGTAAAATGTGGCAATCTCTCTTATATTAGTAACAACTATTAGTGATATTAGTGATAATATCACTATTAGTGATAATGCAAGACCAAGACCAAACTTGGCAGTCTTGGTCTTGGTCTTGTTCTTGCAAAATGTAGTCTTGGTATTGGTCTTGGTCTTGGCATTGCTAAAGAATATTGCACTTTCTTGCATTTTTTTTAGCGAATTTTTTCCTTCTAAAATCAGAATTTTCTCTCTTTACGGTATTAATTATACTTTTAAACTATTTAAATAATTTAGAAAGAGTCTTGCTTTTTTCTTGCTATTGTCTTAGTCTTGCTCATTTGAGTCTTGGTATTGGGCTTGCAGCCATACTCATAGTCTTGGTCTTGCTCTTGGTATACATATCTTGGTCTTGATCTTGGTCTTGCAAAAAATGCAAGACCATTTTTTTGCTCATCACTAAGTCAACTATTAAAAAACAGAATTTGAACGATAACACTTCGGATAAGAATATTATTCAGAACTCTTCTGGACTGACCAAAATTAATATTTTTGGCGTGGTAAGCAGACGTTTGTCTAATAACTGAACAACTTATGTAATTATAAAATTCAAAACAAGCCCATTAATTTGATCCTTAATGACAACCATTCAGTTTTATTCTTAAAAATAATCATATACATTTTGAATGTCCCCGGATAAGTTCTTCAACTAAACAGGTCCGATACCCAGAAATCATGGCACTTTCTACATAACACTCACCAAAACTTAAGTCCCAACGGTTAAAAATATAGGATTAATAAGTAATCTACAGAGGTTACATATATGGCAACACCAAAATTTTATTAAAATCTAATCGGTTGTTTATATTAAAAAATTCATTGTAATATAACTGATATTAAAAATTAATTGAACTTGGATTAGAGTCACCAAACCAAATTTTATTCCAGTTGTATTGCAAACTAATACTATGAATATTACGATTCTAAATTCAACAGGTATTAAAAATAAGTAACGGTGGATTATATTTTAAACCAAATCTGTATTAAAAGATAGGTTTCTTTGGTTTGAAATTTTAATATTTTTTGTATTAAAGTCTAATATTTTAATTACTAAATATTGTAATGAAGGTTATATTGAAACGCAGTAGCATTTTTGTATTAGTAACTTTTTATTGATTTTTTTCACAATAAACAAAATAAACGTGAATTTCTAAAAAAGAAAATTAGATCTTCCGGGCTTAGTTCATGGTCCTATTTCTTCCTGAACGTTTTCAGTAGATTCTTCTGATTTTTTACTTTTTCTTAAACTATAATTTTTCATAATAGTAGAATAAATCCTGTAAATAAAGAGAAAAATAATTGGAATTATTGTCAGTTAAATGTCAGTTGCAAAGACTTACCACATGATTGATAATTAAGTGCTTAAATTCTACGCTGACTGCTACATTATATCGCCGAAGTTGTCCGGGTAAATATTTGAATTTTGATATAAATAAAAATCAGAACACTTCGCTCTTGTCTGGTAGATCTTGAGTTCGAAACCAAACGGCGAAGATACGTCATCTACATTACCATACCGCTCATCTATCAATAATCATTCCAATATCAAAATCAATTATGTATTACCCCAAACGATGCATACAACCATAGTAGTTGCGTAGGTACCTAAACAATAGATAAAAAAAAATGAGAATATTTTTTCATATCTTTCAATATTTATGATTAATATTACGTACCTTGTATAAAAACCTAAGTTAAAAAATAATTTGAATTTTTATAATGTTTTAAGCCCGACCGAAGTTACGATACAAACAAAATAGTTGAAGGAAGAAGCAACGAATTGTGTGTGTACTTGTTTATTGGTGAGTGCGGTGACGCATTTATATATCTATATTTTGATATGTGAGAAACGTTCCTTGATGTTAACTACGTCAACTAAGGCAACTAACCAACCAAAAAGTACAGAGAAAACAATATATAAATTAAATAGGTTGGAGTGAGGACATAGTAACGAACCAAGATACCTTGAGAACACCGAGTCGTCGACAACGGACAGCACCACAGCGAGCTACTATATATAACAGCAACCTGGACTGTTTTGAGATTTGACTGATTCAATCCAAATGGTTTAAATTTAAGTCCGAAAAAAAGACCAAAACCAAAAAATGTAGATACCGTGTATTGCTTTTTAGTAATTTTTTGGTTTCGTTCTTCTGATTTAAATAATTTTGTATTATATTTTAATAAAAAATGGTTTAAATTATGGGAAATAATATAAATAGATTGAATTTGAATACCAAAAAATATTGGAAATATTTTAATATAAGGGCAGGATTTACTTTTAGTATTTTAATATTTATTTTTTCCAGTAAGTTAAGGTTGGATTAAAACATTAGTCCAAGATTTTTAACCGTGCAAGATTCAAAATTTTTGTCGGCAAGTGTAACAAGAAGCTATTATTACATTACTATTATTATTTCCATAAATGTGAAAGATGGTCGGTTATATCTACAGATGAAAATAGTTCTTTGAGCAAAGTAAAAAAAAAAAAAAAATAAAACTGATAAAAAAGAAAATTTATGTACGAATTTCCTTTAAATTAGATTGTAAATTTATTGTCACGAAGATTGCATGGCGAGAGAAAATCGAGCGATTTGCATTTTACTCAAAACAAAAAAAACTCAAAAACATTAAGAAGGGCACGCTAGAATTCGAGCGCAATAAAACATTTCCACAAAATTGATATTTTATGCTCAATTAATCCCGATTAATTGTTTTCAATTAAAAATTCATTATTAATAATAATCATTGTCATTGGCGTCACCAAACTAATTATAAGAGCAACATTGCTTCAGATTTTTCGTCCAATTTTTTTTTTTTTTACAAACTATACAATCATATATAAAGTCGTTAATTAAGAATGTGAATACACCCCACTCATATTGTTCATATTATCCTCTAACCCTTACCGCGCTCCACCCCTTGTTATAATATTATACCCGTATTTATAGTTGTGTATTATTTCCTATATAATGAAAATAACATAATCTACACACACTATATACCTAGTGCTTATTCTCTCACCCGCGCATGGTATGGCGAAAGCTCTTTCCTCCCTTATTTAAATATTAATTATTGATAAAGTAATTAACAGTTTCATACCTCAACTCATTCCACGATATCCGGCACTGTACTCGCGTTTTATATGCTAGTTAGTCAGTGCTGACTGTGTATTAGTGTCCGTGCCGCCAGTGTATATAATATGCTAAATGGATACATTTATGCAGTCATAATAATAAATAACCTATAAACGAAGAATCGGTATAATTAGCTATGTAAATTATTTGTTGATATTAAGGCTGTTTTTTTTTCAGTATTGTTGTAGGAAATTAAATACATTTTTTTCTGCAGGAGGTGGTAAAAAGTATACTGAAAGTTATGAAATTTATTTTCTAGGGTGTCGAAGAAAAAATCTCGGAAGCCTTATTATTCGTCTGTCCGTCTGTTGCGAACGTGCTTCAGCAAACGCAAAAATCGTGCTGTTACAGCGAACGTCCTAAACCATAAAATCATACATAATAAATGTAAACCGACCAAATATTTATAGAGTATCATGCCTGTACAGCAGCTGCTGTTTCAGCGAACGCAAAAATTGTGCTGTTACAGCGAACATCCTAAACCATAGAATCACACATAATAAAAGTAAACCAATCAAATGATTATAGGGTATCGTGCCTGTACAGCAGGTGCTGTTTCAGCAAACGCAAAAATCGTGCTGCTACTGCGAGTGATCTAAGCCATAAAATCATATATGCGTCGCTCCGACTCGGTCCGTAAGTCCTATGTTTGTGACCATGGATACTTAAAAATTCTCAGTTTTCAATCTCGGATTCTCAAACTGAATCCAAGGCCACAACAATGACACTTACGGTCCTCGTTAAGTAATATACTATTATGATGATGCTGAATCTTTAATTTGAAGTAACCCATAAAAAGGTTTTGAACCAAAAACGTTGTAGGTACTACCACTCTACCAAAGTATAAAAAACTATTTTCTTTGAAAATTTTTTTCTTTTTTCCAATATATTTTTATGTTGGTTTTTCACTTAACTAAATAACACCTAACTAAGCGGCTTTTTAATCTTTTTCAATTTTACACACTGCATGCATCATACTTTTTTTCCGGGATTTTTCATCTTTATAAATAGTACACTACGCCACTCATTCTATTATAAAGTAAGTTAGGTGGAAAACTTGTCTCGGTACACCAACAGTCATAAAAATGGAACCAAATTTGCTCAACATTGCTCTTAATGCAAACAGAAAGAAAATTTGTAACTGCAACAGTACACCCTGGTTAAAAGATCCGTATTTTATCTTATTATTAAATCGATATCTTATTATTTTCTAACATTAGAATCTATTAACTTGCAGTCAAACACAAAATTTAATTAAGCAAGGAGAAAAAAAGTTTAAAATGACTTAAAATCCCTCCTAAAGTATTTAAGAATTTAACACGGCATGTGTTTCTTACAGTTCAAAACTTATGCAATGAGAACTACATGGATTTTTATACAACGAATGAGATAGCGACGAGCAAATGCAAGATCAAGACCAAGACTTGGCAGTCTTGGTCTTGGTCTTGGTCTTATTATTGCATTAAGAATCTTGGTCTTGGTTTTGCTAGGGCAGTTTGAGTCTTAGTCTTGGCCTTGGTTTTGCAAAATGCAGTCTTGATCTTGGTTTTGGTCTTGGTATTGCTAAAACATATTGCACTCTCTTACATTTTTTTATTAGCGAATTTTTTTCTTCTAAAATCAGAATTTTCCCTCTTTACGGTATTAATTATACTTTCAAACTATTTAAATAGTTTAGCAAGAGCCTTGCTTTTTTCTTACTTTTGTTTTCGTCTTGTTCACTTGAGTCTTGATATTTGTCTTGCAGCCATACTCATAGTCTTGGTCTTGGTCTTACAAAAAATGAATGAGACCACTGCATATGTAAATAATCAAATTCGAATAAAATGTGCCACTCTCTTTTAGATTAGTAGCAACTTTCTAAACTAAGAAACAGAATAGCATAAAAAATACGTTTATTTTATGCCGAAGTTAAGTTATATAGTTATTTTAACTAACTCAATTAATAACTGTTTTAGAAATCAATAATTCAGAGTCTGTATCTTAATTGTTTCTTATGTATTTTTATAGTCCTTAAAATTTGCTTAGACGCTAAACATACGTTTTTAAGACACTAAATAAAGACGTCAGCCGCTTTTGATTTCCGAAAAGTAAGAATTAGATACAAATTATGATTATAATGACAGTCTAACATAAGTTCTTTTTTTCGTCTGATATACTCCACCGTCAAATTAACAAGTTGTTTACATTGATTTGTCCATTGATGTACCACCTATTTACAAAAACCATATACATATTATAACTTGTGCAGCCAAATACATACTTATAACGAAGTTGTGTAAAGTCGTTGTCGGTAAAATGTTAAAACACCGTGTAAAAACAAACCGATAATCATTATTACACGACATCGCTTACAACACTCACTCACCGCTCGCTTACTTACTGACTGCTAGCTAGCCAACTTACAAAATACAAAAGAAAAACAAGAAGAGAACATGGCGAGATGGCATAACGACCACCAATGATGACGAGGGGATGCGTACGAAAAGAGCGGGATGGGGGGGGCGGTAGGCAATGCAATTCAAACGGCGGCGAATGAGAGAGAAAAAAACATAAATTAAAAAATATAAGAATTGCGATGATCAACTACTACTAGACTGAACATGAAAATTACAATATATTGCTTGTAGTTTGACTAAAAATTTCCAAGGGAATGGGTCGCAGAGGGTGTTGGTTGGGGGTGATACGCGATGGCAGAGGGTGCGAGGGTGTTATTGCTCATGATTTACAGTTTGAATGTCTGTCTATTTAAATAATAAAAAAATTAGCAGAATGCGTGTTGGATATACATTAAATCAGGGTTGCTCAGTAACTGCCTTAACTGCTAAGTAACGTCTTTTAATCGCTCAGTAACTTCTTTTAACTGTTCAGTAGCTGCTTTTATCAGCGGAGCCATCGCTCCGCTTCCGGTATAGGAACCCCCAAAAGCACCTACTGTCTATAATTTTCAGGTTTGGCATTTTATTAACTACCACCTTAACGTGTTTAATATACATAAAAATATCGATTGCAGAAGCCTTTTATTGAAGCATGTCGCTCCACAAGTCCTCATATGGCGAATACCCTAGCCACCCCCCTAAATTATCAGCTAAAAATTTTTTTAAAAATCTCCGTATAATTAACTTAATATTTAGAATGTTGACGAACCAAAAAATATTAAAAATACCCCTGTCGCAGCATCCTGCATAACATAGCGAATTTCCGTTTATAAAAATTCGTTTTTCTCGGAAACCAGTTGACATAGAGTAATAGTTTAAAGACCTTTTTTATGTAATTTTTTCTCTTCTTTCCAAAGGTGTAAAAAAATTTTGCAAAAACTTTGGATTAGTGGAAATTTTGGCAAAAAACTAATTTCTTTCAAGAACAAAAACCATGTTCCGGGCATCGGACATGTCTGGCTAACGAACTTGTCCAACGGTTAGGGATTTACAACATTTTCACCAAATTTCGTATGTCTAGGATATTTCGTTCGAGAGTTATCGTGCGGACACACACGTATATATATATATATATATATATATATATATATATATATATATATATATATATATATATATATATATATATATTAATATATATATATATATATATATATATATATATATATA
This sequence comes from Brachynemurus nebulosus, assembly GCA_035578155.1. Taxonomy (NCBI): domain Eukaryota; kingdom Metazoa; phylum Arthropoda; class Insecta; order Neuroptera; family Myrmeleontidae; genus Brachynemurus; species Brachynemurus nebulosus. The sequence continues at coordinate 4,463,100 of JAPWDM010000009.1, read as the reverse complement.
TATACAAATTTTAGTGAATATTATTTTCGGTTTCTAGGGACCTCACAACAAATTTCTGTCATAGTCCTGGGTTCAAGTCGCGTCATGACAGTGGCTGTAATAGCTGAATTCCATTCTGGAAATTCGCTAAAATAAAAATTTAAGGGATTTCTAGGAGGTTTTTCCAAAAAAATTAAATTTTTATGAAATTTCCATTTATTTTTGCATTAAAATTTGAGATTCCTAACCATAACATGGTATCTTCGTACAAAATTTCATATTCATCAATCCAAAATCAGTTTTGACGAAATTATAAGCATTCTAAGATTTTTCTCCGAAACCCTAAAAAATTGTAAAACACACTCCGGGGTGACGAGACGAATTAATAACGCTTTCGGAATTATTTGACAGCACATAATGTTTATGTTTGATTTCATTTGTTTGAATGAGTTTCTTTGATTTTTGTCAACCAAAAATAACTAAAACAAATTGAGCACTTAACTTACCACTTAATGCAAAATTACTTAGCGCAATTTAAAAGTATAAAGAAACATCCTTTAAAAAAATTTTCCCAATTTTTTTTTCTGACTCCCAAAATTAATTTACATTATTGTGGAGGCATTTAAAATAGGCGACCAGAGCAGATCAAAAAATGAAATCATAACAGAAAATTTAATAAATGCATATATCATCATTTTTAAATGAGTTTAAAGAGGAAAAAATATTTAAAAATTTTATAATAATATAACATACTTAGCGAGGCGATGCTCGTAATGACAGTTTTTTGACAGCGACAAATAAATTTGACAAACAAAAAAAAAAAAAGATGAAAATTTATATTATACGTTTAAAAATATTATATCTATATGTGCTCGTACGTAATCCATACGTACAGTAGTGATAATCAAAATGATAACACTAAAAATTCAAAACTATAGTCAAAAAATAAGAATTGTGTCTAAAAATCGCATTTTCAAAAGAAATTCTCTTTGTTTTGCAGGCCCGACGAGAGTAGAGCGGAGTTGATGCTCCGGACTAGAAGAGGTATTCCCATAGAGGTCAGTAGAGGCTAGGGAAATAGTAAAACGAGTTTTTTATGAATACTCCTCACGTATGTTTTTTGGGAGAGATTTAAGAAAGGTGCTTTGTCCTCTAGAAAAGTAAAGAGTTCATTCTTGTGACGCCATCACATGAATTCAGTCACATTTTTTTTATAGAACGAGAAACTATAAAAATGTTTTCTTTGTTTTCCTTTCAAGTATCAAGAATACAATTGAAGATATTATTTGGAAACGTCCATAGGCCACTCAGTTTCTTTCTGGCTTCTGTCGAACCTCTCCTGGCTTTCAGGTAGTCACAAAAGTCACATTTACCTTGACCCCTACCCCATCCCATCTCTATTGCCTTTGTAGCAAAGTAATATTTTAGTGTTAAATCAGCAGAAGACATTTTGTGCTGTTGTATTTTACATTCTGAATCCCTCTGTCCACACGTAACCCAGCCTGATCTTCCCCTCCACAACTCCGCTTAATTAATCACGTATTGAGACTTGATTTATTTAATTTCCAAAATTTGATAAAAATTAAAATTATGAAAACGATCTTAAAATAAGTGTTATAACATAAATTATGTTTTCAAATACAATTCCGATTTTTTAGCAGTAACAATAAAAAATTTGGTACCATTATTTCATTGAATTTCTTAATCGAATTCTTTAGAATACTGATTTGATTCGAACCGCTAGTGGCCACATTTTTTTTGTTGTCTTACGCTTTAACTGAAACGCGATATTGTTTAAATTTTGTCTTCGGCCACTGTACATGGTTAATGCTTTAAAATTTACCTTTAGATTTATTTTTTCGTTTCATATTTGTTTGTTATGGATACTATTTTTTTTTTGTCGTACATACACCAAGCACGTCGGGTCGCTCGGGTCGGTAATGCGTTGATATAAAATATTCGGTTACTTAAGCTGATAGCTTTCGCTTAAAATCGTACCTATCTAGTAAAATTTTCTTGTGTTCTGTCGTGGACTTAAATAAATTACCGCTTATATATATTTTTCTTATTTTCACTTCACGGAGACGACGGAGAAGACAAACTGGAGAAAATTCTTATACGTGAAAATTTATGTTATGTATTTATATATGAAAGATGGAAAATATATGTGGATTCGCGCGAAGATTTTCACATGAATTTAGTAGTGATGTCATTTCATTTCGACGACTAGGTATTTATATTATATATGTAACGACAATCACATATTTTCTTTAAGCTTTTCACCGTTTTTCTCAACATTTTTTTTTCGCAGTCGTTTTCAAAAATGGCTCAGAGTGGTATATATAGTAAATATCTACCTGTATCGTGTTTGAAGATTGGTGTTCTTTAAGAAAACACTGACAATAAGCCCTTAAGAATAAAACTCTTTTCATGTTTTCGTAAAAATTTTCAAGAAATACCTATAATCAGAATCAAAAATTAGGCATCACAGTTAAAAAATTTTCATATTCTTCATGAATAAAACAAAGATTTTTTTAATCGTTTCAAAAAAAAAAAATGATTTTTATTAAAAGCATTTATTTAACTTGCTATGTTAGTATGTTGGTTTAGATCAAATCTTGGAATCAAAATTTAGGCAGGTTCTAATTGAGCTAGAGGTTTCAAATTTTGCATACCTGTCTAACCTTAATGACAATGCAATATTGTATAATTAGTTTTGTCCTAAATCACCTCAAAACCAAAATTATTGATTTTTAGTCCTGTGAAACTTTTTGACATTTCGAATTGTCAAATATTGGCATTGATGCAATTTTTTGTTTCCATAGTTACGTCTGGGTAGGGTAAATTAACCGATTAAAATATAAGTAAAAAAATTACTTCTTTAATTCTTTTCTTAAATTAATTGTGATCAGACTAAAAAGTAGAAAATAAATTAAAGTAAAAAAAATGTTTTTTAAGGAAAAGATTTTATTTAAAAATGGGCTAAAAAAAATAAAATAACTTTTGAGTGAAGTTTGAAGCAATATGCAACATAATTTATAAAAGCTTGATATGAGGCATTTAATTAAGTTTGGTAAGTACTGAAAAGTAAAATAGCTACACTTATATCCAAAACATAAATAATTAATTATAACGCCTCAACCTTTTATAAATTATGTTGCATATTGCTTCAAACTTCACTCAAAAGTCATTTTATTTTTTTTAGCCCATTTTTAAATAAAAGATTTTTCTTAAAAAACATTTTTTTTACTTTAATTTATTTAATCTGTGGACACACCAGTACGGATAATCGTGTCAGTGCACACACATAGACCGTACGAGGATTTGCATTTAAATATGCTTATTCATACGAATTTGGACAGTCAGATTCCCGAATTTAAATTTGTCTGTTAACAATATGTATTCACATTTTAACATAATACTAGGATTGAAAAAAAACATAGCAACAAAATATGAATCTTATTCACAAATAAATTCACACATGTTGTGTTAGTCACGTACAAATACTTCAATATCAACATCTTTCGTTTGTTCTCGTATTCTGATCGTGTCACAATCAGGTCAAACTGCGATCATGTTACGGCAGCCGAACCGGTCTGATGTGTCCCTTAAGGAATCCATATCTAAAAAGTAAAAAATGGTGAATCTCTAGTTTCCATCCGTCCGTCTATAAGTCACAGCGATTTTACTCAATAACTCCTATGGATATCTAATCAAAATTTGATAGAAGTCATTCTAAAAGAAGGTAATTAATTGTAGATAGTTTATGAAAATCCATAATAATTTTAGTGAAACATTTTTAATTTTGTCAAATTTTCATTTAAATATGGAAATATATATTTTTTAACTAACTAGTTTTCGGTTTATTAAACCATCATCAGTTGAAACCTGAACTGAACAGAATTCTGTTTGGAGGTTCGCACAGCCATTCTAAAAGAGGTCCAAAAATGTGTTTTTGTGTGCACATTTCAAGACTGTATTTATTCCCAAAAATGTATCAAAATTAGCACACTTCCTTCTACTTTACTATTGATGTTTACAAGCCAAAGAATCTGAAATGGTTAAGAAAATTAGAACAAATTTCCAGATAATTTTCAAAAAAAAAAAAAAAAGAAATGAAAAAATCAGTTTTTAGTATTTTTTATTTCTTGCATTTGTAAGGAATATTCATGCTTATAGCATTGCACTTATTGATTTAATATATATTTCAAATTTTTCTGGAAAGTTTATTCTTAATTAATTGTCCTTATTTTCAGTATTGCCCAGACTCAAACTCATTTATGTTTGAAACGCGATCAAACACGTACTCCAAAATTAAACTAACGACTTTCTAATCACCCCGTACAAAAACAAACATACAATACAATACATATTTACAAAACAAAAACATATGAAAAACAATATTTAACTTATATATACATTTTCTTCATTCACCAACTCCATGATGACAGCCAAGTGATAATAATTCAAATTCCCATTAGTAAAATGAAAGCTAATTTCTTCTTGTACCACTCACGACTCACTTACATAGCGCAAAAAAAAATCTCCGCGTTCTCTTTTATGAATCACTCACACCCCTACCTCCACTCCCCTCCTTACTCCCACTCTCATCCCCACCACTACTCGCCGTTACATACAAGCCAAGCATTCGTTACTGGTGGCTACACACTCACACTTCTAACAACAACACCAGTGATCATCAGCTACATTCGATATTATTACACCCCGCCGACTACCCCATCCCATCCCTTTGACTGCCATCTATATGTAAACAAAACAAATATACATTAACCGGGTGGTTTCGTTCCGGTTCTACATGAGAAAATGTATTAGAAATATGATATATAAATATTTGTTTGTAAAGCGCTGTGCTTCCACAACAGCTAGAACAACATTTCTTTACGCCTTACTTAAGGAAGTTTTGAAAATTATTACTTGTTAGAGAAATAAATAAAAATATAAATATACATATATATACCACAAAGAAGTTTGTTTCGCTGAAAATTGTTTTACGCTAATGATGATAATAGCGATGGTATCAAAGTCTCTGTCAAAATTGGGTTTTTGTGTTTGTTTTGGGGTTCTGTCGTCAAAATCACGGAAACCTTTCAGATTGCATCAAATCTGTGTTCGTCCATTATACTTTCATGAAATTTTTTCCAATTTTTAGAAGTCAAAACCATGGAAAGCTTTCATCAAATCCGTCTGTTCGTCGCAGTTTCAATTTTTTCCCATGTACCATGGAAATTGTGACCCACGTATCGCTTCAAACGAAAGTTTTCTTCCACCCCAGCTCACTTTAAAACTTTTTAACCGCAGGCCCAGAAAATCAGTTAGTTAGTCTAAGCTGTAGGTGTCGATAATTTTCGGAGGTACAGACAACCAAATTTTCGAAAATTTAAGCAGAAATTTGAGGCAAAAGAAATGGTTTTCCATCAAATGAAATTTTGTATCGATAGTATGTTTCGATATTAGAGAATACAAACCCCCCTTCCAGAAAAAGACAATTCGAATCAAATCATTGTGAAAAATGTTTCCGAATCATTGGGGAAACACTAGGAGAATTTGCTTTTTACGTCTTTACTAAAGTGACCAGATTTTCATTGAGACAAAGGGGGACAAATGGATTGAAAGGCACCGTGAAAAATACCGCCCCTACCTTTTGCTTGAAACGAAGAAAATCTTAATTTGTCCTACTTTTTTTTCGAACTTTCACCGACTAGCAAAAAAAGAAAAAAAAAACGTAAAAGCGGAAAACGTCAATTATATTTAAAGTAAAAAATTTTACGAACATTTTCTTAAAAAATAACTGGCGAGCAAAAAAAAACTCAATTACATTTAAAATAAGAAATGAAGATATTTTCTAAAAAGTGGGACATTTTTAAAAATCGGCGGGACGCGGGACAGTCTTCCAAAAAGCGGGACTCTCCCACCAAAATCGGGACGTCTGGTCACTTTACCTTATATTTCTATATGACCCCCACTGATATAACCACTTAGCACACAAAACACTATCAAATTAATCGGTTAATGATAATGAATTAATTACTCGAAAGGTAGCTCGTAACTGAACAATTTTATTTAGTGAAAAGTCACATATTTTATAAAATCTTCGTTTTTGGTAAATAATGACCCCAGAAATAATTCCATGTACCCTATACTGTGACGAATACAATTAGAAAAACCTTAAATTCCCTTAATCAATCACTTTCAAACTTGTATTGAACTTCAAACTAAACTTGACATAATTGACCCACAAGTAAAACATATGCAAGTATACATTGATCGAATATATTATTCAGTTGATCCTGCGAAACCCTGAGTAATTGCGCGTCCAGCACAGACTTGACGCGTACGTGTACCAACTTTTTCTGACTTCAAACATCGTCAAACTTGATAAAAAATTTGAACAAATTCAAATTTTTAAGGAATCGTAATGTATCTAAAGAATATCTAAAATATTTTTATATTTAACAAAATCCTATTCTTTCTATACCTACATATACGTGTCAGTGGTGGGGGAATCATATAAGTGGGGGTAAAGTGACAACACCATACCATGTTTCAGCCATGTACTATCTTCCATTTTTCGCATAGCCAACTATATATGTATAAGTATTTGTGACTTGCAGAGTTTAGTTCTTTTGCAATAATTTATACGATATTTTATTGCCATTTTCTTAAAGTGTTTCTACAACTGAATTATTATTTTTCCATTTCACTCGCACGAGTTTTCCGTCTCCTTCTTGCTTTTTTTCGATTTGAATCGTACTGCTGCGATATATTTCATATATGTTTTGTGTTTTTATATGTTTGTGTTTTTTCGGTAATATATTTGTTTAGTAGTGTAAAAATTACTTTAATATCGTTAATATGATTTATTGGAGTTTTTTTTTCGGGCCCCGGAAAAACTATGGGTGTGTATGTATGCGTGTATGAGCGTGTGTACATTCAAATATGTTTAAGAGGATGATAATATTTTTTGGGAAATTATTTATTGCTGATGTAAAAATATTAAGAATTATTAATTTTGGAACAATCTGATTATGTTTTGATTTAGTTTATGCGACAATTTTTTTTTTTTGGAATGGTTTTTGAAAAATAGGATGATTTGTATATCGTAATTTGTATGAAAAGTCACTTAAAGTAGTTTTTGGGATCACTTCGAGTCTTTAAACAATTAAAATAATATTTTCTCAGTAAAATTTCAGAGATAGCTTCTTTCCCATTTAAATAAATCCTATTTAAACAAACATGTATCTTTTCACAACAAAAATCGTATAAACACGAGTCGACTTTCGGCCATTACGCCATCCTCAGGTGAAAAACACAAACATGTATCTGATATCAATTCGTTTATTCGTTTCTACAGAAATAAACTGAACAATTTTACTTTACTTTGAGGGCCCGTAATCCAATAGCAGTAGCGAATTTCAAAATTCGGGTTCCGTTAAGCAACCCTTGAGGGATCATTCTCTGATAATAGTCATCTTACTTGTAGAAATCTGTTACCTAGTGACCCTGGTGGTACACTTTCCACAAAATGACAATTTTACTTTACTTTTAAGGCCCGTAACCCAGAAACGATACCGAATTTTAAAATTCGGGTTCCGTTGAGCAAACCCGTTAGGAGTAATTCTCTGTTGATAGTCATCTTACTTCTAGAAATACGTTAAGTGACTCTGGCGGTACACTTTCCACAAAATGTTCCTTAGTTTTTTTTTATATTCCGTTATTTGGACCTACAATTTTTCTTCAAATAATCAAATTTTCAAAAAAAAAAAATGTAGATTAATTTTATTAAAAATGTAGCCAACAGCATTAAAACTCTAAACCTAGCTACAAATTTCATCTCCCCATAATGTAACCACAAACAATTTTAATGACGTCTCAGATTCAATATTTGCTGAAACTAATTCTAGAAAATTAACATTTAAATCATTCTTGTGCTGTATACGCATGCGTAAACAGAGGCGAAACTACAGTGGAGCGGAGCAACCGCTTTTTTATTGGGGAGTAGTTTTATCTCCTAGCTCTTAGGACCAATAAATTATCTACTAGAAAAGAAATAGCTTTTATTAAATGAACCTTTGAGACAAAGAGGAGGCTTGACTGATTCAAAACCGCTCCGGGACACAAAAATTCTAGTTACGTCTCTGTAGTCTATGCCTATATATCAACGTAAAAACATATAATTAATAACAGAGTGAATATTAATTTAAGAAAAAGAAAAAAAAGCGATATATGTACTTCTATGTCGTTAAAAACGTTAAAATAATATTATTTTAACTATTCATATATGAATGAAGATGCTCTTGTAAGTATTCTTCCTAATAACAATAATTGCTCAAATAGTTACACCAAGTAGTAATAATCACCTTACCTTATTCATTTATTAGTTGGCTTAGCATATACATATTCACTGCTCACTTCTTCATATTATGTACTTTTAAAAACATATGTAAGTCTATTATTGTATTTGAATGTTACATTAGTGTTAGAGACACTAGCACAGTCTTTTTTCTAATGGCGGAAGTGGGTAATTTAACATATGAGGCGAGACACTAAATAAACATTTATTACATATTAGCTAGTACATACTTAAAAAAATATGATTATCTTATTTTGGTGTAAAATTGTAATAAAAAAAATGTAAGATTCTATTTCGGGTAATAAGTAGGTATTTGTTTGGTTGAAATAAATCGTTGAATTATTTAAATTTTGTAAAGACTTCGTGAAGGTGTAAAACAAGATAGCAGCCCCGCGGAATCACAGTCGCAATGATTTATAACCTTGATCGTGATCGATATAATCAGGGCCGTGGAGAGAAATGGCGGGCCCCGCAAATAAAGCACATTTCTTAAAAATGTCTACCAAAAAACAAATGAACACGAAAAAAAAAGTTTTTATTTTTTTTCGGGGCGCTACTAACCGTCATGGGCCCCCTCTTGAAGCTCGGGCCCCGGGGCTACAACCCCAGCTACCCCACTCTCTCGTAGGGCTTGGATATAATTGTGTTCTCTTAGTATTCTGCATCAAAATTGGTAGTATACTTCATTTTTATGTTCAAATAATAGTATATTATTCAACGAGCTGGTCAATGATAGCTATTACTTACCAAGGTGAAATTGCGACACGAGTCGAGCTTGCGAGGCGAGTACCGGAATGCATCTAAGTGAGTAATAGCCATTGCTAGCGAGTAAAATACGATATTTTTTCTACAACTTTTTTCCTTTTTGATTTAAGGATGTTTGGGAGGTACAATCGGAGATAAAAGTACATGAAATTAGAAATTCGTGAATAATTGCGTTGTATAACAAACTATGAGGTAAATAAATAGTTTTCTTCGTTAAATAATAACTATCACTACAACTGATTGTACAATACATCAAACTATAGCTCTCAGCTGACTCCAAGAGCTGAGTACATTCTGAGGATTTTTCGGAGAATTTCAAAATGGTACGAGACGATTGAAAATTTAGTAGAATCATAGAATGTTCCTCATTAAATACTAAGGCACCTGTGAAAATTTCAAACCGATTCACTAAGCCGTTAAAAAGTTATTAAAAAAAAAAAATAATTTTACACGTACTCTTATGGAAATTCGAAAACAGAACAGATTAAATAACTTTTTAACGACTTAGTGAATCGGTTTGAAATTTTCACAGGGGCCTTAGTATTTAATGAGGAACATTCTACTAAATTTTCAATCGTCTTGTAGCATTTTGAAATTCCTCCGAAAAATCCTCAGAATGTACTCAGCTCTTGTAGTCAGCTGAGAGCTATAGTTTGATGTATTGTACAATCAGTTGTAGTGATAGCTATTATTTAACAAAGATAACTATTTATTTACCTAATAGTTTGTTATACAACGCAATTATTCACGAATTTCTAATTTCATGTACTTTTATCTCCGATTGTACCTGCCAAAAATCCTTAAATAAAATTGAATATAAATTTTAATTCAAATTTTTAATCTATTTCTAATTTCATTAAAAATAGAATTGTATTAATATGTATGGAACGATCAAAACAAAATATAAACTACTTTGTTTACTTGCTCGTTACTATACAACGTTATATTAAATTAAAACTTGATACATGCATTAGTCACAAAACAATCGCCAACCCATTGAATAATGGTTAAATACTGTGATTTCATTGGTCAAAAAGGTATTGAGTAATGATCATTTCTCCACACGTTTCTCAACAATTAACAGATATATAATGAGTGTGTTCTTCAACAGGTGTAGAAAAAAAGGTTTTAAAACAGCACCAGTTCTGTTAAGGGGATATTCTAGTCTAGAGGTTCGATTTTGAGATGATTTTACGAGCGTAATAAAAAAAAAAAAAAAAAAAAAAAAACAGTAAACATTTTAGTATCCATTTTTGTAACAGTTTTTTATTGACATTTGAAAAGTATAAAAATGTATAAAAATTAAAAAAAAAAAATTAAAAATAGAAATCGATACAGGCCGACAAAGTGGGGACTCAAAAAAACGGTGTCTCCTGGTTGACGTGATTCCAACCCTCCTGGTGAACCCTGGAAAATAAAATTTTAGTTAATTCTTAATAAACAAGGATATAGCATTAGCCAGACGTAGCCGATTTGAAAAAATACAATTTTTCACAGAATGGCGTCCATTTCAAAAAACTTATTTTGTGCCTCGTTTTTTCAACTTTAAAAATTTTTTAATAATAGTAAAAAAAAAATTCTGAAAACCCAGGCTACATCGGACCAATTTTAATAGTAAAATTTCAAGTAAATCGGTGCGTTAGAACTTAATATATCATGTCAACCGTATCGGAAAAAAATAGTTTCGAGTAATTTATATTAAAAATTTGAATTTAACATTGCAATACACAGTAGACAGGGCAAAATAACCATAACTCCGAAAATAATTCAAACTTGCGTAATTTCTTTAAGAGGCTTATTTTTAATTAAGGTCTGAACTTTGAAAATATGAAAGAAAAAATCGATTTTTTCGAACTTCTAGACTAGAATACCTCCTTAATATCGCAATTGGCACGTGGATATAAAAACTGCGAATTCACTTTCATTAGACCCACTAAAATGCTACACTAAACAAACACACATATGTATTAGCGCGGATGATTCATCTTCTTCTGCGAGTAGCCCAAGGAGCTGTCTGTCTGTCTGTCCGTCATTTCACTATCTACACAGCGCGAACGGCAGTAACGAACGACAGTAAGGCTGTCCGGTGGGCCAATGGTAGTGGTCATTGTATTGGTCACTCATTCATGTTCGTTTACTAGACACAAAATTTATGAAATAATTAATTCAAAACATCACACCGACTTAATAAGACTGAATTAAATAATAAAATTGGTAGACATGGTTATGTAGTCAGTATTATACAATCTATTACAAATATCTACCAGATATATGTGGTATTAAAACCACAGAAAAAGTGCTGCCAATTAATCTGTTATATTTTGTTAAGTAATTCACAACTGACTTAAGGCGCTAGGTCACTTTCAGAAAGGGAATTATGAGTGTCAGGCCTGACGAGAGGGTGGGTTAGCCGGAATTCTAGGCTCGAGGCCGATGCTTTGTCGGTAAAGGGCCCGTAGTTGTAGGTAAAGAGCCTGTGAAAAAATAAAGCTTTTTTTGCTCGTCACTTTTTTCGGAGGAAAATTTTTCTAAAAAAATTTGATTTATTCCCGGAACCCGCCAGTTTTCTCAACGGCGCTGATGACTGTGAAACGACTACGATTTCTCAAACGACTCAAAACGTTCAAAAATGCCGCTTCACTATCGAAGAGATCCTGAGTTCGATTCCCGGCCGATCCGGATAATTTTTTCAATCACTTTGTGATTTTTAATTTAATATTTTTTAATAATTTTGTGTACCGTCTTAGTAAAACTATTGCAAATAATTTTAAAGAAAAAATGTGGTTTCTGTTTGAAAATTATTACAGGCAGAGGAAGATTTACATAAGGGCCCTTGGGATATATTTTTCAAAATAGAGGAATACAACAGAAAAGATAAGCGCTTTCTTTTGCTCATCAACCCTAATTTTTTTTTTTTTGGGGGGGGGGGGGGGCTGTCCACATGTGAAGTACTCAAGAACCACCACATTAAAAGTATCCCGGGGCCTTCACACAGGTAAATCCGGCCCTGATTACACAATATATTTTGTGTTTTCCTCGTTATGGAGAAACAATTTTACAAAAAAACCTTTTTAAAAGCTTTTATTTAACTTGCTATGTTAGTATGTTGGTTTAGATCAAATCTTGAAATCAAAATTTAAACAGGTTCTAACTGAGCTAGAGGTTTCAAATTTTGCATACGTGGACCTTGATGACAATGCAATATTGTATAATTAGTTTTGTCCGAAATCGCCACAAACTAAAATTGTTGATTTTTAGTCCTGTGCAACTTTTTGACATTTCGAATTGTCAGATATTGTCCATTGATTTTACATTATAATTTTTTGTTTCCATAGTTATGTCTTATTAGGGTAAATTAACCGATTAAAATATAGGTAAAAAAATTACTTCTCTAATTTTCTTTTAAATTAATTGTAATAAGACTAAATATACCTCATTTCAGGTACAATTGATCATGAATTTTCGTTAAAAAATTAAATAATTCTTATATTCGAAACAAATCAATGTTCTATTCTTTTCTAAAAATAAACTGCAAATTTAAAATTTACATAAATGCAATAATAAAAGAGATAAAGCCAAGAAAACGCAAAATTATTTAAATTCAAAGTGACGAAGCATGGTTAAATTTAACTGAAATGAACCATAGTAGAAAATAAATTAAAAAAAATGTTTTTTTTAAGAAGCTTTAATTTAAAAATGGGCTAAAAAAAATAAAATAACTTTTGAGTGAAGTTTGCTGCAATATGCAACATAATTTATAAAAGCTTGAGGCGTTTAATTAAGTTTGGTAACTACTGAAAAGTAAAATAGCTACAGTTATATCTAAAACAGAAATACCTAATTAATGATAACGCCGCAAGCTTTTATAAATTATGTTGCATATTGCTTCAAACTTCACTTAAAAGTTATTTTATTTTTTTTAGCCCATTTTTAAATAAAAGCTTTTTCTTAAAAAACATTTTTTTTACTTTAATTTATTTGTCATTTCAAAGTGCATAGCGCCTTAAGTAATTCACGAGTGACTTAAGTAATTCAGCCACTACTGTGTATATGATGTGTAATTGTATACGATAATTTTTATGATATTTTTCAAATATTTTATTATTTCAATTCATTCACTTGCTACTTCATTTCCGTTGAATTTTAAATTAAAATTTATAACGAATAAGTAAAACACATGATGATAATAATAATACGTCGTGTTTTTGAACTAATTTCTTGCATCCTACACAAATTCTGGTCGCTACCAATAAATTAATTTTTTTTTTTTGGTGATAAAGAAAAAAATCTTATTTAATTATAATTACATATTACTTTTGAAAAAGAAAAGATCATCTTAAATATTAATAGTTTTTGAAAGAGGCGTTTATGAATCAATACAAACAGTGAAGATGATTAATGGAAAAAATTTTTTGGAAAACACGATTGAATGGACACCAGAAAAATTATCCAAGTGTGGAATATGAAAGTCAATGATTCGATCAATTTTTATAAAACATAATTTATATTAAACGAGTGGTGTTCAAACTGGCACGGATTGACTCACTTTGTGGCCCTAGAAATTTTCTTCTTATCGCACCCCCTTCCACCCTGAGCACACAATGCTTCATACAAAAATTTGATTTAAAATTAAAGAACTGGTTTTAAAAATTTCTTTAATGCTAAAAAAAGTGTCGATATTTGTCTGAATTACTTTTTCGGCCAGGTGGTCGGAATACGACATTTCATATTACACGGTCTAATATTATTCTGGTTAAGGACGTTCGTGCGTTAAACCTAATAGTAGATAAAAATTTCAATTTTTGAGAATTGACAAGTTCAATTATATAGTTATCTTCTCTCAAAAATTTTAAGGCCTTCATAGATCATTTCCTTAAAGTAATTGACGATTAAAAATTAAATTTTTAACACAGAGCTATTAGGAAAAAATATTCTAAACAGCATTTTTTGATTTTAAAAATTATCGTAAGAATATTATAAGAATAGATACCATAATAAAAAATGTTTAAAAAAATTCTTTGAAATATGCAATTTATATAATTGCACAAAAAAAATCGTATTGACGAACATTAAAATGAAATATTAACTATTGAAATTAATATTTGGGTAGATTTTGATGTGTACACGACATGCAAGGTCAAATCAGACTACTAAATTTCAATCAACAACTGTGTATGCATTGATGTCATAGATCAGTATATAGGTGGTACGTATATAGCAATCACCCATATACACGACACGATATGACACACGAACAAGTACAAGCTCTGTATGCATAACATATAGGTATAGTGTTTTGTGATAGCTACATAATATTATTCTGTAGTGTTTTGTGGACGCGCTCGAACGTCTTTAATGATGGAAATGATTCTAGGCTACAAGAAATCTATTCAAAATTAAAGAATTGCCTTTAGACATTTTTCTAATGGTTAGAAAAATGTTGAGATTTGTCTGACTTACATATATAGTAGACCAAGTGGTCGGAAAACGACATTTCATATTACACAACCTAATATTATTCCAAATAATGGCAGAAATGATTCCAGGCTATAATATATGTAAATCTATTCAGTATTAAAGAATTGATTTTAAATATTTCTCTAATGTTAAAAAATTGTCGTTTCTCTAATGTTAAAAAAGTTTATCGGAATTACACGATCAGCCAAATGGTCGAAAAACGACATCTCATATTACACGAACTATTATTACTCCAATTAATGGAAGAAATGAATCCGGGCTATCAGAAGTTCATTCAAAATTAAAAAATTGCTTTTAGATATTTGTCTAATTCTTAAAAAAGTGTCTGAATATTTATGATATTTAGCTTAATTGCATAGTCGGTCACAGGTGGTCGGAAAACGACATTTCATATTACACGGTCTAATATTATTCTAGTTAATGGTGGAAATGATTCTAGGCTACAAGAAATCTATTCAAAATTAAAGAATTGCCTTTAGACATTTCTTTAATGGCTAGAAAAATGTCGAGATTTGTCTGACTTGCATAGTAGACCAAGTCGTCGGAAAACGACATTTCATATTACACAACCTAATATTATTCCAAATAATGGTGGAAATTATTCCAGGCTACCAGAAATTTACTCGAAATTAAACAATTGCTTTTAGATATTTGTCCAATGCTTAAAAAAGTGTCAATATTTATCTGAATTACATAGTCGATCAGGAGGTGGTCGGAAAACGACATTTCATATTACACGGTCTGATGTTATTCCAATTAATGGCAGAAATGATTCCAGGCTATAAGAAAATTTACAGAAATTATTTTAAGTGTGAAATTTTCACCCGATACATAAAAATATAAAATTTGTTTGACTACATATAGAGAAATTCTCTAACAATTTTTGAAACCACTGATTTAAAATTTCTTCTTTACAAATAATTTTTTGCTTTTATTTGTAATCGTGAAACGTAAAAATGTTTGCAACGCCCAATCATGAAAAGAACATTTATTTTCTAATAGTTTACTTTCAAAAAAAAAAAAAAATTTTTTCCCGAAAACCAAAATTAACTGTTTTTAAAATAAAACTAAAGAAACGCACTGCAGCAATGGAATTGTAATATATGATTATTAACGTATGGCTTTAATATAAATTGTTCAGTCATTAATTTTACTTTGAACTCGCATATATACGACACCGTCGTATATTACTTTGCGATCTTGCATAATTATGTTCGAATCTTTTTTTTTTTTGTTTTGGTTAATTCCTCCCAAGTGTACTTGTGACACAATTGTGGCACGACGTGTGTGACACAAATTGATGTGATGTTTTGTTTTGTAAAATAAAAATAAATTAAATTGTTTGCACGAATTAATTGATGTTCGAAAATATTTCGAAATGTAAGTTATCGATGTAATTTCATTTATAAATTGGTAAAGTGTATTCGAGTGATTGTGGCAGATTAATATGTGTCAATTAAGTCTATTGTTTTAGTCCGTACAATTGCAAACAAACACAAAATTTATTAGATCATTTGTAGTAGAAACTATTTTAAGAACGTAAGTGTTCGCAGCACAGACCAATGAACACTATTAATATTATACTACTAGACAAAGCGTAAAGCCAGTTTGTAGGCATTTTTTTTGAAGCAGGTAACAGGGTGAGAAGTGTGAGGTTCAAGGAATATAATATTAATGTCAATTTTTGAGCAATTGCGACTATAATTATTGCAGGACATAATTTGTAAACGTACGTATTTTGAAAATAAAGCGAATACCACTTTTTTCTTTACTACCACGATTACTATATTACTGAATACTATCCGGTCGTATCCTGGTCGTATACGGCTGCCTCAATTATACATTTATATAATTAGTCTATATAATATGATATATAATGTGTTTATTATCTGTGATCCGCAGTCAATTTTAAGAGGACATTGCAACGAAAAATTTGTGCTAAAAATTTAAAATTTTATACTCGAAGTTTCAAAATAATTAGGAAATATGCTACTGAAAAAAAACTCTTGAAAATCTTCTGCGACTTCACATTAAATAAAACAGTTTAAAACTTCAGACTATACAAACCAAATTCGTTAAAAGCTGCAAGCCATATGCGTAACAATTTTGTAATGCTTTAATCAATTTACTTTTTAATGATTCTTAGAAAAGAATACATATTACCAAATTAGGTCCTAATTACACTTTTGGTTTTATAGATCATTAAAACACTCTTAATGCGGATCGATCATTAAATATCGTGGATATTTTTTTTGTAAAGGGATCAAGCGGTAATTAGTCATTGATCCTCATTAAGTGGAACAACACCGAAAAGGAATGAATTATATGCGAAAGGGGATGACATTAAGACGATAATTTTGTTGAAACTTCCTAAATTAATAAATTTAATTCATAAAAAATAAATCAAAACTGATTGCTACGTCAGGAAATGGTTACAACTTAAGGGGAGATTCGCGAAAAAAAAATAAATTGATTTTTTTCTTCTTCATTATGTTCCTTAAAATGTTAGAAGTATTCGTCAAAAATTTCATTTAAAAAAAAATGAAAAATCAAACAGTTATGGGCATTTTAGTGTACGCATTTTACTGTAATTCAATTTAAAAACAAAAAGTTTAAATGCTTTTTTCCTCGAAAGTACCCGACATGGTTCCTCATGTATCTCAAAAAGTATTTGAGATATCGACATAAATTAAAGGGCATATTATTCCACGATACCATCATTTTGGCGGGAACTAGGATATTTTGGTGTCGTAATATATTTTCAAAATAGCGGCTATTTATAGTTGAGAATCAATTAAATAAATTTTCAAAATGTGATTACTCGCTGGTTTTTTATTTTTTGTTCTTAGATCCTAGTTAGTGCCATAACTGTATATTTATGTACATTTTAAGAAAATTCTTGATGTTTTGATTTTGGTTCACTGGGGATTTCAGAATGCGAGGAACCATCAAGGTGGAAAAATCTCGCAGTGTCGACTCCAAAGCCATTTATACACAGCTCATTTTTGAATTTTAAAAAAAAAAAAATTTGTAACCTGAAACATGTAGAAACAATGAATTACATATTTAGTTTTTTAATAAAATATTTATTTGTATAAAAAATAAAAATAATAGAAAAAGGTCGGTTTTTGATGTTTTTTTTTTTTTTTTTGTGGCGAATCTCGCCTAAAGCAATACAATGTTCTTCAATTTTACATTACAATCTTTGAGGACCTGTAACTCCGAAAGGCAACTGAAATTGACAATTTGGGCCACGTTAAAGCACCCATTAATTTATTCTCTATTGATGACACCTCACTTGTTGAGATCTGTTAAGTCACCTTGGCTGTATGCCTTTCATAAAATTTTCACGTTAACACTAAAATCTATTAACTATAACTCTATAACAAATATGTATTGTGAAAAATTCATTTATAAATATTTTTAAATATTTTGTTTGTCTGAAAATCAACTAATTCATAAAATTTTATTTTTAACCTTTTGCGCTTATAAGAGATGTACAGCATGACAAGGTGGTTTGTCCATTAACTCTACCATATTTAAAGGTGTTTTGTCTGTTGGATCATAAGACACGTACCACATGACACACTGAATGTTGAACTGTAATGACTGCTCATACTTCACATTACATGAATATTTTATTTAATAACTGCAAACACATTCATTTATTAGAAAAATTGTAAATAAAATAATACAAAATCACGTTGAATTATCTTTTTAAAATTAAAAACTAATAAAAACAGCATTGAGGACGTATTTAGCGCATTTAGTATTCAACTTTGGGGAAACAAGGTTAGAACGTCAAAAGAATCCGTCAAAAAAAGAACGTCAGTCGTTGTCATGTGCTACATGTTTTACCAGCCTATTTACAACTCACTTTTTTTTTTGCTTGAGTGCAAAGAGTTAAATTTTAATAGTGTGTACTGTGTACCTACTTGTTATATCATGTTTTCAATTAAAATCTTAATTGCCAATTTGTTTTTGAAATAAACAATAGTTCTATTTCTTTTTCTTCTTTTTTGCAAACAAATTTTAAGTGAACAATAATTATTATTAGCAATTAATTTGATACATTTTAAGGGTTCCCTAACTGAAAAGCAAAAACAAAAAAGTAATAAAAAGGACCATTTTTTTTTTTTTCAGTAACTGTTAGAATAAATACAAGATGAATTGAGAGTCCAAAGTCCGAATGGGTCAGTTTATATTTGAAAAATAGGTAAACCCAGTATAGAAAAATCATATATACGTCTTTTTTATTTACTATGCCGCATTTTAACTACTAAAATCTTACATATGTACAACCTACATAAAACTAAAAACCAGAAACCCCAAACAGCTGTAGAATCTATATAAAAAAATATAGGTTCATTATGGCAAAAAATCACAAAAATAAATTGTAAATTCTGACTTTAAACAATAACCTTGTATCAAATTTACCACATTTTGAGTTACTGAACAAAAATGTTTAAAAACATGCAAATTTCCTACATAAATAATTTTTATTTTTCTTTTATATTCACATTTTAGAAATTTATAAAAATAAGAAGAAAGTGCAGGTATTATTTAAATTATTTTATTACACTCTAATAATTGGCATCATCTAACAATTAATTGTACTCATATACTTTCCAAGAAATCCTGATTTTAAGAAATAAATATAAAGGGACGCCGCTATAGGTAAACTACATAATGTTTATAAAATTATAATAAAAGTGGTTCCTTTGTATTTGTAAATGTAACAATCGGTTACATGTATTATAAGTTTTTTTACTTAAACTAAAAATTTTAAAATTAGGCCTAAAGCCTGAAAATAATTTTTTTTTTTTTTTTTAAGAATAAATTTATCGTATTTTATACATAGTTAAATAGAACCATTAATGAAGAACCACTGGTATTTTTTTTAAAATATCAGTTGTTTTATTGTAGTTATATCGGTTATATCTACTGACAGACTACTTATTTTTTAACTTTATCTAAATCACTATGAACATTATCTATTTGTCCTTATTTCAAATTTAGTTATGTTCCCCTATTTCGTGTATCTTAATAACACTGCTGTATTTTAACTCATTCCATTGATTTTTAACTTCCCCTCCATTCTCAATTCAAGTTGCTATCACTCTACTAACATGAAATTGAAATTTGATACACTGGTAATGATTAGCTCACGTCTAATTCAGGTAAAAACATATCAAATAAGTTTTTATTCTTAATTGAAAAGGAATCTTAAATGGAAAGAAGGGGTTGAAATTAAGAAATTTGATAAAAGGTCAAGTAAGATGTGATATAAAAAAATTCCTTTGAGTTTTAAGCACCTTCACTTCAAAATTTCATTTTCCGCACTAAAAACTAGTTTAGGAAAAAAGAAGCGTTAATTTCTCCCCCAAAAAAAAAATCGATGACGAACTAAGAGAAAAAGCCCCTTGACAATAAAAAATGACTTTTCCTTCTTACGCCCTGAACCGACTGCTCCACCTACTTCACTGGAATTACGTCCCTGATCTGAAACTTACAAGCCAAAAAATCTGAGATAATTCAGACAAAAAAGAAAAATGGAAGGTTCTATTTATATTACTGGAAAAATAAGATGAACTTCCAAACATTTACCTATATTTTTCGAGGAAAATCAAAAAATCTGATAAAAAAAACAAATCGGTAATTATGATAAAAAAGGTACCGTCAAACGGGACTATTTGAAACAAAAAGAAAAAAGATTTAAGCTCTTAAAGAACATCCCTTATTAAAGACGCATTACCGTTATGAATACGTTCAAAATTCAAACAGATTGAAGAGCTTAAATCTTTTTTTTTGTTTTGTTTCAAATAGCCCCACCTATTTCAAATAGTCCCGTTTGACGGTAACTATTAACTTTATTTTATTTAAGATATATTTTCCGTCAAAAACTGACTAACTGGGGAACAATACGCCAACTTTTGACTAATTGTATTTATTTCCAATATTATACGGAACCCCACAAGTCAAATAGACGCAAATTTTCGATAAAAATCTGACTTGAAAAATTCTCAAACAGAAAAATGTTATCCTAAAAATATCTACTACAACTAAATAATATGCAAAATAAGACATCTTTCGTTTAACTAATTAAAAAGAACAAAATATTTAAAAAAAAAAATAATTAAACAACAAATTACCTACGAGAAAAAATTTCAATTGTCTTGCGCGGTCGAAAAAATGTTTTTTATACATGATATGGCAAATATTTATTAAAATTACAAATAATAATTATTAAAAACAATAAATATACACGAAAAATGCATTAAATTTTAATAAAATGAGACACTATATAACATTGAAGAAATACAGTATCGTCCAAAACTATTTAATCACCCAAGCGTTAGTAGGTATTGACATTAAAATTGTGAAAACACTTTTAGACGTGACTGTATAGTGACACACCACTGTCACTGTCACCGTCACTCAGTGTTTTTTCGTCATTATTCGTTTTCTCCATCACTAAAAAGTTATGTTTACGTCAATATTTTTTTTCCATTTTTTTCGTTCGTTCGTTTGTTTCGGTGACGCGAGTTATTTTCAGACATGTGACAAAACTTTAAAATTGTTTGTAATATCAAGGTGGCTGTGCCATCACACATATATTACTTAAGTAAGTGAGAGTCCCACTCATTTCGATATTTGCGCAGGGACACAGAGGATTGTGAATTTCCAAAATAAGTTTTAAGTATAGACCAATAAAGACTATTACAATTGAATGGACAGCGGGTAAAGTTAGATGGTAGTGAAATATCAAGAACATAATATGCTATCTGTTATTCAGTAAACAGGACCATATTTTTTGCAAGTCGTATACATACGTATATTTGAAAATACATAAAAGCAATATCATTTCTTTTTTCAAAATTTTACAGCTTTTTCTAAGGCAAAATAAGGAAATTTGGTTTTCAGATTTCAAATCTACGTAATTGACCTGTTTTTGCTCAATTTCTTAATATTTAGTCGAGGGGTGGTTAAGTAAGGGGTGAGTGTGTCGACATAATCGTAGTTCAAGAACAGCTTTGTCATAGCAAACAGTTTAAAGCAATTAGAGAATATCGTAAAGTGTGATTCTGAAATTTAAAATTCAGTTTGAACGACACTGGAGAGGGGAATGGGGGGGGGGAATCACCCGCTTAAATTACATACCTAGTTTTCATACACATTGGCGGTGGGTAATAATGTCACAATAGTGCTCCTGAAGTTGGATTGTTATATGTAAAATGTTGGTTTTGGTTTTTAAATGATACTTTTCGTTATCGTAAACTTTTCATTGTAAATGTCTCGTAAACGATGCGTCGTAGCAAAAAATAATGAAATTTTTGAAAACTTGAGCGAAGTAAGTTGGTCAAAAACAAATCAATCTGTAAATAAAATTTGAATACTCATCATTTCTCACCCCTTTTTCGCAAAATTAATCCCCAAATTGTAACCCTCGACCATCCTTGAAATACGATTTAAAGAAACTGCATATCAATAGTTAGGTCTTTAAAAATATTTGAAAAATGAAATTTTAATCCTAATGTTTGAAGGCCAATTTCACCCCTCCAAACAGTTTTTCCACCGACGAAAAAAAATACGTATCATTTTTTTTTTTCAGTATTCTACAAAATCGATAGGTCCAGCCTCGAAACCTTTCTTTACCTGTCAGTATATACACTGTATATAATATGTTCATTGATTTTAAGAGATTGAAAATCAATTTCGTTGTGAACGAGTGAACGTGTCGTGTCCCCGGTTGGTTTAATTATAATATTTGTGTTTGAAATTTTTAGCAACAGTTAAAAAAGTGTTATTAATGTTGATATTGTTATTCTATTTAGATCATTGTGGCCATTGAACTAATATTATGTTATATGTGCGTTGTGTGGCTGTTTGTGTGTGTAAATTTACATCTGGTCGAAAAATTACTAACCAGAAAGGTTGACAAATTTTGTAAATAACTGTTTGTTTGTTTCAATGTATGTAATTATTTGACACCGAGAAAAATTTTAAGTGATCATTGTGGTTACAATTTTTTTTTTTTTTTGTATGTGTGTTCCGTACCAAAATTGACAAAACGGAATAATTATGAAATCATTTCGGTGTTCGTTTGTGTTTCAAAGGCGATCTCCTCTGAAATTATTCGATATTAAAATTTAAAATCTAATACAGAAATATGACGAATAAATTGCTGTTTAATCGAAACTTTAGTTATTTTGAAACATGTCTGAGAAAAGAAGAGTGCAAACTCTTAGTTAATTTTATTTTTTTTTAAGAGGAAATAATGAAAACATGACATGTGGGCTAAGTTGGAGGTTAATAGAGACGGAAAAGGTGTGAATAGAAACAGTATATAGGTTAATAGGGACAGTTTGTCAAGTATAAAGGGACGAATGTGTGGTGATTAGGAACGGATGAAGAATGTACTGGAACATAGAACAGAGCACTTTCAAGGTCGTCAAATCATTCGATATACATCTATTTTTATAGAAAATCATGAAGTACTTAATATTATTTCTTTTTTCGATGTATAAATACAAAAAATTCGAAATTATGTCATATTTGAAGAATAAAGAAGAAATTATATTCATCGAGAATTCTTGTTACATTTTCAACAACCACCGATATTTTCAAAATTTTTTGATACTGTGATAAATAAAGTACCTGCTCATAAAATAAATACAATACAAAAAAAAAAAACAGCGTGTGAAGTCAAAATTCGTGCCAAAAATTGACAAAACCAAACACTTATAGAATCATTTCGGTGTTCATTCGTCTTTTAGAGGCGATTTTCTCTCAAACTATTCGATGTCGAAATTTAAAATTTAATACAGAGATAATATATCGTAATGACTCAATTATAAATCTGCAGCTGAATATTGATTTTGGGGATTAATTTCCGGGAATAATCTAAAAAATGGAATAGTGTTGAGCAAAATTAGTCTTGGTCTTGAAAAAATGCAAGACCAAGACCAAAACTAAGACTATGTATACCAAGAGCAAGACCAAGACCAAGACAATAATTATGGCTGCAAGACCAATACCAAGACTCAAGTGAGCAAGACCAAGACAAAAACAAGAAAAAAGTAAGACTCTTGCTAAACTATTTAAATAGTTTGAAAGTATAATTAATACGTAAAGATAGTAAAAATTCTGATTTTAGAGGAAAAAAATTCGCTAATAAAAAAATGCAAGAAAGTGCAAGATTTTTTAGTAATAACAAGACCAAGACCAAGGCCAAAACTCAAACTGCTCTAGCAAGACCAATACCAAGACTCTTAATGCAAGACCAAGACCAAGACCAAGACTGACAAGTGTTGGTCTTGGTCTTGCATTTGCAAATCACTAGTTCCTAAAGTGTGGCCCACGGACTAAATATGATCCGTGATATCAGATTGTTGAATCTGTAACAATACTTTACTTTTTCAAAACATTTATCCATATAGGCAAATATGAAATCATAAACATTGAGAATGAACTGAGATTTTTCCAAATGCATAATTCTGCGAAGATGGAATCAGCTTACGTATTCAATGAACACAAAATTATTTACGAAAATTTTTAATCAATTTTCGTATCAGACCAGCAATAATTCACAAAAATCCCGTGTCGAATTTTATTGAAAATGTATAAAATAATATTTAATCGCGTAGACGCAATCAATTGAAATAAAAATCTCCACTTTGGCGTAATAAATAAAGCCACAAAGTGCGTACCACATGTAAATCTCTATATACGCCTGTCTCATCCACCGCATATGAAAAAAAAATCAAATAAAAATTTTTCATCTAAAAAAAAAAATATAAATTTACAAATTTTCCATTTAATAAATTCAATTTATAAAAATTGATGATCCCCTCGTCAGCCCTCATACACAGTTCCTCCTCGATGAGTTTTCATACCAATTCAAATATCATCGTATCAATTTGACCATTTAAAGATTGAACTTTTTTTTTTTTTACTCCCGTATTCATTACTATTGTCAAATGCTACTGCGGTTGATATTCATGTAATACCACGCAGGAACAATAATTGTATTCAATGGATGCTGATGCCCCGATATAGGTATTAAAATTCATAACCAAACTGAACATGAGTAAATTTCCCTAATATTTCCCCAATTTTATTATTTTTTTTAGTCTCTTTTACCCTAATATTTTTTTTATGTATGATAATCAAATTGAAGAGCGTATGCGTTTAATAACAATTGGTTGAAAAAAATTGACAGGGTGTCACAAAATATTTGACTGCCGCAACATCCACCAAATTTCCGTTTATAAAAATTAGTTTCTCTTGGTAACGAACTGATATAGAATAATGGTTTAAAAACCTTTTTTATGTGATTTTTTTCTCATCTTTCTTTTTTGAACTTGGGAAAATTTTGGCAAAAAACTAATTTTTTTCACGAAAAATGCCCAAAAAAACCGTGTTTCCGGCATTGGACGTGTCTGGCCAACGAATTTGTCCAACGGTTTGGGACTTCCAACATATTCGTCAAATTTCGTAAAAATAGAACATTTCGTTCGTGAGTTCGATTTCTAGGGACTTCAAAACATATTTCTGCCATAGTCCGGGGCTCAGGTCGCGTCATGACAGTGGCTGTAATAGCTGAATTCCATTCTGGAAATTCGCTAAAAAACTGAATAATTAGTTTATTTCTTTCATTAAACCAATAATATTTTATATATTTCAAGTAATGTACTTTACCTTCAAATTTTTATTTTAAAATTTTAATTATTCTACAAGATACGAGGTTATAATCTTGTATTATGCATGAAATATTTAATAGTTGTTCAATTTGTACCTCGTTTTTGCTGTATCAATTTCTTAAACTATTTAGCCACCTAATCTAGTTACACTTTATGACTGTCATTACAAAATACCCCTGTCTCAGCATCCTGAATAACATAGTGAATCTCCATTTTTAAAAAAAATTGGTTCTTCTCGGAAGCCAGTTTACATAGAATAATGGTTCAAAATTTATTTTACTTTATTTTATTTATTTGATATTTCACTAAAAAGTTGTTTTTCTGTAAAAAAAAAAAAAACAATAAATAATTTTAATCTTTAATTAATTTTTACATTAAAAAATTCTTGTTACCTTTTTATATTATTGTTTAAGGCCTGATGATGAGATTCGCAACAGTGTAAAAAATGTCACAAAAACTTTTGAAATTTGTGAAACTTTGGTAATAAAAAAATTTTTTCTTCACGCAAAATTCCCAAAACGCTATGTATTGGACATCGAACGTGTCTGGCTGACGAATTCAAACAAGAGTTTGGGGTTTCTAACGTTCTTCCCAAATTTCATAGAAATTGGATGTTTCGTTCGAGAGTTATGGTGCTGATACATAAATGCATAAATAGGTACATACATAATATCTAAGTATATTTTTATACCCATTAGTCATCCATTTTGTAAACAATACTTTCTGATCACTGAATGATCTTTTATCTCGTAAATGTCGACTTGCTCTGAAACATTCAGTACCTCTGTGATCAAATTTAATAATAAAAAAAAATTTCTATTTTTTCTGTGAATTTTTCTAAATTGTTTTTTATTGAAAAAATATGTTTGAACATTTATTTAAACGAGTAATAAAAATTCCAAACCTTTTAAATGCCACTAAATCATCAAAAAGTATTACTCAACAACGCAGACAAGACATTGTTTTAACATGATCTCAAAGAATTTTTCTAGATCATTTATAATAATTTTGAATTTAACAGTGTTGACATATAATATTTTTTCGGAAATTTTTGATAAAAACCAAAAAAGCTATTTAATTGATTGAGAAAAGTCATATGATAAGTATATGAGCGTTTATTTATTTTGAGTCACAAAATTCCTTGGCATCCATTCTCTCTTATTCAATTTATTTTGTATAATTTTATTGTATTTTTCGGTCAGCCGAAAAATTTTCACAAAAGATAGCGTGTGTAAATATTTCACGATAGCGACATTCGGCCATAAATATGGGCCGTTTAATTGGTCACATTAAAATTTTTTCTTTTTTGGATTTTTCGGGACTGTTGTGTTGTTTATTATATTTGTACTTTTGCCGCATTAAGTGAAGTAAATTATGATTATATGATTTAATTTATAATCTAATGTTTTGTAAAATTTTTGTCATTATTGTGTTTTTGTCTGTCCATCCGTCCGTCTGTCTGTCTGTGGTTATTTGTGCATTGTTATTTGTGCATTCTTGTGGGTGGATGATTATAATGAATGTCTGTGCACATTTAGAAATGTTTATATTCTTACATGCAAAATATATGAACCATATTTATCTACGCGTGTAGGGTCAGGTGGGGACTCTTCGAACAATTTGATGAGTCCATCTCATTTCTTATACGGAGTAGGATCAATCCATACGAAGTGATTCAGAAATGGTTGTTTAACCATTTTAGAATTAATAAAAGTTAATATTCTCCAAGTTATTTTTGTGTTTGAAACCTTTTACGCCAATGCACATATCTCATAAACCGTTCATCCTAAGAGGTTGAAATAAAAAGCATTTTAAAGGTAATAAATTTCTCTTTATTTTAGATTATGTCCATATTTGGCCTATTTTCCTTCCTTCCACAAGAAAACTGCACCTAAATTTGGATATCAAAACTAAGCAAAATTTACTTCTAGGATTTTCCCATAGAAGGAGTATATTTATAGAAGGGAACAGGGCCGGATTAACTCTGAGGCACCTTGAAAAATGCCACCCCTACCTTTTGTTTGAAAAAAAAGGAAATCTTGAAAGAAAAACAAAAACGTCAATCACAAATTTTTCTGCCCTGTTTTAAAAATTTTTCGCTCCTTTTCCTAGCTTTTTTACAAACTTTCTCTTAAAAAAAATAAGTGACGAGCAAAAAAAAAAAGAAAAAAAAGAAAAAAACGTTAATTACTCATTTTTCCGCTCTATTTTAAAAATTTACCGCCTCTAAAAATCTCCCTCCCCTAGGGTGGCCTATTGGCTAAGATGGCCCTAGAAGGGAAGGAGTATTTTTATAGAACTATCCAAAAAAAAATTTAAATTTCAAAACTTGTATCCTTTTATTTTTACACATTTCCAAAAATTCCTCCATTCCACAAGGAAACTTCACCTAAAGTTGAACATTAAAACTGAGCAAAATTAACTTTTTCGATTTTCTCGTAAAAGGAGTATTATATAGAGTTTGGTATTTTTTATAGAACTATCCAAAAAAAATTTAAATTTTAAAATTTGTACCCTTTTATTTTTGTAATTTTCCAAAAATTCCTTCATTCCACAAGGAAACTTCACCTAAAGTGGAACATTAAAACTGAGCAAAATTCACTTTTTGAATTTTTTCATAGAAGGAGTATTATATAGAACTTGATACTTTTTATAGAACTATCCAAAAAAAAATTTATATTTCAAAATTTTTATTCTTTTATTTTTACAAATTTCCAAAGATTTCGTCATTCCACAAAAAAACTTCAGCTAAAGTTGGATATCAAAACGAAACAAAACTTATTTTTTGATTATTTTTTTCTCATAGAAGAAGTGTTATATATACAATTTGGTATTTTTTGTAGAACTATTCAAAAAAAAAATTTCCATTTTGAATCTTGTATCCTTTTACTTTTACAAATTTTCAAAAACTGACTTTTTTCCAAATTTCGGATCTTTCAGCCCCTGTATTTATAATGGGGCATAGGTGATAAAAATTTGAAATTTACACAACATATAGTATTTTTGGACTAATTGTAAGTTTATTAAAATACAAAATTAACTTGTATATTGGTCTATCAGAAAAGCACCCCCTATTTTTACTATTGCTTAGCATTATTATATTGCAGATGTCCCGTAACACCCTGAATACCCCTATTTAAACAAATTATAACTGATTTCGTTTCGGTGCATAAGTAATAATAGCACACAGTGGCACTTGATTTGCTTTGAATTAAAATAAAATAATAAAAAAAAAGAAACTACTTTTCGCATACACAAATACATAGATAATTTTTATTTCTTACTGAAAAAAATAAAATATATTGTACTTCAAACAATAAAAGAGATATTTTTAGTATTCAACGCGCCATCACACCATAGAAAGAGTCCAATGTGAAAGAGCTTTGTCTCTTTCATTCAATGCGTTAATGTATATTTAAAGGAACAAAAAAAGCACAAAAATAGTCACGAACCAATGCGAATTCAATTTGAATCCAACAAACATTTCGTTCAGACACTACTGCTACGGCTACGGTTTTTCACAATTAGAAGTTAACAAAAAAAACAAAAAATAAATAAAAAAACAGTTGAATAAAAGAAGGAGTTTGTTTAATTGAAAAGAGAGTAGACAATAGCAAAAAAAAAAATTGAAATACTAGAAAACAATTCAATTGCTGAAAGATCTGTTATTGAAAGATCATAAGCGTACAAAAAAATGACTGCTGCCAAATCTTCCATTGTTTTTTTTGAATGAATTTATAATATTTATATTATGTGAATGTTGAGGATGCCCTGAGCTACATACAAAATTATTATTGAGAAAGACTTAACAGGGTCGGATTTAAAAACGTTTTAGAAAAAATAAATCGGTTTGAAATTCGAAAATATGAAAATGTTTTTAAAGTGAAAACTTCTATAGCGAGGGTAACGTTACAGGAGACTGTAATGAAAACGGTAATGGAAATTTGTAATTGTTGTGAGATGAAACAAATGTTAGTGGTTTGGTCATTGCTATCAATAAGTGATTAATATTTTATATTATTCAAATTATTTAATTTATCCACAACATTCCTGATGTCATATATTTTATAATTTAAATTTTTATCAGATTCAGCTCGGTTTAACAATAGCATGATGCTACCGGGAAATCTTATTTTTAATGAATTTTTATCTTTAATAATAATAAAAATAATTATACATTTTACCTACTAGGAGAAATGTTACGATTAAGGGGAGATTCGCTAAAAAAAAGATCGATTTTTTTTCTTCTTAATTATGTTCCTTAGGGTGTTAGAAATATTCACCTAAAATTTTATTTTAGAAAAATGAAAAATCAAAAAATTATGGGCATTTTAGTGCACGCACTTTACTATAATTCATAGTTTAAAAAGAAAAACTTTAAAAGCTTTTTTCTCGGAAGTACGTTTTTTGACATGTTTCCTCATGTATTTCAAAAAGTATTTGGGATATCGACATAAATTAAAGTGCATATTATTCCTCGATACCGTCATTTTGGCAGGGACTAGGATCTATTTTGGTTCCGTAATATATTTTCAAAATGGCGGCAGTTTATAGTCCAGAAAAAGCGGTGATTTTTGAAAATTTATTTTTAAAATGCGATTTTTCGCTGATTTTTTATTTTTTTTCTTAGATACTGGTTAGTGCCATAACTGTATTTATATGTTTTCAAAAAATTATTGAATTTTCGATTTTGGTTCTCCAGGGATTTCAGAACGCGAGAAATCGTCAAGGTAGGAAAATCTCGCAGTGTCGACTTCAAAGCCATTTATATTCAGCTCATTTTTGAATTTAAAAAAAAAAAATAAAATAAAATATAATTTGTAATCTTAGAACATCTAGAACCAATGTTGTATATTTAGTTTTTTAATAAAATATTTATTTGTATAAAAAAGAATAATAATTATTTTTCATGTGTTTTCTTTTTTGGCGAATCTCCCCTTAAATTAACATTTCTATTCACTAAAATTTTACTTTACTTCCATTATTATTACCTATCAATTAATTTTTGTTCTTGTCAGACTACTAAAATTCACCAAATTTATGATGGAAACCAAAAGAAAAAAAAACCAAAAAAACCAAATAATTTTTTAATATCATATACCAGCTAATTATTTATAAAGGAATCAAAATTTGAAATTTTTTTGTGAGTTGTGAGTTTATTCTCCTCAGCCAGACATAAAATATTTCGATATTAACCGAGAAATAAATGTTATTCGAATGTTTTTAATTTGTTTTGAAAACAGTATAACAATAGCATTTCAACATTTATTAGTCCGCAAGATTGAAAGTTTTATAGCCGATGCCATTTAATTGGATAAACATGCGGATGGCTTGTAGGAAAAATATCATATAAATGGATATGCGAGTTCATAAACGAAAATTTATAGGCCTATAGCATATTTATTCCAATTATACGTATTGTGCAGAACTCAAAGATGCACGGACAAACTATAAACAATTGATTGTAAGTGCATTTTTTAGCAAAATAGACTCGAAAAAAATGAAATCTAAAAAAATGAACACTTATTATTACAAATATATGTGATGTTGAATAGTTAGTTTCGTCAGTGATCTGATAAATGCATATTGTCCGTTTGGTTGTGCGATGGACGACGTCGCGTTTGGTTTATTAGACGCGTCGCGACGCATGTACACATATATATGCGAGATTCGTTTGTTTCACGTATCACATATTTGATTATTTATTGTTTTATTTTTAGTTTTTCGAAAATTAAAATTGTGTAGGTGTTTGTTGACGCAATATTATTGTTATTAATAAAATTTATTTTTTGATTAGAAAATATTTACGATCAAAATTATTAAAATTCGAAACCTTTAAAATATTCGTTAATTAAAACGATTTAAGAGGAAACTCTAGTTTTAGGACCTGAATTTCTGTCATTTTTTTTACACTGTTAAATAAAAATAAAAATTTTATTTTTCGTTTTTTTACAGTTTTTTATTGATATTTTGAGAATGTATTTTGAGATTGAGATTTGCAATCATATCATAAAATTAAAAAAAAAAATGTCTTTAGTGTCAGCAAAGCCAGCGAGAAGAGGTGAGCAGTTGTGACTGTAGCTAAGGGGCCCCAATTCTAGTGATGAGCAAAATTAGTTTTGGTCTTGCAGTCTTGACTTGGTCTCGCATTTTTTTGCAAGACCAAGACCAAGATCAAGACTAGGTATACCAAGAGCAAGACCAAGACCAAAACCAAGACTATGTATACCAAGAGCAAGACCAAGACCAAACCTATAAGTATGGCTGCAAGACCAATACCAAGACTCAAGTGAGCAAGACCAAGACAAAAGCAAGAAAGAAGCAAGACTCTTGCAAAACTATTTAAATAGTTTGAAAGTATAATTAATACCGTAAAAAGAGAAAATTCGGATTTTAGAAGGAAAAAATTCGCTAATAAAAAAATGCAAGAAAGTGCAAGATTTTTTAGCAATACCAAGACCAAGATCAAGACTGCATTTTGCAAGACCCAGACCAAGACCAAGACCAAGACTCAAACTGCTCTAGCAAGACCAACACCAAGATTCTGAATGCAAGACCAAGACCAAGACTGCCAAGTCTTGGTCTTGGTCTTGCATTTGCTCATCACTACCCAAGTCTTTGGTAGAAGTCCGGACGAAATAAAACCACATTTATCTTTTTATTCGTCAATTATCGTGTAGATATTCGTGGAGAAAAAGCGAAAATTTTTTAAAAAATAATTTGTTTCGCCCAGTGTTTCGCCATTTCTCTCGCCGGGCCTGAAAGTCGGCACCAAATAAAGTAACAAAACTCTAAAAAAAATTTCTACCTTTTTATCTAGATTTCAATTTCTTTTAAATATAAACTAAAAAAAGCCTAGTTTTAGATTTTCCAAATTTCATATCAAATTTAAAGCCAACTGGTTGGATAGAACTGAGAAAAACACGTTTAAAGTTTTGAACAAAATTTCAGACAGCCGCTACAGTCAAAGTTTACGTTGCTTAAGAGAGTGAAACTCAACTGAATCGTCCAGATAATCTGGTATCATACATAAACTATCGTCCAATTAATTCCAGTGCAACATCCTCGGCTACCTAATTTTTTTATCTATTAGGGCATATTTTTAATGGTCTAGTCTTCAAGAAAATTAAAAAAAAATTTTAAACCACAATACTATCTTATTCACATGTTTCGAAATAACAAATTTTGACTGTCCTATTCGTTTATTTCAGCGAAAATTTATTAAGCTTTTTACTTTTTGTATGGTCTATACATTGGCTACATTTATTTTAATTCAAAAATAAATATTTTACACCAGAACGCATAAAATATATATTTTGAAATTAATTATAATAAATAAATATGTAAATATTTATTTCTATACGTTTCAGTTTCACTGTATTAGAAGCGAATCACTTTTGTTTTGGATGGACTTTATGCTATGTTACATATGCTGTCCAAACATTTTGTTAATAATGTAACTATTATTTTAAAGTGTCACACTGTAAGTGACTCGTTCTGTGTCGCTATGTGTCGCCTTGTTACATAAATTATTTGTTATTATAAATCAAATAATGCAAATTAATAATTTAGTGTCCAATTGTGGGTGGATTAAAGATGTACATATATATTATTATTTTATTTCGTACTTATAAGGGGGTTTATACACGCTTGCAACGAAGAAAAATAACACTATTTCAACATTTTGAGGGTGCCGTATCAAAAATTGGCAAAACAAAACACTTATACAATCACTTCAATGTTGGTCCGTCTATCACAGACCGACCCTTTTTATCAGAATTAGTAAAATGAGGTGTAAATTGAACCAAAATTATCAAGATTGAATTTTCTTACATAATTTTTTTGGTACATAAAAAGAAAACTTAAAGACATGCAGAGGCGTAGCTACCGGCGTATCAGCCGTATCAATGATACGGGGCCCCCGGGCTACAGAGGCCCCTAACGTGTGTAAGCAAAAATTGGTAAAATGTTATCCATAATGTCACTTAATCTCGTGCTTCCCGGGAAAAAAAAAAACATACAACAAAACTGTCATACGAGAGAATTTCAGACCCGCAATCATATTTCCAAGTCAATGTATACTATTGCTGTTTAGATATATTAATTTCTCACACTAAACAGAATTCAGAGCTTTTGTGACGTGAGTAATATGTTCGAAGTATTACAACCGAACAAACTCCTATCTTTTTCAAACGAAGTGATAAAAAACGCTTCCGGAAAACTGTCGGCTAAATACAGTAAAGACATCCCAGTTAATCTTTATGAACAATTAATTGCACTGAAAACATGCTTAAAATCTGAGATGCAAAAAATTCATCCCATTAAGGAGCTTATGGAATTATTGCTGATAAAATTCAATAGCCTTGCATCCAGTTTTCCGGAGGTAATAACAGCATGCTTTCTATTCTTGACCCTTCCAGTTACAACCGCAACAGCTGAAAGAAGTTTTTCAAAATTAAAACTGATAAAAAATTACCTAAGGACTTCGATGGGGCAGGAACGACTATCAGACTTGTCACTATTGTCTATAGAGGCAGAAATTTTAAAAAAACTGAAACCGTCTTCAACTATAGATGATTTAATAAATCAATTTGCCAAAAAAAGTCAAGAAAAGTGTATATTTAATTTGAATTGTTTGGCTAGCTCAATTTCTAGGAGGAAGCGGTAACTTATAAGCAATTAATATTTATTTTAATTTAATACAAGCATTTTTGTTTCTTTTGTGAGAAATCTTTACCCGTCATTTGGGCCCTCAACTAATTTTGATACAAAGCCCCTCCAGGGCACACTACGCCACTGATGACAAGTTTTTCTTTAGTCAAAATTTTCACAAAATAAGTAGTAGAAATTAAAACACACCTCTTCTAGCACCTGCATAACGTAGCGAATTTCCAAATTTTGGGCACTGGCCGATCTCACCCAACACCTGTTGTATCCTTCTAAAATAGTATAGTTTTCTAATACTGAAAAAATTTTTAAAATCGATTGTGTAGTTGAGTTTTGACGGTTTTGGGTCCCCAAGACCGTGGCAGATCTCATAATATAGATAACTTAACTTACTGACGATGAAAAAAATTTCAAAATCGATTGGATAGTTTATTTTTGAGGCTTCTGGGACCCCCGAACCCTGGTGGACCTCATATGACGTAACCTATAACAATCTAAGATGGTTTAACTCTCTAACAGTGAACAAATTTTCAATTAATTTGTGATGACGCATTCTTATTGAAAAGTTAAATCTGTTAAATAGGTAAATCTATACACGAAAAATATAAATATTACAATTTTTGCACCTGAATATTTTGCACACTTATTTTTTATTACAGTGGCCCGTCTACAGAAATGAAATTTTTATCTTTAAAATTTAAAAAGATCCTCCACGAATGTTTCACTACATAATAACAAACTAAAGTGCAAATCTTCAGTCAATACATTTAATGTTTTAGATAAAATTTTTTATAAACAAAAATAAAAGGGTCAATCCCAACCATACATAAATGTATGCATGTAAATAACGCTACAATTCGAATGAAATTTTGTCGAAATATTTCTAATATGATCCACTCCGGAAAAAAGTGTACAAAACAAATGTACATACCGCCTTAAGTATCATGTTCTCTGAACTACAACCGTTTAAATGTTTCATTTTTGTTCAATTTAATTTTTAAATAAAAATTGATTTACATTTTGCCCATAAAAAATAATTGAACAATAAAACTGAAGGAATAAAGAAATAATTTTAAAACAACAGAGACAATATTCATTTTCGTTTACTTGTAGAGTACTCGTATGTCTATATCTTCACCGATCCAGTCACAATTGAGTCGTATTTAAGTTTTGTAGCTCCAGTTTGCTAGCTCGTTCTAATGTATTTTAATATTTTCATTGTAAAATGGCATATCATGTTTATGGCACAAGACAAGAATTACAATGATAAAAATATTATTTAAAATATCATTTTTCCTAAGAGTATTTTTAATCATTCCGTTTTTATAGTCAATGTCTTTCACAAAATTTAAATAATAATAATTTACATAAAATAATCAATAGTCGACATCTTAGAATTATTAGAAAAGACAGAATAATTCTAAATTTACTACCGAAAATTTCACATTTCTATCGTGAATTCTGCTATAGTTGTAGCTACAAATTAATGTTGGGCAGGGCGGAATTAACCCACTCTGACGCCCTACACATATTCTTCTTATCGGGTCCCAACTTTTCAATTTTCGACTATTGATGTGCAAAAAAAACTCTCAGCCTAAATCGGCCTCTAGACATCAGAATTCTGTTTTATTTGTCTATAAAGTAATCCAGCCATGATAATGCGTTTGGTAACTAGGTACAATTTTCATAGCCACTCCAAGTCAACTGTCGAGTCGCTGACCGGACTTTACAGAAATTTTACCTTACTTCTTGTACCCCCCCCCCCTTGACTTACCAAAAAATCAGACTTTTCTTTAAGAATTTTTTGGCTGGAAACGAAAAAAAAAGGAAACAAAATGAAATTTGGTGCCCTAATAATTACATCAGTATCTAGAACAAAACTAACATTTTTTTCGTTATTTTTTTTGTCATGTTTGGGAGCACAAAGTTAGCAAGATTATTAAAAAATAATATCGATTTTTTCGCTAAAAACTTGAATTAATTTTTTTTTTATTACTCATGCGGGAGAAACACTAACTTGGCGCACACATTTCTGTACGCAAAATAGCTGTTTGCCCACTGTACTCTTCCCGCGTACTTTTTTGCGTGTGGAAAGTAACTTTCCACACGCAAATTGACAATAAAACACGCAAAGCCGCCTCTTAATTTTTCATTTAATAAATATTTCATAATTATTTCTATAGAAACCACCAACAAAGTAATTTAAACGACAATTAATTCAGAAAAAAAGACGAACACTTAAAAATATTATTTTAAAAAGTAATAAAAATGTCAAAAATAGTGATAATAATAGAAAAAACTATGTGAAATTCGTGATAAAAATTAGTATGTGGGATTGTCGATTGCCCCACTAAAGCGAATGAGCGCACTCACTACGTTCGTGCGCTCAACTTCGCTTTCGTGGGCAATCAATAATTTCCCGCACTTATTGCACAATATACTATTATAAAATACAACCCTAATTCTCAACCAATCTTAAAATCGTGGGTATTTTGCTAGACTATACATATTTCTAACAAATTTCTGCCGCCGAAAGAGAATACTTTAATCCCAATTTCTAGCAATGAGGAGGACACAAAAACCAAAGAATTCCCCCCGTAAAAATGCTATCAAATATTAATTAAATAAATATTACAATATCAGGCAATAAAAATAAAAAATTATTATGTTCGAGAAGCACAAGACAGCCAGCCAAAGTAATAAAAATGTTTAAAAAAAAAAAAAAAAACTACTTGAAGACAATTTTATAGTAAATATTTGATTATCATATTGTCAGCACTTAAGTGTGAATATAGTATATACATCTAGTAAATAAGTGTTACCAACTTGTAAAAATATAAGAACTTGTATATATGGCGCGAACAGAGTATAAAAAGAATAACTTCATGCTTGTGCCAACATAGAGACAATAAACTACTCTATATTTCGGCGGACGACAAAAATATATGCAAAGATTTTGATATATTTATTTACTATATAATATATAATTTTATATTTTATACTAATTTGAATCTAGTATGTTCAACTCTGCAAAAATAAATATTGTTTCAATATATTATGAAGTCAGATTTTTTTTTCAGAAAAAAATATTTTATCAATGCAACCGCCTTAAGGTGAATCGATTACTACTGACAAATTAATTACAAAGTCTATTTTTTTTCTCTGCAAATAATTATAATTTATCTATGTGTAGAAAAATAAATTAAATTTTGTAATAAACGTAACAGTATATATCTAGAATTATTATTCAATCTTCTAATTTTAATAATTTTAAAATTAATGAATTTGATTCTGGTAGTTGACAAGTACGTACACATAATAACTAATACATACACGAATATATTATATGGGTGTATTAGTATAAAATGTCATTTTTGTAGTTTTTTTTCTATTTATTGCAACAACTAAACGTCCAATATTAAACAAAATAGTTTTTTAAGGGGAGGTTTACTCGAGAGTCCTTAAAAATTATGTATTTTTCTAGAATTTTTTTCTCAAGAACGGAACTAAATATCAATTTCAAATTCTGTGCACATATTTACTAAGTATTAAACTACAAAAAAAAAATTTTTCAAGGAAAAATATAACAAAGTATCCATTTTATAGATAGTGCAGTGTGACCATCCGAAAATCCAATGCCTTGTTGGTGGACATCCTAGCGCCGGTAATAAACCACGGAAATCCAAAAACAAAAAAGATTTATAAAATATATGAAGAGTACCGGCACCTCTACCTATAATATCAATAAATTGCTGAAAGATAAAAAAATGGCGGATTTTTGAACTTTTGATTACGATTTTTGTCTTATTTTTTGCTCTTTAAAGTAAATTTAAAAATAACAAAAAAATTGAAAGTGTATCGAACTTAGATAGAGGTGCCGAAGAATTGAATTATTTTTAAAATAAAAAATTAAAAAATAGGATCCATCAAATAGTCTTTGAGTTATCGTGTCCACCAGTTCCAAAACTGTAGTTCCGAGATATTATAAAATATATATAAAGAATCGTATTTTTAAAATTTTATATTTAATACTCATTATTGCGTGAACTACGTTTTTTGATTTTTTGTTTTTTATAGAAAGTTGGATTCGGTTAAAGTGCAAGAATCTTGTTTTTAAATTATTTTCAGTAAAATCACATTGGGAACATATTCAACACATAATTTGGTATCAATTTCGGCAAAAATCGATTTTTTTTATCAAATCTCAAGTAAACCTTCCCTTAAATTACTTGCAGCAAAATCACTTTCGGAACATATTCTACACATAATTAGCTACCAATTTCTGCAAAAAAAAATCGATTTTTTTTTAACGACTCTCAAGTAAACCTCCCCTTAATGATTCGAAAACATAAAAGAAAATAATTTTCAGTTTTTTTAAATCTTAAAGTTGGTTTTTAATGGCACAACTTACTTAAATATATTCCTCTGATCCACCACTGATCATACTTTTGCATTTATTCGTACGTTAAAAATTCAAACTTTAAAAATCGATTTCTTCTAAACTAGACGTCAGAAATTATTCAAAAAAGTGTCAGTGAATTCATCATATCTTTCTCTATAATATAATAAATTTTAAATTCCAAACTTGGAAAATTTCTTGCAATCGATTCACCTTAAATAATACTCATGTAATGATTCGATTTTTATATCACACAATACTTTATTATTTAAACAAAAAGTACTAATTACAAAAATATCTATATTGTCGTACAAATTGGCAGCCGGAGGGGGGGAGTGAGTGTTGGAGAGTAAAAGAGGGATGTTGTACTAGTAATAAGTACATCAATTTGCCATTATTTTTATTAGATTTTACATGTACACCTTTGGGGTATTTACCTAAATGAAAGTTCTAAAAAACTTAATTTTCAGGATGAGTTGCTCGACACAATATGCGTTTAAAAACGTGAACGAAAAATTGTATTTATTCTCGGCTTCGTGATCTGGACGATGCAAAAAGGTAATACATGTAGGTAGCAAATTAGTAAACTACTAATCGACAATGTTACATATGTATGTTGTATGTGTTCAATTAGGCTGAAATAGGTAAGAATATACCGTATTTCAGGAATGGCTCGACATATATTAAGCTTAGGATGCGTGTATTATTCAAAAATAAAAATTTTTGAAATGATTGTACTTATAGAATTCTGTGCCTTCATTTAAAAATTGCTATTGATCTAAGAGACAGTACTACATTTCATTCAAATTTGATAAATTAAAACTAAGGGGGGATTTTCGCCAAAAAAACATCAAAAATCGACCATTTTTTATTATTTTTCTTTTTTTTTTATACAAATAAATATTTTACTAAAAAACTAAGTATACAACATTGTTTCTGTATGTTTAAAGACTACAAAAAAAAATTTTTTATGACTCATGCGGGAGAAGTATTAACTTGGCGCACGCATTTCTGTACGCAAAATAGCTGTTTGCCCACTGTACTCTTCCCACATACTTTTTTGCGTGCGCGAAGTAAAGTTTACTTTACACACGCAAAATTTAATCAAAACACGCAACGCCGCCTCTTAATTTTTCATTTAATAAATATTTCATAATTATTTCTATAGAAACCACCAAAAAAGTAATTTAAATAATATTTAATTCAGAAAAAAAAACGAACACTTAAAAATATTATTTTAAAAATTATTAAAAATGTCAAAAATAGTAATAATAATAGAAAAAAGGGATTGTCTATTGCCCACTTAAGTGAATGAGCGCACTCACTACGTTCCCGCACTTATTGTACAATATACTGTTTTTTTTAAATTCAAAAATGCATATACAGTTATGTCATTAACTAGAATCTAAAAGAAAAACTAAAAAAAAACCAGCGAGAAATCGCATTTTGAAAATAAATTTTCATAAGACAAAACAGTCACCATTTCGAAAATATATTACGGAACCAAAAGATCCTAGTTTCTGCCAAAATGAGGGTATCGAGGAATAATATGCAATTTGATTTATGTCGATATCTCAAATACTTTTTGAGATACACGAGGAACCATGTCGAAAAATTTACTTTCTAGAAAATAGCATTTAAATATTTTTTAAATAGAATTAAAATTATGTGCACTAAAACACCCATAACTTTTTATTTTTCATTTTTTTAAATAAAATTTTAAGAGAATATTTCTAACACCTTAAGGAATATAATTATGAAGAAAAAAAATCGATTGCTTTTTTTTAGCGAATCTCCCCTTAAACATTCAAGAATCCACTTTAGAGCTAGTAATTTCGGAATTGTAAAAAGACTCCTACGACGAAAACGTTTCAAATACCAATCTTTTAAATTCTAAATTATAATAAAATTCAGAAAATGGTAATCCCAGAAATTTTTAAATGAAACTTATTAGAGCTTTTCGGTAGTAGCTTTTTAAAATTATTTTGAATAAAAAAACTAAAAACTCTAACTGAATAAAACTATTCGATTCCTAACTGCTTTAGGAGGCACCTCAAGTTATTCTCAACCTACCTTCCTCCCTTGTTCTATTTTATGATTTAATAGCAAGTTAAAAGACAATAGAATAAGTTTGGAGCCAACAGTAAGATGATAGACGCAACATTAAGCGATTTTTAAACATTTTATTGAAGTAATATTAAATTTCGCATACTTTCGTAAAAATTTTCGACAAATCCTTCAAGGATGGCATTAAAAAATTGCGACAATTTTTCAACAAAACTAAAGAACGTAAATTTGTTAAATATTTTGATTGATTTAAATTTTCACTAATTTAAAAAAAAAAAAAGAAAAAACATTTTTTTTGCGAAAATTTGTGTTATTTTCACTATTATAATAAAATACCATTTGACAATATAACAAATTTTTAACAAACCTGCGTTACCTGTTCCAATAATTATTATTATTTGTACATGCCAAATAAAAATGAATGTACTACATGCAAAGACGCATATGTACACTAATAAAACAAATGAGAAATTTTTTGGACCGATGCCTACTAGATTCTAAATGATACATATCTCCTCGCGGTCACAGTGAAACCAATATTTAAAAATATTTTTTGTGTAAATGTGAAAAAATAAAACCATTTTCGTAAAATAAAAACATTTAAGTATACAAAATGGTATTATTTAAACATTTAGTAACGATATACATAACTATGTCGACGATCGATCGTTAAATCCGCCAGATCATGACGTGTCTAGTTATATACCGGTATTTCATGAAATTCCTAACTAAAGAGAATCATTTCATTGAAAATGCTAATTCAAAATCGGACAGATTAAATAATATTATACCTATACAGGGTGGAAAGTAAGTAAGTCTGCGAAAACAGTGGGTAGATATCAACCATGTAATTAATATTTAAAAATAAATTGTTTTTTTTAATCCGGCTCTGACCATCCTATATTTTAAGATAAATTTTCTGTTTTTAAAAAAGCGGCATAGAATAAATCGTAACTAGTAGTAAACATGTTTACAAAATTCTATTGAATTTTGGTCAACAAATTTATTTTGTACCTTTGGTACTAAACAGGTGCATGCATAATTTCGTCAGGGTCGTACTTAGAAAAATTTGGAAACACCATGAAGCCAGTTTATTTGTAACAATATCAAAATAATATTAGTATTAGTTTAGACCGTTTTTGAGGGAAAGGGGACCCGAAACTCGTTTAGTTGTTGTTACAAGTAAAGATAAAATTAGAATGAATCAACTTTTTCAAAGTTAGTTACAAAATTTCTTTTTTTTTTCTATAGACCATTCCATGAGCTTCTATTTGAGATAAACATATTTTTCATCACATGAAAGAGTGAGATACATAAATCACTTAAGTACATAATATTAATTCTCAGAACTACCCCTTGCGCGGTGTACTCTTGACCAACCAGATCTGTTATTGAAGCACCTTTGTCACACTATCTTTCTTCTCACTCTCACTAATACATGATAAATAATTTACATTACTACAATTTCTATGCAACTGACATAATATGAATGTTCTAACTCTTATCTAATCTCTTTTAAAACTGATACTTGTTAATTTTCTTAGTTTAATTACAAAAATTTTCATTTTTTGAAAAACTTCAAATGGAAACTATTTGATTTTACCCAGCGCCTGTTCCATGTGGCGTTACAGTATTCACACACATACAACTACAAAACACATATTATCGGACAGAGGAACCTGCAAGTCAAGTAACAATGGTCTTACAATATATAACAATCGTAGTGACTAACTAAATGCCTTAAGCTGTGACAGATCAACAAATAACTCCAAACGAGCCACACTTTTTTGATATTAGTTTGCTTCGAGTGTTCTATGGCTATGAGCCACCCCTGCAAACGACGAAAGTTATTTACTTTCCACCCTGAAAGTGAATAAATGGCAATACACAAAGATTAAATACAAAAAATTAAGCCAAATGAAAGAGTCGTTCGCCTACCAGTGGATTAATTTCAGCTAGGAATTTCGTGAAATGTCGCGATCTTGCTAGACACATTATAATCGGACCGATTCAACAATCCACCTCCGATATATTACCATATACATTTTGTCTGGATACGTAGGTACATACATATCTCGCGTCTCTCTCCCTCGCCAACAATCATCATTATTATCAGTAATTGCAATAATTACATATAGAGGCGTTACTATTGCAACAAACAAACATATATGCACAAACGTTTAACGTTATGATGCAGAACGGTAAACATTTTGAATCACCATCATATTAAATAAATACTTTATACAATCGCTTTAGGTACATACGTTTGCAATTCGAATGTAATTGTACGAATGTTCAATTCTGCCTCGAATTTTCGAGGTCAGTTATTTTTGCCACGGTGGAAATTATTTAAAATTTTTATTTAATCACAATAAATCATTAAGAGTTTTTTCGGGGACTTTTTATTTATTGTGAAATCTAGAAATTTCGTGTTGCGCACTTATTGAAATAAAATTGATCGTATATATGATGAGTCAGTTTGTTAAAATCTATTCATGTAGTATAAATACATAAATTTTTAGTCCATACTGTGTTTTAGTTATTATTACGAAGACTTGTCACTCGTAGTGTCATTTTAAATTACAATATGTTAGGTTACACTATTCTTTTTACATGGTCGGGCGTACAGTTTGTTTATTAATAATGTCCAGATAACTAGTAAAACGTTCAACCCCGAATCTAAGGAGGGCCAAACCGGGCGCTAGTTTTAGGGGGCGCCAAAATCATAATAAGTCGGTCTATATCAAATTGTAAAAAAAATATGTAGTTGGTTGCCCGACCGTTTTAGAAAAAATTTCCTAAAAAAAATTATCGTAAATCGTTCAAGTGTAGTGGCCAGTTTTGTTTTTCAATTTGCTCTGATTTTTGTGTTCGCAGCCTTTTACGCCAATACACATATTTTTTATAAACCGTTCATCTTAAAAGGTTGGAAGAAAAGCAATTTTAATGGTAATAAACTCTTTATTTTAAATTATGTCCATAATGGGACTATTTTCCTCCATTCCACAAGAAAACTTCATCTAAAGTTGGATATCAAAATTTAGCAATATTCACGAAGTGTTTTAAACAGCTCAGTATTTTTATGGAAATAGTTGTATATGGGTCCAACTACCCAAAAAATTTCAATTGTGAAACATGTATCTTTAAATTTTTACAAATTTCCAAAAATTGACTTTTTTTCAAATTTTGCAACTTTGAACTTGTATATCTTTGATGGGGCTGATGATAAAATCTGAAATTTGTACAACTAATAGTGTTTTTGGGGTAGGTTTATTAAAATAAAAAATCAACTTACCATTTTTACCATTGCCGCAAGAAGAAAAATAGGAATTTTGTAAAAGACTCATATATATACATATGAGTTTCTTTTAAGAATTTATCTCAAACACTAAAGAGACGGGCTCCACTATCAAATTTTTGTCCCGGTTCTAAAAAATCGTAGATCCGGGACTGAAAACGTCAAATCCCCTTGAAGTATGAGCCTATCAAGACTAATCTTATATACAAAAATTGGCCTGTTACCTTGTTATGTAATAAGATTTCCCTGTTCCATTTTTATTTGGAGTCTGCTAAGAGTTAGCGACTGTTTTAGAGAATCTTTAAAAAAATTTTTTGTAAACTGAAATTTTGAAAAATAAGACTACGAATTTTTCTAAAATTTTCGCCCTATTTGAGGTTAGGCGGAAAAGTTCATATTACAAGTCATCCCCACCAATTATAACACCATTTTGAGAATTCGGTAACAAAATTTCAACAAGAGCTTTTCAACACGAATAAGGCAGATAGATAAAGGTGTAATTACTATACTTTCCCCTGGCGACAATTTACACGGAGGGAAAAATAAAAATTTGTTGAATAGTTTTTTGGTGCAACGTGCAATACGATTTTTCTGCATCTTACAATCTAAAGTAATGTTGGTGGAATGGATTGCAACATAAAATATGAAGGTTATGAGTTCGAATCCATTTTCGGCAAACAATTTTTTTTTTTATTATAATACTTTAAGTTGAAATTGTTGGCCAAGAGTACACCTTGTGTATCTATAATTTGCAATCACCCAACGAAATTCATGAATGACCAACCACGTCCAACCAGACGACTGTACAACAATCAACACTAATACTATTTATCGTATCATTAGTTTTTAACATTAGTGACACTATAGTAGGCGACTATATACCTAGGCGCATACACATTATTCGCTCCTCTTTATATATTTAATATGTTATATTATCGTTATTACCATTAAAATTACATCCATATAGCTCGCTGGTCATCACCATCCACCACGGAGGCTCGGAGTAGACGGGCAACTATATTGTTATGTGACCATCGCACAGTGCATATGTAGGTATGTGCATGTACATATTTATCAGTCACTGGTCACAAATTTTAATAATATTGCAGATTCATAAAGTTT
Organism: Brachynemurus nebulosus; assembly: GCA_035578155.1. NCBI lineage: Eukaryota > Metazoa > Arthropoda > Insecta > Neuroptera > Myrmeleontidae > Brachynemurus > Brachynemurus nebulosus. The sequence continues at coordinate 4,418,251 of JAPWDM010000009.1, read as the reverse complement.
AAAAGTTGACTTTATTTATTTTGGGCATTTATTTCATCATAATAAATTCTATTTACATCCATAAAAAGCTACTTTATATTACCGCTAGAGAGTGCGCTCGCCCGTGCCCGTGCCCCGTGCCAGTACACCATAACAATTGCAACTCAGTGTTGTGTTGTAATTATGTTTTAGTGTGCTCGCTGAGTATTATTGTAATCCGCAAACAAACAAACAAACAAACAAATGCACCGCGACCAAAGAGACGAGAAAAAATTTATTACCTTTCGACAGTGCACTTTTTAGTGTGTGTGTTTGTTTTTACGTCGTTCATTTTTTTCCGAATTTGTTTTGTTTTATTTACAAAATAATTGTTGCAATACTCGCGTTGTTTCGAATAAATATTGTTTAATGTTATCAAAATATATATTTTTAATAATTTTTTTGCTGTTTCTTTCTTCTAAAACCACGTTTTTTAACATTGAAAAATAATGACATTGATTTCCAGGGGGCTCGTCTGGGATTCGTTTACTACATCAAATCACTTCCGTAAAGGAGTCTCCACATTCTCGCCGAGGTTCGACGAAACGAGAATGTAGAGGGTCATTTCGCGGGGTGTCTCGCGGTTGGTGTTTTAATGCTATTCATATGGCTGAGCCAACCTCAGCGAGGAACTCGACGAGGAACTTCGTCCAACTTCGGCGAGAATGTAGAGACTCCTTAAAAGTTGATTTCAATTTTTTTTTTTTTTTTTTTTTTTTTTTGATTTGATGACCCTATTGTTTTAGGAACCGTAAATAAAATCATTGAATGATGCAATTGAAAGTGAATTATAGATTTTCGGGATCGTTTTTCTCATTTTTATCAAAATTAGGCACATCTGATCACCGGAAAAATAGGTCTTTCTATCGAATCAGTCATATTTCTAATAAAATAAAGTAAAAAAAATGTTTTTTAAGAAAAAGCTTTATTTAAAAATGAGCTAAGAAAAACTAAAATAACTACTAAGTGAAGTTTGAAGCAATATGCAACAAAATTTATAAAAGCTTGAGGCGTTATCATTAATTATTTCTGTTTTGGATATAAGTGTAGCTCTTTTACTTTTCAGGACTTACCAAACTTAATTAAACCCATCAAGCTTTTATAAATTATGTTGCATATTGCTTTAAACTTCACTCAGTAGTTATTTCATTTTTTTAGCCCATTTTTAAATAAAAGCTTTTTCTTAAAAAACATTTTTTTTACTTTATTTTATTTTCTACTCTTTAGTCTGATTACAATTAATTTTAAAAAAAAATAAAGAAGTAATTTTTTTACCTATATTTTAATCGGTTAATTTACCCTAATCAGACATAACTATGGAAACAAAAATTTGCAATGTAAAATCAATGGACAATATTTGACAATTCGAAATGTCAAAAAGTTGCATAGGACTAAAAATCAACAATTTTGGTTTGGGGAAATTTAGGGAAAAACTAATTATACAATATTGCATTGTCATCAAGGTTAGACATGTATGCAAAATTTGAAACCTCTAGCTCAATTAGAACCTATCTAAATTTTGATTCCAAGATTTGATCTAAACCAACATATTAACAAAGCAAGTTAAATAAAAGCTTTTAAAAAGAATTTCGTCACTTTGAGAGTAAAAGGACAAATTTCACACCCAAATTACCGCAATTCAACCAATCATCCTAATTTAAACCTATCAATTTTATAAAGATTAATTTCAGAAAAAAAAAAACTTTTTATTTTGATGATGTCATCACCAAGTTTACAAAAACTTTCAATGTCTTAAAAATCGTAAACAAAACCATGGAAATTTTCGAAGTTGTCCTCTTCGATTTTACCAATATCAAAAGTCTAGAACCTTCAGAAAAAGACTTCTGTCGAAACAATCATCTTTCTAAAAGGAATTTCGATATTCTGATAGAAAAAAATGAAAAGATCAAAAAAAAAAAAATATTGGAACAGTACAAAATATATTATTATACAAATTTATTACTCTAACTGAACAAAGATATTTGTTTTCTTGACTAAACTTTATGGAGAATCTTCAAGTCATTCTTAGTTTATCTTCCTCCTTTCTTGAATACTATATGTTTAATAGTCTTAAATTAAAAGACACCAAAATAAGATAAGAGTAGAAGCTACTTTAATACAAAAATCAAATTAAATTTACGAATACCCTGGCAACGTACAGGCAACTAACTATAAAAAGACAACAATAAACACCGAAAAAAAATTAAAAATTTTAATAATCCTAATAATAATTATCGTATTAACCCAAAAAGTCATTTAACAAACAATATAAAATTATAAAATTATTATTATTAATAATATTATAAAATCAAAAGTAGAAACTTTTAATTACATACATCTAAACACACATACAAACACATGTACATATGTAACATACATTTACAGCGCAGGTAGTAGTACTACATGCCAGTGTTAGTGTGGGGGGAGACAAAACCGAAAATTTTGGTTTGTTTTTAATATTTTAATATGAAAAGTGGTGTAGAATTTATATACGCAGAAAAGAGTTTTTCATATAATAAAATATATATACAAATTAAATTACCATCACAACCACACTACCGTTACAAAAATTATGGACCACACTAGCGGAAACAATATATATTTTATTACCGTAGTTGCTCTGAGATAGTCAGGTACAAAAGTACATACTTATCAAAAAAAAAATTTTATCAAAAATTAAAATATAATGTATTAAAAATATTCTTCAGTGCTTAGATTTGTATACCGCTGGTTTTTTTTTTGAATTTCCGCTTATATTGTAGCAACATAAAAGCGTTGTTGAAAAAGCGTGCTAAAAACGTTGTAAAATGATGTTTATAAATTATATTTCAAAAACGGCGTGGTGAACAATTTTTACATATTAAATTTTTATCAAATTCCTTTGACACGTTTTCATTTTATTCAAAAAAAAAAAAAAAAAAATAGTAGTTTTCCCATAAGAGTCCGTCTTAAAATTACAAAAGTTTGAAATCGCTTTTCTCAAAATTGGGGTGGTCAATTTTATTTTCGGTAAGGGCTCGTATTATTGGTATTGGATTAAATAAATATCTAGAGAAGTTTCGTTAAAATCCTTTGAAAAAATCGTTTTATCGACCAACTGTACCTTAATTAATAATTTTTTTGGTGTTCTGGCATTGCCACATCTTTCTTCATAATATATTAAACATTTTCGCAAAGAAAATCTAAAAGCGTTGAAAGAATGACAAGTTATGCCCAAAATAACAATTCATATTTGAATCGCTCACTTCGCTCCAATCAGCCAAAATGTCAAATGAAATTATATAGTTATTATCTCCTCAATATTATTTGTTGATTCCGAGAGAAATATCCACAAATAAATTTTTTAAATAAAAATAGTGGTACTTGAGTTATTCTCATGCCGAAAGCGTATACGTTTATATTTTATATTATATCGATTTATGCCAGAAATGTTGTTAATCGATCATGTTTCTGAATATTGGGTTTTCAAAGTTAATTTTTTTTCCTTAGAGAAATTTAATATAAAATATGATTATTTTACTGTGAGAAACGCAGAGCTAAGTTCATTTAACGGATTTTGAAAACTGAGGCGTCTATCAAAAGATGATAACCCTAAAAGGGTAGTCTAACGCAGTCCGAAATTTAAAATTCTGTTTCGTTCATGAATTACGGCCCCTCAAAAGTTTCATTACATTTCTACATTTCTAGTCACAACTTACATTTCTAATTTATTAATTAATTGATAATTTTTTATTTTTATTTTTATTTATTTTTTGGCTTTGAGAGGTTCTCGGCCATAACAATTTGAACATTTTAACAAAACATATCTGATATCGGCGAAAGAATGACAAAATTATGCCCGAACATAATGATGTTATTTGAGTCGCTCCACTTATACAATTGCCAACAAATTTTGGGTGAATTATTTCTCACGTGACCCCAGTTTTTTGACAGTGTAGTGTACATATCAACATACGATCCAAGTGTAGTTACATACATGGACAGACAACCTAACAAATAAATACAATTATTTAAAATGAAATAACAATATATATTTCGTTCTTGTTCAATTTAATTATATAAATAAAATGAGAGACAAGAATAACAAAAACATTCTGGCTGCCAGGGTGAAGTAGGGGGCCGGTACGCTTCAAGTGTACACTGTGGGGGTGTGAAAGGGAGTAAAAAGTGGTAAATATGTTTGAAAATAAACGCAAAAACTTTTCGTAAAACAATAAAAAGATAATCAAATTTAAACAAATTTTAATAAATTTAACGAAGACACCTAACAGATTAACATAAGTGGAAAATGTTTGGTCGAAACTGCCCACAAATATGTTTTTTTGAACCCTTGGGGTAAAAGTAGGTTTTTTTTGGTACAGTAAAGTAGCAATAACCGACCTGTTTAGCTTGAGTTGTATTGCTTTTGGGTCTGAAGCAACTGTCCAGTTATTACCAACGGATCTGCCGAAACTATGCCGAAAATTTCTTACACTGTATCTACATACTTTGATGATTTATAATGTATTTTATAGATCACTTGAATTTATTAGAACAACTGAACGGGGGCTTATCTTTTGAGATTATTTTCAACATTTTTCCATTTTTCCAACACTTATATACACAATATATGCAACTAATTTTCATCAACTGATCTGAAGTTTCACCATCAGGCTTTCAGCCACTGTTATGTCACAATAAATTCTCAAGTTATAAATAAATATAAGAATATCCCTTTTTACTGGTAAATTGTCATTTCATCTTTTTAGCGAATTTCCAGAATGGAATTCAGCTATTACAGCCACTGCCATGACGCAACTTGAGCCCGTGACTATGGCAGAAATTTGTTTTAAGGTCCCTAGAAACCGAAAATAATATTCACTAAAATTATATATATATATAGGGTGTAAAACAAATAACTCTCGTCCTTTTGTGGAGTGACTCATAGCACCCTGTGGACACTAAAACCGCAGGAATTTTTTCGGAATTAACAGTCGCGTCACCCCTCAAAAGGATAAGAGTTATTTCCTTTACACCCTTACAAATTTCCTTTACAGACATACATATGTATGAATATATGTATGTGTGTATATATTATATACAGGGTGTAAAGGAAATAACTCGAACGAAATGTCCTAGGTTTACGAAATTTTATGAAAATGTTGGAAATTCCAAACCGTTGGACAAGTTGGTTAGCCAGACACGTCGGATGCCAGTAACATGTTTTTTGTTCTTGCAAAAAATTAGTTTTTTGCCAAAATTTCCACTTAATCAACAATTTTTGCGAAATTTTTTTACACCATTTAAAAGAAGAGAAAAAATTACATAAAAAACGTCTTTAAACTATTGTTCTATGTCAACTAGTTTCCGAGAAAAACTAATTATTATAAACGGAAATTCGCTATGTTATGCACGGTGCTGCGACAGGGGTATTTTTCGTTTTTGCAATTTTAATTGCGACAAAAGCAGTACAAAACAGCAATTACAATAATCATTATGTTTTTGCTCAAAACTCTATTTTACATTTTTTTAATTAAACATTATTAAATAATGACTTTATATATATGTATACCTACCTATATGCATACATCTGCATATTATAAAGAAAAACAATATGGTTCACCCGTTTTTTAACACTATTCGCTAACCGGTACAAATAGCCATAGTTTTTTACATGAAAAAAAAAATGAAAAAAAAAATAATGGTAGGTATTCATAATAAACACCATTCAGATACAAACAGCAGAGGTTCACGTAAACATAACCTCAATTATTTCTGATTGTCTTTAAATACAATTTTAATGGGAATTATTCACCAAATGAATGAATGGAATATAGCCGCATTTCTACACGGTCACTCTACTCTGACAGAGAAAAACTCTGCGCAAGTGCAAGTTGTAGTTGCGCAGAGAGTGTTCCGTATGCTATCAGTTGTTTTTTTACGTAATTCTTGTAATCTTAAGACTAGAAAATCATACGTACTCGTCAAGTTGACAACCAAACTTCTCCACCTGCTCCAGTACTACAACTTGTCTTTGCTTAGTCTTCTTCGTTCAACTTTATCATGATTTTGACTTTCCCTATTTCGTACGGGGTCCATTATCTTAATTTTTTAATTTTGTTTTTCGTTTGTCTTTTTTGACGTCTTTTTGACATCCAATTGATATTTAAAGGTTATGTCCTTTTGATGTTTTCTCAGTTGTTTGACAACTGAGTTATTGATTTTCCTGAAGATGATCATTCAAATGATTGAAACATGTAGAACAATTTTCTTTTAATTTTAAATTTTTGTTTAAATAATTTTATGCAGGCTGTCGCTAAAATTTGAATTTATGAGTTTGCTTGTCTGTTCTAAAACTTCTGGTATCTAATTTATTTGTTATGATAACACAGCAGACATATCAATTTTGTTTATAGTTGCTGTCGTTTTGTTTATATTAAAATAGTGTGCGTCAATTTGACGACGATGTATGATTAACGTATGTTTTTTTTTTTAGATTTTGTACTTTACATACCTATAAACTCCTATAAAAGTTTTCCTAATTCTTCTAAAATTTACTAAAGATATGGATGTTATAATTAATTTATTCAATGATAATGATAATGTGAAAGATGATTACAGCTGTTTGACTTATAGAGACGACATAATACTGAAATTTTAATATATTGAATCGAAAACTAAAGAATGCATTTCGAATGACTTAATAAAAGGTTAACAATTTATTTTATGGAAAATATTTTAATTTTTATTATTTTTTGAGATCTTATTCTAAAAATTACTAACAAATTTTAGAAAATTTACAAATGTGCCTAATGAGAAAATAACTACATATCTACGGGAATATTTGTGATCGACAAAATTTCACATTCTGTAAAGCCACACATGTCCACCGTCTCATAGTGGTTCAAAAATTAATTATTTGAAAGACATGTCTTATGATACAATTGATGTATTTATCTATTTTTTAATTTTTATAATGAAAATATGCTTTGATAAAAAGATTTAAAAAATTAATAAATATTTAGGTATATTAAAAAATTTTTCCAAATGCAATTTTTTTAAATCTTTGTTCGCTTTTGTAGTATTGTTATGTAAAAAAAATGACGAGTACCTATGATTAACGTTTCTCGTAGACCAACGTATGATTCTATCTATGAATACTTTAACAAGTTTCAAAAAGTATGATATACAGCAAAAAGACTTTTGTAAGAAAATGCAGACCTGGAAACTGTTTCTAATCTGTACCACATAACCTTTATTGTTAAATTTCTTTGAATGACACTTTCGACGTTAGTGTGAAAGTTAAAACAAACTAATTTTTTAACTCTCTCTTTTGATTCGAGCCTCAGTCTTTGAAAAAAAATATTTGTGACACACGAACGAGTGGATGTACACTGAAGTAATTGCCAATTTCGCTACGGAACACTAAAAAAAAAAAAACTATAAAATTAGAAGTTTGTTTTTGTATTAATACAAACAAACGACTTTAGTGCATATATAGGTATTATTATTTTATTTATAATCTTAATGAATACACATATATGAAGGATTAAAAAAAACACAAAACACAAAAAACGGTTTTTTCTTCACATATTATAATATGTAAGTTGGTACCCCTGGTTTGTTTGACGATCTACTACTACCTACGTAATATGTGCATTTTTTCTTGTTCTGTTAAGTTGGTATTTTAATATTTTATTTTAATTATAAATTGTTCTGTGTTGTTCCTTTTTCCTATGTATTTTCATTTTGTATGCGGAAGGATAAAAGAAAATTGTTTAATTGCATTTACGGAAAATATGATATGTAGATAAGTGTGTATGGGTTTTCCATTCTATCTGTATGGTGGTTGTTATATCGTGCCGACACAAAAGGTGTTATGCTTTAATTCGTTATATGGTCATAGTGTGGTGACGCGTACCACAAGTCCCTCCCTAGTTTCTTTGAAACAAAATTTTATTAAGCCATAAATAATAGTAAACCGTAATCTCTGAAAATATGTCGAAATTTTCTGTTTTAATTCCAATAACTTTCAAAAAATTTTTTTAAAAGAATAAACTACTGAAAAATTTTCAAAAAAACCCTCAGCAAACCTCATTGGACTAGTATATGATTCATTATAGTCGAAAAAAATCATATAGAAAATATATACCTTCATTTTTCAATTTGAATTGCAAAAAATATTGTATACAACACGTGCATTCACTTTATGTTTATATTATTTTTTGCACGATCGTGTATTTTCATGCACTTACCAATACTTTTGACAATACTAGTAAGCTACATTTCCCGAATCATTGTTTCTATCTATGGAAACCAAAAAATAACAATGTGGTAAGTGAATAGAAGTGCGGTAAGTGAAATTAGCTCAAAAATGATTGTAATTATTTATTTATATTGAAATTAAAAGTATAATTTGAACAATTTAGAAAAAGTGTTCGATTAATATGAAAATTTTCACTAGTTTGCACATTATTATTATTATTGTTACCATTTAATTTGTTTTCATATTTTATTGACATTTCAAAAGGTTGTTCAAAAATCAAAATATTCTGTGGTTTTCATTATCTTCCTTTCATTTTATGAGAATAAAATTGCAACCAAAATTAAAATGCTTCATCAATTTCATTATTCTCACTAATATAATAGTTTAATAAACTATGTTGTTCAATTCTTTTAATAGAGAATTCAAAAAAATATTCATGCCAACTAAATATTAGGTGTACAACTAAATTCTACCCGTTTTCAAATGATGGCGTTATCTCACAGCCGGTTGTAGGTTAATTATTATTAATACGCATAACACATACACAGCTGTTTTTACTCTGTAAATTCATCACGCTCTTAATATATTAATCTTCAATATATTTTTTTTTATTGAGTTGAAAATGGAAGTAAATTGTGTGCATATCCGCCATTGTCTTCTTGACAAATTTCATCAAGGAAAAAGTGCTTCTGAAGCTCAAAGAATAATAATCTGTGCAACTTATTGATGACAGTGCTATTGATGACAGTACGTGTCGAAGATGGTTTCGGAAATTTAAAAATGGAGATTTCAGTTTAAATGATAAACCATTCTCTGGAGCCTCCAACAATCATTGACGAGGAATTGCAGGAATTACTGGACCAAGATTCTGCGCAAACACAATAACAACTTGCAGAAAAGTTAAACGTCACTCAACAAGCTGTTTTTAAACGATTACATGCTTTTTTTGCAAAAAATGGGTAGAACTTAGTTGTACACCTAATACTGACACTTAATTTTTTATTTACAAATATAGTTGTGAATTGTCACTACAAAATTCGTATTAGTTGCTGTAAATATTTGTAATATTTATTCATGGCATTCTATGTCATAACATAGAAATATAAATTTCACCTATATTATCCGAATTGTATTTTTTATTTAATATATTTTTATTCTTTAATTATTTTAAATCGATCGTGAAAAAAATATTATACAATACACGATGCGTTAAGTGCTTTTACTGATCAGTAAAAGCAACTTACCAAACTTATATTTGGATTAGAGCATAAACCCTTAACAGCCACATAGAAAACTGTAAATTAAACTGGACAAGACATTTAATGTCATCTGACATTACGAAAGATATACAAATAATTAACATAAAAAATAATGAAAAACAACGAACAAACACAGCCGGTAGTGGAAGGGAATGAAAATGGAAAAAATCATAATTAAAAATCAAGTGCAAAACTAACAATCATTTCTTTTCAGTGGAGTTATAAGTCGGCCCGGCTGACTGGTTGGTCGGTAACTTCGGTATGAAGCTACCTACCTTATCATCCATTCAAACGTAACAAACTATTATTCAACCATGTCCAAACTAAGCAACTGCATATACAGTTCACAAGTATACGGAGCTAGGAAATGTAAAAATAGTTCTTCAGTAATACTAAATATATCTTAGTTGAGCTACCCGTGTTAGGTATATTGTAGAGGCCAATTAAAAATGTGCCCTCATTAAGGTGGCATCGTGAATGTTGCTTAGTAGTAGCTATCATTGTACCCAGTAGCCTCTTTACGTATTTCAAAATGGAAAAAAAATTACAGAAACAAAAAACATCTATAGATTTGTATACATTTTGAAATAAATCTCAAGAATATAACGTATACAGGTTGTACAGTATCTTCATTCAGGAAGCGTACATTCATCACAAATCACCAGAAGATTGTGAAGAGACCAAAACCAAAATATTGGTTTTGGTCCTGCTTTTACATGAAGAATTTTGAGCCTGACCTTGTTGACACATGCATACGACCCTCATCTAGATATTTCGCATGACCCAAGACTGGTTTTGGTCAGTTTTGCGTTTCTAAGATGCCGGCGGAATGAAAATTGCTTGACTAACTCTCGTACGACTAAAATCATTTGGTAGGGTGCATTATCCATTACAATGAAATATTATGTACATTCATCAAAAATCACCAGAAGATTGTGAAGAGACCACCAAAATCTTGGTTTTGGTCCTGCTTTTACATGAAAAATCTTGATCCTGACCTTATTGACACATGCATACGACCCTCATCTAGATATTTCGCATGACCCAAGACTGGTTTTCATCAGTCTTGCGTTTCTAAAATGCCGGCGGAATGAAAATTGTTTGACTAACTCTGGTACGACTAAAATCATATGGTAGGGCGCATTATCCATTACAATGAAATATTGTGTACATTCACCAGAAATCACCAGAGGATTGTGAGTAGACTACCAGAGTCTTGGTCCTGTTCCTGCTTTTACATGAAGAATTTTGGTCCTGACCTTGTTGACACATGCATACGACCCTTATCTAGATATTTCGCATGACCCAAGACTGGTTTTGGTCAGTCTTGCGTTTTAAAATGTCGGCGGAATGAAAATTTTCGGACGATCGAATTAGCCTTGATGAGACCCTACGAAGTTCTAAGTAGCCACCTAAATCAGGAGGCCAAAATTGCTTGACTAACTCTGGTACGACTAAATTCTATTGGTAGGACGCATTATCCATTACAATGAAATATTATGTACATTCAGTTCAGACTACCAGAATCTTGGCCCTGTTCCTGCTTTTGCATGAAGAATTTTGGTCCTGACCTTGCTGACACATGCATACGATCCTCATCTAGGTATTTCGCAAGACCAGGACTGGTTTTGGCCAGTATTAGGTTTCTAAAATGGTGGTAGAATGAAAATTTTCGGATGATCAAATTAGTCTTGATGAAACCCTGCAACGTTCTGAGCAGTTACCTAAATCATTAAGCCAGAATTGCTTGACTAACTCTGGTACGACTAAAATCATTTGGTAGGACGCATTATCCATTACAATAAAATCTCATTTTCCGGCAAACAAACAAATCTGTGAGTTAGACTGACTAATTTTCTAGCCCCACCTGTATAATCCCGTATCACAGTAACACTTCACCTCACGATATGACAAATCAAGAATTTCGCGATACATGTACTCGCATATATATCGCCCAGGTATAGTACATGCATTTATGCTATTATTTAAACAAGAAATATAACAATGCCTATTATTTTTTTCGCTATTATTTCTCAACAACGTGAAGAATAGCAATAGCATGGAGATGACAAGTGGGACGAACGTGGGAGTCGTCACCTCCACGTATCCCTGGTGATGATTGTCTCATCAGTAGTTAGATACACATATGTGTATTAGAATTGTGTGAGTTCTTCAAATAATAAAACAGAAGTCATAACTCCTGGGCAGGTGGATAGGTCGTTGTAGAGTACTCCTCTACCTGATTCCCGAACTACAGCCGTCCCGATGTGTTGTTGTACTACTTATCATCGTGTTCATATGTTTCCACCTAACGAAAACATTCACTTGCTTGTTTGCTACTCATTTCTACTCATCAACAAATGTTGCTCAAAAAATAATGATTATTTGTACTCTCAAACACTGAACTAAAGTAAACGTAATTAAGCGCCAGGTTGTCGATTTTAACCGAAAGTAAAGAAGAAATGGATTCGCGACATAACGAGAAATAAAATTTAGCAGGACAGGGCACACTCCCTTGAAGACTTACAACTGAAGACGTATACTAAATCCAATAAGAGATATTTGAGTTGGATTAGTAGTCAAGAAATTCGACTTACGGCACAAAAATCATTTTACTGTTGGTCCTGCTGATTCAGTTCCGGCAAACATGGAAAGAACAGTATCAAATATTTTTTTGAACTTTTACATAATTACTGCGCAGTAAAGAGTAAATTTAAAACCAGTACCAAAGCCCCAGTTATCTTAGTCCACCCCTATCCAGAATTTCGGTTTTGTCTTTGTTAAATTGAAACTTGTTCTTGGCTTTAGTCTTAGTCTCGATAAGGTGCAAAAATGATCTCACCCACTCAAGTTTTGTTAGAAATTTTGGTAAACAGTTATAACGGAGAAATGTACAGTAAGGTACTCACGGGTGAAGGCGTTGGTCCCAATTGCCCTTCTTCCGACTTAATTATGGCAGAATCTGGGATGGTTACCCCATGTAATTCTTCGGTAAACGTCCCTTATAGGTGTTGATTTGAGCTGATCCTGGAGACATGAGTAATTGCATCTGAAAATCGCTCACAACTTAATTGGATACAGGCTAACTAGATTTGAATCCAATAAAAAATTTCGTTATAGTATTGGTCTTGGGTTTGGATTTGATCTTACAAAAAGTGTGAAGACCAATACCGACTTTACTAATCACCACTGTGGGTGATTGGAGTAATATCCAGCTATTCTCCCACACGGTACTGTAGCAATTTCAAGACTACGCACTTCAGTTGTCTCAAATTTGAGTTCAGTGACTCACCACCGTGTAGCAGTGACAAAATAACAATAAAATAATAATGAAGAAATAAGAAGTATTGCTATTCTACCTGTGCCTTCCTTGCATATACATCTATACCCATATGCACTTATTATAACTCATATTCTCATGTATACATATATGAAGAGGGCCGTATAAGATGAAGTACACACCATTGGAACGAATAAGTACATTGATGTAATGTACCGAACTGAGGGGTGGGGGTGGGGAAGGGTAGGTTCGTGGGGGGGGGGGGCGTACAGTGTTTTGTTACAGATTTTCAGGTGCAACAACACAACTACACAAACAAACAACAATACTTTAAAACAATCAGAAATAACTCAAGTGTCTCAACATCAAGTATAGTCAAGATTTGCACGTATGTAACTTGTCAACATGATGCTACGATGTATAATACGGATGTTTGCCTCTTATCCTGATCCTTATACGAGATCTATTATTATTATTATTACATATGTAGCTACGGACTGGTATGGAAATGGGCAAACAGGGTGATATTGCCATTAAAATGGTGGGAGGGTCTCAGAAATTCTCGACTAAATGTCTACCATGGTCGAAACTTCGCAGCACTCGGGAACTAGTGGAACAGTTACGAAATTTTACGTTATGCGAATCACAAATTTTAAGTCGAAATTCCTTTAAGCCGCTAGGGGGCGATGCAAACTATTTGGGATTGCCTCGATGAAGCCGAAATCAGAAGAGAGTGTAAAGGAAGTGAGAACAATATTTCAGAAGCCTTAAGATGTCATAATATTGTTGTCAGTCAGAATCAGGTTTGTAGGTTTCGCTACCTGTAGCAAATTCTCAAAATTTAGCTATCGCAGCAGATGTCATGGCGAGACTTGAACCCGAGATTCTTCTTCTTCTTCCTACGGGCCGGGGAGTCCTGTCAGCCCATGCACTGATTCCTATTTATTCATCAGTTATGCGTAAGAGGCCCGCTTCTTTGATGAAGTCAATTAGGGCCCTTACGGGATCCCGATGAATAGTCTCAAGCGCTGTACCCAATCTCAGTGTTGAGTGCCTAATGCGAGCCAATGCCTCGCATTCAAATAGAATTCAAATTTTCTCTATATATTCCCATTCGATGCAGATGCTTCCTTAAATGATAGTGTCCCCTCCCACTATAGCTTTCATCTTCGTTCTATCCAGTTGTAGAATTTCGAATGGTAGCTTCATGGAAGGTCCTTTAATCATAAGCGTCGCATGTCTTTGCTCTGCAGTAAACCCGAGATTACGATAGAAGTTTGGTTTGACGTCCCTAAACCCCAAAATAATATTCACCAGCCAGTCTTGTTCGATTCCTAAGGTAAGTCGAGTCAAACGTCTTTGGTCTTCACACAAATGAAGTACGAAACAAAATGCTTGATACCGTTGTGACCTTCAGTCCTAATAGCAAAATTCATTAAGTATATTTTTAGAAGCCAAAGAACTCCCTCGCATTTTTAACGAAACAAAGTATACAGCTGTAAATGCAAATTGATTCAAAGCTCAAAAGGCATCATAACTTGAAAAAAGCGAAACAAAGCTAATTTATCAACGATTCAAATAAGCAGTACACATCAAATAGATATTGTGTCTCCACTAGATATCTTCTAGTGACATGGTGAATTGGTCGATATCTACACTGATCATGTTCATTGCCTGTTCTCCTCATTCACGTATTCTTTTAGCCTATTCGTGTTTATTATTTTCTTCTATACTGTTCTGCTGATCTGCGCCATCATCTCATGTTATTCAAGTGTCAGCTCAGGGCACAATTTAAGAGGGCGCCTCATTCACTCAGATTCATTGCATTGTATTATTTTATTATACATCTATAACCTAACAATCTATGTGTACGTATATACAACGTCATATTATTTCATAGCCCTGTCGCAGCATCCTGCATAACATAGCGAATTTCCGTTTACAAAAATTAGTTTTTCTCGGAAACTGGTTGACATGGAAAAATAGTTTAAAGACCTTTTTTATGTAATTTTTTCTCCTCTTTTAAATGGTGTAAAAAAATTTCGCAAAAATTGTTGATTAAGTGGAAATTTTGGCAAAAAACTAATTTTTTGCAAGAACAAAACCATGTTCCTGGTATGCGACGTGTCTGGCTGACGAACTCATCCAAGGGTTTGGGACTTCCAATATTTTCACCAAATTTCGTAAAAATTGCATACTTCGTTCGAGAGTTATCGCGCAGACATATATATATATATATATATATATATATATATATATATATATATATATATATACATATATATATATATATATATATATATATATATATATATATATATATATATATATATATATATAAATTTTAGTGCCTATTATTTTCGAATTCTAGGGACCTCAAAATAGGGATGATCGATATTCATCGATGGTAGAAAAACATCGATGTAATGTCCTCGATAAAGAATAATATCGAAACATCGATATTACTCTAAGCTATCCAGTATTTAAAAAATCCTGTAGTTGATTTAAAACAAGATCCATTACTTTTATGGCAAGTTCTAGAATCCACTTATCCAAACTTGAAAAAAATTCCCATTAAATATTTGCGTTGCACAGGAACTTCAACAGCTTCCGTGAGACTTTTTTCAAAAGCTGGGCAGCATTTGTATCAACAAGGGAAAAAATTAAAAGGGAGACTTCTAACAAAGTGACTTTTTTGCAAAGTGTACCAAATAATTACTGGCACTGTTAATTTTTAATAAATAAAATAATAGATTATAATGGTTGTTTATTTTGTTACATAAACATCGATGTTTTCGAACATCGATGTTTTTCTTTCGATATATATCGTATATTGATACTCTTGAATCGATATTAACATCGATGTCAACATCGATGTTTTTCTAATATCGATCATCCCTACCTCAAAACAAATTTCTGCCATAATCCCGGGCTCAAGTCGCGCCATGACAGTGGCTGTAATAGCTGAATTCCATTCTGGAAGTTCACTAAAAAAGTAAAAGAACGCGGCGGAGTGGAGGTGGGTGCAGGGAGGGTGGTTGGTGGCAGTTGATATCATTCGTTGTTGGTTGATCACACTTCTTATTGTATCACTCATTCAGTCAAAGTGACGTTTCAGTGAAGAGAGTGGGCCCAAGCGAGGTTTCAGAGCGCAACGTTTATCTTGACGTTACTGGCGACAGGGTCCAGCAGAATAAGTCCAGTGGCTATTTGCAGGGGACCGGCTAAGTGAACTAAGGAAATTTGCCATTTTGATAGTAACAATGGAAAGTTCACACTCAAATTATCTTAATTCAACCAAAATTTTTCGATGCCTTAGCAAAATTAGGCATGAAAGAGCTCAAAGGAAAGAGACTTTTTTCAACAGGAGTTTTATCATTTTGTTAACAAGGTTGAAAAGTAAATGATCGTTTTCCTTGGGCAGATAATGGCGGCTCTATTGTCCCTGCTAACAATGTTGGCAGAGCTTAAGAGTTTACTAACAGAAGAAGCAAGATTAGAAACCAGACTACCATCGCTGGTAAGTTTCCAACTTTCGGATGTAAGTAATAAGGGCGGCATAAGGATGCCAGCAGTTGACCGGCGGCAAAATCCTAAGTCCGCCCCTGAATAAGTTGTTAGATGGCCTCTCTATTAAAAATGATCCCAAAATTAACCAGGCTCAATTTCTACAAGAGATGAAGATTATTAAAGCCATTAGTCTCTCAAACTCTTTTGCTTTCTTTGGAGCTTTCACAGGTCAAAGTTTTCACTGTCCGACAATTTTTGTGACACGAGGTAGAATTATTATATTTAGGCGATATGCATAAACTCTCCAGTCAGTATTGTTTGGGATGAGAAACGAAGAACCACTACCTTGTTAGTGGAAATAAATAATTAAGAAAAGTGAGTTTTCCAGGGTGGCTTGATTGTTGTCTTTCTGTTCATTCGAATGATTTGTCGTTTGTTCGACGATACACACTGTAACCGAAAGTCTTAGATACAGACAATCTTCTCTTAATATGGTATGACCAACGGTATTTCCCTTGTCCAGTGATAAACATTACAACTTGTCATATTTTTTAACAAATTTATTTTTTATATTTCTCTTTATTAATAACGGCATAAGATATTATTTTGAGATGTTTGAATAAATGAGGGTTGTAAAATTGGACGAATAAATGAGTTTTTATTTGTATTAATAATAATGCCTGTTAAGGAATGGTTTTTTTTTCTACTAAAGACCACACGAAAGTGGAAAAAAATTTAAAAATTTCTTGTTCAAAATAATTGTCTCAGAATAATTTAAAAACATCAGATAAGGAATTTTTTGGAAAAAATCACCAATTTTTTAGTTAGAGTGCTGTGCCAGACCAGTACGAATATCATCCTAACCAAATCCCTTTGATGCTGCTATAAACGCTGTTTCGAGTCTGCCCGATATAAACCAGGTGGCATTCTCACAAGGAACGGAGTAAATTAGACGACTGTACTTCATTTCAGAAATTCTTAGTAAAAAAAAAAATTGGTGATTTTTTCCAAAATAAAATCGTTATCTCATTTAAAAACAAAAATGAACCACAATTTAATCAAAATTTCTAATAAAACTGGAATAATCCATTACTAAAATTTGTTATTTTCGTAATTGAAATAAAAATACAATTAATGTTTACAATAAAAACAAAACCAGACTGGTGCATTATCCATTTTACTGTTCAATAAACATTTAATAGACAATTTTCTCGAAGTACTTATAAAAATAAACAAACAAAAATCTTATAACTCCCCCCTCCCCCTCCCCTGCCACCGAAAAAAACCCAATTTAATTTATTTTCTATTGCCAAACGACTCTCATTAAAACAAATAAATAAATAAACACACACATGCATGCAATTTGCACCGAATATGATCCTAGGCAATAACAAAAAACAATTAAACAACAAAACAAAAGATTGTTGCAGCGAGTCAGCGATCGTCCTTTGTCAATGTTATTGCACAAATAAAGAACAAACGGCCAGACGCGCGTCAACTGTCATAAAACATTACATGTCATTACTATAAATAACATAACCTCACAAAAACCCTTTTGAAAGAGGATGGCATCATTGACGAATGGATGTAGTGAAACAGTTCAACAATATTCAATATATGATTAATACAATAAAGACGGATAGATTTCATTTAATTGATACGGGAATGAAATAGATGGAAATATATTTTTGAAATACTTGTAACAGTCAGTAAATCTGAAGTAGCTGAAATCGCCTAGAGGTTTTAATTGAAGTGGTCGAACGTCATCCGTTCGTTCGCCTTCACGTGTTAAGGACACTTCACCATTTTCTAGAATATATGTTGTGTGTGTTGTACTGCTTGCTGCTATCTGTGAGGTCTTGCCTCATTCCTCACTTTTTTTTGAGAGGTTCCAATCTATCTTTCCGTGTTTTCTCTAGTGTAGTATGCACTTACTAGTAATAATACAACCTGTTTTAGATTAGAGGACCAGTTTAGAGCCACTAGCACTGTTAGATATTGTTGAATGACTGAATGTACTGAATGACTTTGACTGTTAATTTACAAAAGCTTTCAAAAAAAAAAAAAAAAAAAAAAAAACTTTCAATTTAACGAAGAAATGTTATATTACTTTTTTATTTATTTAGAAATTTTTAATTGCTACTTATTTCGTTCTATTATTTTTGTTTAATTAACAAGAAAATAGCCCAAAAAAAAAGAAACTGAAAAGCGTTTGACAAACAACATAAAGGAAAACCGTCAAACATATATGAAAAATAGAATACATAGAATTTACTATGTATCACTGCTAAAAAAAGATCCGTCTGATAGTTAATTTAATGCTCCCGTGTAATGGGTTCAAAAGAAAAAAAATTTCACACTTGAAAACAATTCACTTTGAAAGACTTCCAGGCATCGAAGATTGATGGCAAGTTAAGATTTTCATATTTTTAATCGCACCTTAAACTTTAAACGCATTTTTCTCAAAGCTGTGTTTTTCAAACTTTTACCCCTTCACCATATGTCGAGAGCGATTTGACCGATTCACTTGAAAGGATATAGCCGGATAAGTATAGGTGAATTGGCCCCGGAAGCGAATTATTTTAATAACTATATTAACGGTATGGTGAGGCTGTAAGTAATTGATATCTACAATTTTGGCGGCCAAAACTAAGTAGTTATGAAGATAACTAATAGTATATTGTGCAATAAGTGCGGGAAATTGTCGATTGCTCACGAAAGCGAAGTTGAGCGAACGAACGTAGTGAGTGCGCTCATTCGCTTGAGTGGGGCAATCGACAATCCCGCACGAGTTGCACATACTATTTTTTATTACGAATTTCATATACTTTTTTTTTATTATTATCACTATTTTTGACATTTTTATTACTTTTTAAAATAATATTTTTAAATGTTCGTCTTTTTTTGCTGAATTAATTATCGTTTAAATTACTTTGTTGGTGGTTTCTATACAAATAATTATGAAATATTTATTAAATGAGAAATTATGAGGCGGCTTTGCGTGTTTTAATTAAATTTTGCGTGTTTATTGTCAATTTGCGGGTGGAAAGTTATTTCCCGCATACAAAAAAGTATGCGGGAAGAATACAGTGGGCAAACAGCTATTTTGCGTACAGAAATGTGTGCGCCAAGTTAGTACTTCTCCCGCATGAGTAATAAAAAAAAATTTTGAAATTTACAAAAATTTTTTTCTTGGTAACTACTCAACATAGGAAAATAATTCCAAATCCACATGAAGGCAAACACTCTCAAGAATATTAGACATATTTATTATCGTATCAATCCTCGTTATTAAGGGTAACAACAAGGATAATATCCGATCCAATGTTATTTTTATAGGGTTCCAATTGAGCGACCACTTCAAAAAAAAAATTCAGTAACTGTACCTTAATGCACTTAATTACTGTACCAAGTTTCATCAAAATTCAAGGGGTATAACATGATGAAAAAAAATATTACCAAGAGTTACCAAGTAGTATGAGTAGTTACCAAGAAAAAAAATTTTGTAATTTTTTTAGTTATCTCCATAACTACTTAGTTTTGGCCGCCAAAATTGTAGATATCAATTACTTACAGCCGAGCCTCACCATACCGTTAATATAGTTATTAAAATAATTCGCTTCCAGGGCCGATTCACCTATACTTATCCGGCTATACTCTTTATAGGGTAGGCTCAGCACGTGTAGACGCACGGAGTAAACTAGAATCATCCAAAATCTAGTCGAAAAATTTTCAGAATCTACCAGAAACTTAATTTTTAATATTTTTAAATTATTCTAGTTCACTCGATGCATTTAGGCTTACAGATTAAAACACCGTTTTTTTTTTCAGATAAGCCATTCAGCCGAAATCGTGGGGGAAGTGAGCGTCCTTTTTTCGAGGCGGATGTCCTCGAACTAGTACAACTTACATCCTAGTGAAGATTTTTACTTGAAATTTGTTTTACATACTCTTGAGTTAGCAATAAATTGGTCGTAAAAAAAAATCCCCAAAAATGCTTATAAAACAGACCGTCACACGGGAGAACCCCCTTAAGTGTTAATAAGGAACTCACACATTTTGGTGTTTACTAATCATTCATCGCAAATTTACTTGACTAAATGTAATTTTCATAAACTAGATAAAAGCTTCAATACCTCCAACTTAATAACAACCAACAATGTTTACAAACACTACAATAATTTTGTACATAATCGTACAAATAAATAATGACTACGCCGCTGAGAAAACGTAGATAAAATCTTGTAGCCTCAAGACATCATATACATGACAAAGCCTGTACACAAGTACATGCGTTTAAGATTATTTGTTAATACATTGATGATACGCTCTGGAATATCGGAAGTAGCTAATTGAGGCATAAATCAATCTGAAACAATAGAACGCTAAGCTATATTATGAAAATCTGTTCTCTCATTCCGTCACCATATCCGCGGCTTCGACTATCTCTGTCTTCGACAGTTTCTTCTCGTTGTCTGTTAGTAGATACTATAGCTAGAGCAAGAGCGAGAGGGAAGAGAGTAAGAATAGATTGTACATATTCATCGATTCATCAACGCTTTCTTCACATTGTGTTTTAATTAAATTATCTCTTGGTGGTGTTCCCTATCCGAAATTGTCACTTTCAGATCAATACTTGTGCAATTACGAAACGCATTTCTTAATTATATTTAGAAAATAATTTGATTTGGAATGAATTTTTGACAGGACAAGATCTTACTTTACTGCCACTGTTGGTTTTGGTACTGGTTTGCCATTTCTGTGAGCATAGGCTTTCCATCAAAAAAATTTTGGATGTTTGGATACAATTTTTTAAAACAATGTCAAAAAAGCAATATAAACATTTGAGTTTCATCTAATTTAAGAGTTAGATTTACCTCTATGTAAAACCACAAAAAAGATTTCGAACTAGCAGTCGATATTGTTTCCTTCATTTTGACCAAAATCATGGAAGAAGGACCACTAGCAAAAAGACTTCTCTCGAATCAGTAATATTTCTAAAACGTATTTTTAATTTTTATAGCAAAGATGACAAGTTCACATCCAAATTAACATAATTCAACCAATCAACCTTTCATAAAGCACAGAAAAAGAAATTCTTTGATCTGATGACGTCATAAGGTACCTACATTAAAACTTTTCATTGCCTCGAAAACCGTAAATAAAATGTTAGAAATCGCCTTTTTCACTTTTACCAAAATCAGGTATGTAGGACCACAACAAAGAAGACTTCTATCGAATCAGTGATATTTCTAAAAGAAATTTTACAGTCCTTATAGTAAAAATTTGAGAACTAAGCTCGCCTCGCCTTTAGTGAGCTCATTAGACCTTAATATTTACAACAGAGTGTGCCTCTCTTCTTGTCGCAGATTTAGGAGAATCTTTTTCTTCCTCCAGTTCTCCTCCTTGTTACGATCTTTTCTCCTACTCAGAGCCGGCGAGAAGATAGGACAGATGAGCCAATTGTTCGGGGGCCCGGGACTAAAAAGGGCGCCCGTAGCCTCAATTAGGGACCCAGAAAAGGTGAGACGACGTCTTTTTGGGGAAATGATTTTTTGCTGTTGTGCCTGGAGTCCCGGCATTTCTCTCGTCAGATTTAAACAATTAAAAATTTTTAGAACCCAATTTTATAATCCAATAAATTTGAACGATAAATATACCGGATCATTAATATCCATGATCTTCACTATTCCTGTTCTGAATGACTGACCATCATGGGAATGTTTCTTGAATAAATTCAAATACATTATAATACTTCTGCGTGTACTATGGCTTGCTATAGTATAGTTTTGAGCGTCTGTATGACTGTATATATATATTTTATTATTATCTCGTTAATAAATAATAATATTAACTAAATTATTATAATAGATTTAGATGAGTAAAACGGATACATTAATGTTAATTGTGTGTATTGAATTTGAGTTAGAGAACAAACCAACAGTTATTTCAATAAATAACATCCATCATATATATTGTGTTCGGGTACACGACATTCAAAAAGTGTTCAAACCAACTTGGAATGTTGAAAAATTTGAGATGTTGAAGGAATTCGGCTGAAACAGTGAATAAAATTTGGTTGTACTTCATTCAGTTTAGAGTAGTGATGAGCAAATGCAAGACCAAGACGAAGACTTGGCAGTCTTGGTCTTGGTCTTGCTAGAGCAGTTTGAGTGTTGGTCTTGGTCTTGCAAAATGCAGTCTTGGTATTGGTCTTGGTCTTGGTATTGCTAAAGAATCTTGCACTTTCTTGCATTTTTTGATTAGCGAATTTTTTTCTTCTAAAATCAGAATTTCTCTCTTTACGGTGTTAATTATACTTTTAAACTATTTAAATAATTTAGCAAGAGTCTTGCTTTTTTCTTGCTATAGTCTTGGTCTTGCTCACTTGAGTCTTGGTATTGGTCTTGCAGCCATACTTATAGTCTTGGTCTTGGTCTTGTTCTTGGTATACATAGTCTTGGTCTTGCAAAAAATGCAAGACCAAGACTAATTTTTCTCATCACTAGTTTAGAGGATTTAAGATAAAATGTGGGAAGGACTCAGCTCATAGTTGGTATCAAAGTTTAACCTTGGTCATGATCATGACGTTTAACACTATCTTATGACCCAACTCAAGAAAGTAGCTCAAACAAGATATCACTGAACTCAGCTCAGTAAATAGATTTACCTATTACTACTGATTTTACATCGATAATCATGAGTCAGTGTTAAAAAGGTCAGCGAATATGATCAAACTCTGTAACTATCTTTAGTCTACTCAGCCTTCTTTTTTATCACCTAAGTCCCCTAAGTTGAAGTACAGCCTGAAATTTCTGATTGATATAACATCAAACTCCTAAGATGATTAGGCTCACCAAATTCCAAATAGGCAGATTCAGGATAACTTGACGTTCCAATTCTAAAATCAAAAAGACAACTAAATAGGTCAAGAAAATCCATGGCTATTGTTGATAAAACGACAAAGAAAAGCGTCCAGAAGCTCCGATGAATTACATTTTCGATGATTTAATAGCTCCACAGTGTCAAAGAATATTACTTCAGCCATCTTCCCTATCCAAATCCAAAAATCGTCCCTAAAAAACATAAAATTTGGTTAATGTGTGTTAAATTTTTATGTGAAAGGTAACTCTATAGATCGTCCTGTACAATTCAAGTTAATCGAGATCTCTAAAAATCCTATAAAGAATTAGAAATTCGAAAACTAAAGTACAAAGTTGAAGTCTGGTTTAAATGAAGAGAACCTAAAGGGAATTCAGTTAAACACAAAGGTTATTGTTAAAAATATAGATAAAATGGTTCAAAAGTGATTCCCTAAATTCTACTTCTTGGAGAAAAGTTAATCGATGACACCCGGTATTTACCAGCATATACGCGTATTTACGTACAATGGGATCTTTCAATTATATTGAATAGTCTCAAGTTTGGTTTGGTAATACATGGTAAGTAAGTAATACCTACATACCGACACATGTAGTTGGTAAATAGTTTCTTCATAGTATTACCAAAGTTAATTATTCATACTCCTAATTGTTCATTAACCTTCATACATATAGATTCGAGTCTTTTGTTATTTTATATTAACTTAATAAATTATGTTTTGTTTTGTTCGATTTATTATATTAAGTATTAAGTAAATAAATATTTATGGGAAGAGGAAAGCTTCCTTTATAGATCATTCATTAATTGACTAGTCAGTCAATGGGCTAACTGGCTCTAATCACAATAGACAGACTGTTTTTCACACAGACATAAAAATATTACAGTCAAGACAAATAGTATGCAAAGGAAGTTGTCGTAAAATATGTGAATGGTGCATCTAAATATTAACGGTCTTCGCAAGAACATTTAAAACTTCTAAAATCGAGAAGATCTGCATGTAATTATTAGAAGATGATGTTGACATAAGAATCAAAACCAAATCGTTTTTTTTTTCATTAGTGCCGAATTTACACGTGTTCAGTAGTTATAGCAAGTTACAAAAGCAAGTATAGCAAATTTCAAATGTCATTTTCTGATCATCTAGTCGACTCTAGTTTCCCATCAAGTTAGTCCCGCCATTTTCTTTTATTCAATTTACACGTTAAATACATATAAATCCTACGCTCAGTAAATTCTTTTTTTCTGTTCAAGCAATGAATCTTACACTCTCACCACAGAAAGCAATAATATTAATCCAAAAACTTTTAATTAAAATTTTTCCACAGAATAATTTCAAGAATGTTTCTAATCAAATTGACTTGCTCCCAAACAGTTTTCACATCACCTTTATTTTCAATTTGGTTATTTACAGTATAAATTTTATTTATGAAAATTACCAAAATATTTCCCTATATTCGGGTGTGCAAACCGCTGCTCCGGTATCCATCTGCAAAACCCGGTAGAGGTACATATTATAATTACACGCATGTCTTCGCAATTATGATAAGCGTAGGTACACCGCCGCTCCATGTCCGAAAAGAAACACACAAAAAGGGTTAAAGAGCGACCGACGAAGAAGAATGGTCCAGCCGAATACCCACCACTCATTTTATCCATGACTGAAAATGACCATTATTAAATAACGAAACATGCATATACTATAGATATAATAATACATTTTAGATGGTAAAAAACATTGCTACAAATATTACGGGGTAGAAAATGTTATATTATACATTTATAAGTAACTAACATTTATGTATATGTAGCATAGATATTTATATGGATCTATTCCCTGCACCCTACCACAATTACTCACCCCGCATCCAAATAGTGTTTTGTCCGTATTAATATAGAAGTGTCCTTATCCTCTTCCAAACCGTTTATCCTTCAGCTTCAACAATTCACACTCAAATGTTTATTGTGTGAAATGGTACAGTGATGGATTTAGGAAAATTTACGCTGGGCCATCATATAATTTTGAAACTAGACCAGCCGGATTGGAGGAATTGTTAGAGAAATACGAGAATCTTCAAATAGCGAATGATTTCCCATAAATAATAATGAAGTCTAAGGAAATCTGGAAAGGTTGCAGTAGTCTACTTGGACGAAATATGACGAAATTTTGTCAAAATACATTATTACTATTTATTTTGAGCCCTTTTGAGACTCCAAAACACTAAAGAACAATTTTGATTCCGCATTTATTTTTTCCCGATCTCATTAGTATTCGTACAAAAGTTAGTCAAGATTCATTCAACCTTTTATTCAGGAAGCTTTTTGGAACCCTAGGACGCTGGAGCAACAATTTGAATTTCATCTTCAATTTTTCTTTATTCTAATAGTATTTAAGCAAAATTTAGAGGTGATTCCCCACAATTTACTTTGGATCCTTTCTGGGACCCGA
Organism: Brachynemurus nebulosus; assembly: GCA_035578155.1. NCBI lineage: Eukaryota > Metazoa > Arthropoda > Insecta > Neuroptera > Myrmeleontidae > Brachynemurus > Brachynemurus nebulosus. The sequence continues at coordinate 4,392,611 of JAPWDM010000009.1, read as the reverse complement.
GGATCCGGGAGGATAATTTGAATCTAACATTCATTTGTTCTGGAATCTCAACAGTGTTTGGATAACTCCAGCATACCGCTTCAAGCATCAGCTACTTGACTAACATAATTTCTCAAAAAGAACAACTCGATTCTGGAATGAATGTTTAGAAGCCTAAAAATCGCGATGAATAACGACTCAGGATTAGATTTCTTGGTATTACAAGTTAGAGGAGGATCTTCATTATCGTTTGTTGAATTTTTACCCATTAAACCCTTAGAAAACATTTACTTCAACTTCATACGGAGATGTTACTCTTTACAATTTAGCAATCCGTAGCTAAAAATCGGTTAAGTGCAAGACGTAGCTGAGTAAATACTGTTAAAACTGCAAATTCTGGGAAATATATAAGGACAAAAGTTGTTCCGTAGATCGTGAAAAAAATATTTTGTTGAGAAATTTTTCCTCGAACACCAATAATGGTTCAGCAGTTAAAAGAAAAAGGACAATTGAGCATGTAAAATTTTTTTCAAAAGTGACAATTTTCGCTCAGTCTACACCGCATTTTCAATATTCATGATTTTTATTAAATTTCCTGAGACATCGTTTTGATGGTAAAGGTGGAGGACAGCAGTTCTTAGGGATTTTCTCCAAAAAAGTATACTATTAAATTAATTAAACTTTCTTTTGAAAACCTTCATGATGCCCTTGGAAGAAAAAAATTTGCCGAATTTTCATAAATTGAACGGAGGGGTTAATTTGAAGTGTAACTTCATCAACTTCACGTCTATAATTGGGCCACCAAACTCTACCTCTGTGCTAAATTTCAAATTTCGCCTTCGGACAATAGACGAACGAACACCGATGTGACTCCAATAGCGTTTCATAATTTTCGTACGGAAAATTCCCCCCAAAAAAAAACTCCATCTTAAGCCCACGCCTGTCCAAACGTAATATACAAAATATATTAATTCAAACAAAATTGAATTAATTTGTATGGTATTTTATTTACCGTGTTATTACAACTACCATGTACCAACCGATACGTACCGCTCGGTTTTGGTGCAGGCATCAACATTTGTACACCGTCCACAAATAATTTTCCAAGCCTACACACCCGTACCGACGCTCAATACTTTATTTTCCAACAACAACAACAACAAATAACACCAGATATGGATGGGAGAAGTCTGTATGGACTTTTGAAATTTACGATCTTAATGCAATTCTCAATTAGTGGCCTTAATAGTTTGCCAGTAGTCGCCGGATGATGAAGGCCCATTCATACGTCCCTATATTTCCACATGATAATGGTACGTTGTTTGGCTATAGGTTCACTACTATTCGTTCTTCATCAGCTTACTATATACCAGGCAGCGACTGGATATACTAAATAACTGTGAACAAAACCGTTTGTAACATTGTAAAATCTATTACAACAATAAATATGTATAGTACAGTGACATTATTGTCGTTTTATCCTGTGAGTGTATCCTGCGAAAGGACAATATTAAAATAACTTGCCATCGAATGTTACTCGATCGTGGTTGAATTATTACTGCGACATCTACACCAATTTTAGTTTTCAATTGTTTCACCAAATGGTGGTGATACCATGTATAAAACAATACACCAAAAAAAGGATCATTTTACCTCACCACTAGAGAGGGTGTTTATTTGGTTGGTAGGTAATAATTTATTGGTACTGTTTTAAGAATTGATGAAGAAATTCTTTACGCAAATATCTTCCTTCAAACCCTTTCGATATTCCATGGATTCTCGACGCTGTTAGTCGAGCCACTTGTAGAACTATGGCTTTGCACTAATAGAGTCAAGCAGTGACATTCAGTAAGTTCCATTTAGTATGGATTAATTTTGAAAATTTCTGTTTCAATTTCAGGTGTTAAAGACATCAAATTATTTCCTTTAGATTGGAAACGTCTATGATACTATAGCTTCAAACTAATGGAACCGAGCGTTTCCATCCAGTGAAGTTCTCACATAGCTTGGATTAATCGATTACAAACGTCTATTAACGAATTTTCAAAAAGGAAATGCAGCTATCACGGCTGATGTCATGGTGACATTTGAGCCCTGAATTGCGACAGAAATTTGTTTTGAGGTCCTTAGAACCTGAAAATGGCATTCACTAAAATGTATATTATATATAGATAACTCTCGACAGAAACATCCAATTTTTATGAAATTTCGGGAAAACATTGAAAGCCCCAAATTCTTGGATGAGTTAGTAGAATGGCTAGGCCGGTTCTGCGGCACCGTAAAACTAACCAACTTGAACCCTTTTGCCAATGGTTGAAATCGTGTGACTTTACGGTACTATACATTCCGAACTGATGAGTCATCAAACTGTATCGATGTGCAAAAGTTGACCTTTGACCCGGCACGTACCAGGTACATGTATTTAAAATTTGTTGTTGACATTTGACCCCACACGCGCTCATACTGTTAGCCTTGAAATTCATAAGAGATGAGTCATTACCCGCAACCAAATTAATTTATGTTAACCCATTATGCGTCATCACAATTTACTTATCACAATTTGGTTTTGTGTTAACCCATTATGCGCCGGCACTAATGTAGTTTTTGAATGCAAACCTAACGCATGCGCCGATTGAATGTAAGTACACGACGCATGCGCAGAGTGAATTTTAGGTTACAATTTGATAGATGGGGTACACTACCGCGTCAAAAATGTGGGGTTACCCTAACTCGGGGCTGGCCCCAAACTTTTGACACCGTACTGTACTTAAATTTTTGGTACACTACCGTGTCAAAAGTGTGGACCCCCCCTGGCCAAAAAGGTATCCGATCACTTTTTGAAGCGTACTGTACGTGCAAACCTTGACCCCAACACGCGCTTGCCTTAATTACGTCATCTTAAACGAACTATTACGTTAAAAAATGTGGGGAATACCCTAACATAAAGGGGTGACCCCAAACTTTTGACGCCGTACTGTACTTAAATTTTTGGTACACTGCCGTGTCAAAAGTGCGGGCCCCCCTGGCCAAAAAAGGTGTCCGATCACTTTTTGAAGCGCACTGTACGTGCAAACCTTGACCCCAACACGCGCTTGCCTTAATTGCGTCATTTTAAACGAAAGGTACATTACCAAGTCAAAAATGTGGGGAATACCCTAACCCACGGGGTGGCCGCTAAATTTTGTGGGGGCACTGTACCAAGCGCTAGGTTTTAAAACCAGACTCCAGGGTCCAGATTTCTGACCGGTTGTATATTAAGAATATGTTATGTATACACTCTGTATATCGCTATTTAATTTTAATTTTATAAATACATACTAGTAAATGATTGTAGTCTTTATGTCAACAAAATCTAACTAAAATAATTTATCACTTTTATCAGCATTGGAAAAATATTTGCTTAATTAGCAAAAAAGTAATATGTTTGCAAATAAATTCGTATATATTACTGTACAATAAATACCTGGATTATTTCTTAATATGTATACTATAATTTAACTATGTTGTTTAATATAAAAATTATAACAGCATTAAGATTTGCTAAATTTTTTTATAAATTAGTAGTTTTGGGGTAAAAAATTTATAGAATATCATCTTAAAACTTACATCACACATACATAATATAATTATTATATACAAATGCATGTATACATAGGTGCAGGTATAAATGCACGTATGCATGAGTGTATTCTTATACAGGGTGTATCATGAAATATGCTTTTCAATTAGAATAAAAAAATTTTATAAGATTTTTTTCAATACTTTTATAGGTTAATGAAAGTAACTTCTTGCTGTAAAAAATAGGGGAATTCAGGGTAACTATTAAATAAAACGCACATAATTTTTTTTTTTTAATTTTTATTTATAGAATAAATGTATACAAAAAATTAAATTGCTTAAATCTATATATTACTTAAAATCTATTTATTTTCCATATAAAAATTTTTTAAAAGAATACAATTTTCTAATGAACAAATTTTATCTGAATGAAGCATACAGCGTCTTGAATAATATTCATCTCGTAGAATGGAAATCTTCGGTACATCAAATATTTCTTCCAAATTCAAAATCCACGGCTGATTTTCGGTACCATCAAACAAACTTGATATCCATTTCTTCTTTTCACCACCCTTGACGTATATAACATCATACTTCTTTAATATAGGTTTCAATATGGTATGAAGTTTTTTGTACGGAATAAATCCATACGACCAAGGTATTCCATGCCAATTTCGGCAAAGCCAACGGGCTACTCGTTGATATTTCTTCGGCAACTCGTTGAAATCAAACGGTGCGTCGAATATAAGATGTAATATATCATCCGAATTTTCTGCAGCGATACCAACTTCTTTAAAATAAAATTCGTTGTTAGCTCCTTGATAGCCTTGTATGTCAAGAAACGCCATTTTTTACCGCCGCCGTAGAACTGAAATTATTCACACAATCCACAACTTTATATAGAATAATTAAAAGTGGTGGGGTAATTAGGTATACTTTTTAACCAGGTTAGTTAGTGGAATGTATTCGAAAATGGATACTACTAATAGCTATTGCTAGCTAAGCATCAAATTACAAACTGTTAATAATATTTAGCACATTACTGAGTACCATGTTCTTTTCACTTTAAGACCTAATGATTTAAGGAATGCTAAATTTTCGGGTGAAATGTGTTGTCGCTTAAAAGTTTTACGTTTAATGATCTTAGGTTTCGAAAGTCCTTTGCTAGGTTGTCTAGTGGTGGACTGCTCTGAATTGTAAATTATCATGATTCGAAATGCAATTGTTTTACCACGAAATTGTTTTTTCAGCGAAAGAGATGTTAACTCTTTGACAACCACCGGTAAATTGACGATATTTTGTGTAAGTTTAACTATTTTATACCCTTTAACCATGATAATGTGTATGAGCCCTTTAACCATGATAAGGTGTATGAGCTCTTTAACCATGATAAGGTGTCTGAGCTCTTTAACCATGATAAGGTGTATGAGCTCTTTAAAGATGATAAGGTGTATGAGCTCTTTAAGGATGATAAGGTGTATGAGTCACTCCGGGAGCAAAATGAGTCACTCCGGGAGCAAAATGAGTCACTCTGGGAGCAAAATGAGTCACTCTGGGAGCAAAATGAGTCACTCCGGGAGCAAAATGAGTCACTCCGGGAGCAAAATGAGTCCCTCCGGGAGCAATATGAGTCACTCCGGGAGCAATATGAGTCACTCCGGGAGCAAAATGAGTCACTCCGGGAGCAAAATGAGTCACTCCGGGAGCAAAATGAGTCACTCCGGGAACAAAATGAGTCACTCCGGGAGCATGTGAGTCACTCGTTGGAGTCAAATGAGTCGCTCTGGGAGCAAAATGAGTCACTCCGGGAGCAAAATGACTCACTCCGGGAGCAAAATGAGTCAATCCGGGAGCAAGATGAGTCACTCCGGGAGCAAAATGAGTCACTCCGGGAGCAAAATGAGTCACTGCGGGAGCAAAATGAGTCAATCCGGGAGCAAAATGAGTCCTTCCGGGTGTAATATGAGTCACTCCGGGAGCAAAATGAGTTACTCCGGGAGCATGTGAGTCACTCGTTGGAGTCAAATGAGTCGCTCGGTGAAGCAAATGAGCTAAGTATATATAAGTAGAGAAGCAATAAATCTTTGAACAGTTATTCATTTACTAGCGAACGCTTCAGACCTCCCGCTGAACGATGTATAATTGTGATTTTTGTGGTAAAGCATTTACGCGAAAGTCTAACCTTTCTAGACACTTAAATGCTCAACATAATTCGTTAAGCAATATTAATGATGGTACGATTGGAAAAAATGATAACTCATCAAGCAAATTCATACCATATGATGCTAATAATAAAACACCTGATGATATCTCTATATCTAGATTTGATGATAATGATGATGAAAATACATCTCAACTACAGCATGATATTGATTACTCTGAAGCAATCTTGAATCCGTTTGACCAAAAAAGGATAGATGCTGCAACTGAAGCCATTCAAACCAAATTTAACTCTTTGAAAAGAGGAGAAAACCGTCGTCAATCTGAAAACGAGAAAGATAGTTGGTCTAATGAAAGTAAGCAAGTAAATCACTTAACAGCAATTAATAACAATTGCAATGAAACAACCTCCTCTTCACAACTAACTAAACTTCTAGGAACTGCTTTAGATATTATAATGTTAAAAGAGGTTCGAAACGCTGACTCGGAAAATGAAGCGAAAATTGTCAATCAGGTTAAACCAATAAGCTTAAAACGTCATATAGCTTCAAATGAAAATGTCGAAAACGGGGCCTTAGCTAAGCATTTTAAGCAAGACAACTTGAGAGAGTCTAGAAATGTTAACATACAATCGAAAAAAATAAAATACTGGCATAATCCTAATACTTTAATAGATGAATTACAACGTTTATACGAGACTTCAGAGACTGGTGAAAAAATACTCAATATTATTCGAATTTTAGAGGAAAATAAAAATATGTTGTTGTTTAACGTTTACGATCGAGAAGATTTAATCAAAGAGTTAAATGCTTTAAAAGAAACTACTGTTGGTCGAGAAATATTCTCTATACTTCGCGAACTTCAAAAGGCTGATGTTATTGAACCACTAGGTGATTATCTGGATGAAACTGATAAAGAAGATGCTAGCGATTATGATGATGATGATGATGATGATTAATTGATTATCCGCATTAAGAATTTACTGAATTTTGAAGAACACCACCGTATAAGAAGCAGCAGTTATCCCTCATTGAAGTGTATATTTTATTTTTATATTTTTTAACCCTGTAAGATAAAAAGGTTTTTTTTTTCAAATAAATAACACATATATCTAAATAATTATTGTTCTTTATTTTTAAAATATAAGTATGAATACAAAATATTTTCACAGTAAATGTATATGTAATACTTTTTACAATAAATGTTTTGTATATGAAATAATTTTTTACAATAAATGTATATGAAATATTTTTTACAATAAATAAATATTAAAAATTGTATGATTTGTTTATATATTCAATAAGACCCGAACGTAATTGTTTCATGTTTTCAGGTAACTGATCCCATACTTGACAAATTCGTTGTGCATATTCGGGTATCATATATGCATACAGATGTTGCACCCAAATATCATATTTCAATAGTTGTTTTGTTAAGTATAATAACATATCGAAATTTCTGACTTTTGTATACAAATAAGGATGAGTCAGAAATATGTCTTCAACGTGTGAAATCCGTGTTGCAAATGTCAATGGTTCACCAACAGCTGTTCCAACGAGTGACTCACATGCTCCCGGAGAGACTCATTTTGCTCCCGGAGTGACTCATTTTGCTCCCGGAGTGACTCATATTGCTCCCGGAGGGACTCATTTTGCTCCCGGAGTGACTCATTTTGCTGCCAGAGTGACTCATTTTGCTCCCAGAGTGACTCATTTTGCTCCCGGAGTGACTCATTTTGCTCCCGGAGTGACTCATACACCTTATCATCCTTAAAGAGCTCATACACCTTATCATCTTTAAAGAGCTCATACACCTTATCATGGTTAAAGAGCTCAGACACCTTATCATGGTTAAAGAGCTCATACACCTTATCATGGTTAAAGGGCTCATACACATTATCATGGTTAAAGGGTATAAAATAGTTAAACTTACACAAAATATCGTCAATTTACCGGTGGTTGTCAAAGAGTTAACATCTCTTTCGCTGAAAAAACAATTTCGTGGTAAAACAATTGCATTTCGAATCATGATAATTTACAATTCAGAGCAGTCCACCACTAGACAACCTAGCAAAGGACTTTCGAAACCTAAGATCATTAAACGTAAAACTTTTAAGCGACAACACATTTCACCCGAAAATTTAGCATTCCTTAAATCATTAGGTCTTAAAGTGAAAAGAACATGGTACTCAGTAATGTGCTAAATATTATTAACAGTTTGTAATTTGATGGTTAGCTAGCAATAGCTATTAGTAGTATCCATTTTCGAATACATTCCACTAACTAACCTGGTTAAAAAGTATACCTAATTACCCCACCACTTTTAATTATTCTATATAAAGTTGTGGATTGTGTGAATAATTTCAGTTCTACGGCGGCGGTAAAAAATGGCGTTTCTTGACATACAAGGCTATCAAGGAGCTAACAACGAATTTTATTTTAAAGAAGTTGGTATCGCTGCAGAAAATTCGGATGATATATTACATCTTATATTCGACGCACCGTTTGATTTCAACGAGTTGCCGAAGAAATATCAACGAGTAGCCCGTTGGCTTTGCCGAAATTGGCATGGAATACCTTGGTCGTATGGATTTATTCCGTACAAAAAACTTCATACCATATTGAAACCTATATTAAAGAAGTATGATGTTATATACGTCAAGGGTGGTGAAAAGAAGAAATGGATATCAAGTTTGTTTGATGGTACCGAAAACCAGCCGTGGATTTTGAATTTGGAAGAAATATTTGATGTACCGAAGATTTCCATTCTACGAGATGAATATTATTCAAGACGCTGTATGCTTCATTCAGATAAAATTTGTTCATTAGAAAATTGTATTCTTTTAAAAAATTTTTATATGGAAAATAAATAGATTTTAAGTAATATATAGATTTAAGCAATTTAATTTTTTGTATACATTTATTCTATAAATAAAAATTAAAAAAAAAAATTATGTGCGTTTTATTTAATAGTTACCCTGAATTCCCCTATTTTTTACAGCAAGAAGTTACTTTCATTAACCTATAAAAGTATTGAAAAAAATCTTATAAAATTTTTTTATTCTAATTGAAAAGCATATTTCATGATACACCCTGTATAAGAATACACTCATGCATACGTGCATTTATACCTGCACCTATGTATACATGCATTTGTATATAATAATTATATTATGTATGTGTGATGTAAGTTTTAAGATGATATTCTATAAATTTTTTACCCCAAAACTACTAATTTATAAAAAAATTTAGCAAATCTTAATGCTGTTATAATTTTTATATTAAACAACATAGTTAAATTATAGTATACATATTAAGAAATAATCCAGGTATTTATTGTACAGTAATATATACGAATTTATTTGCAAACATATTACTTTTTTGCTAATTAAGCAAATATTTTTCCAATGCTGATAAAAGTGATAAATTATTTTAGTTAGATTTTGTTGACATAAAGACTACAATCATTTACTAGTATGTATTTATAAAATTAAAATTAAATAGCGATATACAGAGTGTATACATAACATATTCTTAATATACAACCGGTCAGAAATCTGGACCCCGGAGTCTGGTTTTAAAACCTAGCGCTTGGTACAGTGCCCCCACAAAATTTAGCGGCCACCCCGTGGGTTAGGGTATTCCCCACATTTTTGACTTGGTAATGTACCTTTCGTTTAAAATGACGCAATTAAGGCAAGCGCGTGTTGGGGTCAAGGTTTGCACGTACAGTGCGCTTCAAAAAGTGATCGGACACCTTTTTTGGCCAGGGGGGCCCGCACTTTTGACACGGCAGTGTACCAAAAATTTAAGTACAGTACGGCGTCAAAAGTTTGGGGTCACCCCTTTATGTTAGGGGATTCCCCACATTTTTTAACGTAATAGTTCGTTTAAGATGACGTAATTAAGGCAAGCGCGTGTTGGGGTCAAGGTTTGCACGTACAGTACGCTTCAAAAAGTGATCGGATACCTTTTTGGCCAGGGGGGGTCCACACTTTTGACACGGTAGTGTACCAAAAATTTAAGTACAGTACGGTGTCAAAAGTTTGGGGCCACCCCCGAATTAGGGTAACTCCACATTTTTGACGCGGTAGTGTACCCCATCTATCAAATTGTAACCTAAAATTCACTCTGCGCATGCGTCGTGTACTTACATTCAATCGGCGCATGCGTTAGGTTTGCATTCAAAAACTACATTAGTGCCGGCGCATAATGGGTTAACACAAAACCAAATTGTGATAAGTAAATTGTGATGACGCATAATGGGTTAACATAAATTAATTTGGTTGCGGGTAATGACTCATCTCTTATGAATTTCAAGGCTAACAGTATGAGCGCGTGTGGGGTCAAATGTCAACAACAAATTTTAAATACATGTACCTGGTACGTGCCGGGTCAAAGGTCAACTTTTGCACATCGATACAGTTTGATGACTCATCAGTTCGGAATGTATAGTACCGTAAAGTCACACGATTTCAACCATTGGCAAAAGGGTTCAAGTTGGTTAGTTTTACGGTGCCGCAGAACCGGCCTAGCCATTCTACTTGAGTTCTTCAACCAAGAACACAAATTATTCGTCAAAGAAATAAATTTGTTACAATTCAAAAGTTTTCCAAATTTTACACCATCGAAAAGAGACGATATCGTGGCCGAAAGACTGTGACAGTTCTCAATACCGATAAAATTCCAAAAAATGTTTTAATATCAAGCGTTAAAAAGATTAACGTCAAATTATTTTCTTTCAAACTCTTTTGTTATTTCATAATTCTAGGCTCCATGAGTTTGGAGACACTTCCGAATCTATGGCTTCAAACTAATAAATTCGAGTATTTCCGTTCAGTAAGTTCCATTTAGTATTTCTTCTCATTTACCAAAATAAACCTGTAAGATTTTCGTTCTACCGAAAAACTCTAGAAAAATTTTTGTTCCAATTTCAAATATTAAAACCATATCAACATCAGATCATTTTCTCTTTCCTAATTCATTTCAGAACGACGATTAGCAATCTCATAATTACGCCGGATTGTTGCGTCACTCCTGTACCATTACGCTATAATTAACTATTTAATATATTTTTAATTATACACTTACAAAAAATTATTAAAAACATTAAAAAAAAACTATCTTCAAAAATATCACTCATCAGTAAAACTGAATATTCAAAAAAACCTGACATAACTCCAATTGTATAAATTAATTCAATAACGTCATAACACCAAATTCATTAACGTACAATATTATCAACGACGAAAAAATTTCAATTCGACTGACTCACCAAAAAAAATGATCAAATTTAAAAATAGCACTTCAACACATATTGGTTTAATGAACTTATTTGAATATTAATAATTGTTAGGTTTGTATACACTGAACGCAGCACCTGTTCTACATATATTTCTTCAATTATTGACGTTTGTTAATACTTCCGGTTTCGTTTTAGTCTTGTCATTCGATTTCAAATCAAAAAGAACAAAATGTAAAAGAAGAATAACGAAAACACGCCACATTCAAAATAAATATAGAAATTGTATTTCTATCACTATCTTAACATTCCTTCAATTCATGTTTTAATTTCACAACAACATATGCCAATTGATTCCGATGTCTTCTTGAAAAAGTATAAAAATAATTTATATAAATTCTATTGATTATTAGTTTTATATTAGTTGTTTGTTGTCTTGTGTATTCTATAATAACAGAAAACTGTTGGTCGATTCGTTTTTTTTTTTTTTTTTTTAAATTTAAAAATAATTGTTAACGTATTTTCTTTTGTTGTAACAAATGGAATTGCAAAATAATAAATTAACTGTCGAAACTTTCTCTTTGTTTTTATAGATTTTATAGATAGTTATTATTTAAACGTGTGTTCGAATATTCAAAAGAAAAAAAATATGAAACCGTTAAAATTGTCATTATTGATAATTATGACATCAGAATTCAATTAAAAGATAATTTGATGATAAAATTTAAATTTTGAAATATGAATTTAATATGAGGTTGGGACAAAATTAAAAAAAATCATTACTTATAAAAGTAGGTTTTATTTTTCGATAGGGGAATTTTTCATGCATGCTGAGTACTGCCTTCATAGTCTTTCTGATACTCTCACTCCAAAATTTTCTTGAATTACATTTGTTGGGGACTGACCCAGCGGTGTTCACTTGTAATTAACTTAGCCACCTATTTCTGGTCAAAGCAGGAAAAAATTGAATAAAATGCTGACTTTTGAAAGATTCGGAAAACTCTGGAAAGTTTGGTTTTTTTGGCCGTAAGGGTAATTTTTGGGAAGAAATTGTTTTTAATTTTTCTTCTTTTCGCTCGCCAGTCACATTTTTCGGGAAAAACTGGACTTTTCGTGGGGGCGCTTAAGTTAAATCGCTCCAGAGCGCAAAATTTGCAGTTACGCCTCTGATTCTTGGAGTCAAACAATGTTAAAATTTTTAGAGCCCTGTCTACTTATTTATACTTATTATTAATATTTACTTGGACACCTCTAAAATAATTATTACATCTAATTTTAATATTTAAGTACATCATAATATATTTCTAAGAATTAAAAAAAAATTAATTTAAATTACAATTCCGTCAAAAAAAGACTTAAATTACAGCGGTCGGAACCCGTTAGTGATGAGCTAATGCAAGACCAAGACCAAGACTGTCAAGTCTTGGTCTTGGTCTTGTTCTTGCATTAAGAATCTTGGTCTTGGTCTTGCTAGAGCAGTTTGAGTTTCGGTCTTGGTCATGGTCTTGCAAAATGCAGTCTTGGTATTGGTCTTGGTCTTGGTATTGCTAAAAATCTTGCACTTTCTTGCATTTATTTATTAGCGAATTTTTTCCTTCTAATCTCAGAATTTTCTCTCTTTACGGTATTAATTATACTTTTAAACTATTTAAATAGTTTAGCAAGAGTCTTGCTTTTTTCTTACTTTTGTCTTGGTCTTGCTCACTTGAGTCTTGGTATTGGTCTTGCAGCCATACTTATAGTCGTGGTCTTGGTCTTGCTCTTGGTATATATAGTCTTGGTCTAAGTCTTAATCTTGCAAAAAATGGAAGACCAAGACTAATTTTGTTCATCACTAGAACCTGTGATAGATTGGGAAAAAAACACTGACGTCCAGTTTTTTTGCACTTTTTTGTTCAAGATATGAGGCTACTGTACATAGAAATGCATCTTGCCTCCTGGAAATGTGGTCAAGTTTGGTCCAAGCTTCCAAAAGGGAAAGATTCCTTCTCATATTTTGATATTAAACAAATAGAAATGTTCCCAGACATTTTTCTCTGAAATTAATAGTTTTCGAACACTGAAAATTGCGATTTTCAATTTCGTTTTTTTTTTAATTTCAATAATTTTTTCCTGAACCAGAAAATGCAGAAAAATACTGCGTGGGAATATTTTTTCCCAGTCCATCACGGATTCCGTCCGATCTAAATACACTTACCTATTTACATACATAGGACGTATAATCCAAAAATCGAAATACTTTAAATAATAATAAATTCTTTTACGAAAAAAAAAACGAAGATGATAAATATATATCTATATATCAAACATATGGCGATGTTAATTCAAAAGGAATATTTCTTTAATGATTTTCTGTTTCACTACAACTGTTCCTCTTAAATTCTCCCCCTTGCCACTCACACACAAGCACACTGTGCTGTGGTGTGCTGTGTGCTGTGTATGGATCACCTGACTGATTTAAATGACTGACTTTACATTGATACATTTTTTGAATATACACATTTTTTTGTTGTTTTAGTTTTAGTGTGAATTGATGTGTGTATGATGTCTTATAAAAATAGAACAGAGAACATTTTCATAGATATTTTTGTAAATTGACATGCCGTTTAATAATATTCAATTTCGAAAAATTATATATTGATCAACATTTATCACATTGGACATTTTTAATTTATTTTTTAACTTTTTTTTTATTTCTTGATTCGTCTACGGCAGGGGTTCTCAAAAATTTTAAAATAAAGAAGAACACGAAGAAAAGTCTAATTCTGGTAATTTTATTTTCTTAATCAGAGAAACGAACCAGCAATTAACAACTAACAAATCAGGTAGTTTATCTCATAAAACATAGATGTCATTAATCAACAATTAATGATTTAATAAAAATAATCAAATTTAAAAGGTGGGCATTTAAATCAATTGCGGAATTTAACAATTTTACTCATATTTATTAATTTATTGAAAATTGTTTACGTTTTCTATTTCGCTATGATAACATTTTTAATTTATTTTTTTACTTACTTTTTTTGGTAATTTCTTGATTCGCCATATGGCAGGGGTTCTCAAAGTTTTGCATCGACTTAATTTTATTTTCTTTATCCGAGAAACGAACCAGCAATTAACAACTAACAAATAAGGTAGTTTATCTTTTAAATCATAGATGTCAGGTATCAACAATTAGTGATTTTAATTTTGGTTTGTGTAAAAAAATAAATAAATTTAAAAGATGGACATTTAAATAAATTGCAATTTTTACAGTTTTATCCATATTTATTAATTTATTGAAAATTGTTTAAGTTTTTTCATTTCACTATGATTTGATTTGATATCTATCAATGGAAAACTTTTTAATTGTAATGTATCTGGCCGCATTTTGGAAACCCCTGATCTTGACGGATTGTGAAGAACTGAGACTTAACCGTTTTTAACGATAACTCATTATTTAAAACCATAAATAATTATATTGAATGATCCAGTATCACAGTGTTTAAACTGATACAAGAATGACGGTTTCGGAATGCATAAAGTCCCAGAATAGATAATTATATTGAATACTTAAATATGAAGAATTAATTTCAAAAAAAAAAAATGTTTTGTATTATATTTTTACAATTTTATAAATGTACTTTTATTATTAAACAACTTGTCTGTATTTACAGAAAAAAACATTTTTAGGGTCCGAAGAAAGAATCGTGAAACTTAGTCTATTTCGAGTAAGTTGTATCGGTTACTTTCTGAAATATAGAACGCTAAATTTTTGTCTGTTAAGTTTTCGATATTAGAAAGCCTCACAAACAAAATCATTAAGGGAAATGTTGGAAAACGTATAAAATTTTCATTTCCGACTATTGTATACCTACTTTACCGTAACATGAGTCGAATATACTTTTTTTAGAGAATAGTAAAAAATATACTCAGATATACTGTAAAATACTCTAGCCACTGAGGGACCCTGACTTACGGCGTGTCCAACACACACTTGGTGACTTTTTATAAAACAACTTGTCTATAATTACAAAAGGAATATTTTTTCTTTATTACAATATAATATAGTTTATTTCTTTCTGGTGTTTAATTGTCTGTAAACATTTTTAATTGATTTTTACTGTTTTCACTGATGCTATTAAAAAAAAAATTAACGTATCTTTTTCACTTATTGACCAATAAGTAGTTTCCCGCATATATTTTCTGCTTTAAACTGAAACTATCAATAATACAAGGGTAAAAACAAGTGCGGATACGGAAGAGAGATATATTTAAATTCTATAAAACTATATTACATTTTAAAATTTGCAATGTCCAAAAAAGCCATTAGAAAAATCGAATGCTCCACTAATTTGTGAACTAAATCCTGCCCCTGTGTAGGAGCACCACAAAAACTAAAGCCTCACCAGAATTGTCCTGTTTCAACCAATAATCCTCAAGTAAATCAGTTTCCAACCTTGATTTGAGAAAAAAGAATTTTTAAAAATAAAAACTTCATAAACTAAACTACTCGAATTCCACCGTTAAAACTGAATGCACCCCTCAGTGTTTGGAAAAATTAATATCAGTTTCTGAAGATATCTTTCAACGTTACCGCGTCAAATAATTAACTTATAACTACACCAAAAAATTAACAAATATGATTTAATTGACTAGATAACTATTTAAGTATCTACTGAACAAAAGAAAATTTTGTAAACAGATTATTATTTAAAATAATTCATTAACTGCTATCTTTAATGAGTATCAATATTGTGTTATGTGTTTCAGAAAAATAATAATTTTCAACCGGGTTATGATTTATTATCATTAGTTTAACGTTTAGATTAAAATAATTTTGTTATTTTTAAATAATAATAATTTTATATGAAAAAAAAAGTAAAAAACAAGTTATAAAATGAATTAATAACGGTTAATTCCATATGATGGTCTAAATAAGAAAAAACAAATTTAATTCTATTATTATTTTTTTTTTGTAAAATTTTTGTTAATTTTTCAAGAAATTCAATTAGAAGATACTGTGTTTGTTTGTGTATTCGTAATTTTGTTGATACTTCTTTTGTGTTTTAATATTTTCTTTTTTTTTGTCATTAAACAATTGCTTATTACTTAATCTAATAATACTTTTTTTTTAAAGAGAATTATAAAATTTTTGCATAGAGTAAGTGTAGAGGAAATTTGGGTAAAATATGTTACAATAGCAGCAGATTCTTTTAAACAGTCACAAATTATGGTGGCAGCGCTGAAAAATTTGGTTAACGCAAAAATAAATGTTCTTAATTGGGGTTGAATTTTTTTCAAGTTTCCATCTGGACTTTCAAAAACAGTCAAAGAATTCAATTTTCGTACCAAATGCCTATAATTTGGTCTATCAGTTTTTGACGTTTCACCTCAAGTGGACATTCTACGCCTTCCCTCCATAAGTGTTTCGTTTTGTCGGTTTTGATATGGAACACGAGAAAACAAGAAAGAAAAAAATTTTCGAAAATTGTATTTCACATCATTAAGAAAAATTGGTTACTCTGTCTAAATAGTTATTTATGCAACATGACGCAATAGTTGCCCAACAAAGCTTGTCGAGTTCGACAATTACGTGAAGTGAAAAAAAAACACCAACACGTTTTGCCCGTGTTGCATGCAATATTTTTTGCAACTCTGAATTAAAATGAAAAAATTATTTCAAATTATTCAAAATTTGATAGCTACATTAAAAAAATTATTTTAACAAATTTGTTTAAAAAAAATTCAACGATTATAAAGTGCTTGTAATACAACATTACTGTAGAAACAAATATTGTTAATCTATTTTTTCCGTTACAATAAAGTTACTTTTTAATTCAGAATTGCGAGAAAATTATTTACATTTTACAAAATTTAAGGGGAGGATTACTTGAGTGTCGTTAAAAAAAATCGATTTTTTTTTTGCAGAAATTGGTAGCTAATTATGTGTAGAAAATGTTACCAAAGTGATTTCGCTGAAAGTAATTTAAGGGAAGGTTTACTTGAGATTTGATAAAAATCGATTTTTTTTGTCGAAATTGATAGCAAATTATATGTAGAATATGTTCCCAAAGTGATTTTAGTGAAAATAATTTAAAAACAAGATTCTTGCTCATTAACCGAATCCAGCTTTCTATAAAAAAAAAAATTCAAAAAACGTAGTTCACGCAATAATGAGTATTAAATATAAAATTTTGAAAATACGTTTCTTTATATATATTTTATAATATCTCGGAACTACATTTTTGGAACTGGTGGACACGATAACTCAAAAACTATTCGATGGATCCTTTTTTTAAATTTTTGATTTTAAAGATAATTTAATTCTTCGGGACCTCTACCTAAGTTCGATACACTTTCAATATTTTTTTTTATTTTTAAATTTACTTTAAAGAGCGAAAAATAAGACAAAAATCGTAACCAAAGTTCAAACATCCGCCATTTTTTTTTCAGCAATTTATTGATATTATAGATAGAGGTGCCGGTACTCTTCATATATTTTATAAATCTTTTTTGTTTTTGGATTTCGGTGGTTTATTACCGGCACTATGATGTCAACCAACAAGGCATTGGATTTTCGGATCGTCACACTGCACTATCTATAAAATGGACACTTTTTTATATTTTTCCCTGAAAAAATTTTTTTTGTGTAGTTTAATACTTAATAAATATGTGCACAAAATTTGAAATTGATGTTTACTTCCGTTCTTGAGAAAAAAATTCTAGAAAAATACATAATTTTTAAGGATTCTCGAGTAAACCTCCCCTTAAAGTACTCTTGTTTACCAAATACACCCAATAATCCCCAATTCAAAAATAAACAAAAGAAGAACACACACTTTTGTAGTGTTTTGTTTCATTTTTTTTTTCAAGAAATGAACAACGAAAACAAAATACGAACGATATTTATCAACGTGAGATATAATTTTCGCTTGAAAATTATAATTTTTTAATTCTAATCCATTGTAAGTATCTAACTGAGTACATATTTAATGTTATATACCACATTTTATAAATGTATTTTTAATATTTATTGTACAATGTTATATATGTGTTATGATTATCCGTGATGTGTGAGCACCTATTTTTTTTTTTTTATTATTATTTACCGCAACAAGAAAGTGTGATTATGAATGATGATGGTTTTACTGTGTTCATGGTTTAGAAAGAAAACGAAATATTATAATAATAATTATCTTAAAGAAACAATCTTTCGTAAAAAATAATTTTTATACAAAAATTTCTACACATAATTTACAAATTTGAACGCGAAATAAAACAAAGCATTTATGTAGATATAATAAACAATTAATAGTATATTATAAACACATTTTTTTTTTAGTAAATAATAATATAATATGAAAATTAGCAGTAATTTTTAATATATTAATCTAGATAATGTTCTCGTTTGAAGAGTATACTTATATATGCTTATCTGTTTGTAGTTAAAGCTATTGTACAAATCGGTTTAATTATTGTTTTGTCTTCTAAGAATACTAATTTAGAAATTTAATATGAAATAACAACAAAAAAACAACATACGAGAAACCATAATTAAACAATTTGCTATTAAGATCAGATTTGAATGAGATTTAAAATTAAAAAAATCATTAACTTTTTTGTGTAATACCTACTTTACCAATTTGATGTTTTAACTGTAATTTTAATATCTCTATGACACGGAAACCGTTGAATTGAAAAAAAAAATTCAGAATCACTTCCACGGAACTGCACAAAAGATCAAGTGGTCGGAAAACGACATTTCATATTACACGAACTAATGTTATTTTTGCAAACGGTGAAAATGATTCCAGACTATGAGGATTCTATTTAAAATTAAAGAATTACTTTTAAACATTCCTCTGATGCTTAAAAAATTGTCGATATTTTTCTGAATTTCATGATCGACCAAGTGGTTGGAAAACGACATTTCACATTACACGAACTAATGTTATTTTCGCAAACGGTGGAAATGATTCCAGCCTATGAGGGTTCTATTTAAAATTAAATTTTACATGTTTTAAAATTAACGAATTGATTAGAATTAAGGAACTGAAAGCTTCGGATTCTCAAACTGCATCTGTGAGAGCACAAAACTAATGCTTGGACACAAAAGCAAACAAATGTGCGCAATAATTTTTCTGGAAAACAAATTTGTTTAATTATTAAAATTAAAAATATTTTACTTCGCAAAAATACCACTTTTATTTTGAAACAATATTGTCACAGTTTCAAAATAAAAGTGGTATTTTTGCGAAGTAAAATATTTGTTTATTATTTATAAATATGGAATACCATAAAGTAACGCTCAAATCTATTAATACCAATACCAAGACTCAAGTGAGCAAAACCAAGACAAAAGCAAGAAAAAAGCAAGACTCTTGCTAAACTATTTAAATAGTTTGACAGTATAATTAATACCGTAAAGAGAAAAAATTCTGATTTTAGAAGGAAAAAATTCGGTAATAAAAAAATGCAAGAAAGTGCAAGATTTTTTAGCAATACCAAACCAAGACTCAAACTGCTCTAGCAAGACCAAGACCAAGATTCTTAATACAAGAACAAGACCAAGACCAAGACTGCCAAGTTTTGGTCTTGGTCTTGCATTTGCTCATCACTAAACTACGCCCAATGGTGTCGGCGCCGGTAAATTATATTAAAAATCAAAATTTGTGTAGAATTTAAGGCGGTGTTTATTTTTTTTTTTAAATAAAAGAATAATTAAATAAAACCGACGTTTTTATTATTATCGAATTACTGAAGTGTTACGTTTGAAAACTTTAAGACACGATGTAGATATTTTTACTTAAGTACTATGTGTATGTATTATTTTATTACATATTCACTCTGATATTTACTTGTGTATTTGTTGCCGTTTTATACCCTTGCTTCGATTTCAATATCAAGTTTTGTTATTTCCGTTAAGCAGCTGTCATTTTTTTTTAATTTTTACTATTATACACTATGTGTAATAATTATAATGATATGTTTTATATGCATATATTATAAATATTCAATCGATGTACATATTTACCGAGAGAGAATAATGTCTGTGTAAAAATAAACAAGTCATTTATACAAAAAATTTTTACTCTATGCCACAAAGAAATCAGTTTTTAAAATATGGCGTACCTATGATGGGTACAAAATTTTTTGTGGAATAATATGTAGATTTTATAAGCAAGGGATTTTTAGTAGGTCCGATCTAAGAAAATGTCACGGAAAATTTACATTTCGTATACTATACTTAAATTGAACGTTTCTATAATTTAATATTCTGAGTTTGCGCTCTTGAGGTGATGTCGGTCGTAACCCCATGTTGGAAAAAGATGGTGACAAAATTCACTTTTTCATAATTGTTTCGTTTCGGAAACGACTGAAATATTTGGGATTTTCTGAATTTTTTGTTTGAATCTTTTTTTCTCACGAATTTTTGGAATTTCAAAAGGTTTTACATTTTTTTCCAATTTCTCGGAAAACTTTTAAAAGTAGGTAAAAATTGAAAACAATTCCGTAATCTTTTGTAAAGTCGAATCTACCTGATTATCAAAATAAATTTGTTTAGTATCTGGTAAAAAATTAAAAATTTGACATAGAATCAATGAAAAAACTGAAAACATTGGATCGTTGCTTTGTCACTTTTCACAACAAAAATCGTACAATGAGTCGACTTTCGGCAATTACGCCATCATCAGATGAAAAACACAACTAAAAACTGTTCTTTTAGGCAAAACTATTTATATTATAAATTGAAGTGAATAATGTATTAGTAGGGGATGTTGGAGATAGAGGCAGATATAAGTACATTGATGTATGTGTTCAGAATTTTATCGCGCATCATTTAATGATGTTTGAAGTTATATTCGATGTATATATAAAAAAATATATGCTACATACATATATCCGTTTAAACCCGGACATATCAGTTTATAACACTATGGCCACGATTCGCATTGGCTATAACTTCCGCTATCCATGCGTTATATTCCCGCCAGAATTACGCGGTTTATGCCTCCTTCTGGTGTCATATTGCATGTTTACTTCATAGAGAGGCATACTATGCATTGACCCGTCTCCCTTCCCACAAAATGTTTTGAAGCCTTTGACAGGTTCAAAGACATCAGACGACATAAAACACTGTCCTAACCCCGACGGGAGAGATTAGTTTGCATGTTATTACATTATTTAAGTAAGTGTCCGGGTCAAGACCGATTTAGGGTGTAGACCCGGACACTTACTAATTAGTTTTTATTTTTTTTATTTTTACTTATAATAAAACAAATGGGTCAGCGATATAACAAATAATATACACTCTTTCTAATGGTTATACTTTTATTGGTGATATCTATGAAGGAAACATGTATAAACATAAAATTAACCAAAAAAAAATGTAAAAAAGTGTCCGGGTCTAGATGGTTTTACGGTAATTGTTTCTCTACGAATAGTTACTTATTACTAAAATTACTGTTGTCACCACATCTAACATTCAATTTTTTGTGGTACAGACTATATTTTTCTTTTTTTTTTTTTTTTTTTTTGTTTGAATATTCATTATCATCAACAACGACCAATAATACATTTCTTTACAAATACTTTTTATACTCAATCAGTCAAACAAACCGTACATTTGCATTCGTACGTATTCGTACGCGTTCGATCAGACTTTTCAGTCGAGTTTTAAGTGTGAATAGAAGGGGTATGTACCCGAACAATCATATGATACCTACAAAATAATTGATTGTCATTTTACTCTATACAATAAGAAATTAAATTAAAACTAGCTTGATTTATTTGCATATATTCATATTGCTCTAAAATACACAGTAGTTGTTCAAAGCCAACTAACCACAGATAAAGAAAGATACAAACTTGCTATTACATAATCATAACTACCCTGTGCCCACTGTCGCCGGCAAACGGTGTGGACACCGCTACCCCACCAAACGATTATGATACATACAACAAAACAGATCATTTATAGGGTAATTCCATGGTCACAAAATTGGGATTAAAATCTTTTGAATTTCGTATTTAATGAGTAAATCCACTAAAATTTAGTCAAATTAAATCGAATACGATTTGAACTTAAGAAATCAAACAACAAAAAATGCATATAAATTTTCTTTATACAAGATAAAGTAGGTGGTCACTTACATTACTCAAAAAGGAACATAATTTTTCATCTTGTACACAATGAGAATTTTCTATTCTGTTTTGATAACAAATAGCTTCATTTAAGTAAATTTAAAAAAATATTGTTTCAATAAATTATTTTAATAATAAATTTCATAAAATATTATATATTTTTGATAAAAATGTAACTTTTAATCGGTCACTTACATTACACCTCACTTTAAAACAAGTTTTATTAAAAAGTAAGTAGTTTATTAGTTTGATTTTTTGGAAAATATGATAGATAACAAAGACAAAAGTTTATTTTTGGTAATTAAAAAAAACGTCTGTCGATTTAGATAGCCTCCATTACTCGAATTCGTAGCTTGACAAAAAAATCAAAAGAATACTCAAAACGAGAAGAGTAATTATTTCAGCAGAAAGAAAAAGGTGAATTTAGCTGTATTTTAATATTCATTTGAAAAAAATCACAAGTTACAGTATTTTTTTTTATTAAGTAATAAATTTTTAAGCTAAATTTACAAAATAAAAACAATTAAAGTTAAAAAAATAAAAAAAAAACGTTGTATATCAGTGATTTAGTCTTTTGAGCAATATGCTTTAATATGTATGACTACGCAGCTTGTATATATATAGTATATACTGTCATGGCCGACCTATGTGATTAACAACCAGCAATTAAAAATAAATTTATTTATAGATATCCCTTTATTTTGAGAATTTTTTTGTTCAATAGAATTTTTACGCTTAAATACGACACACTTCATATTTTTTTCTGTTTAAATTTCACGAGTTGATTAAAAAAAAAAAAAACGACGAACAGTAACAAACTAAATCAGAAGCGGTGTAAATTGCACAACATTGCACCGTACGTACGACAGCTTTTTATATGTACACTTAATCTAGTTGATCTGTGCAACTATTATAACTGACAATACACCTCATGATTTATCTAAATTCATTATTATCAAACGACATTGTCTCTCTCATGTACACGTAGAGTCGAGTTGGTAGTTTAGCTACTTGAATACGATATTGGTAATAAATATATGAATAGGGGTATTAGGCTGGGTGAAATGTAGAGAAAAAACTTCTTGCACCGTCTTTTTCCAGAAGGGGAGATCGATCGAACCGTTAAGAAATTAATTAATTGAATCAGAATGGAGTGAACGGGTTTCCGTGAGCTAAAAAAAAAAGGAACGGGAACGAATGAGTCCCGAGTTTAATTCTCTGAATTAAATTTTTTTAAAGCAGACACACAGAGAAGCTGAGTTTCCAGAAAAATTTAAAAATATATGGGTTTTTTTGTTTAATGTTATTTTTATGATAAATATAGTGATATTTGAATTATTTTCTTACAGTGATAAATTTTATAGACCAATGATTTTGTAGAATAAATCAGAGTCGAATTTACATACGGACAGTTGGGGCACATACCCCGGGGCCCCCACACAATAGGGCCCGCAACAAAATCGAATAAAATCTCAAAATTAAGGAATAGAATAGACAAGATAGGTAAGCGTTTTCTCTCTTTCTTTTTTTGTTTTGCTCACCAACCCGGGAAAATTTAAAAAATTTAGGAATTTCTTTAAGGAGGCCTCCATATATGAAGTATTCAGTGCTCCACAGAGGTAAATCTGACCTTGGCTAGAATTAATGCTCTAATAACCTTATTCTTACACAGAATCTTACAGTCGTTGTCTTGTAAAATTCAACCTTGGTCCACGTTTCTTTTATCTTTTTTGTCAAAATACCGCAAAAATTAAACCAATTACTGTTTACTCTTGCATCTTGATGAATATTCCTAAGAAATTTTCAAAAATTCTACACGGAGAGAAAAATCCTATAATTTTTGTAGAGAAAATTTCAGAAAAATTACTATGCTCCCCTATAATCCGTGCGCGATCGACGACCAAAATAAAAAATATGTGCTAGCATGGTAAAATTTAATGTGGTGCTAACACAACTTTTATCACACTCTTATGCATGTATATTATAGTTTAATTCTTGTTGTCGTACTCTTTCATTTGCGCATCTGACTCGCGACCTTATATTGGTTGCACTGTACCTGTAAAAACATGTATACAAAAATGATTGCCAACAATATGTCCACACCTATGATTCGCATGTGACTCGCTGATTGAGATACATTTCATTACAGCGTTCCCAACAAAACCAACCTTCTTTCTGTTTTTTTTCTTTCTATTATTAGCATCTAAGCATGGAAATTTTTTTAAAAAAACACAATTAAAAATTATTTTTTTGTCGGTAATGGAACTTTTTACTGTGCTGTTTTACAAATTTTACGGAGATAATATTACGAAAAGAACATTCCATCCTTTAAATTTTTTATGATTAATTATAATCTTTATATTTTTACCTTACAGAATTTAATATGTTCGCCTTTTACACGTCGATTGTAGTGCTGAGCACAGTAATTTTTATAGGAATTTTCTCTCCGTGTAGTAAATTATTACGTAACTGACAAGCCATATAGGAGATTATTCAAAAATTTGCATAACAACATCTCGTAAATCTCTAGAGATCCTTATAGTTTAACAAGACACTTGCTTTCCTCTTGGTCTTATACAATTTATAACCTTCTCGATTGGTCTTCCTAGATCATGGTTTGTTATTAGTCTTTGCCTTATACACTAGCAAAAAAATGCAAAATTTAAGCAAAACTGTAAGACCAACACTTGCGGAAAGACAATTTCGAAAATTCTTAACTGAAAGAAATTTGTGTTCTGTTTCCCAACGTATTTTTGTATTCATAAACATTGAACACATCCTCGGGCGTAAATTATTCCAAAATGATACTGATTTTCGGTCGCAACTGATTTAATACCCAATCAGCATAACTCATTCTTCACGTAAATGACTAATTGTGTTATTTCTGAAACGATTCCTTACAACCAACATCTAGACAAAAAAAAAAAACAAACGTTTCCAATCCATAGAATGATATCAAGTTATTTGCATACCCTAAATTTATTAATATTTTTCGAACCCTTTTCCCCATCAGTCAGTGTTTAATATGTCAGTTGATTTAATCACCCCACATCAACTATATGTGCATTCATTATTAATATTACCATTTTTTGATAAAAATCTGCCGTAAACAGCGCCTGGGTGAAGGTTAGTTAGTGAGTTACAGAGTTAATACATACAATTGTTATATATTAACCAAGTTATGATATACATTCATAGAAGTCTATTTAATATGCAATATAATTTATTAATTTTTACTTACATGAAATTGATAAACATTCATAATAATAATAATAAAAAAAACAGCAGAACTAGTTTATAAATTTTTTTTATAAATTATTTATTATAATAAATAGTCATATGTAAATGAGTAAGTAAAAATTAAAGCGACCAGTACATATTTTTATTAAATATTATCATCGTAACTACCATATTTAATTTATTCGTACGTTTGGGTTAAAATTTTGCATGGGAAAAAATTGAGTACTTGAATTTTTATTTGGTGAATTCAATTATATTTAGGTATAGTTTGTTATCTTAAACAAGTTATAAATATGATCGTAAAATATAGATTAATTACCTATATCTATTTTTAAACATGAAAAATTTAACAAATATATATTAAAATACACAACGATTCCTGGGAGGGGTATGGGCAAGAGTACACACATAGCTTCCTCGTACTCGTAACAGACCTCTTTCCAATCTCTAAAATGATTTTGTGCTTAGATTGCATCAAAAGGGGAACATACTCTTTTGCCTTCTTAAGTTCCTGTGACGGTCTCAAAAATATATATATTTAAAGCGTCACCGGAATTCCAAGAATTGCAACTCAAGAAGGCAAGAGAACATTTCGTTACACTTCTTTGAGTTCCACTGTACAATGCTTCCACTACTTTGGTACATAGTTTCCGAAGCAAAAATAATTTTTTTGTGTTACAATTTTTTTAGAGCGAAACATTGAGCGAAAATGTTTGCGAAAGCAAATCGGGGTAAAATAAAAACTGTTGGATCAACTTCTCAAATTCCAATATTTTAAAAGATTAATACTTTTCAAAATATATTATTGAAATTCCTAATCCTAAGTAATCCTAAAGAAAAAAAGTAATCCTAATCGTCTGTGTGCCGTTTGCATGGCCGGACCAACAGTTGTCGACGAGAGGGGAGCAAATTTTGTTGTTGCGCCCCCCGTTCGTAAACCCCGATCCAGCCCTAACCGTTTGTAAACTAAAGCGTATTCTTTTTGTTTCAGGTCCTACGATGCCCAAAGGCTGCAATCTCATGAGAAGGAATCGTTTAAGACTGCACATTTGTTAGGAATCCGTAGGTGCAACAACAACGAAATCCGTTTATATTCGTCACGTCTGTCATTCTTATCAGATGGTCTCCTCAGATTTTTGACCACTTTTAAAAAAATCAATGCTGAACACATTAAAACCTAATTTGAACATTAAATAAAGCCAAGAAATATTCTATTTCAAGAATACGGTACTTGGCTGTATTTAAAATTTGTGTCAAGTGTTAAATAATTCTATGCATTATCATTACATATGTCCAATTTTAATGATGAAACTTTAAAAAATTTGATAACTATTTAGAAATTTTATTTTGAAAATCGCCATTTTTTAACAAATATTCAAATTAGTGAAAACGCGCCATTTCTTGAAAATGACGTAACATTTTGTAGCTAAATATTATGTCGATTTTGATAATTTTCATCGGTGAGATGAAATTGTGTTTTCTTTTGAATATTTCTATTAGCTTATATATATTGTAATAATAATCGAACTGAATTGAAATAAATACTTGCTTTTACTTTGACATTTTATGAATATAATCAAAATTTTGAGGTAATAAATATTGACATTGACGTTTAGTTGCATCAAACTGTGACGTCATTATAGTGAGGTGTTTTTCCCGCCTTTTTCTCATTTAAAATTGTAAGGTTATTGTTTTTGATGATTTTTTACAGAATCTGTCAAAAATAAAAAAATCACTTAACTGATATACAAAGACAATGCTTTTAGAATATTTTTGTAACTTCAGTCAAGAACCTTATTGTGAAAAATTCGAGCTACTGTAACAGTTTTTGTTAAAAATTAATAAATATTACCTATTTATTTTTACTAAATACAAAAATAAACTTATTTATTTAATTCTAAATCCCTCTTCAAATACTTTCCCAACAAAACATTTTCCAAAAATACACCAACTAAATCTTATCGGTTTTAATTAATAATAATAATAATTGTTAAATATATAAATACGCTTCCCTTTCCGCCCCGTGTTGCATTCTCACCCAATCCTAATCTACCTTCACTTTATTTCAGAGACGCCGAGCGAGTAATATTAACAATTGCACAATAATAGGTATTACTTATAGTACATAGATGACGGTAAATACCTTTCTAGATATCTGCATCAAAATAATTCCTATACATACCTATACATTCATTACACTTCTCTATTTGTCTATTTTCTAATACAAACGCCAAGCAAATGCTGCGCTCACTTATTACCCCCTACGTGGTACCGCGAGGGATGGAATGGGGGTGGGGGTAGTGTATGTAGCAAAGAAATTGAAATTTGCAATATATATTTTGCATATATACCAAACACAATAAAACGATGATATTTGAATAGCGATAACTATACCGTTACGATATTAGGGTAAGTGCGGGAGCGATGCCGCGTCGGGAGAGACGCCGCAGTAGCCATAGTTCGTCCGTTGATTGATAGACAGCACTATTAATGGATTAGTTTAGTAATCAGTGCATTAGTTTAGTAATTATCCAACTTTTCATTATTGAAAAGTAAGTTTTTTAACATAATATTTTATCAAGCATTTAATTCATTAGAATTTAAGAATGTATATTTCATTGTTTTAATGAAAATGAGTTTTGTTATAAATTTAGGTATATTTTAAAAGTACTGTAGAAAATTTTAGGTTAGAATTCCGCACTATGCTTGCTATAGCAACATGCGGCATCTATCCCAACAAAAAGGAGAGATGCCGCATTTAAAGTTGGTATAGATGCCGCATTATATTACACATTAAAAACATAGACTTATACCTTAATTATACAATTTTTTTGGACTGTAAATTATGCCACGTAAATATAAAAGATCCATTAATGGATCAGGAAGAGCTCTCCTATTAGTGAACATAACGAAAATAATAATGATTGCCTGTGTATTGAATGTTTTGAAAAGTACTCAGAAACAGCAAAAAAAGCTGACTGATTAAGATATATAAAGTGACAAATATGGTTACATATGGCATGCATCATGTATGGAGATGTGTGTAAAATGTAAAATTTTTAATATGAACTATGCGGGGTCTGTGCTTTTTTGATGTGGCATTTCTCCCATAGGTGTGGGAGGGACGCCGCTTTGCAGGCTCTACAAAAATGTTAATTATGAATCCTTATTGACTCAAAATTTAAAATTATTTATAAATAGTTTTAAAGAACAATGTTTACATTTATTGTGTACCAAATTTCAAATCAATTAAATGCATACTTTAAGAATTATCAAGTGTTTTCAAAATGTACGGCATCTCTCCCGCATTCACCCTATGCATTTTACTAATGCAGTATAAGTAAAATTATATATATATATATATATATATATATATATATATATATATATATATATATATATATATATATATATATATATATATTTGGTGCGGGGAATCCCCCCGCATCAGTATATGTAACCTTTTTCTATCTATAGGTAGATAAGTACTGTAGCGATAATAACGACGTCATTTTATTGCGCATAAGGATTTAGGAATTTAATTGAAAATATACAAAATTTTCGTTGGTTGGTTTTGGTGAGTCAGTGCGAGCGGGCTGAGGAGGGCACAAAAATTAAAATTCGATAATTGAAATGGAATTAAGGCTTATAATAAGGAGTATTTGTGTAAATGATACTTAATAATAGGGATGTTGTTTTTTTTGCCAGACGAGAATTAAATTTAGATATGCCACTGTTTAATGCAACAACGTAATAGTCGAAAATTGGTAAATGCTAAGTTTTTGTCATCGTTTTATTGATTTTTGCCACGACCGGAAGTGTAGTATTAACAAAAGAAGTGTATTCGTTGGATAAGAATAAGATTTTTTTGAAAGAATTTTCTGCTTTTAATGCGTTAAAAAAAAGGAAACTTCATACCAAAATTATCGAAATTGCATCATTTTGTCTAATTCAAACCATTTCCGTAATTTTTTACTTTAAAGAAATTTAAAAAATGTAATGACATCATCAATTTCAGATTATTTTGCTGTCTTAATATCAAAGATTAGATACCCCTGACGCAACATCGGCATAACATAGCGAATTTTCAAAGACTGGACACTGGCGGATCTCATATAACAACGTGTATCCATCTAAAATAGTTTAACTTTCTAACAGTGAAAAAAATTTCAAAATCGGTGAAAAATTAGTTTTTCTTAGAATCTTTAATTTTTTTTAAAAACCAGTTCAATAGCTTTCCTTATGTGATTTCTGACTTTCTTTTTGACAGTGTAAAAAAAAAATTATTTAAAAAATATTTGAATTCTGACCAATGTTTACAAGTAACCACCAAAAAAATGGCGAAAAATAACAAAAATTTTGGCTTATCGGACGTGTCTGGCTAACGAACTCATACAGGCATTTTGGGCTTTTAACCTTTTCACCAAATGTCGTAAAAATTGGATGCTTCGTTCGGGAGTTATCGCAGAGACACATAAATACATATATATATATATATATATATATATATATATATATATATATATATATATATATATATATATATAAACAAATTTCGATCTTACCAGAAGAGCCGTTATAACAGCTGAATTTCCAGAATAGAAATTCAACTAAAATGAGAAATATTCACTAATATCACAAACTTGTTGGAAATATAACTTACAGAAATAAGAAAATTCATTTTATATGAAACAAAACAATAAAAAATTTATTAAAACCGAAATAATTAATTCTACGCCACTAAATTACCAATAAAACAACAATTAAACGCGGGTGAAAAACATTTTCAAATGAACCAATAAAATCATTTAAAACAATTTCCAAATTCACGATCGAACAATAAAAGAAAAAAAATGAAAACTAATTTTCCTACCAGAACCAAAGATAGATTAATTAATTATGATGAGTTTATAAGTCTCTGTGAAAACATGAGTTTTTTTCACAAAAGTGGGTAAAAACTTTTTATTGGAAATAGTCAAAGAAGAATATTTTTGTTGTAAGAGTGAAACGGGAAGATGTACAACATACATGTTCAAATATTTATGCCTATTGTACTAATTGCAAAGATCCTACGATCAGTTATTATAGCAGTTGTAACATAAGCAGTATGTACATAATAACACCGCCAGCTAAACGCCTAAACCGTCTTCGACGATAGTCAATGTGATACGTATAAAAAAATCTATCGGGTGGACTTTTAAAATAGGCACTGTACCTATATTTTTTTATAAAAGCTTCATAGTCTCAGACCTGGTTTTGATTTTGTTTAAAAATACTGCAAAAACAAGACTGATCTTATTCGATTTTGGATTTTTAAAATGACGGTTTTTAAGAAATTTTTAAAATTTCTAGTAAAAGTATTAATTTGTAAGCCATGGCCTAGGGGTGGCAAGTTTTTAGGGGCAGCAGATTTTTAGAACAGAGCGGCAAAAATTGTAAAAAAGTTGTAAAATGTCCTTTTGTTTTTTTTTGTTTTTTTGCTCGGGAAAGTCGAAAAAAAGTAGGAAATGGTACGATTTTCTTGTATTTGAGCAAAAAGTGCGGGGCGGCATTTTTCACGGTGCCAAGGGTGGCACTTTGGGTTAATATGGCCGTGTTTACAAACCCTTTCGAACGATACCCATAATCCCGTACGATGTAACACGTTCCCCTAAAAATTTTCAAAGACTGACTGCGTTCTTGGTTACACTCTGAAAATTGATTTTTTCAATTCATTCTGAATCTTAATTCAAATTTTTCGCCAATTTATTTACACAAAACTTCAAAAGATTAAATTTGTAAGTTCATTATTTGACTTTATTTGGCGATAAACCTCAATATTAAGACCAGCAAAAAACCAAACAGAATTTTTTAACCAATCTTGAACATGTCGACCGGTTTCGGTGTCTCAAAACACCATTATCAAGACAAGAATATAAAAATTAATAAAAATAAAAATAAAAATGAAAAAATTAAAAAATTTTTTTTCATAAACAAAAGAAACTAAAAACCTTTTAGTTTGGATCAAAACCAATCAAATCAAACAATGTCAAATATAGCAACTCGTTGGTTGCAAAAAAGGAAATACGTACATCAATAAAAATGATATACGAAAACGGAAATGTGAAACAACAAAAAAAAAAACCAAAAAAAAAACATCTGAAGACCAAACTTGCAATAGAGAACAGAAAAAGTAAAAGAAGAAACGAAAAATCAAGAAACTTCAAAAGATCCAAATTTTTCCCAAATAAAAATATTCCTACGGTTCAACCGCTACAAATTCCTTTTCTAACAGTACGTTTTGTTTCTTCCTTTATAATATGTTCCTTACTCTGTGTTGTTATTGTTGTCGTCATCATTGCCATCCATTCGACAAGTTCACTTGTTTACCTACTCCACTATTCCCCCCGTTGCCCTGCCCTGATCGTTGTCGCGTCGTCTTCAGCAACCCTTCGGAAAACCTAGAACCGACAAAGCGATCGAGGGATTAAAACAATTAAAACAATTTCCATAAGTCTATACCGTGTATAAATTACACCGTCTAAAAATACTGTGGTCAGATAGAAGCGACCCTTTTAGCACTCTTTCGGGGACGCAAAGAGGAACCGTTTTTCTCTTCTTTGGCAATGTAAAATTTTTGTAAAAATCGTCATACATTATCGCCGACATGACTATTTTTTTTATTTTAATAAACCGCTGATTATTTTCTGCATCGCACGTCAAATGTGAACAATTTTTATGCACGCTGAATTCTTTAATTAGTTAAAAAGAAAAATTTTTTTGCCACAAGTCAAATTGTCATAAGCGTACGATGACATTTCACCATCAACATCATTATTTTAAAAATAAGAATATAGAGGAAAAAATATTATAATAATTTTTTCTGTTGTCAAAAATATTCGTCTACCCCGCGATTGATTAAATTAGTTGAATAACCAGAAATTTCATTCAGTAAAGTTTTTCTTGTTCCTTCCGAAGTTTAGTTTGCGAGGGCTTGTGTCCCGCAATTTGTCAAAAACTCGCGGTACTCCATGGTTTCATCGGCGTTATGGTTAAAATTACTATTAAACTTGTTATTCTAAAAATTCTGTACAAAACTACAAATTTCTTATAGTGCTTCTCGCCGCTCGCCAAACGACTTTAGAGAGTAGCCATGTTCATGTTTTAATAGCATATGAAATTTCTATATCGTTGAAATGCTTCAATTTCAAATTTCTTTTGCGGATTTGGACCCTGAAAGACAATTTTAAATCCACATTTTTTCCGGATGTCAAAATTTAGCAAGATTTAAGAAATAATTTTCATTTGTCGTCCTGGAATCTCGAGTATGTATCAGTTTTAGAGGTACTTCAATAGTGATAAGCAAAATTAGTGTTGGTCTTCCAGTCTTGGTCTTGCATTTTTTTGCAAGATCAAGACCAAGACCAAGACTATGTATACCAAGAGCAAGACCGAGACTATAAGTATGGCTGCTAGACCAATACCAAGACTCAAGCGAGCAAGACCAAGACAAAAACAAGAAAAAAGCAAGACTCTTACTAAACTATTTAAATAGTTTGAAAGTTACTTAATACCGTAAAGAGAGAAAATTCTGATTTTAGAACGAAAAAATTC
Organism: Brachynemurus nebulosus; assembly: GCA_035578155.1. Classification (NCBI taxonomy): domain Eukaryota; kingdom Metazoa; phylum Arthropoda; class Insecta; order Neuroptera; family Myrmeleontidae; genus Brachynemurus; species Brachynemurus nebulosus. The sequence continues at coordinate 4,359,713 of JAPWDM010000009.1, read as the reverse complement.
GGTAATAAAAAATGCAAGAAAGTGCAAGATTTTTTAGCAATACCAAGACCAAGACCAAGACAAGACTGCATTTTGCAAGACCAAGACCAAGACTCAAACTGCTCTAGGAAGACCAAGACCAAGATTCGTAATGCAAGAACAAGACCAAGACTGCCAAGTCTTGGTCTTAGTCTTGCATTTGCTCATCACTATACTTCAATTTCGAATCTTTTTTGCGGGTTTTGGACCATGGAAAACAATTTAAAACTCACATTCCTTACGGTTTCAACAATAATTGAGCAAAATTTGAGCAAAAATTTTTAACTCTCATTCCGAAATATCAATAGTATCAGTTCAGCCGTTTAATTTTTAGCTTTCTCCGAGAGCCCAGACCCTAGGAGACAATTTTAACCACCTAACGTTTTTTTTTTTCCAACATCTCTACAGTATTTGGACAAAATTTTATCAAGGTCTATCTAATCGTTTACTCCTGGACATTTTTGTGACCCTAGTGTTACTGAGAGCCAGTTTCGAACCTTTAAAATGCACCCCAAATATTAAAAAATAGAGTATCACCTATAATACACCAGTGATAGAATTTTTGAAGCTGATGATTCCCGAGATTAGCTCAAACTCACAAACTTTTATTAAAACGTCCCAACTAAAATAATTTGTATCATTCAGCTGCTTGAATTTTACAACTATACAGTCCTCTTTTGATAAATAATAAAAAATATGAAAGTTAATCGAATATTTTTATCATTGTCGTGTACATTTTAATGTGTTTATTATATGAAACGGTATAAAACAACAACTATAAATTGTATTATGTATTATAGGTATGAATATAATTATAATAAGTATATTCACTATAAATACAGATATTAATTATATTATTTTTGTTAAAAATTTTCAATTTATTGCATGGCTTTGATCTTTTCGCTACCACACAAAAATTTTGTATTATTTTTTTTTTTAAATCAAAAGTAATAGACATTATTTTTTTAAAAAAATAACCCAAATATATTTTGAAAAAAAATTGTTAAATGACACTAATTGATTTGCTAGTGTAGTTTTAATATAATTAGGCCAATATTTCTCATTCAGTTATTTTTTTGAATTGGTAAAATAATCGATAAGTTACATGTATAAATTTTGTATCAGTAATATTCAGTAAACACCATTGATATAGGAAAAAAAATGAATGTAACATATTTTTTTAAAGAGAGAAAAGCTGTTTGGCAATACGATATTTTTGAATGAATACATAGACTTAAGGGAATTCTCCCGTGTGACCCTGTTTTTTGAGCAGTTTTTGGGAACTTTTTTTGACGACTAATGAAAAGATAGAACTTTGAGTTCTTTATCATTTATTTATTACTATCTCAAGAGTATTTAAAACAAATTTCAAGTAAAAATCTTCATTAGAACGTAAGTTGTAGGTATCACTCCGAAAACACCCGCCTCGAAAAAATGTTTGGCTTATCTGAAAAAAAAAAACAACAGCGTTTTAATCTGTAAGCCTAAATGCATCAAGTAAACTAGAATCATTTGAAAATATTGAAAACTGAATTTTTGGCAGAATTCTGAAAGAAAAAGTCAAACCGTTCTCGAGATATGATGGAGGAAAGTTTTGAGAAAAACGCGTTTAAAGTTTCAGGTATACGGTTAGCAGTATGAAAATCTTAACTTACCATCAATCTACAATGCCTGCAGGTCCATAGAGTACTCCTTCCTCTTTGTCCTGAAAGTCTTTCAAAGTGAATTGTTTTCAAATGGAAAAAAAAATTTTTTTGAACTCATTACACAGGAGAACCTCCTTAAATCCAATATTTATAAGAATACTAAGGGACAAGTCTCTCGCCTATTAATGTTCTATACAATTTTTAAATCGATTACTATATTTGAATCCTTTAATATTGATTGTTACAAATTGAATTCTTATAAATTATACAAAATTGTATTATTATTTTTATTGTTTAAAACATTTTTTTCCAAATAATTACATAATTTATGTCTTATTGAAGAGTTTCGCCTTCATTTAATCATCCATTGTTCCAAAAACAACACGTTATGTATTTACCGCAAACTCTTGGTAAATTGTTTGGCAATAATCATATATACAAACAAGCTATAGGTAGTTAAAAATTCAAAATTAATTAGTTTGAATAATACAAATTCAAAATATTTATATGTATTAATTAATAACAACATATTTGTTTGTTACTCTTTAAACAAAAAAAATAAGGTCGCTTAATTCACATAGCTAAGTAAGTATTATTTTATTAGTTATAAAAATTTAATGTAATTGGTGTAAAACCGTTAGTTAGTTGATTTTTATTTTGTTTTTAATTAGCCAGCTAGATACCTACAATAAGAAATTTATTTATGAGATATTGATTTAAAACAAACGTTGGATTATAAATCACGAGGGCAGTCGAGCCTACGATACAATGTCTGAATTTTATTTTTCTTACTATAATAATTGTAGGTAAATTAATATACAATGTACTTCCGAAATTTTTGACTTTTTATTAGAACCACTTTTGAGATTCGATTTGTTAAGGGATCTTTTACAAGTGATGTGCTTTTGCCTACATATGATTAAGTGTATCTTGAATATTTTTTCTTTTATTTTCGATCAGCCATCTGCCCTTGTAAGCCTGTTGAAAGTCATAGTGCCAAAAAGGCCCAAAAACGGTGCCAATGATTCATAGAACACTATAAGTCCGATTGGAATAAAACTGGATGCATTCTCTTTATTATGGTGTTTTTGTAATCTAGAATCAGCCCTTTGTATAACAAATTCGATTTTTAGAACTCCTAAAAGGTAAAAAATAGAGCATTTTTTTCTTACCTTTTTATTCAAAATGATACCAAAACAAAGTAATGAGGGCTGATGGGCTGATTCTGGGTAGGATTCTACAGGAAACCATATTCAATAATAAAGGCAATGCATCCAATTTTAGTCCAATTGGACTTTCAGCTTTTTTTCTTTTTTTTTTTTTGAATCGTTAATTATATTTACTTTAATGTGCAAAACTTTTATTTTTATATCAATGAATAGATTCTCCCAAAAAAAATTCCAAAAAAGCGGTCTTTTTAGATTCTGACTTGTAAAAGACCCCTTAATTGAATTTCAGCAGCTTAAAATTTGAAAATTTTCCTTAGAAAATTATTTCTGTTAGGGAGATCAGAAATCAGAAAGGCATTTTTTGCAAGACCAAGACCAAGACCAAGACTATGTATACCAAGAGCAAGACCAAGACTAAGACTATAATTATGGCTGCAAGACCAATACCAAGACTCAAGTGAGCAAGACCAAGACAAAAGCAAGAAAAAAGCAAGACTCTTGCTAAACTATTTAAATAGTTTGAAAGTATAATTAATACGTAAAGATAGTAAAAATTCTGATTTTAGAGGAAAAAAATTCGCTAATAAAAAATGCAAGAAAGTGCAAAATTTTTTAGCAATAACAAGACCAAGACCAAGACTCAAACTGCTCTAGCAAGACCAATGCCAAGACTCTTAATGCAAGAACAAGACCAAGGCCAAGACTGCCACGTTTGGTCTTGGTCTTGCATTGGCTCATCACTAGGGGGATCCACAATGTTTAAATCAAATACTACTTCTCAGGGTATAAAAATCGTTTTTTTTTTTTTTTAAATTCATTTGAAATTATTCAAAAATCGCCAGGAATTCATAGTAAACACAATTTAATACCAAAAACAGATAGAATCCAAAATAATGATATCATTACACAGAACAATAAAAAACTACTGATTTCATGAGAATTTAAATAGAAACTTCTCAGCACCATGTAAAAAAAAAAAATTGTTTAATCCGTTTTAATTTCAATAATTTCAAGGCAAATACATCCATTTAAAAATCATTCAACATATACCAGACAATCAGACAGAAAAATGTTTTCAAGTTAATTAAATAATTACCACTGAATAATTAATTAAATTATATTTGTAAAAGAAACAACAACACAAAAATGATAAAATTCGAAATTGCACTGAATTTTAATTATTTACAATTAACGATATAACCTTCACTATATGCACCAAAATACAGTTGTACACATAAAAATTTAAATATATCTTTAATTTGGCAATAAGTTATTTATTTACACACGACATCTTTTGTTTTAATCAATTGTTTTTTAATACAGTGCTTTTTAATAAATCAATGTATTAGGTACATATTATCAAATTATAGGTGATACGTTTATTTAATATATATTCAACTTGGTGATAAACACTGTATGATAAAATAAAAAATCTGTAGTAATTCTTTCAACAAGATTAATTTCGCTAAATGAAAATGATGACTAAGTGCTCCTTCTGTATCGATATACCATGTGAATGCGTTTTGAGCCACGTGAGTTTTAACGTCAAGTCGAATGGTAATAATTTTTAATGCTACAGGAAACATTGAAGCAAATCACGTCCAAAATATCGATTTTTGGGAAAGGGAAATTTTACCTATATTGATAGATAGAGCTGACAGTTTTCTATCTAATACCGTCGAAATATATAGGTGGTCCATTTAAGAAAAAATTAATTTTGTAAACAAAATTTTTTTGTAAGCTCATTTTGTGCAAATTGAGATACCCCCTGTGCAAGATAAAATATTTTTCAGATTTTATATCTGACCGAAAGGAAAAACCTCTTATTAAAAGGTTAAAATTGCTTAATCTGTTAAGCTCAGGAATGGCATATTCGGAGGAAACTTGGATTTATGGCGAATAGATAAATGGCGAAAATCATTCCATACTAAATTAATTCTATTTAAAATTAAAGAATTGCTTTTAAATGTTTAGAATTGCTTTTAACTATTTCTCTAATGCTTAAAAAAGTGTTGGAATTTATCTGAATTACATGATCGAGAAAATGGTCGGAAAACGACATTTCATATTACACAACCTAACGTTATTTCAACTAATGGCGGGAATGATTCCATAATATAAGAATTCTACTGAAAATTAAAGAATTGCTTTTAAACAATTATTCTAATGCTTAAAAGAGTGTCAATATTTTATCTGAATTATATGGTTGACCAAGTGGTCGGAATACGACATTTCATATTACACAACCTAATGTTATCTCCGCTAATACCGGGAATGATTTCAGGTTATTAGAATTCTATTTACAGTTAAATAATTGCTTTTAAACGTTTCTCCAGCATTTAAAAAAGTGTCGATATACCTAGATCTGAATTACATGAATAGTCAAGTGGTCGGAAAACGACTTTTCATGTTACACAACCTAATGTTACTGCAACATTTAAACACTTTTGTAATGCTTAAGAAAGTATAAAAATATATAAATGTGATTTAAGAAACTGATAGTTGTCATATTTGATCATTCCGCCCAAAATTATCCGAAATTTTACCGGGCCGTGAATGAAAACCGGTTGAGAACCGCTGATCTATGAATGTTCCATTGCAGTGACACTTTTTAAATTGTAATTTTTCGAATTCTACGCATCAAAAACTATAAAAAACAATTTGGTTTGCCGTCCATTGGCAAAAACCAACCATTTTTTTAATGCCTCCTATTTTTTACAAGCGAATTTAAAATTTGAAAATAATAAAAAAATTCCCCCCCCGTCCCAAGCAACATTAAAATAGCAAAAGTTCAAACATTACTCGAACGCAGCCCCACCATTTCCGTTTATTTATTTATTAAATAAACAAATTACAAAATAAATTTCCAACAATAAAATTTATATATGTAGGTAGGTGCGCTCTTTTACATTTTCATCAATAAAACCATCTTAAGACCAATTTTCCAAACTGTTAGTAAACAATTTTATCCATTTTCACCCTGTTTCCCCCTGTGTCGAGATAATATTTAACGATATTCTTTCACATGGTGGTGATGGTGGCGCGCGGGTTTGGAATCAACCCTTTCACCAGATGTTGGTTTCGAAAAGAAACGCATGATTTACAATTGAATTGGGGTAAGTGAATTAAGAGAAGTATGGGCTGCTGATACTAGGTAGGTGCTTGCTACATGCAAGCTACAACATAGATAGCTCCACTCTCGATACCCCTCGCTACTGACATTCTGGTGTCGTGGCGAAGTGTGAGATGCTGAAGGTGGTCGAAATGGAGAGGGTTGTTCAACGTTTGCAAGATTTCCACCAGGTCTTCTTCATAGAGAATTTTAAAGTTTTTTTTTTGTTTCTCCGAAAAAATTGTAAAAAAAAAATAATAATTTTTGTTAGGTTTCGGTAAGTTGAAAAATAAGTTTAACAGTTAGTTTGTTTAAAATAAACGTACCTCAGTCATTTTTAGGACTCCATAGCAAAAAAGAAACAACGGACCACTTATAATTCTGCCCAGTTAAAAATGGAAAAACGTACCATTCAGCAGAGCCGGATTTACGTCTGTGGTGGTCCCTGAACACTTCCCATGTGTAGGCGCCCTTATGGAAAAATTCCAAATTTTCCTAAAAAACGCGGCTGGCGAGCAAAAGAGAAAAAAAACCCTTATCTTTTCTATTCTGTCCCTTAGTTTTGAGATTTTATTCGATTTTGTGGAGGCCCCTATTGTGTGGCGGCCCTGGGGCACGTGCCCCAAGTGCGTTAATGTAAATCCGGCTCTGCCTTTCAGCAAGATTCAATTGAATCAGTTTAACAAGGTCACACACTGGACTCAAAGTCCTGAAAAAGCATCTTTTTATTATGGCCCTACGGTACAACCACCTCTGCCGTACGTAAAGGCGGCTTGGAGAATGAATCCTCTGGGGAAGCATTGCTCTCCTCAAGACGTAAGTGTCTAAACTCTACAATTTTGAATCGCATGGACATCAGGAAAGCAAATTTTATCATAATTATAAGGATTGTACGGGAGACTGGACTTTTGATGACATCATTTGTTGCAAATTTTTCAAAAGATCCACCTTTGTAATAGTTTCGGAACAATTAACCTCCATAAAGCTAGCCGTCCCAAGAAAAAAAATTTGCAAATCAGAAATAGGTGTATTTTAGGTGTAAATTAGCTGTGCTAATAAAAAATTAAGCGTTCTTACCGTTTTCGAGAAAACCTGAAAAACTGAGGGATGGCTAGGTTTACATGAAACCTAGCTGTCCCTCAGATAAGAAAGGTGTTTTGGGTAATTTAAAGTATGGAGAATTAGATGCAAATTAGGTGCTTTTCGACCATGCTGACAAAAATTTTGTAAAATGAAAATTTTAAGAAAAATCATATAAAATATTTTAAGCCATGGGGGTGCTTATTTTTTTTTCCAAGTTCTTGGTTGGACTAAGTTACTGTTTACGGCGCAAAGCAGCACAACTAAAAAAATTAAAATTTAAACTTTTTTGGTCTTTTCTTCTACGTAAATTATTCGTTAACAGTACAAAGTGTGTTTTTTTGTGGCTAACCTGGTTTTTCACTTCGATACCTTGCACTTTTCCTCTACTACACATTCAAGGTGCTAGGCTACTACATTCGTTAACAACTACCACCATTAGTATTAAAAGCAATATTCTTCTATCTTGTTCGAAAATATATACATACCCTACCCACCGACTAATGTTAGGTGCCTAATACATAACTGGCTGTTACTACTTCTTCGGCATTTCCATTATTTCGTTTGTTCATTTACTTTATCTATCGTTACCGAACAACGAGTGTACAAGAAGGACTCACACTACCTCTTTGGCCCCATCGTTGCAACCTACACATACATCCCCGGCAGCCACTCATTTGCGCTGTTCGTTAAAACTTGCATATGTATTTATTTTGTATAATTCTTTCTTCCGCCGCACCGCCAGGGATGCCACCGTATGTTTTTGCTCGCAAGAAATAACACTAATTTATACGGCATCGGCAGGCCCACGCAAAACATACGGGCGGGCATATAACAAATGAGTTATTGAAATTCGAGTAAGTATCTTTTAAAGTTGGAATATATTTTCAATTCTCTCTTTGTAACACCCCCCTAACTCCCCTGGCCCAAACCACGCGCAGCATTTCTGTCGGTATCTATATCTTTGTCATAATTCGTATAGGTGTACCTTTCGTTCGACGCGAGCCCCCTCTTGTATCTGCTCGAACTCGAAATCGAAATCATTTTAACAAATAAATGTGATATTAGCAAAAATATTTTCACGCGAAAGTCGTTTAAAAGGGCTGTTACACCATTTCGTCGTGTTAATTGGATATACAAACGGAGATACCGTCAGTTGGGCGGAATCTGGACGATTTTTTCAGGTTTTTGGCAATAAATTGTTTAGTGTTTATCTAAAAAATTCTAAAAAAAATAATTTAAATGCTTTAATATCACGAGCATATAGGCCAGTAATAAAAAAATCATTTTTTTTGGTTATATAGTGTCTAGATTCGCCCGTATGTGTGGGGCGAATCCAACATAAATCACATTCAGTCATGCATATGTGTCCAATCTGGAAATTCACTAAGATAAATATCTGCGTCAGCGGATGACATTTGATGGGTGGAATAAAACATTTTGGATTTAAATGAATTTTATTTCGATTTGCCTTTGAGTCTATCATGCAAGGTCGATTTGGGAACATGGAAATATTCAGCTGCTTGTCTGAGCGATTTTCTTTTATTTTTAATATCGGAAAGCAGGGACGCAACAATTACACATCTACAAGGGGTCCAACAAACATTTAAATTATCAAATTTTTTTGATAACGCAGTTCTCCGATAACAATGGAAAATGTTGTAATAAAATGTCGTCTCCAAAAATTTGATTTTCAAATAAAAAATATTAGTAAACCACTAAAAATTTTACTTTTTAATATAAATAAAATAAATTGAAGGAAAATTTCCAGGTAATTTTAGGGGGTCCGGACCCGTTGCACCTCGCCGGTTCTTGCGCCTCTGTCGAAAAGAGCCCATTTTATGTTATCTAGACTACAGTTTATGTAGTTTATACCCACTTTCTTTTTATATTGACGCACCATGGTGTATGAGTTTGCCTCACCTATAGACAATTTTTTGTTAATCAATTTATAAAAATAAAATTAAGCACAATACAGCTTTCATTTTTGGTACATATATTGTCAAAAAAACGCCAAACATTTTGTCAGTCCCTACTTTAGCAGTTTCTTTATAAGATTTCAAAACGCGCGTTATTTTTAAAAATTATAAACAATGCGCCTGTAAAATAACAAAATACAAAGATGTCACGTTCACCGCTTTTCTTTGATGACTAACTCATAACAGACAAAATTCAGTAACATAAATTGATCTATGATCTTGTACGGTCATAACACTGACAAAGAAATATCGAGAGGCAGCTCTGTCTAGATTCGCCCCTACTGTCCAGATTCGCTCCAACTGATGGTATTTAATTATTATTTTAGATAGAAAATTTTCGAATATTTTTCGGGGTGATCCATAACATGACAGGATATACCAACTGACACTCCTCCGTTGCGATCAGCACCCGTATAACTCCAAATTGTGTTAATTTTTTTTTGTTTAATTACTGATTCAAAAAATAAAAATAAAAAAAAAATTAATTAACATATTCCACTTAAAATTAACAAACGAAAAATGACCACAATATGTGCGAGGAAAGTGGACGTGGCAAGAGGGCAGGCGGCGAGGAACAGCGGGGTTTTTGATGAATGGATCAATGGTATAATGTGGTCATATTATAAAAACCATTCGACCATTCTAATCAACACTTAGACATCAACAACGCAAAAGAATAAACAATTAGCGGTTGATTTCAATAAGCGGGCAACTTACAAATGTTTTTAAATCATTAGTTTGAGAACTCCAATACTGAGTTATTTATTATGAAATTCTCAAATATACCACTGTTGTTCACACTTTGTTATTAATTCCAAATAATGCCAAATAATAAAACGTCGTAGAATGGAGATTTATTGAAGGACGGTAACTTTACCTAACTGACAGCTTAGGTTAAGGTACCATCACAGTGTAGAACATTGCAAAAATTTATCTACAGTTATGCATGTTCTTTGAAAATTTCAAATTGTAATTCGAATTATTACAGTCGCTACGAGCACGGATCAGTGGGTTCAGTCTAAATACAAAACTCTATGGATCGATTGGCGCCCTTTGGCGGGAAGTTATGCCACTTTACATTCAGTCTTTCCACAACTAGTGAACATATAAGGTCAATCAATTGTTATCACCACAGTATCACATTTTTATTGAAACAATGATTTGAAACAATTTTGAGACAAACTTTAAACGCGTAATCTTCCTATTTTTTCACACGAAAAACTGTTTTTTAAAAAAAAGGCCTAAATTTTGTACTTTTGATACAATTTTCAAGTTTCTGAAATACCAGCTAAAGTTTGCAGACTCACTAAAAACTCTAATTTACCACATGAACTGAAAAAAAATTTGATTCGAGAAAATTGGGGCTATCATCAGCCAGAAATTTTTTTTTAAAACAAAGATGGACTTTACGGTACTTAAAGACATAAGTTCGAGTATCAGGGAAACAGAAAAGTCTGAAAAAATCTTTTACATTTTCTACAGTTTTCGAGTGGTCGGTCTATTTAAAAGTGTTAACTTTTAAGGACGTTCGTGCGTTAAACCTAATAGTAGATAAAAGTTTTAATTTTAGAGAATTGACAAATTCAATTATATAGTTATCTTCCCTCAAAGATTTTAAGGCCTTCATAGATCATTTCCTTAAAGTAATTGACGATTAAAAATCAAATTTTTAACACAGAGCTATTAGGAAGAAATATTCTAAACAGCATTTTTTCATTTTAAAAATTATAGTAAGTATATTATAAGAGTAGATACCATAATAAAAAATGTTTAAAAATATTCTTTGAAATATGCAATTTATATAATTGCACAAAAAACATCGTGTTAACGAACGTTAAAATAAAATATTAATTATTGAAATTAATATTCGGGTAGATTTTGATGTGTAAACGTACATAATATGCATACAAGGTCAAATCAGACTACTAAATTTCAATCAATAACTGTGTATGCATTGATGTCATAGATCAGTACATAGGTGGTACGTATAGCAATCACCCATATACACGACACATCATGTATGACGATGACGTACAAGCTCTGTATGTAGTGTTTTGTGGACGCGCTCGAATGTCTTTAAGCACACAAAAGCTTTCTATTACACGATTTTTTTTTGTAATTAACACCTTATTGCATTTTAATGGACTAAATATATATTACACATAACCAATTCATTATTTTAAATAATTAATAATTCACTTTTATATTTAAAATTGTGTTGGCCATACATGTAGAAAAGTCAGTGTCCCGTAACGATCATATATCCTGCTTTGGCTTACATACTACTACATACTGAGTACACATACGATATAACAGCATATAATAGGGGAGAGCTGCCTTAACTGAACCATTTAGACCCTTTCGTCTTATTCCTTGAGGACTAAAATGAATTAAGTTGCCTAATACAGTAGAATACAAACTTCATACATTTGTATATTACACAACCATATTCACACATTAAAACTAGTTTCACTGTAAACCTAAAAATTTATTAGTGTAATGTCGTAATACTTTCGATATAGTGTACAGGTCAAATTAACTAAAAACGGCCTCACAACATTAATAAATGACGCAAAATTGGACGTAGAACGGTAAGGTGCTGTAGTTACTCTAATATAACAAAAAGGAAGAGAGACAGAAAACTATGTGCGTCTAAATTGGCTCTAATTGCATTTGTTTGTGACGTTAGACCATTTTGCTTCCGAGATTACTAAAGTAGCGGAAGTATTGTGATCACCTTTGAAAAATAAAAAATTTTTTCCCTCCAAAATAAAATTTTTACGCACATTTTACGTTTTAGAACTTCCTGAACAATTTTTGTCTATCCATCCATCCGTCTATGTGTCGCCAGTTTGAACCAGGTAGCATAACTTCTGAACTATTCAATTCTTTTTTATGAAATTGTCAGAAATTATGCGGTCTGGTATTCCTAGATGGTCCCCTACAAATTTCATTGCATTCGGAGTAGTAGTATCCACGGTGCTACCATGAAATCCCATTAAATGTCAATAGCTTATTTACTGCTAGTCCCAATTCGCTTAAATTTTTCAAGTATTTTGTGGGTTAGTTTCTAAAATATTTTTACTATTATTTTATAATTTACAACAATTTTTAATGAACTTTAAGGCGAAAATATAATTTCACGGTATATGTATATATTTGATAGAATACTGTTTTAAAGTCTTCTACAAGTACGAGGAACTTGTGTGTCACATCCCATTGGCAGCGTATTTTTATGTCAATCTTAAAACAATCTGTACGTCATTTTATATACTTACCCATATGTAATCTGATGGTAAAATGCGTTAAAAATAGTCAGCAACTAACTTCATCACAAATTAATGTCCAAATTTTTTACTTTTTTTTACTTTTCATTCATATTATGCACTTTGGAGGGACATTTTTTTAAGAACCTGACAAAAACTGATTTCTGTGTACTTAAAAATACTGGAATTGAAAATTTTCTAAAGTAATTACACAAGTAGTACTACAACGGGAAGAGTTAGAACTACCTTTCAATATAAGGTGATGGTCCATCGAAGACAATGGTTCAACCAAGTCCACTTTCCCCTATAGCCTACTAGTAGTAACCAAAGTACTATTTAGTTGAATGGGTTGTGTCAGTATTTTAGTGTAGTTTAATGTTTGTTACTTTAGTTAGTACACTTTACTGTTCATTATACCATAGGTGGCGCTGTGCGACTACAACTACGAAATCCGTAGCTGCTGCGCGAGTGTGACCGTAATAAAATATACATATAACACCTACTTTGTTTTGTTTACACATATTTATTCTTTTTTACTTCATTGAACATCCATTAGTGTTGGATAAGGACATCGAATATATTACAATGAACGTATTTCGTTAATTAACACACATAAGATAGGTATATATGAATAATGTCGCAGGTACACTGGGTCGAAAAACTTTGGCACATCCACTCGGAATCAAAGAGAAAGAAAAGATTAACCAAGAGCGAGTCGGGCTCGCATAATTAGGGTTCCGTACGGGGGACAATCAATAGACGAAATTGCCGAAACTTTTTTTTATTGATATATTTATTTATCTTGAGAATGTGTTACTCATGTTACCGACCAACACTCGTTCACGGAAGCATCACAGTCATGTGTGATAACTGGCCGTAATCAACTTCTTATACGGGTGTTGCGGACTGTAAAGTATTAATAATTTAAGGTCGTTGGTCCGAAAAACGATTTTTCAAAAGAGTTTAACGAAACTTCTCTAGATATTTATTTAATTCAATACCAATAATACAAGGCTATACCGGAAAAAAAATTGACCGCCCCAATTTTGAGAAAAACGAACACGGGCTCCTATGATAAGTTGATATATTCACACAATTTTTTTGAATAAAATGATAACGAGTCAAAGGAATTTGATAAAAATTTAATATGTTCTAAAATACAAAGTTACAAATCATATTTAATAACAAATAAAAATTATTAACCGCGCCGTTTTTGAAATATAATTTTATGAACATCATTTTACAACGGTTTTACAACGCTTTTTCAACAATATTTTTATATTGCTACAACATAAGCGGGCGCAAATTTAAAAATACCCCTGTCGCGGCATCCTGCATAACATAGCGAATTTCCGTTTATAAAAGTTAGTTTTTCTCGGAAACTAGTTGACATAGAACAATAGTTTAAAGACCTTTTCTATGTAATTTTTTCTCCTCTTTTAAACGGTGTAAAAAAATTTCGCAAAAATTGTTGGTTAAGTGGAAATTTTGGCAAAAAACTAATTTTTTGCAAGAACAAACACCATGTTCCTGGCATCAGACGTGTCTGGTTAACGAACTCGTCCACCGGTTTGGGACTTCCAATATTTTCACCAAATTTCGTAATCCTAGGACATTTCGTTCGAGACTTATCGTGCGGACATATATATATATATATATATATATATATATATATATATATATATATATATATATATATATATATATATATATATATATATATAAATTTTAGCGAATATTATTTTCGGTTTCTAGGGACCTCAAAACAAATTTCTGCCATGGTCCCGAGCTCAGGTCGCGTTATGACAGTGGCTGTAATAGCTGAATTCCATTCTGGAAATTCGCTAAAAACAAAAGTGGTATACAAATATAATAGCTAAAGAATTATTAACACATTTAATTTTTGATAAAATAAATTTTTTTTTGAGATACATTTTTGTCCCTGACTATCTCGCACCAGATACCGTAAGTAGTAAGAGTTGGTTTATTGTATTTTTTTGGGTGGTTTCAAACTTTATGTTGAGTAGTGTAACAGTACGTATATGTTATAGTAATAATAGTTAATATAGGGGCAATATAATTAATATGCAATTGATTTTAAATAGTGTTAGTTTGTTCTGAACGTTGTAATATGTGAAGTTTAAAAGCAGCAGTTGGTCAAAGAACTATACTAATTGGTAAATATATTATTAATTTATGCATATCGTATTATATGAAGTCCACGTATATATATATATATATATATATATATATATATATATATATATATATATATATATATATATATATATATGTTTTAAAGCTGCTACAACATATTATTATTTAATGGATCAAACAGATAGGTGTACTAGGTATATATGTAGGTATGAATGATTTTTTTTTAGAGTACAGTCTACAATCAAAAAATTCGGACTCTCAAAACCAAAATCGGTATGATAAATGGTCGAACAAGATCCAAATTTGTTGACCAAAACGAAATTGTAAAACGTTCTGAGCGTCAGAAGTGATTTCCACATTTTTTGCAAAATCCCCCAAAAATTATTCTAAATTTCTGACACCAGCGAGGTGGTTTTCTACAGTTTTCATTTACATAGATGTATCATATAACGTATACCTCATTTCAGATAAAATTGATCATGAGTTTTCGTTAAAAAATTAAATAATTCTTATACTCGAAACAAATCAATCTTCTATTCTTTTCTAAAAATAAACCGCAAATTTAAAATTTACATAAATGCAATAATAAAAGAGATAAAGCCAAGAAAACGGAAATTATTTAAATTCAAAGTGACAAAGCATGGTTAAATTTAACTGAAATGAACCATACATAAAGTATTAACAATTATGATGTGGGTGGTGTTTATTACAGAAAATAATTTTTTTAATGAATTTCCAATTTTTTTATAAATCTATTGTGTTAATTTTCACCAATTTCTGTACGCTTAAATACTTAAGTTAATCTAACATAATCCAACTTGACCAAGATTTTTAAGCTACCAATTTCTTTTGAAATTCCTTCAAATTTCCCTACTGATTGGATTAGAAACAACAAAAATTAAGGAGCATATTTAGCATCCTGACTAATATTATAAATGTGAAAGTGAATTTGTTGGTTTTTTTTTACTTTCCTTCACGCCTCAACCGTTAAACCAAATTTTCAGCTTTGTACAGAAAAAGGTTGAGGGACAGACAATGTAATTGGCTATTTTTTACCCCTGGAAAATATTATTATTTCCGTGGAAATGTTCTCAAGAAAAAAGTAACAGTCCTCAGTAGTAACACGATACAAATATTGACCTGATGTTATGGCTTCTATACGGGGGTAAGAATAAATACACTAGCGGAAATATAATTAAAGGATCAAAAAAAAATTTCAAATTTTTAGCGATTTTTCGAATGGCTCTATCTTCGTGAAAAATGGTCGTATCGGAGTCGTAAGCAAAGCAATTTAAAGCTGGAAGTTTCTAGTTTCGAGATCTTACGATAAAAAAATTTTCAAAGCAACGTGTGTGGCGCAATCCTAATAAATATACTGAAAAAAAAAATTTTCGAAATTTTTTTGGTCCACGGACTTGGAAAAGATTTTCCCGACTTAACCACCATATGAACCGGATAACTTGTTCATTCAGCTTTAACTTGCTTTTTTATAGACTTTTATACGACCACTTCTCGCTGAGATATCGGACTTTGAATGGAAAAGAATCATTTCGTCTTTGACCATCGATATCTCAGCAACCAATGATCACACAGAAAATTGAACGAGTGTTTTAAAAACTCGAATAAATTCTCTACAAGGATTAGCTATTGTTTTTTCAGAAAAAAATTTTTTTGCATACTTTACATGAATTTGAAAAATCAAGAAAAAAGAGCTTTTGGTGGCTCTTTGGAAAATCAAGCGCTGAATTAAAAACTTTGATTTGAAAAACACTCCGCTAGTGTACTTTCATGGATTTCCAGTAACAAAATCAAAGAGTTTCAAAGGAAAAACAATTCGATTGTTGTGTACAGTTGAATCCCAAAGAAATCATACGAAATACCAACATGAAATCCGATTTCAGTGGTCAATGACTGTATTCATCATCACTGAAAAGTGGAAACATCAAATATCAGTATTTAATGTAGTACTACCAACATAAAGCATAACATAGACACCGAAATGTATAACAAGTGAAGCATAAATATGTATATAAACCACCACTAAATTTATATGTACATATAATAGATAACGCCTATAGATTATAAATACATATTCACCTACTATAACATTATAGATTATGTATGCTTACCTATACGGTAGTAACGCCAGTCTTTTTTTTCCTACCAAATTCACATTCGATAATAAAGATAACAAACAAAAGACAACCAAAAATTATTACTGTTTTGTTTTTAAAGAAAACGGCATTTTCGGTTTTATTCGTGGTAGAGTTTATTCATACGTTATTCATCCATATCATTCAACTATATTCACTCTGAATCAGTTAAATGTATTTTTATTGCATTTTAAACAAAAAAAAATAATTTTGACAAAGGCAGAAAGAGGTTTTTTTTTATATTTAATTCATTAATATTTATTAAGTGGGAATAAGTCAAGCACAACGCCGATGTTAGGTTGCTTTTTTTCCATAAATAAGTCGTTAATAGGTAATTATGTGTGAATTCAAGGCTACTTGAACCAATTTAAAAATTTGGAATATTAATTTATTCTCTTCATTTTCAAAAAAAAAAAAAAAAAAAAAATTAACAGTAGTATAAAATACATTTTGATACTGAATTTTTATCTTTGTGACATCATAACGTTTATTTGATGCCCGAAATTCAAAATTTGTAACTGAGGTCTGATTGTTAGAGATATAAAATTGGCATAATTTTCCAATACTACCTTTTTATTTTCCTCAAAATTAAAAATATTTAACACTAGCAAATATATAACGAGACGTCGTTCGCACGACGTATGTTATAAACTCAATGAGGAGTATATAAGTGTAATAATTATACAGAACTTGCATAGAACAATAATTTTTGCTAAATAGTTAATATTGGAAAGGTTTACTTTGTGAAAATCCATATTAAAAAACATGGGATCGTTGCTTTGTCACTTTTCACAACAAAAATCGTATAAACACGAGTCGACTTTCGGCCATTACGCCATCATCAGGTGAACACAGTTGTGCTTTTCACCTGATGATGGCGTAATGGCCGAAAGTCGACTCCTGTTTATACGATTTTTGTTATGAAAAGTGACAAAGCAACGATCCCATGTTTTTTAATAATTTTTGCGTAATGCATGCACATGCTCAAAATGGTTATTCCATTTTTCCGTTGGAATGGGACATAACTCCGGAGAAAAAAGCATCCTAGATGTTGACCCAGGTAGTAACTTATCACCACACCAAATTTCATTAAAATCCGTTAATAGCTTTTGCATAATGGGCGCACATGCTCAGAATGGTTTTTCTCTGTTTCCCCGTGGGTAACTTTTTTCAGTTAAACATATAATTCAGAATACACAATTCCCCAAAATTCCTCTTGGGATTAGAGGCAGCCTCCCCCTTTTCAACTAGCTGCATCCACCCTTGCGTGGGAATGAGACATTTTCCCGGAGTAAAAAGTATCCTAGATGTTGACCTAGGTAATAAGTTATCATCAAACCAAATTTCATTAAAATCCGTCCAATGGTTTTTGCGTGATGCGTGAACAGACAGACAGACCGACAAATATTTTAAAAATCGCTATTTTGATATCTACATCAATAACTACTTTCAGTACCATGATACCATTTTCAAAAAATATTCCATGTACAGAAATAGTCTCGTTGCAGTTTTATTACATATATATATATATATATATATATATATATATATATATATATATATATATATATATATATATATATATATATATATATATATATATATATATATATATATATATAGATTGTTTATGGGTTAAAACATTAGTTGAACCAGCATAATATCCGATTTTGATGAAATTTTACGAAAACGTTGGAAGTTACAAAAACCTTTCAAAAGTATCCCATATTTTCATTACGCCATCGTAACGAAGGAAAAAGGTTATTTTTTAATATTTATACGGTTACTGGTTTTCGAGAAAAAAATTAAAAAGTTGATAATTGTTTATATTAATTTTATCTCATAAAATTCAACTTGGAGACCTTCATTTGAATTATTCGGTTCCAAACTTCGAGTTTGTTGAAGAACTAGGGGGTGAATTCGACGACAAAAATATAAATAAAATATTGTATGGAGTAAATTCAGTACGTTAAAGAAGTTTAAAATAAAATCAAGTTTATAATATTCGTAAGTAATCCCCTTACGCACACAGACTGCTCACCGATTGATACACCTTTTTTTATAAGAGAAAAATATAATCAACTTCCGTCTTAACACGATCATTCAAACTCATAAAATAATTCAAAATATATTGTATCAACCGGTGTAACAGATGTCATCTCTATAATTTTTACCGTCTCTCTCCGTCACAAATACTTTACCATTACCCGGTCTATATTCATTTCAATTACGTTTTAAAATTACATAAATTTTAATTATTCAAATCTTTATAAATATCCGTCGACGAGTTACTTATAGAATAACTCGTCGATATCAATATGCAAATTTGAAATAAATATCTGCCCGGAAGAAAATATGAAATTAAAATATTAAATCTTTGAAACAGGATTATAATTTATGCACTAGCATTAATTTTAATTGAATCATATTTAATAATAATGAAAAGGATCGTGGCTACATCCTTACGGTTTCGAAATATAAAGATTCGTCTGCACTGATTTGAAAGTTGAAAAATATTAATTTTATTCAGAATATTAAATAAAATTATGAATTATACATTAATAAATAATTAGTTTTATATGTTTAAGATGAAATTTTTAATTTATTGGGTCCCTACGAATTTGATCGATCGTGAGAAACTATATGGGCAAAATATTTTTCTTTAGAGATTTTTTTAGTTTCAGTTAGGAATTGTAAATTTATTAACACATTCAGTCCCATGGTTTCGGCATCCGAAACCAAACAAAACATCCACAGAGGCCGACCGCGATCAATATTTAGAATAATAAACAAAACACTTAAAAATATTTATCAAAAAGGTGGTACCGGACACTTTTCATTTTTTGTACATATAAATATAGGTACATAATATATTTTATTATCAAAATATCAAGGCTTCGTCTTTTATTTACAATAATATTTTTATCCACATATGTATGTATGTGTGTGTTATATGCTTGTACGTACATGTGTATTTTATCAAAACAATAAAAACTATGCATTATTATTATGTACTCGTCTTTTGACCTGCATAACACATACATGTTGAATCATTTAGTGCTCTGTGGAATCATTTTATGTATTTGTTTACATAAAATTTGTTTAAAGATATTATCAGTTTCCGGGGAAGTTTACTGTGAAAGCGCTCTGGCCTCATAGTGTTAATATTTTTAACTGGTATTACTTTGATGCATTTTCCAGTATGTGGGTACTGTCTTATAGTCATAAAATATTTTAGAAAATTCAGTGATTAGTTTTTGGTTATTTTATCGCAAATTTTCAACTTTCTTCATAAAAAATATACCGCCCATTATTACTAAATTTATTAAAAAAAAATTAATTTGCAATTTTGTTAAGGTACCATCACAGTATGATCGGCCGAAAAATAGTCAATTTTCGCGATTTTTTTTCGGATGGATAGGATAGGGAAATGGGGATGAATTTTTGTTTACGATTAATACCACTATTTGACAATACAAAAATATTTTTTTTATTTATTTTTTATAATTATTATAATTTTTTGAAAAAAGTGTCTTTAAAAAAGGGCGGATATTGGGGTCCACGATTGCGGCCGCAGTTTTCATCTGAAAAAAAGGATTAATTAGATTATCAATATGTAGGTAAGCCACTAAGTTCCTATGGGAGCTTTTCAATGAAATTTGAGAAAGTGGCGAC
Source organism: Brachynemurus nebulosus (assembly GCA_035578155.1). Taxonomy (NCBI): domain Eukaryota; kingdom Metazoa; phylum Arthropoda; class Insecta; order Neuroptera; family Myrmeleontidae; genus Brachynemurus; species Brachynemurus nebulosus. Next base: position 4,339,458 of record JAPWDM010000009.1, on the reverse strand, counting down.
GGTTTGAATAAAAAGTACAAAATTTTTTATAGTTTTTCGTGTGGACAAATAGGAAGATTTCAAAAAACAGCTCCCATAGGAATATAGTAGCTTAGCTAAAAATTGATAATCTATTTGATTTTTTTTTCCAAATGAAAACTGCGGTCTCAATCGGGGACACCAATATCCGCCCTTTTTTAAAGACACTTTTTTTGGAAAAATTATAATAATTATAAAAAATAAATAAATAAAAATGAATAAAAAATATATTTTTGTATTGTTTAGCGGTATTAATCGTAAAAAGAAATTCATCCCCATTCCCCCATCCTATCCATCCGAAGACAATTACAAAAATTAATTATTTTTCGGCCGATCACACTGTGATGGTACCTTAAAGAGCCATAAAAGGATTCTATGGGAAAATTTTTGAAAATTTTCAAATTTTGCAAAATTTTATGTCTATAGGTCTAAAAATAAAATTATAAAGATATGCCAGACAGACCGACCCATTTGACAAAATGTGGTTTTAACTACGACACCCCCGAAAAACTGATTTTTGATAAAGTACACATTATTGCTGTATAGATACATTTAGAAGACATGACATAAGCGACCTATGAATATAGTTATTAAAGGATTCAAAATCTAGATTAAAAATATTTTCTGAATAACTGAGCTTTGTCGAAGTTACCTATAAAACCACTTTTTATATCTTTGTAAACCCATAGCAGAATAATATAGTACCTATTTTATTTTTTCTTTAATAATTAAAATTTTTCCAAACCAAATACAAATTACAATATTAAGTGCAATAATTTATGTTTTGTATATTAATCAGTAATAAATATAATTTTATAACAAAATAATTTTAAATTTAAATTTTTTATTTTTCAAAAATTTTAATGTTTGTAATTTGCATAATATTTTTTATTGTTTTTGCTGTTATTGAATTTTCACATAATTATTAAATAATAATTTAAATATGTATGATTAATAAATTACCTATTTATTCTTCACAAAATCGTTTAAATGAAATTGATTTATTAGTTCATAGTTTTGGGCGTTACATGAACTTATAATAGAATATTATAATTTGTTAAATTTTGCAAATATTAAAATAAAAAAAATATTGTAGTGTTTGATATAATAATTATATTTAATTAAGTAATTTACTAGAAAAATTTTATATTCCTTTTAATTTTATAATATAATAAATTTTGTTTGAAAAACTAATTATCAAATTTGTTTGTTTCTTGTTAAAATTTGCCAAAATTCAAATCAAAGTTTTTTTTTTAAAATTTTTTCTACACCATTTTGCATGACAAAAGCAGAAAAAATCACGTAAGATACTTCTTTAAACCATTATTCTATGTAAGCATGTTTTCAAGACAAATTAATTTTTCTACTCAAAAATTCGCTATGTTATGCAGGTTGCTGCGAGATGGCTACTTTTTTTAAAGACGCATCTCCTAAACAATTTTTGATTTACTGTGTCCCAAGACTTATTTTCGAAAAATTAAATATTTTCCTCAATGGTCTGAATCGTCTTTTCAAATTTTTACCGTTACATATTTTTATGATAAACAAATTATTCATTCCTATGTAAACAAAAATTTAAATAAATCATGGATTATGTCTAATTTATTATCCCGAAGGCGTTATCTATCTATTTCTACCAAAAATCTCACGATAGATTAAAGAGTCTCGTATCAAAATAATGTTAATAATATACAATCCTGATCAATTGAAATGCAAAACCAATATTCAAAATCAAAAGAGACGATGATATTATAAATCAAAAAGGGTTTTTTTTTACAAACACAGGACTCTATTTGAATAGTAAAATAAACAAATTATGCAATTTATTATTTTTAAATACATCCCGTCCAAAGAAAAGGATATATTGAAAGGATTCTTCTATCTATACGCATTTAGAATGGTAATCACTGTTTTAACTCACATGGCTTGATATAATTTCTATTGTGTAACTCGTATGAGAATCATTCGATAATAAAAACCGGATCAAATTGATCGGGTTGATAAAATCGGCTAATAAATATCGATATTCAAATACTTTTAAAGGGTTATAAAAAAAAAAATGCTCAAGTATGTCAATTTTCAAGTGGTTTCATTTTGGAAAAATTCAATATTTTGCCAAGTTGAAGCAGGTTAACTATAATTGAAATCAGCAAAAAATTTGATAAATTTTGAAATATAAAAAAAAAATAATATGAAGAAAAATTCATTATTTATAAAATATAACAAATATGACAATGAAATATAAAGTAACAATGAAATATAAAATAAAATATAACAAATATGATTATGAAAATTATGACAAAAATCCAAAATTTAGCATAGTACACCAGTGAATCTGTTTAAAGATGTATAACTATACAGATTTTTAAAATAATCAGATGTGCTGTTGAAAATAAATTTAATTTTTTGAGTAAATGAATTATTAACATAAAATTTTGGCAATTTAATGAACATTTTCACGTTGTGCCCAGGGCCGGAGCTAGGGGAGGGGTACGTGCCCACCTGCAAGTTTTTAGGGGCGCCAAAAAGGCAAGTTGAGGGGCGCCAAAACGATGAATTAAATGTTTTTTTTTTTTGCTCGTCACTTACTTAGGGGTATCAAAAACGAATCTGACGTTTTTTTTTGTTCGTCACTTTTTTCAGGAAAAACTTTAAAAAATATGTTTAATTTGGTGTTTTTCTCGGGGAAGGCGCAAATATTAAAGTTTGCCCCCCTCGTAATAACTATAGGTCCGGCCCTGGTTGTGCCAATAAAACTTAGCTTCTTTAACGACTTTTATATTGTTTTACGTTAAGGGAGACCACTAGTGTGACCGCCTGAAAAAAAGGTGATTTTTGGGAATTTTTTTAAAGAAAACTACTGTATGGAATGTTTTAATATTTTAAGGATATATTCGTTGATATATACTAAATTCATGATAAAATTTTTGGACCAACAAATTGGAAATTCAGTGAGTAATTCGCAATCTCCCAAGGCTCCGAAAAAAAGTTCCCCACACTACTGCAGTGATAGCGACCTTCACAGTGCCTGAAATCAAACTAAAAGGTATTGCCCGTGCCATGAACCTCAATCGAAAAAAAGTTAAAATTTAACAAAATGCCGTAGTTTAAAAAAAAAAATTTTCCAATTTTGCTTGAAAATTTGATGATTTTTGGCCTGCAAAAATTGGATTTTTTATTCGATCGGAAAACTGAAGGTTTATGACACGAAGAAACATATATATAAAAGAAGCTGCAATAAGAATCAAATATCAATTCAATTTGTTTTCGAGTTATAACTGCAGCAAATTTGAAAAATGTAGTTTTTCTTTACCTTAGCTTTTAGTTTTAATCACTGAGAATTTTTACTAAAATTATTTACGATGTACTCACTATAACGGTCATAGTAAAACTAGATGAGTCGTTTAAATGTGCCAGGGTCTAGCAGCTCCACAACATGTGACTGGCAGCAACGTCCAGAAACTCCCGAACTATCAACCTTCATACATTTCTCAATACCTCAAAGTTAACAATGAAAAGCAGAATCCACTTTTCAGATGACTGTAACTCAAAAACTATTTGAGATATGCACTTGAAATTTTAGTATGTTATTTCTAAAAGTATAGACTATCGAAACATACAAAAAAAATTTTTCCAATTTTTTTCAAAATGTCACACTAGTGGTCCCCCTTAAATAATAGTCCAATCAATCTACGAAAACTGTTTACAGGATAAAAAGGATATCGTCGCCGTCGTGTAAAAAAGACAATCTAAAGCGTAATAGGAGATTCAAAATAAAAACTAATTCGCAATTCAACACAAAAAAGGTTTCGATAAATCGCGAAAATATTTCCAGATCGTACACAAATATCAATTAAACATAAAACTAGTTAAACCGCAAGACCATAAGGTAAGTTAAAAATTTCAACTCCAAATTTTCCATACTCATAAAATTCGGTCAAACATCACCCTTTGAAACCTTTAAAACGATACCTATTTATCAGAATGATATAGTGGCCTTCTTACCTATTCTGTACCTACCTACAATAAAACAAATTCAATATATTATATAAGAACACATACATACACACATACATAATAGTGTAATACACGCATATACATACAGAGGTCTCTTCGCGCACACATGTCAGTTTCACAAAGGGCCTCAGCGCGGCGCACATTGGGATTAAAACGCACTATACGTATGTAGGTACATTTATAAAATATAGGGTAGTAGAACACAAATCCAGCAAGAGAATGTTTTCTTATTAATAAAATAGGGTAAATATCGAGAGTGTAACGAAGATACGCAGCAACTAATCCAAGGACGAAGGAAGAAAATGGGAAGAAGGGATGCTGATGATATGTACATATGTATGTATACACAATCTCACACAACGTAAAGGGTCGACCGACGTCTTCTAGTAAAATATACAATACCGTAGGACGGAATACATTGGGACTTGGTGACAAATCGAAGGATGAATATATATATTTTTCTTAAACTATAGTGACTAAACTTGAAGTTGAATCAAATATATTAAATGAAAATAGATTTAAGGTTATTGTCTGTTTCTAAAAACAATTTACTTATGAATGAATTGTTATTAATTATATCGAATTTTTGCACATTCTGAAGTATACAGGGTATAAAAAGAATAACTCTCGGCCTTTTGGGAGATGACTCATTCCATCCTGTATGTAGACACTAAAACTACAGGAATATTTTCGAAATAAACAGTTTGAGAAAATCATAAATTAACTGGCTACATGATGTTTCAAAAATTTTCTAAATACGGCCCTATCTAAATTATGCATAAATATCTTCTTAATATCAAAGGTAGAAAATAATTTTATTGACTAAAGTTCAATAAAATTTTATAAACATGTTTAGGTCATAAACGTGTTTTCCAGATGTTTTTTAAAAAAAAAAAAAAAAAAAAAAAAAAAAAAAAAAAAAAACAGCAAATTTATCTTACAACGATGGGATGGAAAAAATTTTTAAGGGTCCCTTTTTTTACCCATATTTAGCATAAAATTTTTTCTGTTAAAAAACAGTTTTGGTTCAAATTTATTGGCAAATATTAATTACGTGGGTGAGATCTACCCACTGTTTTCGTAGCCAGATTTATATACTTGCACCCTGCGTATGAGAAAACTGCAAACCTTTATTGATTTTTCAATTTTTTTTTTTTTTTTTTAAATCATGAAGACTTGACATTTGGGTAAAGCTGTTGGTTAAAACAGACGGACAAAGGACAGTTTATAGATTTATAGGGATGGGGCAACCGAAATAATATCTGGGGAACCCCGAGCTTGTAAAGAGGATCTGAAAAACAGTAAAAAAGTATCTGTAAAAATCGTCTATTTTGCGTGTTACCTACATTTTTGGAGAAAAATTTTTCAACAATTTGTTTTATCTTCGAGACCCGCCACTTCCTGCTACGGCCCTGGTATTGAAACATAAGACAGCACTTTCAAGATTATCAAACTATTCAAGATTTTACGTTACTTCTACGCAAAACTTTTATAATATATTTCGGTTTCAATGTTGATAATTTACTGATCATTCCAATTAACCCATTTATCCTCTAATTTTGACCCCGTTTTACCATAGAGTAGTAGCAACTACATTATTTTGATTATTTTTTCATAAACCAGAAATATTTTCAGATATTTTTGATTACTGTTAAATATTTTTGATTTAAGTGTAGGTAAATGTCGATTCAGTCCCATTTACGGTACATATCCACACTACTTATTTTAAGGGTGATTTTATATATGAATAGCGGTCAGAGTGATGGCTAGTCAAATGACCACAAGCAAGCAAGTGGCCGTGGTCTAAGAACTGACCATCATTCCTTAACCGCCACTAGTACTACGACTAAACACTGAATATGTAAATATATCAGTAGTAGCCAGCTAGAACGGTGGAAGCCTGTCTATAAACCTAACATTGTTAATTCTGCTAAGTAGTTTAAATTTGTATTTACAAAATATTATAAATGTAAATTTGTTTTGTTACATAACCTCAAATAATTATTTGGAAAATATATCTAAATTTTGTTTGTTGTTTATATGTATACATAGATAATAATATATTGACAATGAGGATTTGTAATAATTTGTTTTAATGGTATAATTAATGTTGAAGGGTTACCTTTTAAATACTGTGATTGATCCAAAAAATATTCTTCTTAAATATGTAAGGTGAATGCGGGAGAGATGCCGCACATTTTGAAAACACTTGATAATTCTTAAAGTATGCATTTAATTGATTTGAAATTTGCTACCCAATAAATGTAAACATTGTTCTTTAAAATTATTTATAAATAATTTTAAATTTTGGGTCATAAAGGATTCATAATTAACATCAAAGAAAGTGAGACGCCACATATAGTTCATATTAAAAATTTTGCATTTCACACACATCTCCATACATGATGCATGCCATATGTAACCATTTTTGGCACTTTATACATCTTAACCAGTCAACTTTTTTTTTGTTTCTGAGTACTTTTCAAAACATTCAATACACAGGCAATCATCATTATTTTCGTTATCTTCACTAATATTAGAGCTCTTCCTGATTCATTAATGGATCTTTTATATTTACGTGGCATAATTTACAGTCCAAAAAAAAATTGCACAATTAAGGTATATAAGTCCATGTTTTTGACAAGTAATATGATGCGGCATCTATACCAATTTTAAATGCGGTATCTCCCCTTTTTGTTGGGATAAATAGATCCCGCATGTTGCTATAGCAAGCATAGTGCGGAATTCCAACCTACAATTTTATACAGTACTTTTAAAATATACCTAAATTAATAACAAAACTCATTTTCATTAAAACAATGAAATATACATTCTTAAATTGTAATGAATTAAATGCTTGATAAAATATTATGTTAATAAAAAACTTACTTTTCAATAATAAAAAGTTGGATAATTACTAAACTGATGGACTAATCATAAATTTTACCATATACAGCTTAAATAACTAACTTATTTTCAACATACAATCCAGTAACATCGCTATCTATCAGTCAACGGACGAACTATGGCTACTGCGGCATCTTTCCCGACGCGGCATCTCTCCCGCACTTACCCTATGTTTAAATCTTATCCAAAGCTTGTGGTAACTGGAAAAATGCATAAGCAACCACTACACTACCGAAAAAAATCACCGTTCCAAAATCAAAATTTTAGTTTCAGAAACCTAATGTTTAAGGAAACCCGTCATTTCAAGGAAATTTTGAGCTGTATCATTAAGGTAGTTTTTTCCATAAAACGATTTTTTCAAAGGTTTTTAACGAAACTTCTCTAGATATTTATTTAATTCAATACCAATAATACGAGCCCTTACTGAAAAAAAAAAATTGACTACCACAATTTTGAGAAAAACGATTTGAAAGTTTTGTAATTTTAACAGAGGCTCTTATGGGAAAACTCTATATTTTTTTTTTAATAAAATGAAAATGTGTCAAAGGAATTTGATAAAAATTTAATATATTTATTATAAAATACAATGTTACAAATCATATTTAATAAGAAATAAAAATTATTCACCACGCCGTTTTTTTAAATATAATTTATAAACATTATATTACAACGTTTCTACAACACTTTTTCAACAATGCTTTGATATTGCTACAACATAAGCGCTGGGAAATTCAAAAAAGCAAGTGGTATACAAATATAATAACTGAAGAATATTTAATACGTTATTTAATTTTTGATAAAAGAAAATTTTTTCACTGAGCTAATACTTTTGTACCTGACTATCTCGTCTCGCAACTACGTTAATCCGATTAAAAAAAAAACGTAATTATCAACACTTTTACAGGAAAAAAAAAGAAGTAAAATAAACATTTTAATTTCATTTTAAAAGAACACCAGAAAAAAACGTGTATCTAAAGTTAATTTAAAAATGAAAAATCAATTCACCCTATTAAATTTCACCACTACCCGGCATTTAAACCCTTATTATTTTAATACGGTGAGCAAACGGCGGGCGAACGAAAGGTAATAAAGTGATCGTAATAAACGTACCATAACAGAAACAATATCGATTTCAAAAATTACCGAAAATGAGGAAAAAACAAGAACAAAAAAAAACACACAACACCACAAAAGACTTGAAAAAGTTTTGTTGACAGATTAGGTTAAAAATAACATTGTTAATACGCCTATTTTACTACTAGCATGTTACAACAATATAAGGGTTGTGAAAAAAAATAATCGTGTACCTGTTGTATGTCACAGGCACCCTTCGTTATATCCCCTATTTTTTTTTTTTTTTGTGTACGAATCGACAGAGACCACACGATACGGTGCATCAATTTATTGAAGTGAGAACCAACGGTTATGGGAATGTAACAGTTTTTCGTATGATCGATTTCGAACAATTGAAATCAGATCAATCATTGAGGTTGTTTAACACTGAATTGAACAGTTGAACATATCAAATAATACGTTAATGATCACGTTTGAAATATTGGGAAAATTTGTTTGAGCGACTGGGACTTTTAGGTGTAAGTTAATCAATAAAAATTATTTTGATATTTAGTATCATTTTGTGGCACTAATCGAATACTAATGATACGTTGATCTAAAGAAATGTAAATTTTGAAAGAGTTTAATGCGGCGACAATTGCTTGTTATTATGATAATTTTTCATTTTTTCAACTAGGACGGTGATTATTCGGTGATTTTGTTGGTGTCGATAAAATCATTTATATTAATTTTCTTGGTGACTGATTTTTAAAATACAAGAGTTGTTTTAATTGTTAGTTTTTTTTTTTGTAAGACCCTTGAAAAATTTTTGGTTTTCGATCGATTCATATTAAATTTCGATTAACTCGGTGTTTCGTGTCATGAGAACTTTTTAAAAGCTGAGTGAAGAATGGGTTAACGGTTAAAAAGTATTGCAGGAAATTTTCGGAACTAGGAACTGGTTGTTACTAGGTGTGGTTAGCATCTGCAATGGTTAGCACAAAAGTGTGTTTCTTTTTCATTTTGGAATTCATTTTTTTCCTTTGTAAAAATTGTAGTCTTGAAATTTGACGCAAACGCCAATTTATTAAATTTAATAGATTACACCTACTACACGGAGAGAAAATTCCTATAAAAATTACTGTGCTCATACTACAATCGACGTGTAACAGGCGAACATATCCAATTTTTGTACGGTAAAATTATAAAAATTACAATAATATAACTATAATTTTTATAATTTTACCGTACAAAAATTGGATATGTTCGCCTGTTACACGTCGATTGTAGTATGAGCACAGTAATTTTTTTAGGAATTTTCTCTCCGTGTACGAAATTTTCAAAAAATCAAAATTTTTTTCTCTAATTAAATAAGCTACCTTTAAAATTTTGAAATTCATATATTTACTTGAAGAAAAAGTTATAACGCGTAACTCAAATTTTTTTTCTAAGGTTCGTAGGTACCTAAATATTTGAAAAAAATTATTTACTCATACTTCAATTTTCCGCGGTATATGCGCTGTCAAGGCTAAACTTGTAAATATTGATCGAAATCGGTCAGAGGTCAAATTTGAACAACAAAAATTGGTATTTATTCGTTTGAGTTTTTTCAGAAGGCAATTTTTTCGCTTGTGTGTTCCAATCCAAGACATTTAGAATTAGTGATGAGCAAATGCAGGACCAAGAGTCTTGTTCTTGCCTTAAGAATCTTGGTTTTGGTCTTAGCATTGTTAAAAAATCTTGCACTTTCTTGCATTTTTTTATTAGCGAATTTTTCTCTTCTAAAATCAGAATTTTCTCTCTTTACGGTATTAATTATACTTTCAAACTATTTAAATAGCTTAGCAAGAGTCTTGCTTTTTTCTTGCTTTAGTCTTGGTCTTGCTCACCTGAATCTTGGTATTGGTCTTGTAGCCATACGTATTGTCTTGGTCTTGGTCTTACTCTTGGTTTACATAGACTTGCAGTCTTGTCTTGGTTTTGTAAAAAATGCAAAACCAAGACAAGACTGCAAGACCAAGACTAATTTTTCTCATACCACTATTTAGAACAACCATATTTTTCGAATATGCGGGCCTGATCCAGTCAGTATTGATCTAGATTTTTCTGTCACCGTGTCCCAAAATAGAATCTGTTATCTGTCGTACCTTTCGCTTCCAAACTGATTATTTTGCATAAAACTGAAATTAAATTGCCAAAAAAAAATAATATTTGCATACTTTTTCGATCTTGAACAAACAATTTAGTGATATATTTGAGAAAATATTATCCATTATAAGACAACCCGAGATTATATTACCATATCATTCAAAGGATATGTATAGCGATTATTTACCATAAAATCCTTTTCAAAGTTCTTGATCATCAAAGATTATGCAAAATCATGTGAGAATCGACGAATTTTTTTTTTATTTTTGATAATCTATGCAAATGAAAACACATTAAAATCTGTCACCCTATTGATCGGACCCTCTAATAAATTGTGGAAAAAAGAATTTATTACCGAAAAAAATAACCCTTTCAAGTCATAAATGTGGTTTGATTGCATTGTACGTGGAGTACTAGCATGTGAGTGCGTGTACTTATTTAGGTCCAAAGAAATTTTTCGTTCAGATGCAAATTTCGCCGAGTTTTGTGTTGCAATATGTAAATTTTTTGGTGACAGATTTTTTTTTGTGCGTTTAGAAAAAAAAAGTAAATAAAAATAGTATTAAAAAATTTGTGACAATGGCTGAAGTGGTTCTAAATGATTTTTTGATACGCCAAATTTTTTTACAAATTAAAAGATCAGTGGCGTGTATGTGAAATTTGGTTTCGGTAAGCATCAGAACTTACAGTATAAATAATCTCCTTCAGTTGATTTCAAAATTTTTCTAAATCAAACTCAATTTCCGCAGGGGTATCACAACTCACAATATCGTTAATTGACCTAGTATAAATTTTCTCAGGGTAAGTAAAAACGAAGCCAATAAACGTCAAATATTTGCTCGAGTCCTAACTAACTAGAAAGATTAGGAAGTGTTAACTTCTGGAACAAATCAGTTTTTAAAAAAAAACTAAAAAATATGCCAGAACTCGAAAATCAAAAGGAAGCATTCCTTATCACTAGCATCACGTCGAACTCTAATGTATACCACTGTGAAGCCAATAGCGTATTTACAGAAAGTGAGCCTTAGTGACAGAGGCGGTGCAAAACTAAAATGGGAAGTGGACAAGAGGGCATTTGCGAGGCCCCCTTCTTTGATTTTTTTGAAATGCTTGTCCTTAAAAAGTTAGGTGACGAACAGAAATAAGCCTCTACAACTTCATTACCGTTTTTGATAATTTTTATGAGGTTCATTTTTCTTGATTTTTCAAAAAATGTCTAACTAAAAATTAAGTAATGGGTAAGAAAAAACCGGCAACAATCTTAATCAAATCCTACCAGCATTCTTTCACAATTTCACATGCAAGGTCTCGCCGCGAGGCCCCCAGAGGCGCGAGGCTATAGGCGGCCGCCCACTTCGCCTATCCTTTGCGCCGCCTCTGCTTAGTGAACCCAAAGGTACAAAGTCTAAAAAGAAATTTCGTCTTTTTGACCACAAAAATTAAAAGTTCACATTCAAATTATCTTAATCTAAATCATTGTACTTCAAATTATTTCCATAATGTTGAATTGGCGAAAGAAAAGTATACGTTTCATTTTTTTTTTTAATTTTGACCAAAATTACTCGTACAACACCTCTAAAAGAAAACTTCTTATCTACAAAATCAAGCAAAAATGTGAAAGTTTTCTATAGAAATTCAAAAACTAATTCAACAAACACAAATTTACGTTTGGGAACGAATTTAAAGAGTTCGCAGAAGCTTTACCAATACACAAAGCGAAGCTTATTCCAATACACAAAACGAATTTTTTCTCCATAACTACAAAATTTCATTTAGGTAACATGCTGAAATCAAACCCTTCATCTAATACATCTTTTTTTCCTTGAATTCCAAATCAAAAAATTATGCATTACAAACTAATACATTTCAAAATAATTTGCATAGGTAACACATTATTTTCGAAAAAGTAAATATACATATAGATCTTTTAACGACATTCATCGTATTTTATACTCTATCTGTACTGTAGTGAATGACGTAACACCTGCCAAAGTTCTCAAGAAATACTTAACGTGCATTTTCTTAAATTCGTCTACCCATTTGTAGGTACCTATCTATGTATAATAATGCTTTAAGTTATTTGAATAATACACTAAATTGAAATTGAGTTGAAATATGCAATCATAATACTTATACGAATAAAATATCGAATACCGCTTTTGTATTAACGAAAGTATCTGTATTTTATTTAAATTTGAAATAAAAGAAGATAAATTAAAAATGATTTTTGGTTCTAAAGAGTTTGATAGGTCCCAACAGGACTTGTGTAGTTTACAAACACTAAAATTTATTTACAAGTTACATTACTTTGGAAAAAAAAAATTCTCTTTTCTAATAAGCTTAAATCATACCTCTAGAATGATACACAAAACTCTCAAAAGGAATTAAGTATAGTGATGAGCAAATGCAAGACCAAGGCAGTCTTGGTCTTGGTCTTGGTCTTGCATTAAGAATCTTGGTCTTGGTCTTGCTAGAGCAGTTTGAGTATTCGTCTTTGTATTGGTCTTGCAAATGCAGTCTTGGTCTTGGTCTTGGTATTGCTAAAGAATTTTGCATTTCCTTGCATTTTCTTATTAGCGAATTTTTTCCTTCTAAAATCAGAATTTTCTCTCTTTACGGTATTAATTATACTTTTAAACTATTTAAATAATTTAGCAAGACTGTTGCTTTTTTCTTGCCATTGTGTTGGTCTTGCTCACTTGAGTTTTGGTATTGGTCTTGCAGCCATACTTATAGTCTTGGTCTTGGTCTTGCTCTTGGTATACATATTCTTGGTCTTGGTCTTGGTCTTACAAAAAATGCAAGACCAAGACAAGACTGCAAGATCAAGACTAATTTTGCTCATCACTTATTAAATATGACTCTAAAAATATTTTAAAAATCGGTTTGAGTCCGATTTTTTCTGAAACGATTTCGAATGATTGAAAACGTTAAAAAACGCCGCCGCTCCGTTGTGCATAGGTTTCGACAACAGATTTTTAGCGAATTTTCGAATCGACACAACTTGGTCAAAACGTTGCAAGTCCAAAAATCTTGAATGAGTTGTTCAGCCAGACATGTCCGAAGCTCGAAACATGGTTTTTTGCGTAGGTACTTTTCGGGGGAAAAAATCAGTTTTTTTCCAAAAATTTCCGCAGGTTCAAAAGTTTTTGCAACATTTTTTTACACCATTGGAAAGAGGGTAAAGAATCACATAAAAACAGTTTTTTGAACTATTATTCTATATGTAAACTGGTTACCGAGAAAAACTAGTTTTTTAGTAAACGGAAATTCGCTATATTATGCAGGCTGCTGCAATAGAGATATTTTGCGTTTTTCTCGAAACTACATTTCCCAAAACGGCGATCAAGATAACTCCAGTAATTTTCATTCGATTGATTTGAAATTTTATCAGTAGCTTCTTAGATAGATTATCTATGGCGGTGTACAGGATTTTTGAAATTGGTTCACAAATTTTTGGAAACAAGGTTTCAGCGAAAAATCAATATTATTTTTTCTTAATAATTTTGTGTACATTTCGCTTTAGTGAAACATTTTTTTACATGTTTTGGCTACTGTTTGAAAATTGCGAACGTTTTTTTTTTGGACTTATGCCCCTTTTTCCAGCCAACTCATTGTAAATACGTTTACCGTTACACTAATGCTAACTATAGCTATTAAACAATGGTTTCGGTACCACAATACATTGTAAGCATAAAATATGGCGTATACATTGTAAGCATTTTCTTATCTCATTCCTTTCAATACATATTTTTATAGGCGTAAGATTTTTGATGACAATTGTAAATTCATTCCTCGCTCTCTCTCTCACTCTCTTTTACTGTCTCTCTCTATATTATATTCTGTTGATAATAATTACATATTTGTTGCCTATGTATATAGATGCACGTACAGTTACACGAATATTATAAATTGTATATTAGATGACAATATATACTTAATCGTATGTTAAGATTTCTTATAGTCAAGTTAATATATCAGTACAGGGTCTTCATAAAATTCTTATTATGCTACGAATCGAACGTCAGTAGTCGGATAGATTTAAAGTTGTATGAGTCATCGAAAATCAAAAAATTCAAAATTTTTAAAATTCTATCAAAGAAATCGATATAAATTCATCGAATATGAAAATTCGTCGCCGTGACGTCATTAAATTGGTGTATTTCGATGATATTTTACTACAGAATTTTTTACTTAACTGACAGTTCCTGAATGGATTTACATATCGTCAGCTAACTACTGGTTTGTACCAAGTCAACTTTTTAAACATTTTTTCTAGATAGTTGTCTTGTCAGTTTTGGGCATTGGAGAAGCCGAAACCACCATCAGCAAAAAAATTTTTTTTTAAAAATTGACTTGGTACAAACCAATACTCAGCTGACTTTAAGGTACACGGAGAGAAAATTCCTATAAAAATTACTGTGCTCAACACTACAATCGACGTGTAACAGGCGAACATATTCAATTTTGTACGGAAAAAATTATAAAAATTATAATTTTTTCCGTACAAAATTGAATATGTTCGCCTGTTACACGTCGATTGTAGTGTTGAGCACAGTAATTTTTATAGGAATTTTCTCTCCGTGTACCATCACAGTGTAAAAATTTCAAAAAATAAATTTTTTTGTCTTATCTTCAAATGCATACAGTTGTGCTCCATAGCAGAGGGATTTTATATGGGCCTGGAATCGCCAATTGATAGTAAGTCGACAATTTATATAAAAAAACTTTTAACGCGTTTATCTCGAAATGGCGTTTTTAAAAACGGTACCCACTCTCGGAGGGAAAGTTCCCAAGCTATAAGTTTGAAATTTTGACAGAATATTCTTTATTCCATTCTCCATGTACCTATGGAAGCTTTTTTTTTGA
This sequence comes from Brachynemurus nebulosus, assembly GCA_035578155.1. Taxonomy (NCBI): domain Eukaryota; kingdom Metazoa; phylum Arthropoda; class Insecta; order Neuroptera; family Myrmeleontidae; genus Brachynemurus; species Brachynemurus nebulosus. The sequence continues at coordinate 4,324,446 of JAPWDM010000009.1, read as the reverse complement.
AATCTTCCTGTTTTTTCACACGGAAAACTGTTGAAAAAAGGCCTAAATTTTGTACTTTTTATTCAAACCGCCACGCCGCCAATTTTTCAAATTTCAAAAAAACAACCTTTTAGGTACACAGCGGTTTACCTACAGATTCATAATCTATTTGATTTTTTTTTTTCAGATGAAAACTGCGGTCGCAATCGTGGGTACAAGCCGGACTTTTTTCAAAAAATTATAATAATTATAAAAAATAAATAAAAATTAATAAAAATAATATTTTTGTATTGTAAAATAGTGGTATTAATCGTAAAAAAAAGTTCCTCCCCATTCCCCTCTCCTATCTATCCGAAAAAAAATTGCGAAAATTGACTATTTTTTGGCCGGTCCCACTGTCTGTCTGTGATGGCCTTAGTTTCATTGCATAGATATATGGTGCAAAGAGGAATTATTCATAACAGGATTACAGGAAAACTTTATCAATTTACCAAGTACCATTTCTCGCACTGAGACCCTGTCTCGTTAAAGATGTAATGTACTTACAATATGTATCTAATAACATCAAAAACTAGAAATTAATAATAATAATAGATAAGGTATATGTACTTTGATTTAACATTATCTATGAGAATTATAAGTGGAGAAACAGCGAATTAGAAAAAAAATTAAAAATGGTCTGATTGTTATGGGAATATATCATTTTAATTTTATACTATAGAGACGATATAAGTATTATTCAGCATCTATGTATATAATCACTTCGTTATAGATTTTTTTATATCATTCCGTAATAAGGTAATCGTTATCCATAATTTTATATCACTTAAAACGTATTATTGTTCAAATAAAATTACTGTATGCGCAAGAAAAAAAAATTATTATTATTTTTTTGCAATAATAAATGGAACATAACCAGAAAATTAACAGGTACTTTGTGCAATTCCATTTCCGTTCCTAATTATAATCGGATAGATCAAATTCAGATAGATTTTTCTGGTTATTAATGAAAAATTCACTGCTCTTTCCAAAAGTATAGAGACGAGGTCAGGGCCGTAACTATGTCTTCAGGGACTCCGGGGCAGAAAGTATATTGGGGGCTTCTACACCGCCCTGGCCGCCAGCAAAAAAAAAACGGTAACCTTTCTTTTTTGCTTGTCAGTCGTCTAATTTTAAAAGAAATACCGCCCCTAAAATTGGCCAAGAAATAACTCTTGTATTCTCTTCGGTACCCCCTTCTATTCTTTTGGGGGCTCCCTCTGGCTGGGGCCCCGACTACCCCAGCCTAGTTACGGCCCTGGGCGAGGTATATAAAAACAATAAAAAATGTGGCTCTCTGGATCCGATAGTTAACACTAAGCGCACTTTTGAAGTTCATAACGATCAAAATATTATGACATTTCTTTTTGGAAAATTTCCAAATGGAAAATTCAGCTATTACATCCACTGTCATGGTGAGACTTGAGTCTGAGAATGTAATAGAAATTTGTTTTGAGACTTTTAGAAGTCGATAACTCTCGAACGAAATATCCTATTTTTATGAAATTTGATGAAAACGTTAGAAGTTCCACACTGTTGGATAAGTTCTTCAGCCAGACACGTCCGATGCCCAGAACCTCAAAAAAATGAGTTTTGCAAAAATTTCCCAAAATTTTAAATTTTTTTACATCACGGTCAAGATCGGAAAAAATCACATAAGATACGTTTTTTAATAACCAAAAAAAAAAAAAAATTTGTGTCCCAAAACTTGATAGTCTGACATAACTGAGAACTTTAATTTTTAAACAGTTTTAGTTTCAATATTTTTTTTTATGTCTGATTGAGACAGCACCTGGAAATTATAAAAAATTGCACTAGAAAATAAAATACAAACAAATTTCTGATAAATTATTTTTTATTTACAATAAATATTATTTTTTCCCATTTTTACTTTGTTGAAAAAGTTTTATTATTTATTATTATTTATTATTTTTAAATGGATTTAAAAGGAAGAAAAGACAAACAACATTATTGTATTGTTTTCAAATTTTTTCGTTTAGTTTTCAATATTTTCATAAGAAATTTTGTAATATAGAAAATAAAAATATTGTAAATTTTATAACAAATTACAACATTATTACCTACGATTACGGTAATATGCACTATTTTATTTTTCTGTAATATTCATGTAAATTATTATAAACAATATGTTTAAAAAATTCTTTTTTTTACATAAAATAGGAAATACTCCATTTAAATCGCGTTTAAATAAAACAATACAGTCAAGCCTCCAATGACGCGATACTTTTAAAACATGATTTTGATAGAACGCCAAATTTTTCAACCTACAAAATTATAAATTCTGATTCAACAATATTATTCCTTTGTTTCGATAATTTACTTACATATTTTTTTAAAAAAATCACCCGCGCTTATCTTGGTGTGTGAATTTGTTAAACCAATTAATAAAGGGTTACGTAGCACCCACCTATTTTAAGCAGCCAGAAAATTTATAACAAAAACACGACAATGCGATCAATCTTCCTGTTACAACTTACAATTTTATTTGTAATGCACATTTACATAAACACCCAACACCCCCCACCTCATCCCTCCAGCCAATTTACGCCATAATGTAAATCAAAAAAAAAAAATTTAAAGAATTATTAATTAACACTTTTTGCTTTCTGAAGGAGGGGAATGTTCAGTTTAATAAGCAAATAATTGTAAGTACATTGAGGCTAAATAATTTTTTTTTCAGCTTGTCATAAAAAAACACTAGCCAGCTGGAGTTCTTTCGAAAATATACAATAAAAATGATACACAGTCTCTTAATAGAAACTATTAGAGTAATTTTTTCTCAAATTTCTAACTTTTTTTTTTTTAAATATTATAAAAAATTACTTTAAATTTTTCAAAGCTCAAACCCTAGCGAAACAACTATTGAAGGTTCATACCAAATTTGAAGGCAATCGGTTAGATAAAACTTGGAGATTTTATGTCGACAATGTCTAAAAAGTTTCGAGAAAAACGCGTTTAAAACTGAAACTAAACTGAATACATAATTGTTAAAACAGTTGCTACGTCATTTAAAAATAGACAATTAAAACCACAGACCAATGAACGTATTATATATTATATTACATAGACTAATTATATAAATGTATCATTGAGGCAACCAGTTACGGCCAAGTTCCGACCTAACAGTAGGTATTCTGTAATATAGTAATTAATAATGCAATAACCGATTGTATCCGTAGTAACGTTTTCAAATAATTATTATAATAAAAAGTTTACTTTTTTGAGAAGAAACTGCAAAATTTTGAACGAAAGAAAGTGATATTCGCTTTATTTTCAAAATACGTAGGCATACAAATTATGTCTTCAATAATTATAGTGGCATTTACTCAAAAACTAACATTATCTCACCCGTCTCACCCTGTTACCTGCTTCAAGAAAAATGCCTACAAACTGGCTTTACGCTTTGTCTAATACTCGTAGTATAATATAAATAGTGTTCATTGGTCTGTGATTAAAATCGTTTTTTTGTTAAAGGATTAAAAATTTCTTTGAATAAAAAAAAAACATCTTTTTGTAACAAAGAAATATTTCTTTGACTACTGAAAAAAGTCAAAGAAATATTTCTCTATAAATTTTTAATTTTTGAACAAAGAAATCATGTTAAATAATTACCTACTGCAACTTCGTAAATTAAAAATTTCCTTTTGAGAATATATTTTGATAAGCCTAAACTTTAGATGATAAAAACTTCTAGACTAGGATATTGGTACTATCCTTAAAAAAAATTACTTTTAATTTCAAACCCTCCAACTGTTAAAAGAAATTGCATTTACGATATTATTGAACTGACTTTATTAAGAAAAATGCAAATTATTTCTATTAAATAAAATAAAAAATTCAAAAAAAATAAAACGCATAATATATGATATTAACACTGCATATTAATTTTTCACCGAAATTTAGGTTAACACATTTATAACACGTTTGGCGTTCTAGGTTACGACGATTCGGTTAAATGTTAATATATTTAAATAAATATTAATAAAATACTTATTTATATGTTAAAAGTGAAAAATTTATCAAAAAAATTTATTTTTAAAGTTTTTTATTATTTTAAATAAATTATATATAAAATATAGTAACTATATCGTTTATCTGTTATCATTATCATTCAAAAAGAAAAAAAATTGTTTGTTTACTTAAAACAAAAAATTTCTGTAGCATGGTACGAATACGATGAAATGAAACTTAATTTTAAATTAAAAGTATTTATAATACATATATATTTAAAAAATAGTACAAGCGAAAAATAGTTACAGTAACGTACAAAAATAAATGGTTTCGAGTAGGAACGTTTTTGAGATTCAGTGTTGGCAGCTGTACGATAATAATTATCGTATATGTACGATAATTTGATGCTGACGTACGATAACATTTTTATTATTTCACGCGAAAATACGATAATTTTTGCATTAAAAAATTATGATGCCCTCGAAAATACGAAAAATACGATAGTTTCGTACATTTGGTACGATCGAAGTCCTCTTTTTGGCTGCCAACACTGGTGCGACTATTCGCAGCCGCGAAATGGTCTGATTCAACTTTAATGACCTCTTAAAAGTCGTAGAATACCTGCCCGAAATTAAGAGATAAGTAGGTACTTTTAATTTTTAAAAACTTTTATTTTTTTTAAATGAATCTTTATGGAAATGCTTTGAATTAGGGTAGCTGGTTGAATTAGGAATAACTTAGGTGTAAATTTTTCTTTTTGGCTATCAAAATGACGAAATTCATTTTAGAAATATGTCTGATTGGACAGAAATCACTTTTCTAGTGGTCCTATTTGCTCAATTTTGGTAAAAATAGAAAGACCGACTTCAAAAACCTATAATCTGCTTCCCGTTCAATCATTTCATGGCATAAAAAAAGTTTAGTGAACCTGGTGACGACGTCACAAATTAATTTTTTTTTTTGAAATCGCGCTTTTGGAATGGAAATGATTTAAATATGGTAATTTTTTGCTGTTACAATAACGAAATATCTTTTTTCAAAAATCTACCACCTTGGCTGCGTACACTAAAATAATGCGGATGCGGTTGCGGTTGCGGTTGCGAACAGGTGCAACAACCTTTACATGTCGAACTGTCATCAGAGAAAGTTGATAGTTTTTACCACTTAATCCAATAGCAATTCCAAATTTTTCGAAAGTTTTCAATTTTAGACCATCGTTAATAATAGGGTTATGAGCTACAACATTCGTAAAGTACTTCACAGCACTTCGGCCACTAACAAAAAGTATAAATTTTTGTCGTTAACTGTATCTACAGATTTAATCACAACATTACTGTAAATCTGTAAAATATTATTCAAAGGAAAATATATATATTAATTTCTTGTGCATAAATTTTCTAGTTAAATTATTTTTTAGTAGTTACTGCGCGAGTCAAATGAGAAATTTTCGTTTCAAATGAAATATAGATAAAGATGGAATGCAATCGTATCTATTCTAACACCTAACTATTTTCAAAACAAATTTCATGTAGGTAAGACAATATAAATACACGATTTGAAATTTCACCATTCCTAATGCACATAACTGCAAACCTTTGCGCGAGTCAATGAAAACAGTCGAATATAAGACACACGTAAATAACATTGGCCATGTACGAAACGTCAAAGAATTGAGAAGAATAAGATTACAACTGCAAGAATAAGATTACAACTGACTTTTGTTTTTTTAGAATTGAACAAACTTGAAGCTACTTATATAGTAGTTCCCGCAAGTACCCTAAAATTAAAAAAAAAAATAGACACTAGGCGGAGAATTGAAACTGAGAATTCTCACTCAATTTTCTCTTCTCTCTGGTTCTTACGCTCTGGTTCTCTTGAGAAATACGCACAAAGTAAAAATGTGAAACTGTTTCCGAAAATATTCGCCGTTTTTCTAACGAATATTCGATAACGATTCAGTATTCAACTTGTTCGACCATTTTTTGGTATTCGGCCGAAAAAAAAAAACTAAATTTCATGCATTTATTCACACAAAATAGATTTAAATTATGTAGATACATTTTTAAATATCATCATTTTTTCTGGGCATTAGGTACTTAATCTATCTTCCTTGACAATATTGACAAATTTTTGAAATTTTCCACCAAGGTAAAAGTTGTTAGTGTTCAAAATAGCGTCCACAATGGCCGAGGGCGATTTGAAACATGAACTTTTCCCCCCTGGAAAGGACCGGGCCGGGCAAAATTTGTAGAAATTTCAGTTTGGGGCAACTTTTTTTCCAACGATTTTCCTTAAAAATATGCCCATCTATCCTTAAAATTCCAAAAAAAAAAATTTTAATTCTTTATAACCTTTGAACAGACTGGTCTTTTTCTCCATTGCTTCAATATTAATCCCTTATCAGTTAGTGGAAACTCGGCGCCTCTCTCCCTCAACTGCTTTCAAAAAAATGAAAACGGGACGGAAAAAATCTGCAATTGAAAATATACAAAAATGTACAGCAAACTTTAATTATATTTGAGCGCTAAAAATAGTGTGTCGTATTCGCTGAATGTTTGTTTTTCGATTAAGATACTGGCCGAATCTTCGGATCAACAGGATCTATAAAATTAAACTTGACTCCTTGTTATTACTAATACACCAATCCCCTACAATTTTTATTTTAAAGTTAATAACATATTGTATTCTTATTGAAATCATATACTACGAATCAAAAATTTGTTAAACTAGGTACCTACTGAAAATAAATGAAATAAATAAATGCATGTTTAACAATAATTGGTAAAATAGCAAAACAAAATCACTGTACATGCAAGTTTACAATTATTGTTTCTTTTTTGTAAAATTACATGAAATATTATAAAATATTATAAACAAAATATGTATCATTTGATATTATTAGAAATAAAACAATGTAAATAGGTGCATTTTTAATAATAAAAATAGTAAAAAAAAAATATTATTTACTTTTAAGCTAGAATAATAAATCTAGCGCAAGCAGACAAAAGTAGTTAAGTCCATTTTTTATTTTTTTCTTATTTTATAGTAAGGACCAAGAGAGTGTATCTCATATATTTCCAAGAGGACAAAAGTTAATTCCACCCCTAACATCATTTCTTATAAAAAAAATTCGTTTCAGAAACTAACAAAAGAAGTTAAATTCTTAAAATTCTTAATAAAATAATAAAAAAGTAAGTAAATAGTTTAATTAAATTGGAAATGTTTTTTTATGGCAACAACTACCCGCTACAATTATTGTTTTTTATATGTTAAGTCCATAATAATGTCTTAAAAAATTTTAGTTTAAGGTTTAAAGTTTTTTTTTTATGATTTACTGTGTTACATTTTAAGAAAGAAATTGATTAAATAGAATTTACAAAATGTCATGTAAACTTGAAAACAATTCAAATAAACTGATATTGCCTGCATTTCATTTTAGTTTTTACTCTCTGCAGGAAAGTTGATATTTTGGACTTAACTATTTTTGTCTGCCTGCGCTAGAAATAAGGTGTCACACAAAAGACAAGCAAACACATGCACTAAGGTTTTTATAATTATTTGCAAATAACAGTTTTCAAGGGAAGTTTGAAATTGAGAATTGCTGGTTGAATTTAAATCTGAGGTAATTTTTTTTTCATTCTGCAGTCTGGAAATGGAGTTTAAAGATTGAAAAAAATTCAGGACAGCAGTGGCAAACTATACCCCGAAGTGTCCGTCAAAATAACTAAACAAAAAATAAGATCAGACAGGCTGGATCGGGCGCCTATTGAGACCCGGACCCCGGAAACCACAGGATTTAAGATGCTGAAAAATTTTAATAAACTTCATCAAATCATCAAATCAAGCTTTGTGTGAGTGATTTGAATTCACATGATTGGATGAATTAGAGTAATTTTGGTGGGAACTGTTCAATTTTGCTATCAAAATAACCCAATTTCTGTTAGAAATGTGATTGATTCGTCAGAAGTCTTATTTCTAATGATCCAACGTCGTTAATTTTAGCAAAAATTAAAAGAATGGCTTCAAAAACCTTACAATTTGCTTCTACTTTCATCATTTTATCATTTTATTTACAACTTTGAAGGGATTAAAATATTTTAATAAACTTGGTGACGTCATCTGGTCAAAAAAATTTCTTACTTCAAATCAGCCTTCACAGAAGTGACTGGTTGAATTACCTAACGTATCTGACTGTTAGGCCCGATTTACATTACCACTCCACTCTCACTCTGATATCACTCTGCTCCCGATTCGATATAATCTTGTTGTGTTCACATTACAGTGCTGATAACATGCTGGTACCTATTCGTTCTTCATTCACATTATCATGCCACCCTGAGTACGATACTAGTTCGGTCTCAGTTCGATACAAACATCTTTTCATAACAACTGAATACAAGCGGAGTGGAGTGGAATCAAAAGTTTTTACACTATTGGTACAAGCCATAACAAGTCTGATATCGCTCCGATAAAATATTACCTGAGTGGTATTGATATTGGAGTGGCATTGTAGTGAGACCGAACCGCGACTGATATCGGATCGATATCAGAGCGATGATGTGAATACACTCATTGTTTATTGTGTAAGAATATTTTATCGAACCTGGAGCGGAGTGATATCGGAGTGAGAGCAGAGCGGTAATGTAAATCGGGGCTTAATTTTTTCCTTTTAGAAACGTTTATTACATAAATACCCCCCTGTGTACATACCAGTAACTTCAAAACATTCCAAAATAAAATCGAAAATAATTTTCACAAAAATTATTTAAATGTCTGATTATGCGACTTTCATTCGTTCACCAAACAAGTTACACCCAATTAACAAAAATTCATGCTAAAACAATAAAATTACAACGTAATTAATTAACTAACAACTAAAAGATTTTTTATTTGATTACTTATAATTTGTTAATTAATCGCGAGATACCAAACTGTGAATAATAAACCAAAAACCTCCTAGAATATTTATTACACCGATTTAAAACGCACACTTTCAAAAAGGTACATGTATGTATAAAGATAAGACTTTGTAATATGTTTAAATAAAATACGATAATTAAGGTTAATACGAGAAAAATTTGTGCATATTAAATGGTCAAGCAACAATGCTGCCCATTTACAATAAATTTTATACTACATCAAAAAAAATCAGTAGGTACCTACTAGTGTCGGAAAAAAATGGAATTTTTGTTCCATAATTAAAATAAGGTTGGATTTCTGTGAAGGTCTAGAATATTACAGGAAAAATGTTTATAATTTATTTCAAGTCTGTTTTATGATAAATTATACGTAAAAATGTTATTTTTAATATTTATTTATTAGTTGTTGAAATCGGCCAACCTTCAACCAGAGATTGTACATCATAGGTTGCTAATTGATGATGTATTGCGTCCCTCCCCCCTGGCTGTATAGGTAAACATCCTCAGTGGTTTACAGTCTTTTAACAATGCATAAATTATATTCGTAATGCGCGCTGGTTATACACATATGCAGTTTTAACGCAATAAAACCACACCAAAAAAAAAATTCAGTATCCATAATTTGTGGTATTCTACAGTAATTGAGAAGTTTAATTTTGGTACAATTTTAACCTGAGAAATATTCGTGGTTTTTGTAGTGTTAAAATTGTCAGAAATATTGTTTTATAGCTAAAGATTTTCACTCTCCAAAATATTTCTTTGTTCAAAAATTAAAAATTTCTTCAATTTGTTTTGTTTTTGCTGATAAAAAGAAAATATTTTTTTTGACTCGAAGAAATATATTTCTTTGACGACTGAAAAAAAAAACTTTAAAAAAATATTTCTTTATTTCAAAAAAAAACAATAGTATTTAATCAATCAAGTGATCCCTTAAAAATTATTTTGCCCACTCTTGAAGAAAATATAATAAATAGCATAAAAATAAACCGTACTGATGGTCCTATGGTGTAACCGGTAAAAGCGGTGCATATTTAACGAGAACAAGACACAATATTGCTGATTCGAACCGTAAACGTTCCAAAAGCATTTTAATTTTAAATATGTAGTAAACATTGAGTGTTTAAAAGTATTTAGAAGAGATACTAACAAAAAATCAGATAAATTCATTAAAATAAAAGGTTGTGTTACCAAACTTGGTAGTAATTACTGTGTTTAGTTACTAGAAAAAATAATTTCATAATGTTAGCTTAATGTTTTGATTACATTTGTAAAAAAAAATGGCGTACACTAGGGACAAAAAAAATTTTTTCCTTAAAATACAGTCGACGAGTAAAAAAAATAATTTTACACTTTTGCCCGGGTCTCTTACCAAAATGTCCGAGTCCTGGAGGCTATATACAGCCCCGGCTGTCCCCCTTAACGCCGGACCTGATTGTTATTTAGTGTCTTTCTAAGCTATTTTTCGCTTGAATCACAAATTTTACGAATTAATTATAATTAACAAATACGTATTTGGTATTTCTAGAAAAATTATTCGATTTTTGAAAACAAAACGTCGCTTTATTGTGTTCCTTAAATGTCCTTGAAATTTTTATCCTTTTTCTAAGACCAGTTCATTTACAAACACGAACCAATTTATTCCTTCTTAATATTCATCAATTTTTAAATACAAAAGAACAACCGTTATATTGAGAAAATATGGTGTCAAACTATCCTGAAGCCTTATGAGAAAAAAATGGCTACCATCCATATATAGGTATAATTGAAATTAAATTAACAAAAGAAACGAATTGATTTAATTAATTCAAAAAAAAAAAAAAAAAATTAAGGAACAATCCTTTTTTTCTTTAAATGTATTAATTCTTAACATTATTTAATAGAAAGGGACCATCCCAAAATAATTTCCTGTACCCTTTTTTTCCTACAATTAAAGTAACAATTAAAGACATTTACATATTGGAAATTAATACAAAAAGGGTTTCAATATTAAAAGCCTGTCCCCAATTTTAACCGTTATAGTGTGATACTCCGAATCATAGTTATAATTTAAAAACAATTATTTTCGATATAACTTTTCTAAAAAATTTATTTAAAACTGTGAATATTACTTGGTCAAATCGATTTGCATAAAATCCTCATTAAAACTCATTAGAGATTAGGAATTTTACGAACATATAAGTAGTTATAATTTGTGCGAAGTAAACGGTTGTTACCATCGTTACAATTAAATTTTAATTTTTTTTGTAATTTAAAAAATAATCACATTTAATAGATTATTTTGAAAATACCTACTTCCAAATAATTCTCAAAACAAGTAGGTATATACGCTTATTTATAAAAAAAAAAAAAACTAAGTAAATTCAACCATTGATTCGTCAACGATCATATTTAAAAAAATATACTACTCAAAGATATGGCACCTAGCTTCCTCATACCGACTCAAAACATTCTTCTGTATAAGAATGTATTTTTTATCCAATGTTGAAAGTAATTTTAAGCTTACAGTGCTTCTTATCTCTTAAATATTGTGTATCTGCGATAACTTTAAGCATAAAATGAAGAAGGTACTTCTTAATTTTTCCTAACTATGGCAATATAAATGTGAAAATTACGGAAAATGACTACGCAACTTCTTCTACGTCAAATAAAATAGTAGACAAAATTAAGGAAAACGAAAGACATTATTTGGTATAATCTTTGAAATTGCAAAAATTGACAATCAAAAATTTTGCTCGTAGTAATAAGAAAAACAGGACATTTTTCTCCTAATCAGAATTTACTTACAATTAAGTAGCAATTTATTATTTTTGAGAATAAATTTGAGTATTTATAGAGAATATTTTTAGTTAAAAATTAAATGAATAAGGTACCTATCCGAAATTAATGAAATACCTCCAGATAACTCCCAACTAGATCCTCAAAATTTATTAGACCTCTCAGAACCTTTGAAACTTCTAAAAATTTTGCATATGGTGAAACGCTTTACGAACAAACAGACTGCAATCGAGTGCAATAAAATTCCCGAGAGCCCCCTGAAAATTTCAACAAAATTCATCGAATAGTTCCGGATTTATACGCATTAGAAACTTTTCCGGCCACAAAACCAAAATTGATCAGAAAACTGTAAAATGTGGAGCCCAATAATGGAAGTTTTGACTTTATAAAAGAAAACAATTTTTCAAGTCATTAAAATGATTACAAATTTTTCGCTACCTTGGTATAATTTTGGATCACCCTCCTAGTTCCCACCAATTACCACCTAAAGCTTCCGCCATAATTCTCCAAAGAGTTCTTAGAGTGCACTTTGCAATCAGTTAAAATTACGAACGTATTGGAAACTTTTATGGGCACACAGCTAAAATTGAACTTCTAAAAATTTTGCATGCTGAAATGTTTTACCAAAAAAACAGACTAATCGACTGCAGTAAAATTCCCAAAAGCCCCCTGAAAATTTCAACAAAATCCATAAAATAGTTCCGGAGTTGCACGCATTGGAAACTTTTACGGGCACAGAACCAAAATTTTTACTTTAGAAGAAAACAATTTTTCACCTCTTTAAAGTAATTACAGTGCTTCCGTTATCTTAATATGTAAGTATAGATTTGGATCACCCTACTAGTTTCCACCAGTTTTCATCTGAAGCTTCCACCATAATTTTCCAAAACGAGTTTTTAATACATTTTCCAATCGGTTAAAATTACGAACAGAATCAAATTTCTAACTACTACAATAAAATATATGTATATTGTGAAATTGTGGTATACATTCGTTTTATACTGTTTTTGTTAAGTGAGGGCACCACTGTCTTAACGAAACTTATCGTCAGTGTTCTTCCTTCTATCACGTACAGTACTAAAACATATCGTAATAACAAAAGCATGTGTTTTAAAACAACTTTAAAAGTTTAATTTGCTAATAATCATCATCGAAAATTTTCTTCCAAAAACGTCCATCCAATTTTTTTTTTGCCGACTATTAAAATTCACATTGCATCGACAATACTCGAACTAACTAATAAAACAAAAGAGTTGCTGCAATTCTCAATCTCGAGAAAAAAAAACGATAATCCACAAGATCAACTACAACGACGATAATCGGTTAAAAACGCAAGCGCAAATATTAATAATATTAAGAATCCTTGCATACAATAATATAATATTGAGGCATCAATCTCCAAAGAAATAAAAAATATCTCCTTTTAAGAGACCGCTGAGGGTACAGGAGGGTTGCGCACAATTCTTATGCGCCACCAATTTTTTACCCCCATCTAACAACAAAAGAGATAAGCATTTAGCCTTTTGCTCTCTTATTGGTGGTTCATTTAAGACAAAGTTAAACATATACACGACTCGGGTACGCACAATAGAGAAGTAAAGAAATATTGATAATAAAGATGACGTATAACCAACATAAATGTATTAGAGAAAGATATTGGATTGTTGTGTGAAGTTCACATGGAGGTGGAGTCATTGAGTGAATGAATCAATAGAGAGAGTACACAAACGTATTTGTCGCGGTGTGTGCGAGCGAGAATGAATGACATGCAACTACTACCTACCGTTTGACTGTTCGTCTCACAATGTTTCGGTTTATGTTTAGTATCAGGGTAGGTTTTGACCGTAACGGACCTGCCAACAATACAGATAATTGACACACACATACACCAGGCCAATATACACGATTTTCTGTGTCATATGTTTGTTTGTTTTTTTTTCGTTGCACTCAAACGCAAGCGGTGTTGTTTACGTTTCTTTTTCTCGATATCGCGGAATGATCGCGGAGTGATCGATTGTTTATTGATAAACAATTGATAGTGAAAAGAAAATTTGAATGTGAAAACAAATGAACACACGAAGGATTACAGGAATTCAAATAAACAGTGTTTCTGTTGTGTTTTTATTTTTGTGTTTATTTTAAAGTTTTTTTTTCTTTTGTTTTTTTGATTTTCAATTTTTTTCCCGAAAAAAAAAAACACATCGTCCAAAACAAAACACTAAAGTTTCGTGTTTTGGTGTTTTGTAGTGAGACTGTATAGTGATCAGCCTTTTTTTCAATTATTTGAATCACGCAAGAATTTCTTCTGGATGGCGACACCATACGGAGACACAAGTTCAATGCCTTTCGACAAGCGGTTCCCAATTAACTGGTGCACGAAATATGACAATCGGCAGAAGAGGACAATTTAAAACCACTTCAATAGAATTATTGGGCGCGCTGCTGTCGATCCACACCGGAAGTCCCAATTAAAACCAATAAAAAAGAAAAAAATTAAAACATTTAAAACAATGTTACCAATCGGGACTAATCGAAGTGAATCTTAAGGACTGTTTTTTAGTGGCTTTTATTTTAATTTTTTTCAAATATGGTGTTATATTTTTGACTCACCGCCGCAAACAAAGAGAGAGGCCTCGCATGCAAAATTTATGGCGCAATTTGTCAATTTATGATCAATCATCACGGCGTATTTAGAAAATAAATTACCGTCGGCGTTAACCACGACGCCGGCGTCTATCCAGTCCACGTCAACGGACGTCGTGGCGGTGAGTGGTGGACCCACGGTGGAACATTTGACCCGCGGCGCGCAAACAACGGTGGATCTGTTATCAGTAACGGGCCGCATGCAACCCACCGCGGCAGCTTCCGTCCCCACGCCCGGAGAAATGGATCTCCAGGCACTGCAATCGATGGATTGGCTGTTTAAGAAGGAGCGATTTCATCTGTTAGCGCAATTTTGGCAACATGTAAGTACCTACCAAATTGCCTACATTCTTACGCTTTATTTTTTTTCGCCAAAACTTGATTTTATTTGACGATAAAGTTTCAGTTATGATAAGTAAAACCAAAAATCACATTTTTTTTAAATTTTTAACATGTCGACCGGTTTTGATGTACAAAAACATCATCTTCAGGACAAATAAATAAATAAAAATAAAAGTAAAAATAAACTAAGAACATCTTTCAGTTTAGATCTAACTTATTTTTATTTATTTATTTGTCCTGAAGATGGTGTTTTTGTGCATGAAACCGGTCGACATGTTAAAGATTTTTTCAAATTTGTGATTTTTGGTTTTGCTTGTCTTAAGGTAGTTGGTCCGAAAAACGATTTTTTCAAAGTATTTTCACGAAACTTCTCTAGATATTTATTTTAATCCAATACCAATAATACGAGCCCTTACCGAAAAGAAAATTGATCACCTCAATTTTAAGAAAAACGATTTCAAAGTTTTGTAATTTTAACACGGGCTCTTATGACAAAACTCTACTTTTTTTTTGAATATAATGAAAATGTGTCTAAAAAAATTTGATAAGAATTTAATATGTTATAAAATACAAAGTTTCAAATCATATTTAATAAGAAATAAAAATTATTCAATACGCCGTTTTTGAAATATAACATCATTTTGCAGCGTTTTTGCAACGCTTTTTCAACAATTCTTTTAAATTGCTACAACATAAGCGCGCAGAAATTAAAAAAAAAAACAAGTGGTATACAAATATAATAACTGAAGAATATTAATACATTATTTAATTTTTGATAAAAGAAAATTTTTTTGCTGAGATATACTTTTGTAGCTGACTATCTCAGAGCAATTCTACGTTAATTGAAACTTTATCGTCAAATGAAGTCAAGTTCACGAAGTTTATAAAGTGTTTCCGTGTATTTAATCTTTTTTTTTTTTTTGATATTGGGGATTAATTTTAAAAATACGTTTTATGGCGCAGCCATAAAATATATATCTACATCACCTTTGCGAAAAAAAAAATTGAGGCACCAAAAATTTTTTTTAAATATTAATTAAAACAGTTTTTTTCTGATTCGGCCCAACAAATATATTAAATTATCCATAAAATTTTATATTTTCATAAATTCTCATAAAACTTTCGTCAAATTTTAATGAATTAATATAAAAATACACAAAAAAAAAAATTATGTCAAATGTTTGTTTTAGTATGGGGTCGACGTGTTTTTATGACACCAGGCCGCGTTAAGATTGAAATATAAAAATTTATTTCAGTCTAAAAATATTACAAATGAAACCAAATCGGTGAACATGTCAGAGTTATGCCAGTTTTCGAAATTTTCTGCATTAAGTGCGGAATAATTTTTTTTTTTTTTTGGTAAAAATCGTTTCTGATTGGGATTGAAACTTTTTGAAAAAAATTCCGGGCTATAAGAAAATTAAATATTTAATTTATAATAACAATTAAATTTCTTAGAAATATTTTATATTTACTTTTTGATTTATTGGAAAAAATATTTAAACAAAGTGAATTTAATTGAAACGACCTTAACATGAAATTTTGTGATTAGGTATTTAAAAAAATTTGTAAAATTTCAACTTATAGTGTCAAAAAATATTTTGATCGTGATAAGATTTTTATCTACTAAATCGGTATTTTGCATTTTCGAAAAAAAAAAAAACGTTAGTTAGGCTAAAATTTGTCAGTTATTAAGAAGAATTTCTCAAATAATATTCACAAAAATCGCTGATAATATTGGACCAAAAATCTTAGAGGTCTTAGTAACACATTTTGTGAAAAAAAATTTAGTTTCAATTGTAGATTCAACAAAAGTATTGCCTAAAATTTTTTTGGGGAAAAAAATTGCTGTGAAAAGAGAATTTTGACAATAAAAACACAATTTTTACTTCGTAGATACCACTTTAGTTATGAGTTTTTAATTTCTGTGACATGTTTCAATTCATATGGCCATTAACAAACATAATTTTTACCATATTTATTTATTATTACACGAGAGGTTTATATTTTTCTGAATAAAACGTGTTTATCTGATGAAAATTTGTTGCCTAGCAATTAGCAGGTTGACAGTTTTTCGATTTTAATTAACTTTAGGCAACTAATTTGAGTTATAGAAAAACATAAATTTATACGTTATACAAAATATGTTACTATGGTTTTAAAATTCCCTGAAAAAATTTATCTTGAAATGGTAAAAAATCTCAGGAACAGGAAGTTGATATAATAATTATGATTTTTCAAAAATTAAATAGAAAAAAAATACTAAAAAAAATTATATCAATATTTTAATTATTCTAAAGAGAAGAAACAATTAAAAAATATCCTAAAACTGTCTCAAATTGTTTACATTCAAAAATAGACTCATTTTAAAGAAAATAAACCAAAAATTTATTTTCTGTTTTTTGAAGTCTCTTCAAAAAACATTACGAAGCGCCACATATGACATGTTCTCTTGGGCGCCATATGTTTTTTCAAACAACGACGTTGTGTTTGTGTAAATATAACAAAAATATTTTGTGGCCTATGCCTATAATACTTAAAATTTTCAAAAATGAAATTTAATATTTATTTAGATTCTTTTTTTTTTTTTCAAATAAATTTGATAATAATTATATATCTAAAAAACGTTAAGTATTCAAAAATTCTTTACAACTTCAAACTTATATAATTAATTATGTTTAATATTTTTGAAATAAATAACTTCTAATAATATTTTGTTGATACATAATCACTTATATAAAACTTCTCAGCAAAACATTCATAGCCGCAGAGAATTAAAAATTAATGATTTAAGGTGGTTCACGTATTAGAATATTTTCAAAAATTAACACGCAGTTTAAATGATAAAAACTTAAAAAAAAAAAAATAGAGAAATACATGGGGGTTACGTAAGCCATAGTTAGAAATTATTTTTTAATTGTAAAATGAGGTTTTTCAAAATTTTAACAAATAAAAATCATTTTTTTTTCAAAATTTGATAAAAACGTTAAATACAAAATCTTTCTTTCTGATCATTAGATCCTGTAAAAAAAACTTCAAAATATTACATTGTCACCGGATTTACATTAGTGTGCTAATTTTAAGCTAAATTAATTAATGGGAAGTTCACAGAAACCTATTTTATTACACTGTTAAGAGATGTATGGAAAAAATAGTACTTTATCGCACTAGTTGCATAATGAATATAAAAAAGCACTAGTGCTATAAAGAATGTTTTTTTTTTTAAATATAGACTTTAATTTTACAATAAACCGAAAACATACTAACTTTATTTATATATAGTAGAACCTTTGGACAGCAATTACATGCGAGAATTACTTTTAAATCAAATACTCCAAAATTCGACACAAAGTGAATTATTCATAGTGTTCCATTTCGTTCGCTAAAGGGCGCAATATTAACCATTTTCATATTTGAATGGTAGGTAATTTTCGCGTGAAAATGCTGTCCGATTAACAGTGGTTCCACTGTATGCCAACCATATTTTACAAATTTATACAAAATTAATTATTAATTACATAACTGGTACTAGTATAAATTTTGATTTTAGGGAACTATTTCACCCCCCACCCCCCGTTCTTTAAATATGAATAATTTTTATTCAAAAATCTTCTAAAAATTGTCCTGGCAGTATTTTTATTAGCTTTTTAATAACAAATAATTACAACCAAAATACGATAAAATTAAAGAAGAAATTTTTAATTTTGTTAAATTTCCGCTTAAATATAGAGATTATTATTTATCACTAACTAGTTTCGGTTGATTAAACCATCATCAGGTGAAATTTGAACTGAACAGAATTCAGTTTTGATAAAAGAATATATATAAATTAATAAAAGAAATGGGAAAAACCCAGAAACGAGGTAAACAAATACACGTGTACCGGAAACAAATGGCAAATTACGAATTTGATTTTTTCTATGCCTAATTTTTCTACGCCGAAATCATATATAAAATAAAGTTTTTATCTGTAATTTTTTATCAAATTCTATGCAATTTGTACATAATTTGACTTTAAGAACTCGCTCCGCCTTAAGCGCGATTCGTACTTCATTATCTACTTGTTGCTAATATTAACATAGTCATTTAATATTGTGCGCGTCCAGGCGCAAACCACCTTAATGTTAAGTATATAATTTATTACAATAAATCCAAACCAAATTCCCAAAAGAAACACGAAATTAAGAAGAAATTATTTCATATAAATAAACAGATCATTAAGCAGGACGGTTCGAACGACCCAAAATACTTTTAATTGAATTGACCCGTCGTCGATTTTGTGTCCCAAAAAAAAATCTGATAAAATATTAAATTTCTCGACTATTGTATTCGGATACTTTTTTTGGATACTTATACTTTTGGCTGGCACGTGGTCTCGCGTCACACTCAAGTTCACTACAATACCTTTTATTAATTCCAACATGAATATAGGTGCAAATATATATGCAACATAGTTACCGAACGTTGTGAAGTTAGTTGGGGATGTTTCTCGCCTGTTTGTCCGCCTGTCCATCTGTCTGTCTGTCTAACAAAAATCATTTGTACGCTTATTGAAATGAAAATTTTACCTAGACGTGGGTATTTGCTGCGGGGGACGTAAACGGTAATTAGTAATTGGAAAAATTTAACCTTCGATTACAAAATAATTAATTAAATGGGAAATGTTTGATTAATGAGTGGTGTTGCTATAGTAAGCGATGCGTTAAACGCATACGAATGGTTTCAAGTTTCTCTTTAAGTAGCCAAAAATCCAAAGTAGCCAACATGGCGGACAATTTGGTATTGATAATGTGTCTTTAACAGTTTCAAAAACACAAGAAGTAGGTATCATACGAAAAATAGGCAAATTTGAATGAAATATGATACTCCTTCTTAGATTAGTAGTAAAATTTAAGTACAAAAGAGACACGTTTAAGGTAATTGGTCCGAAAAACAATTTTTTAAAGGATTTTTTAACGAAACTTCCCTAGGCATTTATTTAATTCAATACCGAAAAAAAATTGACCGCCCCAATTTTAAGAAAAACGGTTTCAAAGTTTTGTAATTTTTGACACGGGCTCTTATGGGAAAACTCGATTTTTTTTTTTTTTTTGAATAAAATGAAAACGTGTTACGGGAATTTGATAAAAATTTAATATGTTATAAAACACAAAGTTACAAACCATATTTAATAAGAAATAAAAATTATTAACCGCACCGTTTTTGAAATGTAATTTATAAACATCATTTTATAATGTTTTTACAACGCTTTTTCAACAATGCTTTTATATTGGTATAGCATAAGCGCGCGCAAATTCAAAAAAAAGCAAGTGGTATACAAAAATATAATAACTGAAAAATATTAATTAAATACATTATTTAATTTTTGATAAAAGAAAATTTTTTTTTTAGATAAACTTTTGTACCTGACTATATCTGGCACTAAATACCCCTTAACAGTAACCCTTATGTATTACCCTGAAAATTTGATAGGTCAACAAGTCATCACAACTAATTTCCGTTTGATACAAGGCAAAAATTTGATAGATAGCCTACTGTGGTTGCACCATTTAAATGTACGAGTATGTGGAAAAATTAAATGATAGAATTATGTAAAAAATTTAAAAAAAAGAATCTGTTATAATGTAAATTAGGTAGTTAGCTAATAATTTTTTCTAAAAACATTTCATGTGTTGCATTTGAACAAAACACAGTAGAAATCCGAAAATTCAATAAACTAATAAAAATCAATTTTTTCAAAATATTTTCCGTAATTTAATTTTTATATATAAAAACAGAACAACATGTGTTCATATTTCCGAAAAGAAGATATTAAAATCACCTGCGTAATATTTTTTTATACTAAAACATAAATGTCAATTAGAAATCATTAATATTTTATTTATTTTTGTAATAAAAAAACAATTTTGTTTTAAAACGGCCCCGTCTCTGTTTGTTTTTCAATAAATGTAGAATTTATTTATACAAAAAAAAAAAATTAAACATTTTTTTCGACGAAAGAATTTTCAGTTAATTTAGGCCAATTATTCCCGCAGACGACACTTTTAATCGAAATCGAAAATCGGTTTCTTTGAATTGTCCGGTTACAGTAATATCGGACTTCTACTGTACTATGTGTGCGGTTTGACCCGCCATATTTATTAGGAATCAATTAAATTATAAATTCATTTGAAAAACGCCGTTTAATTTAATTATTATTAATATTTATTCGAAAAATATTTTATAAAATAATTGATTGTTAGGATCTTGTGTTTGAACGTCCAATTTAACAGTTCGCTGAAAAATTTATTTTATAATAAATTCATAACTGAAATAGACATAAAATTTAAATACATAACTAATACATGATATCAGTGGAAGTACCTAATATTTAATTTTTTTAATTACTAAACATTATTGTATTTTTTTTTTTATTATTTAGTTTTGTAAATTCAGGAAAAATGCTAACCATTGCAATTATTTTTTTTTATAGTTTAAATTATTAATTATTAATCATTATCGGGTATAGGGCCGTTCGAAAAATTTTCAATCCCTCAACTGGTGGCGATGATGTACCTAATACTTCCATGCCAAAATTCCACGAAACTTGTAGGCTACAACTTCACTTTAGTCCGCTTTTACTCGCGGCTTCGTCCACATTGTGTTTGAAATTTTAACAACACGCAAAGTTTGAACAAAGAAAATTAAAAGAAATGTTTTACAAGTTTCGATTATTTAAATAATCATCTTCAGGAACACAAAAACTCAGTTGTGAAGCAACTGAGAAAAAATCTATAACAAAAGGACATAACCTTTGTTATATAGTTTTTCTCAGTTGCTTCACAATTGAGTTTTGGTGTTCCTGAAGATAATTATTTAAATAATCGAAACTTGTAGAACATTTCTTTTAATTTTCTAACAATTTTTCATGCAGATTGTCTCAAATTTTGAAATTACTCATTCATATTCACCTGCAGTTGGTTTTTGATAATTTATTTAATGTTGATTGATATAGTAATTTCCCTCAAGAATGAAAGGTTTTTTGGGTGATAAAATATAGCCTCTGTGCTTCACTGGCCCTCCAATATAGTATAAGCATTGTAGTTTCTCAAAAAAAATTCTAAATTTTTGTCCATCTACAAATTTACAAAATCGCTTGCACTGTTCCTTTGTCATATTTGTAAATAAATTCAAAATCAGAAAAAGACAGATTTGCTGCTTAAATCATGATTAGGTTTGAGTCTAACATTTCCTAAAACTGTGCCTCGTGCAAAAACTTTGATGCTGACGCTAGACCATTAAAAGAAATTTACGGTTCTGCTGGGGATTCTAGCCTCGGTGTTTACATTTCCGTGATAATTTCCCCGTTTTTCCGTCTTTACTGAACACAACTGCTAAACTAAATGTCACCAGTAGTGATGAGCAAAATTAGTCTTGGTCTTGCAGTCTTGTCTTGGTCTTGCATTTTTTGCAAGACCAAGACCAAGACCAAGACTGCCTTTTGCAAGACCAAGACTATAAGTATGGTTGCAAGATCAATACCAAGACTCAAGTGAGCAAGACCAAGACTATAGCAAGAAAAAAGCAAGACTCTTGCTAAATTATTTAAATAGTTTAAAAGTATAATTAATAGCGTAAAGAGAGAAAATTCTGATTTTAAAAGAAAAAAATTCGCTAATAAAAAAATGCAAGAAAGTGCAAGATTTTTAGCAATACCAAGACCAAGACCAATACCAAGACTGCATTTTGCAAGACCAAGACTCAAACTGCTCTAGCAAGACCAAGACCAAGATTCTTAATGCAAGAACAAGACCAAGACCAAGACTGCCAAGTCTTGGTCTTGGTCTTGCATTTGCTCATCACTAGTCACCAGTTATTTTTACAAATATCCCTATCAGAATTTCTGTTATCAAAATAACAAAGCCGAACCTGAAACTCGATGAGAAAACTTTGGGAAACACTGGACTAAACTATCATTTTCACGTTTCACAAATTACTTAAGTGTCCCAGCAATTTTTGCGTTGTTCTGTAGTACCTACGAATTTTTTCAAAATGATTTAAATTCTATTTAAAACAATTTTTCTTTATTGTTTTTTTTACTCAATTAAAAATGGGACACTTAACACATTGACAAATACATACGTATATGTTCATACTAGTCCGTGCTTATTACGAAATTTTTATGATTGTATAATAATTATAGAAAAAAATATAAATAATCGATCATAAATATTTTAATATTTATTTATTGTGAGTGACATACATTTTAAAATGAAATACTTACATTACAATAAAAAAAATTCTTTAAAACTGTTATTTAAATATTTTGATGGCTTGACAAAAATGGTAAACATATCAAAAAATTTGGAAATCTATCATTTTTGGGAGGGAATTAGGAAGTATTTTTTTAAAAAAAATTAAAGTAAAAAGAATGTTTTTTAAGAAAAAGCTTTTATTTAAAAATGGGCTAAAAAAAAAATAAAATAACTTTTGAGTGCAGTTTGAAGCAATATGCAACATAATTTATAAAAGCTTGAGACGTTATCATTTATTATTTCTGTTTTGGATGTTTTGAAAATAAGTGTAGCTATTTTACTTTTCAGTAGTTACCAAACTTAATTAAACGCCTCAAGCTTTTATAAATTATGTTGCATATTGCTTCAAACTTCACTCAAAAGTTATTTTATTTTTTTTATTTTTACATTTTTTTTACTTTAATTTATTTTCTACTTTTTAATCTGATCACAATTAATTTAAAAAAAAAATTAAAGAAGTACCTAATTTTTTTACCTATATTTTAATCGGTTAATTTACCCCAATCAAACATAACTATGGAAACAGAAAATTGCAATATAAAATCAATGGACAATATTTGACAATTCGAAATGTCAAAAAAATTGCATAGGACTAAAAATCAACAATTTTGGTTTGGGTCGATTTAGAGCAAAACTAATTATACAATATTGCATTGTCATCAAGGTTAGACAAGTATGCAAAATTTGAAACCTCTAGCTCAATTACAAGTTGTCTAAATTTTGATTTCAAGATTTGATCTAAACCAACATACTAACATAGCAAGTTAAATAAAAGCTTTTTAAAAAAAATATTCATTAAATTACAGAAATTCCATTTTTCTATCTTCTTGCATCGTTTTCGACGTATAGCACTTGCATCGAAAACAGTTTCCATCAGGGCTTAATTTCTAAAAAATTGTAGGTGCGAGAACGCCTTTTTAATTTTTCACAAAAATATTTCCAAAAAATAAAGTGACGAGTAAAGAAGAAAAAAGTCATTTCACGTAAAAATGACACTGACAAGCAAATAGAAAAGTCCTGTCCGTTAGGTCTTGGTCTTGACCCCCAAAAAATCTCTAAGAGGTGCTCAATTTCGGTTGGAACACTATTTTCACAGCCCCGGTTGTCACCTTCTAGCGATTCAACGGGTTGACTTAGAGCCGTTTCAACTCCAAATTCATAATCAGTATTGAAAAATAGCCAAAAGGTATATTTTGAAGCTTCGATGAACTTGATTTTGCTCGAATATACCTTTTGTAATCCCTAACGTGCAGGGTTCACTCAAAGAAATTAAGCCATCGAAAGACTGTTTGATTTATGAGCACAAAACTTTTGTCAAAGAAAGGTCAAAACTTGAAAAATTTGCATCCTATCCCAAAATTAATTTAGTACCCATTGCGAATCCCTAATTATCAAAAAATTCCCACCTCCCACACGCCATTAGAATGCATTATCATAAAACTCACTTTTCCATCATCATTAATTGTTCAAAATTCTGCCAAATAAAATAATTTTCACGATTTTCTATACAAAAAATGTTTGAATCATATAATTTATTACATTACGATCTGTCCCGCAATCCTACAATATTCAAAAAAATAAAAAGAATAATGAATTATTGTATTTCGAAATCGACGACTTAATTTTGGGAATATCAGTTGCCAAGAATTGACAAAAGCATTTTTGATGATGCTATAATACGTCACCCAAGGACGATAAATAAATGAAAAATTGATTTTAATTGAATTTTTTTTATTAATAATTGGAAACGTTTTGGGTTACCACAATTTTAAAACGTGTCCAATTTTTGTCACGTAGCGTTATTTGTAACAATTATCCAAAATATTCAAAATATTTTGAAAATAAAAATTGCAATTGTCAACAAACAAACAAAAAAAAATGGTTGCATAATTAAATATTACGTATTGTAAACAAAAATTTTTATTCAAAAATTAAATGAAAACATTCAATGGAAAACTCTCCAGTAATAATAATTTGTTTCACTACGAATATACTACTCTGTTAGAAGTTTTCAAACGAATACATATGCGTTATATTTTACCTACATTCATAGTTCAACCAAATACCGTCTAACATGTGTGATGGCAGCACGTGATAAACACATAGGGTTGTTGTCATAGAATATGCGTGGTGGTTGTCTCTGCTCGATATTCGTCTGTTTTACTATTGTCGAGAACTCGAGAATTATAAAATATTTTTGTTAATTATTTTTTAAGGGGATATTCGCCAAAAAAAAAACATCAAAAATCTTTTTTTAGATCAAATCTTGGAATCAAAATTTAGACAGGTTCTAATTGAGCTAGAGGTTTCAAATTTTGCATACGTGTCTAACCTTGATGACAATGCAATATTGTATAATTAGTTTTTCCCTAATTCGCCCCAAATCAAAATTGTTGATTTTTAGTCCTATGCAACTTTTTAACATTTCGAATTGTCAAATATTGTGCACTGATTTTACATTGCAATTTTTTGTTTCCATAGTTATGTCTGATTAGGATAAATTAACCGATTAAAATATAAGTAAAAAAATTACTTCTTTAATTTTTTTTTTTAAATTAATTGTAATCACACTAAAAAGTAGAAAATAAAGAAAAAAAATGTTTTTTAAGAAAAAGCTCTTATTTTTAAAAATGGGCTAAAAAAAATAAAATAACTTTTGAGTGAAGTTTGAAGCAATATGCAACATAATTTATAAAAGCTTTTTAAAGACAACAATTATGAAAAAAAAATCGGTTTCTTTTTTTTTAGCGGATCAACCTTAAACAATTTTTTGAATATTTAGTTAATGATGTAATTAGTGTTTATATGTGGTTTTATACGGTTTAAGATCACGGCCGAACTCTGTAGTTTTTAAATTATTCAATTTTAACCATTCGTAGGGAAGCGAGAAACGCATAGTTGCTTATTTTTAAGACCCACTAGGAACCTCAAGTAGTTGTTTAGTCTTAAACAAGTCTGTTAATTAATGTCACAAATTAAAATAGTCACAAAATTCAGCATATATAATTGACTGAAGTGGTAAATAAGTCTATTTTGAAAAAGATCTTTCGGTAGAAACAATGGTAATAGTACAGTTGGTAAATTTAATTGGTAATTTTCAAAATTATAATAAAGTTTGAATACAATTCAAACAAATTACCTATTTTAAATAAAATATTTGTAAAGTTGTGATTCTGGAATGCAAAACTCGGCGATAGAATTAACACCATTTTGCAAAAACGTTAGATTTAAGGTTTAGTGATTAGTCTGCAAAATCAGTCAGAGTTACAGGGCACCGTTTGGGCCGCTCTCGGACCGATCTTCCAAACATTCATAAACTTTTCCGTTTTTAAAGTTAAATTACTTATCAGAATTGGTAGGCCTGTTATTCTTTCCCAAGATATTTTGGGCATTCTCTTATCAGTTGCGTGTATTAGAATAGTATACCCAATTTTTAAAAATTTTTATCTCACAAACTATACGTCAAAATTGGTTTAAATATTGACATTTTGAGCGCAAATAATCATTCTGGAATCTTTAGAATGCTCCAACTACCTGTAGAAAAAAAATTTAAATCAAATATCGAAGCAAAAAAACCAAAAATTTAAAATCTTTACAAAAAATTGCGCACACGAAAGCGTGTATTATTCAATTTTGTAAAATTTCCTGTCTATTAATGTAGATTTCATGTATAATTTCAATAATAACTAATGGTGTTTTAAAATAATGAAGACATGAGTGGATGAAGGTGTTATGTAACATTTCCTCCTATACTGAAGTATCATATATTAAAATTTGGTTTCATTACGTTCAATAGTTTTGCAGAAATTCAATAATAAAGATGCTATTGCATGAGAAGTATGGTCTATTTCAGTTAAATTTAACCATGCTTCGTAACTTTGAATTTAAATAATTTCCGTTTTCTTGGCTTTATCTCTTTTATTATTGCATTTATGTAAATTTTAAATTTGCAGTTTATTTTTAGAAAAGAATAGAAGATCGATTTGTTTCCAATATAAGAATTATTTAATTTTTTAACGAAAACTCATGATCAATTTTATCTGAATAGAGGTATATATGTAAATAAAAACTTTCAGACGCTTTTATTGTAAAATTATAAAAAAAATGTTACATAACACCTTCATCCACTCATATCTTCAATTATAGAGAAACAATAATCATTTTTAAGACGCAACATGCAAGTTTTATTTTTTTAGCACAGTACCTGTATAACGCTTGGTCACCTCCACACTTCTTTTTTCATGACTTACTGCGATTCTCCGTTTATGTAAATTAATATGCTACCTATTCATTTCTTACAATTATTTTTCAAATTTTTCTAACAAATCATGTTGCATTTATTCGAAAATAGATGCAAACCATTTAATTCGAATACAGTAAATGTGAATTAGATATTATAAACTTCTAGTCCGATTAACTAGATGTCGCGTCAGTAGGTACTCAAAACTCAAACACATATGTATCTGTAAGTTGACGCGTGTTTCTTCCCCACCCCCAATTCCTACTAAACGGGGTGTTGCAAAATGAACTTTATCATTATAGCATCAAAATAATGGGCACTCTGTAATTCAATTTTGCACTTTAATGTTTAAATTAAATTAACACGAGAGTAGGTACAGAATGTTCCAGAAATATCCCTCCAAACGAATAATCCCTCGTTGTTTAATTATAAAATTGACTAATTACCTTATATATATGTAAGAAAAAAAAATTGGCCCGGATAATCTCATTTTTTCAACCCTAACCAAGCAACCCAGCAACGGGGTGGTGGTCGAAGCTGGACCAAAACAAAAAAAATTTAAATAAATAAATAACCTTCTCCTTGTCATAAAAAAAAAATGAAAGAAAAATACCTATACTGTTATAACTCAGGGACAGGATAACGGTCAAGTGGACGGACGGACAGACTGACCGACACGCATCCGAAACAAAAATAATAAAAACCTTAATTTAAAATGATGTTTTTTAAAAAAAAAAGTAAATCAATAATCCCTTTTACTACCACTCCAAGTATAAATCTCCAAATGTATAATATATACGAAACCCTTATATTCAAGAATACGTAATACTAATTTATCATATATTCATATGCAGATCGGCTACCACTACTACCCCCCCCCCCCCGCCCCACTTCTCACTCCACACCCCTCACCCTACCCCACTCTCTGCCGTTCGCAACCCCTCCGTTCGTATATGCTCCTTGTTGTGCTCCGTAGAGAAATAAATCTGAAATATATATTCAGTCAATTTGAATAACTGTCATTGATGCGTTACAAAAATGTCCAGTATCGAATTGACCGACTGTGTCCAAAGAAGGGCACACATATACACGCACGCATACACACACATGTCGGAGATATTTTTGCATGAAAGGGTTTTTTGGCAGCACATATTACGGTAGAGATAAGGGTACATACCTACCTAGTCAGTCGAATTGGTGGGTGATGGTGTTTTTTTGCGGCAAAGACGAGAAAGAGGAGACGAGATATCAACAAAAAATAAAAACGAAATGCAAAAGAGGGTAAAATTACTCATAGGTTATCCATTCCTCATCCCCGAGCAACCAACCCCCTTACTACTCATTCGTGAATACTTTTTATCATCTGAAGTTAGTTATTCAGAGATAGATATGTAGAAAAAAATTATTTATATAATAATATAAATGGAATTTTTATCATTATTTTTATTAAACGGACACGATAGATACGACACGACGGATGTTTCATTTTCATCCGCTAGATAGCGCGCTAATTGTTGGTTTTTTCGAATATATGTATATTTTCGATTTAAGGCGTTACATGTTTTTTTTTTAGGAAGAAAAACACAATTTTTTAAGAAAATATAATTTATTTCAATTTTTGGCATAATATTATTAGGTATGATTTTGAGATATTGTAGAAAAATTTTCATGAATAAAAAAAAAGTGAAAATTAGGCAGAGTAGGCAGAGTAACTCGATCAAATCTTTATCTGAAATCAAAATATAAAATTTTTTGTATTAATAGATGTTTATGGCTTGTATTTGAACGAAGGATTACTATTTCCGTTCACTAAATCTCATTTTGCAAGTAAAAAATCGACAAAAACACGAAAATTTTTACCGAAAATCAAAATTGTTTGTAAATAATAAACAAATATTTTACTTCGCAAAAATACCACTTTTATTTTGAAACTGTGACAATATTGTTTCGAACCGTCAGTTCATTTTCAAACAGAATTTCTGTTTGAAAATAAACTGACGGTTCGAAACAATATTGTCACAGTTTCAAAATAAAAGTGGTATTTTTGCTAAGTAAAATATTTGTTTATTATTTACAAATATGGAATACCATAAAGTAACGCTCAAATCTATTAATATCAAAATTGTTTGTTTAAAACGCTGTCAAAAACTTAAATTTCATCTCTTTTTAAACTCTTCGTTCAAGTACAAGCCATAAGCATCTACTAATAGAAAAAAATGTAGTTTTTGATTTCAGATAAGTACCTATTTTACGAGTTACTCTACCAATGACCTAATTTTCATTATTTTTTTTTTTAATGAAAATTTTTTTACAGTATGTCAAAATTATATACCTATAATAATATACCAGAATTTGGAATAAATTCCTTATACTGCAAAAAAAAATCAAAAAAATAGTCTTTTTCTGCTAAAAAAAAACCCATGTAACCCCTTAAACGCGAGACATTCCCGGTTATCTTGAAATAATATTTTTACAGTGTATATTTGAAAGAATTGATTGCCGCTCTTGTATAATTATCGCAAATACTAAACGCGGAGCAAGCGAGGAGAGGGTAGAAGAAAGAGATGGACAAAAAGGAATGAACCAGTTATTTGGTTAGCCTTCTATGATCTTCTGTAACCGCGTTGGTCGTTATCGAACTTTCTACCACGTATTTTTTCTCAATAGAACAAAAAAAAAAACTCTCCATATCTCTAATAGGGTATCTACACACATATTTGCCACAAAACATATTCAAACTAACAAAATATTTGTATCTCGACTTTTCGAACGTTCGACCTCTTCTATGTGCATGTATCTCCTTATGGTTTAATACACTGTTGGCCGCTGAATGATATTCAACATTAATGAACGAAATTTTTTGAAATGCTATCTATTTTTATGATTCAATAGCCGTGGTCTAGTAGAAAAATATCTATTTCAAATTGAGTTTTTGAAAGGCTACTCAGAAAAATAGATTGAAAATAGGTATATAAAAGAAAGTGTACAAAAAATTGAATACAGTCTACTGATTTTTATATGAGTTTTTTTTTTTTTTTTTATTGAGAAATTTATAGAGAAATTAACCTTTTTGTTAGGATTCCGAACTCTATCATAATCTCTTCCTCGCTCAAAGATTTTTTAACATTGAGGTGGTCTTTCAAAACGAAATTGAAGTTTGTTTGAATTTTTTTCATTTTTGAAATTTTCGTTTGCACACTATTGAGGTTCAAACTGAGGTTTCGTTGTGTTTCCGTGCGTCCAAGAAATTTAGAAGACTTAATTATTTTGGCTAAGTTGTGTTCGTAATTTTAAAGACAGTTTAGGAAATTTTCGCCACCAACATTCCTTAAGATATCAGAATTAAAATGCTTTTGTTTTTATAGTAACAAGAGGTACAAGGATTTCATTCTATGCACCCAGTGTTAATATATTTTACGTTTGCGCGTGCGCAGTGACTACCATTTCTCTAATTGTATTGAAAATTTTATAGCGGACCACATAAAATATAGCCCAATCTCTAAATACTCCCAAAAATTTAAGCGAAATAGAACTACACGTAGAGAAAATTCCTATAAAAATTACTGTGCTCATACTACAATCGACCTGTAACAGGCGAACATATCCAATTTTTGTACGGTAAAATTATAAAAATTATAGTTATATTATTGTAATTTTTATAATTTTACCGTACAAAAATTGGATATGTTCGCCTGTTACACGTCGATTGTAGTATGAGCACAGTAATTTTTATAGGAATTTTCTCTCCGTGTAGTAGTAAGATATGGACAATTAAATTATTCCGATTGCGATAAAATTCGTACGGAATCATCTAATAACCAATCTATACAATTTCTAAAAATTACTTCATTAAAAACAATCGAATACTCTCGAAGTTATGCCACTTGGTGGGATCTCTAAAACGCAAAATTGGTGTGATCAAAAGTGATCATTTTCAAAAGTGATCACAATGCTTCCGCTACTTTAATAGTCTCGGAAACTTATGGTAAAAATCTAGATAAATATCCAATATTTTTACACGGTAAGCTATGAAAAACTCCAGCTACTGCCGAAGGAGTCCTTTTGTTAAGAGATCAAAATATGTCGATATTTCGTAATCAATTTTTCTGTTTGCGGATTTTCAACGATAATTCAAAAAAAAAAAGTTTTAACTCTTCCCTTTTCGGTTCATACCTTTATTTAATTTATAGAAAAAAAAATTAATTAAAAAAGTGTACACTACCTATTCCATACTCAACCAAATTCTCCACGCCTAATAAAAGAATCTACAGTCCATACAACTTCATCACCACAGTCAGTGCTACCAACCATCGGACCAAACTCCACCAACAGTGGTTTTTATTTAATTAATCAAAAGTTAAATTACTAATTTTTATCTGCGAACAGCAAAAAAAAAAATTGTACAAACTTCGTTCGAATCGATACCGGTCCACACGTATCAGTTAGTATACATACATGAACACATATCATATCCAAGCTTTTATTCTCATGTACGTGGAGTAGATAACCTAACTTTTTACCAAATAAACTTTAGAATCGTATGTTGGCTCGCTGCGAAGCAGTCAATTGAATGAAAATAAATTTTTTTTCCGAAAATTATATTTTTTCGAGAACTAATGCAAACAAATAATAAGTGAATCATAACATATATGTTTGGTTTCCACTTGTATGTCCGCAGTTTACTCGCTGCCACTAGTTGTTTTTTTTTTTTTTTTTTTTTTTGGAGAATATGTTTTTTATGAAGTTTTGTAGGTAGGTGGCTCTAGTTATGAGGAGAAAAAAAACGCATGAAAATCTAATTTCATCAGACACCAACACTGGAAGAGAAATGAATGTTATGTCGATATTAGATGAGCTAGATAAAGATACCTATATCAGGTAAGGAAAAGATGGCGCGAATTCTTTTAAATAGTTATGAATAGAATTTTGAAACCCTAGTTTAAACCTTGATCTATTCTTAATTGTATATTTTGTGAGCTTTTTTTTTTTAAAAATGTATTTTAACCCTTCTTTCAATAGGCTTTATTGGAAGGTACACGATAATTCATCTAATGGATAATGCTCCATATCATTCATATTGTTGAATTTTATCGATTATTTTTTGCAATTAATTTTTGTTGGATTATTTTTATTCGAAAATTTTCGGTCCGAAGGGAAAATAAAATATTGAAACATAAGATGGATAACGATTTTAATAAGATACGAGACTGTCTATTAAATTGTTCAGACTTGACGAAACAATAAGTGTTCTGTTGTTGTGACTACAAAACACTAAAAATGGAGTCGAGTAGTTTTTTTCGATTTTTAAAGTTACTCTTACTTTCTCTATAATACAAAAACAGTCTGGGAAATTTGAGTTTCAAAATTTTACTAAAAATATTTTTCGATAATATTCTTCCCCGTAAACAATTGGCAACACGCGTCCGAGAAATATGATAGTATAAAGACCCGATCCGACCAGTACGAACGCCCTGATCATTGCCCCTAATTTCAGGTTCGCAACAATTTTTGAAATTCTGGTTAATTGGTCAGGTTTATAACCATTGTGAACAATCAGTTCGGACGTTCGTACTAGTCGAAGTGCGTCTCAATGGATCAGGTTATATATTTTAACATCGTCTTTATCCTATAATGATTTCGTTACATAGAAAAACACTAGCCGGGGTTCAATAAGCTCTGTGAAAACTAACTAAAAAGTTAATCAGATTTGAAAAAAAGTTCAGAGAGCACATCTCCCATCTATGTTCCTCAAACCCCTCCGTGTATATAGATAACACACACTATGGCTACCTATAGCCATAGTACAACACAAGCAAAAGAGCAAAAAACTTTTTTTTCGAGTTACAGGAAAAATATTTTCTCTACATATGCACTTTTCATCGTCATCATTCCAGGTATTCAACATGGACCGACCGGGCGAGGGGGGTATGGAAGAATGAAATCAACTGAAAAATATTGAGCACACATTAAATTATTACTTTTTTGAGCGAACTGCGAGAAGCTCAGGGGTTGGCAACCCAGAGGGTAGTGGAGAAATAAAACTAATATAACGGGAAGTTTTCATGTGTAGTTTTAAAATTATAGTTTGTATAACGTAAAAGCCGCCATTATCGAACGGTATCTAATACTGGAACAGTTTTGACATAAGTAAGGAAACATTAAATGCGAGGTGAATTAAAATTGAAAAACAATCATTCTATTAATAATAATTTTTGTTATCAGACGTTTCTTTCAGAAATAGCTTCATTAATATGTAAATGTCAAAACTGTTTCATAATGGGGGCTTTTACGTTACTGAGAAAAAAGTTTGGTCACCCTATTATCGCTGGAGAAGTTGAAATATTCTAGCAAGCTTGATTTTTGTTAGCAAAATACTTCAATTTATACATATAGGTTGATGAAAACCATAGCAGCTTATAATTTAAATGGAAGAAGAATCTTGAAATATGGTTTTTATTGTTATTTAAGAAACAAATATGGCAGAAAAATAGTTTTATTGTCTTGACTGGTTTTATTTGTTTTGACTATGCGCCGTTTCTTTTCTGCCTTGATAAATAAAATACTATTTAAGGGGAGACTTGCCAAAAAAACATCAAAAATCGACCTTCACTTTTTTTATTATTTTTTTTTTTTTAAGTGGACACAGCGAGATTTTTCCACCTTGATGGTTCCTCGCGTTCTGAAATCCCCAGTGAACCAAAATCAAAAAATCAAGAATTTTCTGCAGATATACACTTACGACCCTAACTGGGATCTAAAAAAGAAAAAATAAAAAGCCAGAGAAACACCGCTTTTTCTCGACTATAAACAGCCGTCATTTTGAAAATATATTACGGAACCAAAAGATCCTACCTAGTTTCTGACAAAATTACGGTATCGAGGAATAATATGCATTTTGATTCATGTCGATATCTCAAATACTTTTTGAGATACATGAGCAACCATGTCGAAAAACGTATTTCCGAAAAGAAGGCATTTAAATTATAGTAAAGAGCGTGCACTAAAATGCCCATAACTTTTTGATTTTTCATTTTTTTAAAACAAAATTTTAGGACAATTTTTCTAACACCTTAAGAAATATAATTAGGAAGAAAAAAATCGATTTCTTTTTTTTTTATATAATCTCCCTTAGTTTACTTTAATATTTGCTTGCTGTGGCAAACAAATATTTTTTTGAACTTAATTGAAAGAAATTATTTCTGTGCATCAAAAAAATTTTTTCTCCGTGTCTAGTCATTCCTTCGGCGCTACGACCACTTATATACAATTCGTTTACACACTTTTTGAATACTTGGTATCCCTGTACTTATGCAAGTGTTTTTGTATACGTCGTAAATGAATAAATATACTAAACAAAACCAAACCATCTATTGATTTCTTTTCGTGTATTATACATTTTGCATATGTTTAAATTAATAGCAATGAAAGAAAGAAAAGCGGCGCGCAAATTGAAAATTATTTATTCAATAAACAAAGACACATATACACGGATTTCAAGTATCCAAATATACGTTATCTTTTTCTTAGATTATGTGTATGCTTAATACATTTATATTTATATTATGAAAACATCGAGTTTTGATACTTATCTATCACTATAAGAGTATAGGGTGGTGGGGTGAACCGCAACGTGTACGAGGTTAGGGTGAGTGAGAGGTCACTTACGTTGACCAGTCTATTTTAACTCTTTTTATGTAGGTATGCATGCATGCGATAATATTTGACGGTATGTGTATGTGTTAATATTGTGTATGCGTGCACATAAGTAACCCTTAGTAACCCCTTTTGAACTGTCGAATGTGCGACGGGCGGCATTCGTAATGGGCAAACGGTTTTCTTAATGATTTGCAATTATTTATATATTCTCTTTACGTATGATGGATTCGGCCCTATCTTTTTATTAGTGTGTATAGATTTTTTTGAATGAGACTGTACAAAAGAATATGTATTAATTATTGGGGACTATTTGAAAACGAGATTTAAAACATTTTCGTAATCGGGTTCGAATAATTTTCTAGAATGACCAGAGACTTTCCAAAGACATCTGTAAGATAGATTTTAAAGCACTTTTGACTTCTTACGAAGGATTAGGCGTTAGTTGAAATTAGTGATGAGCAAAATTAGTCTTGGTCTTGCAGTCTTGTCTTGGTCTTGCATTTTTTGCAAGACCAAGACTATGTATACCAAGACCAAGACTATAAGTATGGCTGCAAAACCAGTACCAAGACTCAAGTGAGCAAGACCAAGAGAAAAGCAATAAAAAAGCAAGACTCTTGCTAAACGATTTAAATAGTTTGAAAGTGTAATTAATACCGTAAAGAGAGCAAATTCTGATTTTAGAAGGAAAAAAATCGGTAATAAAAAAATGCAAGAAAGTGCAAGACTTTTTAGCAATACGAAGACCAAGACTCAAACTACTCTAGCATGACCAAGACTAAGATTCTTAACGCAAGAACAAGACCAAAACCAAGACTGCCAAATCTTGGTCTTGGTCTTGCATTTGCTCGTCACTAGTTGAAATTCGTTCTAGAACATAATTTGAAGAAAAATTATTTTCAAAATATTTTTTTTTATAGACAAATTTATAATTTTTGCCTACTGTTTTCTAAACCCATTTTTTTTTTAAACAAATTTTTAGATAAATAAATTTTTTTGAAAATTTTTTTTTTAGATTTATATTCAGGGCCATAACTAGGCTGGGTCAGCCGGGGCATTACTCCGGGGCCCCCAGCCAAAGGGGGCCAGCAAGAGAATACAAGATATTACAAAAAAAGGTCGCCGTTTTTTTTTTGCCGGGGGGCGTAATTTTAAGGACGGCAAACGACTGAGGAGCAAAAAGAAAAAAAAGGTCGCATTTTTTTTTTTACCAGGGGATAGAATATTTTGTTTTGCCCGAAGCGGCGTAGGAGCCGCGAATGCCCTTTCTGCCCTGGGGCCCCTGAAGACCTAGTTACGGCCCTGCTTATATTCACTTTTTGAACCAATATTTTTCAAATTTGAAAATGAAAAATAAAAAATTGGGTTCCCACTACAGACTGCACAAATTCATAATGGTTGAAAATGTCTTTGAAACCCTAAAAAGCTCGTGAAAAACAAAATTTTTAATATGCACTATTTAACTCAGGTGTTACTGTTAATTGTAAACGTATCTTCTTGCATGTCTTAACTTAAAAGTTACTCTTAATCTAAGAGAGAGTACCATATTTGACTTAAATTTGACTATACATATACATAAGTAGCGATTTCATTCATTTGTATAAAAATTTTAAAACTCTCCCTGTCTGTCTGTTTTTATTGTCAGAAATTGTAAAAAATTGTATTCTGTTTAACAGTATAGCTATCTAAATTACTCCAAGAGTGACTCCGAGTCACTCTTATCTTCCTCCTTTCTTAAATTTTATATTTAATAGCAAATCAAAAGATCACAAAATAAGATAAGAGTAACATTGGAGCCATAGTACTTTATTTTCAATTATTTTCAACAAAATTTCCAAAACATTTTCGTCTAGAAAACGTATAAAACTGAATTTGTTAAAAAAAAAAAAAAAAAAAAAAACTACTTGAAATCTATAATGAAATATAAAGTTAATTAAATAAAGGCAAATTGCATATATACAATAAAATGATACTTACTCTAGTTGTTGAGTTTTCGGGTATACTGCTCCGATAGAGAGCACATTTTAGTTTTGACTAAAGGGTGAGGGGTTGGTGAGGTAGTGACAGGTGTGAGACACTCGAGTGTGTCGTCATTGAAGAATGAATATATATAGAACACAAGAATCGTCGCCGGGAAATCTTTAGCTCATTTTCACTTGAGTTGTTTGCTATAAATTCTGCACAAATCTCAAGCAGCAGCATTGTTTGAATCATCGGTGCATAAGTAAGCTTGTTTCTACTTCTCATTTCAGCCCATCGCACCCGTATTTGTGCCTTTTTCAGCCCACACACATAGATGAGCGAAGCTGGATGATGATAGTAGAGGTGGTAGAACCACTTGAGAAGAAAATATAACACTTATTTTGTATTAAATTTCGAAGTTGTTGCTTGCATATAGTAGTCGACAATGTGGCATCCCTGGCGGGGATGACGCGACGCGTATTTATTCATTCCCGTTCGTTTCATCAAATGAAATTATTTCGTTACGATTTTCGTTAACAAATTATTTTATTTGTAAATTTTCACTAAAATTCATCAAATATACAATGTGACTCAAACGATTCAGGTAGGAAGGGGGAGCGGGATTTAAAAATTCTTTTTTTTTTGTAATCCGAAAAAATAATATTTTTTCATAATGAATTAACACTGAAAAAATCGCTTGGATAAATATGAATAAAAGTGCAACATTTAGTACATCAATGACCATAGACGAAAATTTTCTATTTTCATCATAGTCTTTATCGTTCTCCATAATATATATTTGACCGTTGATGTACCAGAATACTTCTTTAGAGGGTGTATTAAGGCGTTCATAATCAGAAAATAAAATATTTACCAAAACCAACGGTGAAAATTGGAATTTAAAGACGTTTGATTTTTAACGTTGTATCGTATCTTAATCAAGACGAGATTCTCAACCCTTTCGCCAATTCAGCCCTTCTTTTTCTTTTATGTATTCTATTTAATAATTTATATACCAGAGTAGGGGTATTAGGGGGGTTCCTGCTCTCCGTTGTACGGTGGAGCAATATTTCTGTGAATAATTTTTTTCTCGTTTCAAAAATAATTTTCTTAAATTAAATTACAGTAAAACTTTTGATTTCTCTTTGACATGTTTATATGTAATTAAAACAGATAATTGATGTATTGACATAATCAACGAAACGAACATTGACTAAAGAAAATTTCTATATATTCTATACCTAATAATGATAATATTTTGCTATAATTACTATTAACAATCATATAATTATCTAGTACTACTACATTTACTACAAGTGTATACATATGAATGTTATTACTAGAAAGACAACTAATATTTAGTTACTTACATATTATTACATATGTATCCACATCGTTACAGTATAATTCACTTGTGATGTCCGATACGTAATCAAAATTAAAAAAAAAATTTTTTTTAATTAATTGCGTTTGTTACTTTTTATTATTGGGATCCCGAAGCAAAAATCTCAACCTCCTCATAGTTTCGTCATATCATCGGTTTGTTTTTGTGCAGAATATCGTTTAAAAAATTAAAATACCACTGTCGCAGCATCCTGCATAACATGGCGAATTTCCGATTATAAAAATTAGTTTTTCTCGGAAACTAGTTGACATAAAATAATAGTTTAAAGACCTCTCTTATGTAATTTTTTCTCCTCTTTTAAATGGAAATAAATGGAAATTTTGGCAAAAAACTAATTTTTTGCAAGAACAAAAACCATGTTTCTGGCATCCGACGTGTCTGGCTGAAGAACTCATCCCACGGTTTGGGACTGCCAACATTTTCACCAAATGTCGTTAACCTAGGACATTTTGTTCGAGAGTTATCGTGCGGATACATACATACATACACGGAGAGAAAATTCCTATAAAAATTACTGTGCTCATACTACAATCGACGAGTAACAGGCAAACATATCCAATTTTTGTACGGTAAAATTATAAAAATTACAATAATATATAATATATATATATATATATATATATATATATATATATATATATATATATATATATATATATATATATATAAATTTTAGTGAATATCATTTTTGGTTTCTAGGGACCTCAAAACAAATTTCTGCCATAGTCCCGGGCTCAAGTCGCGTCATGACAGTGGCTGTAAGAGCTCAGTTCCATTCTGGAAATTCGCTAAAACCGAGAAACTTGAGAAAAAATTATTTAAGTAATTTTATTCGTTTGAAATGAATAAAAGTGAAAATACATGATTATAATTATCACTAATTATCAATAGACAATTACTGGCAAATAGAAGAAAAAAACACTTCATCATAATTTCGTAAAAAACGAGTGGTGTAGTACCACCTTCAATAAGTGGATACCTACCTTATCGACAATAATTACACGATTAACAATTACATTATTTTTATTATATTTAATTAATAAAGTATTTTAATTTGATCGCATGTAAAAAAGAAATCTTGTAACGGGTTAAAAAACAGGAATGGCGTACAAGAAAAAAACAATTGGTTTGCCTTGTGTAAGCAAGCAACGACATCTATCTAATTATGTGACATTCTTCCATTTTATAGATATATAAAAATTATATATAATTATGAATTATTTCCACCGAGAAATATTTTCGAAAATAATAAAGTAATAAACTATACTCAAAACTATTTATTTATTTAATGTAATTAAACTAGATTTTTTGAAAGTTTTACATAATCTTTTGAATTACACGATAATAAGTACTCACACTCCAAAAAATATCGCCCCACATCTCCCCTATATGTGCATTGTTAATGAATAATAAACTATATCAATACAATTACATTACAATACAACAAATTAAAATGAATATGAAGACACTACATAGTGACTGGTGGAGAGGAACGACGGAATGGTGTCAGGTGTGGGGTAGTGTGGTTGACTCATTTTATGAAATTCACCTGGGGAAGATGTTTGCAGCGATGAAGCGATCGGAAGACAGCGAAGACGTTATATAGTAACAGCACGGCGAACAAGTGGAAACCAACATCTCGGCTCGTTCGTCGTGTGCCTGATGGTGACGGTGACGGTGACGACAGTCAGTCAGAGATAACTTCAAGAAAGGTGCAAGACGATGAAACAAACGAATGAAGTAACTCGAGCATGCATCGACACACATACACACGCTACTGACTCAAGTTGTGTTTAGTAATAGCAACAGTAGTTAAATCTACTATGTACCGCGGTGTTCAAAAAAATTCGGGATACCAACAATAATGAACCCATTTGTGAAATTTTGATTTTATTTTGACCTGAATTTTTTGAATGACACTGTACAAAAGATCTTATTACTTTAATGTAAGCCCTAATCAAGTATCTGTATACGACTGAATATGTTCATTCGACACTATTTCAAACAAACATATATCTACATACATATGTGGATGCATTTTCTTTGGAAATATAAATAAATAGTTTTCCGAGGAATAGAAAATTCGATGAAAAGCGCACAAACGTATACATATGTACAAAATATATCGTGCCATATGCACTAGTGATTTTCAATTATATGAAAATTAGTTTAAATGAAATTTTATCTTAATTTTCTATTCAAATGAAAAAAGTTCTTGTTCAAACTTCACAATTTTATGAACTACGGGATCAAATTTCAGACTCAGTTTTGAAGATTTATACATGGTAGCGACATTACTGGAAAAACTGGAAAACCTAGAAATGTTAGGAAATTCTAAACTTTCTGGAAAAGTCAGGGCATTTTACCAAAAGACTGGAAAAAGTTGACTTTTATAATTTTGTTTATGTAGGGATAAATTCAATCAATTTTTCACTTGTTTTAAAATTAAATTTTTAAAAATTGGCACAGATTTTTTTTTTTGCTGATTTACTTTTTTTTTAAGAAAAACAGTTAAAATGTTATTAAGAAATTTTTCCAGCTTTTTGGGATAAAGTAGGAGCGGCATTTTCCTCAAAATAATCAAGGAATTTTTTAATAAAATTTCTGGAAAACCTGGAAAAGTTAGGGAATTTCACCTTTTAAATCTGTGGGCACCATGTTAAAGCAAGTCAAATTTAAACCCATTTTTTTGAGATTCTAGAAATTTCCAATGCATTCACCGAACTTTATAAAAGTCGGATGTTTCGTTCGAGAGTTCTCATACGGATCATACATATACACATAACATTTTAGTGAATATCATTCTCGGTTTCTAGGGACCTCAAAACGATTCAAGTCTTACGAAGCGACAGCGGCTGTAATAGCCATTCGGTCTAATTTATGACCCAAAAACGCATTGTTTACAAAATGAAGAGGGATTATTACAATTTATTTAATTTAGATAAAGATGCACATATTCACATTACCAGCCTCCGTCACCCTATTCCATTTCCATTTGAATGCCTACTTCATTTTATTCGTTCAAGTGACGCCACTGTTTATTTATTTGTTTATTTGTCTCTAATACATAAGCTTAAATACATTTCGGTGCAAGCTATTAAGTGGCAATATTCACTTCGACAATATACACCAAGCAATATTATCGTATGTTTTAATAATAATCTAGGTTATTGTCATCATCAGACGTCGTCGTCGGCGTCGGGACGATTGGCTGGTTGACTAACTTCAACGGCAGGCATTAAGTCACAATGTGCATTTCTGAAGGTAATTGATCGTGCACGGCGAACAAAACAATGAAGTCTTAGCACAAGACAAGTGGGTTTGTTTGTCAGCTTATTGTAAGTAATTGTAAATATGAAAAGACGAAATTTTCTTCACATAATATTTTCTTGAATTGTTTTCAAAGAAAATTATTTACAAATGATTACATTTCTGTTTGAAAAATTGGTTTTTAATATGTTTTTTCTGAACGTTTTTTTTTTTCGTCTATTGTTTTTAGAATTTTGTAGTTCATACAACAAAAAAAATCCTTTTTGATTCGTTGTGTCGTCTTCTGTCGTTTGTGGTGGT
This sequence comes from Brachynemurus nebulosus, assembly GCA_035578155.1. Taxonomy (NCBI): domain Eukaryota; kingdom Metazoa; phylum Arthropoda; class Insecta; order Neuroptera; family Myrmeleontidae; genus Brachynemurus; species Brachynemurus nebulosus. The sequence continues at coordinate 4,282,650 of JAPWDM010000009.1, read as the reverse complement.
GTTTTCTTGAAACCTCATATAACCGAAAAAAAAAACTATTATTAATTAAATTTATTATGTCAGATCGACATTTGATAGTTCAGATGGTCATATTAAGGCCTAATTTTAATATTAAACCCAAAAATACGGAAAAATAAACTGGTATTAACGAACCCATAAGAAAGTCCACATCTCTTTAAAATAGACATGCCAAAATGATAATATAATAGTACCTATACTTCTAATAAATAAGTCACCGTTAAAATATTTCAAATTGGCTTTTAATAAATTTCCATTTTTTCGTAAATTATAACATAGGTACTTATATACAATTAATAAAAGAACTGTCGCAATTAGTTTTTCTCACATTTAAGTATCGTTTTTTGACAATGCAGTGCAAGCTTCCTATAATATCAAATTCATCCGCTAGGAGAATCGAAATGTTGGAAACTTTGCTGTAGCTGTTTCCCTAATGGCACTGTTTGGAAGGAACGATTCAAATTCTTCACCTGAAACAAAATAAATAATGTCAAATTTAATAAATTCGACTTTACAAAAAAAACACCACTTTTATAAAATTTATGATATATATTTCGATCAATATTGTTTGAGGGTGATTATATTGATCGAAACATGTCACACGATTTATCAAATAAGAGTGGTGTTTCGTGCAAAGTAGAATGTTTTTATTTATTTAACTGTAATATAGAAGTGATAGGTCACAAGCACACACCCAGATAGGATTGAATAATATAGCTAAACTTTTTTTTAGACGGTCTTTTTTTGTGCGATTTTTTTATGCGATTTTGAAAAAAAAATGGTAATTAAAATGCATAATGTGAATCAAAATCAAGAGAAAGTCAGAAATTTAAACATTAACTATAATAAAGTTCTTTGATAAAAATACTTTTTAATGGTTTTTAAGAAGCATTTAATCAGTACATTACATAAGAATGTAAGTTATTGCATCATTTAATTTTTTCACAGATGTATTTTTCCCACGTGTAAATTAATGCTTTATCTTATTGAGAAAAACAACTTCTAAGGAAATCGTGAGATTTTGATCATTTTGAGTTATATATTTTCGATGAAACTTTTTTATGTGGTCCCGATCCACCGCATAAAAAAAAGGTCTTTTTTACAATCTGGACCGAACTAAACTTTTGACGCTATTTATAGCTATCTACTTAATAAATTTCTAACACTGACTGACTGACTGACAGACAATGCATAGCCTGAACCATTGGGTTTAGAAGAACGAAATTTTGCATAGGAGTTCCCTATGTAACGTAGGTGAGCACTAAGAAAGGATTTTTGAAAATTCGTCCCCGAAGTGGGTTTAATAGGGGATGAAAATTTGTATGTAAATTCGTTATTTTTGAAGTTAGTGATATATAAAAATATATTACTATGGCTATTAAAATAAAATATATCTTATTTAATGTTCAACTGTTGAGTTTAGAAGGACGAAATTAAGCACAGGAGTTATGAAAATTGGCGTTTAGGCTCCAATTTATAAATGAAAGTCACTTGTTTTTGGAAATTTATTCCCTAAGGCGTAAAAACAGAAAATGAGAGTTCATATGGGAAGTTCATCATTTTTGAAGTTATAAACGTGTATATTGATTTAAGCTTTTGAAAAACATTAAAAGTGAGCAGAAGGTGAGTACGTAATAAAAAGATGTTGTCGATGGGAAATCCCATCGGGCATACGGCTAGTTTATGATATTTTTGAATATATTTTTTTTGTGCGATTTTTTTTTAATGCGGTCCCTATCCACCCCATAAGAAAAGGTTCAGCTGTATATTTCATGAAAGTGTTAAATCCGTTTATTTTTACATGCAATAAATATCGCAAAAAATTCATTTTTTTTTTTAAATTTATTTATTTGAAATATTAAACATTACATCATAAAGTGAAAGATTTATATGTAAGATTTCGTTTGGACAGCAAACCCATCATAAATTTCAAATAATAATTTTCCAGTCTAGAAAATTCACGCAAAACTACCGCATCTGTTTTACATAGGTACACGATCGCTGTCGAATAGCTGGTTCGCTGATTCATTCTCATAAGAGTGTTAACATAATTATGAAACAGTCTATATATGATATAAGCAATTAATCTACAATTTACTCAAAACGAATCACTCATAAATTATCATATTTTGATTTTGATATCGGTACATAAATGTACTTAAGTATACAAATTGATGGTGTTACTATAGTATGCAGTCGACCACAATGTTGCAGTTTTATCAATCCGTGTCGTTCTATAGTATGTTATTAGTATTGATCGAAAAGGTTGCGAGGCTGACAATATTGTCTTTATTTTTTTACGGTAAACATTTTGATGCCATTTTAGATATAAACAATAGGTAATTATGGATACATATATACGGGTAATACCCTTTTATATCGGTATATTTTTAATATATTTTAGATATGCGTGTATACATTTCTTGTCACAACTTGTCTGTCTGATTTTAATTTTACGTATTGTGTAAGGTATTTTTTTGATGTTACAAGTAAATGATTTATGTGTATCAGTTGTCTTTTTTCTTCCAGTAAAATGTGAAAGAGACAGCACATTGTTTTTTTTTTCGTAAAATTTTTTTTGAAATGACAGGTTATTTTTTTATTCGCAAGTTTTAAGTTACAATCAGTCAGTCAAATTTTCAACAATTTTAATTTAAAAAAATTACTAATGTTTAATAGAGAAAATACCGACACAATTTTTAAAAAAAAAAATGTATTTACCCAGGTTTATTAACTATTTTTATTAACAGTTTTAAGTTTTGAAAATATAAGTATACAGTAATATAAGTATTGTTCAACAAATCTGACTTTACCGCATCAAGGTCATTAAAGGTGAAATAGTTATATAGTGAGATAGTACTTACAATAAAGAAAAAATTATTTTGATAGCGACAAAGTCAGATTTGTTGAACTGTACATTAATTATTAAAAATTAACAAAAGTACAATAACTTTTATCGTTAAAACTCGACGCTGACATGTTATTCCATAACAGAACACACATCGAACGGGATGTATGTACAATTGGTTGATCGCCTACTATAGTAACACCCAATTGATTATGTTGCGTCTGAAACAGAAATAATAGTTTTTTTATTTTATTCAATAATTATTATCAATTTAATTTATTACAATTAAAATAGAATTTAATTAAAAACCATTTTTTTTTATTATTTTTTATTTAATTTGTTTTTATAATCAATTTATAGGCCTTTCGTGTGTAACACTTCTAATTTCGAGTAGTAATAATCAATACAATATATACTCTGGACTAACTCGTTAAAGTAATTTTTTTCGAACTATTAAATTTTATTAGAGTTATAAAAAACTAGACCAAAAAAAAAAATCGGCCAAGACTGGGTCGGACTCGCACAATTAGGGTTCCGTACCAATATTACAGTTAACAGTCAGTAGATCAAATTTGCTTATGGTAACTGAAAAATGCATAAATTGTCCCATATTGTTCTAAAACATTAGTAAATACGTCTGAACCCAAGTGACCCCCTTATTTTAATCCAAAATAATTTTTTTTCTAATCGTTAATGCCAAATTTCGAGAAAAACCTCTAGTACTAGTACTCTAGTACAGACAAATGGACATGAAGTTGATCTTATAAGAATTCCATTTTTTCCTCTAAAATATGGAATCTTAAAAGTTAATATACCATGTGAGTTTTTGATAGTTGCCATTTCTATTACAACCAAATTTTTATGATAGAAATGGTACTGGAAAAGGTTCTTTTCTTGGATGTAATGGAAATGTAACCAAGAAAAACACTATCGGTTGAAGTAGCCTCAAGTACATATGCATATTTTTACCGCCTAACTGATAAAGTAAAGAGAAATTAAAAAATTAAACTTGGGTAAAAATTTTTTTTTGCTCACTTATGTTGTTAATTAATGCATTAGATCAGTTTTATAAGTTTTTTAAAAATCTATAAGTTTGTATCATAGCTCGAAAACCATAAGAGCTATAAAGCTTCTGACTATAGCAATCGGTTGCCCCCGTCGATATCTACAACCCTTATTTGAACAATTTTTCGATTAAATCAACGGTTTGGCTGTAATAAAAATGGCAACTCTCGAAAAACTCACACAGTGTAAGTTATATTTCATTTTTTTAAACCCTTTGAAGACACTTATGAACGCAAGCACTGATGAAAACATTTTCAATTGGGTCATTGTATTTTTCTTCGAGATATCGTAGGTACATAAATAATCACAATTTAGATACTTCACACCAATTTCTCGACCGAATTGAAACAACTAAATAAATCTACCACATTTTTTTCCCCTTGCCATGTTAGATCAATGTCTCTTCCACAAGAATGATAATGACTCGCCACTGATGATGAAGATTAATAAAATTTCAAGGTCACCATTATATGTACATACTAGCTACCGATTTATAGAAATATTTACAGAATGCTTAGAATGACAACATTCAAATACATTTAAAATTCCCGCCACAATGTATTGAGTTTACGCAACGTCAAATCTATAATTATTAATTGATTATTAATGTTTTTAAAATTATAGACGTCTTGCGTACGTACTTATAAAGGAAGACCTTGTTTTATGAACAAAACAAAAAACAAAACCAATTTTTTTAAAACAATAGAAACACTAAAATTAAAAACAATTGACGACCGGCATCATTAATGGTAACGTTTTTTTAATTATTTGAAATCAATTAGAAAAAAAATTAAATAAATAATAATTCATCTTTTCAGTCAAAAAATTTTTGTGTTATTTTTTTTTTGCAAACTTGAAAAGTTTTATTATTTTTATTTATCGATAAAAATGATTATTATATTGTGATTAATAATTCAAGGTAAAAATACCAATAATTATTTGGATATTATTTATAAATAAAATAAAATTATAATTAGCCCAAAAAAAAATTATACCTACATATATGATTGATTGTTTTCTAGTTCCACAAAAAATATTATGTAGGTAAGGACAGATTGTTTGTATTTAATCGTAGCATTGACAAAATACGGATGCTAGATTACTTCTTCGATACCAAAGAATTTGTCTCACCAAATTTAAATTTATCACCAAATTAAGCTTCTTCCAAATAAAATAGAAAATACGTACAAAACCCGCCTGCACATCTGGGCGGTATCGTACGTATCGTATATCGTACGTATCGTATCACTTAGGTGTGCAACAGGACTTATAATGTCTTTTCAGTGTCCGTCATATTCCCCATAAGTGGACGTGATGCCCCAATTATAAATGTAAAGTATACAAAGTTGTACTTTGATTCTGAGGTCGAATTTTCGGAGATAAATTACGAATTTGGAAATTTTTTTTTCAAAGGTCTCGTGCAGGATGTTAAAGGAATGCTAATTAATTCAATAATCAAAAAAAATGTTCAGGAAAATCTAACATTAACAAAATTTTAGCGGGATCTTAAGTTTATTCACCTATAAAACAGTTGAATCACTGGTTTTAGGGAAACAATTTTTCAACAAAAAAAATTCTTCTCGATATGAGAAACAACTTTTGCCCTTACAAAAATTATTCGTTAGTCAAACTAAACAAAAAGTTAATCGAATATTTTTTTAAACGTGCGGTATTTATAATTGACACTCTGTATCGTACGTATAAGTCCTTGATGGAAAATAATCAATAGAATTTCGAGTCATTAATAAACGAACTTAATTGTTTTATTGATTAATAAACAATAATTTGATAATTATTCCTTACATACCAATAATTACTGTAGTCATATAAAACATGTTATTTGAACTTGCTATATCCATTATCACCATTATCACAGTGAATTTGTCGATGAAAAATATTCAATACCAACTTTTATAACCGCAAATTAATAAAAAAATTTCAAAAATTTTTATTAATTTACAAAAAAGAAAAAAAAAATATTTAAAAAAAGTTATATTGTTTTTCCTTAATGCTATAATGTGTGCTTAAGGTGGTTGACAGCAAATTGTACCAACGGAGTACCTAATACGTATACACGTATAGTATAAACTAATGATAACATTTTTGTATAATTTTTTGACATTATCTCAAAAACTGAAGCGTCTTCAAATTGCTTATAAATGTAACAGTTTGAGACACAGATAAAGAAAGATACCAATTTGATATTTCATAACTACCGTGACCGCTATCGCCAACAAATGATGTGGACACCGCTACCCCTACCAAACGATTATGATACGTACAACCAAACACATCATTTGTATATTTTGAGAATTTTTTTGTTCAATAGAATTTTTTGTACTTAATACGACACACTGCATATTTTTTTCTGGTTTGACCTTACTAACGACACATTTTTATATGTACACATAATCTATCTTTATCTGTGATTTGAGAAAACTTTTTTTTATCTAAATTGTAAGGGTAGGTACTTATTCCTCTACCAAAAGTTGTTCAACGTAGTAAATGAATTATTAACTTAAATTTGGCAACACTTGACACTGTCACATTAAATAAATTGTCCTGAAAATTCAAAAATAAAATGAGTTGATATAAACCTACAAAATCGCTGTATATATTTGACTGTACAAACTAAACCTCCTTAAAAAATAACAAGATAGAAAAAAAAATTGAAAAAGAAAATAAAACACATTCAAAGTGAACAAAAATAAAACAACAGCGCAATAAAAGGCGATAAAGAATTGATCAGAGAAGAAAAACGATTTAAAAAGTTGTTGATTACAGAAAAAAACAAATGTTAACTACAAGAAAAAACAAGAAAAAAAATGAGCATCAAAGATAAAAGACAATCTACACAGCGAACCGTTGCGTTGAGTGAGGGGTCTTGAAGAAGAAAAACTTGTGGTGTTTCTTGCATGTACTCGATATCAAAAGAAAATTATTTGTTGTAAAAACTTTTTTTTCCCTTCCAAACGTGATTTTAACCCTCATCCCCTCCAACCCGGCACCACACCGCCCTCTGTATCTGTTTTGATTGTTCTTTCTTCTTGTTGTATTGAAGAATCTCTTTCGAAACCACTTAAGAAATGTCGAACACGATAAAGATATTATAAGTGGAGTATTGGTTCTCCCTTCGGGAGCAACAGGAGGGTGCCTGGCCTGCTTGGCAGGATTCATTTCACCCTTAAATTCACATTTATAGATACCACCGCATCTGTATAAATCGGGTTGTTACGTGGTAGTTACCGATTGGTATTTATGTATTCTCTGTATTAGATTCGATTGTGTTTTTGCGTAGCATATGTCTTCCTTTTTTCATTTCATTATCGGCTAATCGTGTCATCTTGCTTTTCGCTTTTTCTGGATATTAAGTTTTATTTTTATGGTTTTATTTCTCGATTTATTTTTTTTGTTTTTTTGTTTTATTAATTTATGTTTTGTTATTTGATCTTTGACATAATATTAATTAAATTTTAAGGAAATTAATAGTTATGCCTGGTGGTTACGGTAATGGCTTATAACCGAAAAAGGAATTTCGAATTTTTATACACACCTAAATTCAACCAATCAGCTTGATTCCATTCACTTCCATCAAACTTGGTTTGAGAAAAAAAATTAGTATAATTTTATGGTCATCAAGTTTACTAAAATTTCTTAATGGCTTAAAAATTATCGATAAAATGCTAGAATGATGAAATTAGAAGGGAAGTACAGGTTTTCGAAGTTGCCCTTTTCATTTTTACCAGAATTAAGGAGATAGTCTAGTCTTGAGGCTCGGTTTTGAAGTGATTTTACGGACGTAATAAATACCCCTGTCGCAGCATCCTGCATAACATAGTTTTTCTCGGAAACTAGTTGACATAGAATAATAGTTTAAAGACCTTTTTATGTAGTTTTTTCTTTTCTTTTAAATGGTGTAAAAAAATTTCGCAAAAATTGTTGATTAAGTGGAAATTTTGGCAAAAAACTAATTTTTTGCAAGAACAAAAAGCATGTTCCTGGTATCCGACGTGTCTGGCTAACGAACTTGTCCAACGGTTTGGCATTTCCAACATTTTCGCTAAATTTCGTAAACCTAGGCCATTTCGTTCGAGACTTATCGTGCTGACACATATATACATATATACATATATACATATATATACATATATATATATATATATATATATATATATATATATATATATATATATGTATATATATATATGTATATATGTGTCAGCACGATAAGTCTCGAACGATATATATATATATATATATATATATATATATATATATATATATATATATATATATATATATATATATTAGGGTGGCGCAAAAAAACCACATATTTTTCTTTTTTTTGTCTCATAGGAAAAAAAGTTAATTTAGCTCGATTTAAGAATGCTCACCAAAAATTAGCTCGATAAAAAATTTTTTAAGGGTCGCTCAAAACTTTTTAAAATTTGAAAATGGGCCAAAAATCGATTTTTGTTTTTCATCAAACTTTTTTTCTTATCCCAGCATATGTTTGTACATTGAATAATAAAAAATTCCTCCAAATGTTAACTCAAAAAATTGATAATAAAACGTCGCTCAGGATTTTAAAGTCAAAATATTTAATATTTTTTAGGGACGCTAAAAATTATTAAATATTTTAACTTGAAAAACTTTCAGAACTCTTGAGCGACCTTTTATTATCAATTTTTTGAGTTAAAATTTGGAGCAATTTTTTATTATTCAATGTACAAACATATGCAGGCATGAGAAAAAAAATCTGATAAAAAACCAAAATCGATTTTTGGCCCATTTTCAAATTTTAAAAAGTTTTGAGCGACCCTTAAAAAATTTTTTATCAAGCTAATTTTTGGTGAGCATTCTTAAATCGAGCTAAATTAACTTTTTTTCCTATGAGACAAAAAAAAGAAAAATATATGGTTTTTTGCGCCACCCTAATATATATATATATATATATATATATATATATATATATATATATATATATATATATATATATATATATGTATATATATATATATATATATATATATATATATATATATATATATATAAATATATAAATTTTAGTGAATATTATTTTCGGTTTCTAGGGACCTCAAAACAAATTTCTGCCATAGTCCCGGGCTCAAGTCGCGGCATGACAGTGGCTGTAATAGCTGAATTCCATTCGCTAAATCGGAAATCATTAGAACTTAAGATATCATGTCAACCGTATCGAAAAAAGTAGTTTCGTGTAATTTATATTAAAAATTTGAATTTAACACTGAAAAGATACACAGTACACAGGGAGAAATAACCATAACTCCGAAAATAATTCGAATTTACGGTAAATCCTTTTTGAGGCTTATTCTTAAGGCTCTAAACTTTGAAAATATAAAAAAAAATCGATTTTTTCGACTTTCTAGACTAGAATACCCCCTTGAGTAACAAAATAGAACACATTTAATAATTTATCCTATTTCGGTAAATAAACATTTCCTATTTTCTATCCTCATCAGGGAACACAACTACTAGAATATTGAACAAATTGGGGTGCAGAAACAAACTTGCATCCATTTTACTCATTTCCAAAGAATTTCCACGCACTCTTTCTCCCTTTATCGTTTGTTAATTCGGTACATTAATACTTTTTGCATTGATCATCAAATTTTACACTGCACGTTTAAATATGTACAAATGCTACTTCGATTGCCTGTATGTAGTTGCAACGTTTGCAAATTCTTTAACCCAGTTTTTTTCTGATTCCGTGAGAAATATTTTTTGAAACAAGTCCACCGCAAGCGAATGGACGGACGGACATACGACCTTGAATAGTATTTAGAAATATTTTTTGGTGACGTTTTCGTTTTTTTTTTTTTTGGGCAAATTGTTTTATGTTAAATTCTTTTATCACCGCGTCAATTGCCGATTATTGCGATGTTGTCGTTCGGATCGTTTGGATCATTTGGATCGTTTGAATTCATTTGTGATTATTGGTCACATCACATTATTTATAAAGTATTCTTGTGTTGTAATTGGTGTGCGAAATATTTGGATGTATCGATGTTGAGAGAAATGTTTTAAAGAGATTCAGTTTTGGGCAATGTGAATGAAAAAAGTTTGGGAACACATTTATAGAAACTTCTTTGTATTTTACATATGGATGGCTTTTTAATGCAACCTCATAAATTACTTAGATATAATCAATAAATTTTGTAGTTATGAATTTAGAGAGTCGTGAATTTCGGTGGATCTCCTGTTCTAATTTACTCGTACAAATTAAGAGTAGAAAATCCGGAAAATAAATTTTCTGAACAAACATGGATATTTTGACAGGAAAAATTAAAAATTTCGCATACAAATGTACTTAAAGTTCACCAACTGATCTAATTCATTTTATTATGTCATCGAAGGATGACATTTTAATATCGTTGTGTGATCATAGTGGGGGAAACATTATTATAGAGTTGTATATCCATATTGAATAAACGCAAGAGAGCTGTAGAGTTAACAACTATAGAGTTAACAAAAAATTATAAATTAACACTTTCACTGAGGTGACATTACTTAGTGCGTGTCAAAAACACGCACTTAACGAATTTTTCTTGTAGCTTTCAGTTGAACTTGGATACATCAACATGTAGAGATACCGATATCTGATTTTTAAAAAGCTTCAAAAATCATAATTTCGTTGTAAGAAGTCTGAAATTTGAAGCTAGCTTCTCATAGATTTTTGATACGACCTTTTACTTTTTCCTAGAAAATCAGAATTGTAGAAACAATAGAAAAATTTCATCCGGAAATTAAATCACATTTTCCGAACGAATTTGAGAAAAGTAGCTCGCATGGTAAAAAAAGGTTGAATACCACTGATATATAAAATGCTGGCATAATAGTGAGCCACACTTTGGGGACCGCTACTGGCCTCTGTAAGTCAAGCAACTTTCATAGTGGCACAACCTACCATTTTCGAAGTATTTTATGCATAAATCTAGACTACAGCCTCGTACCTTATTGAAATTAATAGTAATTCAAGCAGTTCTTTTGTGTTTCCTAAGATACGAGGTTGCATCAGTGAGCAATCGATATTATAGAGGTTGTAACAATAAATAAATACATATGTACTTAGTTATTTAAAAATATATTATTTATTAACAAGTTTACAATTTATTAAATAGTTAGTTGACTTGTATGTGATAGATCTATAAATGGTAAAGTGATTCATTCTATTCCATTCAATGTCTGATTTAATTCAATCAAATTTAAACTTTACATATGAGTGATCTATACAGATCACAAATACATGTACTCAGTCAATAGATTGATAAAACTGTTCAAGTCAATTTCATCCGCTCAATACCAACCAAACAACCGACCATCAATTGTGAAAATAAGTTTTGATCTCATCCTCTTAACTGCCAATCAATTGATCGAGCAAATAGACATCTGTTCGCGTTTCAACATCATCAATAACGTTACGGTGACGTACAGTTGCGAGGCAATAAAATTGTTACACCAATTATGAAAAATTCAATTCAGATAGTTCTCGTAGCAAATATGTTTCGATTTTTGGCCAATCGGCGACAAATAAAACCGAATTCGTAGAACAGACATCGACAAAATCTTATCTACCATTTGTTTTTAACACACAGCCCGTAAGTTAGTATTAGTTTTTAAATGAAAAATATCAATTCACAGTTCAAAATTTATTTTAAAATATACATTGAGAAGTTTTCACTAAAACTTCATTTGAAAGTAATTGACGAGATGCTATTAAATAATATTAGTGGAATCCTTTTTTTTTGGTCCTATGAGCAGACACCCGCCTAATATCATAAATTTTTATTGGCTGGCCTTTTGGAAAGAAAGAAACTATTTGCATAATTATTTAGAAATTAAATTTGACGGTTTTGATAAAATTAAATATAATTGCAGTGTAATAACATTTAAATGGTTGTTTCTGAAAAAATTCAATTCGCAAAATTTATTTATTTTATAAATAAATTACTAGATATCATTAAAAAAATTTAATTGATAAAATTTTCTATACCGAAAATCAGTACTTTGGAAGTTATAAGCTATTTGTTTTAGAATATTCCGTTAGAATCACACTTTTTTTGATTATTAATTTTTAAATTTCAACAAAATAAAATCTATTAAGAAAATATGGTCACTAGTGATGAGCAAAATTAGTCTTGGTCTTGCAGTCTTCTCTTGGTCTTGCATTTTCTGCAAGACCAAGACCAAGACTATGTATACCAAGAGCAAGGCCAAGACCAAGACTATAAGTATGGCTGCAAGACCAAGACTATAAGTATGGTTGCAAGAGCAAGACCAAGACTGCATTTTGCAAGACCAAGACCAAGACTCAAACTGCTCTAGCAAGACCAAGGCCAAGATTCTGAATGCAAGAGCAAGACCAAGACCAAGACTGCCAAGTCTTGGTCTTGGTCTTGCGTTTGCTCATCACTAATGGTCACTCTTTTAGTGGCAACCTATTGGTCAAAAATCGACCATTTCTTCAAACTTTTCTCCATGAATACAGTCAGTGCTGGATTTACAGTAGGGGCATGCGGAGCACTGGCCCAGAGCGGCAGATTTTTATGGGTGGCAAAATTTGAAAAACTCACGTGACGTGGTCATCAGTTATTTTTTGATAGGGTAAATAAGAAATGAGAGTTGGTTCGTTTTTTTTTTTCAGTCGTCACTTAATTTTTGATAGGAAAAGGAAAAAAAGTGGGGAAATATTAAGAAATTTTTTTGCAGGGGCGGCATTTTACACTGTGTCTCGGGTGGCACTTAGGGTAAATCCGGCCCTGGGTACAGTGTTACAATTATTTTGAACGTATTTGTACCACAATAAAATTCAGAATGACACTACAAACATACTAAATATAATCTGTTTACTATAGTATATATAGAATACAAGTACCTACTATTATAATTTTATTTGTAATGAATTAAATGTATTTAAATTAATAAAGAATAGATCATACCGTTTTGTGAATATTGTTCTAGACTTCTATTAATTTATCCACGATTTTTTTTCTTGTGTGTGTTCAAAGAAATTAGTCATAAACTCATAAAACTTCTTCCACATCTTCGAAATTCCGATCTAATTAGCGGCACAGAATATAGATCATAAACGTATGGTTTTTTTTTAACGTTTGAAAATCGTTCATTCATTCATTACTGTCAAAATCGAAAAATTATAGCTTTTTCAATTTGCAGTGAACTCACGCGTATACTGTTTTGTGTAAGGTAATAAAAACAATTTTAATTTTTCCGCTTTGTACTAACAGAGATCCTCTCAAAAAAACCGCCGTATACTTACCTATAAAAAAAAGTGTGATAATTAAAATATACGAATTAATATTATTTACGATTTGGTTATAAATTATTGTTAATAAAATAATTAGACAGTTCTTGTGCATTTTTAATCAATAGAGATGTTTCACGGGACAGTAAATTATTCATTTTCTTTTTTGCAGAGAGATAAAAGATCAAAATTTTGAATTTAGATTCGTTCCCTTTAATTTGTGTTTAGTTTTAAGGGGAGATTCGCCAAAAAATACACCAAAAGACCTTCTTTTATTATTATTATTATTTTTTTTTTATACAAATAAATATTTTATTAAAAAGCTAAATATAACTACAACATTGTTTCTACATGTTTTAAGATTACAAAATAGTATATTGTGCAATAAGTGCGGGAAATTGTCGATTGCCCACGAAAGCTTGAGTGGGGCTTGAGTGGGGCAATCGACAATTCCGCACGAGTTGCACATACTATTTTTTATTACGAATTTCACATACTTTTTTCTATTATTATCACTATTTTTCACATTTTTATTACTTTTTAAAATAATATTTTTAAGTGTTCGTCTTTTTTTTTCTGAATTAATTATCGTTTAAATTACTTTGTTGGTGGTTTCTATAAAAATAATTATGAAATATTTATTAAATGGAAAATTAAGAGGCAGCTTTGCGTGTTTTGATTAAATTTTGCGTGGTTTATTGTCAATTTGCGTGTGGAAAGTTACTTTGCACATGCAAAAAAGTATACGGGAAGAGTACAGTGGGCAAACAGCTATTTTGCGTACAGAAATGTGTGCGCCAAGTTAGTACTTCTTCCACATGAGTAATAAAAAAAAAATTTTTAAAGGATTCAAAAATGAGCTGAATATAAATAAATAGCTTTGAAGTCGACAATGCGAGATTTTTCCACCTTGATGGTTTCTCACGTTCTGAAATCCCCAGTGAACCAAACCCAAAAAATCAAGAATTTTCTGAAAATATACATATACAGTTATGGAACTAATTAGGATCTAAGAAAACAAATAAAAAACCAACGAGAAATCGCATTTTGAAAATAAAGCTCACCGCTTTTTCTTGACTATAAACAAAAGTTCCTGCCAAAATGACAGTATCGTGGAATAATATGCACTTTAATTTATGTTGATATTTTAAATACATTTTGAGATACACGAGGAACCATGCCAAAAAAACGTACTTCCGAGAAAGAAACATTTCAAGTTTTGTTTTTTCAAAATTGAATTATAGTAAAGTGCATGCACTAAAATGCCCATAACTTTTTGATTTTTAACTTTTTTAAAATAAAATTTTAGGAGAATATTTCTAACACCTTAAGGAACATATTTAGTAAGAAAAAATCGATTTATTTTTTTTTTACTCAACTGATACACTAACACACCAGTTATTACTAACGCAAAGCAACGTTATGTCACACCTAGTGAGGTTCCTCTTGACGCTGTATGACGTTCATGACCATCAACGTGTTAACATTTCATTTTAAAAAATTGATTGTTATTCAGTTATATCTTATTGATTTGTTTATATATCACCACCTACTAAACAAAGAGGGAAATATTACAGTAATATCATTCTGTTACTCTCTAATAATATTCCTGTTTTTAAATGTTTTTATTTATATTAATTAATGAACAGGAATTAATAAAAAAAAAAAAAAAAAAATTGGAGTGGAGATGCAAGGTGTTTCAAAATTGTTCTCACATATTGTAAATTTTTTTTTTGAAATGTCAGCTTTTAACAAATTTTAATGTTGAATGTTGTTAATTCCATTAAATAGAAAATAATTTACCTTAGCACTCTTGTAAGTAGGACTCCAAATATCAAAATAAAAACTAATAAAACTTACAAAAAAATGTAATTTTCATGGAAGAAGTCATATTTCTTCAAGGATTCTGGCTTTTTTGATAGTTAAAATAAAAATTTCATCCGCAAATCACTCAATTTTCACTGTCAAATTGAAACGCAATTCTTACATAAAATTCCAAAAAGTAATATTTTTACCATCGTGACGTCATCAAATACACCAAAACTTTCCACAAAATGCTATTGTTATTCCAGAGAAATGTAATTAAAAGTTAATTATATTTTTAGAAACATTTTGTTCGATTTTTGATCAAATTAAAAATTTTTTTGAAAGAATTTTGTGGTTTTGATATCAAAAATGGCACAGTTACACTCAAATCAATCTCAAAAATTTACCTATTATTCTTAAAGAGAGTATCACATTTCATTTAAATTTCATTGTATAAAAATTCCATATAAGTTTTTCTATTGTCATAATTTTTATTTCTCACTCCCCGCTCACCACTTCCTCTAAAATGTTCTCCTCCTTCCAAAAACGCACTTATTGCCACTTACATGTATAAGTATTCAGTTGATCTAATTTTTATGTCATCGAAGATGCCATATTAATATCGTTGTGTGACTGAATAATTATTGAGTTGTACATCCATATTGAATAAACGCAAGAGGGCTGTAGAGTTAACAACTATAGAGTTAACAAAAAATCATAAATTAACACTTTCACCGAGATGACATTACTTAGTGCGTGTTAAAAACACGCATTGGACGAATTTTTTGAAATACATTGTCAATAAATTATAGTAAATTCATGAGAAAATGGTCGATGTCTCGTCAATCATTTTATTAATGTTAATGATGATTCAATGATGTGTATATGTTGCGCTGTGGTACCTAATTCATGTAATGACATTTTATATTGCTTCAAAATAATTACACTACCGTATGTGTACATATGATGTATAAAATAATAATATATGAACTCCATCCCATTTCATATTGACTGAACTGGTATATAACGTATAGTATAACATACGGCCCAATAAAATTAAATTTTTTATTATTTTTTTTTTTTTATTTTATTACTTTTTATATTTATTTAAGTGTCATTAACTATGTTGTTTGGTTGATAGTAATAAATTTTTTCTGATCAGAATCAATTTTTGAAGAATTTTTTTTTTAATTTTTTCGAAAAAAAAGATATAATTATTAGTTATTAAATAAACTCAAAAAAGAAAGAATTTTAAATTTTATGTAACAAACTATTGAATAAATTACATTAATTATGTGATGGAGAAAGGCAGGACCGGACCTACAATTAAAATGAGGGGGCTGGTGAGCAAAATAAAAAAGAAACAAAGAAAAAAAACTAAAATTCAACATTTTGATTCCCCCGAATTTGCGCTTTTGGCGCCCCTAAACCTGTAGATCCGGTCCTGGGGAAAAGTGGAAAAGGGGGGCCGTTAAGATTTAATGATAAATAAAATTCAGAGTTTTGAAATCAAGACTTTTTTAAGAATTCGTAATTCCAACTACAACGAATTCCTTATGAATTTGTGATTTCTGCCATCGTATGAGGTGGTCTATCCGCACTTGATCGCTTAGTGAAACTGTCGTTTTTAAAAACTATTATTGAAATTATTTAAAAAAGAAGGTACGGGAACCCTAAAAGTGAATCTGCCTACTGAGAAAACAATCTGAGAGTAATGTACCTTAAACACTGTGTATATTTCAGCCTAAAAAGTTTGTAATTTTGAAGAATTATTCAAAAAATATCAACGACTTCACAGCAACTGAATAACTGATATTTTTTCTCTTAAAAACCGCAACCAATATCAGTTTCATTCTAAGGAAAAACATTTTAAAAAAAAATTAGATAAGCCCCATTTCCAGTTAAAAAAAAAAAAAAAAAATTGATTATCTAAACTACATACATTGGGCAGACTGACCACTAATTGATATCAATACATAACAATTAATTTTGATTTAAATATAGCGAATTATAATCACCCTATATTATTCAATTTACATCAGCTACATATGTACAAGTAATATGTATCAATAAATTGGCTTTAAATGTTTTGTAATTTGTGCACTAGATGTTGTTAATAAATAAATGATGGAGCGGCGATTAGTAGATTGATGGTGACGTCACATGTGCCGTATCCGGTGTCACCGCGTCACCATACAGTTACACGAACCGCAATGATCCAACAACGGTGCCAAGTGCCAATACACTGACAACACTGATCATAAAAAATTATTATTTAATCATAGTGTGTTATGGTACCTACACTTATCAACAAAAATTGGGGAACACTCGAGTATTTTGTTTCTCACGCAATCGTTCCCGCGACTTGTTGATGTGACATATAGTTTCTGTACATAATTCTTGCTCGAATCTGTTTTTGTATTTTTTCAGTGGAAATTAGACATTTTCCCCGCAAAAAAGTAGCCTGTATGTTGACCCAAATCGTAAGTTATCATCGCACCAAATTTCATCGAAATCCATCCAGTAGTTTTCGGGTATTGCGTGCACAAACAAATGTACATTGGACAAAAAGACCAATTTTTTTTGTAATTTTTTCTCGAAAACCAATATACATAGGATAATGATTCCAAAAGTAGTACCTTTGTGATTTCTCCGCTCTATAATGGTGTAAAAAAATTTCGTAAAATTCATTTTGTTGCCAAAATAAAGTACAGAATATCAGTTTTCCGATTTCCGATATGTCTGGTTGCTTATTATTTAAAATAACAAATACAGTTTTTTTTTGTTTTTTTTTTTTTTTTTTTTTTTTAATTTCAAATGTTATCGAGTGCCTGTGAAACGTTATTAATATATGGCGGATTTTTGTTCGTATTTATGGTCGATAGCCTAATTGGTAAGGCTCTTGGCTAGAAACCAACAGATCCGGGTTCGAGTCCCAGCCGATCCAATTTGATAATTTTTCCAACACTATGTGGATTTTAATTAAAAATACAGTAAAAAAAGCATTGTGTGTACAAATTTATAACGCAGAAAAAAAATACAATTGTAAATATCAGTATAATCATTCAAAAAAAATCACCTCGTATTTACCTTTATTCGCCTCGTGTATATTGATTACGAAATACGCGATAAAAAGAGATATTATAGAACTTATCGTGAACTGAATGACGTCATCGAGTTCAAAATTTTTATAAACTTTTTTCTAACTCAATGATTTTGAATTTTCAGTTCTTTTCAAATTTCACTTTCTTAACATCAAAAAACGGTAATTTTTATACAGTTTTTTGATAATAATATTTGTCCCCAGGACTCCCACCGTCAAGCCCTTAATTTTACTTTTTTTTTAAATACTCCTTTATTTTTGTCGTTGTGTGTACTTATTAAATGTTCATAAATGTACTATATTATTATCAGTGAATTGTACTGTATGTATTGAACGGTTATTTGATTAATCCACAATTGCCATGAGTTGGTTCCTTACGTACGTTAATGCTTGGCCCATTATTTCATTGAAGTTTTTATTCACAGTAGCTGATTGATTCTATTGAACTAATATAGATTAATAGGATACGGGTTTTGGTTATATTAATTCTATTATGTCCATTAATTAATAAAATAATCAATTTATTAACTTACCACATATGAGTTTTATATTTATTAATAAAGAAGGTAAGAATTTATTTAATTTGGTCATTACACGAAGAAAATATACGTTAATGTCTAGACATACAGCTGTCATTGGTTATTAACGCCAATTTCACCGAGTAGAGAGAATTTTTTAAAATAGTAAATCTACAAACGGGACAAAAGTCAAAAATTCTTGAAACTCCTTGAAATTCTTCGCGTACATAATTTACTTCGAAATAAAAAAAGTTTTAAAAACCTACGACGAAAAGTCTAAAAAGTTACAAATAAAAATTCCAGCAGTTCTAAATTATAATGAAATTTAGAATTGCAGGAATTTTTATTTGTTTTTTAGATTTTTCGTCGTGGGTTTTGAACATTTTTTTACTTGAAACTTATTAGAGCTTTCTGTCGTGAGTTTTTAAAAAAAATGTATTTTAAATCCACATTTAAAGAAAAAAGTTTTATTATACGGAACACTATTTGCGCAAGTACAGCTTGCACTTGACCGTTTTTTGTCAAACCTGGCTAAGAAGCATCTCGCAATTACCAGCCTTCAAAGTGTCTTGTTAAAATTTTTCAATTTACTTTTCGCCTGGAAATCCTGGAATACCCTGGAACTGCTGAAATATCCTGGAATATACATCAGCAAAATCATCAGCATTTAGAATGGGTGTGTAAAATTTTTTATTTTCTTTTATCCTGGGTTTCCTGGAATATCTCAGAAACGGCTGAACCAATTTTCATCAAACCAGGCTAAGAACCATTCCTGGATTCCCAGCTTTTAAATAAAAAAAACCGCATTAAATTTGGTTAAGGCATTTTGGAGATAAATGGCAACAGACACATACACACACACACATCTCTTATTAACTCAAACGCATATACCTTCTCCGTTCCGTCGTGGATAAAAATTGGATTTCACAAAAAAAAATGGACACCCAAATTGATTATCGAAAATTCCTTCGATTGTCCTATTTTTCATGAAACTTCCAATACTTTCACATATGTTTTTAATATGCAATTCTTCGACTAAATTGTTAATCTATTTTATAAATTCATATATCGTAAATTCTTCAATCGTATGTCTAAAAGCCAACGAAAGCAGTGCCATTGTCCGAAACAATACAAGTAAATGCACCTTGCATGCGTGCAAAGTATTCGCCAGTCGGCATTAAGACAAATTAGACATACAATACACGATACAATTTGAAAAATTATTGGTACATATGTTATTTATTAGTCTAACAATTAGAATAAAAGTTTGTTTCTCCTATCAACTGTCCGTATATTATGTTGTAAGTTGGTCTTGTTGTTTATGTGGTTTTTACAGTCTTTTCACTTAAATAGAACAATAATATAGTATAGCATTCTACGCCTCTTTCACATAATCTTATGACATATTTGAAATGAATATAGTACCGCGAAAATTAAACAACATTACTAATTAAATTGAGCGACACGCGAGGACCGAAATTGGATCGAATTTACAGTCAAAGTGTAAAAAACTTATGTAAAAGATCTTTTTTTGTAGAATCTGACTATACCCTTTTTTCAATTATCCCTGATTATCTGGAAAACTATAGGAGATATGGAAAAACACGTCATTAAACACAACGCTTTATTTTTTCAGAGCTTTCGATTGACATATTTAATTCCCGGATCGGACCAACTGGAGGGGCTGTTCAATGGGTTAGCGGTGACAAATATTTGTTTTACTATGTTGCACCCCTTGAATTTAAATAAAACTTGGTATGGTAATAAAGTAGACTAAGGCGTATAGTTACTGTATTTTTTTTTTTGAGGTGGTAACTTAATGGGAACCCTATGAAAATAACATTGAGTCGGATGGGATGTTAATAAATATGTCTAATATTCTAGAGAGTGTCTGCCTTCATGTGGATTTGGAATTATTTTTTTATTTTAAGTAGTTACCGAGAAGAAAAAATTTTGAATAAAGCACTCATTTATTATTATTTTTTTAGTTATCTCCGTAACTACTCGGTTTTAGTCGGAAAGGTGGTAAATATAAATTACTTGTAGCCTCACCATACCCTTAGAACAGTTATTAATATAAATTGCTATTGGGGGCAGTTTCACCATGGAAGTACGGCTAGACCCTTTATAATGCAGAACAAATATATAATTGTAAATATCAGTGTAATCGTTCAAAAGTAAATCACCTCGTGTTCCGAATTACACCGAATTGAAAAGTTAACTAGTTGGAAGTATTGATTAGGAAATACTCGATAAAAAGCTAAGAGACATTTTCTTTCGAACCGAAACTAGAAAAATTATAATATTTCTTTTGTTGATAACTTTTTTAATATCGATTTTTCGTCGAAAAGGCTCAAATAAAAATTGTAGATAGTCATCTTATCTACAAAAAAAGTTCTGAACAAAATTTCTGTCCGACTCACGGTTATAGAAATAATCGGGCTGAAAGTAATTATTGTCGACCTTCAATTTTAAAAGTCGAAATGTACATTTTTCATTTAAGGTACATCTACATCTTTGAATCTAATTTCGGATTTTGATGTTTCCCATGGGATGAATACGCGATGAATATATTCTGCTGTTATGAAAACAATTATAATTTTGGCTTACACTGAAACAATTCATCGCATTTTGTTAGGTTGGTAACACTGTGAACGGTGACTATGATACAGCACTACCAACAAACATAAATCTGTTATAATTAATTATTTTTAATGTTTAATTATATTTCAATTTGTCTTAGCATCCGGTATGCTTTTTCAAAAAAATAATTTTTTTTCGTTTTCATTTCGATTTTTTTTTTTTTTTGGAATTCGTGTAGTAACGTAGAGAAATTAGACAATTAGTTGAGAGCGATTATGAAATAATTTTCAGAAAGATATATCACCGGGGACTGATTCAGAATATATTTTGGCACTTAAATGTATCCGGTTGTGATGTTAGAAATGAATTTTTTTTCAAAAATTAATTTACTTGAAGTTTTTTGATGCATTTTTTTTTTCTTTCAAAATCACTTACTTTATTGTTTTGGTAGAATTCGAAAATTTCTTTTAACAGCATTTCGAGTGTCTTAGGGTGCGTCGGTGAGGTTTCACGGTGCCCGTGCTTCGTGAGGTTTCACGGTGCCCAAGGACGCCGTGAAACATCACGAAGGAAGTCGTGACTATTTCTCTAAAAAAAAAAAGGAGAAATACAATGTTAATAATTCCCATTGGAAGTTAGTGTATAATGGGTCCGACTTGACGAAACGCCAATTTGGACATATCTCCACGTTTCAAGGTCACTAGAATCCGAATCCGTCGTTTTTAGCGTGATGTCTGTGTGTGCATTCGTTAGTTCGTTTGAACAAATGATGATATCAACTCTGGACTAATTTCATTAGATACGTAATTAAAAAATGAAGACCGGATATTAAGTTTTCAGCAAATTCGGATTAGCGGTTTGTTTTCTATAATAAAAAAAACACCCCTGTCGCAGCATCCTGCATAACATAGCGAATTTCCGTTTATAAAAATTCGTTTTTCTCGGAAACCAGTTGACATAGGATAATGGTTTAAAAACCTTTTTTATGTAATTTTTCTTCCTCTTTCTAATGGTGTAAAAAATGTCGGAAAACCTTTTGAATAAGTGGAAATTTTAGCAAAAAATTAATTTTTCTCAAGAATAAAGAGCACGTTCTGGGCATCCGACATGTCTGGCTAACGAACTTGTCCAACGGTTTGGCATTTCCAACATTTTCACCAAATTTCGTAAACCTAGGACATTTCGGCACAGTGAATATTATTTTCGGTTTCTAAGGACCTCAAAATAAATTTCTGCCATAGTCCCGGGCTCAAAAGTCGCGTCATGACAGTAGCTGTAATAGTTGAATTCCATTCTGGAAATTCGCTAAAAGGAAATTTAAAACTTTTTGTGAAATATTTATCGTCTCGCATATCTTGAGAATAAATGATGATATCATTTGTTTAATGAGGGTTGGAGTCCCTCACGAAATACAGGGCGCGAAGCCCCCCAATGGGGTGCAAGGAGCAAAGCCTCTGTCGCGGGTTCGGGAGGAGGAGCCCCCTGAAATGAAAAAAGAATTATTTATGTACAGTAGTTTCTAGTTTTTAAGGACACCCAGTGAGAAGTTGACAGTGTGGGTACTCGTCAATTATATTTCCTCGGGAAAAATAAGAAATATGTCACCTAGAAAACCGGGAAAACTGAAGGGAATCGTGAAGAACTCAATTGGTAGTGAAATTAAGTACCCTTTTATATAATCACATGACTTTTTGATCATCCTGTCCCCAGAAAAAACAAACAAAAATTATTTTTACTTTACATTAATAAAAAATTTTCTGATTTTTTCCATTAATTATCTATTTCTTTGATATTTTTCATGCTTCAGTATTTCGACAACTGTTCAACGGACAAAAAATATGATTCTGTTTAACGGAGTAACATCTTAATTTTTCTTACGTCCCAACACCATTTATTTTATTAACCGCCAAGCCAAGCCGGCAAATGTTTGTTTTTGTTGTAAAGTTTTCAATTGTCGTTTGCGATTCGACATTCACATTTTAATAAGTGACAATCGGTGATTTAATTACGGGTTTAATGGCCCATTAATAATGATAAATGGACATTTGTTTTGGGATTTAAATTATAAAATTTGTATTTTTGATTTTTATTTTCGAAAAATTATTAAGTCGTGTCTGTCTGTTTTGTTGTTATTGTATTATAGAAAATCAAGTAACAGTTACTACACATATCTATTTCTTGTCTCTACGTTTTTGTTGAATCATAAATTTTGTTGGATGTTGAAAGAGCCTTAACGCACACATAAAATTTATCTATAAAATAAAAATAAATTGAATACTTGATGTGTATATTTGTATTTTATGCTACCAATTGCGATTGGAATATACCGAATGTCTATTGAAATGTACGGTACTTACTCGATTGTGTTTAAAAATTGTATCAAATTTTTAAATAATTTTATGAGTTGTCATATTGCCATTGTCATGTATGTTTGATTTTTATGATGAAACACATATTTTATGCTTAATTATTTAGAAATTTTATTTTGAAAATCGACAGTATACAATATGAAAATCGAACCAGAATTCAAATAAGACTTGCTTTTATTTTGGGGAACAAAGTTTTGAGGTTCTAATGATTGACAGTGATTTTAATTACAATGACCTGTTTTTCCCGCCAACTTTTTCATTTAAAATTATAATACAGTTACTTTTTTGATGCTTTTTAGAGAATTGATAGAAAATAAAAAAAAAAAAAAAACATCAATTAACTAACAGGCAGAAATAAGGATTTAGAATAATTTTTTAATTTCGGTCAAGTACCCTATCGGCTTCACTACGTTTTCGTTTTAGAAAATACATGAATAAATACCTTTTCAAGAAATACAAAGAAATTTATATGTTTCCGAATGTTTTTCGGAGATCTCAAGCTTTGAATGTGCAAAAATGTGGAAAAATCACTTGAAAATTCATTTTTTCTTCCAATTTTCCGTCAATTTTCAAAAATTTACCTTTAAGGAAATAATAAAATTTTTATATTTCCCATACTTTTATCTAATACAATCACTAGTGATAAGCAAAATTAGTCTTGGTCTTGCAGTCTTGTCTTGGTCTTGCATTTTTTGCAAGACCAAGACTAAGACTATGTATACCAAGAACAAGACCAAGACTGTAAGTATGGCTGCAAGACCAATACCAAGACTCAAGTGAGCAAGACCAAGACAAAAGCAAGAAAAAAGCAAGACTCTTGCTAAACTATTTAAATAGTTTAAAAGTATAATTAATACGTAAAGATAGCAAAAATTCTGATTTTAGAAGAAAAAAATTCGCTAATAAAGAAATGCAAGAAAGTGCAAGATTTTTTAGCAATAACAAGACCAAAACCAAGACTGCATTTTGCAAGACCAAGACCAATACCAAGACTCTTAATGCAAGAAACTTGGTAGTCTTGGTCTTGGTCTTGCATTTGCTCATCACTACTAACAATCACCACCCACATCATTTTTTCATCACTATTTATACTGACTAAACACACAAAAACAAACAAATTTGGGTCGTAGTTGGATTACATGAATTCAACTACGAACAAATTATAAATTTTTGTAAAAAAACACATTTTTTGCAATAGTTCTGACTGAAGAACTTATCCATTTTGATAATTTCAACGTTTACACATTTCGTGAGGTTTCTAGAGGCCTTTAAACAAATTTCTATCACAGTCCCGAACCAAGAATTTCGTTAAAAACTGCCGTAACCAGTTATTGTATCTTTCATTAAACAACCGTAACTCAGAAATCACACAATTTTTAATATTTAATAAACATTTTTGATTCGTTTTTAAAGCATTATTGTATAGGCACTCAAAATCCATAAATAAAGTGGATATTTCAATGGAAGCATGAAAAAGTGAGTAGCAACATATATGACAATAAAAATAAGCCAATTACTATCTAGTACAATCACAATCACGAATTGGCGTTTTTTTTTGTTTTTTTTTTTTTTTTTTTGAGACACTCGTTCTTTTCTTGATACTTGTGACAGAAATGTTGACAGGCATTAAGTTTATGGACAATTTTATTTAATTTATGTGTTTTTCGCTACTTCATTCCGAATTTTTTTTTATAATTTCTGGTTTGGAAAAATCAATTCAATCAAATTTATTATTATTATTAATCTAAAAATATTTTTTTGAGTTTTAATTTTATTTATTATTTTTTTGAAAAAAAATAAAAATTCGAGGCGCGGAAACATTAAAGACAATTTATGCATTTGGTTTTAATTAATAAAAATAAAAATCATTTTGTAAAACAACTTGTGTTTTAATATGTTACTAATATACAGTCGGTTCCAATTAAAATATAGGCACGTAATTCGTAGAAATGATTTTTTTTTATAGTGTAAAAAATGCAAATAGTACACCGCCATATTGTCTCTTGAGTGTTGACCAACTAAGAATATTTTAAAATGTACATTTTACTTGGTGTAAAAATTACATATTACTGAAAAAATATTCATTAGTAGTGTTTAACGTAATTCCGCGTGGAATTTTTGCAAAAGTGGTTCACTTAGACGGTCATTAAATAACAAGAAAGACAGTTTTAAAAAAAGTATATCTCCGTAAGGAGAGATTCTAGGATAACTGCACGATTTGTCGTACACATTCAAGATTAGTATTATAACATAGTAAAATCAAACCCTACAATATCTTCATATGGAATGGTTCTAGAACAAAATCGGTAATAATCTTTTTTGTAGAAAATTTCAAGCTCTACAAAAAAGATTCTCTACAATTTTCTCGTATCTCACTGTATTTTGGAGATATTTACGAAAAAGCTGCACGATTTGTCATACACATTCAAGATTAGTATTATAACATAATTAAATCAAACCCTGCAATATCTTCATATGGAATGGTTCTAGAACAAAATTCGTAATAATCTTTTCTGTAGAAAATTTTAAGTTCTACAAAAAAGGTTCTCTACAATTTTCTCGTATCTCATTTTGTTTTTGAGATATTTAAGAAAAAACTGCACGATTTGTCATACACATTCAAGATTAGTATTATAACATAATAAATCAAACCCTACAATATCTTCGTATGGAAAGGTTCTAGAACATAATTTGTAGTAATCTTTCTTGTAGAAAATTTCGAGCTCTACAAAAAAGATCCTCTACAATTTTCTCGTAGCTCACTTTATTTTTGAGATATTTAAGAAAAAACTGCACGATTTGTGATACACATTCAAGATTAGTATTACAACATAATTAAATCAAACCCTGCAATATCTTCATATGGAATGGTTCTAGAACAAAATTCGTAATAATCTTTTCTGTAGAAAATTTTAAGTTCTACAAAAAAGATTCTTTACAATTTTCTCGTATCTCACTTTATTTTTGAGATATTTAAGAAAAAACGATTTGTCGTACACATTCAAGATTAGTATTACAACATAATAAAATCAAACCCTACAATATCTTGGTATGGAAAGGTTCTAGAACAAAATTCGTATTTATCTCTTTTGTAGAAAATTTCAAGCTCTACAAAAAAGATTCTCAACAATTTTCTCGTATCTCACTTTATTTTTGAGATATTTACGAAAAAAACTGCACGATTTGTGATACACATTCAAGATTAGTATTATAGCATAATAAAATCAAACCCTACAATATCTTCGTATGGAAAGGTTCTAGAACAAAATTCGTATTTATCTCTTTTGTAGAAAATTTCAAGCTCTATAAAAAAGATTCTCTACAATTTTCTCGTATCTCACTTTATTTTTGAGATATTTACGAAAAAGCTGCACGATTTGTCATACACATTCAAGATTAGTATTACAACATAATAAAAATGTGAATAACACTTATGACGTAATGTTTAAATGAAATAATTTCACTTTAATACTGTTGTACGAGAAGTATATATAATATTCAATTCAAAAAAGACACACTAAAACTCTCACATAAACGACTGAATAACATCGGCTGAAATGAGAAGACAAACTTTTGGGGATGAGCCAAGTGGTATT
Organism: Brachynemurus nebulosus; assembly: GCA_035578155.1. Classification (NCBI taxonomy): domain Eukaryota; kingdom Metazoa; phylum Arthropoda; class Insecta; order Neuroptera; family Myrmeleontidae; genus Brachynemurus; species Brachynemurus nebulosus. The sequence continues at coordinate 4,255,443 of JAPWDM010000009.1, read as the reverse complement.
ATAACACATACATGTGTACGTGTATTATGTATGTACGGGTCGAAGGCTAACATTCCTGGTGTTAACCATTTGAACTAAAAACTGGGGTTCACTTCTGGAATGCAAATCATTCTCCAAGGAATTCATTCAGTCTGGTCACTATGCAGTACCAACTGAAGTCAACTACTACGGGTACACTTCATAACAAAATTCAATAATACACTAAAAACTTTTTCAATAAAATCGGAAATTTAAGTTTGTCGGTCACTGTATCTTTATATAAAAACAAAAGTTGTGTGAAAATTAATAAACACTAAAAAATCTTTTTAATTTTTGAAATTTGAAAAACTTTAATCCGTTCAAATCCATCGTTTGGCCGTATTTCGAAAATTATTCGATGAATTGGTGGATTAAATGGTATTTAATGATTCTCTGTATGACTTTATCAACCAAAAATTTTGAGTTAAAAATAAAATATATCGTTGGAAATTTTTTTTGTTGTTTTAGCGAATTTTCGAATCGAAAAATCCGCTATTACAGCCACTGTCATGACGCAACTTGAGTCCGGGACTATGACAGAAATTTGTTTTGAAGTCCCTATACATAGAAACCGAAAATAATGTTCACTAAAATTTATATATGTATATGTCCGCACGATAACTCTCGAACGAAATGTCTTACTTTTACGAAATTTGGTGACAATATCGGAAGTCTCAAATCGTTGGACGAGTTTTTGTTCTTGAAAAAAATTAATATTTTGCCAAAATTTTCACTTATTCAAAAATTTTTGCAAAATTTTTTTACACCATTTAAAAGAGGGGAAAAAATTATATAAAAAAGGTCTTTAAACTATTATTCTATGTCAATTAGTTTCCGAGAAAAACTAATTTTTGTAAACGAAAATTCGCTATGTTATGCAGGATGCTGGGACAGGGAAATTTAGTTTAAGTAGATTTATCTGCCCACGGAGTTTTTTGTGTGAAATATTCTTCCTATTAATAATTTGATTTAAATATAACTTTAAAATAAAAAATTTTAAAAATTTCAAAATGTCGTTTCAAAAAAATTAAAATTAGATTTTTGAACTTGAGTTCTTTTCAAAAATTTTTATTGACAGTACGGCACACGTTCCATCATAAAACACGTTAAGGGGATCCACACCACACACAGATGAGGAACCACAGTGGGTGCTAACATCCGTTCAAATATGTTTAACTACCTATTGAAAAAGAATTCACTTTTACTTTCAGTTTTTAAAACAGGAAATTATAATCACACAGTAAATTTTCAATATGTCAAAGACCGGTCCCGGTTAGAGGTAAATTATTTATTGCCTGCCCATAATTACAACTACCACCTCCACGATCAATAAATTATCGAAAATTTATTTGTTGTTCAAAATAGGACTTGAAAAGATATTACTAGTGATCGAAGAGGTTGCGGGGCTGACAGTATTGTCTTTATTTTTTTAAGGTATTAAAAATTGTTTATTTATTTTAGATAAAACATTTTGATGCGATTTTAAATATATACAACAGGTAATTATGGATGCCTATATACGGACAATATCCTCTTATATTGATATGTTTTGAATATATTTTAGATATGCGTGTATACATTTATTGTCACAACTTGCTTGGTCCGATTTTAATTTTATGTATTGTGTTAAGGTATGTTTTGATGTAACCAGTGAATGATTTATGTGTATCAATTGTCTTTTTTCTCCCAGTAAAATGTGAGAGAGACAACACATTATTATGTTTTCCAAAAAATATTTTTTTAAATGACAGCTTATTTTTTTAGTAACAAGTTTTAAGTTACAGTCAGTCAGTCAAATTTTCAACAATTTTAATTTAAAAAAAGTTAAAATTTTTGTACTTTTTTAAAATAACGCTTTTTTGTAACTTGAAACTAATTTTTATTAACAGCTGATGGTTAATAGAGAATATACCGATACAATTTTTTAAAAAAAAAATGTATTTAGCCCGATTTTTTAACGTTTTAAGTTTCGAAAATATAAGTACGGTCCTGTCAGCACCGCAAGATTTCGAACACTAGATATTACTTTTAAATTTTAATATTAAATTTGAATTATTTATCAATTATAATTAATCATTTTTTTGTCTGGTCTGTGCAGTCCCCGCCGTCTCTCATTCAAACATTTGAAAATTTTTTTTCGTTCAATACAAATGTCTATATATAAAGAACAAACCCAAAAAAATGCTTTTTTTGAAGTTTGGTATTATACAGTTTTGTGTATAAAAACTGGTTATTTCGTGTAGTACAAATTAGGATTGTATATAATTATGTCATAATTTATTCATCTTTTTTTGTTTAGCATGTCGTTAGGTGTTCATTTATTTCAAATTCAACTGTTTTAACATTGTTTTTTGTCGTAATTCCTGTTCAATTTTTTTGTAGTCAATTTTTCATTTTTGATAAAATTAGAACTATACACGACAGATTAAAAAGAGAGTTTTCGACACTTATGACATATTGATGCTAAAAATCCACTCTTCCACTCAGATTATAATGATGTGGGTGGCGTCTGTTGCAGACTGTTTGTCTGAAACATGACGTTAAACCTACTATGTATTGGGTAAAAGCATATTGGGAAATAATTGTCACAGCTAACTTAAGAGATAGCTTTTACCATTTGAATAATACTTAACAACTGTTTATTTGTTTCTACAGAAGTTACTCTACGTTTAATTTCTCTAAAAATATTTTAAACTTTGAGGACCCGTAACTCAGGAACGAAATCCAATTTCAAAATTCGGATTCCGTTAGGCCACCCCTAAGGTTACCCACTACTGATAAACACCTCACTTGTCGCAATTCAATTAGTGATGAACAAAATTAGTTTTGGTCTTGCAGTCTTGTCTTGGTCTTGCAAAAAATGCAAGACCAAGACCAAGACTATAAGTATGGCTGCAAGACCAATACCAAGACTCAAGTGAGCAAGACAAAAGCAAGAAAGATGCAAGACTCTTCCAAACCATTTAAATACTTTGAAAGTATAATTAATACCGTAAAGAGAGAAAATTCTGATTTTAGAAGGAAAAAATTCGCTAATAAAAAAATGCAAGAAAGTGCAAGATTTTTTAGTAATACCAAGACCAACACCAAGACTGCATTTTACAAGACCAAGACCAAGACTCAAGCTGCTCTAGCAAGGCCAAGACCAATATTCTGAATGCAATTCTTGCATATGCTCATCACTAAATTCAGTAAGTGACCTTGGCTGTGTGCTTTTCACAGAATTTTTCCTTATTATAGTCCTAAATAGATTTAAAGTTTAACTTAATGTTCAAATACCACATGAAGCGAAGCCGCGGATAAAGAGTACTGATTTATAATGACATCTCACCATCGGGTCATTGACTTGTACAATAATTAAAAGATATATCTACATATCCAGATAATTTAATTCAGAAAAAAAGTTTTATTAATAATACATATGGTACAATCGTTTTTTCATTTTTTTTTTTTTCAATATAAAACTCTTTTTAGATTCATGATCCCAAACTGAAATATTGAATGTCATATATGCATGTAGTAGTAATAAAGACAAATAAAAATAATAGATCTTTTTGATCCGCATTTGTATTGCTTATAGATCCACCATGCTACTACGGATTTAAAAAAATTCCTTTTATAAATAATTATTCTTGCTTTAAAATAAATATGTATAACAGCTGTACGTACAAGGTGTCACAAAATATATTGACCAGTTACTTTTGTGACATCTTGTACAAAAAAAAAATCTACTTCAACAAATGATTTCCTTTTCAAAAATCAAACTTTCAGTTGCACTTTTTTTGATGTTTTTTTTTTTTTTTTTTTTTTTTGTTACCAGAACGAACTAGCTGGTCCCCTTTCAAATAATTTAATACTTATTATTTATACAATGTAACTACGTATGAACTTCTGTTCTATAACCAATGCACCTGTACTGGTAGACATCATCAAGGTTGTCCAATTTAATGAAGCACTATAATTATCTGCACGATATTCTACGGTTTTCTTCTACTCTTGTTCAGCACAGTATGTTTCAGATCAATTCCATCCAAATTTTACAATAACCTATACATATAATAAAACTGTAACGAGGCCATTTCTGTAGATGGAATATTTTTTGAAAATTGTACTGGTACTGTAAATAGTTATCGATGTAGATATCAAAGCAGTGATTTTTAATATTTTTGTCTGTCTGTTCACGAATCACGCAAAAACTATTGGACGGATTTTGATGAAATTTGGTGTGGTGATAACTTATTACCTGCGTCAACATCTAAGATACTCTTTACTCCGGGAAAATGTCTCATTCCCACGGGAAAATAGTAAAACCATTCTGAGCATGTACACACATTACGCAAAAACTATTGGACGGATTTTGATGAAATTTGGTATGGTGATAACTTATTACCTGCGTCAATATCTAAGATACTTTTTACTCTAGGAAAATGTCTCATTCCCACGGTAAAATGGGATAACCATTTTGAGCATGTGCATGCATTACGCAAAAATTATTGTTCTATGCAAGTTCTGTATAATTATTACACTTATATACTTCTCATTAAGTTTATAACAATGCGTCGCGCGAACGATATACTTTCTTTCTAATATACTTTCTTGATAACTGAAATATAGATGTGTGATTTTATCTGGATCATCCTGTGACCACGTTAATGATTACTTAAGTATACTTTTTTCACTGGTAGGTAATATCTGATTGTTTTTGTATGACTCATTCCAATATATTAAAATAATTGAACTGAGTTTTGAATTTCACTATAATAATGAATTAAATTTTTCTAAAAAATAGTAGGTATATTATACACCAAAGGATTGAAGGGTGTCAGAGGGCCTGTAAAGGCCCGAGCGCAACAATTCTCACGGCTTGATTTTAAATAGGTAATTCATTACCTAGCAACACTGTTAAATTTCGCTTGTTGATTGGCTTGAAAGCGGGAGCAAAAGTTATTTTTGTCCCGGAATTGAAAAAACATTTTTACCCCCCGCCATGTAGTTCCAGAGAAAAAACTAAAATCAATATTCGACATAAAATCTCTTGTATTTTTAACGGATGTCTAAAAAATCAATGACAACCGACCCTAGTCTTACTTAACAGCGTTCAAGTGTGATTAGCGCCAAATGTTCAGTTTCTCGCTTCTTCATTTATTAACTCGGCATTTCTTAATACCAAAGCCTGCATCACATACTTATTCTCTGTTTTAATGTATTTTTAAATTTTTCAAAAAAAAAAAAAGAAAAAAAACGACATGATATTTCAATGTAGTATTTAAATAAATTGGTACAGTTAAACTTGTCTTGATCTATTAACATCGTAAAAGTTCTTAACGTAGTTGCTGTGAGACAGTCAGGTACAAAAGTATATTTCAGCAAAAAAATTTTCTTTTATCAAAAATTAAATAATGTATTAATATTCTTCAGTTATTATATTAGTATACCACTTGTTTTTTTGAATTTCCGCGCGCTTATGTTGTAGCAATTTAAAAGAATTGTTGAAAAAGCGTTGTGAAAACGTTGTAAAATGATGTTTTTAAATTATATTTCAAAAAGGGCGTTGTCAATGACTTTTATTTCTTATTAAATATGATTTGTAATTTTGTATTAAATAACATGTTAAATTTTTATCAAATTCCTTTGACACGTTTTCATTTTATTCAAAAAAAAAAAAATAGAGTTTTCCCATAAGAGCCCGTGTTAAAATTACAAAAGTTTGAAATCGTTTTTTTCAAAATTGGGGTGGTCAATTTTTTTCGGTAAGGGCTCGTATTATTGGTATTGGATTAAATAAATATCTAGAGAAGTTTCGTTAAATTCCTTTGAAAAAATCGTTTTATCGACCAACTACCTTAAGTGCGCAGAATCTTATCATTTTAATTGCAAAAGTGGAAATTTCACTCTCAATGCCCAGAAGAAGTCGCTTGAACAATATTCATTAAAAAAAAAAAAAAAGTAAAAATTTACTTGTATGACGTCATTAAGTATACTCAGTCGTTTTCAAAACCACAAAAACGGTAATTCGATTAAGATAGAGACTTTCTGACACAGTTTTAACGAAACTGAAAACCCAAATTTTGAAATTTATATCACAAAAATTAAAAATTTTGTCTGCAAGTTGCTGTAATTGTGCCATCAAATTGATACATTTAGATGGTGTTTTAAAAAATCATATCAACAAGTGCATTTCTGTGGTAAATTTAAATGTTATTTTTAGCTTCTCAGTATAGATAAATAAATTAAATGGTAATGTGTTCGAAAATCAGATTCAAAATTTTCGGTCTATTTAAGTATGTCTCAAGGTCACTACAGTCTTATCTTATTGTAACAACAACACCAAGTGGTTGGTAACACTGAAAATAGAAAACCTTAAGAAACTTTTTTTAACACTGTAAAAAAAATATTTTTTAAAAGTACATTTTTTTATTCATTACTTACATATATATGATATTAACTTTATAGACAACACAAAAAAGTGATGCGTCTGCCCTAAAATTACTCTGCTGATATCACACCCACCCCCACAACTTGTTAGAACAGGTTTCACTGTATTGAAACAAACAGACAAGTAACACAGTAGTTAAGATTATTTTTAAATAAATATACATAAATATCATCAATGGGATATCGATAGCACTTAAAAAACTATTTAGAAAAAAAAATAAAAACAAAAACATAGAATACATAGGAAAAACCCGGGAACATGATTCTCATTCATATTCCCGAGGGACATAAAGTTCAATTTTCGATAGCACTTGTATGTACTATACTGCTGGAACACTCGTTAAAACCGATTCAGTGCAATAGAAACATTTTGATCCAATCTTCTGTCGAGTAAATTCATTCCACAAACTTTAGCAGTTAACGGTTTATTGAACGCCGTTAACGTACACCAAATATTTTTAATGTATTTTTTTTTCAGTAGACACATGTAAAAAAAAATCAACATTGAATATTATTGAGAGAGTCTTGTCGAGCATATTCTGCATTCATAGATGGGGTCTCGATTCGAACATGTGTTACACATTATTGGCTTGTTTTATTCATTTTTGGTTTCATTAAAAAAAATTTTTCGGTTTTTTTTTTTCGGCTCTGGTCTAATATTGTTTATGCGTGCATGTATTTGGTTTGTATATTTTATTGGAATTGAGACAGAGCCTAGGGAACGGAGAAGGGCACAGGCTACTTTTGCCCCCAAGAAAACGTTTCATTCCTGAGGGAAAATGCATTTAGCGAAGGCTGTTTGTCTCACTTTCAGGCTTCAAGCACCTTACCAGTCGGCTTTTAACGGCATCGAAGGATATAGGCTACTTTCAACATTTCATACTCGAGGTGGAGGGGAGTATTTAAAACGAAGCAGTGAAATTACGATAGTTGATTATTGAAAACAAACTAAATATTTGATTTTAAACTTTGCATATTATTGTTAACAGAAGGAACAAAAAAGGAACAAAAAAGGACATAGGCTACTTTTTATATTTAAAAAAAAAATTGATGTCATAATTTCAAATACAGCTTTGTGTATATCTAAAACAGATGTCAGTAACTTGGTTTACCCACTCGCACAAAAGGTGCGTTATTTGTTCAAAACTGTCAAAAAAACAATTTTTGTTCGTTTTTTTGTAAATATCCCGAAAAATATTGAATTTTCGGTAAATATGATTATTATGAAATTTGTTGCTCGTAAATTTTACTATCGAAGAGATTCAGTTATCTTTCCGCGTAGAACAAACCGTTTTGGAGATATTCAACAAGATAACAACTGCCTTGGAGTTATTTACCTCACAAAGAGGATATTCTAAGAGTTTCGTATTACCACAAATGACAGTCTCTTATGATGGTATCGAGGTTGTTGGGAGCGTGATGTGCAATGCCTATATTCAGGGGCAAATGACTTCAACTAACTGTTCTCACTGATCCGGGCACGCAAGCCGGAATACTTACTAACAAAAATACTTCAATTCTACGATTTTAATTTGTATAAATGTTTTTACTTTAGATACCCATTGTATTGATATTTTACGAGGATAATTTAACTCATGTGTTCCATAAGAATATTGTAATTTTTTTCACTTTTACCATGGAAAATAAGTTAGGACAAATTTTTGCAGCGGAAAAAATAGTACAAAACATTTAATTGGTCATTTTACTGTAGGTAAATACGATAAAAAGGAAATAAAAATTCCTATTGGTAAATTTAAGTGACTTCAGAATCATAGTAACAATGTATTAAATAATAATATGAATTATACTAATTTATTTTATTCATTAAATTGTCTTACCGTATTACACTTAGGTTATATATATATATTTTTTTTTTTTTGAATAAATTTGTGTTTTCTACAACTCAAATTTCTTGCCTAAAAGTAATTTAACTCGAGGAACTGTCAACCCGAAAACTCTTCAACTTCGCTGTCGCGTTTTTTTTAGTTGACAGTTTTTCTCGTTAAATTGCTAGGCAATAAATTTTCGTTAGACAAACCCAAATTCATTCAAAAAATACAAATCTTCCGTGTAATAATAAGTGAAATATACATCAGTCTTTTCTGTCGTATTTTAAAACAAATGACAGGCGCTTGTGATGGTATCGGGTTCCTTGAGAGTGTGATATACAATGCCTATATTCAAGGGCAAATGATTTCAGTTAACTGACTAACTTACTAATAAAAATACTTCAATTCTACGATTTTAATTTGTAAAAATGTTCTTACTTAAGTAGTCACTGTAACCGCGATTTTGTTATATCTAACGGTTAATTGCAAACTATACTTTTATGCAAATTTTTTCGGTTGAAATTACATTTTATTTAAATGTTAATTTCGATTCACAGTTCATTATAAATTAAAATACAATCAGTTTGAATTTGAACAATACAAAATTGTGGAGTTGATTAATTTTTGTGCCGCGCGTTACGTCTCCACTCGCCCGCAGCGGTCCACAAAAATATATACCTAGTTGGGCCGACAGAAATAAAAATTAATTATTTAGTTTTGAAATTAATGATTAAAGTTAAAATTAATTTTATGTATTAGATATTCAAAAATCAGTGAATCGTTTTAATTTTCTTGATTTGTTCGCAGGTAGTTAGTGCTGTTTGTTGCTAGTAGATGGAAAAATATTGTTGAATTATGCAAATCAGTGTATTTAGTTGTTGCGGTAACATAATAAGTTCAATGCTTCTTCATTTTTAGGTGTAGGGGAGAATAGTGTCAATTGTAACAATGATCAATTTGATTCGGCCGCGTAGTAATTTTAAATACATATGTAAATGAATAATTTGTTATATTACGATCACTTTTACTTTGAAGATTAGACAAGGAGTCGAAACTCAGTGTATTCAAAAAAATGTTCAAATCAAAGATGGCACTCGTGTTCGTACGATACGAAAGCGGTACAGTACTTATTCTCAAATGGAACACTCTCAAATGGAAACGCGAGCTTCTATATTTGTTAGCTTTTGAATAGAATCTTCTGGAATCTTTTTCAATTTTCACCTCAGTTATAAAGTGGGTTTTTCGATCGTTTTTAAAATAAACTTAACAATTTTTATTTTGCGTTGCGTCATTTATATTGTATATTATATAATTCGCTGACGTCACTATGTAAAATCGGAGTCAGTACCATTGGATATTCGCCGTATAAAGTAATTTAAACTATAAGAGTTTATTTCATACATATGTAATTTCTATGTATTTCCTTATTACTAAATATCATCAACCGACATTGGTGATTCTCAAATGGAAACACTCACTTCCCCAGTCCCGGCGTGTTTCTATTTGAGAATAAGTACTGTAGTTACATTCTGTTTTATACCTTTTATGTTACTATATTCGCTATATTCACATCAGTATTTTGAGATTATTAACGCTACGAGTGGTAAAAAAAGAAAGCCCTTATATTTACCATTTTCCTGGCCAATTTTGTCAATTCCTCTCATATGAGTTAGATCTCCATCTTATAATACTCCATTAGTTTTACTAAAAAATAAATAAAATTTGAGTATTGTAACAATTTACACCGCTGTCCCCTACTAATTTATTGGGAGAAACACCGTTAGACAGGCGGAAATGAAAAAGCAAATTCGGAAAATTTTTTTACAAAGGAAAAATTAATCTGTATTTTTGAAATTTGGTATTTTATTTACCTTGAAGTGTTACAGTATATTCTCTTTTAATATGGGTATGTAAAAATAGTGGCTGCAGAAGCCTTTCATTGAAGCGTGTTAACCCACAAGTTCTCAAATGTGGCCGGTAGGTACTCTAGCGGCCATAATTATTATCTGAAAAATTTTCAAATTAACATAAATACAATGTTGGTGAACCAAAATAATATCTGAATAAATTAAAGTAAAAAAAATGTTTTTTAAGAAAAAGCTTTTATTTAAAAATGGGCTAAAAAAAATAAAATAACCTTTGAGTGAAGTTTGAAGCAACATGCAACATAATTTATAAAAGCTTGAGGCGTTATCATTAATTATTTCTGTTGTGGATATAAGAGCTATTTTACATTTCAGTAGTTACCAAACTTAATTAAACGCCTCAATCTTTTATAAATTATGTTGTATATTGCTTCAAACTTCACTCAGTAGTTATTTTATTTTTTTTAGCCCATTTTTAAATAAGAGCTTTTTTAATTTCAAATATTATACACATAGGTGATTGAATGGGTGTCCGGCTCGGACGCCTGTCGAGCATATAGGATCGTTGGTGTAGTGGTTAGCACGGCTGGCTAGTTACCAGGAGATCATGTGTTCGATTGCCGGCCGATCTGGATAATTTTTTCAATCACTTTGTGATTTTTAATTTACATAAAAGCTTTTTCTTAAAAAACATTTTTTTTTACTTTATTTTCTACTTTTTAGTCTGATTACAATTAATTTGAAAAGAAAAATTAAAGAAGTAATTTTTTACCTATATTTTATTCGGTTAATTTACCTTAATCAAACATAACTATGGAAACAAAAAATTGCAATGTAAAATCAGTGGACAAATATTTGACAATTCTAAATGTCAAAAGTTGCACAGGACTAAAAATCAACAATTTTTTTTTTTGGGGGGGGGGGGGAATGTAGGACAAAACTAATTATACAGTATTGCATTGTCATCAAGGTTAGGCACGTATGTAAAATTTTAAACCTCTAGCTCAATTAGAACCTGTCTAAATTTTGATTCCAAGATTTGATCTAAACCAACATACTAAAATATCAAGTTAAATAAAAGCTTTTAAAAAGTAAAAAATAGAGAAATTTGTACGAAATTTTCGTCTGTTTTTCCAGTAAAAGAATATTTTCTGCAGCGGTATTGCCATATAATTTTAGTTCACATAGAAAATATTAATATTTGAAATTATATTTGGTATAAATTTCAAAAAAATCGGCTGAGTAGTTTTTGTGTGACGACGCCAATCAATTTTAAAAAATAATGCTGTATCAAGGAAAACGTTTCGAAAAAATCGAAACTCCTTCGAGCCCACAATGGGATACATCAGGGCTTCTTAAACTTTTTTCATTCGCGACCCCAAATAGAGATATATAAGTATTATATGTAAGGATTTATTGATTAGATAACAATATATACCTATACATATAAAACATTTTGCGGCCCCAAACATACTATACATGGCCCCAAAATTTCACTAAGCGACCCCAAATGGGGTCGCGACCCATAGTTTAAGAAGCCCTGGGATACATTATATATGTAGATTTATTTATTTGTATAAGTACATGACGTAGACATACAAATAGAAGCTAAAACATAAGAAAAACTTCGAATATCGCACTGAAAATTTAGAAATATATTCTTGAGATGTTTTACTAATAGTTTAAGAATTTTTTTCTCAATTCTAAAAGTATTTTCCCTTAAAAATTCAAAAGTTATTCACAAAAAAATTGTTTGTAATTTATTAATAACATTTTATTGCACGACAAAAATTTTTACTTACACCTTGAAATCCAAAATACATTCCTACATCTTCGGCTGTAATTACCCATGGAAATCTCAAAATTTGATGAAATTCTAGAATGCTGTTAGTGAGGTCTCCTCATCAGTGAGGCGTGCTGGTCATTTAAAATCATAAATCATAAATTTCAAAAAATCTATTTTAAATAATTCTAATTTGTTTTACATAAAAACCAACATGTAGTAGAAACATTAAAAAAAAAAAATTATTATCTAAAATAACAAAATAGAAAAATTCTTTCGCGCTGCCGCAAAACTTGTTGGCATGGTTTCAACACGAATTGAACTATCCATTGACAGAAATTAATTAATCATATTCCTAGGCGTCTTCAAAAAAAAAAAAAAAAAAATTTAGAAAAATGATTTTTTGATTTTCTTGAAAATTTTCAAATCATTGAAAAAAATTATCTCACTGTCACAAAACTCATAAACACCACACGTCTCAAAACCAGAGAGAGAGAGACAAAAAAACTAATTTTTCAATTTCCGTCATTCTTAAATATCAGTTTTTTTTTTTTCAAAATTTTGTTTGAAGTTTCGTTGTGCACTGTGATTTGCATTCGCTAATTACACGTGTGAAATGGGATTTTAATTGCTTTCATATTTTTGGATCAAACATCCAAAAAGCGCAAGTACATATGTCCAGAAATAGTTGTTCAAAAGTCAATTTATTACATCAACAGATTATCTTTTGTTAACAAAGAAAACAAATTTTGGAATAACAAAACCAAAAATGTTTTGTTTGTTAATAAGGAGTGTAACGCCCCCTGCTGCGTTGTCAAATATTTACACATCTGGACCCGTTAGACAAAAATCATAATTCATATTTTTTTTTTGGAGTTGTCGTTTCCCCGCTGTTCTTACCAGCCAGAGGCTCGAATTAATTGAAAGAGTAAACAAAAATAAAACAATTGAATGTTTAATAAAAATTTTTTGGCTACCTGGACCAGAAAAATTAATGTTTAATTGCTGGTTTTTTAAGTGTTGGAACGAAGCACAATAGTAATTTAAGGTGTTCCATCACTTTTCTAGAGAGTATTATACTGTGATTCTGGGATCCACAACAAAAATTTTTTCTCTCCAATTTGTAAAACAAAATGGCGGGAGCGGGTACAGGTCGAATACACAGTGTAACAATTTTCAGACAGTAACCAAAAAATAAAAAAAAAAATATTCATCATTTCTCATTATTTTTCATCAGAATATTAAAAAGTATTGAGTTAAGGGGAGATTCGCCAAAAAACATTAAAAATCAACCATTTTTATTTTTTATTTTTTTTTTTCTTTTATACAAATAAATATTTTATTAAAAAATATACGGCGTCGTTTCTATGTCTTGTGATTACAAAAAAAAATTTTTAAAAATAAATTCAAGAATGAACTGAGTATAAAATAGCTTTGAAGACGACACTGCGAGATCAAGAATTTTTTGAAAAAATACATATACAGTTATGGCACTAATTAGGATCTAAGAAAAAAAAATTAAAAACCAACGAGAAATCGCATTTTGAAAATAAATTTTCAAAAATCACCGCTTTTTCTCGATTATAAATAGCCATCATTTTGAAAATTTAGGAACCAAAAGATCCTAATTTCTGGCAAAATGACGGTATCAAGGAATAATATGCACTTTGATTTATGTCGATATCTCAAATACTTTTTGAGGTACATGAGAAACCATGTTGAAAAACGCACTTTCGAGAAAATAGCATTTACAATTTGTTTTTTTGTTTTTTTTAAATTGAATTATAGTAAAGTGTGTGCATTCAAATGCCCATAACTTTTTGATTTTTCATTTTTTTAGAATAAAATTTTATGAAAATATTTCTAACACCTCGAGGAACATAATTATGAAGAAAAAAAATGGATTTCTTTTATTTTTAAGCGAATTTTTCCTTAAATAGTACCAGTTTGAAAATTGACGAAAAGATCAACTTTAATTTGTTTATAAAAATTACATTACCTATTTGTTAACCAATTTCAAAAATCTTTAGTACCACCTTAAAAAATCTATCTAAGAAGTTGCAAATAAAATTTCAAGTCAATCCGATGAAAATTACTGAAGTTATCTCATCCACCATTTTGGAAAACATGGTTTCGAGAGAAAGCCATGTAAAGCTCCAAGACGTGTTTATATTCTTTTGTATGTTTATATCTATTATTTTTAAGTTATTTATGGAAATATAGCAAAACTTATACTTAGAAGTAAAAAAAGTACAATTCTGTTATGATTCCTTGATATAAGTGTATGTACCCCCTTAATTTAAACGTAAAGAGAGCCGTGGTAGAGTCGTTTTGAACCAACTATAGTTTGTTTGTGTACCCCCCTACTGTGAAGCACACCTTTCATAAATACGACATCAAAATACCCAATTTTCATTTTAACCAAAACACCTGTAGCATAATTATACCAAATTTTTTTGTAATAAATTTACAACCTTACAACAAATAATTGGTAGTTTTATAAACTGTCGGCATTCTAGCTTATGCCACCGCCAACTTTTTGAACAAAAGTGTCAACTAAAACAGAAGCAAACCTGTTGGCAAAAAAAATTTTATGGCTCACAAAATTTACGAAATGGTTTTTGGAAAGAAGTTTTATAATTAAATTTTAATTTTTTTTTGCGACCAAACAAATACTGCCACTGTTGCATTACGGAATTCCAAAATTGAAATGGTTGTTTTAAAAAAAAATTTTTTTCATTTTTTATAATGTCCTTGAAATTTTTATCATTAGCAATTTATAAAAATTCCTTAATCAAGTTAGTGATGATTGTTAAGAAATCACACTTGGAATTCATCTAACTCGAATCAGTTACAACTGTCATCAGTACTTTTGACAGTATAGTATTGGTCGTGTATTGACAATATTGGAGTAATACCTAGTGTCAAATATTGAAGTAGTTACTATTGTGGAAATAATAATTCAGTATTTTTATGGATACCGGTATCAATTTCTTAAATATTCGGCAAAAATTGTTGATCGATTTTTTATACATATGATCTAAAACAATTTCCATCTTTCCAACTTTTCACATCTGTACCCGGTTTTCCTTCCTTAAAACCTTTATACAATATTATTATGTATAATATTTTAACCAGAGATATCGCTACCTTTCTGTCTTAACCTCGTATCTCAAAAATTACACCTTTCAGGAAATACAAAAAACATATCAAATACTCTTAAATTATAAACAACTCTGTTATAAATTTAAGACTTTTTCTATTACAATTCTATTACAATTTCTATCACGTAAGAGAAATTGTCGTGATTTTTTTTCTCAAAAAAATGGAATAGATACATTTTAAAACATATTTAACTGATAGAGGAATAGAATATAGCCGAATCGTTAAATTGGATTAAAAAAATCATGACACGCTACTTATAAAGTATGTAATATGTTTTTTGTGTTTCCTGAAAGCTGTAGTTTTTAA
The DNA here is from genome assembly GCA_035578155.1 of Brachynemurus nebulosus. NCBI lineage: Eukaryota > Metazoa > Arthropoda > Insecta > Neuroptera > Myrmeleontidae > Brachynemurus > Brachynemurus nebulosus. The sequence goes on along the minus strand of JAPWDM010000009.1, from coordinate 4,240,042 downwards.
GATACGAGGTTAAGAGAGAAAGGTAGGAATATGCTTATTTTAATGATATTTTTTGCAAATTAAATTTCAATCTCTTCTCTTCAGTTCTGTCAATTTTGAAATATCTACGAAAAACTCAACTTAGTTCTTCTTAGATATTTAGTTTTTGTTACAAATTCAAAGATACATCATATTTTAATTGTGAAATATGTAAAATATTTTAAAAAGATATGTTGTAATCGGAAATATTAGGAATTATAATTAATTCATACAAAGAATAAAATTTGAGATTTTTTAAATTGAGTTTTCAAAGTAAAATTGAGTTCAAAAATCTTTTTAACGTTAACTACATCGGCTTCAAGAAACAAAATTTTTGTTTGCGTGTTTAATATGAAATTACTTTAAAAAACTAATTTTATTAAGGTAGTTGGTCGGTAAAACGATTTTTCCAGAGAATTTTAACGAAACCTCTCTAGATATTTATTTAATTCAATACCGAAGAAAAAAATTGACCACCCCAATTTTGAGAAAAACGATTTCAAAATTTTGTAATTTTAACACGGGTTTTTATGGAAAAACTCTATTTTTTTGAATAAAATGAAAACGTGTCAGAGAAATTTGGTAAAAATTTAATATATTATAAAATACAAAGTTACAGACCATATTTAATAAGAAATAAAAATTATTCACCACGCTGTTTTTTAAATATAATTTATAAACATCATTTTACAACGTTTTTACAACGCTTTTTCAACAATGCTTTCACATTGCTACTATATAAGCGTGCGGAAATTAAAAAAAGCAAGTGATATACAAATATAATAACTGAAAAATATTAATACATTATTATTTTTTTTTTTTTGATAAAAAAAATTCTTCGCTGAGATATACTTTTGTACTTGAACGTTAAATCTATGAGTGAGGTGATACATCTTGAAATGGTGTGTAACAAATGAAACCACGGTAATATAATATGAAATGGACAATAAAACAAAACCAAAACGAACATAAATGGAATGTTTTTATTGCAATTTGTTTGGTCCGTCCGAACGAACGAAAACTCAGACACAAACAAGCAACTATGTACATATACATAACACTGAACCGGACTGACTTCAGCCAACTATAGCCATACTAGCCATACGCTAGCGAGCTGGTGGCACTGATTTGCGACATTTCAAGTTACAGTTCGTCAACAAAACATTACCCGGCATGTACGGCGGGTACGGCGCGGGACATTGAAATAAAAAAAAAAACTGAAGCAATCACATATTATAAAATACAATCAAAAACTAAACAAGTGAACCGGTCGAACGAGACTCGACCACCAGACGACGCTGCTGTACTCGATCAAACGATATGATGGCATTGAGATATAAAAGTGGGCGGTTATTTCAGTGCCCGCGGTGGGTTGCACGAATATCAGCTCCGCCTTTTTCCAATAACCCTTTTACTTACTATAGATAGATACATGATTTGTATTTGTTGTGTTTGTGTAGTGTTTGCCTGAGTGCTGCTGCATTGACGGTCGGTGCCCCTTCCACCGATCACCGTATCGATACGTTTGTCTCACTCCACCAACGTTCGTGTCCGTGTTTGACCACTTTCATGACACCTATTTGTTTTTTGGGATATTGAACGGTGTCCAATCGGTTTTTATTATGATTGGTTTTTTTTTCTTTCGTTATCTCTTTTGTTTGAGATTTCTTTTGTTTGTGCGTTGCTCGTCAAGCGTGTTATTCGTGTGTTTTGTGTGATGTGATGTTCAGATGTTCTTTTCAGTTTTGTTTTTTTGTGAATGTGATTGTGACTATAATTGGTGTTCAAATGTACTGGTTATGTTATTCAGTTGTGTTATTAGGGTAAGTGTCAATAGTTGGGACAGAGAAACTATCGAGAGTTACTTTTGAGAGTCGAGTATTACGTTCTCAAACTCTCAAGCAGTCGACAAATTTATAGTTTTCTCAACAGTGGAGAAGCACCAAAATTCGTTTTTTCGGTGGACTCTCCAAAATTAGGCAGACTCCAAAAAAGTGTCAGTATAGTTGGGACAGAGAAACTAGCGAGAGTTACTTTTGAGAGTCGAGTATTACGTTCTCAACCTCTCGAGGAGTCGACAAATTTATAGTTTTCTCAACAGTGGAGAAGCATAAAATTCGTTTCTTCGGTAGACTCTCCAAAATTATTAAAATATGTTTAATGATATGTTTGGACTAACAAGGAGGGCTTCAAATATGCTTCCCACCGATTTCGATCCAATTTTGATTTCTAGTAGAACATTACATCCATATAAAGAATCTACAATATGAAAGTCCACTTGTTAAATACACAGGAGCAGGGCGGGTTCTAGGAGGGCAGCGGGGGCATGTACCCCCGTGCAATCTTTTAGGGGCGCCAAAGCAGTAGAGATCCTAAAATAAAAATTTTTTTGGCGCAGTGGTATTTACACAATTTTTCCCTGCAAACGGAAGTGATGACAGAAAAGAAAGATTGTCCATTTTTGATAGGGCTGAGGTGAATTTTTCCCTGCAAAAGGAATGATGACCAAAAAAAAAGGTCAACACGGTCCATTTCTGATAGTGAACCTAAAAAATGTAGTGTTAACTTTTTTTTTTTTGGTCATCACTTCGTCTCACAGGAAAAAAATTATTACGATATCGCTACGCTAAAATTTCTTATTTTCCTTTTTTGCCGCGCAGGGCGCCAACAGGAAACTTTGCCCCCCTCCTAATCACTCTAGGTCCGGCGCTGCACACAAGATATATCAAACTTGCGATCAGTGTTGTGTGTAAAATGAAGACATATAAATTGGTATGGTCCAGGGTTCGATTCCCAGTAGGAATTCATTTTTTATTTTTATTTTTTTTACAAATTTTATTAATTTTTTAATGTTATTATGTACAGTAACAATATTTTAAGTATTAATATAAAATTTACACTACAAAATTTTTGAAATGTGGACCTTAATATTGCAGATTCTTGCGAAGTCTAATAGAAATTGCGAAACTCGTCAAAATTTTGTTCAAACAAGTTCGTATTGTGTGACAGCACTCTCAGAGACATACTTTAAATCAATTTCGAAATTTAAAAATGGATAGAAAAGTGTGGACTAAAGAAGAAACGAAAAATTTAAAAAAATGTGAAAAATCACGTTTTCGTTTTTGGGATCCAAAACATGAAAATTGCAACAGTTGTGATCGTAAAATGCCACAAACTTTCCTCACATTAACGTCTCATGAGAGTTGAAAATACTTTCGAGTGGACACATAGCCTTACACACCAGCGATTCTGGAACTGAATTTTATTCTTCTGGAATCTAAAATATGAAAATTACAGAAATTGTGATCGAAAAATGCCCCAAACTTTCCTCGCATTAATTAATCTCTTATGAGAGTTGAAAGTACTCTCGAGTGGACACATAGCCTTACACATCAACGATTCTGGAACTGAATTTTATTCTTTTGGAATCGAAAGCATTGAAAAGTACTGTGATCGATAGAAAAACTATGATCGAAAAATGCCCCAAACTTTCCTCACATTAACGTCTCATGAGAGTTGAAAATACTTTCGAGTGGACACATAGCCTTACGCGAACGAGCTGTGAAATTGAATTTACTGAACTATTAAAGGTCAGTTATGAAAATTTTAATTTTTTTTTTTTGGTTATGTTGTCATTCTGTTGGCTGCGCTCGTGTAATATGCGCGGCTCTGTTGCTTACTCGACTCTGGTTTAGGTTGGTATGCTTGTGTTTGATGTGATCTTCACTGTCACTCTACATGTACATAATGTATGTGATACAATGTTGTTGTGTATGGTAAAGTGGGGATATGCACTGGAGTGTGGGACGGTTCAGATCGTTCGTTTACCTTTAAATAACCTCTCATTGACATTTTTATAAGAATTATTTATAAATTATACGCTTCGTTACAATACATGAATGTTTTTTTTTTTTTTATTTTTTCGAAAATAATTATCTAAAAGTTTTTGATTGATTTGTTCAGAGTTCTTTTCAAAATTATATTTTATTTTTATTTAGTTCTTTTATATTTTATCGGTATTTAAACTCGGGACAGTTAATTGAAACTTACGACATTAGTTATGGTTGGTTTAAAGGCAGAGAAATAATTGTAATAACTTCGGTACACGATATAGTATGCCATCCACCGCGAGTTGTATCACTCATAGAGACAGACTGAAGGTCTTGTAGCCCTTAATATATGTTATATGTACACAAGTTGGAATGTTACTGATGCTTACAATCACTTAAACATAATTGACATTGTTGGTCAACTTTACAATTTTGCGATTATGACGATGAAATTCATTTTAAAAATATGACTTCTCGATTCAACTATTAGATTCATTTTTCTTACGATCTCAGTGTGCTTCGTTTTAGTAAACATGAAGAGAACGGCCTTGAAAAACCTATAGTTCGGTTCCAGTGTCATCCAAGGCACTGAAAAACTTTAATGAATAATTCAATAAACTTAATGACGTCAAAAAAGTTAAAAATTCCTTTTTTTCTGAAATGAAGCTTTATAGAAGTGATTTGGATTAGAATTATTGGTTGAAGAGTAATTTCTGCTATCGAAATGACGAAATTCCTTTTAGAAATATGGTCAACATGGGCGCCTATTTGATGATTTTTAGAGGGGGGGGACTAAGGGGAAGGAATATTTCTAATATTTTTGATATTTTGAATGAGGAAAAGTGACTGTCTTGTAAGTAGGCATAAAAGTTCCCAAAAAATAATATTGACGAACAAAAAAAACGACACTCATTTCCCTTTATTCTGCTTCTTTTTCTCCCCAACATTACCATTTCGTTTATGATAAAAAATTGTTTTCTTCAAATCAGGCTTTATAAAAGTAATTTGAATTAGAGTGATTGGTTGAACTGAAGTAATTTAGGTGTGGATTTTTCATTTTTCCTATCAAAATGGCGTAATTCCGTCTAGAAATATGATTGATTCGACAGAAGTCCTTTTATTTGCCGGTTTTAATACATTGCAATATTTTAATGAACCTGATGACGTTATCAAATTGGAAAATCCTTTTTCCGTAAATCAAACTTTACAAACGTGACGAAATTATGATAATTTGAGAATGAAACCTTCCTTGGGGAACAGGTCTACCCACACTGTCAACTTCCCATTGGGTGTCCTTAAAGACTAGAGACTACTGTACATAAATAATTCTTTTTTCATTTCAGGCGACTCCTTCCCTGGGTCCCTGATAGAAGCTTTGCCCCTTGCACCATACCGGGGGCTTCGCCTTCTGTACCTAAGGGGGGGACTCCCCCCTTTATCAAACAAATGATAACATCATTTGTTCTCAAGATATGCGAGACAAATATATTTTGGAAAAAAACTAATTTTTTTCAAGTTTCTTATCTCGTTTTTTTCAAATTTTGTAATAAAATACTGGCGTTTTTAACATCAAGGAGGGTTCTTAGGCCATTATATAATAATGTTTTGGTAAAAAATCCATATAATCTATGTTATCTTAATAAAGTTAATTCCGTTTTTTTTACCACAAAAAGCAAACCGCTAATCCGAATTTGCTGAAAACTTTATCCGGTCTTCATTTTTTGATTACGCATCTAATGAAATTTGTTCGAAGTTGATATCGTCATTTGTTCACGAGATATGCGAGACGAAAAAAAATTCACGAACGAATGAACGAACGAACGAACGAACTAGCGAACGCACGCACAGACATTGTGCTAAAAACGATGGATTCGGATCCTAGTGACCTTGAAACGTGGAGATATGTCAAAATTAGCGATTCGTAAAATCGGACCCATTACAATAACTTCCTATGTGAAGTTAAAAATTAATCCGACAACAACAATTTGACAAACAGCATACTATAGTAGCGCCTGTTATTGAAATTTTTTAATTTTTTCATTGTGTTAAATCATCCGTTCGAAAACAATCACCGAAAAATATGATTTGTGGCCACCGCTGCCAAAATTTTATTTTGTGTTGATTTTTCTTCAAAATCATCTATGATAATAATGCATTTCTTTAATTACCCGTTGACCGTACAATATTTTCTTTGTTTTGATGTTTCTCGTCATACAATAATTAACATCAATCATAAAAATTGAATTTGGCTTTTACACATGATCGTTACCCCGATCCGATCCGACTGTCCCCCCCCTTCGCCCCTCTTGCCGTAATCTATCAATAATATTGCGTGCTTACCTACATGTGCGCAACTGTTACGGTTAACTTATATTGTAAAAACATTCGCCTTTGATGTAAATGGTACGTACCGGATGATACAGATTTAATGCAACTGTAAAAAGAGTAATTTTTTTAGGATTTCGAAAAAGAAACCCCGAGAGCCTTATAGTTTCGTCAAATTGTTCCGTCTGTCTATCTGAAACTCTCATTAGCTCTTAAATCGTTCGTCCTTAGAACTATGGTGTATTTTTTAGATACTTTCCTATAGTGATGAGCAAATGCAAGACCAAGACCAAGTCTTGGCAGTCTTGGTCTTGGTCTTGCTCTTGCATTAAGAATCTTGGTCTTGGTCTTGCTAGAGCAGTTTGAGTCTTGGTCTTGGTCTTGGTATTGCTAAAGAATCTTGCACTTTCTTGCATTTTTTTATTAGCGAATTTTTTCCTTCTAAAATCAGAATTTTCTCTCTTTACGGTATTAATTATACTTTTAAACTATTGAAATAATTTAGCAAGAGTCACGCTTTTCTCTTGCTATTGTCTTGGTCTTGCTCACTTGAGTCTTGGTCTTGGTCTTGCAAAAAATGCAAGACCAAGACAAGATTGCAAAACCAAGACTAATTTTGCTCATCACTACTTTTCCATACTGAAAAGTGAGAATCAAAGTCCGCTGCGAAATATTCAGCTTCAAAGTGAAGTTGCTTTTTTGTCTTCCCCCCACACTCTAGCAACTAGTTTCGGCTAAATTGTTTCCGCAGAATAAAATTTTTGAAAATCCACCAAAAAATTGAAGAAAAAAGTGGTTTTTAGTAAGTAAAATTTTGTATCGAAATTTGAATCAAGAATTCAAGTCCAAATCATTCAGGAAAAATTCGGGAAAATGGATAAAATTTGCGCGAAAGCGAAGGTTTTTTTAACCATTTTTCATTTATGAACCTCCCATGTGAAATACTGAACCTCAAACTATCACAAAACTGAGTCTCAAGTAACGCATGTGCAAGTAATGCAACCCTCTGAATATAGGCAATGAATTCACTCGCCCCTGAATATAGGCAATCAAGCAACTACCAACCAGAATGAAACAACCTAAAAAATTATCTTTAAATACACCGTGGTCTTTTATTAAATCACTGAGCAGCCCTAACTTAATGCGTGCCCAACACGTACTTGAATTTATTTTTTTGTTATTATATTTTGAGTCACTGTATCTACACCTATGTGTGTCTGTATGTGTAACGCGTGTATCAATTTTGAAAAAAAATTCAATATTACAAATATTTTTTAGCAGTTGACAAGTTTAATCTATATGACTTTTTTATTTACTTTGGCACCGTGACAACAAATTGGCCGAACATAAAAAATATAAAATAATGTTTCGACAAAAAAAAATTGTTTTTTAAATTTTCTCCATTGTCTCGCAGTGACATTTTTAAATGGTGTCTTTGTTTTCGATTACGATATTATCGAAAATTGAAATCAGACTTTTTCGGTAGATGTTACATTATTTTGAATCAATAATAACATTTTTTTTCCTATTTTTCGAAAATTGTCGAAAATTATTTTTGAAGATTGAGAGATTTATTGTGTGAACAGATGTTTTGCCGATGATGAAACATGTATTGATACACTCTGATTTGGCTGATTCCTATAATACAAATTAACATGTTCTGTTTTTAACAATAGTTGAAAATAATTTGTCTTTTTATAACAGACTTAACGATTAATTGAGTGTCAGAATTAAATGAGAACAATGGCTTGTTTTCACATGTACGCATGAATATTATAGAGACGGGAAAAGTGTAAAGGACCTTTTTTGTAGAGAATTTACAGATCTACAAATTTTGTTATGACATTTATCGTTGGCCAACCAATAGGAAACGAGATATTAATAAAAAATTAATCACAATATTTTGATGTAAAATTGCGGGATATTATTTCTAAACATATTGTGAAGCTAGAATTTTTCCAAACCAAACAGGAGGCGATCCCCCCTGAAAATTGTTGTGATAAAAGTTTCCCAACGTTTCCAGTTCTGGAATATAAAATCGTGTTGAACCACTGAAAATAAATCATTAAAATCGGGGCAGTAGTTTTATATTATAATCAAAATTCAAATCAGTTTTTGACGAAAATTCCGTCCTTAAAAAGTGGCCATTTTGTAAAAGGTTTGACTCTTTGTAACCACGCATTCCACTTACCCGGTTTTGCTCACTTAAAATCGACAAATTATTACCGAATTAAAAACTAGGTCGGGAATAGTATACTGTGCAATAAATACAGAAATACTCTATAAAAAAAAGCTAAGAAACATTTTTCTGCTTCACGTTTTGTCTAATTATTTTTGTTCGTAACTTTTTAAATATTACCATTTCGCCAAAAAGTTTCAAATAAAAGTTGTAGACAATCAAATTATCTACAAAAATGGTCTTTACAAAATTTTTGTGAGACTTACAGTTACGGAGATAATTACGAAAACAAATTGGATTGTCAGTATTTAAAGAAAAAATCAATAGCTGTATAATTATACTCACTGTACCAATCTGTACCAATTTATCGAACACTTGTCTGCAAGAGACGATTGCATCAGTCCATCGGGGACAATAAAAGACGACAATTCATCAGAACTGAGAATTGTTTTGATTCATAAAACCAAAACAATATTCGCGATTAGCCAAGAAATATATCGTCTTATTTTCATTAAATAAACAATAACCATCCTTAAACACCTGCGATTCACCGTAAAAATAGCAGTTAGTTTATATTTTGAATATTGTATTATTCCTCGTATACCGTGCATTGTGCTTTATTAAAAATACTAAATTATATATAAAAATAATATAATACTTTGAATATAATTCACTCAACTGGTGCACTCTTTTCTACATTAACATAAAATAACATACCCCCGGTCTGGTCTGGTCGCTCTCGCTTGGGTATACAAAAGATTTTTATTAAAATCAACTCTTTGAAATATATTGCAACCTACATACAATATTTAAAATATGAGTATTGTTCCAAGCGAGGGACACTACCATCCAAAAATTTATGGCGCCCAACTATCAGTCACTACACGGAGAGAAAATTCATATAAAAATTACTGTGCTCAGCACTACAATCGACGCGACGTGTAAAAGGCGAACATATTCAATTTTGTACGGTAAAAATATAAAAATTATAATTAATCATAGAAAATTTAAAGGATAGAATATTGTTTCCGTAATATTAGCTCCGTAAAATTTGTAAAACAGCACAGTAAAAAGTTCCATTGCCGACAAAAAAATATTTTTTAATTGTTTTTCTTACAAAAATTACCATGCTGTATTATAAGATTTGAAATGCTATCTCTTAATAGTTGAAAGAAAAAAAGAGAAAGAAGCTTGTGTGTGTTGTGAACGCTGATGAAATGTACCTCACTCATTAATTAAAATTGACATAGTGTTTGAAAAATTACCAAACTGGATCGGCTGGGACTCGAACCCGGATCTCTTGGTACCAGCCAAGCGCCTTACCGACTAGGCCACCGATTACTTGTTCGAGTGCCACTCCAATTCAGCAGAGAGAGAGATTGTGTTTGATTGATTGCTGAATTGGAGTGGCACTCGAACAAATGATCGGTGACCTAGTTGGTAAGGCGCTTGGCTGGTACCAAGAGATCCGGATTCGAGTCCCAGCCGATCCAGTTTGGTAATTTTTCAAACACTATGTCAGTTTTAATTAACATAATGAATTGGCCATTTGCCAAAGTACATCGAGTGTTCAAGTATCAGCCAAAGCTGGACATTGAGTGAACATATGAATATTGGTGTATGTTTAAATACGGATAAAAATCCGCCATACACTAATAATGTTTCACAGGCACTCGATAACATTTGAAATTAAAAGTATACCTCGCTCATAGCAAGTCACATAGCCAACCATAGGTTTGGACGACCAACTTAGTCGGACCAAGCACCTTGATCCATTAGACTGTCTTACAAGCAGCAAACAGTATTCGTAACACTGTGTTAGAGGACGGGGATGTCACCGTTTAATTCATCATTTTGTTACTTCACTATCTTTAGTATTATAATATATTGTTGGCAATCATTTTTGTATGCATTTTTTACAGGTACCGCCCAAGCAACATAAGGTTGCGGGTCAGATGCGCAAATAAAAGAGTACCACAACAAGAATTAAATTATAACATATATGCATAAGAGTGTCATAAAAGTTGTGTTAGCACATTAAATTTTACCATGCTAGCACATATTTTTTATTTTGGTCGTCGATCGCGAAATCGTATCTACAAAAATTATATGATTTTTCTCTCCGTGTATGTATATAAAAATGGCGGCTGCACAGAAACCTTTTGTTGGAGCGTATTACTCGGCAAGTTCCAAAATTGCGGTCACTCTAGTAGCCGTAATTATTATCTGAAAAATTTTCAAAAAAAATTTGTACGAGCTTTTAAAAAGAATTTAAATTTTTATGAAATTTTTTCCAATTCTTTGTATTAAAAATAATCCTTTTGTTCACAATGAACATAATAATATAAAGTATATTTGGAAAAAATTTCAAAAAAAATGGGTGGAGTAATTTTTGAGTGAGAGTTTCTTCCGCCAATTTTAAAAATGTTGTTTCGAGGAAAACGTGTTTTATGTTTAGAGGCTAAAACATACGAAGGACTTCGAGTATTGCTCTGAAATTTTGGACTGCATTTTTGAGATTGTGATTTTTTTTTCGTTCTTAAGATATTTCCCCCCTTAACAATCAACCTTATCCTGTTAATTTTGATGTTGCTGTGTTACTTTAGAAAAATGCAATTAATCTAACTAGTTCACCATTTATTTGTCCTTTGTTGTACTGATTGTCAAGTCTCTCGTATTCATTACGTGTAGGTGTTATTACGAGACGGAACACTGGGATGAATAATTTCGTCTATCTTATAAGAATATCATCTACTCACTTCTTTTTTTTTTTCAATTTTTAAAAAAATGTTTGTTAGAAAGTGTGGGCCACCATCAGGAATGATAATTATCAAGACTCCTCAGTTTGACCTTAATTTCAATTGTAATCCGTGTTACGATTTAATTAATAAGGCTAAATGTTAATTAATATTATAATAAATAACAAATAAAATAAATACATTCAACCAACCACAAACAAGTGGATTAAATAATTAATTAAATTTGGTGACGTAATCAATTTAAATACGTTTGAAACATTACTTAACCCTAGCGATGATACATAGGCAAAAAATGACATAAATGGATATATTGGATCTTGCAGGCCCATTGTACAATTCTGTGATTGTTTTAAAATATATTTCTAAATCAATAAAAATGTTTGAAATGAAAATTCAATTATATTTTCATTTAAATAAACACAAAAGAAAGTAATTTTTTTTAATCAAAAAATTTTAACAATAGTTTTTTAAAAAACAATTTACGTCAAATTATTTTGCAATATATTTTTAACAGCGTAAAAAATGAATCAAATTATATATCGAAAAATAAAAAATATAAAAAATTAAAAATTATTCTTCTTATATTTTATCATATTTTACAAATCAATATTTTCAGTTCAGTTATTCGACAACTGCAACTTTTAATACTATTCTATTTCTTAACTTAAAAGTTACTACTAACTGAAGAGAGAGTACCACCTTAAAGAGAGTGCACGTCTTAAAATTCCGTAAATTCTTGTGCTACTAATTTTGTATGTGTTTTTATTGTTATAAATTGTAATAAAAGTGTATTTTTTGAACTATCAAAGCTGTATGATTCACCATTTTGTGTTTCTACGAAATCATTCTTATCTTCCTCCTTATTAAACCGCTACAGAATAGCGATATCTCTGTCAAAATGATGTGAAACAAAAAATTCATTTTGATTTTTCTCGAAAACCAGTTTACTTAACACAGTGTATCAAAAGCCGTCTTATCTCATTCTTTTCGATAGTATACAAAAAAAAAAATTAGAAAACGTTTGAATTTTTTGGACGAGAAAGGCCCAAAAGGCCCAGTTTTGAGAGTCAAACGGAACTGGCTAACGAACTCATCCAAAATTTTCAGACTTCCAACTTTGATTTTCACGAAATTTCTGTAAAAGTAGGACGCTGTAGCAGCTAAACTTGGAAATTCGCTCAAAGAGCGTACTTTTTAGCGAATTTCCAGAATGGAATTCAGCTATTACAGCCACTGTCATGACGCAACTTGAACCCGGGACCATGGCAGAAATTTGTTTTGAGGTCCCTAGGAACCGAAAATAATATTCACTCAAATTTATATATATATATATATATATATATATATATATATATATATATATATATATATATATATATATATATATATATATAACTACTAAAGGTGAATTTCCAAAATTATAAACCATTTGATATTTCAAACACTCGATAATTCGTAATATTTTAAGGGTTCCTCGAGTTTCGAATTAACGAGATTCAGCTGTATATATATATATATATATATATACATATATATATATATATATATATATATATATATATATATATATATATATATATATATGTGTGTGTGTGTGTGTGTGTGTCCGCACGATAACTCTCGAACGAAATGTCCTACTGTTACAAAATTTGGTGAAAATGTTGGAAATCCTAAACTCTTGAATGAGTTCTTCAGCCAGACACGTCGGATGCCAGGAGCATGGTTTTTGTTCTTGCAAAAAATTTGTTTTTTGCCAAAATTTCCACTTATTCAAAAAATTTTGCGAAATTTTTTTACACCATTTAAAAGAGAAGAAAAAATTACATAAAAAAGGTCTTTAAACTTTTTTTCTATCTCAGTTTCCGAGAAAAATTAATCTTTATAAGCGGAAATTCGCCATGTTATGCAGGATGGTGCCATAGGGGTATTTCAAAAATGTAAGAAGTTTCACTTCTGTTGCGCGTTGCAACTACACTCTTATTGTACATAAATCTCTATATTATACAATTTCAACGAATACACAATACCTATAATACAATAATTATTACTATTCGTAATAATTTCATATTTTAAATTCGTCAGTGCGGTACTTACTCATGCGTGGTTCCTCTGATGTTTTGATATTCACCTATATGTGTAAGCCTATCGTACCGCTCGGGCAAAACTTTGTCCAAGTGAGCCAGTCAGCCAGACAAACAAATAATGATATACATAATATATTATGTAGAGCTATTAGTTATCCTGCAATTTTTTTTGTAAAACTAACAAAATATTTTTTTTTTAAATTTAACAAATAAAAAATTTAATAAAACAAATCAAAGAGTAATTTATTTTTTCAAATATACATACAATGGAGTAGTAATACAATTAAATTTTTATTTTTTGGTTACACGGTGTCTCAATAGCGTTGGGTACTAGAGTTCATTTCAAATGGATTGAACCCTGTTACTATTGAATTTACATAAGAAAAAGGGTCAATCTATTTGAAATGAATTATACTAGTAATATTGTGAGTTTATCAATATATTTTTTATTTACATTACTTAATTTTCGTTTTCTTCTTGTTTCAGGTAAGTGTCATCCAAATCTTTCACAAATCTACTACTTATGATGTCATAGTTTAAAATCAGTAAGTAATGTTTGTTTTAATATTGCAAATTTTTAAATAAACTGTTCGAATATTCGTACAACACTTGGGTCTATAACATTAAGGCTTAATACATAATCAATGAAATAAGGAATAAGAAATAAGAAGTATGCCATCTAGTGACGTTGAATGGAAATTGAACGTAACTGCCCATAGGTATATGTATTTAGGTATTTATGTACATCAAAATTCATGAAAAAATAACGTTTGTGATGACTTTTTTGTCACTAAAGTGAAAAAAATCACGAATTTTGACGTACAAAAGTACCTACATATTTATATCTATGAACAGTTAAGTTAAAGTTCCACTCAACGTCACTAGATGGCATACTTCTTATTCCTTATTTCTTATTTCTTATTCCTTATTTCATTGATTGTGTAGACACCCTAATAGATGATGAAGGGAAAAAAATAATCGTTTTTCGATGCCCTATATCTCAGCTTTCAGATTTTTCCCAGATATAAGTTAAAATTTAATCAAAATCGTTAACGCCATTTTTCTACAAATGACCGATCTACTCAGTTTTGAGACATTTCGAAAATTCAAGGGCGATTAGATCCCACACACAACAACTTTTGGGTGTATTGACCTCACTAGGTTATGTATCTTGGTAAAATTCACTCCCATACCAAATTTCATCAAAATCCCTAAAGTGGTTTTCCTAACAGATAGACAGACATTTTTTGTAAACGAGTAATTTGCAGAACTCAGAGGGCTTCAAAACGTCTATTTCGGACCGGAACTTTGAATTCATAGTTTTAAGTTCGTACAATGTGTATTATTTAACAAATTTGTACTATTAAGTTTACTAAAATCTGGTAAATCGCCACGACTAGTCGTACAAATCATAAAACAATAAAGATATAATAAGTGATTTAATAGAAAAACGCTAAAAATCAAAATTCTCTTGATTTTTATTGTTTAGAAATTATGACCCAGTGGATTTTATTTTAAACTGGTATACGAGTATTGTTAATTTATGATGTTCTGGTTTGAACTAGTCCTTAATTAAAGCATCTAGTGAATTCAAGCGTAAAATTTCGAAAATACTCGATCCCAAATGACTTTTAAAGTATTAATAGATTTGAGCGTTACTTTATGGTATCCCATATTTGTAAATAATAAATAAATATTTTACTTCACAAAAATACCACTTTTATTTTGAAACAATATTGTCACAGTTTCAAAATAAAAGTGGTATTTTTGCGAAGTAAAATATTTGACTTTTAAAGTGTTTCCATATGAAAACTATAGTTTTGAAATACCTAAATTTCACTTGAATTTTATTTTTGAATGATATTCACTGTTATACTCAAATTTTTTGTGACACACTGTATAAAACAATAATTGATACTTTTATACTTGCATTTTCCATTTAAAAAAATATACAAATTAATACACTCATAGACTGTTTATCATTCAATTCAATTATAGAAATATGGTAAACAAAACACACACAAAAAAAAATTGAATGGTTTCAAACAAAACACCACCACGGAGCTACGGGACGACGAACGAAACTATGGATGTCTATGGATGTCTGACTAATGAGAACGATTGACAAAAGAAAATCACAAAAACAACAAAATAATATAGAAAATGTAAATAAAACACAAAAAGTGTATTTTTTGTTTCACCAAACCAAACAAATAAACTTGATTATTTTATATTATTTGTTTTAAACCAAAACCCTGCATCCTATATCTATTGAATACACTCCGACAAAATATGATCGTATAGATAGATACAAGTGCTGCCATCCCATCGTAAAATACATTAACTAAAATATTGTTGCTCCGCCACCACCACCGTCCCGTCACCACCACCGTCACCAGTGGTGTACTGGGTAGGTGCCGTTACGACCACCATTCATGCCGTAACTGTCGTACGGTGACTCTGTCGGGAGTCACTCGTAGACACGGGAGCACGCTCTTCGTTCTTCAAGTCTGTTTGTGTCTGCTACGTATATGCTCCCTAGTAATCGTTTCATGAACTAACTTTGGAGAAACAATTAGCAGTTTATTGTTAATTGTTAATGTTTTGTGTATGATATTTTTGGGATTCCCCTCATCTTTCCCGTATTTCACGATTCTCTTTCAAATATTATAACAGCTGTATACCTACTTATATAATTTTTGTGTTGAGATAAAAATGTGCATTTTTAAAATTTTTGTTCATACTTGAAGAGTAATTTGGTGCTAAATTTGTCACTGTTGCTAGCAAAATGGTAAAATTTGTTTTCAAAATAGGATTTTTTAGTACAGATACGTTTTTAATTTTACCAAAAATGGACATAATGCCATCAAAAACTTATAGATGCCGGTTATTTCATAACCCTATCGCCAAAATTGCGATTTACAGAGGTTCCAAAATTTTAAAACAGTTGATGACGTCATTAAGTTCAATTTATTTTTAACTTGTAAGACGTGTGTAGTAAAATTTAAGATGATTTGGGACGAATTTTCAATTCTTGTTATAAAAATGGCCAAATTTGTTCCGAAACTGAAACTTTTTTTCTAAAATTCCCTTTTCTGGTAACGATATGCGTTAGGTTTTACAAAAAATGGTAAAATCACTACCAAAAACTTATAAATAGCTTGTTATTTCATAACTCTATCGCCAAAATTGCAACTTGTAGAACTTTAAAAATTTTTAAGCACTTCATGACGTCATCAAGTTCATATTTTTCTATTTTTGTCAGTTCATACATTAAACTTGGCTATGTAATTTTGGGGAGAATTTTCAATTTTTACTACCAAAATGACAAAATTTCTTTCGTTGGTTTTAGCGTTTCAAATTGACTAAAATTGTAAATCAAAGATTAAATTACGATTCTGTGCGACGTGATATGACGTCACCGAACTAACTGACGCCAAAATTTTCACATTTTAATAGTAGAAAATTTTTTGTTGACCGGTCCCACAACGTTAATTGAACGAGTATATTTTTACGATACAATCTCCACCCATAAATTTTATTTTTTAATCGTCTCAGACAATAATCGTAAAAATTTTATTCTGGGAAAACAAAAGAAATTCAAATATATATTTTTTTGTTTTTTCAAAAATACTGCGAAATCATTGTTGTTATAATACTCTTAAGTAAAAAATTGCAGTTTCAAATTTTATCTTTTTTGTGCAAATTCAGTGTTGAAATTTAGTGCTTCCAGTATTATTGTTACAAAATCTTGAAACATTCTTCAATTTCAACACTTTTATTATATTACCATTGTTATTATTATTATTTAACAAAAAAAACATGTCAAATCCGATAACACACGCTCAAACACCTGTTTTTGAAACGCCCAAAAACAGTCAAAATTCATCCACCTTTTCACCCCACCTAAAAGCGTCATGTCAAAAAATTAAGTTAAAAATAAATTATTACATCTGAACGGATTTCAATAAAGCCCTCATATTAACGCTTTAAGAACGAAAGGGTTTGTGTTTGGACTCCAGTGGCGCAAGGAGGGCTCAAAGGTGTGTACCTAGTACACCTTGAACAACTAATTATGACGCCATTGGATTCAATACGTCATAGGGATTCAATTAAAATCGATTCAGTCGTTCTCAACCAACTCATTTGTTGATATATTCGTGTAAAAAATCACTTTTTTTAATTTTTTGCAATAAATTTATTTATTGTTTATAATTATTAATAATTTAATATTTTTCTTATCTGTTATTACTTTAAAAAAAAAAAAAATTATATATAAAAATTAATTTTTATAATACGTAATCGGTAATTTAGTTAATATGAATTTTTCCTTTTAAAATAATATATTTTAATTTTTTCATTAATAATAAAATTACTATTTGAATTAGATTTTTTTATTATTCTAAATAATAATTTATTTTTTTCACTTGGCTAAATATTTTGTGACCTTCGACAGTACACTCACAAACTACTTATTGCATATAGGAAAATGCTGTGAAAAGCATTATATACATTTGAAAAATAATAACAAAACGAAACAACACAAGTCGGTTAAATTTTCTTTTCACAAATGAACAAAAAATCATGATAGAAACCGAGCAAATATTCATTCAAACTGACTTAAACATGTTTTAAAATATTGGATCACGCTCTGCTACCATCTAAGTTCCTGTTGTTTATTTTAGTTTTATTTGCGTATTAGTAAATTTTGTGGGTTTTTTCCGCAAAAACAAAATGGTGTGAACAAATTCGGAACAAAACCTAACTCTTTTTAATCTTAATCTAATCTTCAGGATACTTATTTACTTACAAAAAAAACGAATATTGACATTTCCAATTATGGTGTATTACAAAAAATTTCATGCCAATTAGACCGTAACGTATTTCATTATGTTTACTATCGAAATCTACAATATTCTGATCAGTTTTCTTAATTCACTAATTGATATCCTGTAAGTATTGACTCAAGGTTAATCGTTACTTGGATCAGACAATCAGATTAAATTTGGATTTCTTAATTAAGTAGGTATTAATCAACTAATTAATTTTGTTAATTACTCAAAATAACGAATTATTCTTGTTTTTTTTTGGAGGAAACTGCATTTGAATATAAGCAATTTATTTGTAGGAGAGGTATCAATACAATACATACAGTATTGCCAACATGAAAAAGAAAATGTCACTAAATATTTAAGCGGGTGTATTGTTCGAATTTGACAGATTGTTTTTGAGAATAATTTGCATACGATGTCATTGTTTGTTTTTGTTTTTTTTTTTTTTTTTTTTTTCGTTTATTAAAAACTTATTTCGTTTTTGTTTTATTTGATTAATAAAAACAAAAACGAACCATGGTATGCGTTCGACTGTTTTGTGAGTTTCTTTTATTTTGAATATATCAGTCAAATGTTTGTTCGAATTAAAACGGAAAAGGAAGTCTGAATGATTAGAAATGATCGTTTCAAACTTTTTTTTTTTTTTGATTTGATATTTTAAAATATTGTGGGTACGCTTTTTTCACATATCACTTATGTACGTCTCATTTGGTTATATTTGACATCGTATCGTTCTATTTTTGTCGCCGAATGCATAATTAAATACATATTGAGAGTTATTTTTATTTTTGTAAAGCATCTAAACAAAAAAAAGATTTATTGAATTTGTTTAATTATGTTTTTTTTTTCTTTGTTTCGTTGGGGTTAAAAATATGGCTGCTATAGTATGCAATCTACCAGTTTTTTTACACACAGACATGTTAATTTGCAAAAATTATCACTTTTATTTTATATAATTATTTTATGATACGTTTCGATCAATATTACCATTATCAAACACGTGAGAAAGATGCAGTAGTGAAAAGAGTGGGAAGAGTCGCAAACAAGTAAGTTCGAGCTGATTCTAGTATACGTGACAAATGAATTGTAATACAAACAGTAAAAATAGCATTGTAAATATCAGTGTAATCGTTTAAGCAAAAGTGTTAATGTTTCTTTCTAACATGTGTCCATGAAGTGTCTGACAAAAGTGAAGTGAATTGAATTTCGAGATTTTGAATTTCGAGATTTTTGTTAGTTTGACCAATGTAGACGCTATTACACCCTTGGCAATTTAAAATTGTAGATTGCCGGTTTTTTGATCGCCGATTAAATTCAGAATTAACTATGCTGTACTTATATTTGATTTAGTTAGAATTTGATGTATTTTTTCTGACATTAAACCAAAATTTGTTAGTTTTGAACGCAGGGGTAAATTTTATTTTTCAGTCACTTGAATCGTATTTTCGTTTGTTTGCGATAATGGTCATATTGATCGGAACATGTTAGAAATTAGTATGGTAGTTTTTGCAAATATGGAATTTAGTAAATTTAAGTGAAATACGTTTTGCGGATCTTTAAATTGTACTCAATTCTTGGAAATTAAGATTGACAATTTCGTAGAAAAAATAAATTATTTTGTTAATATTTTGTTTGCAACATTATAATTATTTTATATACTTACATATTGACAAAAAATTATTTAAATTACTTTTTCGTCAAATATGTACCTATAACAATAACAGTAGGTATACAAATATTGTAGAAATACTAATTATTAGGTATTTTTATTGTTTATAACAAAATTTAAATGTTTTTTAAAACAATATTTTATTAGTATTTATATTTATTTTTTAGGCAATTAATTAACTAGGTCATCAAAATACATAAGTACGTACACAATATACAATACAAAATTGCACACACTTGTAAATTTTAAAATACATATTATGTACAACCTTTTATATATATATATATATATATATATATATATATATATATATATATATATATATATATATATATATATATATATATATATATATATACAGGTTGAGTATACCTTTACTTATTATTATAAAAATCAAATATGAAAATTTTTGCTTATCTATTTAAAAAATCGTTAGTGACATTAAAAATATTTTTTTTTTGTGAAAACGTGCAGAACACACTGTAGTGATGTGTATAATTTTAGGTACAGGTAACACTGTAATAACACGGACCATTTTATACCACATTTAACACGTTCAAACTCCTCACTGTTACGACGAAACACCCCACTGGTACACTATTTTGACAACTCATACGAACTTTATATGGAATTGATGACGTGGTACAGCGTTGTGTCGTAGTTAATGCAATTTCGAGTGAGTTGGGTTCGCACATTTGGGTTTCCGTCCATTATTATTATACAAAATATTTGACTATCGAAAAAACGCGTAGTTTTTCGGTAATCTATAACTCAGTATCTATGTACTAGCTTTATTAAAATCAAAATTTTGCTTTAGAAACCTGGGAAATCGGGGAAGGTGATTGTTTCTACCAAATTTTAAGCTGTATCATTAAGACAACTGCACCAAAAATATAAAACATTTTTTTAGAATCGTTAGAAGTAACTCTTTCAGACGAAACCTCACACGATATATTAATTAAAAGTTTTTCTTTGGACCAAATTTTGTGACAAAATTCAAGTAACTGCGAATTCAAAAAAACCTCTGTTCTCTTTTTCCTCTTATAGTACGGAACCCTAGAAAAAAAAACTAAACCAAGTTTTGTGTACAGTTGGTTTTAGGATTCCGTATAGATAAGAAATAGAAAGCGTTAAAATCACTCCAAGAAAAGTTGCCGGAAATTATCATTTTAAGATAAATCCATCCTGTTTTAGCGAATTTTGAAAACTACCCGTTTAACTGCAGTTACATTATGAATCAGCATTGTAAATTTACAATAATTTCAAAAAAAAAAAAAAAAAACTATGAGGAAATGATTTTATTGAGAAAGCAAAATTTGTTTTATGATAATTCACTAACAAAATAGAATTGGTCGAATATCGGGGGAACGGAGAGGGGGCAAGCCAGCCTTGTTATAATTTATTTTTAAAATTTCATAATTATTTATTAAATATGTACTTACAATTTATTCCATATGTGATTTTTATTTAAATCAGGATGTGTTACATCCGGTATTAATCATCAACAAAAAAAAAATCGTGATTTACTTATTATTATCGAAAAAATTTATAAATAATATTATAAAATTATCATAAAACATATTTTTTTTACTATTGTTAATTGTTACAGCCTAAATACATTATAAAATTTTTGTAATAGTTATACATAATTAACGTTTACTGCGCATCTGAACTTTTTTGAAGAGGTACAATTATTCGTGTTTATTTTGAATTATTATTTAAGTAAGGCATGTAATAGTTATACATAATTAACGTTTACTGCGCATCTGAACTTTTGAAGAGGTACAATTATTCATGTTTATTTTGAATTATTATTTAAGTAAGGCATGTTTTAGGTTTGCAACGAATATTCGGCAACTGTTCGATATTCGACCTGTTTGACCGAATATCGAAGAGAGAAAGGAAAACGAAATCTGACGCATCTATTTACTTAAAGTAGACAAAATGTATTCCTAAATTTCGAATGATTTTAAAATAATATTCCCTGGTTACGAAGTACATATTTTACTGAAAACAAAACAGAGAATGTCCACATATTCGTACTCCAAAAATTATACTTATCAATTTTTTTTTATACTTAACTGTTTATAATTTATAGATATGTTATATATGCACAAATACACACATCTACGGCTACATAATCATGATATGCGTACGACGTAATATACGTACTTAAAAATTTTCAAATTTGAAATAAGGTAACGGGCCTAGTTTCTGACCTTTTAAGAGTGACGACTGAGGTTAAACGACAGTAATAAATATAAGTTTAAACTTAAGAGACAATTAATAATTTTATCAACTAGTTTATGGCTTTCAAAATAAAGTCATACAAGTAAAATAATTATTTGAATTGAATTAATAATTTAAATTAATGTTTTAAAAATTGACCAAACGGACCCAGTATCTGACCTTCAAAATTTCTCATGTGACAGTTTCTGACCCCGACAGTGGCCTAGTTTCTGATTCTTAAATTTAAAAATACAGTTTTTTAAAATTTAATTTATAAATAATTTTTTATTGATAAAAATAAATGTTTAATGTTATATATGTTATGAAAAATAACAAAAACTAATCGAAGATAACTATAAATAACAAAATAACTAACAAAAACTGGTTAGAATTTAATTGGGCCATACCACTTTAGAAGTGAGCCTAGTAATTGACCCTCATATTTCAGTAATAAAAATCATTCTAAGGTATTTTATAAATATTTTAAAATAAATTTTAAACAAATATTAACCTGCTCATATATTTTTAATTAAGTTTTCATACTTACATGATGAATATTGCACAGATCAAAATGAGTACTTTGTAATATAAACTGTTAAGAAACTACCAAAAAAATAGTTTTTACACACATTTTAAACTTAAAATTTTTTTTTTATTTAGTTAATATATTCTAAACTTTTTAAATTGCTGTTCATTAGACACAGAATAGATTACTTTAAATTAAGAATTTATTTTTTTTCTTATTTAAAATATAGTTTTTTTATTAATTTATAACAAAGTTGAAAAGTTCAGAAACTGGGCCAGGGTCAATTACCGGGTCTTTTACCTTAATTAAAAAAAAATACCCATGTCGCAGCATCTTGCATAACATAGCGAATTTCCGTTTATAAAAATTAGTTTTTCTTGGAAAGTAGTTGACATGTGATTTTTTCTCCTCTTTCCAATGGTGTAAAATTGCACGACAATTTTTGGATAAGGGAAAATTTTGGCAAATAACTAATTTTTTCACGAAAAATGCTCTAGAAACCATGTTACGGGCATCGGATGTGTCTGGAAATTACAATACATTATTGAATTTAGAAGCAGTGAAAGAATATGTTAAGTATTTGTAGCTAATATATTTTTTTAAATATATGCAGTGGTGCTAGCCGAATATTCGGCGAATAGCGTATTCGTTACCGCCTAATAATTACTAATTTTTTTTAGGGGAAAGTTTTTTTAAGGGGCACAATTATTCATGTATGTTTTAAGTTAATATTTAGATATCATTTAAGTAAGGTATCGTCCCCGTCCTTCATCTCTTGGTTCTCCATACACTATTTTATTTAATGATGAGACAATGTAAAGTGGCTTAATGTAGACATTACCGAGGGTTTTTTTGAGAGGCACCCGAAACCTTCAATAAATCAATAATCAACCCTTGTTGTGTTGTGTGTGAAGATGAAACAAAAACACATATTCACAGCAGAGAGACAGACGCACCAAACCAACACACACAGACAGACAGACAGACGGACAAACGGCTCGTACAGATAATATAGACAAATGCAATACATATTTTTCATGAGAATAGAAGAAATATGAATATTTAAATATATTTGATATTTTTTACTTCAATATCAACGCAACTGTTAGTTTATTATTGGAATGAAACTTAAAAATATCTAACATTTCCGTATTAGCGAATTTCCAGAATGGAATTCAGCTATTACAGCCACTGTCATGACGCGCCCTGAGCCCGGGACTATGGCAGAAATTTGTTTGGAGGTCCCTAAAAACCGAAAATAATATTCACCAAAATTTATATATATATATATATATATATATATATATATATATATATATATATGTGTGTGTGTGTGTGTGTGTCGGCGCGATAACTCTCGAACGAAGTATCCAATTTTTACGAAACATGGTGAGAACATTGGAAGTCCCAAACCCTTGGATGAGTTCGTCAGCCAGACACATCGGATGCCAGGAATATGGTTTTTGTTCTTGCAAAAAATTAGTTTTTTGCCAAAATTTCCACTTATTCAAAAATTTTTGCGAAATTTTTTTACACCATTTAAAAGGGAAGAAAAAATTACATAAAAAAGGTCTTTAAACTTTTTTTCTATGTCAACTAGTTTCCGAGAAAAACGAATTTTTATAAACGGAAATTCGCTATCTTATGCAGGATGCTGCGACAGGGGTATTTTATCTTACAATTAAAATTTAAGAAAGGAGGAAGATAAGAGAATGACCTGAGCTCCCTCCTAAAGTAGTTAAACCAGAGTGGCTACTTTCTCGAAAACCAGGAAATGTCAGGGAAATATCAAAGAATTTTCACTGAATTCGTATTCTAAATCTATCGGTTTCCCTCTTGAGTAGCAAAATATAGTCTCCTGACCTTGTAAGATTTTGAGTGGCTTAGTTGACTCTTTTATTGAGATAGTTTCTGTTTTCATACCTTTAAAATTGACGTTAAAAAAAAAAAAATTAAAACATCCTTAATTTTTGTTTTTGTTTTTAAAAATTGAACAAAAAAAATTCTAGCTTACGTAGGTCGTGTCCGATAATATAAAACAGCATAAAAATCGAATAGTTTGGATTAATTTTGGATTTTGAATACCACTGTTAGCCTTGATACTGATAATTCGATTGCACTTCCGGCTTTATCGAAAATAAAATTAAAAAAATTTTTATTTTGGAAAAATTGTTTCAATAAAGTCAGCGAAAAAAATCTTGAATCGTATTTGGAAAATCCGGAAAAATCTATGAATTTTTATCTTGAGAAAAAGTATTTTGAATTAGAGTGAAATACCAATTAGACGAACAATGTTATAGTATTGATAATACTTCTAACGCAGGTAGACAAAAGTAATTAAGTCCATTTTTCTTTTTCTTTTTTTTTATTATTTTATAATAAGGACCAAGAAAGTCTATCTCATATATTTCCAAAAGAGCAAAATTCAATTCCATCCCTAACATCATTTTTATGTACCTACTTATTATCAGAAAAATTCTTTTCAGAAACTAACAAAAGAAGTTAAGATCTTAAAATTCTTAACAAAATAATAAATAAGCACATAGTTTAATTAAATTGGAAATGTATTTTTATGGCAACAACTACCCGCTAAAACTGGGTAAGTCCACAAATGGTTTTAATTATTAAATATATTGTTGTTTTTATATATTAAGTCCACAAAAATGTCTTAAAAAATTTTAGTTTACGACTTAAAGTTAATTTTTTTTAATGATTTACTGTATTACCTGTTAAGAAAGTAATTGATTTAAAAAAATTTACAGAATCTCATGTAAACTTGAAGATAATTCAAATAAACTTATGTTGCTTGCATTTCATTTTAGTTTTTATTCTCTACTGTACACTTGATATTTTGGACTTAACTAGTTTTGTCTACCTGCGCTAGAATTATGCTTTAGACAGTTGTGTTTTACAATAAAACACAAATGGAACAATTACCCTATAGAATTGATCGAATTTTAAGATAATTTGAATAAAATGTGGTACTCTCTCTCTTAGGTTCGTAGCCAATTTTAAGTTAAAAAATGGACTTGAGTCTAAGATAGAAATATTATTAGTTAAGCGAAATTTTGTTAGCTGGATAAAGCACACTCGCGACCCTTAGAATCTTAGTTGGCATCAAATATCTCCTTATTGAATTCAAGAGATCACCCATTCATCATCATATTATAGAATAATATTGACGAAAAAAACAATAGTTAATATCAATTTTCATCCCCTCGAAAAATTTTACATTAGGCTAATATTCGATTCGAAGACGCACAAAGTCCGAATTTTTATTTCAAACAACATTGAAGAATTTTTGTTGCATTTTCTAAAGGTAATTCCCGACCAATTTCTGATTTGGATTGTAAATACATCCAAAAAATATTTATTTAAAAAAAAGTTTCCAAGTTGTATTAAAATAAACCATATGTGGGACTCAAATGGTGATTACTGATTACAGCTTCCCCCTGGTCGCCGGCCGACTAGACTTGGCATGCATACACTTGCATTTCAAACATATACGAAAACATTTCCAGATCATCCCAAATACATCGTATGTGTTAAAACGAAATTTGACTGAATACATGAGTTTACCATTAATTGAGTGCCCTGTCGCCAATATTTACACTAATTTTTATCTCTCATAAGTACTTTCATTACCATAAATCAGAACAATTTGTTTAATTTTTACGCCAAGTCCTTATCCAGGTCCTTAAATTGTTCTTATATTGGTAACTGTTGAATATCTTTTGCAGATCATTTACGCCAAGCACCACTTATCAAAAAAAAGTAAACTAAATGTTTTCTAAATTATTGGAGACAGTCGGGTTAAGTATCGTTTGACTCCTGACCCGGACAAATTTTGCATATTTCAGTTCAAAGAAAGTTGCACCTTTTTGCTCGTTACGATGATGTAATTAAATTTTGCAAAAAAAAAAAAACTCATTTTTTTCCACCGAAAGAAACGCCCAAAGAGAACCGGATTCAAATAAATTCACTAAAAGCTATCAGAAAGCTTATTTCTCTCGGATTTGATTCACAAATATTCCAATTTTATATGCAGCTAAACCTTTCTTTGTGCGTTGAATAGGGACCGCATAAAAAAATCGTACAAAAAAATACATTTAAAAACTTCATCATAAATAAAAAGGTATAGTTTCGGTCCAGACTGTAAAAAAAAAATTCAGTGTATTGGGACCGCATAAAAAAAGTTTCATCGAAAATACATAACTCTCATGGTTTCCTTTAAAGCTGCTTTTCTAAACAAAATAAAATATTAATTTATACATGAGAATATTTTATGTCATTTTTAAAATATTATGAAATTTGTGAAAATTACATCTGTAAAAAGACTTAATAATGCCAATAAATGCCTTAAAAACCATTAAAAAGTAATTTTATCAAAGAAAGTTATTATAATTAATGTTTAATTTTTTTTTACTTTTTCTTGCTTTTGATTTACATTATGCACTTTAAGAAGGTTTAGCTGTATTAGTATTAGTATTAGTATTAGCTGTAGTTATTCATTTTAGTGGAATAGTTTTAGAATTTTCAAAATGGATCAAGTTAGTTTTTGAATTTGTTTTTAGCGAATTTCCAGAATGGAATTCAGCTATTACAGCCACTGTCATGACGCGACTTGAGCCCCGGGACTATGGCAGAAATTTGTTTTGAGGTCCCTAGAAACCGAAAATAATATTCACTAAAATGTATATATATA
Organism: Brachynemurus nebulosus; assembly: GCA_035578155.1. Lineage (NCBI taxonomy): Eukaryota > Metazoa > Arthropoda > Insecta > Neuroptera > Myrmeleontidae > Brachynemurus > Brachynemurus nebulosus. The sequence continues at coordinate 4,212,886 of JAPWDM010000009.1, read as the reverse complement.
TATATATATATATATATATATATATATATATATATATATATATATATATGTCCGCGCGATAACTCTCGAACGAAGTGTCCAATTTTTACGAAACTTGGTGAGAACATTGGAAATCCCAAACCCTTGGATGAGTTCGTCAGCCAGACACGTCGGATGCCAGGAACATGGTTTTTATTCTTGCAAAGAATTAGTTTTTTGCCAAAATTTCCACTTTTGCGAAATTTTTTACACCATTTAAAAGAGAAGAAAAAATTACATAAAAAAGGTCTTTAAACTTTTTTTCTATGTCAACTAGTTTCCGAGAAAAACTAATTTTTATAAACGGAAATTCGTTATGTTTTGCAGGATGCTGCGACACGGGTTAGGGGTATTTTACTTTACATCTAAATAAACAAACTCCTCCATCTGATTACAATCCTTTACAAAACAATTCACGCATCTGGTCGGTTCCCGATATTTATTCAAAGGATCAAGATGTTCAATAATCGACTAGACATCAAAAAAAAAAAAAAACATCGGCTCTTCATATTTAGAAAAAGATTTTTTTTATGTAAATATTAAAAGTTTTTATGTATTATTTTAATAGTAGTAAAAATATCATCAATACCCATATAATTGTATACCACTGGCCATAAAATATTGGTTTTACTGAAAAAATTGTACATCTGTTTTCAGTATATTTTAATAATAATATATTATTTTCACTAAATTTTTCTTCACGGTCAGTCGATAAATTTTTTTTTTTGTTGAATGACTAATCAAAAAATGATTTTACCAGTTCACACAAACTACAGAAACACTTTCATGCTATTTTAAATAAATTCGTAATTAATTTGCTACACCAATTAAAAAATTATTTTATAACATTTTTCAGTGTAATTGAATTAACTCGATTCGTGTTGGTTACACGAAAAAAAATGATGTTTAACAGTTAATAGAGAATCCATATACATAACTAGTATTGTTGCAACGAAATTTTAAATATTTTAATTATTTTAACAATACGATAATTTAACAATACCTACCGTTAGAGTTTTACGGTAAAAAGCCATTGGAATATGTCGAAATATCGCGTGGTATTTGATACTGCGACATCAAGTTAAGTTTTAAATATATTTTCCCGCAGGTATCAGATATTTTGCAGAGTTAGGGGCCTTCTCCGTCCCCCTAACTATCTCTCTGCAAAATTTCAAGTCGATTGGTTAAGCCGTTGAAGCATAAAGACGATCAAATCAGCAAACATTGATTCTTCCTAGTTTTCAGCACTTCCACTACTTTGTTTGCGACAATCATTAAGAATAAACTAATTTCCAGATTCAAGTATTTTATTGAGATACAGCCAGTGACTACGGTAAACAATGGTTTAGTCAAGTGTAAAGAACAACAACTGGAAATGACTCATTCACATAAATTTTTGTTTTAGACAAACTAGTAATATAGCTATCTCTCACAAGATCTACTGTTTAATATATTAAAAAAAGATAGTAGAAATTATAATAACTTTTATATGTGACAAAATTTTATTTTTGAAATGAGTCATTTTCAGTTTTTAAAAATAAGATTATAATGATTATGTAATTTTATTTAGTGTACATTCCCCATCAAAAACTGACTAACTACTTTTTTCACATTTTGAATATTGTGCAGAACAATCGCTTCGATCTTTCGAATCAACGGATTCCCATTTTAATTGCGCCACCTCAACAATTTTTGGCACTCAATACAATGGAGAAATATAGACTTTTATTTACATTACATTGAGGCATACACGGCATTGCTATATATTATATAATTGAGTAATTCTTTGATAATGGGACTCACCCAAAATGGCGGGTAAACAAACTTTAAAAATAACTAAATTATTATTCTTTTAAGAACTATTAAACGATATAAAAACTTTTGAGATTGTTACGTGGAAACTAAGACGTTTAGACCAGTGAATTTAGATGTGCCATTTACTTTTTAGGAGCACTATCGATTGATATAATTTTTGCCTTTCATATTACAATTAATCCGGGCGAGAAAATTGGAAAAATTAATTTTGATGGTTTTTTACACATGGGTCACTTTCACCCAGGTGGATATCTCATAACTTAGCATAACTTCACAACACCTCTAGGCTACTAAAAATAGAGAAATCATCTAGTTTTTGAATGGCTTCCACACTGATATTAAAATATGTATGTACCCATTATCTTTTTGAAGCAAATCGCCGCCATATTGGTTAACACCCTTTATAACCTACAAAGTGTCGGTGATAATAAATATTTTTTTTAATGTGTATACGATTTTTGTTGTAATTTGAGACTGTTTATTAAAAAATATTCTAACAATATTTGTAACAACAAATATAACATTAGTAAGTATAGAAAAATTTTGAATCGAACCTTGTTTAACTGCCATATTGGTCAACACTTTAACCCTTTTCTGGCTTCATTTTCATTACAACTCTAAGAAAAAAGTAAATGTAATAAAATTTTACAAATTGGATTTGCACTATAGCAAAAAATGAAATAAATTATTTTCAGTACGAAACTGCCCTCTTTTAGCAACATTTATAAAAATATTACTTTTCAATTCAAAATAGAATATGGCAATACAAAATACGATTTAGAAATGTTATCAATAGTTTTAAAAATTATATACAATCATTTAACTTTTTGAATTATGAAGTTTTTTTCAGCTATGTAAATCCAACTTAGTTTGTCACATTTTTGTGTGAGAGAGATAAGTAAATTAAACTGTCACTGTACAAGCTGCTTTTTTATTCTTTTCATCTTAAATTTTATTAGTTATTACCTTTACTTTTTTCTTAGAGTTGTAATACAGTACCTACATTGAATATATACCTATACTCCCTCTATCTATTCAAAGGGCTTCCATTACCAGAGAATTACCCATATACAAACAAAAATACATAACATAACCTAACACTCTATAAACTGTACTACATATTTTCATCTTTTAAACAAATATTTGTATATATGTATATATATATATATATATATATATATATATATATATATATATATATATATATATATATATATATATATATATATATATGAACTAACAAATAATATTAATCTTGTAATGAAAAGGATCAATATTATATAAAAATACGCAGGTTCATCAGTTTTTATTTTTTCTAGTTTTATTGAACTATTTTTTTTTAAAAGATGAATTAAACTTTTTTTTCTGATGCTCTTAACATTTTTTTCACCCGCGTGAATCCGATATGCGTGGGAACTTCGAGAAATATGTATAAGAACTTCAGATACTGTTGTTATGATTATTAGTTGAAAAATTTTATAGACATCTTTGTTTAATTTATGTTTATATGATGTATATATATATATATATATATATATATATATATATATATATATATATATATATATATATATATACATCATATAAACATAAATTAAACAAAGATGTCTATAAAATTTTTCAACTAATAATCATAACAACAGTATCTGAAGTTCTTATACATATTTCTCGAAGTTCCCACGCATATCGGATTCACGCGGGTGAAAAAAATGTTAAGAGCATCAGAAAAAAAAGTTTAATTCATCTTTTAAAAAAAAATAGTTCAATAAAACTAGAAAAAATAAAAACTGATGAACCTGCGTATTTTTATATAATATTGATCCTTTTCATTACAAGATTAATATTATTTGTTAGTTCAAGCGTTTTGTACAATCCACAAATGTGTTGAAATGAGATAGATAAATGTAGAAATATGTATGCATATATTTTGCATACATATGTATGTTTACGTGTGTAAACTTTGCGTAATTGGATCACTTTTCGCAAATATTAATTATTTATTTATATTTTTTTTTATTGCAAAAATATTTTATTTCAATCACATACATGGTGGGTACAATAGTGGAAATTAATATGTAAACAATTGTGAAAATATACATAACTTTTGGTATTCTTAAGAAAATTATAGTAAGACTGCTACGAATAAAGGGGTAATTCTCTGATAATAGGACTCACCCAAAAATTCAGTTTTATAATTTTTATAATGTATAAGTGTTATATAAAGTTATGAGACATATATCTAAATCAAATTAACGAAAACTAGTCATTACGAAATGAAACAGTATTAGACGTACAAGCTTAAGTTACTATAGTTACTCTAATATTACATGGTGGGGTACAACAGTGGAAATTATTATGTAAACAGTTGTGAAAACATACTACATAACTTTCGGTATTCTCAAGAAAATTATAGTAAGAGTGCTATGAATAAAGGAATAATTCTTTGATAATGGAAGTCACCCAAAAATTCAATTTTAAATTTTGATGATTCCTTAATTTTTATAATCTGTAAGAGTGTTGTAAAGTTATGAAATATATGAGTCAAGTCAACTAAAACAGATCATTAACAAATGAAGCAATATTAGACGTACAAACTTGAGTTACTATAGTTAGTTTAATATAACAATAACAAAAGGGAAATATATAGAAAACGAGGTACATCTGATTTTTTTTTACATTTATTTAATGACGCCTGACAAATTTTAGTTTGACCAAGTAGACATGGGCAAAGTGACCCATAATTTTTGAATTATTTGCAATATGAAAAACAAAAATTACATTAATCAGTTAGTTATTCAAATAAATAAGTAGCGTATCCAAATTCACTAGCCTAAACCTAACAGTTTCCAAGTATTTTAATTTTCTAATACGAAATTTTAATCCTAATTTTCGAAAAAAAGAAATTTAAATCGATTTGGGCGTTCGAAGAGACATCGACATCTAACCAAAACGGTTCATTTTTTACTCCAGAAATTAAAAAGTAATTTTCCCAATTTTTCCCAACTTCGAATGGACTTTTTCGCTACGTTTTTCGTTGAATGTTTTATTTTCCACACCAATCACTGTGCAACCTTTCATTCCTTCCCCGCCTCTTTCCACCTCTGTGTCGTCATCAAAACTAACGCACACCGCGGAAAATTAATATTATGTACATAGATTTGAACTTGCATAAATTCATCTTTGTTCGTACACTTACCGATAGATAGCAGCATAATCTTGTACACACAAATATATTAGTCATACAAAACAACACAGTACAATTTCAACGATATAGTATCAATCATAGATAATATATACCTACATATGCGAAAATATAATCTATGAATATTTTTGCATATGTACAACATACATACGTAATATTTTACGCAAAGATATTTTATTTATGGTATGTGATATTATAAATTGTTAATAAATAAATATTCATCAGGTATGTATCTATTCTCTATGACATGACGCCACGTATTTCTAGAATATTATAACTGACAAAAGAAAATGAAATATATGAGTTGGGGTGCTTTACTATGGGTACCGCGGTACAAACCCCCCTCGCCTCCCTCATCGCTCGGTTGTGTTGGTACCGCATTGTAAAAAAAAATAGATCATCTTTTGTTTCGTTTGTGTTTTTTTTTTCTATGATTATTACATTTTTTTCGGGATCAATTTCTTCTCGAATTTGAATAATATTCTCATCAACGAGAATTAAATAAGTTATGCGCCCCCCCCCCTCGCGGCTTCCCTCTGCCAACGTGTGTGTAATCGATTCAATTCTTTGAGCAGATGTAAAAAAAAGTTTTTTGTTTTTTTTTTGTTTTAAATAAAAAAATTTTTTTGTTTAATAAAGATGTTTTAAAAGTGGATATATTTGTAGATTTTTCCGTGGAAGCTGATTAAAAAAAATAGATCATTAAACTAATAATTCTGAAAAAATTACGTATTGAAACGCGATGAATCATCGGTCAATTTTTAATCGACGATAATCTAGTACTCTACAAAACGTTTCGAATTTTATTGGACATATCCGCTACGGCAAAGCAATAATATTGAGTCATGTGCTAAAATATTATTTTCCAGATAAGAATTTTTTTTAAGGTTGTAGTCTGGTAACTCGTGCTGTTTTTCATACCTATTTTTAGGTTTCATAAATGTTTTTATTTACATCTTAAGGTAACAAAAAAATTTTTTTTGAATAAATTAAATATTGCTTTCTTATTATTATTATGGAGCTCCATTATTATCACTTGAAGTTGGCGCCTTAAAAAAAGACGTTTGGGGACATCTGAAATCAAAAATTCTTAATTAGTCTTAATCTATAGATATGTGATTCTGGTCGGAACTAGAATTATGAAATTTTATCGAAAAGTAACAAAACGGCGGACTTCGAAAAACGGTCGTCACTTTGTTATTTTTCGATAAAATTTCATAATTCTAGTTCCGACCAATTTTATCCAATTTATAGTAAACATAATTATGTACGTCCATTTATATTTTAACTCTTTTAAACAAACCATATGGGAAAATTTTTCTGCCTCAAAATGCCGGACTTTTTACTGCCAGTGATAAGTACAATAGATAAGGTTACAAAAAAAGAAATAGAAAAAAAATCAAAGATCTCAACATCAAAAAAGTGAACCCTAGGAATTTACAAAATACACATTATACTAAACTATGTTTGATAAAACTGAACATATTTCGGAAAATCTGTCACAGATAGCGACACCTGTACCAGTGAATATACCGTGTGAGTTTTTTGAGAGTTGCCATTTTTATTAAAGCCAAACCGTTGATTTAATCGAAAAATTGTTCGACGGGGGCAACCGATTGCTATAGTCAGAAGCTTCATAGCTTTTATGGTTTTCGAGCTATGATACAAACTTATAGATTTTTAAATGAGACTATATATTAATTTTTAGATAAAACTGATCTAAGGCATTAATTAACAACATAAATGAGCAAAAAGATTTTTTTTACCCAAGTTTAATTTTTTAATTTTTCTTTAATTTATCAGTTAGGCGGTAAAATATGCATATGTACTTGAGGCTACTTCAACCGATAGTGTTTTTCTTGGTTACATTTCCATTACTTCCAAGAAAAGAACCTTTTCCCGTAACATTTCTTTCATAAAAAGTTGGTTGTAATAGAAATGGCAACTCTCAAAAAACTCACATGGTATAGGTACATATAACAGCATTTTGAGCCGCCATATTGCAGAGCGATATGTTTAACAAAAGTAGAAATACTTGGTATCTCATCATGACTGTATAAACATCTAATAATTTGAAACGAGAAACAAATATGATGTATCCAAGCCTCGAAATGAGATAGATAATATGTAATTTATTAATGAATTCGAGGAAAACTAAATTAAACTGATATTATTGTGTATGTATGATAGTTTTTAGAGTGTACACTGTACACTGTGTTGTTTGATTTTAATTGAATTTTCCACGTATTATTAATTTAAATAAAGTAATTCCTAAGCAGTACTTTTCGTATTACATTTATAGCGAGCTCCGATGATGATCTAATTAGCGTATTTTTTGCTAAATAATTATAATGAGGTTCGGATAAATTTATTTTTTTTATGACTAATTAATTAAGAATAAAGAAATTTAAAAAAAAAATCGACAAGTGTGTGTTGGACACGCATTAAATTAGGACTCCTCGGTAGTAATTATTCTTAAAATTCTAATATAATTTTTCTTGTAATCTTTTATTTTTTGATATGAATACACTTTTTACTTGTTGTAAGAACTTGAAATAGAATCATATATCTTACTTTTTTTAGATAATAAAATTCGCCTATACGTAAGAAGAGTAAGGCATATGATTCTATTTCAATTTTTGAGTTGCTTACAACGAGTAAATAGTGTATATGTCACATGAACACAAGTCAATTCGAAATATTACCTAGAACTTTTAAAATATGAACATTTTACATTTTGAAAAATGTAAAAATATGTTACCCACATATTTTTACACGATGAATTTTTACATTTTTAAAAATGTAAAATGTTTTAATTGACTTGTGTTTATGCGATATAATACTCATATCGAAAAAGACAAAATTTTTAGAAAAATTATATTAGCTTATTAATTTTACGACAAGTAATATTTCGTAGCATAATTTTGTCAGTCATAATTTATAAATTAATTGTTATTAAAAAAAAAAAGGAAAAAATTGAATAATCACTTGCATCGGGAATCGATCCCGGTACCGCACTATCCGCACTTAGTCGCTCTGCCACTAAGCTATAGCCATTTTGATTAATCGTTCTAAATAACTTGATTATATCTTACCTATATTTTTGTCCAAATTTTAAATAAAAATATTTTCTGTATTTTTTTTTTTGAGAGCTGGACCTTAATATTGTAAATTTTTAAGAGGAAATTTGATTGAAATCGGTGACGACCATACCTGAACCGCTCCTTATAAATTTTTATATTCGAGAATATTGAAAGAAATCTGAGTCGTCTTTTACCGAGAATATAGTTTTTCAAGTTAACGTTTACAATTACAGTTGTTCAGGGAGTGAAAAAAATTTTCGAATTATCTCTATCAAAAAATTCCAAACCGCACATAGCAACATTTAAAAATGCGTTTTCACGTTCGTTGAGAAGAAAATATGGCGCGTATAAAAATTTAATATAATATTTATGAATTGTTATCCCAATTGTAATAAATTTATAACATAAAAAATATATATATATTTTAAAAGTCGTGCGTTCGAAGCGTTTCCGACTCCCAATCGCCACGGATATAGAATCATTCGCTTACTCGCTCGCACGGTATCTACCTATACATATAGACGATATATGTAAAATAATAACCGTTATTTCTGCGGTTAAAACCGTAAAAACCATAGATGGTTTAAATTAAAAATCAAAATATATTGCCGTTCACAAAAGAAAATGATAGGCCCGTACACGCTTCCACAGTTTCCGTATAGCAGTAGGGGAAACCGGGGAGAAATATGCATCAAAAGCAATAGGTAGCATGAATGTGAATGTGTGTGTGTAAGCGAAACTGGAATAAAAATATATGATAAGTTGGTTTTTTTCGGGGAGGATGGGGTATTTATATGTTTGTGGGATTGGGTGTCTAGGTAGAGGAGATATGGATATGTAGTATAGTTTAATAAGTTGTGAATCCCCTGACAGGTCGTCTAAGTAAGTACAATATCAACATTATTTTTAAAATTATATTTTTAAGGGAATGCGTTGTAACATTATTTCTGGTGATAATGGTTTTAATTTTCGATAACCTCGTGTATCAAAAATGAACGAAAAATTGAATTTTGATAACTGGTTTCCTCCGTTTTTTCGAAAAATATTTCGAGGTTCGAGGGTCAAAAATAACCGCGCAAATTTTGTCTAAACCTATAGAAAACCAGATTGATTATTTTGCGGAAAACTGAAAAAAGTCCCGCATTTTCCGGAACAATTTTGTAGTTTCATATCTGTCTGTTCGTCCGTCTGTGTGTTCCAGGATCCCGTCAAGTGGCATAACTTTGGAATAATTCGATCATTTCCGACGAAATTAGTAGAAATTTTGCCATTCGGGTCCTATAGAAGATGGTCCTCTACGAATTTCATCGCAATCGAAGTAATGGTAACCACGAATCCCATTAAATGTCGATATTTTACTTATTACAATTCTTTCGCTCAATTTTTGAGAGTATTTGTGGGTTAGGCCATATGTTGTCGTTCCCTATAAATTTCAATACAGAGTAACAATAGTTACTGTGCATGCGCAAACGTAAAATGTGTTAACGCTAAATACACTAGCGGAAATAATTAAAGGATCAAAAAAAAAAATTCCAAATTTTTAGCGATTTTTCGAATGGCTGTATCTTTGTGAAAAATGGTCGCATCGGAGTCGTAAGCAAAGCAATTTAAAGCTGCAAGTTTCTAGTTTCGAGATCTTGCAATAAAAAAATTTTCAAAGCAACGTGTGTGGCGCAATCCTAATAAATACACTGAAAAAAATTTTCGAAATTTTTTCGGTTTTTTTTTTTTTGGTCCACGGACTTGGAAAAAATTTGCCCGACTTAACCATCATATGGACCGGATAACTTGTTCATTCAGCTTTAATTTGCTTTTTTATAGACTTTCATACGACCACTTCTCGCTGAGATATCGGACTTTGAATGGAAAAGGATCATTTCGTCTTCGACCATCGATATCTGAGCAACCAATGATCACACAGAAAATTGAACGGGTGTTTTAAAAACTCGAATAAATTCTCTACAAGGATTAACCATTGTTTTTTCAGAAAAAAATTTTTTTGCATACTTTACATGAATTTGAAAAATCAAGAAAAAAAGAGCTTTTGGTGGCTCTTTGGAAAATCAAGCGCTGAATTAAAAACTTCGAGAAAACCACTAATGCTAAGTGGTGAATGGATTCCCTGTTTTTCTTGTTGTTATAAAAACAAACAATTTTTTTTTGCCAAATAATGCTTGTTGGATTCTTTAATTTTTTTATAGATTCATTTGACATTTTTAAAAAAGCTACGTAATCCTTATTTTAGAATTATTCCTTATTTTAGAATTATTCTTGTTTCAAACATAAATATGAAATAAAAGTCTATTGCGAATACGAGGAAGCTGTGTGCCACTCTCCACTCGCAACTGACTGGCAAAAAAATCGAAAAAATTGGATTTGTTCGAAAAATCGAAAAATCAGCGGAGATTTGGTTTTAAGAAAAAGTGACCACCCTATCAAACATATTTTTGGAAAAACCGTTTACACATCTACTACGTTAAAACATACTCACAAAAAATATACTGTAACTAAGGTTTCACATCAAACATTTTTTCATACGCGGTGGCATCGAGTACGAGCGCCGGGGTGGCGGCGGGACTGTGAGGGGGGACAGAAGAGGGGGGACGTATCAAACATTTACCGTATTGTTTTTTATAACGCGCGATGGTGGTTTTCGCATGTTGCATATTAGATATTATTATTAAGCCACTAGCTCTAGCTCTGCTGAACTTTTTCACGAGTAGCAACAACCAGCGGCGGAGTTACAAAGAAGAGAGCGGTGGTCGGTATAAAGTATCTCATCAAATATTTATGATATTATCGATAGAGATGCCATCTGTTATTCGAATGGGTGGTGAGACGGAGATGACGATAGTATATGAATGAAATTAAATTTTTCACTATAACTCGTTATATGGTTTACCTACCATCCATGCAACTTCCATGTACCCAGTTTCGTAATAAAAGAAGATATCTAGAGGTATTATATTAAAATTTATTTCCAAATATTAACCGTCAAACGAATAGGGGTGGTGGCGGCTTTTGGTGGGAAGTAACTGCTCGACATGTATTATAATCATTTTTTATATATTGTTTTTATATTTATGATTAGTTTCGAAAATTTACATATTAAAATGCATGATTGAAACAGTGGCGGAACGTGAAAAAAAACACTATTCGGATTCTTCGGCGAATATCTCCGAAACGGTTGATTTTTCGAGAAAATGTCACTAGAACATTTTTGTAGAAAATTTTATAAACTACAGATTTGGTAATAAGCTCTTTCATCGAAAAACTAATACTTTTGGAGATATTCATCAAAAAACGATTTTTTAACAGCAACCGGTATATTTTCAGGATTTTTCTTATACGAATATCTCCGAAACGGTTAATTTTTTGAGAAAATATGACTGGAATATTTTTGTAGAAAATTTTATCAGCTACAAAATTGATCATAACCCCTTTCATCGAAAAACTAATACTTTTCGAGATATTCACCAAAAAAAAGATTTTTTAACAGAAACCGGTACATTTTCAGGATATATCTCCAAAACGGTTAATTGTATAGAAAAAATTCACGGGAGCATTTTTGTAGTAAATTTTATAAACTACAGATTTGTTCATAACTTCTTTCATCGAAAAAATAATATTTTTCGAAATATTGACAAAAAACTATTTTTAAACAGCAACCGGTACATTTTTGAGGATATCTTTGATACATAAAAGCAACCACATTTGCGTTATTTGTACCGTATATGATTTGTTTATGGAAAACACACCAAAAAAATTGAAAAACGAGATTATAATACAAACTTTTTTTGTCAAATAGTTACTGTAGATGCATTTTTATTTGTGCTTCAAATGTTTTGATTACATTTTGAGAACCCCTTCTCAACTCGCAGTTCGCTCAACAGACGCGTCCCTCTTGTGTTGGTTTTATGTAACATACATGTCGGTAAAAAATTTGTCAAAAATATTACATCAAAGTTTTGATGCAATTCTAATTAAACTTTTATTGTATTTTTTTTTTTACCGAAAAGAATAAAAGTGGATAAAGGCGATTTTTAGCCTATGGTTTAGAAAAAAAAATATTTTTTTTTTACCTACATATCAATTACTTTTTCATCACTTTAAAATACCTATATATAGATTCTTTTCGTAAATTTAACGTATTTTCGACGATTTTTTCACATTTCTCGCTAATTTTACTGGTTAAAGACTAAGTCTATCAAAATAGATTTTGTCTAAATCTTGCTGTGTGTTGAAATTGCACATATTTTAAGGATCACTTTGAAAACATGATCAAGTGAATACTTCCATAACTCCTGAATCATTTGTATGGTGTTTTTTTTTTAAAAACGAAAAAAAGTTGTGGAATTTTTTTTCACATAATTACACTGACTTGAGGGAAAAAATCCAGTTTTTTCAGCATTAAAAAGCAAAAACTTCAAGCTTTAAAGTGCTCGTTTCAAAATTTTGAAAATAGAGTCAAATTTCTGAAAATTATTTTTCTGAACCACAAATCAAAAATCGACCTTATCCACTGGTGTTCTTTACAGGGTGTCCCACCACAATATGAACCCGTTCGTAATAGCATTTCCACTAGACGGCAATAAAGTACAAAAAAGGGTAAAACAGAAATACGGAAATAACAGCTGGAAAATTCACGCTTGGTATCCGATTTAAGATTTTGATTAAGTAAAAACCATCAACATTTATATTTATCAACATTCCCGCTTCACTCCCGCCCTATCCCCTCTCCTCTCTGAAATTTCCACCCTCACAAAAACGCATTCCATCAAAAGCATATCAGATATATAGAAGGAAGGATCGTATAACATTGACGGAAACGTAGGAACGGAGAGGGGTAACGGGATTGGACTGGTACTTTTTAGTTAATTAGCAAAAGTGATTAGTACAGAAGAAATGAATATTTGAAAGCGGCTATAGGAAGATATTGGTTTTCATTAGTCGAGATTGGCTTTTAAAGAAAAGTTTTGTTCGTAATTAAACTAAAGGACGCGACACAAACAAAAACCACCCTTCAAAAATCCAACCATCTTCACCGTGTACTATCAATAATAATCGTTATCCTGCCAAGTGGGTACCTGTATGAAAGAAATTATTGATAAAAGGATAATGATGGAGTATTACGCACAGGATATTTTGTTTACACATTTTTTGTTTTTTCATTATTGCCGCGCCGTGCCGCCCTTTGATGGTGATGATGGCACCCAACTTGATTAAAGACATCGCGGCGTCATAACGCATGACTGCAGGTTCAAACGCGTTTTATTTTTGAGCACCACGAAGCAATCACAAGTGCAGAGGAATTAGTTAATTAAAGGTGATAATATACAGAGATACTTTTTTATTAATTTTTGAAGAAAAAAAAAAACGATGTAAATATTTTGATCGTCTGATCGTCCGGGTATATGAAGGGCGAATTTTTTGGGAATATTCTTAAATCATAAGCTTATATTGGCACTAACCTGACAGAGAGTATCACCTTTCATTCAAAAAAGATGAGTAATGATTGGCTAAGTTCTTATTTAAACATATAGGTACATTTATTTTAAAACTATATTACAGCAAATTATATTATAAACGAAGCCTCAAACAGAGCACTTTCAATTTTCGCGTTTTTGAACACATTTTTAAACTCATTTCCTAGCAACGTTACCAAACATTTAGCTCGATTATACAGAGACTGTAACATCAATTTTTTTCTATATCGAAAAAGAGAAAATTAATAAATGAAAAAAGAAAAAATTGACTAAATAATTATAGTAAATTAGAAAATGATTCTTTTAATGACAATTCAATAAAATTATTCAACTATAAGTCCATAGAATTGTTGTATGGTTAAGTAAAAAATAAAATTAATTTCAAACAGTAGAAATACAATTAAATTTCTCTAATAAATTGATTATATGAAATGATAATGGTGCCATGCAATAAATTTTCAATTTGATTGTTTGATTTTAATACAAAGAATTGCAATAGAGGTACATTCGTAGAGAAATACAATCATTTAAAAAACCAATAAACTTCTTACTGTATAATATTTATCGTACGGTTATAAAAATATTCATTCCCATACACAATAAACTTGGTTTGGATTACTTAAAAGTAAGAAACTCAAAATGATGCATAAACTTGCAAAAAAAAATGATATTCTAAAAAAATTGTAGCCGGGTGAAGACTCGTAAAAATTCTTAGTTTACTATCTAAAGTGCCTCCGAGTGTCCGAAAATATTTGAACAAAATTTAGGCTATACGATTCTGATATAGCAGAGTGAAGATTCCGTCAGAAGATCTGACGGAAGGAACGTTGGAAGCCCCAAATCTTTGGATGAGTTCTTCAGCCAGACAGGCTCGATATGTTTAGAACATGGTTTTTTGGGCATATTTTGTCCATAAAGTTGGGCATTTTGCCAAAATTTCGTCATAGTTTTCTGATTTTTTTACACCAGCAGAATAAACAGAAAAAATTACATGAGTTTTTAAGACATTGTTCTGGGCAGAACCAGATTTACATAAGGGCACTTGGAGTTCTCGCGCAGTAGGGGCCTCTACAGTATTAATAATGAATTCCGAATTCCTCAAAACGGGTGTAGAATAGGAATTGTTTCGTTTTTTTTTTTGGAGGCAAGTAGAAAAATTTTGAAAATTATCTTTTCACCTTGCCAGGGCCTTCACATGAGGAGGGCCTAGAGGTCTCTCAAGGATAAATTCGGTTCTGATTCTAGGTAAACTAATTTTCGAAAAAAATAAAAAATAAAAAAATCACATAAAGTAGGTTTTTGAAGCATTATTCTGTGTAAACTAGTTTTCGAAAAAAATAGAAAAAATTTATTTTGTTTACGTTTTGTCTACACAGATTTATACCGGATATAGAGAAAATCAATCTTAAAGATTATGAACCCGTTAAAAAAATATTTATCAAACTGGGGTGAACATTTTATTGACGGACAATACTCGAACGTCATCATCACGAAAAGACTAATCATTGTCACGAGCAAAAAAACGACAAAGATACCTCGTATCTATTCTTTTTCAATCTATCAGATACGATAAAGATAGCAAGTCATTGATCTTTCAGTTATAGTACAAAATATCTAACCAATTATGTAATTGTCTTTCTTTTGTATAGCTACGGTCTTTGTATTTAAATTGTAACTTCTTCAAACGAACCAAAACAAAATGATAAAAGTAACTCTTGCATGGATTAATGAAATTAACAGAGAGTAATTGTGTGTCTGTGTGTGTGTGTATGTAGTTAGTTACGTGCACCACCGTATGTGGCGTTACTGTACATAGTGCAATACATACCATATGGAATTCTTACAGACGTTGCTACTACTTTGTTTCGCACTTGATGTGCTATTGTTAACATCAACAGTTCTATACGAAAATGAAATTTAGTCAATTTTGCAGTGTGTCTGGTATTTTGGAAGATAATACAATATTCTTTGGGTAATAATAGTTTTCAAATAAAATGGTTTCTAATTCATTTCTTACAGTTAGGTTTGATCTTCAGTAAAAATCAAGATGAACTCAATCGAAAGGATCAATATTTCTACAGGTTGCTAAAAAAGGAAAGTTCTGGCGAATTATTAGCCACATTTCTAAAAAGAATTTCGTCATTCTAATAGCAAAATCGGACAATTCACACCCAAATTCTCAAAATTCAAGGCACTTTCATACAGTTTCAAAAATAAAAGTGGTATTTTGCAAAGTAAAATATTTGTTTATTATTTACAAATATGGAATACCATAAAGTAACGCTCAAATCTATTAACACTTTCGTACAGCTTGATTTGAGTTCAAAAAAAATTTTGTGTCAGGGACGTCATGAAGTCTGAAAAAATTTTTCACTACCATCAAAATGATAAATAAAATTACAGAATCATAAAATTGAAGGTGAATTGTAGGTTTTCGAAACCATTCTTTTCATTTTCACCAAAATAAAACATGTAAGATCATCTGACAAGAGTCCGAGGCAGCCTTGAATTAGTCGTATTTTCAAACTAAATTTCGCCAATTTGATAGCAAATATGAAGACTTCACAGTGCCGGGGATCTAAGGGGGAAGGGGCAGGCGGGGCACGTTTTTGGGCAGAAAAAATTTGAAAAAATTATTTCCTTTTCTACAGGGGTGCCATTTTTCAACGCTGTTCCGGGCGTCACCTAGCTGAAGTGAACAGCGATATATATATATATATATATATATATATATATATATATATATATATATATATATATATATATATATATATATATATATATATATAAATTTTAGTGAATATTATTTTCGGTTTCTAGGGACCTCAAAACAAATTTTTGCCATAGTCCCGGGCTCAAGTCGCGTCATGACAGTGGCTGTAACAGCTGAATTCCATTCTGGAAATTCGCTAAAAACACCAAAACATCACATTCAAATCAAAAACACTGTCGCCTGTCACCAAAAATTTTTGTCAATAACAGAACAAAATATCAAAATAAATATCCCCAACATCTTTTCTTACCCTTTCCTTTACCCTGCTTCTCTATTAATTCTTCATCATATCTTCCTAATATAAATTAATTATACTTCAACGTTTAAAAATTAAAATCACAAAATTAGGTAATGCAATTAATAAGCACCAAAGACAGGGCTTCAGCCATCGCTCACTCACAAGTCGCATTAACTCATCAAAAATGTGATTTCCTTATCAAAATTATCATCGCAGCGTAGAAATAACTTTATACGTGTAGTATCGAAAAGGGTTTTGAAATACATACATATTTTTTTTCACTCTAAATAAAATGAAATACTGATAACGACACAAGATAAAATGTGATAGAGAATCGGAAAAGGGTAGAATGAGATACGTAGATTATGGTACACGTCTTTGTCCGTACAAAAAACCCTTATTTTATCTCGCACTGGTAATACGTTCAGAGTCACTGAACGAAAATTCAGTGGATTCATTCAAAAAAAATTGATCCATTGAAAAAATCGATTTTGATTGACAAAAAAAAATCTAAAAATTCATTCATTTGATAGGAGTGATCTTTGAATGAAAATTAACGCCTAATGACTTTCAATTCCGTGTTACAAAAGTGAATTGTCTTTTAACAATTCTCAAAAAAAAAAGATAAAAATAATTCTTTAATGTGTTTTGTAATTTTTTTTCTTTCATTTGCAAGTAATTTTCAGCTTCAGAGAAATTCAATAACCTTTTGACTATTTTTATAAAATGTCACATCTCTTTTGTTAAATGATCAATCGAAACTGAACGCCGTAAATTGCAAACCAAATTTACACTAATTACTTATGTCATTTTCGTACAGTATGTTCCAAAGATATCCATTATGTATTTTATTGATGTGTTTGTTTACGTCGTACGAGTATACCTGCGACGGTATAATAGGTCATGATTTTCTTGAGGTATCGCTTTGGAGCCAATAAACTTGATGAATTTCTTTGTGACACTCTGTAGCAAAACAATTTTTTTTCGACTAGTTTTGTTACGAAATATTATTACCACACACTTTTCTAATGTATTGCTTTGATAATTTTTCTATTTTTTATTTTTTTTTTTAGAGAAACGAAAATCAGTTTTCAGATTCAAAATTGATTACACATCTGTAATTAATATTATAATGACAGATCTGGGTTAACATTTCGTGTTCGTCTGTTGGTGTAAATGTACACTGGTGTGTAGAGTGAAGACGAGCACACACTAACCGGCAAGCAAATATGTACAGCTAAACCTTTTTTTATGCGATCTTTTTTGTGCCGTTTTTTTTTGCGATCTTTTTTATACGGTTTTTAAAAAAATGACCATTAAAATGGATAATATAAATTAAAATCAAGAGACAGTAAGAAACTTAAACATTTACTATAATAGCTTTCTTTAATAAAAATACTTTTTAACTGCTTTTAAGCATTTAATCAATACATTGCATAAAAGCATAAGTTATTGCATCATTTAATTTTCATAATATTATAAAAATGAAATAAAATGTTTTTACATGTAAATTAATAGACCAATAGCACTAATTTTAAGCCCTATCTCACTAAACATTAATTTTAGAATAGATATAAAAATTTTTTTAAAAAGAGATTCTTGTAGGGACTACCAAGGAGAACATTTGTGCAAAATGTGAACTCCCGGAAATGTTTTTTTATATTGCTTAAACAATATTGAAAATTCATAAATAGCGTTTTTTGACCTTTCACCGCTTACGTAGCGAAAACGGTGATAGATACATTAAAAAGTGTTGAGACCTTTTTTTGTAGAGAATCGAATTCTCTACAAAAAAGTCAGCAAGAGCACCTGTCTATCTTGTACAGGTGAAAAGATACAGCGCTCCAAACGCGCACTCAAAAATCTACTTTTTCTAGCGTCCGGCCGGGTGTGCCGTCCGGAACCTTACCGGAACGCTAGAAAAAGTGAATTTTTGAGTGCGCGTTTGGAGCGCTGTATCTTTTCACTTGTATAAGATGGACAGGTGCTCTCCCGGACTTTTTTGTAGAGAATTCGATTCTCTACAAGAAAGGTCTTAACACTTTTTAATGTATCTATCACCGTTTTCGCTACATAAGCGGTGAAAGGTAAAAAAACCCTATCCATGATATAAAAAAAGATTTCCGGGAGTTCACATTTTGCACAAATGTTCTCCTCGGCAATCCCTACCAGAGTCTCTTTTTAAAAAATTTTTATGTCTATTCTAAAATTAATGTATAGATAAAATTTAGTGCTATTAGACTATAAGGCTTTATCTTGTTTAGAAAAGCAACTTCTATTGAAATTGTGAGGTTTTGAGCGTTTTTAGTTATATAATGAAACTTTTTTATGCGGTCCCGATCCACCACATAAAAAAGTTTTTTTACAATGTGGACCGAACTAATCTTTTTATAGCTATTTATGATATCTTTGAATATATTTTTTTTGTGCGATTTTTTTTTGCGGTCCCTATCCACCGCATAAAAAATGGTTCAGCTTTATTCTAAACTCATCAGACCACGCTCTGCTACCAGCTAGTAGTAGTGAACACCGTCTAACAATTATTATTAATGGGTTGTAAACAAATTTATAACAATGTACAGATCGGAGATTGTAACGTGGCACAAGAATTTCGTCATTTTGATTATTTTTTTCGTTTTGATGACGTCACCAAAAATTTACTTACTAGAATTTTCAGTAGCCAGATTTTCGAGGTAGTTTTGAATGAAAAAAAACTCGTGTCGAATCGATTATTTTTCTAAAAGGAATTTGATAAAATGTGCTTGCGAACTTTTACCAACATTTGTCAACACTTGTACATATGATTTTCCTATATTTTATAACTAGATATTTTTGGCTAACTTCAAAAATGCATCACTGCTTGCATGAGGCAGAGTCAAAAGTTCAAAAACGCATCAGACGCATCACAACGAAAAGTTCATCTTTGCATTTGAGGCGTTAAAACAATGCATCAAGAAATTTGGTGATGCGTGTCCAAGATGCATGTCATGTGTATGATGTAGAATTATAACTACTTGTCATATTATGTAGGTATTAACACCAATAGGAATAATTCCGAAAAACAAATTTTTGAAAATGATTTAGCTTTGATTAAAATTGTTTAAACTATTGGAATACATCTTGCACTCAAAATAGGTATGTAATATTTTTTATTCAAATAATTTCAATATTTTCAATTTCAAGTAAGCTCAAGTTGAAATTCAAAGATAATATACCTATACAAGGACTGTATTGCTATATTATCTATAGTCTATCATGCTACATTATCTGTCTTATCTATAGCCAAATCAGAGGCTAAATGATGCCAATATTCCGTTCAAAAACATCTAATGTGCATCAAATTTCAAGAGAGCATCAGCAGCGCAATATGTAGTATTAGACGCATCAGAAAAGTCATGATGTTGCATCAATGCGGTAAAGTTTACATTTTTGAAGTTACCCTTTCTAAAACATATTTTTTTGTGTGTTAGATCTCGGTAACCGCTTTACAATCCACCATCTGTTTATTTTAATTTTATTTTTAAAATACCTAAAATCATTTGTGTGTCTCTCTGCCTGATTTCGTGTGATGTAAGCACCAACCAAATCACCGCGCGAAGGAAACACAAAAGATTTATATCGTAATGATTTTCTATTATTATTACACTTTTATAATTATTATTGTCTTCGAATTCTAAATTTAAACTTTAGCTATAGAAAATCAAACTACAGTTAAAATGTAAAAATAGACAGACACTCAAAACTATTAACATGTTAATTTACACACATAAAAATAAAAACGAGGAATTTTTTTAACGAAGTTTTTATTATGCAATTTAAAAAATAATCATCAACATTCCGAAAAAAATTTCATGGGCCAAATCATCGGCTCGGCGTGATTCGACCATTCGTTCGACATTTGTTTTCATTTTTATGGAATTGTGAAAATAGTATCACAAAAACCACACACCACATATACACTAAAACCTGTTTTTGTGCGGAGAATAAGGACCGTCTGAAAGAAGATGCGTAAAAGATTACACTTGATAAGTCGTAATATTACCCACGAACCAAAAGGTTACACAAGAGGCGCGCAGCGGTGAGTGCGTACTTGCACGAACGTGTAGTGTGTATTACAATCAAGTTACGTACTATACTTTATCTACGACTTTAAAATTATGTCGAGCTTGAAATACATTAAAAACAACGAATACTGCCAACCTTCAGTTGTTAGGTAAAAATGTTGTATAGATTTTATTACATTATACAGTATAAAAATTATTAATGAAAGTATAGTAAGCTGTGGTTCTTTACACACAGTTGTGTACATAAAACATAACTTACCTAGATAGCATTTTGTACAATAAATTTTCATAGTAGTCCTTACTCTTTATGCGCAAAGACAAGTTTAGGTGTATTAAAAAAGAAATTATTTACATTAAGAATCCAAAAGTTTTCGTTCAGTGCCCCCAATTGATTACGTCACGTCAAACAAAATATAGTCATTGCGTTTTGTCACTTTACCGTGAACGACAATACGATGCCTCTTCCCGCCCTTTCCTCCACGAACATTGGTACATACATATGTATGTTGATTTTTGGATACCCCGTGCGTCCTTTTCTCGATTCCCGAACCCTTTGATAACTAATTAGTGATTCCCCATGTATACTCTAGCGCAGATATAAAATATATAAAATACATATATTGTTATATTATTTCTCTATGCTACCCTTATTTAAGTTACGACAACTCTCTCCCTGATAAATTTCTCCTCTTTTAACCCTTTTATAATTTCCCGACCACCATCGTCAGTGCCATACTTTTCCTTGCAAGTTCAAAACCGATGACGATCATCTAACCCCACATTCAGTGGTGGTCCCACGTTGGGCGCCAATATGAGCGGTAGAGATCATCATCGTCGTCAATGCTGTGATGCATGCACCCTTATCAATACTCGGCACCGAGCAGAGAAAACGTAGTAATTCTGATCCTTTTCTCATCGTGATCCTACCCCCCCTGCCCCACACCCCACACCCCCACCCCTCTCACGACATCGAACAAAAAGATATTACTGATCTATTTTCCATGTAACATCAGACAAGGAAGGATATGTGTTTTAACTACCTCCATATATGTATCGAGTACCTATTTCTAGGTAGTTTTCTACGTACGTGGTTATTGTTGACGATGAGAGGGGAAGTAGTGTTGTGGGTGGAGGGGGAGTGGGAGGGGGAAGACGTATGTTCAAACCAATATATTGTTGTCGTTTTACAATCATTGTGTGATCTTTTCCTACATGTGACATTGACATTCTATAGTTGTCGTGAAAATTCTTGTCGAAAATATCGAAACTTTTCACACGAAACGGTGCGTTCGAAGAAATCAAAAAAAAAAATTAATAAATAAATAAAAATAATTTGTCTGACATTTTAACATACTGTTTGTTTTGAGTCATCGGACAAAAAGACAAAACGCAAATAATTCTTTCAATAAATTTCGGGAATAATTGCGTGGCCAAATTACTAAAACGTGCCGTTTTTATTTTTGAAATTTTTTTTTTACATATGTATACCATTATTTGTAATGGAAATATTTTTTTAACCGACTTCAAAAACGAGGAGGTTCTCAATTCAACCCGTATGTTTTTTTTTCTTTGTATGTACACCGATTTCTCCCACATTTATGGGCCAATTCTTTTTTTGGTTAGTAGATAAAGTTCTCCAGGTGGTCCCATAAAAATTTTATTTACATTGGTTGAGTAATTTTTTAACCATCTTCAATAATTTGGTTAATTACGACAATTTTAAAATTTATATAATTTGCAAAATTATTTACTTTAAAAATTATAGTACCTAACATATTTTTTAATTTATGTTGATCCAACTATCCTAGAAATAATTTTCTAACAATATACTCTATTCCATCTAAACGTATGAAATTTGGAGTATTTCCTCTTTTAAGCAATTATCACTATAAAAGCTGGTAAGCATTGTCACTAAAAGGTATTAAATAAAAGCTTTTTTAAAAAACCGACTTCAAAAAGTAAAAAAATAATATAATAGACGTATTTGGAGTCAAGCAGGGTGTACTATGAAAAAAATTTAGATCTTTGAGAATTCTTGAATTTTGTAAGCACATCCGATCGCAATTTTTCATAGACGGCCCCGCTTGACTTCAAAATACGTCTATTATATTATTTTTTTACTTTTTGAAGTCGGATTTTTAAAAAAGCTTTTATTAGATGTTTATCTTTCTTTGAACATACTTCTTTGATATTCAGTCCCGCTCCCGATACGCTCTCGGCTCGCTTTCGGTTCGATAAAAAAATATTTTCGTACCCTAAAAGTATAATAACTGTTTACACTATCCGGTACAATTCGCTCCGATATAATCGATTTTGGACCACAATTAGAACCGTACTTGGATCGTAGCAACGACATGAATACACTCCATTATTCCATCTGAAAAATTTAATAATAGAATAATTCGAATTAAATCGATAGTCCTATAGTACGATACAAAAAAATATTGTTATAGTGAGTGACAAAATATTGTCAAATACAGACTGTACGTACTAGAAAAAGATACATTTGGATAGTATGACCAATTATATGTATTACATTATTGAATACTAGCCGTACCCGCGACGTCGTTCGCGCAAAGTGAAACTCAATGAGAAGTATATATGTATTAAGTGTAATAATTATACAGAACTTGCAAAGAATAATAATTTTTGTGTAATGCATGCACATGCTCAATTTTTCCGTGGGAATGAGGAATTTTCCCCGAGTAAAAAGTATCTTAAATGTTAACCCAAGTAATAAGTTGTCACCACACCAAATTTCATCAAATAGTTTTTGCGTAATATGTGCACATGCTCATAATGGTTTTTCAATTTTCCCCTGGGAATGGAACTTGTTCCCGGAGTAAACAGTATCTTAAATGTTGACCCAAGTAATAAGCTATCACCACACCAAATTTCATCAAAATCTGTCCAATAGTTATTGCGTAATGCGTGCACATGCACAAAATGGTTTTTCCATTTTCCCGTGGGAATGAGAAATTTTCCCGGAGTAAAAAGTATCTTAAATGTTGCTCTAGGTAATAAGTTATCACCACATCAAATTTTATTAAAATCGGTCCAATAGTTTTTGCCTAATGTGTGCACAAGCTCAAAATGGTTTTTCCACTTTCCCGTGGGAATGAGAAATTTTCCCGGAATAAAAAGTATTTTAGATGTTGACCCAGGTAATAAGTTACCATCACACCAAATTTCATTAAAATCCGTCCAATAGTTTTTGCGTGATGCGTGAACAGACAGACAGACAAAAATTCTAAAAATCGCTGTTTTGATATCTACATCGATAACTATTTACAGTACCATTACAATTTTCTAAAAATATTCCATCTACAGAAATGGTCTCGTTACAATTTTATTATATGTATATTTATATGAGTGTTCTTCCTGAATGTTAGTCCCAACTTTACCTACTGTACAAAATATAAAAGTGGGGAAACATATCGCATTCAAAGAAAAGAAAAAAAATATAATTTCTCACAAACCCGAAACGATTTTTCCGACAATTTTCACCAATATATACGTACGTGTACATGTGTATATGAAGACATAAAATACAAGTAGTACATTAAACGAATGACTTGGCTGGCTCGAGTGAATATTGGAGAAAGACCTAAGTAAAATAGGGATTTGTTAATTAGTCCCTTGTTCGTTCCCACCATATATATATACATACAATACGAATATAGACACTAGCAAGCGTATAGAGTACTATATAGCGATAGAACCAATAAAACAGGAATACTTATTTGCAGCAGCATTCATAACATTTCTTCGTTAATAATAAAACCACTAGAGAGTGTTGCGTTCGTTTCATTCGAAATGATTATTATTATTATTGAAAACACGTAGAAACAAATAACAATAATTAATCAAATATATTAATTAATAAGACTTGTGTAATATTTATTTTATAAAAAGGAAAAAGAAATAGAATAATTTTTTTTTATTTATTAGAAATGATATTAAATGCAAACCACGCGACGAAGTGAAGGCTTGAAATGAATTCTCCAAGGAAATTCGTGTTGATTCGAGAATGCGAAAAGAAATTATTTTTATTATTTATTAGAATTTTTGACGAGGAAAATACGAAAATTTATTTTCTTGATATCATCAAGAGTATAAAAATTTTTAGTTCGGATCACAGAGACTTGTTGGGAAAGAAGTCATCAATTAAGGAGAGGGTAAGGCTAATTCGTACAAAAAAAGGCATGTTTTTGTTATTTTTTTTGTGACGACACAGTTAAAATCTCTTTATTAAAACCAGTGGTACATTAAAGTATAACATTCGAAGAATATTGTATAAAATTTTCACGAAGAAATATTAAAAAATACCAAGAATTGCGGTGCCCCTCATAACTTGGTGCTGAATCATCCGAAATAAAAAAATTAAAGTTCATTCGTTAGATAATAGTTTTCCTCACGTAACGCTGGGAGGGTCTTTCGAAATTTCAATTTTTCACTTTTTTGAAACACTTAGAACGGAAAAACACGATTTTTGCAAAAAAAAATTGGCTAATTTGTTATTGTAAAATAAAAATTATTAACAAATTTGAAAAAAACTCTCCAGCGTTACGTCGTAAATTATGTACAGAAATAGTGTTCAAAATTTCAAAAGGATTGGTGCTGTTATTTTGAAGTTATGAGGGGCACCGACTTTGAAAACGTGAGCTGTGAGGAAAACGCTTTAAAGTTTTGAACACTTAAAAATTATTGTATAAAACTGATATAGAATACTTACTGCTAAATTAAATTTTGTACCCTACACTGACAAAATATACAGTACAGGTATAAACACGTTAGTACTGAGAGAGAGAAATATATAGAGAGCGAAACATCTGCCAGGTAACAACAAAAATGCTTATAACTTCGTCAATTTTGCTTCAATCAGCTTGAAATTTTGAGACAATATTCTTGAGATGTTATGCATTCAATTAAAAAAAAATAAAAAAATGCAAAAAAAATTATTTTAATACCTTACTATGCCCTTAAGATAATTCGACTAATTTTGCTTATCACTACCAGTAAAACCATAAAAAAATATTAAAAGGGGCTTTGAAAAAAACGGACTATGCAAGGAAGGAGTCCTGCAAGGAGACACATTGAATCCACTATTATTTACAAAAATAAAAATTCTATTTTTTCTACTTTTCCCACTTTTAAATTACTAAACCTGACTCACTACTATGAAAATTAAATTTATAATTAGTCTATGCACTTTATTTGATAATAATTAGTAAAGGTAATTTATTTTGGACGGAATTAAACATTAAAAGCAAAATTCGTCACAGAGTTTTCGTCACCAAATCGAAATTTATTCGCATCTAATACGCAATGATTTATGCCACTTTTTCGTTATCGAAATCATAACGACAATACAATTTGGATCAATTCCACAACACACTTAGAGATTACACCAAAAACCGCACATAACACGATCCAAATTGTCTGTTTGTATCACACAATATTTTTATCTTAACAGATTATTAAATCGACATATAATTTAAAAAAAAAATCATTGTTTTAAATTTTTAATCATCCCCGAAAAAAAAAAAAAAAAAAAAAAACAAGATAATCGTCAACATATTTCGGCACATTACACAGAAAGATCTCAAAAAAAAGAAAAAATCGTTAATCGTATTCACTCAGTCCGTACACAAGCGATTAATTGCAAATATGCAAAATACCAGATTGAATATGATATATGTAAGTAATTCATGTATGCCTCTTTTTTTTTTTGTTTGAAACGGTGAAACCAGTTCTAGTTCTTTTAAAATTTACTAAAGATGTCTTTTCTTAATTTCAATTCAACCGTTCGTATATATGTATTTAATAGGATTATTTAATATTGAAGGGATCCTTTATAGCGTTATGATAATATGAAATAAACGAACGCATTTCTTTTGACAAATGTCGCTTCATATAATTGTGATGACCAACACTATTTAATGTACAGTGGCGTCCAGAAATATACAAATAATTTTCATCTAAGTAAGTATCTCTCAGTCAAGCAGAATTGTGTAGTCTAGTCAGTATCGTATCCACGTAGTTAGTGAAGGTTCGATTCCAAGTGCATACTTCTTTTTTTTTTCATTTAATTTAAGGATGTTTGAGAGGTACAATCGGAGATAAAAGTACATGAAATTAGAAACTCGTGAATAATTGTGTTGTATAACAAACTATGAGGTAAATAAATAGTTATCTTTGTTAAATAATAGCTATCACTATAACTGATTGTACAATACATCAAACTGTAGCTCTCAGCTGACTACAAGAGCTGAGTACATTCTGAGGATTTTTCGGAGCATTTCAAAATGCTACGAGACGATTGAAAATGTAGTAGAATGTTCCTCATTAGATACTAAGGCCCCTGTGAAAATTTCAAACCGATTCACTAAGCCGTTAAAAAGTTATTAAAAAAAGAAAAAAAAACAAATTTTACACGTACTCTTATGGAAATTCGAAAACAGAACAGATTAAATAACTTTTTAACGGCTTAGTGAATCGGTTTGAAATTTTCACAGGGGCCTTAGTATTTAATGAGGAACATTCTACTAAATTTTCAATCGTCTCGTAGCATTTTGAAATTCCTCCGGAAAATCCTCAGAATGTACTCAGCTCTTGTAGTCAGCTGAGAGCTATAGTTTGATGTATTGTACAATCAGTTGTAGTGATAGCTATTATTTAACAAAGATAACTATATTTATTTATCTCATAGTTTGTTATACAACGCAATTATTCACGAATTTCTAATTTCATGTACTTTTATCTCCGATTGTACCTCCCAAACATCCTTAAAATAGTTTTACATAAGATAAAAAACTAAACTTTGAAGTTGAGTACTTCGCCAACGAAGTTTAAAAATGATAAATGATATAGAACGAACTTTAACTTCATTTTAAGAAACTTTTCTAACTTCATCCCATCCGCATGGGACGCAAAAACGGGACGTAAAATGGTTAGGAAAAATTTAAATCTACATTTGTAAAACATGTATGCACAAAATTCAGACAGACATATAACAAGATCCGGATAATTTTTTCAATCACTTTGTGATTTTTAATTTACATATGTGGTTTTTGGTCATGTTAACCAAAGGAAGTGGAGTGCTTAAAGTTTCAGTTTAGCTAAACGATAAGTGAACATATGAATACTACGTGCGTTTTAAATGCAGACAAAAGTCTGTCATACGTAGTAGTGTTTCATAAGCACTCGATAATATTTGAAATTGAAAAGTTGTAACTGCTTCTTGCATTTATAGAGAGTACATACACATAGGTGATTGAATGTTGTCTGTATCGGGCGCGTGTCGAGCAGAGGATCGATGGTGTAATGGATAGCACACCTGGTTAGTTACCAGGAGGTCCTGGATTCGATTCCCGGTCGATCCGGATAATTTTTTCAATCACTGTGATTTTTAATTTACATAGATTCTGAGATTTTTCTTTAAGAACGAGTATGCAGCTGGAACGGAAAATTCCAAATCAAAATTTTTATTTTTTTAAAATATGGCTTAATATTTTCTTTGGCAAGTGTACACACATCAGTCGTTTTTTAATCTGTCCATCACTTTTCACTGTATTCAACGGTTATATTTGAATGTGTTTTTGTGTGCTTTTGTCATTTAAATTTTACATTTTTTTTTTTTAATAATTCAATCGAAATCAAAAGAATTTTTTTTTGTTTTATGCCCATAGTATAATAGTCAATTTAAATTTTTGAAAGAAAAGATTTGAATGCCATATTGAAATTTGGATTAAAATCAATAAAATTGTCGGAGATTCAATCTTGTGTTTAAGACGCGATCTTCTTTCTTCTATCACCAACGGACATATTCGACCACGCATGCGTACATTTCAAATCTATGTGTATTCTTTTTTATTTTGATTTAAAATTATTTATTTTATTTTATTTGCTGCAAGAAAAAACAATTTATACGGATTACGGCCAAGGTTTTATCACACAATAATAATTATATTTGTCTCATGTCACAATCAGGTATAAAATAATAGATAAATAATACTTGGGCTAATAGCAAAACGCTAATAAGTAATAACCATAGATATTGTATACTTCTTAATGTAAATTTATTGTACAATAAATCAGTAGAACAATAATTATTATATTAATTAAACACAATAATCTATCATTTTGTAAATGAATAAAAAAAAAAATATTCACATGTTATTCAGTGTTATTGTACACAGACAGGGTGTTACAGATTTAATCGCTCATCTATTCTAAACACTCAGCAAAACCTCTTGAATGGCTGCCGGGTTGGGCCCTATACAAGTTGTACCAAATTTTTTCAACGTCCAGACTGATTCCATAAAACGAAATTGCATGCCCTTGTTGACTCGAAATCAACTTATGAACATATTTTGTGCTCAAGAAACTTACGTATCTTGCTTTGAACACCTTATAACACACATATTGTCTCTACTTGTCTCACTTATGGAATTATATAATTATTCCTATACATATGGCATATAAGTATTTCGTATTCATATCATAAACATATGGAATCAATATTTAATAATTATGATTGTTTTTGAGATGTACATTTTCATGTATTACGTAGTTAATATATGTATAAAATATTTTATTATATAAGTTTGACTAAACACAATTGAAATAACTCCCTTTAGAACTGCCTGCCTCTTCAATAAATTACTTTTTATCTTTCTCATTCATGTATGTTTTCGATATGTTTAATTCATTTTATTAAACATATGTGTCTAGATAAATTAAATAATTGTATTTTAAAACAACACTTATTTTAAATAATTATACTCTGTGCCACAAATAATTTGTGTTTCAAATACATGAATACGTACAGTGGAGGCTCACAATAATGCCAATTTCGATCAGGAGAGGAGTAAAATCCTTGGAATGCATAGGTACAAAAAAAATTAAGTAAAATTAAGAACCCAAGGGGGAGCGTCTGTCAAGCTTCACACGAATTATTATTATATTTTAGTTACTGCGACAAAATCATTTGTTCGTGTGTACTTAATGTTCTAATTACATTAACAATATAATATAGTTAATTCTTCTACATTGTTTAGCTTCTGTTACAATAATATACAGTCAACTTTCGTTATCAGTCCGCTTACGCGGCTGTAGGAGAATATAATTCTAAGAATTTCTGCACCCCCACTTGTGTTTAGTAGTCGACCGCAGTAACTCGCACTTCTCCTACTTTTCAAGCGTGTGAGTGTGTACTTATTTATAATCAAATAGCCCGGACGTTTAGTGTAGTATTACCATTCGTTAGAAGCGGCACAAAATCTACCTATTTTTAATAAATACATTTACTAATATTTTCTAAATGCGTTCTCTAGTTTGTGTGACAGGAGTTTAAACGATACTGTCCACACATATTTTCTTTAAAAAATTTTTAAAATCTTTTGTAGAAATTGTAAATAATATTGTTAGTCAAACAAAGTTTGTAATATAATCCGCGCGATGAACGAACAAAACTTATTTCATGGTCAACTACACATGTATTATGTAAACACGGACCTATAAAAAAATTATTTTAGTGAATAAAAAGATTCTGTGACAGGATGATTTATGAGTTGCACTATTAAACATCAATACCAATGTTCCGGTCTTATAACGAGAGACTGAAATGAATTTTTTTCGGTCATGGAGCGGGAATGTTTACAATAGAAATATAAATCGGCGGACTCATAACGAGCGGACTGATAACGAGAGTCGGCTGTATTTACCAAAATTATTTTGTTTGTGTAATTTTTTTTTTGTTAACAATAGGATAACGGTATTACTGGGAGCTTTTACTGTATTTCCCTACCAATTCTGGCGCCGTATCTCAAAAAATTCATTTTGATTAATGAGTCTCGTGTGATCCAAAAAAAAAAAAATTTGTTACACCTTGAAAAATAACAATTAGTACGATTTGAAAAATAAGAAAAATTTCATTGAAAATATATTAATATAACAAAAAGGCGGGAAAGACACAACGCATCGAACATAAATTAAAAATTTGATATGTTTTCAAACAGTGTCCCAAAAAACAAAATTGTTTCATTTAATTCCTACACTTCATATACACAACAATTATTTGGGGAAAAGAATTTCGGAGGTAATTCACTCGAAAACACCTCCATTAATGTCATTCACTCAACAATATATTATTTTTTTCTTGTACAATTAAAAAATATTTTATAACAAATAACAAAAAAAAATATACTATCAATTAATACGAATAACTGTACCATTTACAATTAGATGCGCAATGACCATCATTCCCGATCCATTTTGTATTTATTTGCGCAGCGTGATGGTACAAGTATCCGTGATATACAGTCGAAATGAATTCATGTTTTTCGCAGATCATTTTGGATCATTGCCCGTGTCATTTATTAGTCATCTAAACGCATTTAATTTTTTTTTTTTTTTTTTTTGACCATTTTGTTGTACCAAATTTTTCCTCCCGCATTCAATAATATCACGTACATAATTATCGGTTTGAGTCATAAAGTGATGTTTCACATTTTTCTTATTAATAATTTCACGAAAAATTTATTCAAATTAAAAATTTAAAAAAAAATATGAAAATATTATTTGTTGCCGTGAGCCAGCCATATGCTGCTGAAGTGACGGGGTTATGTTTTTTAGAACAAAAAAATTTTATAATCAAAAATGTCATCTTCGTATATACCAAGCGTTTAGTGAGAAAATAGACTTTATCGAATAAACTACTCAGGAATAGTAATGGACTTAATGTGTCTCCTTGCAAGACGCCTGTTTATGTCTTGAATTATAGTATATTAACACTTTCAGTCCCATGGCTTCGGCATCCGAACCCAAACAAAACATCCCCAGAGGCCGACCGCTATCAATGATTAATTGATTAGTTGGTTACGCATTGTGTGTGCGATGTTTATCATCATTCATCACACGGATGTGTTCCTACTCACACAAATACATACCAACACACACTACTCTTTTGGTTTCTATGTATAAAAAATTTTAAGATAAACAAAAAATACATAAAAAATATAATTTATATTTTTAAACAAAATTGATTTGAATGTCAGTGTATATGTAGTATGTACGTATCACGTACGTATGTTTACAGTTTTATACATACATGTTGAACTGTGTTGAATCTATTCAGTGTTTGAATCATTTTATTTTATGTATTTGTTTATATAAGGTTTTTTTTTTTAAATATTGCCGGTTTCCGGGGAAGTTTACTATGAAAGTGCTCGGGCCTCATAGTGTTAAGGTATCATCACAGTGTGATCGGCCGAAAAAATAGTCAATTTTCACAATTTTTTCGGATGGATAGGATGGGGGAATGGGGATGATTTTTTTTTTGCGATTAATACCACTATTTAACAATACAAAAAAATTTTTTTTAATCATTTTTATTTATTTTTATAATTATTATAATTTTTTGAAAAAAGTGTCTTTAAGGAAGGGCGAATATTGGTGCCCACGAATGCGGCCGCAGTTTTCATTTGAAAAAAAAAAAAAATCAAATAGATTATCAATCGGTAGGTAAGCCGCTATGTTCATATGGCAGCTTCTTTTGAAATTTGAAAAGATGGCGACGGTTTGAATGAAAAGTACAAAATTTTTTATAGTTTTCCGTGTGGAAAAATAGGAAGATTTTTAATCCAAACATATCCAATTTTTGTACGGTAAAATTATAAAAATTACAATAATATAACTATAATTTTTATAATTTTACCGTACAAAAATTGGATATGTTCGCCTATTACACGTCGATTGTAGTATGAGCACAGTAATTTTTATAGGAATTTTCTCTCCGTGTAGGTAAGCCGCTATGTACCTATAGGAGCTTTTTTTTAAAAATCTTCCTATTTTTCCACACGGAAAACTATAAAAAATTTTGTACTTTTCATTCAAACCGTCGCCATCTTTTCAAATTTCAAAAGAAGCTGCCATATGAACATAGCGGCTTACCTACCGATTGATAATCTATTTGATTTTTTTTTTTTCAAATGAAAACTGCGGCCGCATTCGTGGGCACCAATATTCGCCCTTCCTTAAAGACACTTTTTTCAAAAAATTATAATAATTATAAAAATAAATAAAAATGATTAAAAAAAAATTTTTTGTATTGTTAAATAGTGGTATTAATCGCAAAAAAAAAAATCATCCCCATTCCCCCATCCTATCCATCCGAAAAAATTGTGAAAATTGACTATTTTTTCGGCCGATCACACTGTGATGGTACCTTAACACTATGAGGCCCGAGCACTTTCAATGTTTATAGGAATTTTTTCTCCGTGTACAGATCGATAATCTATTTGATTTTTTTTTTCAAATGAAAACTGCGGCCGCAATCGTGGGCACCAATATCCGCCCTTTTTTAAAGACAACTTTTTCAAAAAATTAATTATAAAAAATAAATATAAAAAATATTTTTGTATTGTTAAATAGTGGTATTAATCGTAAAAAAAAATTCATCCCGATTTCCCCATCCTATCCATCCGTAAAAAAATTGCGAAAATTGACCATTTTTTCGGCCGGTCATGCTGTGATGTTATCTTAAAAATTGATAATGCTTTTTTTTATGAAATCTTATTTTTCTAATCGGTGTAGACGATAACTTTTTAACCAGACGACAGATCTATTTAATTCCTTTTTCGGAAAATCTGAGCGTAATTTTACGCAACCGATTTTCGATTTTTTAATAAAAATATAACAAAAATCCTTTGTATTTTATTTAGGTCCCTGTTTTCTTGTTTCCGTTGTCTACTGGGACAACTCTTCATTTTATTCAAAAAAGATGAATATTTATGAAACATCCGGTATTTTTGGTAATAAAATTACAAAACAAAAGAAAAAAAAAATTTTGAAAAGAAATATTTTTAATATTAATATTTAAACATGACAAATTTATTGTTTTTGAGTTATTTTTAAAAATACACAGTCTTTTTGAAAAAATGAAAAAAAAAATTTATATTTCTGTCTGTTTTGTTACAGAGGGCGACGTTAGCCGAAAAGGAGAATGCCTCGCTCAAGGAACAATTAATACATAAGTCGAATAGTGGTGACCACAAGGACATTACTATGGATAAGGAGAATACTAGATCAAGTTTAGAAGTAGAAGTTGCAACCAAAGATAAAGAGGTAAGTCTTGGATAGATTTTGATTGTTTATGTACAAAATTTTACACTCATCACTTAAAAATTGAAATGTTTGTTTAAAATACACTTCAAAAATTTTGAAGCCTGTTCTGGTTGTTGTTGAATTATTTACACCAATCAATCATTGCAAAGTCAAAATATTACTTCAAGGCGTACATATGTTTTTTTTTTTCGAAAACGATGAAAATTCTATAAACAATTTTTTTTTTTTTTGAATGAAAGTCTTTTTGATTCGGTCCCAAATCATTTCAAAAATTGAAACAATTTTTGGATTTTAAATATGTTTTGTATTGTTGTTCTTTGTTTAACAAAATACAATCGACATGGCTCAAACAGCAGAACCTTGATGTCAGCTGTTATTTTTAATTCATAATAAATTTACAAATATCTCAAAAAAATTAGTCAATGTCAAAATTAAAATTTTTTAATTGAGTATAATTCATGAGAACAATTATTAATGTTTTTTTTTTTTTTTTTTTGAAAAAAGAAAAAATAGTAAACGCATTTTTTCAAATATAAATTCTAATTTTGAACAGTTGTGCAGGTGTCATATTTTGATTATATAAGCGTTTCAAAATATTTGAACTCAAACAAGTATATTTGATAGATTTGAGCGTTACTTTATGGTATTCCATTTTAAAATAATGGCCATTGACGAACTGTTCGTCAATGGCGATACGGGCCGAAACATGTCACAGACAATTAAAACTCTAAATAATTTCAAACAAGTATACCTATGGCGTCTTTAGCCACAAATTTTGTCCGTTTGAATTTTTGTTGATCGTTTCTAGAGGTCGTTAAAACCGAGAATGTTTTTTTCGTCTTTTTTTTTTTAATATTTATATCTTAAAAATTATAGCAATCAATTATTGTTTTAAACGCAAATTAAAAATGAAAACAGAACGATTTAATTTAATAAAATAAGAACAAATTCTTTTTCGAAATTTTCAAAAATAAACGTTAAAAACTTCTTATAAATACACAACACCCACTATTTAAGATATTTAATTGGTATAATATATTAAAATTAAAGGCAAAAAATTAAATTTTTTTTTTCGTATAGCGATTTTTTTCCCGGTACGATCAGTTTCAAAAAAAAAGTGAACGATTGTGACAGAATCCATATTGATATTATAAATTCGAAAATGAGTGTGTTTGTTTGTCGCGGCTTCAAGCTTTAATCGATGAACCAGTCAACTTGAAATTTTGTGTAGACCTAACTGGAGGAACGATGAAGAACATAGGCTACTATTTATCATGGGAGAACATATTTTTCTTGATTATTTAAAAAAAAAGCTGACAATGCAAATATCGAACTTTTCTGTCTCATTTTTATTTTTGAAGCATACAAAAGAGAAAGGGTTAAAGACAGGGTCTTTGAATAAAAAAATAAAAACAAAAAATTTAAAATTTCCTTAAATATTGTGAATTGGAACCTTTTGTAATATCTTACGCCTGAGTTTCATCGATTTTCATAAATAAAGTCCAGAAAAAAGTGACAAAAACCAAAATTTTTGATTTTTTCCAAAATTTAGAAATGGTGAAAACTCCAGAACCGCTGAATAAAATGTGTTAAAATTGTGATCCGTATATACAAAAGATCCGGAAAAAAAGTTACAAGTCCCGAAAACTTTGTCGATTGTTATAATAGAGAGAATGAAAACGTACATAGGCTACTTTTAACTCAGAAAAAGCGTTCAGCAAAAACTCTTTAGTGAAAAATCAGTATTTTTTCATAAAGTTTTAATTAACCATCATCAATATTCTAAATAATTTCATAGTCCAATTTTTTATGAAATAGAATATACTCAGCACCTATTAGATCGTATATTTTTTATTAGCGAGTGTTTTGTTTTTGTCGAATCGAATTTAAATATTTAAAATTGTATCGATGCCAAGGAATAGAAACGATATGAAAAAAGAGGAATATCATCTACTTACATTAAACTGAAATGACACCTTAATGTCCATAAAATCTAACGTTGTTTGATCTATTGGTACACTCCGATAATATGTACGTATTCTATTTAAATAAACATACAGAATGTTTCAGATCAGTTACACCTTTAAGGGAAGATTCGCCAAAAACATCAAAAATCGACTTTTTTTATTTTATTTTTTTTTTCTATACAAAAATAAATATTTTATTAAAAAACTAAATATACAGCATTGTTTCTACATGTGTTGAGATTGCAAACCTTGATGGTTCCTCGCGTTCTGAAATCCCCAGTGAACCAAAATAAAAAAATCAAGAATTTTCTGAAAATATACATATACAGTTCTGGCACTAACTAGAATCTGAGAAAGAAAAATAAAAAAATCAGCGAGAAAACGCATTTTAAAAATAAATTTTCAAAAATCACTGTTTTTTCTCGACTATAAACCGCCGCCATTTTGAAAATATATTTCGAAACCAAGAGATCCTAGTTCCTGTCAAAATGATATGATGATGATATCTCAAATACTTTTTGAGATACGTGAGGAACCATGTCGAAAAACGTACTTTCGCGAAGAATGCACTTAAAGGTTTTTTTATTTAAATTGAATTATAGTAAAGTGCGTGCACTAAAATGCTCATAACTTTTTGATTTTTAATTTTTTTAAAATAAAATTTTAGGAGAATATTCCTAACACCTTAAGAAACATAATTGTGAAGAAAAAAATCGATTGTTTTTTGTTTTTTAACGAATCTCCTCGTAATAAATTTTTGCATATTTTAAATGAATTGATGATTCGTTTTGAAACGCGCGGTAGAATTAAATCAGAAACATTTGAGTTACACTTTATAAGAGGTGAATAAGTGTTAGTTAAGTGACTGTATGTATACATAGCAAAAATACATACTACACTTAAATACATAGCCGAGTGAGTGGACTGACTGACTTTCAGTACGTTTTTAACAGCTCCAAGCTACACATATGTAGTGACTAACTGTTCACATTTAAATGAAATAGAATATACATGTTTGCAATAAAATAAACAAGGACAGACGTAAATATTGAAAATGATTTTATACATATAGATAGTATAGGCATATAAAAGAGGAATTTATGGATTTTTCATTCAGTATTTAGTTATAATAGTTTGGAAAATTAAAAATTAAATTTGAATAAAAGTAGTTTTACTATAAGAAAACGCCTTAAAGTTAATGATGTGGGTGGGTGTAATGATGGGTAATAGTTGTGGATCAGAATTTGCCAATCGAGGTGTTACCAGTGACTTAATACTCTTGGCCACTAGATTTTTTGTTCAAATACCCCTGTCGCAACATCCAGCATAACACAGCGAATTTCCGTTTATAAAAATTCGTTTTTCTCGGAAACCAGTTTTACATAAAATGATGGTTTAACAACTTTTTTGATGTAATTTTTATTCCTTTTTCTAATGGTGTAAAAAAATGTCGGAAAAACTTTTGAATAAGTGAAAATTTTGGTAAAAAACTAATTTTTTTCACAAACAAAAATCATGTACCGCGCATCGGGCGTGTCTGGCTAGCGAACTTGTCCAACGGTTTGGGATTCTCAAGATTTTCACCAATTTTCGTAAACCTAGGACATTTCGTTCGAGAGTTATCGTACGGATACATATATACATATAAATGTTAGTGAATATTATTTTCGGTTTCTATAGGGACCTCAAAACAAATTTCTGCCATAGTCCCGGGTTTAAGTCGCGTCATGACAGTGGCTGTAATAGCTGAATTCCATCCTGGAAATTCGCTAAAACTGTTCAGTTCTTATTACAAGGTCCGATCCAGTTAGTATGGGCACCCAAACTATTACTCGTATTGGTTGTAAAATGTGGCAATACATGTACCGACCGTAAAACCGGATATACAGGAAACTCGGGGTGAATCGGGATAAGTTTTTGTAATTATTATGGTTAATTTTTGTATAGTTTAAAGACGGTTGTAATTAAATTTATCATAAGCTACTATCAACAAATAATTAATTTAATATATTAAAACTGGTCTGGATTAGTAATCAAACATTGCCAAAAATTGGATTACAAAATTTGTTCCATAATTTATTAAATTTTTGGTGACAGCGTAGCGGGCTGAAAAAGCGGAATTTTACGATTTTCCGACTTCAATTCAATCAATTGCCAAGGTCAAAATTGATCCGACATCCATCGCAATTTATGATCGATTTGAGAGTATCATTGCGTCCAATGACCCGGGCACCCATATTGCTCAAATCAAACCGCTAATACATTCGAAAATATTGAAGAAAATGTTGAAATGACAAAACTAGTAAGTAGTTCAGTTTCTTGGGTAAGAAATTTAAAAATAATCAATTAAATCGTTAACATATTCCATATGGTGTCGCAGAGAAGCACGCGACATGACCTGGCCATTTTTAACATGTCTCTAAAACCAATATTGACATATGCACATATTTACAACGCACCAAGCAATGAGACAAAATGATGCACTCTGATCTAGCTACATAGCTGACTCACAAGAATCATCATTAGTAAATACACTTTTTTTTTCGTATGTAGTACATTCATTTGGCATCATTCACCTGGCCACCACGGCCGCCCGCGACCACCACCACCACCGCCTCTGACTGCTACTAACTCACTCCGCTACAAATACTTAATTGTAAGTGCCGAAAATAACGATACTCAATAATAAATAAACGACTAAGTACCAATTCTCTCGATTCCAATATACATTACTTAATGTGCAGTATAATAAGTACAGTTTACACCAACAAAGTTTGCAAGAAATTATGGTTACCATCATCAGTAGACTTGAAACGAATATACTCAATATAGAATAGTATAGAAGAAATGAAATCTCACACATCTATATACTTAAGATAGTTGGTCGATAAAATTAGATATTTATTTAATTCAGTACCAATAATACGAGCCCATTCTGCGATTAAAATTGACTACCCCAATTTTGAGAAAAACGATTTCAAACTTTTGTAATTTTAACACGGGCTCTTATGGGAAAATTCTATTTTTTTTTTTTTTTTTTAATAAAATGAAAACGTGTCAAAGAAATTTGATAAAAATTTAATATGTTATAAAATATAAAGTTACAAACCATATTTAATAAGAAATAAAAAGTATTCATCACGCCGTTTTTGAAATATAATTTATAAACATCATTTTTCAACGTTTTTACAACGCTTTTTCAATAATGCCTTTATATTGCTACAACATAAGCGCGTTTAAATTAAAAAAAACAAGTGGTCTACAAATAACTGAAGAATGTTAATACATTATTTAATTTTTGATAAAAGAAAATTTTTTCGCTGAGATATACTTTTGTACCTGACTATCACGGAGCAACTATATTAAGCGGGGCGGAGCGGAGGGGGATAAATATGTTTTCATGATGATAAAGCTTTGCAAACTCTGTTGCCACGATCTATGCCTATACTAACCGTGCACATATGTTCAAAATTTATAGACATGCGAGAGTATATTAGTTGAAGAATGTTTTCGGTGCAACATATGTATTTTTATTGATTCGTGTTTTAAATAAATTGCATTCCTTCGGTCGAAAGGTTAACGATATTTTCATTGTCACACAGAATGGACAAATTTCGTATGTGTGTATTTTATCTTACTGTATGTTATCTTATTTTGTTATCTTTTAATTTGCTATAAAATATTAAATTTGAGAAAAGAGGAAGATAAAAATGACTTCAACTCTCTCTCTCATTGTTAAGTAGTTCAGAATTAAATGTATCTATTTCAGTTACAGAGAAATATAAAATATGGTACTCTCTCTTAGGTTAGCGGCAACTTTTAATGCACAATTTTAGTACAAATTAATTTTTGAACATATTATGTACATAATATTGCGTGTAGTATTTACATTTTCACTTTCTCTGGTAGCGCTCAAACCATTTTTTTTCTTCTTTATCATTAACATTTTTATTTTTCGCTTATTAGTCACCCATTTTGTCCGTTGCCACAAAAATAAATAATAATATTTTATCAAATATACTTCCGTTCGTACGTATATTATTCCTAAATAATATATTCAAACATACTATACAAGCCATTATGGTATATAAATTTTCCCCTCTTTTTACCCCGCTCCATGGTTTTGTAGAATTAATTAATGTGAAAAATGATTTAAATATTATATTTTAATTTATTATTATTATGAAATACATGTACAGTGGTGTTCAATAAAAATTGAATACCATATTTTAAAATGTGTACTGTTAAAGTTGGTAGCATTATCAGAGAGCATAATTATACAGTTTCCAAACTATGTTCAATTTTATTTGTACACTACTGTACATTACAGTCGTGTACATATTAGAATACTTACATACAATGTATGTATGTAATCTTGTACCACAGCACTTAATATCAAGAAAAAAGTAAAATTGATGACGCATACAGAAAAAAAGAAAAACGAATGACGTTGATAAAATTGTCAAAATTTAAAGTGTTATGTTTAACAGTTGCGCTAAGGTGGTACTATTAAGTGAATTTATTATAAATCGTGGTAGAGAATTCGTTTATAACCACGTTTTCGGAAACAGTTAGTTATTTAATAAACAAGCGGGGTGAAGTGTGAGTCCAACTCGTGCAACGAGTGTTTATAATATTAAAATTTGATTTTAATGGCCAAACGCAAAAAATATTTGGTTATAATAGAGAAATTTTATTTTGAAAGTTTGTAAACAATCCTACCGATTCTGTAAATTTTTCCTCTACGAAGCAAAATTGCAAGAAAAATAATTTTTAACTTTTTCGATTTGTAAACTTCGTAGATCACATAGCTGAAATAGTATAGTCAGAGCCGGATTTAGAGGGCGCAGCGGGGGCACGCACCCCAGGCGCCAAAAGCGCAAGTTTGGGGCCCTGAGTATGGTTTCACGTATTCTTGAGTATAATTTAAAAAAAAACTTTGGCGACTTAAACAAATACAATTTTGAAATGTGTGGACAGAACCCTTTTATATAATATCCCACTTGACCCTCGGACTTCCAAATTTTCACCCCTCAAAAACCATTCCAGGGCTCTTTGCAAATAAAAATAAAAATGTCTCTAAAACTTTTTGATCAGAGATAGATGTGCTTTCTGTTAACGTTCTAAATTTCAGTTCCCACCTTTTA
This sequence comes from Brachynemurus nebulosus, assembly GCA_035578155.1. Classification (NCBI taxonomy): domain Eukaryota; kingdom Metazoa; phylum Arthropoda; class Insecta; order Neuroptera; family Myrmeleontidae; genus Brachynemurus; species Brachynemurus nebulosus. The sequence continues at coordinate 4,171,965 of JAPWDM010000009.1, read as the reverse complement.
ATACACGAACAGTTTTGTAACAAATTTCTTTACAATCGTATTTTTTTGGATATGTTCGAGTCATAACGGGTTAAACCTTGAATTATTCAGTACGTCGTATCTTTTTTTTTACAATGAATCTCAAAAAATCTTATGATCTTGTAAAACAATAACAAAAATATTATTGAGTAATAAACACAGTGGCAATAATTCTTGGGATCAAAATACTCTTTGACAATACAAAACAATATTTAAAATACCCCTGTCGCAGCATCCTGCATAACATAGCGAATTTTCGTTTACAAAAATTAGGTTTTTTCAGAAACTAGCTGACAAAGGATAATAGTTTAAAGACTCTTTTTGTGTAATTTTTTCTCCCCGTTTTAATGGTGTAAAAAAAATGTCTCAAAAATTTTTGTATAAGGGGAAATTTCGCCAAAAAAACTAATTTTTTTCACGAAAATTCATTCCTTCAGCGGTTTGGGACTTCCAATATTTTCACCAAATTTCATAAAAGTAAGACTTTTCGTTCGAGAGTTATCGTGCGGACGATATATATATATATATATATATATATATATATATATATATATATATATATATATATATATATATATATATATATATATATATATATATACCATTTTTGAGAGTTTTTCGAGAGTTGCCATTTCTATTACAACCAAATTTTTATGATAGAAATGGTACTGGAAAAGGTTCTTTTCTTGAATGTAATGGAAATATAACCAAGAGAAACACTATTGGTTGAAGTAGCCTTAAGTACATATGCATATTTTTACCGCCTAACTGATAAATTAAAGAAAAATGAAAAAATTAAACTTGGGTAAAAAAAATTTTTTGCTTATTTATGTATAAAAATCTATAAGTTTGTATCATAGCTCGAAAACCATAGGAGCTATAAAGCTCCTGACTATAGCAATCGGTTGCCCCCATCGATATCTACAACTCTTATTTGAACAATTTTTCGATTAAATGAACGGTTTGGCTGTAATAAAAATGGCAACTCTCGAAAAACTCACACAGTATATATAAATTTTAGTGAATATTATTTTCGGTTTCTATGAACCTCAAAACAAATTTCTACTATAAAGTCCCGGACTCAAATCGCGTCGTGACAGTGGCTGTAATAGCTGAATTCCATTCGGGAAATTCGCTAAAAAAAAAATAATTAAAATCATAACATCACATTGGCTTTCTGTCACCTCACAAATAGCGCAAACACACTTGTCTTGTGTTGCATTGTCACTCCATAGTGTACGAGATTTCTTGGAATCGATTCTTTCTGACCGTTTCATCTAATTTCTTTGTATTGTTTTATTTTTAAAATACAAATAATATAGCAATATATTGTACATGTAACATAAACACATATAATATGCATTCGTTCAAGTAATTTGCACCTTCTTAATATCACAAGTGGTACATATACATATCATAAAATTGATGCGAATTTTAATTTAATAAAGCGATAACTACATTAAAAGAAATTATACATTGCCAATGGGAGTTGGTACATAGCTTCCTCGTACTCGCAACAGATTTTCACCCAACCGTTAATGAGATGGTTTTGTGTTTAAATTGTATTTATCTTAAATTTTGTGTCTCTTATCAGATTAATAACATCTTAAACTGTAAACATTTTTAGTATCCATTTTTTTAACAGTTTTTTTTATTGATATTTGAAAAGTATAAAAATGTATAAACATTTAAAGAAAAAAATTCAAAATTGAAATCGATACAGGCCGGCAAAATGGGGACTCAAAAACGAAGGTGTCTTCTGGTTGACGTGATTCCAACCCTCCTGGTGATCACAAGGATGTAGAATTAGTTGAACGTGGAGGCGATTTGAAAAAATACATTTTTTCACAAAATGACGTCCATTTAAAAAAAAATCATTTTTTCGCCTCCTTTTGTCAACTTTGGAAATTTTTTAAAAATAGTAAAAAAAAAAAAATTTCAAAAACGCCTACGTTGGGCCAATTTTAATAATATTAAGACGGTCCGTACTAAATTTCAAGTAAATCGGTGCATTAAAACTTGAAATATCGTGTCAAACGTATCGAAAAAAGTAGTTTCGAGTAATTTACAGTGGCGTAGCCTGCCTTGGAGGGGTCCTATATCAAAATTAGTTGGGGGCCCAAATGAAAGCTAAAGATTGCTTACAAAAGAAACAAAAATGCTTGCATTAAATTAAAATAAATATTTATTGATTATAAGTTATTGCTTCCTCCTAGAAATTGAGCTAGCCAAACAATTCAATTTAAATATACACTTTTCTTGCCTTTTTTTCGGCAAATTGATTTACTAAATCATTTATCGCTGAAGACGGTTTCAGTTTTTCTAAAATTTCGGCCTCTATAGACAATAGTGACAAGTCTGATAGCTGGTCTTGTCCCATCGAAATCTCATATTTGAAGTTACCCATGTTGCCAACTTTTGGGCGCACGCTTAACCCGGGAAAATGAGAGATTGCTTTTTTGACTTTTGTCATTTCTGAAGTGAAAATTCTATTATATAGGCACGTATGACATTTTTTTTATGTTTTTTTTTCCCGGGAAGCACGAGATTAAGTGATATTGTGGATAACATTTTACTAATTTTTGCTTACACACGTTAGGGGCCTCTGTAGCCCGGGGGCCCCGTATCATTGATACGGCTGATACGGCGGTAACTACGCTCCTGGTAATTTATATTAAAAATTTGAATTTAACACTGAAAAGATACACAGTACACAGGGAAAAAAATCACCATAACTCCGAAAATAATTCGAATTTCCGTAAATTCTTTTAGAGGCTTCTTCTTAAAAGTGTGAATTTTGAAAATATGAAAACAAAAATCGATTTTTTCGAATTTCTAGACTAGAATGCTTTTTTCAAATCAAAATATGGTTGAATGAGAGTAATTTCTGTATGAAATTTTTACCTCCTCGGCTTATAGCATAGCCCCTTTAATCCCGTTGTAATCACGTCCCTGACTATCGTCAAGGAATCACTCTTGTCAACTAAATCCAGAATTATTTACACTTATCATTTTATTAAACTGAAACATCTATCGACAATGCCAATGTACATACACGAATACGTATAGAATATATTATAATTCATGACAAAAGCTATTCACTATTTGTAATTAAAACAGATTTATTAATCAATTTATCACACTTAAGTGTAAAAATAATAAAAGGAAAAAATAGAAATTAATTAATAATTAGAATGGTAAAAATCCATTTTAATAAATAACAATAATAATCATAAAAATAATTATTATTTATATTTTATTCAAAAAATTTTTATTTTGCATAAATTATAAAAAAAAAAATACGTGTGCATAATGTATGTAAATTTCATATACACTATATAAGTACATTGTTTTAAAATATTCACTTACTTCGATTCAATTATAATATGAATATTACCGTACGTGTGATGTAATATAATATATAAGTCATAATTTGTACTTTTATCTACAGATAGAATCAATTTTTTTACTTTTTTTTTCTTAATATTCGGTGCAATATTAACACCACTTTTTGTTTCTTTTTGTTATAAAATTATTAACCATTTATTTTTTGGGGCACATTTTCTATTACGATTTGATGATCATAATATTTTTGTAATTGTAGGTTGAATTCATTCCATTACCAATTTCATTACATTCGCAATCATTAAGGACCGGTCAGACCAAACCATTGCCCGCAATTATTCTAAAGTTTAATTGCACTATTTAATCGATATTCAAACTCTAGTACGGGACATAATTTCTGAAAAATAAATTTTGGTTTTTTAATAAATAAAAATAAAAAAGTTAAAAAATATTTTATGGCTACTTTTATATTTAAAAAATCTATACTCATAAAAAAATTTTTACCGAACAAATAAATTGAGCTAAACAAAAATCATTTGGAGAAAATGTTGAAAAAGGATGTAGGAAATAGTGGTAAAACTTCAGATTTCTATCTCTAATGGTTTTTAAGAGAATGGTCGGGGAGATCCTTGTAGTACCTTGGGACACCTTGTACCTTGGAACAAGCCCACAATTTGAGAACCAATGTATTGTAAAATGATTAGTAGTGACATTTAATGAGTATTTGAATGAGTATTTGACATAAATACTCAAAACACAAGCAGTGAAGTCGGCCATTTTTACTCGTTTCTTCTATGTGCCTGGTTTTGAGATTTTTGTCGTGTTTTTTTTTTTTTTTTTTTTTTTTTTGTAATCCATATAAATCATCATTTTACTCGAAGTATTTTGAGGTGAGTAAATGATTAAAGATACAAATAGTTATTATACACATTCGTAACTATTTATTTTGACGTATATCACTGGATTTCCCTAATTAAAAAATATAACCACACTTTATTGTATGCAATTGAAATTTGTACCTTGGGACGGTCCCAAGCTACAAGGCATTGCTTTTTTTACAGAGGTTAATGGGTAAGTTTGTTTTCAATATGTCTTTATCTATCCAGATGCCGTGAAGTAAGAACAAAATCACCCGACCAAAGCCTAATGAAAAAAACGTCAAAAATGATCAATGAAGAAAACGTCACAAATTAAAATGGTCATTCTTTTTCTATAATGAAAATGATTGGAAGCAAAACCAAACAATTTTTATTGCTCTTAAAAAGAATAGAATATACATTTTGCTTTCAGGGCTTAAAATGGCTTGCATAGTTTGTTCCAAGGTACAACCATTGGTGTCCCAAGGCACAAGCTGTGATTGTACCTTGGTAATATATCGTGATATATTGTATCATAATATTAAGATGTTATTGTGTGCTTAGAGAATTTTCAGTATTCGAACTCATACATTAATTTTTACTCAAGTTTTAAACGAAAGGGTCCCCAGGTATAAGGTCCTACATAAGCTAACATGGCGGAAGATAGGAAGATCTGCTCCCCTTAAACAGATTTACCCTTGCTATAGAAATTTTTACTTCGGAAACCAAAAAAATCCAAGTTTTGAAATTGGTATTTCCTCAATCATTCCAACCGTAATTTTTAGCACTTACGCCACAATATTTTCAAAATTCTAGCTTATTTGTTAAAAAAAAAATATCTTAGTTCCAATCCCACATTTTTCACGAGATGGACGTCCTAGAACAAATTCCAACAAAAAAAGTTTCAAATCTTTTGGCTTGCATAATAAGTTAAATCATTATTGCAAAAAAACGGTTGCATTATAAGTAAGTATTGATGCTGCAAATCAAACACACTACTTTGTTGCTTAGTAAATGAATCTTCTCAATGTCCACCGCTCCCCGCTCACGCCTTTCACCCCCGCCTACCTCTACACCTGTACACCCAGCATTCATCAAATAAATAATCATTCTTCTAGAATTTGTACAATTTAAGCAATTATTATTTTATTATTAACAAATGCAATTACATTTATTTCATTATAAGTATTATATTTTTGCATTATAAATATTGTGCAGTATGCAATGGAATGCAATTTGCTTATCTTGAAGGTTAGCTGGCCTCAGCATCGACTGGTTTTTGTATCAATTAATTTTTAAATTGTATCAGATAAATGCTGATTTAACATAATGTTTATGGTAGAGGCTCTAATCGCAGAAGCCAGTTCGATTACAATAACAGCTTAAATTAGTAATCTAAAATAATATTACTGCTCGTAAAAATGTAGATCTAATTACTTTTATTAAAACATTGTAATCGATTTATGAACCGTTTGAAAGCACTGGGATATTTTCATATTTTTGCTTCCCAGACTACTAAAGTAACGGAAGCATTGTGATCACTTTTGAAAAATAAAAAATTGTTTCCCTCTAAAATAAAATTTTTTTTGCACATTTTACGTTTTAGAGCTTCCCGAACAATTTTGGTTTTGTGTCTGTCCGTCCGTCTGTGTGTCCCCAGTTTGTACCAAGTGGCATAACTTCTGTCCCCTATGAATTTAATCGAAATCGGAGAAACGGTAGCTACGCCGCTACCATGTCATTCCATTAATATACTAATTTGCACCAAGTGGCATAACTTCTGAACTATTCAATTGTTTTTTTATGAAATTGTCAGAATTTGTGCGGTCTGGTTCCTAGATGGTCCCCTACAAATTTCATTACATTCGGAGTAATAGTATCCACGGCGTTACCATGAAATCTCATTTAATGTCAATATCTTATTTACTGCTAGTCCCATTTCGCTCAATTTTTTTTGAATCGTTTTCTTTATTTATTTTTATTAGTTTATGTGCCTATATTAAATTATTCAAGGTATCCAAGGTACTTTTACAAGTACGAGGAAGCTGTGTGTCACACCCCATTGGCAGTGTATTTTAAACTGTTTGTTATACTGACGTTGATATTTTTTTGTGGTGTATTGAATCTGGCACACCCAGTACATATTAATTTATAACAAATTATTGATAATTAAATATTTTTCCACGCTGAAATTTGATACAAATTTATTATTATTCAATCAAATCACCGCTTATCGTAATTATTGTTAATAAAAAAAATTAAATAATATATGTATTATGTTGCAAAAATTGATAAGCCGAATCTCGATTTTCAGACACGACTATAGTATTTAGATGCAAATGGTAATTGGTAATGCTTATTCCACAACATCTACAGTATTATGTGCAGTAGACTATTTAATGAAGAAATTAAAATATAGATGGTATTTGAATCGTTTAATCATTGTATTAAAATTTAATAATATTATTTTACATATTTATTATTATCAGAATAAAATAATATATTGATTAGTGTGATATTTAATATGATTTCGTCAAAATTGTGAGAAAATTTTTTATTATAAATAAAATAAATAATAATTAACAAATCCAAAGTAATTAATATGTAAATAAAGTTAAATGAATAAATGAGTTAATTATTTACCACAACTGATATTAAAAATTAGATATCTGCAATATTATTATTAAAACTTTTATAATTACAAAGGAATATTTAATAGGTAAATATACAGGTCAGTTAATTATCATTTTACTATTACTTTGAAATTTTTTTTTGAGTAGAAAAACTTATCTAAACTATTACAGCCGTATCTGGTTAAAGGAAAAAGTGGAAATTTGATACAGAGAAAGGGAACAGAAAAGAATTTGACAAAAATAACGAGACCTGGCGAACTTTCTCACCTATCCAATTCTTTTATCGGGGTTTGATTTGGAGGGGGGCGGTCACATTCTTCATGACCGCCCCTCTATCCCCACTTACGACCAAAAAGAAACTAAGGTAATAACTGAAAAATTTTATAATAAAATTTGAAATTTATCTCTTCCCGGAAGAGGGGGGGGCCGTTCGAACAGTGCAGACCTCGGACTCTCCAATTTAAGGGTGCATATTATGATAATTGATCGGCTCTGATGATAAAATCCGTTAAATTATTTTCAATGGTCGATTCTATTTTAATTGTTTACAAACTGCAATTTATTCTAGAATAATCGATTGTAGAACATTCCACAGCCTTAACATTTAATAACAAACGAACTAAATATTATGTGAACATTTTCAATGTCTATTAATAAAAATTTGAAGCTATTTCAATAAAATCACGAAATTATTATAATGCAAATTTTGATATATTGACATTTTAAAAAATTAAAAAAAAAAAAAACTGCAGTTACATCAAGGACTTGTAAATACAGTATATAATCGAAATATCTATTAATATTAAAAATCTATTTTTAAACACCCTGTACCCCCCCTCTAACCCCTTCCGAATATAAGAGTTATAAGAAAATGTAATAAATGATCGAGAAAATTCTAATTGAACGTCGAAGTTGTAATAAGAAATAAATATCATGTTGGAAAACCATTTATTATAATTTTAAATTTTCTTTTTTTTTCCTTTGCTTTGTTTTGTTTTGTTTTGCATTCATTTTGTTATTATTGTTGATTATTTAAAATCAATATGTACAATAAAATAAGAAAACCGCATTTTCCAGTATTTACATAACAGTTCGATATTTTAAGGGGAGATTCGCCCCAAAAAAAAACATCAAAAATCGACCTTTTTATTATTTTTTTTTTTTTATACAAATAAATATTTTATTAAAAAACTAAATATACAACATTGTTTCTACATGTCTTGAGACTACAAAAAAAAATTGTTTTTTTTAAATTCAAAAATGAGCTGAATATAAATGGCTTTGAAATCGACATTGCGAGATTTTTCCACCTTGATGGTTCCTCGCGTTCTGAAATCCCCAGTGAACCAAAATAAAAAAATCAAGAATTTTCGGAAAAGATACATATACGGTTATGACACTAACTAGGTTCTAAGGAAAAAAATAAAAAACCAGCGAAAAATCGCATTTTGAAAATGTATTATGGAACCAAACGATTCTAGTTTCTGCCAAAATGACGGTATCGAGGAATAATATGCACTTTGATTTATGTCGATATCTCAAATGGTGTTTGAAATACATGAGGAACTATGTCGAAAAATGTACTTTCGAGAAAAAAGTTCATTTAAAGTTTTTTATTTGCCTATAACTAAAATGGCTGTAACTATTTGATTTTTCATTTTTTTTTAATAAAATTTTAGGAGAATATTTTTAACACCTTAAGGAACATAATTATGAAGAAAAAAGAAAACGATTTTTTTTTTTTTTAGCGAATCTCCCCTTAAATGACAGAATCGGAACAAATGTATATAATTTTTCATATGAAAATATGTTAGTTCAGTTATTGGGTTGAGATTGTTTTTTGTTCGTAATAATGTTATAATATTTTATCATAAAACTTTGTATAATAATGTTTTTTCATGTTTGAATCAGTGACGGTTTGTAGACAAAAACAACTGGTAGCTTTGATTCGAATTATTTAAGGAGTGTTTACGAAAAAAATTGATGAAATCTGGTTGACACTAACCAAAAAATTCCGTTAGTGTGACAAAATTACGTCTACTATTATGGAAAATAGAAAATTTTTGTTGTATTTCAATGAAAAATGATACTAAAAATCCAAAATTTTGCACAGTAAACCTGTAAATTAATTCTTAGAGTAAACGAATTATTAATCTAAAATCTAGCAATATCTGATATATATGTATTTATGTGTGTATACGATAGCTCTCGAACGAAACGTTTAATGCTTATGAAATTTGGTATGCGAGCTGGAATCCGAACTGACTCGGCTAAGTTCGTTAGCCAGACACGTCGGATGCCCAGAAGTAGGTTTTTTTGCCATTTTTCGTGTTTTTTTTTTTGGAAAATTTGGCTAGAATTTAAAAATTTTTTTAATTTTTTTTGACACCATCGAAAAGGGCGTAAAAAATTGCATAAGATAAGCTGTTAAAACATTGTTCTAAGTGAACTAACTTTTTAAAAAAATTAAGAAATTTGTTGAATAAATGCAATAAATGCTTCATCGTTTTAGCAATTCTTTTCTAGATAAAACAAGTGCTAGTTAGTTATTCAATATGTATGTATGTGTTATAATAACAATAGCTCTGTCTCATCTTTTTAAATTAAAATTAGTCAGATTTTTTAAGGGTACGTTATGGAAAGGAAATTTGTGTATGATGTCCTCCTTTAGAGAGAAAATATAATTTATATATATTTGCATACCTAGAAAAAAATCGAAAACTATAGTTATATAATGTAATAATATGTTGTCAAATGCTACACTGTATGAGATTCGTTAGGGCCCTGAGGACCCAAAAGCGCCAAAAATTAACTATTGAACTGATTTTGAAAATTGTTTCACTGTTAGAAAGCTAAACTATTTTAAATGGATACACCTCTTAGATGAGATCCGCCAGTGCCCAATATTTGGAAATTCGCTATGTTATCCAGATGCTGCGACAGGGGTATTTTTAATTTTAAAATTTTGCTTCATATTTTTATTAGTATGTAAGCCGCCACTGTTAATAATATATTCATACATCTTTGTATACTAACAATAATAATTATACTTATCAACACAATTGTCGAACCAGAATGTACAGTGTAGGTACAATACCATGTATACATATATATTTATTTTATCAACAAATAACATTTTACAAATTGGAACAGATATACATAAAATTCATATTTAACACAATCGTCCGTCGTTATCTTTACATAAATATTGATTGTCTTCGTCAAAATCTGTACGTACATCCACAATATTGCCTTGCTATGCTATGAACTTCGTCAAAAATAATTGTGAAACATTCACTGTTGGGGGCCGCTTCCGCTCCGTTTGTTTCATTACGTATCGCATTCCGTCTCTGTCTATTGATAGCCATATTTGTTGTTAATAAATTGAAATAATTTTATATAATTGTCAAAACGATAGACGATTTTTCGAGTAATGTAAAAAAGTATTGATAAATACAATAGATACCGGGAATCAAGTGTTTGTGTTTTCGTAATATGTATTTTGCTTTTTTTGGCTAAGATTTAAATTAGGCATGTGATGGATATCCGTAACCGTAACGGAAGCTACCGTATATTTGAAATAATTACATATGCAAAACCGAAACCGTATCCGAAAATAAAAGTTTCGGATTTGTTTCGGATAATAACAAACAACTGCCGTTGGAAAACAGAGGTTAAATCGAAGCAAATTTTGGCTGCATGTCTTTCTCTTGATAGATTTCCGTTGATTTGTATTTGACGTTCACTTTTTACGGTAAAATCTTCACCTTTTTCTTAAAAAAAAAAAAAAAAAAATATTCACTAAAGGCAATTATCCGTAACCATAACCGTATCCGAAACATTATCCAATATTATTATATATCCGTAACCGAAACCGAAAGAAATGTTTTGAAATATCCGCACCCGTATCCATATCCGAAATTTCATATCCATAATATCCCTAATTTAAATATAAATATACAGAAATAAAAAAAAGTTTAATTTGGTCTATTAAGTGCTTACTGTACGGAATCCTAGTTGTGCGAGCTCGACTCGTTCTTGGCCGATTTTTTCAAATTAAATAAAAAATGAAAACAGAAAATATTTTAGTGTTCATTTTTTTTTTTTTTTTTGTAAGAAATGTTTGAAGCTGTTTCGTGAATCTTAAAGAAAAATTGTACACAAGTTCCTCATAAGAATTATGTCGTTAGGGTCAAAACCACAGAAAGAACAGAAAAGAATATTCGTAAAATTGCCACTGTCTGAAAAAAATAAATATTTTTAATGTTTTTTTCATTTTTTTTAAATAATACAAAAAAGTTTCCAAATTTTTTCCAAAGTTTAAACCATAGAGAAACATTTTTTGTCGATTCATATTAAATTTAAAGCGAATTTTGAGAAAAACGCGTTTAAAGTTTGGTGGTAAGCTACAAACAGAAGCTAAACTATTGTCCAATGCATTCCGACATGTTTGTTACCTCATTTAAACAACTATAACTTTGCAAGTACTGAAAATTTTAATATTTCCTTTCGAAGACATATTCTTAAAGCTTTAAACTTTACAAATATCACCGTAAAATCTACTTATGAATACACAAAACTTATCGTATCTTATGACGTCATCAATCTGTTGCGCAATTCAAATCATCTAATTTCCTCGATCACAAAATTGAATACGTATCTATAAATATGTATGTATAATTATACTTCTGTACAATCAGTCCGTCCATACCCAGTCCAGTCCGTCAGTGGTAAATAAGAAAGAATATAGAGGAGAACTGTCGACCGGAACCGGAAGTTCGCATAGTACAGTCACATTGCTGCTAGTCGGGGCCGGCGTTTGTTATCGCACAACCAGTTTTCTTATCAGTTCGACGGCCATACTGTCTACTATACTTTCAGTGCACACTATATCATTATTATTATTATTGTTAATACATAAATATTGGCTATATTTATTATTTCAATGTACACAATATAATATTTTCTATGAATAATAATAATAAAATAGACATATAGCATATATTATTTATATTACCTATATGTGAGGCTGACGGTAAAACCCAGACGCGCCTACATGTCTCGGCCCAATAGGTGATATTATTGAAATAAATATCTTACCAAGCAAGCAACAGTCAGACATAGCAAACTGAAAAATGTATTATTGTGTAAACAAAAACCAAACCACTTTGTGAAAATTGAAAATATATTCTTTGTTTTTTCCTATTTTGTGGAAGGAAACGTGCATAATATGGTGAATGGGTGTTTAAAAAATATTAGATGCATTTTCCACCGGTATCATGTATGCATATATGTAGCCGAATATAATCTTTGCGGGTAATAAAAAGGGGCAGTTGAGGACATATATTTTTAGACGACTATAATTTATAGAAAAAAAGTATGTAATTCCTTTTTGAAAATGTTTGCTTTATCGTTTTTCACTTTCAAAAAGGAAATTTTGTAAGCTCGTCAAATTATTACAATAAAAATTTTAAGAGTTTTTAAACAATTGATCTGATACTGAAATATTGATTACGTGCTCGTACAGCGTGTGTTGTTTCAGCGAATAACCAGTCATAAAACTATACAGAAACTTTGATTGTTCGCTGAAAAAGTACTATATTTACGTTTGTTGAACAACACCGAAATATTTGTCTTTACTCGTAGAAAACTTGTAGTTTTGAGCGCTTCCATCCCAATAATTATTTAAGATTCGAAAGTCAGTAGGTATGGGGGCGATTGGGAACGTATGTACGATTGCCTAAATTCAGGGGAAAGCAAAAGTAAATAAATATGTTGGTCTGTGGACGTTATCAGATGGGGATCTCAACCGGTGTTAATAAGTGGTTTTCAGCAGAGCATTAACTGGTTTCAATTGGTTGTTGACCACTAATAACCAGAGCAGTAACTGCTTTTAACCGACCAATTGAAACCTATTACTGCTTTGTTGAAAACCAGTTATCAATACCGATTAAGGTCCCCATCTGATGACGTCACAGACCAATATAATATGTATTCACTATTGCTTGCCCCTGAATGTAGGCATTCGTACATACTAACGTCTTCTGCAAACGCATTCTAAATTCCATTACGAAACCGGAAAGAAGTTGGCGCCGAAAGTTGGAAAATCTTTCTGTTTTTTATATGGCTAAATTGCTCCCAAATTGCTCCTTTGGAATCAGTAATTGCTCCACCTGGAACTTAATTACTTAATTAGTTATTTACAAACAAAAAGACTTTTTTGTTTGACTATTTCTATTATCAAAATCTTGCCAAATAATGCATTTTTATACAATTACTTTATATCAAAAAATTGCTCCCAATTTGCTCCATCTAATTTAAAAGTTAGTTATTAATTTCTCTGAATAATTAAAATATATTAAAATAAAAAATATGAATTAGGTTATGTATTATTAAAACGTATAGGCAATCCATTAAACCTTTAAGTCGTTTGCATATATTTAAGGATAATTGAATTTTGACAAGTTAAGTAATATTATAAAAAAACAAAATATTATAATAAATAATTATTCAAAAAAATTAAGATTTAGCTTTTAAATTAAATAGAGCAAACTGGGAGCAATTTATTGACGTAAAGAAATTATATAAAAAAGTATTATTTTGGGAGATTTTGATAACTTAAGTAACGGAAAAAAAATTTTTTCTTTTTAAATAACTAATTAAATAATTAAGTTTCAGGTGGAGCAATTACTGATTTCAAAGGAGCAATTTGGGAGCAATTTAACCATATAAAAAACAAAAAGATTTTTCAACTTTCGGCGCTAACTTCTTTCCGGTCATTATGAACTTTTTAACTTCCATAAAATTCAAATGGCATGCATCAAAAAGCTTTAAGAGATGAAAAATTAGACCTAACGGAAGATAAAAATTCTGGTCACTGTCAGTTTATATATGTACAGAGTTGTACCAGCATATTCATACATTATTGTGCCTGCTATTATTACGCGCTATCTCGATAACTATATTGTTAGTTTTTATTTATCGGCCAATTGAGTAGAAATGTATCTTACCGACTCGAATCGACTCGACTACTACTGAACCTACTACACATTCGTTTGTTTTAAAACTTTTTTTCTATAGGGTTTTTTTTTTGTAGTTTTTCAGACCAATTCTTCTTTTTTTTCAAGCATACCTAGTGTTAAATTGTTCTATTGCAATTGTTTCTGGTTCACATTGTTTCCATTATTTTAAAATTTCCATTTTATTTTAACCGATTTTTCTTTTTTTCCCATTTAGTTTTTCCCGGTCAATGGCGAGGTGAGTTTTGTACACTTTTAATTATTTGCTTTTGTGTGTTCTTGACGTTGTACTGTACCCACCAAAAAAATTCCATTTAAATTTTCCCCGAAATTACCTCGAAATAACAACAAATCGACATCATAAAATTTCGGAAGTCTCATAAACTGTGTTTAAAATAATATTCATTGTTTTTTGTTGTTGCATTTAAAAGTTGCATTCTACTAACTTAGAGTTTACGATTACGACAATTTGCGGGGGGGAATATGTAACGGTACAATCGTTTTGCTAATATTATTGTTTAGAATTAGTAGTTGCCGGAGTGGTGGACGGAGTCTTACCGAAGCGAATATTTCGTCACGCAATATTATATTTAGATGAAAATGATAAAGATAAGACAACTAACTGAACGGTATTTTCGAGTTTAGTAGTTTGTTGTTTATACGGGAGGTGACAGCACCATACAATAATACATATGTATAGTAAGTATGGAATTGGTGTCAGGGATGGGATACAGTGTATTGAGCTACTGTTACTATGAGGGCGCGCGGGACCCAACGTGGGGTTTATTAAGAATATTATATAGTTGATAATATATGTGTGTATGCGCGGAATACCTAGTCATATTTAAAACTGATTGTATCAACTAACATGAAGTATAACTAGTTATTTCTAATATAATAAATTTAAAATACTTACCATTTTATATTAGTTTCATTAATTCGTCAGTGGCGGTACAGAATTAAAAGTATTCGATCACTGTTCCGTTGTTGAGAGCACCTAGTGAAGCCGGATGATTAATTGATTAATCGGCTAGTCGACTATTTTACCCTCGACAAAATGATTAAAATGACGTAATTTTTTTTAATGAATTAAACCGACTATTAGATTAATTTTTCGGTATTATTTTCTTGGAATCGACTAAAAATTTAGTCGATTACTCTATGCTCGATATTTTCGACTAATGACTAATTTTATTTGAAAAACAACTTTAGTTGATTAATCGACTAATTGCTCTTGACTCGATACCACTGATACGAATGAAATATTCTTCTATACATTATTAGTAATTTTTTTTCTAGAATTTAAAAAGTTCGTCAAGTGCATGTTGGGCACAAATGTATTCATTAAAAGTAATAAATATAGTCAAACGAACAAACACTTATGGCATTAATCATTAGATTAAATTACAAATTTTCCAGTAACAAGATTCGAGAATTTTATTTATTTCCCAGAATTGCCTTAACAGATCACAATCTTGATACCAGCGTTAAGCCAGTTTCTAGGCGATTTCATTGACGCAACTAGTGGAATATGATATGAAACAGGACCACATTTATTGCAGAATAATTTGTATACATACACAGAGAGAAAATTCATATAAAAATTACTGTGCTCAGCACTACAATCGACGTGTAAAAGGCGAACATATTCAATTTTGTACGGTAAAAATATAAAAATTATAATTAATCATAGAAAATTTAAAGAATAGAATGTTCTTTCCGTAATATTAGCTCCGTAAAATTTGTAAAACAGCACAGTAAAAAGTTCCGTTGCTGACAGTTTAATTGTTTTTCTTACAAAAATTACCATGCTGTCTTAAAATAGAAGAAAAGTAGAAAAGAATAAAAGAAGCTAATAGTAGAAAGAAAGAAAGAGAAGGTATCAACGCTGTCACATAGCGAGGCAAGCTGCAGAAAGTATCAACACAATCATATATGAAGGTCACATAGCAGCCCATTCCTTTTTTGAAAATTTTACAGTTTTTTCTCAAATGGCAGTAAAAATTGTTACTACGGATCTGTATATTATGTAACTGTTAAATGTTGAACCTGTTTTCAAAAACCCGCCACTGTCTATTCGTTACATTAAAACCTCAAAATGCAATAAATTTAACGTTATAATTATTCATACAAACAAATACATATTCGCAAACCTATATAGACGCATATAATACCACAGTCACAGACATAAGTTCTTGAAGAAGAGTTATTTGCTTATCATCAAAGATTTTCATTACTGATAAGTTATAAAACTATAAAATGAATATTATATGTAGATGTTGAGGAGACATTTTATTGTAACTTTTGCAGGCAAGAAACGAACGACATTTAAAGATTACTTACTACTTAGTTAGTCAGTCTGATTACCGCTTGACTTATTATTTTGCAAACTATTAGTAAAAATACGTTAAATATTTTTGTAAGAATAGATATAAAATGTTTAGTTGTGTTGTTATTTATTGCAGTTTGATGTTCACTGCATAGTTTTAATAAAAGTTTTTTTTTTCTTTCTTGTGTAAAACTAATATTTCAAATAAAAAAATTTAAAATGTCTTATCATTCGAGATCAATCTCAAATGAAATAGGGGAAACGTGCCTATATTGTACCTGCTATAGTGTTTGAATTTACTCAAAAACTCTATAGAAATTACGAAGACTTGATTTCAAAAATTTGAAATTTAGCACAGAAATAGACAGAATATGATGGTCCCATATAGCGATGAGCAAAATTAGTCTTGGTCTTGCAGTCTTGTCTTGGTCTTGCATTTTTTGCAAGACCAAGACTATGTATACCAAGACCAAGACCAAGATTATAAGTATGGCTGCAATACTAATACCAAGACTCAAGTGAGCAAGACCAAGACAAAAGCAAGAAAAAAGCAAGAGTCTTGCTAAACCATTTAAATAGTTTGAAAGTATAATTAATACCGTAAAGAGAGAAAATTCTGATTTTAGAAGGAAAAAATTTGGTAATAAAAAAATGTAAGAAAGTGCAAGATTCTTTATCAATACCAAGACCAAGACCAAGACTCAAACTTCTCTAGCAAGACCAAGACCAAGACTGCCAAGTCTTGGTCTTAGTCTTACATTTGCTCATCACTAGTCCCATAATAGACTTACAGTATAACAAATTAAATTTTGACTTTGTAGATTAATTGAGGAATGTATTTTTTTTTTAAATATTTTACTGTTCCCCACCTGAGAATGAAATGTAGAACCAGAATTATTAATACCCCTGTCGCAGTATCCCGCTTAACATAGCGAATTTCCGTTTTATAAAAATTAGTTTTTCTCGGAAACCAGTTTTACATAGAATATTGTTTTAAACATGGGGAAATTTTGGCAGTGAATTAATATTTTTCACAAAAATGCTCAAAAAACCATGTTTCAGGCATCGGATGTGTCTGGTTGACGAACTTATCCAAAAATTTTTGGACTTCCAATGTTTTCATCAAATTTCATAACAATAGAATATTTCGCTCGTGCTGATACATAAATACATAAATACATACATATATATTATAGTCCCGGGCTCAAATCGTGTGATGACAGTGGGCGTAATAGCTGAATTTCTAGTCTGGAAATTCGCTAAAATTGAAAAACTGTCATTCCGTCCATGTTTAAAAACAACTAATTGTATGGAACACTATTTATACAAATACAACTTGCACTTTTTATTCATAGGCATTACAAGTAAATTCGTTTCAGCAATTTCATACGTATAGACATCTTGTTTTCAAATTTAGAACTAATTACACACATTTACCTTGAATAAAACTAATTTAATATCAATTAAAAAATAAATAAAGGTTAAGTGTTTGTTCGTCATAGTTGTTTAAACGTGTTTTTCAATTGTTTAATCGAGTTTCATTGTTTAAAAACATTTTACGATCGATACGTTTTCAAGTTTTATGGGGTGTTAAGTTTATGTTAAATGGATATTTTATTGGATTTTAATAGAAATGGGCACAGCTTGTTAGGACTGTGAAAAAACTTTATTTTTATTCAAAAAAAAATAAATTTCTCATATCTATTCGAAAAAATCTTATGAAAAATAGAAATCCACTGAGACAAATAAATTTGTTACACTCATTTTTTCTAATTAATAATTAACCATCTAATAATTATCCCCACTATATGTATAATTATAACACCACACAACAAGCGCATTTGAAAAAGAAATCCCTGGTGAATAGGTACGGGGAACCCCAGGTATAAATATACATATATACTTTTACATATCTTATAAAAAGTTGGTAAGATTGATATCATTAAAATCATTATTTCCCCGGTGAACTGGTGACACAAAGTCAATATTCGAGGCGTTATCTACGACAATCCAACATGCTAACTATGTCGCGTGATCTATAACTTGAACCCCGTCCCTTGCGTGCCCCCCGCGCCACCTATATTCACCACCGCGATACATATGTATACTTAGGTATATCGTCCACTATAAAACATATGTTTAGGGGGCATATCTACATGATTGTGTACAGTACGCGTAAAAAATGGGGGAAACAAGTGCTTGGTGGTATTTTAGGTATTTGAACGGTGGTGTAACTAACTACACCTGCACCTAATATTTACATAATTTAAGGTCTATTATTTTATTTCAAATATTGTACACCCCTGTTAGTAGGTACTCAATTGGGACTTGTAATTAATTATTATATTTCGTAAATACATAAATATAGATATTATTTAATTTTTTTTTAGTATTTAGGTTTTTTTATTCAGTGGTCTGTCTGTCTGTGTCTGTGTTTGGTGTCATACAAAAGAAATACTGTCCATTGGGAATTTCAATACAATTTTATTAAAAGATCATTTTATTTGATATTCATATATTATAATATTTATTTAATATTCTGAAAAAAATGGAAATAAAACAATTTCTCGTGTCACTGAAAAATTGGAAATTTTAATTTATATACAGGGGTGTTTTTAAAGTTTCGTTTAACGGGAAAATATTATTCCAGGTAAAATTGATAATTTAATACGGCTGAACTCTTTTTTATGCGGTTTGTAAAAAATGGCCATTAATATGCATAATGTGAATCAAAATCACGAGACAGTAAGAAACTTAAACAATTACTATAATAACTTTCTTTGATAAAAATACTTTTTAACGGTTTTTAAGCATTTAATCAATACACTGCATAAGAACATAAGTTATTGCATCATTTAATTTTGTTACAGATGTATTTTTTAAAATTTTCATAATATTATAAAATTGAAATAAAATGTTTCTACGTGTAAATTAATACTTTATCTTGCTTATAGAAGCAACTTCTAAGGAAATTTTTAAGTTTTGAGCGTTTTGAGTGATGTTTTTCCGATGAAACTTTTTTTATGCGGTCCCGACCAACCTCATAAAAAAAGTTTTTTGTACAGTCTGGATCGAACTATACTTTTTATAGCTATTTATAATATTTTTGAATATATTTTTTTTGTGCGATTTTTTTTATGCGGTCCCATCCACCGCACAAAAAAGGATCAACTGTATAGTGTGTGAAAAAAGACATAGGCTACATTTTATCTCGAGAAGAATCTGGTTTCAGTGGGAAAAATATATTCAGAGACGGAACGCATAGGTACCAGCCTTAAGATGTGAACACAACAAGACTTGCATGATTGAAGTGAGACTGAAGCGAGAGCGTATCGAGAACGGCACAAAATTTTCACTTGTTATTACACAAAAGGTTTATATTTTTTCGGATAAATTTGGGTTTGTCTTGAACGAAAATTTGTTGCATAGCAATTTAACCAAAAGGACTGTCAACTAACAAAAACGCGACAGCGAAGCTGAAGCGTTTTTGGGTTGACAGTTCATCGAGTGGTTTTCAGCAAGAAAATTGAGTTGTAGAAAACACAAATTTATTCAGAAAAAATATAAAACTCAAGTGTAATACGGTAATACATTGTTACCATGGTTCTGAAATCAGTTAAATTTACCAATACGAATTTTTGTTCATAAAAATATCATTATTTTTATCGTGTTCACCTACAATAAAATGACCAATAAAATGTTCTGTACCATTTTTTTCGCTATAAAAATCTTCCCTAACTTTTTTTCTATGGTAAAATCACGTGAAAAAACTACAATATTACTACAAAGTTAAATTGTCACTTGAAAAATATTTTCATTTATCGAAAGGCCACTTTATCTTCAATCTAATTTGTTAGTATAGTTGGTGGATGTAGAAAAATCGTTTTTAAATAGATTTGAGCAATAAATTAGTCATTTGAACTAAGTGTGTTTTAGTAGTGTTCTAAAAACAGCCATATTATATATGTATGTATGCATACATCGAGTGTGTTTTTTTTTTTTTTTGAGCGAAAATATTATATTTACGATAAATACCTAATATTTTTTTTCACGACAGGTGTAAAATGAACATTTTTTCCGATTGCAAGACAAGGTTGCGAAAGATTTTTTTGACAACCCAGTCAGTAATAGTGTTGTATCATTACTACGGTGAAAAAATTTTGTTTGCATCGAAAAAAAATATCATTATTTAATAATTAGCAAAATTTAATATTCTAGCGAAAAGATAAAAAAATTGATTTAGAATGTGTCGTTCAGAAAAAAAAAATTTTCGAGAAAAAAATTTTTTTCAGTGAGATATGACATTAATACGTATGTTGAAATATTTGAAGGAAATAATATTTTGTTCGGTATCGAAAGATGTTTGTAACAGATTGTATTATTGGTCTTAAATTTTTTTTTTGAGTTGAATTTTCGATTATTTTTAGATCTGGTCGGAAATGTGCGACCACACATGCAGATTTCACCATCTAAAGTGGTCATTACGCTTGTATTACTTTTGTTTTCGCTTATAAATAAGTTACTTCCTGTAGCTTCTACACAAACAAAATAAGATTTTAAATTTCTGTTGAAATATCCAAGATTCGAACCAGCAATATTGTGTTTTTTCACTAAACATATAGATAGGTACTGTACCTTTATCGACGGTACCATAGGACCATCAGTGGTGGTTAGACTTAAATATACTATAGATCTTTGTGATACGAAGAATGACATTTTTATGGTTTTATTGTCTTCAAAAATGAATAAAATTATTTTTTCGTAGGTTTGGTTATAAAAAATTAAAATAGATAAGTTAAAAAATTGCTAAAATCATCATTTTGATGAATAGATAGAAACTAAATGTTTTGAGACAAAAATGACCGTTTGAACAGAGTATTTTGTTGTTTTAACAAAATATTTTTTGTTGCATTAACAATAGTACATTAGTTACAGTACCTAACTCTCAACCTTTTGTTGTAAACATATTTATAGTGTCAGTTAATCAAATCGCTTTAGTTATCACAACTAATTTTTTTTTTGGTAACAATAACTATACAGTTTTTTAAGTGTAATATACATTTATACAATGTGCTTCGAATCAATTACGAGTGCTATAAAAGTTTTCATTTTAGTCGAAAATGACACAGCGAACGTAATCATATTTACTATGGATTGGTTGCATATTATTTTTTAACATCATCCGTCCACATCGGTGAATATCGGTCAAAACAATTAAAATTATTTTCAATCGCCAAAAAATGATTTTCAAAAAAACGTTAATAATTAACAGGAAATAATTATTAGACAGGCCAGGCCAGGTATTACTGTCAATTTTCTATCTATATCATAACATGAACACCTGTCCAATTCGATAATATTCAAAAAAAAAACAATTGTCTCAAGACAAAACAATTAAAAAAGCATTTCATCAATGTTTCTTGAATCAGCCATGTTGTGTGTATTCTTGCAGCTGACATACAGAAAACTAAAAATTTAAAATAAATAAAAAACTTATCATGATTTTCTAATCAGTCGAATATCAAGCAATTTTTGCGCCATATGTTCAAGCAATAATTTATAGCATCAACATTATCAACAAATAATAATTATAATCTATTATATAATTAATTAATAAATATTTATCATAAAAAAATCGGTTGAGTGCAAATTTGTACCTGATATATTCCATACTCTCAGTTGTTTTACCGAATTTTCAAATAAAAAAATTCAGTTATGACAACCAGTGTCGGGGTACGACTTGAGCCCGAGACTATGATACAAATCTGAGGTCCACAGAAGTCGAAAATGATATTCACATTCAAACGAAACATCCTATTTTTATGAAATTTGGTGAAAACGTTGTTAGTACAAACATCTTGGATAAGTTCTTCAGCCAGACACGTCCGATGCCCGAAACATGGTTTTTTTGGGTATTTTTTGTGGAAAAAATTCAGTTTTTTTGCCAAAATTTTCTCAAATTGAAAAGTTTTTGTGAAGTTTTTTGACATCATTGAGACGAGGGGGAAATTATATAAAAATTTTTTAAGCCGTTATTCCACGTAAACTAATTTCCAAGAAAAACTAATTTTTGTAAACGGGAATGCGCTATGTTATGCAGGATTACTTACTGGAAAAAAAAACAGATACTTACCGAATTTATCAACATATTATGTCAATTATTTCGACAATTCCCCCCGAAAACAATCCTTAAAATCAAAATCCAATTATTTATAGCAAACGTTTATTATTGGGGGCCATCATTTTCTGTAAGTATTTAATTTTATAAGCTCTGATACGGAACACTAAAATTGCAATTAAACTACAAGTGTTAATTAAATAGAACACAAAAAAGTGTGTTGGATCAAATAATCTTAGAATAACATTTTACTCGGGAACACAATCAAAACAGAGTTCGACAGAAATGGGAAATAACAATTTTCTTAACAAAATTTTTCCCGTCATTGATGCGTTATAATCGCATTATTATATTATTTTCTTAATATTTTCATCAATAGCTAGATTTTTCTTTTCATGAAAAACTTTTCCCTGTAAACAATTTTAAATACACTCAGTCTGCCGATAATATAATATTTAATAATATTGTTGTACCAAACACATAATAACAAGTGAAAAAGTGTAAAAGGTGAGAGGGGTGGCGAGGGGTGCTTGGAGAGGAGTAGGGTGCGGGGGTGAATGTTATAAAGAAGACAATCGGCTTTCTTTTTCAATATACCATGTAATCTTTTCTCGTTGAAGCTGATTATGTTTTTCCTATTATAAACGTGCTACCACGCCATCGTCACGTTACAATGGGGGACAAATGCGTGAAAATCACACCGAAAATTATTTATCAACCAACTGTTTTGTTTCCGGAACCAGTTTTTCTTTTTTATTATTCTTAGGTATTTTCTTTAATACTTTTGTGGAGGATGAATATGTATGTATAGTTTGTTTCATAAGTATTCAGCCACTTAACGGTTGCTACTAACGTAAGCGAGAGTACCACATTTCATTCAGATTTGATTATTTGCGCTTGTAGCGGTTTCTCCTAAACTCTTTATCCTTTTGAGGGGCGACTCATAGCACCCTGAAGGATGAGTTATTTCTCTTACACCCTGTATATATACCTATATATATATATATATATATATATATATATATATATATATATATATATATATATATATATATATATATATATATAAATTTTAGCAAATATTATTTTCAGTTTTTAGGGACCTCAAAACAAATTTCTGCCATAGTCCCATTCTGGAAATTCGCTAAAATGCAAACGACTTTATATAAATAAGTTTATTAAAAGCTAATAAAAAACGGAACAATTTATTAATAAAAAATAAATAAATAATTTACACTGTTCGTTTATAACGTTTACAGAAATCATCACACTGAGAGTGTGTTTATGATTGGCCAATACCCATCCACTGCAGCATCACACATGTTGTGTGTACGGATAAATGGTAACAGGCACACAAAACACAAACGCAGAGACACCTCTTACCCCAATCGCACATACCTGCTCCGTTCCATCGTGTGTAAAAACATTTTACCGTACACTATATTCGGTCTCTACTGTACCAACATTTAAATTGCACTGTTGTACTCCAACTACTACTGATACGTACGTGTCTTTGTCGAATAAACGAGTGTAAATTAGAAATTTATGATGTACAATTAAAATTAACATAAGTTTTCGAGACAGATTATCGATGTTATTCTTCTAGTTACCGAGCCACACACATACACATATTCGAAGTGCCAAAGTGAATATGAACACGACATGTATACTCCTGACTACCCCCCCTGCACCCCTCTTCGCCCCGCTGCTGCCCGCACCATAATACATAGTACATACTCTCTCTGTGACATTTCTCTGATTATAAATCTCGAACAAACATCGTCAATGATGGTGGCAATAGTGGGATACAAGTAGTGGTGGGGGTGAGTAAGGGTGGGGGTAGAAAACCGCATAATATAACAATGCATTTTTGGTGGATGTATTGATATCATATGTAGGTATTTGTATGAACCAACGACGTATTGGGAAAAGTTATCATTTACGATGCTGAGATACGAACACGGAACTTTTAATTTAAAGTCGAACTCTGGATATATGTGATCACAGGTGCGTACTAAACGTGTGAGGGTACAAAATCGCATGTTATCATTCAGGTCCCCCATGTGAAAATTTTTGGTAACGCCCCTGTCCAATTTTATATGATAACACACACTACATATGATGAGGAGAAGCATTACAAAACATTAAAGTCTATTTCGCTCGGTTTCGTTTGTGTTATATCAATAAGGGTGGGGGGAGTGAGGTAGATTCCTCTTTTTCACTCCCGGCATAACATTGAAATTGATGGGCACTAAGAGACAACTCAGCCAGATCAGAAGATATGGAGTAGGCGAGCAAGGGGGGCCAAGTAGTGTATATATGTACATAGATATGAAATTGTAGAAATCGTTTGCAATTATATTTCTACTGACAGATCGTGTGTTTGATATAAAATAAAAAATATAACATACTCCAATTATATTGTTCTTATTCATTATCGGCGTTTTTTTTTGCGCTGTGTCTATTTCGAATTGTTCGAAACAATGTAGAAAGTCAAAGGAAAAAAAAAAGAATTTCACTGTGATAGTGTAATATTATATTCTGGGGAAAGTTCGAGGAGCATAAATTGGATGTTTTACCCAGGACACCATTTTCGCAGTGTCGACCCACTTCGTCGAAGCTGGTGGTCTGCCTGCTTTTCTGATCAGGTGACTACCAGGTCACATGGAAATTGAGGACAATAAGAAAGCTACAAAGCAAGGAACTTTAAGGCACGACTCCAGTCCCAAAATGTATATTGGGTTTTCTTACTCGTAAGAAATCATCTGCATCGAATCGAAATCTATGAGAACTCAGTACTGGTATCAGATACAAAACTTAAAACTGTTTCTCGGTCGGAGCCTCTGAAAAGCCCAATTGACTTTTTCAAAGGATCGGACTTCTTACATGTATAAAAGCTGATGAATATCCAGGATTACCGTCCAATATTCCACTGCGAATCAAAGCATGAGCTAATTGGACTCTCGACAAAAGCAAAAATGGAATCAAAGAGTCCACTATAGGGCTTACAACCAGTAAAAAACGAATATCCCAACCAGCTTAGATTACAATTTTGTCTAATGATCAAGTTTTCACTTCATTTCTCTGTCAAAAATATTTAAAAATATTATTTTCAGTGTAAAACTCCAAGGGAATTATTTTCCTCCGCCCTGTTTGTCCTAAATACTTTACCGTATAAATATATATAACCGAGTAGTATTATACCCTATTTGTTACTTTATATTAAACAATATCTCTAAATATAGAAAGGCAGAAAAAAAATACATTAAAAAATTTCTTTGCCTCGCGTATCTCATATGAAAAAAAGCAAACTCCAAATGAATTACATTTAATATTATATTTTGCCTGTCTAACTAACTCCTGCTGCTATCTTTGTTTATAATATTCAAACGAAGACGGCAATCAGTCATAAGTTATATTATCTGAACTGGATCTGCTGAATCTATGTTCAAAAATAATTCCATTCATAGAGTAAGAGATGAATATATTACACATTGTCTTTCCACGAGTGAGTATCCATTTTCGCTATTGTATAATTTCTCTAATTTATTACTTCATATCGGGTTCTGTTATGTCTCCGTACATCACTACTCACCCCCCACCCATACCCCCACCTACCAACACGCCAACATCAATATATGTATACAGCCTTATGCATACTTGGAGGCATCGGCCGTAATAACCCTTTCATATATCTACCGTGTGAGTTTTTTTGAGAGTTGCCATTTTTATTACAGCCAGAAGGTTTTTTTCTTGGATGTGATAGAACTGTAACCAATCAGAACACTGTCGGTTGAAGTAGCCTCAAATACATATATACTTATTTTTACCGCCTAATTGATAAATTTTAAAAAAATTAACTTGGGTAAACAATTTTTTCCCTCATTTATGTTTTAGCGAATTTCCAGAATGGAATTCAGCTATTACAGCCACTGTCATGACGCGACTTGAGCCCGGGGCTATGGCAGAAATTTGTTTTGAGGTCCCTAGAAATGTGTGTGTGTCCGCACGATAACTCTCGAACGAAATGTCCTAGGTTTACGAAATTTGGTGAAAATGTTGGAAGTCCCAAACCGTTGGACAAGTTCGTTAGCCAGATACGTCCGATGCCAGGAACATGGTTTTTGTTCTTGAAAAAAATTAGTTTTTTGCCAAAATTTCCACTTATTCAAAAATTTTTGTGAAATTTTTTTACACCAGTTAAAAGAGGAAAAAAAATAGCCTCATAAAAAAGGTCTTTAAACGATTGTTCTATGTCAACTAGTTTCCGAGAAAAATTAATTTTTATAAACGGCAATTCGCTATGTTATGCAGATTGCTGCGACAGGAATATATATAATTTATATGAACGTAGGTACTTTGTACATATTAGTAAAGTATGTATAAGTACCTACATAAATAGTCATATACATACATATGTACCTATATGTTTGTATGTTATATGCCTTTTTTTAGGGTTCCGAAGAAAGTCCTATTTTTTAGAGCTCCGAAAGAAATCTCCCGGGACTATAATAGAAATTTGTTTTGAGGTTCCTAGAAACTGAAAATAATATTCACTAAAATTTATATATTATGTTTATATTTAGACCCACACCGTTGGAGAAGTTTGTTAGCCAGCCATTGCGGATGCCTGAAACATGGTTTTTTGGTTATTTTTCCTGAAAAAAATTAGTTTTTTACCAAAATTTTCTCAAGTTAATAAATTTTTATTTACACCATTAGAAAAAGGAGAAAAAATCACTTAAAATGGTGAAAAATCATAGAAAAACGGATTTTTATAAACGGAAATTCGCTATGTTATGCAGGATGCTGCGACAGGGGTATTTAATTGATGCATTAGATCAGTTTTATCGAAAAATTAATTAATACTCTCATTTGAAAATCTATAAATTTGTATCATAGCTCGAAAACCATAAGAGCTATAAAACTCCTGACTATATCTACAACTCTTGTTTGGCTGTAATCAAAATGGCAACTGTCAAAAAACGCACACGGTACATAGAGAGCCACTGTGGGAGAAATGGAACGGTAATGGGAGAAGTATAGGGGGTGGTTTATTTGAATTCATATAATTCCCCCCGCCCCTCCCGCGTTCTGTAACTCCGTCGTCACGAATATTGTGTGCTGCTGTATCGTTTCTTTACACACTGTCTCTTTCGCTAACTCGTCGAGAGGAGAGCTGAGCGGGTAGTAGGTCCATCTACAACTGCTCTAGTAACTATAACGTGTGTGTTGTATATAACCAATCTTTCTCTTAGCCGTCATTGCAGTCGTCCGTTAGTGTGGAGGAAATTTGCATATGAGTGGCGAAAGAGTGGTGAATTTTTTCTAGTTTTTCCTTGCTTTCCATCTTTTTTTTTTGTTGCGGACATAATTTAATTTTAAAAAATACTAACGAAGATGAAAATATAGAAAATTTGCATATAATAAATATAAATAACCCTTTGACATATTTTAATCAACGATAATTACGTAACTTGCTAATTATTTGGCGATCCGTAGATTCGGGAAAATAGTTTTTTTCTATCACCGAAAGTAGTTTCAAAGAAAAGAAAAACTAGAAGGGCTCACACAGCGTGTTTCATTTTTCATTTTTCATTTTCATCTTAACAACTAACAAAGTTACGAGATTTTAAAGTTGTGCTTTGCACAGATAGTTTCGGTCCGTCTATTACAATTGTACGTGACGTCATCTGTCCTACGGGATTGTAAATAGAGCGACAAGCTCTTTTTTATTAAACTTTTACAAAGCTATGGTAAATTCGTTAATTGTGATTCTAAATTATCATATTTTCCTGAATTGTTTTTTATTGAAAATATACGATATAAGCATATAAGACACTCGACGCTCGGCTATACGAAGACGTGACGTCAGATATTTCGCACTAAATCTTACTTATTCTATTTCTCTCATTTACTGACAAATTTAAAATTTTTTTTTACGGATTCATTACTTTGGTTTAATATTTATCAAATTTTCACTTGAGAAATTAAAGTATTTTTTATTACTCATGCGGGAGAAGTACTAACTTGGCGCACACATTTCTGTACGCAAAATAGCTGTTTGCCCACTGTACTGTTCCCGCATACTTTTTTGCGTGTGGAAAGTAACTTTCCACACGCAAATTGACAATAAAACACGCAAAGCCGCCTCTTAATTTTTCATTTAATAAATATTTCATAATTATTTCTATAGAAACCACCAACAAAGTAATTTAAACGATAATTAAGTCAGAAAAAGAAGATGAACACTTAAAAATATTATTTTAAAAAGTAATAAAAATGTCAAAAATAGTGATAATAATAGAAAAAAGTATGTGAAATTCGTAATAAAAAATAGTATTTGCAACTCGTGCGGGATTGTCGATTGCCCCATTCAAGCGAATGAGCGCACTCACTACGTTCGTGCGCTCAACTTCCCTTTCGTGGGCAATCGACAATTTCCCGCACTTATTGCACAATATACTATTTCAATCTCTGGAATCGTAAATTGACGCTTACATAGCAGGTAACTTGACTAAAAGAGGTAACAAAAGTTTACTTACCTTCCGACTAGGAACGTATAAGTAATCGCTTACCGTCAATTAGTAAATAGATTTTTCTAGAGAAATAGTTTTGTTGCATTCGAAACCACAAAAATAACAATTACCGTCTGCAATAGGTAATATACTGTTACGAGCTAGCTTTTGGTTTCGAATATATGTGAATCAGAGACGACTGGG
This sequence comes from Brachynemurus nebulosus, assembly GCA_035578155.1. Lineage (NCBI taxonomy): Eukaryota > Metazoa > Arthropoda > Insecta > Neuroptera > Myrmeleontidae > Brachynemurus > Brachynemurus nebulosus. Next base: position 4,142,924 of record JAPWDM010000009.1, on the reverse strand, counting down.
AAAAGGGGAAAACCCAAAATAACAAATAAGTAAAAACGCGAGTCTACAACAACGGACGAATAGCTTCAACAATGGACAATTTGACCATATTTTCCATACTACGAAATTTGTCCATTATTTGATTTATGACCGAACCACATATATGATGTAGAAACATCAAAAAATAATTAATTTTCGACTACACGAGAGCGAGTATAGGTACCCGAAAAGAACATAATAATAATTTTTATTAAGTATTTAAAAACGCACTTTGCCTCGAAAATATTCGAACCATCATTTCATTATTTTATTAATAATGATATTCTTCCATTAGATGTCGTTACTGTCGTGCTATATATGCCTCACTCACACACACACAACACTATCGCACCCTACATAGATCTGTCTCATTATAACACTTCCCCCTCGCCTAGCCTCTCTCCAGGCACAACATTGCTGCTTCTATCATTCTTCATCACTCCGTCCTCCCTCGATTATAACTCTTTCCGAAAAATGTTTTGCGATATGTATTTTCTCTTTTGGAAAATGCGTGCATACCCTATCACTTTTAAAAAGGGTGATACGGGAGCTGCCGGCTCGGGCTCCATCATGGGTTTTCTTTATGCTCATGTGTTATGTTGTCGGTAATATGTAAAATATTTTCAAAATTAATGGACTCATATAAAATTTATTACGATACATATCGCGGCAATACAACAAAACAAAGTTAATAAGAGAAAAGAAAAGAATTATATCGAAACGTGATGATTGGACAAAGATGAACGAATATATCGATACCAACAACCCATGTGCATGGGGTATTATTTATCAGATACATATATATGTGTATAATTCTCTATATTTAAAATATTAGCATTTATTTCTGTGTTCTTGTTTCTTTTTAGCAGGGTGGAGGGGGTGATAGGAGAGCAGGATGGGGGGGGGGGGTGTAACACATGCATATATTATTCAGGATTTTATTTTTTGACGGCGCACTCTATACGAAAGAAAATTTATATATTATGACAATCAATATTTAAACCAAAAATTGGCTTATATTTAATAATTCAAAACGATTTGCATAAGCGCTTTGCCGAAAAAAAGTTTTGCGAGATTAGTACATTACAGTGAGAATCAAAAATTTTGGTTCCAAATATATGTAGATACTCGACAACTTGATAAATTTTTACATTTAACGAATTTTCGAATCGAAAAATCAACTATTACCGCCACTGTCATGATACGACTTGAACCCGGGACTATGGCAGAAATTTGTTTTGAGGTCCGTAGAAACCAAAAATTATATTCACTAAAATTTATATATCATGTGAGTTTTTTGAAAGTTGCCATTTTTATTACAACCAAATTTTTATGATAGAAATGGTACTGGAAAAGGTTTTTTTCTTGGATGTAATGGAAATGTAACCAAGAAAAACACCATTGGTTGAAGTAGCCTCAAGTACATATGCATATTTTTAGCCTAACCGATAAATTAAAGAAAAATTAAAAAATTAAAATTGAAAAAAAAAATTGTTTTACTAATTTATGTTGTTAATTAATGCATTAGATCAGTTTTATCGAAAAATCAATATATAGTCCCATTTAAAAATCTATAAGTTTGTATCATAGCTCGAAAACCATAAGAGCTATAAAGCTCCTGACTATAGCAATCGGTGGCCCCCGTCGATATCGCCAACTCTTATTTGAACAATTTTTCGATTAAATCAACGGTTTGGCTGAAATAAAAATGGCAACTCTCGAAAAACTCACACAGTATATATATATATAGCCATTTATTTTTGCCTACACATACTGGAAATGCTGGGAAATTAAAAGACGGCTTCAGTGAAAAATGGACGGCGCAGTACCATTGAAACCTCATTTTTGGGCAAAGGGTAATTATTGACAACTGCGGCTCCTGTTGTGTAGTCGCCCTAAAGTTAGTTAAGTATTCTTTGTCCGAAAATGAAACTGTTTTTCACTTACTTCCCTCTAAGGATGCTAAAAATTGAAAATTAACGGTGCAAATTTGCATAAAAATTGGCACTGTTAATTTTCTAGCGTTTTTCCCTCGTGAAATTTCGAACATTTAGAAAAAAAAATCACTAAAGTCGGACCATTAATTTTGTTTTATAGCCAAAAACAGATGCGGACCTTTTTGCCATAAACTAACAGTATCCAAAAATTCACCTGTCTTTGCCGAAAAATATCCAAAAACACCTGATTCCTTACATACCTTTCTTTACCCAAGGGTTGGATACTTTCAACGTTTCCATCAAATTTCATAAAGATCAAATATCTCGTTCAACTCTTGGAGACCTTATACTGAATTTTTATTTCAGCATTCGCAAGCTTAAATTAAATGAAACGTTACATAATTTAATTCTTATTGGAACGGTACTGTATTTGCGCAATTAACCAGTAATTATTAATTTATTATGTAATACGATTAATAAAATTTCAATATCGCACTGTGTTGTATCATGGCATGTTGATTAAACATTTGACCTAATCTCAATAACAGAATTAGACCAGAGTAATCTATGTACATCAGAATACATCACAGAATCAATAAGATTTTTTTATTGCAACACCAATTATTACTTAAATGTATACTTAATAATTTAAAAAATAATTTTTTGTCTGTATGTAGAAGATGTACTTAAGGCTATTTTTAATATATCAATAAATTTCATTATTAAATCGAGTTCAATGAATCCTTTCAATTGACAGTCTTAATCCAATCAAAATATGTATTGATAAAGTATTTGTTTTTAATAATCAATGACTCTTTGATCTGGACAAAAAATTGAATAGAATTTTGACAAAGGTTATCATCGTCAATTCACTATTACATATACACTAAATTGATCCATTAATAAAACCATATATACGTATTGGAGTGTACACTGTACAGTAATTGTCATAAAAAAGTGGCTCACTTGAAAAAAAAAATCATTTTCATTATCAAGTTTATCGCAATCGAATAAAAAAATAAAGACTTTTCAAATATATTATTTTGAATTGATAAAATTTGATTTCAATATTCTCTCTCGTGTGTATTCATGCTTTTATACGAATCCGTGTATAGTAACAAGTGATCCACCCGACAGATACTTTGTGTCCCAAAACCTAAATAATGTCGACCATATAGAATCTCTTTTGAAATGGAATTTAGTGTTCTTATAAGTTTAAAACGATTTGAGAATCAAAAACGTTGCCAATAGGGTGTGGCATACAGCTTCCTCGTACTCATAAAAGACTCTAAAACAGTATTCTACCAAATATATAAGTATATCGTGAAATTATATTTTCACCTTAAAGTTCATAAAAAATTGTTGTAACTTAAAATACTTTAAGACTAAATTATAAAATAATAGCAAAAATATTTTAGAAACTAACCCCAAAAATACTTTAAAAGTTTGAGCGAAGTGGGACTAGCAGTAAAGATAATGACATTTAATGGGATTTCATTGCAGCGCCGTGGATACTATTACTCCGAAAGCAATGAAATTTGTAGGGGCCATCTAGGAGCCAGATCGCATAATTTCTGACAATTTCATAAAAAAGAATTGAATAGTTCAGAAGTTATGCCACTTGGTGTAATTTAGTATATTAATGGAATGACATGGTAGCGGCGTAGCTATCGTTACTCCGATTTCGATTAAATTCACAGGGGATCATCTATAGGAACCAAACTTCATAATTCCTGAAAATTTCATTAAAAACAATCGAATAGTTCAGAAGTTATGCCACTTGGTGCAACCTGGCGACACACAGACGGACAGACACCAAACCAAAATTGTTCAGCAAGCTCTAAAACGTAAAATGTGCGTAAAAAGTTTTAATTTGGAGGGAAAAAATTTTTTATTTTTCAAAAGTGATCACAATGCTTCCGCTACTTTAGTAGTCTCGGATGCAAAAAGAACATCCAGAAATAAACCTAAGCCCTAAGAATAATAATTATCTAGATCTTGCATTTAAAATTTTATGTACTTATTATTTAGAATGTGGTGATCAAAAACGTGTTTTGCAATATAAGAAAAAATTTTTTTACCCTATGCATGGAAACAGAAAAATCGATGTTTCGTTCGAGAGTTATCGTGTAGGCACATAAATACATACAATTTTAGTGAATGTCATTTTCGGTTTCTAGGAATCTTAAAACAAATTTCTGTCATAGTCCCGGACTCAAGTCACACCATGATAGTGGCTGTAATAACTGAATTTTCGATTCGAATGGACACAGATATACCATACGTGTATACGTATTAGGTATTCCGTTGGTATCAAGACTGTTCAATGTATGCTAGTATAGAGTCAAAGAACAGCAATCAACATCACTCTGATACCAGATGTTAGTAACATTAATTCACAACTTTGTATGCTACATATCCCAATAGACTTACCTTAAAAACACTGTATAACACCTTTAAAGCCAAGTTCAAACCTATCACTGCACCATAAACAAATGTAACTCGTCTTACATCAATTTTACTAATAAAAAAAATATATATATATTATTTTTATTGTACAATCCGCGTTTAATTAGGATATGAATTTTTTAAAAAAAATCATAAATTACACACTAACTAATTTTAATAATGAAATATTTATTTAAAAAATTAATAACAGTTGATAATTTTTTTTTATTGCCGCGGACCTGATAATCAAAAAATATATTCATTTAAAAAAAAATGTAATTAAAATTGATATATTTTATTTTTGGGTTCCTATACGATAGAAATTTTTATTAGTTTAGTGATGGACTTATCAGCAGCATCTGTATCTACATATATTAAAATTTACGGAAAACAGTTTTTTTTTTTTTTGAGTACTATTCAAAATTTGTTAAGTGGACAGTATACACAAAATTGCTTTGACAAATTTTATTTCAGTGTTATTGCACTTTTAAGTGATTTTCGATATTTGAATTTAGTGAAATATTAATTGACAAAAAGGTAAGATTTTAAATTTTTTGAGTTAACGTAAAAACCCCCATTATGGAACGGTAGGTATCTAATACTGGAACAGTTTTGACATTTACATATTAATGAAGTTATTTCTGAAAGAAACGTCTGATTATCTGAAACAAAAATTATTATTGATAGAATGATTGTTTTTCAATTTAAATTCACCTCGCATTTAGAGATGTAAATCAAAACTGTTCCAGTATTAGATAACGTTCCATAATGGGGGCTTTTACGTTACTCGAAAGTTTTGTTATTTTTTTGGAGTGGTTTAAAGTTATTTATACCACGAGAAAATCTCTATTCTTGAGTGGCGATTACAACCCACACATTATGATTGTGGCGTGAGACGTAAAATGTCCGTGTAGGTTATAAAATACAGTAAAACCTCTGTTGAGAGGATTGGATCCGTACAGTCAGTGGTTTTTATATGGATTTAATGTAGGTAATATGTAGCATATGAAAGTAGAGGAATTATTTTTTACGACAAATAAATTTTATTCCCCACTTGGCCTGTTTCCGTTCTGAAATCTGACAATACCTTGCAACGTTGCATTAAGGGGGGAGGGTCCTCCAGAACTTTCAAATTTTTCATTTTTTGTTTTCCTTTAAAAGTTCATTTGAACTTTAAGGCATATATTTCTAATGTTTTAATCCCAACAGAAAGATTATCTTAGATAACGATAAACTGCTCTTAACTCTACTTTTCAATAACGGAAACTTTTTAATAGCGTTTTTCTCAAAACAGGTTCTCAAAAGTTATTAAGGTATTCACTTGAAATTTTGTTCAGATATTGTTTAAGATATTGGCCTTTTCATATACCTAAAATTTTGCATAAATTATTACTATAAATATTGTTTATAACAATTTGTTTATAAAAAAAAAAAGTGAAATTTTTTTTCTTTTTGATTTTAAATTGTGAAAAAAAAATTCTCATCAGAACTAGGTATATGCAAAGCGTAATAATTTATTTTAATAAAATTTTTTTGTCCGATTGAATTCAGTTGATTACAAGAGGCTGGGCATTCCACGGCGCAAATTAAAAGAGGCAACTTAGAACAGCTGTAGCGCCGTAATTTTTTTTTTTTTTGTATAAAAATTTATGAGTGAATACACCATAACATGTACTATTCTATGTAACTTCATTTGATACAATAAATGTATCCAGTTTCTTAAAATGAATTATTAAAAAACCTGTTGTCTGGAGGATCCTCTCCCCTTAATGTAGTTGATCCGGAAAATGATTTTTCAAAAGATTTTAACGAAACTTGTCTAGACATTTATTTAATTCAATACCAATAATACGAGCCTATACCAAAAAAAAAAAAAAAAAAAAAATAATTGACCGTCCCAATTTTGAGAAAAACGGTTGTTTCAAAGTTTTATAATTTTAACACGGGCTCTTATGGGAAAACTATATTTTTTTTGAATAAAATGAAAACATGTCAAAGAAATTTGATAAAAATTTAATATGTTATAAAATACAAAGTTACAAACCATATTTAATAAGAAACAAAAATTATTAACCACGCCGTTTTTTAAATATAATTTATAAACATCATTTTACAACGTTTTTACAACGCTTTTTCAACAATGCTTTTATATTGTTACAACATAAGCGCGCGGAAATTCAAAAAAGCAAGTGATATACAAATATAATAACTGCAGTATATTAATAGATTTATTTAATTTTTGATAAAAAATAGTATATTATACACCAAGGGACTAAAGTGTGAGTTTTAATCCCGAGTGTAAAGTTTGTTGCCAGAGGGCCTACAGAGGCCCGGAGGCAACAAATTACACGAGAGATGAAAAAAAACACTTTAGTCCTGTGGTGTATATACTATTTTTGGCAATTCCGGATAATTTAAAATTGTAAAGATTAAAAAAATTACTTAAGTGTCATTCCAATTGTATGTAATAATATTCCATCAAGTATACTTTGGATAAATCAATCGAATTGTACAATACAATATAACTGTTTGTCTTTATCTACAAGTTCGAATTTGTTTATTATTTTCAATTAACTAGCAACGCTACTTAAGTTAAATTTTTGTAAATTGTGCTTGCGGATTGGTTTAAAAGCGGGAGCAAAATTATTTTTTAGCCCCTTGAGACTAAAAGTAAATTTTTTAGTCCCTTAGTACTAAAAGTGGCACTTTACTCCCTATTATAAGGGACTAAATCATGTCTTTTAATCCCGGAATTGCAAAAAATTTTTTCGCTGGGCTATACTTTTTTACCTGACTATCTCCCACCAAATACCTTAAATGAAGCATGACTGGAGTGTATGTGAAATTGGGTTTGGAGTTTGGAATGTGAAATTTGAACTTTTCCTGTATTTGCAAAAAAATTATTATATTTTTTTTTTACTGTAAACAAAAATAACTCCTACTTATTACAAATTTATTTTAACGCCCAATTAAAACGGGATCAATCGAATAATAGGCATTATATCGTGATTTAATTAATTCCAAGAAAATTGAATTATCGAACTTGAAAAATAAAAAAAAAAACACAGTCATTGAGAGATAATGATCGAAATTTCTAATTAACATTGTCAGTTTAATTCGAAAGCTTCTCTCCTGTTCGGCTGTCAATTTAAAAAACTATATTCGTTGCTACGTTTTTTAAGGTGATTCGATTGTTCGAAACGGAACGGACTGGTTGTCAGCTGTCTTAAATTACTCGTCGAAAATTCGAAGAGTGAAAATCGAGAGAGTCGTTTACGGCGAGAAAAGTAATTGAATATAACGAACGTATCTACAACGAATTGCAGGGAGGGAACAGGGTTGGAACTCGTTCCCGACCAATACTTACTTTTAAGTTTTACCAACAAATTTCCTTGCTAGCTCTAGAGTGTTTGTTGTACAAGATACTCATTGTATGTACTATCAAGTATAATGAACGAAAATTGAAATGGACAAATTGTAATAATTTTATTTGGTCTTATATTTGTACAAGATTTAACCAAAATCTTTCGTCGTTTTTGATTAATTTAATTTTTGCAATTTGAACATTTGTACTCAGAGTAATTAGAGAAACACTGGGTGGCCACTTTCTGGAAAGGTTCGAGAAACGTCGAGAAATTATGAAAATCTGGTAAAAATTCCATGCTAGGACAGGATTCTACATCTATTGCATTCTTTTTTACCCTCGAGTAGTGAAACGTAGTATCGAAAACGTAATTTTTATTTCATTTTTCATTTTTTCAAGATTGGTGTCAAAAGAAATTCAAAACACCTCTAATTTTTATCCTCAGTACTGTTGATTTGAGTCACTTTCAGTTTTGTCTCGAAATTAAAACAAAAAATTTTCGGGGGAAAGAATAAAATAAAGATAAAACTCAAATATTGTCTGGAAAACCGGAAAAGTCTTGGGTTCTTGAGAAAAATTGGCCATCCTGAAATACTTACAATTAGAAGTATACCTTAAAAAATTTCTTAGGAGTACCACGGACCTGGAAAATCGGAGAAGTTCAGAATGATGAGTGAAAGTTAAAGGCTTCAACTTTTAACCTGGAAAATTAGAAAAATTTGTGAATTGTTTTACTCATTTAAATTTGGCATTAATAAAATACACCTTAAAAAAAATTACACAAAACTCAAGAAATTATTTCTCTTTTTAAAAATATTTTCAGTACTAAAAATTTCCAAAAACGGATATTCAGTCCAATCTGAAAATTCTATTTCTAACATACGTCTGTCTATCTTTATTTAACAAATATTGAAATGTCAGTGATAAACAATTATTTGAATGTCGAGGATTTACAAAACATAAGAATGATTAATTTTGATCAGTTGTCAGAAAAACAACAGTATAATATTTATTAACTATTTGATATGTCATACATCAGAAAATATTCGATCTTAAACGTGATCTGATTGGACGTAAAAATTACAAACTGTCCATTTTAAATTAAAACAACTATATTTCCAATACGGTTAATTTTGGTGATCACCTCACCTTCTATCAACTTAACTCTACCTCTACGTATAATAAAGATATGAAAATATAAAGCTTGTAGTGGGACAAAAGAAGCAATAATAATAGTTAAGTACATATTTTCCAAGTGATTGGTTGCTTCGCGTGGTGGTATAGCTGGCGATTGAAGTTTTACTCACCGAACAGACGAAGGTGAAGGTGAAGAAGACGACGATCTTCTCAATTTCCATTTCGCGTGATCGACAGACAATTGTTTTAGGTACGTAGTCAGTCAGTCAGAGTCAGTCAGTCAATCGTCTTCACCGTCTTACTTATGGAACTAATTGGTGCAATTAAAATCAGTGCCATAGTATTAACCGATATTGGGATTTAAATAAGAAGATATGTTCTTCATTGGTACCGCGACGTAGGAGGGGGAAGGAGCATTCTACATTCGTGTACCGAATTTTCTACTTCGAATAATGTTTAATTGATTTTGAATAAAAAAAAAACGAATTATGAAGATTATGTGTATGTATGTATATTTAATAAATTTATAATTCTTCGATCTTCGAAATCATTAAATGCAGAAAGGGAGCGTTGTAATTGCGTTTATTATTGGAACTTTTATTGAAGTTTTCAATATCTCGCTAATTTTAATCACCTAATTATTACGTATTCATCTGTAAGGTACCGAGTGTCTCGAAAAATGTGCCAACAGATATAAATATCAGTTTACGAAAAACTTTTTGGGAAAATTGTTTCAAAAATTGTTGATTTTGATACATTGCATTTGGTCCTTACGATTCAGAAATATCACAAAACGGAAATTTACGAATCCTACTAAATTTTCAGTGGCTCTAATATTTTCGAAATATTTACAAAATCTTAATCTGTTTTTTTTAGTATACTGTACAGGGCTAAATTTTCCTGTGAGACCCCGGGGCATTTTTCATGTGGAGAACCCTACCAAATATTTTCCCGAAAAACAGAGTTGGCGAGTGTGGCCCAAATAAATTTTGATTCGGAGAATTAATTTCAAGCGCCAGAAGTGAATTGGGCTCGTACAACAATTAAGGTTCTATATAGTGAGCACTCAATAGTCCAAATTAGACTTTTAGCAAATTTCCAAAATGTAATTCAGCTATTACAGCCACCGTCATGGTGCGACTTGAGTCCGGGACTATGGCAGAAGTTTGTTTTGAGGTCCCTAGAAACCGAAAATAATATTCATTAAATTTTATATATATATATATATATATATATAGGTAGTTGCAAAGTTTCTGAGCGACTAAAGTCCACTTCCAGTTTTACTACAGTACTCCGTTAAATAAATGAAAGTAAGGGTCTACACCATTAAAAAAATCGTATTTATAAATACCAAAATATGTTATTATTACTATGTAAGGGTATTTTTCATAAAAAATTTTCCTGTTAGTATTTAATATTTTAAAATTGGTAGCATTAAGTCGGTTTGAAACATTAAATTTCTTATCATAGGTATTTCTAGTTTTAATTATATTACATATTTCTTGTAGTTTAGAAACGTTTAATTTTTAATATTTTATACTTTCTGAACAATTTACTAAATATTGCAAATAATAAAACGGTCTACAATTTTCTCTTTTAAAGTCTGTACTTTTCAGTGGTTAATTAATTGAAATGTATTCAATTTGATTGAACTACTTGATACAGTCATAAAACCTGCATAAAACCTACCTTTGTAAATATTGCTATTATTATGAATTTTTCAATAAAATCTGTTTATCAGTTTTACAAAATTTGTATGTTTACAAATAAATTTGTAATTTTTAGAATCAGTACTTTTACTTAGCTTTGGCTAGTCAAGTGCTTTACCTGCGAGATACAATTTTTGATATTTTAACAATTTTTTTTTTAACTTATCGTATTCTTGATTATTATTATACTTTTTTATACCCTCTATTTTAATCGGGTTTTTATCTATTGATATTTAATTAATTTAAATATGGAAATGAATACGAGTATTAAAAATAAAATGTTAATTAAGCCCACAAGCAAAACTTATCATTTTAAATGTGTTAGTGTTTATGAAAAGTGAAAGTGATGGTGTGAAAATCCCATTAACTCAAGTTAAAAATCGTGTTACTGCAGCTACGGGTATATCGCTGGCAACTTTAACTAGAATAGCTAGTGAAGCAAAAAAAAAATGATGGATCGGAAGCTATTTTTGCTGAAAAAGAAAGAAAAAAACATGTAAAACATAAAACAGATCTGGACAACTTCGATAAGGGAGTACTTAATAATATTATACAAAATATTTTTACGACGGAAAAAATTGTTCCCATATTGAAAAACATTCATAGGAAATTTATTTAATTTAAAATTACTTATTTAAGTAGGTACATCATTGCATTACTATATAAATAAGCAAACTATTTCAAATTCGATTACTTTTTTTTACAACGTAGTGTATTTTATACATTGTATGTATCGTTCAATATTACCTGAGTGAGAGATATAACAACTAATAGGGGGAGTTTAGACATAATTACTCTATATCCATCTTTATTGCAAAAGTATTTTATCTTCTTAATATAATAAAATATGTATATCTCTTACTAAAAATACATCTTTCCTTTTTGTTGGACTTTGATACCTCAAAAACTCTGCAACTAGTTATATATATATATATATATATATATATATATATATATATATATATATATATATATATATGTGTGTGTGTGTGTGTGTGTGTGTGTGTGTGTGTGTGTGTGTGTGTTCGTACGATAACTCTCGAACGAAGGGTCCTACTAATACGAAATATGGTGAAAATATTGGAAGTCCCAAACCGTTGGACAAGCTCGTTAGCCAGACACGTCCGATGCCTGGAACATGATTTTTGGGGCATTTTTCGTGAAAAAAATTAGTTTTTTGCCAAAATTTCCACTTATACAAAAATTTTTGTGAAATATTTTTACACCATTGAAAAGAGGAGAAAAAATGACATAAAAAAGGTCTTTGAACTATTATTCTATGTCAACTACTTTCCGAGAGAAACTAATTTTTGTTAACGACAATTCGCTATGTTTTGCAGGATGCTGCAACAGGGGTATTTTATTTATTTAGTCACTTGCTGTTACATTAAATCGATGTTTAGCAGCTTACTGTACGAAACACTATTTTCACAAGTATAACTTGTACTTGACCGATAATTTTTTTTATGAAAGTGATGCATTTTACGAAAAATTTTTGAAACGTTTCCAAGGAAACTTTGTAGATAGAAACAACCTTTTCTAGTATCTTCAAGATTTCCAATTTTCAAGAAACTTCCAAACTCGTAATATGCAAACATTAATATCATTCCATTGAAAAAGAATGAAATGATACAACCATTAACACATCAGAGAAAGACAGAAAATCATATTTTTACCGAAAGAATACGATTATTGCAAGAATATTGACTGTTCGTTCGTCTTTACAGTAGCTGATGAACAGAATCTGTACAGCTGATCAATTAATTCTCTGGGTTATTGTAATTGACAATGTGTCTGATTTCATTTTGTACCCCCCCCCCTGCGGCAGTCCCCCCGGACATCACCCCAGCCAACTGTGAGATTGAATTATAAAATTAATGATGCCTTTTGAAGAATAATGATAATTAATGCCTCCTTCTTATTCGTTCATCATCTTTTTCGGTTGTGTTTTTTTTTTTCTTAAAAAGAAATAAAAAAAAGAATAATGAAGAATTGATGATGTTGGTGATGTTTGAATTGGGGTGTAGGTGTGAGGTGAGGGTTTTTTTATTGAACTGTGGCGATTAATTTTATATTTTTCATTTTTATTTCCGCTTTGCCCCTCGCACAATATTAATTATTAATTGATATACGGAAAATTAATCGTTAGAAAAATTGGCTATTGTATTTTTGATTTGAAGGGGATCATTTGCTCCATTTTTTTTTTCTTGAAAGAAATATTAATTAAGGCGTACTGTACTAAGTAAATTTTATTTAAAATTGGTTTTTTTTATGCCCTTCTCTCCCGGTACGTCTTTCTACCAAGTTTCTGTATCCTACGGGAACTTCATTTTAATACCATTAAAAATTGTTTTTAAAATAATTTTTTTTTTGTTCCAGGTGAGTTCCGATATCATCCTAGTTATCTCGATCAGTGTTTACGTAAGTAGTAAGAAAAAAAGTATTTTAACTTTTTGATGTCACGAAAACGACACCTTCCCATGCATGTTTCATTATTGTTAAAACAAATCAGACATAGCACAAATACCTATTAATGAACGCAAGTTCAGTACTACTACTACACGTACAGTTGTGGCGAAAATAATTTTAACACCAGTGAAACAAATTAATTTTTTCTTATGGAGTAATTTTCTGATAACGGGAGCGACCTCTGAGGATGATTCCTGTATTTTTTGTAATCTATAAATGTTGTAAAGTTGGGGTAATGAGATATCCACTTATTTCTGGGAAGTAGACATTGCCAAAATGAATCACATGTGAACCTATTGGAGTTAATTTTCTCGATTTTCAGAATCAAGTCGATCTATCATCTGGTTCAGAAACTAAGCTCAATTAAAAGTTTCGTAAAAATGCGTTTAAAGTTGATACATAGTATTTTGAAATTGTCGAGCTGGGTCGATAACTAATTTACATAAATCAGTGATAGATGGCGTTAATAATAGGTATAAACACGTTTTGAAATTTTAGACGCATTTTTCTCGAAACTATATTTTCCAAGATGGTGGACCAAATAACTCCAGCAGTTTTGATTGGATTAACTTGAAATTTTACCTGTAGCTTCTTAGATAGGTTAGCTAAAGTGGTACACAGGATTATTGTAATTGGTTAAAAAATAAATTTTTTATCATCGATTTTCAAAACTTATTTTTTCAAACTGGTGCCATTTAGCGAAAAAGCCAATATTTTTTTAATAATCTTGTGAACCGCCTTAGTAAAACTAATGTACTTGATGGGAAAAAATTGAAGACATGAGTGGATGAAGGTGTATGTAACATTTTTATAATTTTACAATAGAAGCCAAAATACAAAGATATTCCAAAATAGGATATTTCAGCATAGGATATTCCAAAATATTGCAAAAAACGACTTTTTCAAAAAAAAAATGTTACATAATACCTTCATCCACTCACGTCTTCAATTATTTTATGTTCTGACTGTTGTTAGAAAATTGCTATACTGCCCCCCACTTTGAACCCCTTCGAAAAAAAATGTTTGCGTTAGACCTACGTCGATACCGCTATTTTGTTTCTTAAATTAGAAAAAAAAGCACCCCAAAAGAAAAGTAAAGAGAAATGTCCCTGAGGTTCCGCAATACGGAAATGACAACTCTTAAGAGGGAACGATTTGGCCTGAAATTATAAAGGATCTGAAGTAGTGTTTCAGAGCCGTAAAAAAAAACAATAATACTATAACGAAATCTGTAACGGTGCAGGAAGTGTAATGAAAACAGTAATGCTTCATCATCGTGACTTTTACGCACTCACACAGTAGCTTTTTCTTTGTCCACAACTGTAACTTGTACACGACTTATAATATGTCTAATTACATTTCATATATATCAAAAAGTTTTGTATTTATTTATTTCTTTCTTTCATTTAATTTTTCATATTACGACGATGAAGGTTTTTACGGCAAACGATGCGAATCGAACCGGAAATATCCAATGAATACATCCATTCGAATCATTATTGAGAAAAAATTACACATAATTAATAACAAACATAGAAAAAAAAATATAATAAAAGAATTTTTAACCACCGATCAAATTCATTAGACAGTATTGTCTGTCTATATCGCCAGGCCATTGCTAATAACTAATTGCCGTAAAAATTCGCGCAGTCCGATTACTTATTGTAAATAAATGTAAGAATTGTTTGAAATCAATTATTGTGAGTCCGTTATTGGAGTTCCTTATTGGAATTGTAAATTTTTATTGGCTCCTGATTACCATTATACATATTATCTGTCTATATCCGTCAGGCCATGAACTACTAACTAATTGCAATAAAAATCCATGCGGACCAATTACTATAGGCTAACTGTACCCGCGACGTCGTTGGCGCGACGCATTGTTATAAACTCAATGAGAAGTAATAAGTATAATAATTATACAGAACTTGCATAGAAAAATCGTAAATTTTTGCGTACTGTGTGCACATGCTCAAAATAGTTTTTCCTCGAGTAAAAAGTCTCTTGGATGTTGACTCAGGCAATATGTTATCACCACACCAAATTTCGTCAAAATCCGTTCAATAGTTTTTGTGTAATGTGTGCACATGCTCAATATTTTTCTGTTTTCCCGTGGGAATGAGACGTTTGCCCGGAGTAAAAAGTATCCTAGATGTTGAGCCAGGTAATAAGTTATCACCACACCAAATTTCATTAAAACCCTTCCAATAGTTTTTGCGTGATGCGTGAACAGATAGACAGACAAAAATTTTAAAAATCGCTGTTTTGATATCTACATCGATAACTATTTATAGTACCAGTATAATTTCCAAAAAATATTCCATTTAGAAAAATGGTCTCGTTACAGTTGTATTATATGTATATAGATAAATTGTAAGTCCGTTATTATTTTAGTTCCTTATTGAAATTATAAATTTTTATTGACTCCTGATTGGGCATTATTTTTACTTTCGCATCCAAATAGGCTATGTAGCGAAGCCGTAGCTTATAAGAAGGAAAAGTATGGTAATCAAACCAATTTGAGTAGATGCGGTTTCGCCGGATCTTGACGTTTTTGGAACCTAAGGAATCCAGAAAGCCAAAAATCCGGATAGAAACCGGAATTGGGCGTTTTTTCCAGACTTTTTGTACACATGTTGGCGATCTACTGGGGCCAGAGAAGCGAAATCAAGTTCAAAATAATGCTGTGTATGGGGCATTAAAAAGAGCGAAATTTTGATACATTTTCGTCAGTGGTTTTGGAATTATCGCCATTTCTAACATGCTGGAAAAATCGAAAAATTGTGGTTATTTTCGATTTTCTCCAAAACTTTGACGAAAAATAGAACAAAAAGTCTCGCAGTTATTTGATGGGCAAAATTTTTTTCAAAAGTCACGTGATTTAGGAGAATTTTGATTTTTCGTGTTGTTCTTCAAAGACCTTTAATCTCTCTAGTATCAGAATTGAAAAATTTATCAAATTTTGTAGTTTTTTTTTTTTTTTAGTGGCCCTACATGGCTAATTTTGATAAAAATGCAAAAACAAGTACGCAGGCCCGACGAGAGGGTGGGGTAGCCAACATTGCAACCGCGGGGCTTGGGCTTGAGAAGGGGGTCTCATGTAGCTGTCGTGAGAGGGCCCAGGAAAGAGTTGAAAGTTTTTTTTTTTTTTTTTTTGCTCACCACTTATTTTTGGGAGAGGAAATTTAGAAAAAAATAGCGATTTTGTATTCTTGGGGCCCACCTTTTCTCTCCACCGCCCTGAAAACAATTTCGAAAACTTAAAATTCCTTCCTAATTTCATTATTCTAACGTTTTATTTACGATTTTTAAGGCCCTGAAAATTTTAGTAAACTTGATGACTTAAATCAAGCTTTGTAGAAGTGATCTAAATCAAAATGATCGGTTGAATTAGTATATATAGTCTGAATGTGAACTTTTCATTTTCCAAAATATCAAAATGTCGAAATTATGTTTAGACGCTTCGGGCTACTACAGCCCACTGATTGTAGCTCGTAACAGTACGATTTGACTTGAATTTTAACACTTTTAAATGAAATTTACTATACACACATACCCATGATGTACAGCTGAACTCTTTTTTGTGCGGTGGATAGGGACCGCATAAAAAAATCGCACAAAAAAATATATTCAAAAATATCATAAATAGCTATAAAAAGTATAGATCGATCCAGATTGTACAAAAAACTTTTTTTATGCGGTTGGTCGGGACTGCATAAAAAAAGAGTCATCGAAAAAACATTAATCAAAACGCTCAAAACCTCACAATTTTAATAAAAGTTGCTTTTCTAAACGCCATAAAGTCTTAATTTACACGCAAGCACATTTTATTTCATTTTTATAATATTATGAAAATTTTGAAAAATACATCTGTAAAAAAATTAAATGATGCAATAACTTACGTTCTTATGCAATGTATTGATTAAATGCTTAAAAGCCGTTAAAAAGTATTTTTATCAAAGAAGGTTATTATAGTAAATGTTTAGGTTTCTTACTGTCTCTTGATTTTGATTCATATTATGCATTTTAAAAGACCGCATAAAAAAAGGTTCAGCTTTACCTACATCAATTTTAAAAACAAACTTTAATAAATAATTAAACATTAAAAAAATTTTGTCGATTCCTTTGTTCAAATAAATAGTTCCACAACAATGAACACACACACACACACACACATACGCGCTAGTTATACGCGCATGCGTCATATTGATATATATTTATTTTTACATAAAAAACTAATATTATAGCATTTATCTATTGTTTTGTCTTGACCGGAACTAGTTAACATAATCTATCAAATCCATTAATTCTTTATATGTGTATGTAGTTTTTTTTTCAAAACTAAAAATTACACTGGCTGCTAATTTCATGTTTTATTCATAATACCGCGGAGTCATTAGTCAACATTATTTCTGATGTTACTAATTGCCATCAAAATAGTAGAACAACATACGCGATCAGGGTTTTAACATAGTTGCTCTGAGATAATCAGGTACAAAAGTATATTTCAGCGAAAAAATTTTCTTTTATCAAATTGCACTCAATGTGACTAAAAGTTCAAAATATTTTCATAAAAACAACGTACACAAATTACATACACACACATACATAGGTGTATCAAAATATTATTTATACGTATTTTATGTAAACATCCTTTTTTTTCTTTTATTTATTACCTGCACCATTGAAAAGTGCCACTGTAATTTTAATTGACTATCAAAAGTATTTTCGTTTATATTATGTATGTGATTTATGTGACATGTCATTTAAATTAAATAAATTCATCTTTTTCTATTGTTTTCAATTTTGAGGGATAGAAGTATAGTTTGCTTGTTAAAAATTTGTTTTTCATTAATAAAAAATCGTAGTAAATACGTACGTCTTAGCTATTATAGTGGACCGTCTAAATATTCAACAACTTTTCAATATATTTTACAAAAATTTTTTCCGATTTTCTGAATTTTTTTACTTTTGTCAAATAAAAATTACTGTTAGTATTCTGAATGGTGAAAAATGTAATTTTTCACCAATTATATTCATTCAAATGTGCACAATTTCATGTAATTGAGTTGCAAAATTTTATTGCATTAAGTACGGTCCTGACCTGTCCGAAAAAAACCCGGTACCTATTAATTATACAGTGTAACAAATTTTATATTTATCCAGCAAACCCTTTCCGACATATTACTTAGTAAATACACTGTAAGACATCCTGGCAACCCAACGAGACTCAAACTGATATATTCCCAAGAGATATATTCAAACTGATGGTGGAAGCCCAGTACATTGGTATGAATGAAGGTTAAGCATATGGATGCATTCAAATAGATCGGACAAATAAATAATTATTATAAAAAATAAATTTTTCTAACCGATTAATTTTAATAGGAAAACATAATTTTAAAACAAAAGATCATTATTCACTTTGAGTGTAATGGATTATTATATTTTAATAATAGTAATAATTAATTAATAATGTAAATATTAATTAATTATTCTTTATAATAATAAAAAAAAAAATTATACGTATGGTAAGTAATCTTTTACAAAAATTGAAAAAAAAAAACATAATCGTAGGATATATCTAGAAAAAAAAATTATTAGTAGTAATTATCGCCATCTAGTGAGAGTGATTTTAATTATATTGGGGCGTCCACCATCGAAAAGTATTTTCCTCTAAAACTAATGTTTCAATAGTTTTAAATTTTTCTAGAATTTTTCAATTCTGATAATCTTCATAATTTTTTCAAATTTTTCTCAACGATATTCTAGTATTGAAGGTAGGGAGCAGCAATTTTTAGGATTTTTCCCCGAAAAATGTTTTAAAGAGAAAATAAACTCGTATTTCCATAAACTTTCCTTGGGCACACTAGACGATGCCCCCGTGAAATATGTCCCAATTTACCCCCTAGAAATTAATCCCCAACTCAAAATTTCACTTTTAGCAAATTTTTGAATCGAAAATTCAGCTATTACGGCCACTGTCATGACGCGACTTGAGTCCGGGACTATAACGGAAATTTGTTTTCAGGTCCCTAGAAACCAAAAATAATATTCACTATGTATGTAGGTATATATGTATATTGAGAGTTGCCATTTCTATTGCGACCAAATTTTTATGATAGAAATGATACTGGAAAAGGTTCTTTTCTTGGATGTAATGGAAATGTAACCAAGAAAAACACTATCGGTTGAAGTAGCCTCAAGTACATATGCATATTTTTACCGCGTAACTGATAAATTAAAGAAAAATTAAAAAATTAAACTTGGGTAAAAAACATTTTTTTGCTCATTTATGTTGTTAATTAATTAGATCATTAAAAAATTAGATCAGTTTTATCGAAAAATTAATATATAGTCCCATTTAAAAATCTATAAGTTTTTATCATAGCTCGAAAACCATAAGAGCTATAAAGCTCCTGACTATAGCAATCGGTTGCCCCTGTCGATATCTACAACTTTTATTTGAACAATTTTTCGATTAAATCAACGGTTTGGCTGTAATAAAAATGGCAACTCTCGAAAAACTCACACAGTATATATATATATATATATATATATATATATATATATATATATATATATATATATATATATATATATATATATATATCCGCACGATAACTCTCAAACAAAGTGTCCTACGTTTACGAAATTTGGTGAAAATGTTGGAAGTCTCAAACCGTTGGACAAGTTCGTTGGCCAGACACGTCCGATGCCCGAAACCTGGCTTTTGGGGCATTTTTCGTGAAAAAAATTGGTTTTTTGCCAAAAAAATGTCCACTTATTCAAAAAAAATTTTTTATGAAAAAAATACACTATTGAAAGGAGGAGGAAAAAAATCACACAAAAAAGGTCTTTAAACTATTATTCTGTCAACTAGTTTTCGAGAAAAACTAATTTTTTGTAAAAGGAAATTCACTATGTTATACAGGATGCTGCGACAGAACTATTTATTTTTCATATCTTTCTTTCATTCTTAACTTTTTATTCTACTTAATGATCAAAATGCTTCCACTACTTTCTTTAGTAATTTCGGAAGCAAAACAAAGTTAAAAATCCATATGCATTTTCATATCTAAAATTATAAACACCGCCACTGTATGAATTACTTATTATACATATACATTTATTGTATTTTTGCGTTTCTTTGTTTCCAATAATTACAATTTTATGAGGATTATGAACTGAACTGTTGTTGAACAACGAATTACTACTGGCTACGTTGTTTATTTTATGATTATAGGTTTATTATAACTAATTTTTTTTATTTACGCAAAATAATGTCTAATAGAGTGTAGAAAAATGATTTTTTAACATCCGCTTCATCCGCTAATCAATTCTAGTTAACATTAGAAAAAAAAACGCATCTATTTATTATTATTTACATGGTGTACACCAACGTACAAAAATGGGCGGACACTACCAATATCTGATATTATACTACTTCGATGTAAGAACGTCTTTTTGTTATGAGAGTATATTATAAAAAAAATTTCATACAAAGTGATGTAACGTAAAAGCCCCTATACCGGAACGCGATCATAGGTTCGAACAATTTTGACATTTATATATTAATGAAGTTATTTCTGAAAGAAACCTCTAATAACAAGAATTATTATTAATAGAATGATTATTTTTCAATTTAAATTCACCTCGCATTTAATGTTTCCTTACTTAATTAAAGAAATACATATATGTATTAAACAATTTTTGTTGAATACAGTATTTTGATCCTTTATTTTACGTCTGATACTTAAACCATTCTATGTTTCATACTTTGACGTCTTGATGTCACTCTATGTGTCATATTATTCATATTACACGTCTATTTGTATATCGGTTTCCAACTTCTAGTGTCATTAATATTTCTTAAAACGTTAATAAATAAAAATTTTTAGGTTGCATTTTTTTAAAACCATATTCATTTAATTAAAAAAAACTTTCTTTCATGCTTATTAAGAAAAAAAATGGATGTTTAATTTATTTGTCAATTTTTATAAGCCAGTTTTATTACACACCTGAAAATAGTGTTCCGGTATAGGGGCTTTTACGTTATTGGTTTATATGATTTTGGGGTTTTACTGCGGTCAGGAACTGCAATGAAAAAAAAAATTAGAAATAGCGGCTGTATGAGTTTTTTATTCCCTACCATAAAGCAACATGTACTGAACTTACGCACCAAACTTGAAGTTGATTGGATAAATAGAACTCGAGATATCATGTCGACCATTTTGAAAAATGTAGTTTCGAGAAAAGTGCATTTAACGTTTTGAAATAAAATGGCTCTATAACTTTGTAAGTTATCAAAATTTTTAAATTTTCTCTTGACGATACATTTTTAACAATTTATGTCTTCAAAAAATGGAACAAAAACAAAAATTCAAATTTTAAACAACTCTAGACAATAACATTGCCTTAATGTCCAGAAATTTTTGAACGTTAGTGTACATACGTAAACATATGTATGTTCAGACATATGTACAATAATGTTACGCACTGGTTAACACCATAACAAATTGCGTCTATCACATTCAAGTAATGCAATACATCACATAAATAATCATTTATAAATTAAATTAATCCATTCTTACAAACATCCAATAAAAATTTAATCCAAAAAATTCAGGATTTCTGTATTATTATGTTGATTTATATATAGTCCCCGGCACTTTCACCACGAAATCTAATAGATTTAAATGTTACCTTATAATGTTCCATATTTGTTAATAGAATAGCATATATATCGAAACATTTCACAAAATTATTTAAATAATAAAAATGGTATATTTGTAAAGTGTTTTGTTTGAAAATTTTAACACGCATATATTTTTGGACCTGAGATACACCCGAAAAAATTCGTATCAAAAAATGTAATGATCTACGTATAATCGAGTACAAGAATCCAGTTTGGTAACGTTGCTAGGTAACGAACTACTGATTTAAAATAATAGACAAATTCAGACAATTAGATGAAAACAAATAATTATTGTCATATTGTCGAGTTTGTTTAATTTTTCCATAGTAGGTATAGGCTAGGTGCGTGATGGCAACGACATCCATAATATACATTTTTCCGGGCTCATTAACGAATATAAATAATGGTAACCGTGGAAATAAATAAATTTAAAATATTTTTAAACAAACCGTAAAATCTGAATACAAATATTTGCTATTTACAATTAATTTTTTTTTATAAATAAATTTGAACAATTTGATTTGTTCAATTTGTACAATAAAATACTGGATGAAGTATAACAGTTATATTAAAAAAGTAATTAAACAATTTTCGACGTTAATATGGATATAATTATCAAGACAGTATTTCCTTCCAACCTCGGACTATGCAGAGGAAAAAGTTGCTGGTGCCGGTGAAGCACGTCAGGGAAATTCGAGAATTAAGAAATGCCGGCATGTCATTTAGTTGAATGTAGAGTCATAAGACAAACATCAATAACTTTAACTCCTTATGAAACATTATTGCATGTGACTATGTGAGTTAAAATACATCAAATATTTTTAATTCTGTATTTATGGATTGACGTGTAGATGTTAATACTGTTGACAGATAAATAAGGAATGATATACATATTAGTTGCAACTGCGTTTATAATTAAAGTGAATCAATGTAAATATTTTTATTTAATATTTTTTATTATACTATAAACATATATGAGCCCGTATTAATGCTTGTTTTCTCCACTACTCACGCTGCAATCGATTTAATTGTCCCCACCATATACTTCGCACTCTGCCTTTGTTGTTTTCTCTGTGTGTACCTACTGAACTATAAAACATAAATATTTGTGAGCATTGTTTTTCCGTGAAGCGGAGAAAATCGTCTCACCATTTTTCTGTTCAGTTTAATCTTAAAATCTCAAAAAAAAAAAAATATTTTAATTTGTATTTGTAAGTAATTTTAAACAAATAAATAATGAAAATTAAAAATTTTTCCATGAAATTTTCACAAAACAAAACACTAATAAATCTTCGTTTTTGTTTTTCCGATGACCTTGTTTTTAGTGGATTTTATTAAAAATAATTAACATTTGATTTTCATGCACATACCTTGGTGACTATTTCAAAATACACGACATACAGTACAGTTGACGACAATAAAAATTATCCAATTCGATTTTTCGAAAATTTTTTGTCAAAATTACTCAATAAAATTTTAGAAAAATTCCTCATCAAAAATTAAATAGCAACACTAGCAATGGTGTCAATATAAATTACTGTTGTCATTCAAGTTGAAATGTTCTTGGACCGTAAATTTTAATTATACGTTCGAATATTTCCATCGGCTACTGTACCTACACGACACAAATTACAATATTTTTCAAATGACATTAATAATAACGTTCTACAAGCAGAAAAAAAAATTGTAAGTTATATATTATAAAATATAATAATCATAGTAATTATTTAGTATACCGAAAAAAAATATAATAAATATTATGTGTGATTGCCAAATCATACGAAATTACCAAATTAAATTCTTACAAAAAAAAAATCATTGAGAATTTTTATTTTATAAGGCGACATGCATGACGAATACCAAATAAGAAAACACGGACAAAGTTCCACCACCAAACTTTCAAATTGTCAAATTTTCAAGAACATGAAATAATGATTGAAGTTTGGTTTATCATATTATTTTTCTTACATAAGTAATTTTTTGTCTTCAGTGGATTTTTTTGGTTCCATTTCGGTGATTTGTCAACTTGCATACGTGTAAATTTTTGTTAGAACCGATCTTAACACCTCAACAATACTGACGTAACGTATAGAAGAACATAGGCTACTTTTTGCGGAAGGTAGGGTAACACAATGAAACAATGAAATTATGATAGTTGATTGTCAAAAAAAAAGGAGGATGAAAAAAGGGCATAGGCTACTTTTTACTTCTGTTATCACGGGAAAGTATCTCATTCTCGTGGGAAAATGCATTTGAAACGTATTCAAGCCCCAACCGCCTAACCAGTCGACTTGAAATTTTGCATAGTAATAGTTGGAGAGGTATCGGAGGACATAGGCTACCTTCTCCCACGGTGTGATACATTTCGGTCTTGCAAGAAAATGTATTACGATAGATGACTATTAAAAATGCGAATGATTAATTTCAAACTTTACAAAAGTGGCATAGGCTACTTTTACCTCGAGGAAAACTTCGGATTCCCGCGGGGAAAATGTTTTTTAAACGTTATTTCGACTTGAAACAATTAAAAAATCACATAGTGATTCAGACTGGATCGACTGGGACTTGAACCCGGCATTCTTGATAATCAGTCAAGTGCCTTTCCACTAGGCTACCGATCCCTGTTCGAGCCGCTTATAACAAGTGAACGAAAAAGGACATAGGCTACTTTTTACATATACATCATCACTGACTCCATTCGATACTTAATTGATACCGTAATTAATTTCAAATTCCACGCGGGCGAAATCAGTCGAGAATAAATGCTAGTTTTTTTTTTTTTTTTTTTTTGTAAATTTTATAACTCCAGTTGTAACAGTTAAAGATGCAAGCCAAGATTCACTGATGCATTGTTTCTTTTTCTTCGTATTAATGAGTGACTCGAATAGTAATAACAAACCAATAAAAATTAAAATTCTACAATCTAATTTGTGAATGAAATTAGCAATAACATAAGTAAAATAAAAAAATAAAAACTAGGATGTAATAAAAAATGGTTAATTCTCACCTTTTTACGTACAAATATGATAATTTAATGTTATGTACTTCAAACAAAGAAAGTGTGATGTTAAATTGAAATTTATTTGTAGAACCATATAATTTACTTTAAGTGCATTCGTGAAAAATTTAATAGAGCGCTAAAAAAGTGATTGTACATAATATTATATTGACGTAGACCCATTACTAGAAATATGAATCAAAATTGAATCAGATTAGATTTCAAAAATCGCACTGCCCACTAGTGATGAGCAAAATTAGTCTTGGTCTTGCAAAAAATGCAAGACCAAGACTATGTATACCAAGAGCAAGACCAATACCAAGACTATAAGTATGGCTGCAAGACCAATACCAAGACTCAAGTGAGCAAGACCAAGACAAAAGCAAGAAAAAAGCAAGACTCTTGCTAAACTATTTAAATAGTTTGAAAGTATAATTAACACGTAAAGATAGTGAAAATTCTGATTTTAGAAGAAAAAAATTCGCTAATAAAAAAATGCAAGAAAGTGCAAGATTTTTTTAGCAATAACAAGACCAAGACTCAAACTACTCTAGCAAGACCAATACCAAGACTCTTAATGCAAGAACAAGACCAAGACCAAGACTGCCAAGTCTTGGTCTTGGTCTTGCATTTGCTCATCACTACTGCCCACGTAACCTAACGCCCAAACGAAACATCCAATTTTCACGAAGTACCAAACACTTAGACCACAGTTTTTTTTACCGAAATTTAAAAATTTTCAAAAAGTGCGGAAAAAATAATATAAGATAGGTTTTTGAAACATTATCCTATATAAATTAGTTTTCGAGAAAAATTAAAAAACGTTTATTACGCCTAAAAATAAATTCTGAAAAGTTTGTTCAAGTTATGAAGGTTTTATTATTAAATTATACGGTAGAACCTCTGTTAACCGGACAACAGTGTCACGCAAAAATTTGTCCGGCTAATAGAGGTGTCCTCTTAGCACGAGCAGAGTAAATAATAGCTTTAAGGGGATTCGCCCAAAAAACCTTAAAAATCGATCTTTTTTATTTTTTTTTTTTTTTAAACTAAATATACAACATTGTTTCTACGTCTTCAGATTAAAAAAAAATTTTTTTTAAATTCAGTAATGAGCTGAGCAGGGCCGGATTAACCCTGGGTCCGTCCCTAGGCACCTTGAAAAATGCCGCCCCTACCTTTTGTTTGAAAAAAAGGAAATCTTGAAAAAAAAAAAAACGTCCATCACAAATTTTTCTGCCCTGTTTTAAGAATTTGCCGCCCCTTTTCCTACCTTTTTTACAAACTCTCTCCACGAGCAAAAAAAAAATCGTTAATTACTCATTTTCCGCCTTATTTTAACAATTTACCGCCCCTAAAAATCTCGCGCCCCTAGGCCATGGCTAAGCCAGGGTGGGTGGCCTATTGGCTAAGCTAGCCCTGGAGCTGAGTATACTCGTAAATGGCTTTGAAGTCGACACTAGGAGATTTTTCCAACTTAATGGTTCCTCGCATTCTGAAATCTTATGGCACTAATTAAGATCTAAGAAAAAAAAATTAAAAACCAACGAGAAATCGCGTTTTGAAAATAAATTTTCAAAAAACACCGCTTTTTCTCGACCATAAACAGCCGTCATTTTGAAAATATATTACGGAACCAAAAGATCCCAGTTCCTGCGAAACTGACGGTATCGAGGAATAATATGCACTTTGATTTATGTCGATATCTCAAATACTTTTTGAGATACATGAGGAACCATGCCGAAAAACGTACATCCGAGAAAAAAGCATTTAAAATTGAATTGTAGTAAAGTGTGTGCATTAAAATGCCCATCTTTTTGATATTTCATTTTTTGTAAATAAAATTTTACAAGAATGTTTCTAACACCTTAAGAAACATAATTAGGAAGAAAAAGAAAGTCTTTTTTTTAGCGAATCTCCCCGTAAAACCCAGAAAGAAAAATATTGAAAAATTGCTTTTGACAAAATTTTAAGCCACCTTGTTTTTGAAACAAAACTCCCCCAAGCTTGTTCCGATCTAATCTGTTAAATTACGTAAAAAATGTTTATGTATTTCGTGCAGGTCATAAATTTTTTTTCAATTAATAAAACAAAATAAAAGGAAAAAAAGAATAATAATTTTTTTCTTCTTAATAAAATTAAAAAAGTCATTATTTGAATTGCTGCAATGACGTATAACACTATTACACTACGAAACAAAATTATCATATACATAATTTTCTAATAAAAAAAAAAAAATAATAATCACAGATGCAAAGTGCAAATAATAAAAAAAAATTCCTAATAAAATTTAAAAATAATTTCATTTTCTATGCAAATTTCTTATTCAGGCGTAAGTGGATACACAGTGTAAAATTAACCGTCAGACATAGTACATTGCAAACAGTATATGATCTATATATAATATGTAATTTTACAACGTGTATAATCTGTGATAGGCCTCTCTCTGGAGATGATAAATTATCAAATAATTTTCAATTTGAAGTCGAAATGACACGCATGTACCAAATTCAACTTAGAAAATCAACTGACGTTGTCTCTTTTCAATAGCTTAAAGGCAATCGCATATATATATACAGGATGTATCGATTTTCAACTACAAGCCGACGTATGTAATTATGTTTATGTTGAATTATAAGCATTTAAATACATACGCCTCACCGATTCTGATCGAATTTCGTTTATTAAGGTCCACTTCTTAAAAATACATGAGATATTTTCATTTAAATTTTCGTATTTAGTGAGTTGTATCGAACTTTTGCGTAGACTAGCGGTTAGGGTCAAATTCACACGTTTGGATAGTGGGATGACGGGTTCGAATCCCAGTGTATGTGATTTAATTTTTTTTTAATAATAAAGTTTATTAATTATTTTATACAATTTATTTTATTGAAAAAGAAATACACATTAATACATTTTATAAAAATTAAAAAATATAAAGAGGTACATACACCGGGGTTCGTACCCGGTACCTCACTATCCATATGACAGTTACCCTAATCGTTGGCAACGCGCAAGCTCAATGCACCACTATATATGAAGATATCTCCTGTGTTTTCGAAAAGTGAAGCTTAATATTGTAAATTTTGTATACAGCTAAACCTTTTTTTATATGGTCCTTTTTTGTACGATTTTTTTATGCGGTTTTTAAAAAAAAATTGTTATTAAAATGCATAATGTGACTCAAAATCAAGAGAAAGTAAGAAACTTAAACGTTAACTATAATAACTTTCTTTGATAAAAATAATTTTTAATAGTTTTAAATAATTTCCGAAATGGAAGTCAACTATTACCGCCACTGTCATGACGCGACCTGAGCCCGGGACTATGGCAAAAACTTGTTTGGAGGTCCCTAGAAACCGAAAATTATATTCACTAAAATTTATATATATATATATATATATATATATATATATATATATATATATATATATATATATATATATATATATATATATATATATACGCGATAACTCTCAAATGAAGTATCCAATTTTTACGAAACTTGGTGAGACCATTCGAAGTTCCAAACCGTTGGATGAGTTCGTCAGCCAGACACGTCGGATGCCAGGAACATGGTTTTTGTTCTTGCAAAAAATTAGTTTTTTGCCAAAATTTCCACTTATTCAAAAATTTTTGCGAAATTTTTTTACACCATTTAAAAGAGAAGAAAAACTACATAAAAAAGGTCTTTAAACTATTGTTCTATGTCAACTAGTTTCCGAGAAAAACTAATTTTTATAAACGGAAATTCACTATGTTATGCAGGATGCTACGACAGGGGTATTTAAGCATTTAATCAATATATTGCATAAGAATATAAGCTATTGCATCATTTAGTTGTTTTCTAGAGATGTATTTTTATCATAATTTTCATAATGTTATAAATAAAAATGAAAATAAAATGTTCCCACGTGTAATTTAATACTTTATCTTGTCTAAAAAAGCAACTTCTAAGGAAATCGTGAGGTTTTGAGCGTTTTAAGTTATGTATTTTCGATGAAACTTTTTTTTACAATCTGAACCGAAGCAAACTTTTTATACAGCTATATTTATTGATACGATGCTCTACTAATTTAGACAAAATCCGATCGAAATTGCAAAGAATTGTAAGAATTGTTAGAACATTTCCGAAACATCCTGTATATATATATAATATCAATACGTTTGTGATTCACTTGATTGCCGTAACAGAGTAAAAAATAATTATAAAAATGCAGTTAACATGCATAAGACGAATCATTTTCATTTGAAGGGCCCCACGCGCTGATCTTCTTCTGTATGTACATAGTTGAAACATCGGGACAAAATACGAGGGTCCGTATATAGTAATAATAATAATATCGAAACGGTCTTAATTTAATTCTTCCATGAATATAGATTACGAATAAGAAGACGGAGATGTAGTACAAGCGACAAGAGCAGTAAAGATAAAATTAGTGATTAGGTAATTCATGATATTGAAATTGAATTCGGGAATAATTGGTTTCGGATGGGAAATTCGTACAAAATCTCCCAGTTTTATCAATTTACACCGCTGATCCGATTGAGAGAAAGAAAAATACATATGTATTGGTCACACAGATATAAAAAAAAAAAACATTAGACAAGCTGCGTACTTTTAATATTCGACTGTTGTGCCGCCTATCGTGAAAATAAGTCAACCCTGGCGTTCGCTTTACATTAAATATACATGTAAATTTTTAAAAAATATCTTATTAAATGAATAAAAATGACAATTATTGTTTATTTTCGTTTTCAGTTCATTAAAATAAATTTTTTGTACTCTAAATCAATAACCAAATGTCAAATTTACGACTTATTTTTTAAATAATTTAGTTAAATAGAACCCTTTTGACAGATGAACTTAAAAAAATATCAATCATCTAATTATTTTGATTTAGCTACTGTAGAAAAAAATCCTTCTAAATGAAAATATCAAACTGAAGGAATTCATTCTCATCCGTAGATTAAAATAATATAAACTGAAAAAGAGTGTTTTCAGTAAAATAAGAATCTTGAATTTATTGATTTTAATTGTCATTGAGCATTTTTTATTATATTTTTGGCCTCTTAAATCCATTTTGATAAACTTTTTACATTAGTATTTTTAAATATCAAACGCCAGTTTTGACAAAAATGCCACTAGAGCTACGCAGCTTGTCTATATATGTATACAGGGTGGAATTTTAATAATTCTTGTACCTTTGGTCAATTTCGATAGACTTTTACGATGGTTTATAAAAAACATAGCTATATTTTAAGCTATGTTGTTTCCAACAAATTCTGTTCTAAATCATCGTAAAATTTTATCGAAATTCACCAAATGGTATAAGAGTTATTAAAATTCCACCCTGTATACATATATAATGATTTGTTTACTCAAAAAATTCCTTCCTCATTTTTCTTTCTCTCAATCGGATCAGCAGTGTAATTTTTTTGTGCCGGCGCAGATTTTTTGATGTGTCCGAAATCTATCATCTCAATATCATTTTAAAAAACACACACACCCCTCTCCTCATTCATTTGTTCCCACCCCACTCCTCTACCCCCACCCCTGAGTACATTCATACATTACAAATAAAAGAAACAAAAACAAACTAACATTTAAAAATAATGGCACTTTGGGGATCTGATTACAATTAAGTAAATTGTTCGGTGGTATTTCTGGCATGGAATGGAAGCTAGAATGAATTTGAAAAACTGATAGATAGACAGCCAAAGACTGAGACTGTTTCTTCGTGTGCCTCCTCCTCCCACTGGTTGGTACGGTATTGATGAGACAAATGAGAGACAGCAGACGTAAGAGGAACAATTGATAAAATAAAAGTGGGTGAGATAGTGTAGGAAGAGGGGGGCGAAGGGTGCCGTGTATTGAATGCAATATTCTCATGTAGATTGTATAGATATGTAGGTATGTATTGATTCAATATTCATTTAGTTAATACGAAATAATTGTAAATAGTATAATGAGAAAGTATAGGGTGAGCACTGCATCACTATTAAAATAATATACTGATTCCGAAAATGTAAATAAATTTATACGTTGCCGACACTGGATGTTGACATACTTGCAGGAAAACTTCAGGAAATTTTCATTAAGGGGGGACGGTCCTCCAGACAACAGGTTTTTTAATAATTTTTTTTAAGAAACTGGATACATTTATTGTATCAAATGAAGTTACATAGTATTGTACATGTTATGGTGTATTCACTCGTAAGTTTTTATGCAAAAAACTGAAAAAATGGCGGCGCTACAGTTGTTCCAAGGTGACTCTTTTAATTTTCGCCGTGGAATGCCCAGCCTCTTGTAATCAACTGAATTCAATTGGACAAAAAAATTTTATTAAAATTAGTCATTACGCTTTGCATATACCTATTTCTGATGAGAAAAAATTTTTTTTCACAACTTAAAAAGAAAAAATTTCACTTTTTTTATAAACAATATTTATAGTAATAATTTATGCAAAATTTTAGGTATATGCAAAGGCCAATATCTTAAACAATATCTGTACAAAATTTCAAGTTAATTCCTTAATAACTTTTCAAGTTATGTTCCACGGCGCGGAAAAAAACCTGTTTTGAGAAAAACGCTATTAAAAAGTTTTCGTTCTTGAAAAGTAGAGTTAAAAGCAGTTTATCTTTATCTAAGATAATCTTTCTATTGGCCTTAAAACATTGGAAATATATTCTTTAAGGTTCAAGTGAAGGATCAAGGATCAAGGATTCTTTAAGGATCAAGGAATTTTTTTCATCCATAATATTCAAAAAATTCTAAAATTTTTTACTTTTTCAGAATTTTGGGTGTCATTGATAACCTTGATACTAAGAATTTAACTGAACTTCCGCTTGTTCTGGAAATGATAAAATTTTTAAAAAAAATGAATTTTTTATTAAAGAAATTTCTTGTCCTCATAACTTTGAAGTTAACGTCAAAAGGAGTTCAATTTTTATTTTTTTATGTCTGAACAAAGAAATCGAAATATTTAGGTTTCTTTAGAATTTTGAATGCCATTGATCCCCGCTATTGGTGATTCGATTGCACTTCCGGTTTAATCAAAAATAAAACAAAAAATTTAATTTTAATTTGGAACGAGCCTTTTCGTTAAATAAAGAAAAAATTCAAATGTCTAGCAAAACCGGAAAAAGTTTCAGAAATTTGGTCTTGAGAAAAACGTGTCATTTTGTGCCGACAGGTATAAAGAAGCTTCAGATTTGCTAGACACTAGAAAATTTATTGAGATAACAGAAAGTTATAGAGATATCACAAAAATTTTTGAATTATTCTCAACAGGATTCCAAAAAAAAATTACCTCTACACCGCCACTGATAAATTATCAGAACCAAATGAACAACTTTGAATATATAATTTCACCGTTCGAACGAAACGTTACCGCTCGCTTCGTAACGGCCGTTACGCCGCATCTTGTTTTTTAAAGTCTTCATCGCCTGCGTCCCCCCCCCCTTCTCGTTGCACCCCCAACAACTGACTCATCGGAGGCAGTTCGAATTATCAATATTAATAACTACAAGTCACTTTTTCCTCCATCCCGTGCAATAGCTGATATAACGAACTCCTATTGTTTTAACCATAGATACAATATATATATAGATACTTATATACAGTATTAGTACTTAGTTTCCCCCCACCACTGCATTGATTTCAATTGAACAAATATTAAAAACAATAATGAAATAAAATAAATATATTATAACAAAAACTCCAACACATCTCAAAAGTGTATTGTTTTATAGTAAACTTTTTATAATGACATTCTACAGTTACTGGTGGGGGGGAAGTAGTGGGGTGGGGGTAAGTGTTGGTGGGGAGGGGAAGGTGTACTTGCCAGCTAGCGAAGTTAACGGCTATTGAACTACATCAGCAAATAGCTCTATCTATCTTAATGTATTATTATATTTTTATTAATACTAAACCTATAGAAATATAATATTCAATATTATGAAAATATATTTCAATAGAAAATAATGTGTATTATTATTATTGTTATAGTCTATTTTAATTATTTTATCGAATACGTCATCGCTGAATCGGTTTTGTGTTTTGTTTTTATGTTACGTTTCAAGAACAATAAATATATTACGTACAGCCATTTTAGTTGGTAGTAGTCGGGTAATGTGAATTGGAATTATAATACATATATGTAATATTGTATTTATTTATTATATAAAAAGATATTATTTATAAAAATATAAAAAGCGGAAAATAGAAAAGAATGAGAATTATCAGGACGCATTTACCAGATAATATAATCAGTTTCTAGGACGGTAATCCTACTTACATCATGTCCTGTGAAGAGGGGAATCAATAATGGTTTTTGAATAAGTTTAGAAAATATTCGAAACTTATTCGAATTTTTTAATAAAAGTTATAGCTACTGGTTCTAACTATCGTTATAACTACCATTTTTTTTTCAAGGTTTTGTTTTTTATATTTTAAAAATGAAAAAAATTAAAATTTCCCAATATCCGTAATTCTTACCATGAAGCAATATAAATTGAAGGTAAATGCCAAATTTAAAGTTGATTGGATAATTCAACACAACTCGACTATACAACAACGATAACTAAATACAACTCGAGATATCCTGTCGACCAGCTTGAAAAATGTAGTTTCGAGAAAAGTGCATTTAAAATTTTGAAGTATAATACCTAATATCTGAACCTACCTACCGGTTGTACCTTAAAAATTTCAAAATTTTTCATTTTTTTTTTTTTTTTTTTTGAGAACAGTTTTAAAGCTCCTAAGTATACTTTCAAAAAATACCCCTGTTGCAGCATCCTGCATAACATAGCGAATTTTCGTTTATAAAAATTAGTTTTTCTCGGAAAGACCTTTTATATGTAATTTTTTCTCCTCTTTTAAATGGTGTAAAAAAAATTTCTCAAAAATTTTTGAATAAGTGGAAATTTTGTCAAAAAACTAATTTTTTGCAAGAACAAAAACCATGTTCCTGGCATCCGACGTGTCTGGCTGAAAAACTCATCCAAGGGTTTGGGACGTCCAATGTTTTCACCAAATTTCGTAAATATTGGGTACTTCGTTCGAGGGTTATCGCGCGGACACATATACATATACATATGTATGTATATATATATAAATTTTAGTGAATTTTATTTTCGATTTCTAGGGACCTCAAAACAAATTTCTCCCATAGTCCCGGGCTCAAGTCGCGTCATGACAGTGGCTATAATAGCTGAATTCTATTCTGGAAATTCGCTAAAATAAAATATCGAATTTTAAAAAATCCTAAACTAAAATACTGCCTTAGTCTAATAATTCGATAAATATTCACAGCTACATTGAAAATTATTTGCATTTTCGATATACATACTTATTTAAGTATTCATTACTTTTAATCATAATCATATTGACCTAGATTAAGATCAATGGGTAAGTCTACTAGATCTTACAAATATTATGGTGGAAGTACTATTCACCTTATTCGGCGTATAAATACGTTTTAATTCAAATTTAAATGTTCGCCGCCCGACGCGACATCTGCAATTCCAAATTTTCTCACAATATAGATCGAATGGTTTTGCCCGAGCTTTCACTTTTTTCATTAGTGACCAAAAGATCTTTTATTAAATATGATGTCATTCATTTCATCATAATAATCTATCAAACATCTTTTCATTCATTTTTTTTTTTTTTTTTTTGAAAAACCAATTAAAAATTTTATGAAAACCATCAAATTTCTTAATTTCATTTTTTTCTGTTCCCGATATTTTTTTGATGATTACCTGAAAAATAGAAAGGCATCGCATCATAACTGACGATGATATACGCGCGGAATATTTTTTGCTTATATTGTATAATTATTTTAATAAATCAATATCGGTTTTGCGCTGACTTTGTTTTCGGTGTGAGGTTATGTACGTTTGGTTCTTTCTTTTCATTCATTCGCTCGCTTACTGGCTTGGCTCGGTTTTGCTGTCAATCATCTGTCATACTGTCATTTAAATTTACACTAACAAAACTATGGATTTGATTACGAAGAAATAAATAACTAATTCAAAAAATACCCTAAAGACATTGCAGATATTTATTAAAAGTTTTATGTATAGCGTATAAAAAAAAAAAAAAACCAAGTCAAAAAAGATTAAAAACACAAAATAACAAAAAGTATAAGCAATATTATTAGTACATCGTGAAAGGTACAGTAGAAATCTAATTCATAAACACTTCAATTGTATTAATTATTAACATAGTAAATAAATACTTTTGGAATATTAACATATACTGAAGAGTTATAATTAATAATCGCCACCACATTCACTCCCGTGCAAAATCACGTTGAAGCGACTAAAGATGTTTAAACAAAGTTAGTCATTAGTCGGAAACTATCGACTAAATTTTTAATCGAATCCATGAGTAGGGTAACTTGCGCAATATTTTCAAAAAAGATGTTTTCTACTTTTAATATACAGCAAGGATTCTTTTTATATTGCACGTGCGTCGTGCGAGAGAGAAAGAAACATATTTCGTAATCTTTTTAACTCGGGAATTCCCAGTGTCACCTCTAGGTGACAGTGATTTGTGATTTTTTTTTTACAGACAATATAACAAATTTTAAAAATAAATGTGTTACCACTAAAATGTTGATACTTAGTAGTATTCATGGTTTTAATTTGGCAACACTGAAGTTATGTTAACGGTCAAATTAATTATGTTGTTTCAAACGATTTGCTGTTTTATTGCACGTGAGTGTATCTTGTGGTATTTTCGCTGTTATAAAAATGTCTAAAAAGTAGATACTGTTATTATTGTTATAACAAATTATTATTTAAGAATTAAGCTTATAATGAGAGTGATTTTTGCCGGTAATTTCATACCGTTTACCCAGTTCATATTATAAATAACGGCCCGTATGACCTACAATTGACACGCCATTTAAAAAAAAAAACTAAAGGTTTTTTTTTCAATTATTTATTTTTTATATGTTGAGTACCTAAAGATAAAAACTAGTACAAAATAAGAATATTTTGTCGATAGATCGCGGCTTGGGAATTGCGGAGTTAAGAAAGAAAGAAATATATTTTTTATTCATTTAAACATGTACTACGTATATATAATTTGTATACAGGATATTTCATGTATGAAATATGAAATGCATTTTTAATATAGCAAATACTTTTTTTTTATAAAAGTATAAGTTTTTAACTGATTATTAAATATTTTGAACTAAAATGTATTGCAAACAATTATCATATACATTTGTATTCAATACACATCGAAATCGCAAGTCATAGTTATCAATCTGTATATTCTGAATTTGTATTTAAAAAGAGAAAAAAATATAATTGCATTTCTATTTGATCAGGATGTATTATAAAAAGAGTCTTGCTGTAATTATGTTAATCGTATGAAAATGAAAAGTCATATAAATAAATGATTTCCTAGTTATTAGTTTTATGGAAGCTTTAGTTGGGAAAAATTCTCATTTAATCAAGGGTAGAACAATCGACTGAAAAATAGTTAGTCGACTAAACTGATTAATCGATTAATCATCCGACATCTCTACCGGAGACCACTCTTTCGGCATCATTTATCTATAATTTTCTAGTCCATATGTCTCAAAGTTATCAATTAAAATTTCTTGGATTTACGATTGAAAAATTACAGACGAGAAATTTTTTCTCGGAAGCATAAATGTTCTGATTTCTTGATTTCCACTGTAAATTTTTATATCAAACAAACAAATTATAGATTCGACGATTTTGTATAAAATTTAAAATTCATTCTCCTTTCAATTTATGAATTTTAAACAGCTTAAAAATTTGATTGTTTAATTGATGTAATAGATTGACTCATAACATTTTTAATTTTGAAATTGTATATCAACGTTTACAAAGATTTTTAATACGCTTTCAAAAAATATATTTCCCAATAAATTTTAACCACCCACAACAGCACAAAATTAATTATAAATCAGACTATATATAATAAATATTAAATATATATCAATAAAATATGGCAGAAAAGAAATAGGATCGCTTCTGCTACTCTAGTTCGGCCTTCGTTCATAATTAATTAATATTTGAAAAAAAAAAATAAAAAAATAAAAGCTGATATTATCTTACACAATTAAAATTATAAAATATTAAAATAGATATTAATTCTTGTATGACATCATCATTCTGTATGTATTTACGAACGAATACCCACTGTAAAAACAACTGTTCGACATACGTATATCGTAGAATAATATTTTATCCGACATTTCGATGCCTATGCCTGATATTTCACGTTACAATCAGTATATGAAGCATACAACAATTCATCTGTCATAATTAAAACACAAATGTCAAAATTAGTACGGTTACAGATCAATCAATATTATCGCAAACTATGTATGTATAAGGATGTGTTTTCGAAATAAAGAGGGCAAACGAAATTACCATACTTTCTGTCTTTGTTTCCGGTGCGATGTAGCGAAGACGCATAGATCACACACGCATGCAATTACACTAACAATATTGATTGAAATTGATAAATTAATAAGAGGAGATCGATGCCAGTGAGTGTATGAGTCATCCTCAACAGACATTGTTTTTATTAATTTAGGGGGAATAAAAATTAGAGGGAAGGGTAACTGTTATGTACAGTTTAGGAGGATACATGCCATAAGTCATATATATTATAAAAAAAATTCTTTTTAGGCAACATAATATGCTTCTTCAGAAAGCAAAAACACTCTCAAAACAATTACTTTGTCTAAAGATTAAAAATTTCTCTGATTTTGTTTTCTTTGAATCAAAAAAATATTTCTTTGGATCAAAAAAAATATTTTGTTAAAATAAAAGAATATTTTTTAACTTTCAAATAAAGAAATTTTTGGTTGACTTTTTTTCAGTAGTCAAAGAAATATTTCTTTAAATCAAAAAAGAAATAAATATATTGGTGACTTTTTCAATAGTCAAAGAAATATTTCTTTGAATCAAAGAAAAAAAAAACTTTGAAATAAGGAAATATTTTTTCTGACTTTTTTTCAAGTCAAAAAAATATTCCCTTGAATCAAAAAAAAAATTTTTTTGTTTGAAATAAAGAAATATATTGGTGACTTTTTCAATAGTCAAAAAAATATTCACTTAAATCAAAAAAAAAAAAAAAAAAAATTTGAAATAAAGAAATATATTGGTGACCTTTTCAATAGTCAAAGAAATATTTCTTTGAATCAAAAAAAAAAAAATTTTAAATAAAGAATTTTTTTAACTTTTTTTTTTCAATGTCAAAGAAATATTTTTTTTGAATCAGAGGAAAACTATTTTTTTTTAAAATAGAAGTTTCAGTGGTTTTTTTCAATAGTTGTCCGGTAATCTATGACTCAATATCTACTAATTCTATTGAAATCTAAATTTTAGGTTTTTTGAAACCTAAGTGATCAGAAGGGAATCATGATAATTTCTAACAAATTTTGAGCGATATCATTAAGACACCTAGACCACATAAATTCAATAAAACACTCCAATATCAGCATAATTAAAAATAGATCTATATATCAAATATGCAAATAGGTATTTCCACTCATCAAATTTAATAGTAATAATTTAATTTCAAAATTTTATTATTTCTATATACCTCTATCGTCAAATTTGCCACGGTGCGGTGTGGTGTCGATACTCATTCTCGATGGTGCTGGTGACGGTGACGGTGACGCTGACTGACTGTCGATGAATACATCGATAATGAGAAACGTCGTGAAAGTTACAACTAGATATAGCTTGTATTATTTGTCGACTAAATACACTACATACAATCAATCCTTCTATCTTGCACCAATACTAATTCTAATCGTGTCATCCTTATTCTACCCGTTCATATATATTCGAACGTTCGGAATATTCGCCAAGTTAAAATTTAATTGATAATTGATTAGTTTGCGAAATTATTTAACTATATTATACTTTATCGATACACACCAAGTCAGTCGGTGGCACAACAACGATAGAGTTACACTGAGACAGATTGAGTCAGAGAGTATGTATAGTCAATTGATGTCGATGTCTCAATTTTCTATTATCACTTTGCTGCACATTCAACTATTTGAATCACCTGACACGGTCGGGCTAGAGGGGGACGGGTTTGATGACAATTGAATATCGAATAAGATGTATATTATTCAGTGCTTGCAAGTAACGATTGTAAAATTATATATTTGTCTATTATGTATTTGTAATAATAATTCATGTCAATATTATCAATAATTTGTAATTAATTTGTTAAATTTTATTGAAATTTGATTTGAGTGAAATATGGCTTGTTTTTTGAAATTTCGTACCTTAAAAAACGGGAACCGAAATGCTTGCTCAAGCAGAGATTTCGAAGGTTCTTGAAAATTATGTAACGTAGGAATTTGAAATTTAACATAGTGCTCGATCTTGTTGATGCGGGCATATATCGACCAGTTAGCGATTAGAAAAAAAATTATTTTCGATTAAAATATCAGAAAAAAATTTTAATTACTAGTAGTCTTCATAATCTTTGTTTAAACATGCTATAACATGTTAAATGTGTTATTTCGAAGAAAAGATTAACAAATCAAGAAAAAATTGATGAAATTCGACGATAACAAATGACAAGGCCAAGAGCATGTTATTTGTTAAATTGAAATCGAGAACTGGTTTAAAACTATAAAATAACTGTCGTAACTGTCAAATATGTAATAATTAACAGAGTTGCAAATAGGTCATTCATGATTTTTATCTATTTCGAAGAATAATATAAATAACATTTAACACGTTTAACAAATTTAACAAAGATTATGAAGACTACTAATATTTCATGTGAGGTCTCACTTAAAAGAGCAACCCCTAAGGATTCTAAAAATATTTTTTTTATTTATAATTTTTAGTCCAGTGGTCTTAATGATATAGATAGAAAATTTGCTAGAAATGACCGTCCCGTCCTCTGATCTCTTAGGTTTCTAAAGTTAAAATTTAGATTTTAATAGGATTAGTAGATATTGAGTTACAGATTATCGGAAAATTGCAATTTTTTATGACAGTGTAGTAGTTACTGAAAAAAAAAATAACGTATTTACTAATGTTTCAGTAAACTGGAATAATTCATGCATTTTTCAGTTAGCACAAGCATATATTTGGATAAGATTTGAATATACACAAAAAAAGTTTAATTTGGTCTACTGACGGTTCACTGTACGGAACCTTAATTGTGCGAGCGCGACTCGCTCTTGACCGATTTTTTCTCAAGTCAGACTTAAGGATGATTGGTTGAATCAGGGTAATTTGGGCGTAAACTTTTCATTTTTGCTATCAAAATGACGGGATTCTTTTTAGGAAAGTTTTTGCCATCTGTGGTTTCCGCCCACTTAAGTCCCCTGTTACGTCACTGAAATATTTCTTTGAATCGAAAAAAAAATTTTTTTGAAATAAAGAAATATATTTTTGATTTTTTTTCCAATAGGGTAAAAGCCCCCTTTGTGGAACGGTATCTAATACTGGAACAGTTTTGACATTTACATATTTATTTCTTTAATTAAATAAGAAAACTTTAAATGAGAGGTGAATTTAAATTGAAAAACAATCATTCTATTGATAATAATTTTTGTTATCAGACGTTTCTTTCAGAAATAACTTCATTAATATGTAAATGTTCATAATTAGATACTGTCCCACAAAGAGGGCTTTTACCCGTCAAAAAAATATTTCTTTAAAAAAAAAAATATTTTTGTGAAATAAAGAAATATTTTTTTGACTTTTTCAACAGTCAAAAATATATTTCTTTGAATACGGGACAAATTGTAAGTATTCATCAATAGTCCAGAAACGGAGACATCCGGAATTTTACACACTCTTTTTCAAAATTTCTCCATCACCCCCCCCCCGTCCAATTTACTCTAAATTTACCTACCTACGCGCCCCGGCAATAAATTAAAATTACAAATCGTATAATTTGGTAACAATAAAATACACAAAACCTAACCTAACCTATGTTTTATATACTACTACATTCACTAACCAAATACAAACAGTACGACCAATATTCGACCATAAAACATAATTTCCATTGTTTATCCGTTTTGCCGCGCCGAAGATTTAAGATTTATACATGAGAAAGTTTAGTCCCCGTTCATGTACACAACATGTATAGCAAAACATGTTATTCTCAGTGTTGCTTGTTACTGTGCCTTCGTCGTTCGATGAATATTATAAATTTCGTGTGTATTCGACGAAAGATTTGTTAATAATATCGATATCGAATGTACTTATAGAATATTTGGATGGTAAAGTACATTCATTTGAAATTGGACAATTGAAGACATGAGTAGATGAAGGTGTTATGTAACATTTTTTTATTATAATTTTACAGTAGAAGCGTTTGAAAGTTTTTTTTTTACATATACTTCCTATGCAATAGCATATTGTGTTTATTATTGAATTTCTACAAAACTATTAGGGGTAATGAAACCAAATTGTAATATAATTTTGATACTTTAGCATAGGATAGTCCAAAATTTTACAAAAAATTGCTTTTTGAAAAAAAATGTTACATGACACCTTCACCCACTCATGCCTTCAATTATCTTTTTCCTACAGTAGCTTACGTAAAGTACAAACTTCATTTTACCATTTTTAAACTGTTGATTCAAAGAATCTGACGTCATCAAACAAATGCAACAAATGAAGACGTACCTAGTTTTCTGTTCCTTTCTTTATTATAGTAACTTAAGTTTGTACGTCTAATTTTGCTTTAATTTGTTAATAGAATTTATTTCGCCTAAGTTGTATCAGTAAATTTCGTAGAGATTTAGGCAGACAAATTTTTGAAAATTCAAAAAATAATTTACAGTTGAGAGAATGGTTCTTAATAAGGGAAATTTTAGTATTAGAAAACCTCCTCCAAAAATTTAAGTTCAAATCATTAAGTAAAATGCCGGAAACTGCACGAAATTTTCGTTTTTCATAAATAATTCCAAAAATAATTCCACGCATGAAATTGTGGTTTCATTTTTAAGCCTCGTTTGCGAAGTACTGAATCTTAAAGTTAACTACAACGGAACCTCTCTTAATCGAACAGCATTTTTACGTGAAAATTATTACATTGAAATATGAAAATGGCTAATTTTGAGTCCTTTAGCAGTGAACGAAGTGGACTCTTACTATAAATAACTGACTTTGTGTCGAATTTTGGAGTAGGTATTTGATTTAAAAGAAATTTTCGCGTAAAATTACTGTCCAATTAACAGAGGTTTCATTGTATGACTTTTCGAGAGGGTGTTATTAGTGACCATAAACTTTCAAGATGTTAAATTATTTTATTGCTTATAACAAATACCACCCTATGTTCTCACTCCAATTGTATTTAAATTTGTTACCTGTTTTACAAGCGACGGTTTCTTTTTGCATTCATATAAATAAGTAGGTAACATGCTGCGAACAATACTGCTGATTATTGCCGTACTTGAAAAGTCATCTCATTTAAATATTAAAAAACTATACATAATATTTTTTTACCTGGTTTGCGAAAAAGTCATATAACTGAGGAGTCCAAACTTAATGCGTGTTCTACATGCACTTGGTGAATCATTTTCTGTAACACTCGAATCTACTTAAATTTTCGGTTGATAAATGGTTGTCCAATATAAAATAAATCGACAACAAATACTTATATATAGATCATACATTCGTATTCGTACAATTATAAATACTTACTTACCATAAGCAATAAACTGATGCATTGCCGTCTTTTAATATGTGTGAATCCTATGTCGGAGTATGATGTGTATGGAATATAATACAACAACATAAATACAAAAGTAAAAAGGAATATATGATTGGGTCCGTCCATACGGGGCTGCTACTACCGCCACCCCCCACCCAAGCCCATATCACCCCCTTCCAATACCATACTATCGAGTACCCATTGAATCCAGACATGACGAGATACATACCTATATGCATGCATATGTATGAATG
This sequence comes from Brachynemurus nebulosus, assembly GCA_035578155.1. Taxonomy (NCBI): domain Eukaryota; kingdom Metazoa; phylum Arthropoda; class Insecta; order Neuroptera; family Myrmeleontidae; genus Brachynemurus; species Brachynemurus nebulosus. The sequence goes on along the minus strand of JAPWDM010000009.1, from coordinate 4,100,185 downwards.
AACACACATACGACTTATATGTCTACCTTAGAAGCTTCTCCCCACACCTTCGAATCGACTGACTAGTCAATTCATCTCGCTCAATCCCCCCCCCCCCGGCCATACCCCGCGCGCCAATCAATTCGATATTTCTATCTAATTCTTCATTCGGACAATTTGCATGCACCAAACAAGGAACAAACACATACATATTTTGTGTAATCATTCAATATACATATATTTTAAATAATATAATTGCATCCTTGTCTATCATTAACACTACACACGCTACCCGGCTTTAACTCATTCCCGCGTCTTTTAAATCTGGCGGCATCAGGAGTTTCAACTACTTTACGGTAGGCCCCCCATCCCTGGTTAGTCTCGTTCATTTTCTCTCTTCTTTATATTTGAGTGTAATTATTGATTATTGGTAGGTTAGGATATATGAATATATATGCACATATTTATGGTGTTGTTTTAGTTATACTTTTGAATAATTCCCCTCGAGGACCCCCAACTCATTCCACGGGGGCCACCAACAAACACTAGTGAAACCGAAAGTTCGTAGGTAAAATTGTTCGTCTCCTTAACGAGAGAGCGTAGACATAATTGGGATTCACTGAACTTACGAGACTTTTCGCCGGTAATGTCTTGGAAGCGAAAGTTCAAAACTCAAAAGACACTATTAAAAATTCATGGACGTAGCCAGGGGAGACTTTGGTTAAGCATAACCCACCTCAGAAGGCCCTTTTTTATGTAGATCTTTCGATCACCTTGATGCGCACCCCAAAATAAATTTCTGGCTACGCCTATGCTCGAAAAGAAAGAAAAGTCCAAAACTGAAACACCCTAGATTAGCCGACCTAATTGTTGCACAAGAAATTTTCGAAGAATTGTCATGTCGAGAAGTATAAACGTTGAATTTAGCGAAGACTGGGGAACATCTGGAGGATACAAGTAAGGATGTCAAGGCTCTGTGAATCGTTTTGAAAAAAAGAACAATACTGGACCTAATGCAGAACCCTGAGGCACATCATACTGAATATTTCCTATACCAAATCGAGTACTATTTACAAATACCCGAGTTGCTGTCTCGTATTTAAATGTAACCCAGGTATTTTATTTGCAACAATTAAACCGCATTTTCGCCATCCTTTTCCAGCAGTTTCCATCATTCAAGTTCAGTGTACTGATTCGAACTCTAAGTTTATCTATCGAACATTGCAAATAAAGTCGATATTTTTGAAATACCATTACGCCAGCGGAGTATGGGAACCAATATTGAAGTACTCAAGTACTTATCGGCGGTATATAGTATTCAGTTTATGTGTATGCATCGAAACAAATCGGGTTGTGCTGGGAAATGAGTTGATTATACATACACTCCCACACCTCCATCACAAACACAGACAGCATCTCCATCAATGACTGATTACTACTCAACTTCCACCATCGTTACCCGCTCTTTCTTATTTTACCCCTTTCTATAAATATAGTAAGAGCAAACTACTAGTAAAATATCAATGTATTATTAATGCCTGATTACATATTGAGGATGAGACATATACATAAATATGTATATACATATGCACACCGATTTGAAACTATGTTAAAATGGTAGGAGGTGGTGGTAGAAAGGGAGTGGCGGGGGGGGGGGGGGGTAGAAAGCAATAGATGGCCGTCCAACAAACTATTGACAAACTAACTTTACCGACTCCCAACCGAATCACTTACCATATGATGTTTTAATAAATCACTACTTGTCTTGTCTTTTAACTACCACACCCCCCCCTCGCCCCACCACTTTTCTCCCCTCCCCTCCCCAAGAAAAAAATTATGGAAATAACTTTGGTGGGGCAGATTTTGATGATAGAAATTTCTTGCTAAAATATTGAGATTTAGTTTTATCATTTTTTTTTTTAAATTTGTAATTTTTTGTTATTTAAATCATAGACGCGTCGTTCTCTTCGTCCACCATCGTTCACTGACAAACACTTATTACTATATCAATTTATTTTTGATTATTGGGATTCAGTTTTAACATTCATTGAAAAGGACTTATTGGACCGATTTTTACCGATCATTCCATTCATTCATCGTACGGTTCGGAACACTAGCGTCTCTAGTGTCAATATGAAGAACTCGGTATGCCGTGTTACGTAACACACACGCGATATTTAAATTGTAGTAGGTAAGAAAAAAATTTTTTTTTTAATGATATTAATTATCGATATTTTTAGCATCGGAATTCCAAAATAGGTTTTGTGTATTTTTCGACTCTGATTGCGAATCTGAAGCCGAAATTCCTCGAAATCAGACTCGAAAACGATACACGATAGAATAAGATCAAGGAAATTCGTTTATAATCTGGTTAAACTTAATATGAATTTCTGTAACGATTTAGACCAGGGCTTCTTAAACTATGGTTCGCGACCCCGTTTAGTGTTGCTTAGCGAAATCTTTTATATGTATATAATTATATTGTTACCTAGTCAATAAATCCTTACAAAATACTTATATATCGCGTTTACACCACTAGTGTTCCATAACAATTGGTTGTTTTTAAAAATGGATTTGATATGATTCGCGCTAGTATTTTTTTTATTCCTGATAGTTCTGACCCAGTCTACACCCCATTTTTAATATTCATGATTTTTTTTTTCAGATTTTTTGGTGATAAGCCTAGGTCGCCAGTAATTTTTAAACATTTTTCCCGAAAAGTATTTTTTAAAAAAATACATTTCTCAAATTTACCCTTCAAAGTTAACTCACAGAATCAAAATTCAACTTGATTCCAAATTGATTCCGTAAGATCGCGAATGAAAAAAGTTTAGGAAGCCCTGATTCAGACAATCCTTATATGTGTGCAATTCAGGAAAAAACGTTTATTTTAATTAAAGAAATAATTTGGTTAGAATCATAGAAAGCACGTAACTTCTAGAACTTCCGTCAAAAAAAACTATTAATAAATACAATAATTATATTTTTAATAAAAAAAAAAAATCAAAAACTTACTCTTGAAAGTGAAGTAGGAACTGCCGTGGAAAGATTAATACAGTTGTGCTCGTAACTACCATCTAGGTAGCGCTTGCCACTACCACCACAACCAAGTAAGTACATACCTACGACGAGTGCCTACTCCACACTAATACGTTAGTGAAGTAACAATTCCCATGGAGACGGCTGAATGAATCTGTAAGGATGCGCCACATATACACACATATTATTACTCATATGAACAACAACATACACTCATCGTAGTCCACGTCCACGTCCTACTCCCTACCGTCGCTGGGGTAGACCCCACACCTGACACCATATTATTCCCAATGACATTTTCCACCCCATTCATATACCCCACTCATTCTACCTGCGTTCTCATCAATTGTCTCCAATTGTATATATGTATATGGTGTTATAATAGTCTGAGCTGGTGGTGGTTGCTTGGCGATTTAGGGACGTTTACGAGGGAGCTACATACTTGTACGTCTGTGATGTCTCCAACAATTACTCGTACGATTTTCTGTTCAACTAACAACAACTACTACTGCCCTTCTAACCTTACTCTCACTAAAATGTCCAACGGAATTAACAACGTTCAAATTATTATATTAAATTATTATTTGATCATTTTGGAATTTTTAATTTGATGTGTCACTGTAATTTTTGGTTTAGATTAGTATCAAGTCATTAAAGCACTTAGCAAGTCCATAAAATAGAGGAAAAATTAGACGTGGGCTATACTTAAATTGTTTTAAATTTTTTTCTCTCTTGGTTTCGAAGCGAAAATATTATATTATCTTTCTGCTAAACTGATTCTTGTCTTTTAACTTTTTAAGAAAGGAGGAAAATATGTTAAGAAGGACTTGAGATTCCTCCTAATCTTTATTCAATTTTGTATTTGAAAATATAGTTTCAGACAGTTCAAATACACTTTTTTTTACAATTTGGCACAAGTATCGTTTGGGTTTTTGCTATCCTGGCCTGGAATGCGAGGCTGTTATTTATTCGAACAACCAGGTAGCTCCAAAGGTACTGAAGAATACCAAAGCAACATGTAAGCTGCTATAGGAATGCCAAAGAATGTGCCGCGTTATCGGGGCCAAGGTATCGGTATTTGAGGGGAGCAGTTATCTGACCCCAGAGCTTACCGAGAGGATCCAGATAAAGTCCTTGCTCTGCAAGTATGACTAAAACCGCTGAAAACGGAAAAAAAATTACCTAATCATTATTTCTTGAATCACTCCCGGGAGTAACTGATGGCTACAATTCTCAACTTGTTCACAATCAAACAATTTTGATTTGAGAAAGTTGAGAATCCCACACGCTGGGCACATATACGACGGTGTGGGGCGAGGGGCGCTATAACGGAAACCAGATATTAATAAATAAAATCTATAATATCCCGTTTTATTATTATATTATAGAAATGAAGATTCCAACTTATATTCTATTTTGCATATTGGTTATGTTTATGCAACAACGTTCACCCTACACCCCCAATACTTTACCTCCCCCCACACCACCACTTCCCTGCCCCTCGCCTGGTTCGTTCTCCTTCGAATGCATCACCATCTATATATACATGTACATATTGATATCATACCATTAATAAATCACCCCGATCACAAAACACCGCACGTCCCGCCACGATAAATGTTCACTATCGCCAACCCTTCCTACTCGACACCACCACCACCCCCATCACCATCCCACCTCCCCCACCACCACCACCATCGGGTAATCAGAATCAGTCAGCAACATTCGACTGTCGTGCAAGAATTAGTGTACATGTAGAATACAGATAGATATATGTACACCGTAAAAAATGTCGGTCAAAAATTGCTATAATAATACCGTAGCCGTTAAAATTTTGGTTTTTGGACCAATTGGATTTTTTTATGCGGTTTGTAAAAAAATGGCCATTAAAATGCATAATGTGAATCAAAATCACGAGACAGTAAGAAACTTGAACAGTTACTATAATAACTTTCTTAATAGAAATACTTTTTAACGACTTTTAAACACTTAATCAATACATTGCATAAGAACATAAATTATTGCATCATTTTGAGCTTTTTGAGCGCAAACTTTTTTTATGCGGTCCCGACCAACCGCATAAAAAAAGTTTCATCGAAAAAACATCACCCAAAACGCTCAAAACTTATAAAATTTCCTTAGAAGTTGCTTCTATAAACAAGATAAAGCCTTAATTTACACGTAGAAACATTTTATTTCCTTTTTTTTATAATATTATGAAAATTTTGAAAAATACATTTATAAAAAAAATTAAATGATGCAATAATTTATGTTCTTATGCAATGTATTGATTAAGTGCTTAAAAGTCGTTAAAAAGTATTTTTATCGAAGAAAGTTATTATAGTAATTGTTTAAGTTTCTTACTGTCTCGTGATTTTGATTCATATTATGCATTTTAATGACCATTTTTTACAAACCGCATAAAAAAGAGTTTAGCTGTGCATCGCTTACGTTGAATTCAAACTAGAAACGTTCAAAATTTTGATGTCAATTTTTTTTTAGAGTGTACACAATATACATATCTAGGTATAGAAAAGAGGAGATGTATTAGAATGCATATAGGAAACGAAGTACATTCTGAAACATTATAGGAAATATTGATTTGATAGTTGTATTGCTTGCTTATTGTATTTGGATGTTAATTAATTTTCATATTGAAGTGAAATTTTCAAACTCATCCCCAGCACACACCCCCACCCCGCCTTCATTCATCGCGCGCCAAACCTTCATGACTCACTCACACTGTAGCATAATTTCTTTACATTCACTGTTGGTTGTATTGGCAATCTATCAGAGTCGATATTTTACCCTTTTATTCGGCTAGTCAAGATATATACGTACGTCTACTTAAAATATTGTGTATGTATAACCTTCTTTATAAATATTATTTTCAATAATCATCATCCTCGTCGGGCGCAACCCCAATGAGGGGGCGGGGGCGGAACACCCGTCCGTCCATCCGTCCGTCTTCCAAGGGTGTGTTTTGAATTCAATATTTCGTTTTGTTTTTGTGGCAACCCTTATACATGATTGAGGATCATGATACAACAATATATAGACAGAGCCGGGATATTTATAAAAACCACCAATTCTCTTTAGTGACGCTGAATTTAGCTGTCATATCTTTATTATTTTATAAAATATAATTTATATTCAATCGTGATTTTGTAAAATTTTAGAAATCTGTAGGTTTCTTTTGGTGTGGGTTCCATTGAGATTGTCCTGCAAGGCTGTCCTGTTTGCCAAACTCTGATTTCACTTTGCAAAAATTTGTATTTGTAAAGTCTAACCCAAGAATGTAAGAGGATATTCTAGTCTGAAGGCTCGATTTTGAGGTGATTTTACCGGCGTAATAAAAAAAAAATGAGTTTTTTATTGATATTTGAAAAGTATAAAAATGTATAAAAATTAAAAAAAAAATTCAAAATTGAAATGGATACAGGCCGGCAAAGTGGGGACTCAAAAAAAAAAAAGGTGTCACCTGGTTGACGTGATTCCAACCCTCCTGGTGATCTGAAACATAAAATTTTAGTTAATTCTTAATAAACAAGAATGTAGAATTAGTTAGACGTAGCCAATTTGAAAAATTAAATTTTTTCACAAAATGGTGTCCATTTAAAAAAAAAAAAATTATTTTTTCGCCTCCATTTTTCAACTTTGAAAATTTTTTAAAAGTAATAAAAAAAATAAATTCCAAAAACCCCTCCGTCGGACCAATTTTGATAGTATTAAGAAAGTCTGTACCAAATTTCAAGTAAATCGATTCATTAGAACTTGGATATCATATCAATCGAAAATAATTCGAATTTCCGTAAATCTTTCTAGAGGCTTATTCTTAAAGGTCTGAACTTTGAAAATATGAAAAAAAAAGATAAACCGATTTTTTCGAATTTTTATACTAGGAACCCCCTTAAGTTTTGTACACCAAACAATTTGCAAAAGCAAACGTTTTTGAAAACAGACTCTTCCGGTATCTTGATTTTTCCTCATTATTAACAAAAAAAAATAAATGTTTGAGAGAAAATTTCAGATCATCAAACGACTGAAGGAACCAGAAAGATTGAAGCCAACCAGAAAAAGGTGGAAATACAATTAGTGTTCCATAATAATGAGTGGTTTTTCCAAACATGGGTTTGATGTGATTCGTACTAGTATTTTTTCAGTCCTGATAATTCTGGTTCAGACTAGACCCCATTGTCACTTTTTCCGAAAAATATTTTTTTTAAAATGCATTTCCTAAATGTACCCTTTCAAAATTAACTCCCAAAATTAAAATTCAACTTCAAACTCGTCTGTAACAGACGAACAGACACCAAAATGATTCCATAAATGTTCAATTTTACCAATTTTCCGAATCGGTTTCGAAGACTAAAATCCACTGCCACTGTGACCAATTTTTGATCCCGTAGACCACCTCCCGCACACCTTTAATCACCTATCAATAAAACAAAATTCAAAAAAAAGTTCAGTATAACCGTATTAACCCAGTTAACGTATTTATTATCGCTAATAATAATTTGTCAGACATTTAAAAAAAAAATTTCCGCAATAAACATTTATTGATATTGGCACATTTATGAATATTGTCGCATATGTATGTATGTACTCCAGTTTAGTTATCGGAGATATCGGAACATAACAGTTAGTTACGCGCGTACACACGTCGCAAAAATGATGTGTTAAGGTATTTATGACTGGTGGCGCCAGTAGAACATTTTTCAATCATTCCGTGGTATCACCTTTTTGATTAAGTCAATACAAGCTAACAAATACACATGCATAAGTATTTATTAAATTGTAAATCCATACTTCTAAATAAAATTATATTATCGTAAAATTATAACTTTATTATACCCTCAATATATATAATAAATAAAATGATATAACGAGTGTTTGATGAAACAATCGACTTACGGTCTACGGATACTATACAAAAAATATGTTCAACACTTTCTGTTCAAAAACTTCTTTCTGTCTTCTAAAGTGTCAAAAACTAAAGTTTAAATTGTACTTTTCGTTATCGAAAATATTTGATCGTAAATATTCGTAAACGGTACGTCATAGTAAAACGGTTCATCGCACGTAGAAAAATCGACGGGACGGTCTTTATTAAATTGAATCGGCCTAAAATGCATTATACTGGACTCTTCTCACTCAAATTCATTAGACTTAACGTAATATAAAGCCAGCAAGGTAGCTATTTAAAAAAATCGCATTTCAGTATGGTTCAGTTTTACTTGTTCAACACTATCTTTGCGTCTTTCGTTTCCGTTACCGACCTTAAGAATTAAAAAAAGTCCCGAATATTTACACCCAACCTTCCAATTTCATTATTTAATATCTTTGTAAACTGTCAAAAACTAAAGTTTAAATTGTACTTTTCGTTATCGAAAATATTTGATCGTAAATATTCGTAAACGGTGCGTCGTAGTCAAACGGCTCATCGCACGTAGAAAAATCGACGGGACGATCTTTATTAAATTGAATTGTCCTAAAATGCATTATACTGGACTCTTCTCACTCAAATTCATTAGACTTAACGTAATATAAAGCCAGCAAGGTAGCTATTTAAAAAAATCGCATTTCAGTATGGTTCAGTTTTACTTGTTCAACACTATCTTTTCGTTTTTCGTTTCCGTTACCGACCTTAAGAATTAAAAAAAGTCCCGAAGCTTTACACCCTACCTTCCAATTTCATTATTTAATACCTTTGTAAACTGTCAAAAACTAAAGTTTAAATTGTACTTTTCGTTATCGAAAATATTTAATCGTAAATATTCGTAAACGGTGCGTCGTAGTAAAACGGTTCAACGCACGTAGAAAAATCGACGGGACGATCTTGATTAAATTGAATCGTCCTAAAATGCATTATACTGGACTCTTCTCACTCAAATTCATTAGACTTAACACCTAATATAAAGCCAGCAAGGTAGCTATTTAAAAAAATCGCATTTCAGTATGGTTCAGTTTTACTTGTTCAACACTATCTTTTCGTATTTCGTTTCCGTTACCGACCTTAAGAATTAAAAAAAGTCCCGAATATTTACACCCAACCTTCCAATTTCATTATTTAATATCTTTGTAAACTGTCAAAAACTAAAGTTTAAATTGTACTTTTCGTTATCGAAAATATTTGATCGTAAATATTCGTAAACGGTGCGTCGTAGTAAAACGGTTCATCGCACGTAGAAAAATCGACGGGACAATCTTTATTAAATTGAATCGTCCTAAAATGCATTATACTGGGCTCTTTTCACTCAAATTCATTAGACTTAACGTAATATAAAGTCAGCTTGATAGCTCTAAAAAAAGAAAACCGTATTTCAGTATCGTTCAATCCTACTTTAATCTGTCTTTTAATGAAACTAACTATACTATGAGCGCTGAAAAATTAATAAACGAGGGAAAATGTTTCATATACACCTGGTATTTTGGTTCGTTAACAGTGACGAAAAATTTTCAAAACATTTTTTCAACTGCATGAAAATAAAATAATAAAATTGAGAAACAAATAATAATTTGGTTCATTTATAAATATCTAGTTCAAATCGACAATTGTATATTTACTCTAGTTTCGACAAAATTAAGATTAGTCGGTGTCAAACTGTGCTTTGGTGTAGAGAGTGCCACTCAGTGGATTACTCAGCGTAAAAGTGTCCAAACAAATTTTTACTGGGCCCAAAAAAAAATTGTATCTAGTTTAAAATATTTAAAGACAGTTTGTGTTTTTAGTGACGTGTAACTAAGGGTGTATATTTTATTATTAGTTGAAATATTACTTAACAGTATTAAAAATTGCTACCAATCTAACGGAGAGTACTGCATTTCAATCAAATTTAGTTTTTAGTGTTCCGTACAGCACAGCTGTAAACTGGAACACTCATAAGATCGTGTTAATTGTGTGTTCGATTCTTAACAACTCTAGGAGCGACTTGACGTCATTTTTATACATACAAAATAAAAGTAACTCTTAAGTGGACGAAACCATTTCGAAGAAATCTATCATTGGATCGACACTATTTGTACGCTACCTGTATTTATTTGCGTCTGTTATTACTTGTATGTAATGATATATTTGCATAGATATTTATATGCATGGCGAAACTAATACCTATAATAAATAAATTTAATATGATTCAAAATAAATATTTAGCGTTGTAAATTTGTCGCCATATATTAGAATATTAGATTATCAACAGCCTATTTTATCTAATATAATTTCAACGATAAGAACTTTTTAAATAACTTTTTTAGATTTTTTTTAAATTTATGAATTTATGACATTTAGAGACAAATGTATTTACAAAAAGTTATTTTAATTATTTAATTATCCGCAAAAATTTAGAGCAGTCACTATTTTTTTTTTATAACAAGTACCGTAAATCAAGATAAATCGAGTCTTACAGGTGATTCTGGACAAAACGAAAAAAGTTATTCATGAACATTCTTAAACTATAATAGCTAGCGCAGGTAGACAAAAGTACTTAAGTCCATTTTTTATTTTTTATTTTTTTTAATAAAGACCAAGAGAGTCTATCTCATATCTTTCCAAAAGGGCAAAATTCAATTCCACCCCTAACATCATTTTTTATGCACTTGTTACAAAAAAAAAAAAAATCTTTTCAGAAACTAACAAGTAAATAAATAAGAGTACATAGTTTAATTAAATTGGAAATGTATTTTTATGGCAACAATTACCCGCTAAAACTACATAGTTAAGTCCACAAATGGTTTTAATAATGAAATTTATTGTTGTTTTTTTGTATGTTAAGTCCATAAAAATGTCTTAAAAATTTTAGTTTAAGGCTTAAACTTAATTTTTTTTATGATTTGCTGTGTTACATGTTAAGAAAGTAATTGATTAAAAAAATTTATAAAATGTCATGTAAACTTGAAGATAATTCAAATAAACCGATGTTTCATTTTAGTTTTTACTCTCTACTGTAAAGTTGATATTTTGGACTTGACTAGTTTTGTCTACCTGCGCTAGATAGTATAATCATTCAAGTAGTAATAGTGACTAAGATTAAAGCTGAATTAATAATATTGAAAAAATCTGTTTAAACTGACGATGACATCTTCAGAGATTGTTATTTTTTGTTTCTTAAAACTTTATCTAAAAACAATTATGTATTTTGGTGTTCTTATGACTAAATTGTTGTGTAATCAATTTTTTAGTTATTTTGAAACATCTATAAAAAAAAAAACTGTTATTTATTTTTTTAACAGAAAAACATAAAGACTTGAAACTTGGGTTAAATTGCAGGTTCATAGAGACGATTCATCCCATTTTACGGTGTTGACAAGCGCCAGTGAAATAACGACTAAATCCCCCCCCCCCAAAAAAATCTCCCAAATTATTATCTCAAATTAAAATTGATGTTTTTGAAATTACTTGATGAGAAACCTACTTTATAATCGTGGTGAGGGGGCTCAATTGAGACACCTTTTGTCTTCTATACGAACAAACGACGAGATTGTCACAAAAACACGGAAAATCAACCCGGAAACCCGTACCCACCAACTAAACAGCAGCATCAATAATCATCCCGTTATAATATTCGTGTGTACCCTTTCTTTCCTCCTATTTATCAAACACATCATTTTCCTTCAGTCCCCCTCTCTTACCCCTTCCCGCGTTCTGTTTCACGTGTCCAGTGTCGTTATTTGTCCCCTTTCCGCCGCTCGTTTCTCACCGCACACTTATTTTATTATATGATAAATTTTCGGTAATATTTTATGTGTTTAAATATGAATTAAAGTTAGAAAGATCGAATGGTTGTAGAAAAGGATAGTGTTTTTTTTGTATTTTTAATATACTGTATCATAGTATGTTCGCTCTTTGTCTATCGATGTTTGATTTTCGAAGTTTTTCTGCGTACAGTCTTATCGCAAACAGTTACTTTTGTATATTCGACAAAGTTGAGTGACCTCTTTAGGGATGTTAAAAAATCAAATAGAGTCGTTGAGAAATTGAAAATTTGATTGACGACTCAACTGATTAAAATTTTACGGCTTAGTGAATCGGTTTGAAATTTTCACAGGGGCCTTAGTATTTAATGAGGAACATTCTACTAAATTTTCAATCGTCTCGTAGCATTTTGAAATTCCTCCGAAAAATCCTCAGAATGTACTCAACTCTTGTAGTCAGCTGAGAGCTATAGTTTGATGTATTGTCCAATCAGTTGTAGTAATAGCTATTATTTAACAAAGATAACTATTTATTTACCTCATAGTTTGTTATACAATGCAATTATTCACGAATTTCTAATTTCATGTACTTTTATCTCCGATTGTACCTCCCAAACATCCTTAAGTAGTTTCAGTTTTGTTTTATCGGCACTCCCACCAATATTTCTGTACTAACAAAAATGACTTTGCCAGAAATCGGTTCTTTTGCCCACGATTTTACTCGTTTTAATAGTTAAATAATGATTCTGTTGAATAAAAATAATTATTTATTTTTTTACTTAAATAAAAACATATACCTAAGTGATTACGAGTAAAGAATAAACTCTTTTTTTAAGTAATCACTGATGTTCTTATTTAATTAAAAACTTAAAAAATATGAAGTAAAAGTAAATACTTCTTTTTATTCAATAGATCCAACGATGTACCGTTTTTTGCAATGATTATCATTGTAAAGAACGCATTACCTACTAAAGAAGTAAAGATATATTAAAGATATAGTAAAGATATCTATCACTACTAAGAGATGTTATTTTTAGGGCTACGAAGGTCATTGACCTTCGTAGCCCTTATGCATTCATTTAGAATTGGACGGCAAGGTCGTGATGCGTGCACGTAATATCACAATGCCGTTAAAAGTAAAATTTCTTTGCGGGTTTTTCTTTTATGAATTGTTCTTGGATAGTAATAAAGTTTCTAATCACTAAAAGCTTATCAAATAAACAACTGGCGTTTTCATTATTCTTTTCGAGGTTCCCCCCCCCCACGTATCTCTACACAAAGTTTCAAATCGCTTGGTTCGGCTGCTGAGGCATGAAAACGAGACAAACAGACTCACTTTCACATTTACAATATTAGTTAGTATTACATTTAGTCATACTTACTACAACTAAATAATTTTCTGTATCAATAAAAACACAATTGTGATAAATATTTTCATTTCACCAAAAAAAATTGTTTTTTGAACGTATGTGTCTCGTACACCACCTACGAATAACCAACCACTAACAAAACATCACCAATGTCGTTGTTAGAAGCGTCAGAGGTGAATTATAGAATACGGAAAATATGGGCAAATGGTTAATTTATACATATATGAAACAAAAAATGATATATTCAAACCGATTGCCGAGTTTATGTGTTCGAGGCGACGCACGTACGATACCGAACAAGAGGAAACAGTTGACCAACTAATTGTGTGAAAGTTTTTTTTTGTTTAAGGATTTTTTTTTTGCTCTGTTGGCAATATGTTTAGATCGAATCGAAAATGTACATGGTGTTTAGTATAGAAGAAACTTTTTTTTTGTCGAATACTCTACTGGTAAACGAAAGTGATCGAAGAGAAACGGTCTTGAAATGTGAAAAGATCGATTTTTCCCTCAATGGCGATTTACAAACAAAAAATCTAAGCGATGGGACAGAATTGGACAGATTTAAGAATACTTGGAGCTTAAAAACATTATTGATTTTACAAAAAAATAGGGAATTTTTTTTTACATCGATATTTTTACTTTAGTGTGGATAGTTTAAGCTTTGTAAAAGCCTGCTTCCATTTGCTATAGCGTCATTACTTTCGGAAATACTAGGGATTAAGATTTGAAGCAAAAAACATTAAAACATACCAAAACACATACCTCATTCAAAAAAATTGTAGTATTATCCTGCAGAAAAAATGTTTGAATCCCGACATCAAAATTTCGTCGACACTTCAAGCTTTAAAATGCTCTTTTTGCTTGCTAAAAAAAATCGCTCAATTAAAATTACTTCGATTAAAAATAGTGTTAAGTAAATTTTTAAAAATTCAAAAAGTAAATTACAATAGAGAAAATAGTGGAATTCTGTTTCAGTAGCAGAAAACATTCCCGAAAAATTCAAGTCCAAATCATTCAGGGAAACGCTGGAAAATTTTCGTTTTTCGTAACTCCAGAAATAATTCCACAAACCCTATCGTTCGGAATATCGTTTGCAAGATTTTACATCGATATTTTTACTTTAGTGTGGATAGTTTAAGCTTTGTAAAAGCCTGCTTCCATTTGCTGTAGCGTCATTACTTTCGGAAATACTAGGGATTAGGATTTGAAGCAGACAACATTAAAACATACCAAAACACATACCTCATTCAAAAAAATTGTAGTATTATCCTGCAGAATCCTGTTTGAATCCCGACATCAAAAAGTCAATACTTCAAGCTTTAAAATGCTCTTTTTGGTTGCTAAAAAAAACACTCAATTAAAATAACTTCGATTAAAAATAGTGTTAAGTAAATTTTTGAAAATTCAAAAAGTAAATTACAGTAGAGAAGATAGTGGAAGTCTGTTTTAGTAGTAGAAAACACTCTCGAAAAATCATCCAAATCATTCAGGCAAACGCTGGAAAATTTTCGTTTTTCGTAACTCCAGAAATAATTCCACAAACCCTATCGTTCGGAATATCGTTTGCAAGATCTTTCGAAATGACGATTAGGTTTTCTTTGACCAATTTTCATTTTTACGCCTCGAACTACTTATTCAAAGTTTATAAGCTCTTGCTGAATACAATTTATTTTGTAAACTGTGAAAAACTCGAGCCACTAAAGAATCTTAACATAATACGTGTCTAACTTGATGCACCTGACGAATGTTTTTAATTACTAGGTAGCAGACATTTTTCGGATTAAACAGATATTTTGATAAAACATACATACTATCTGCCTGCATATACAAAACACGATGTTATTTGATCCGAAAAATGTCCGATACCTATTAATAGGGTACTTGACTGAAGTTACAAAAATATTCTAAAAGCATTGTTTTTCCATATCAGTTAAGTGATTTTGTTTTATTTTCGACAGATTCTGTAAAAAAATCATCAAAAAAATAACCCTACAATTTTAAATGAGAAAAAGGTGGGAGAAACACCTCACTATAGTGACGTCACAGTTTGAAGCAACTAAATGTCAATGTCAATATTTATAACCTCAAAACTTTGATTATATTCATAAAATGTCAAAGTAAAAACAAGTATTTATTTGAATTTTGGTCGATTATTATTAGGTACTATAAATATAAGCTAATAGAAATATTTAAAGGAAAACACAATTTCACCTCACCGATGAAAATTATCAAAATCGACAAATCTAGCTACAAAATGTTACGTCATTTTCAAGAAATGGCACGTTTTCACTAATTTGAATATTTGTTGAAAAATGGCGATTTTCAAAATAAAATTTCTAAGTAGCTATCAAATTTTTTTATGTTTCATCATTAAAATTGGACATATGAAGAGGTGGATTCCAAAACGCGCTAAGTCACTTTTTGCAATTTTTCAGGAAATGTAAAAAACTATCTAGGTAGGCAAATGTAGTAATCTGTTTAAATTATTTTCAGGTTCTTAGATAATAATTATTATTGATGTTATTTATTTGTTCTTATTTATACATATAATTTTCAATAGATTATATTGAAAAAAAAACCTTTAAAAAGTTGGGTTGAGTTGCTAAAATAAACCTAGTTTGTTTAAATACAGATATATTTTATTCAAGAAACATTTTAAACAGTGCATTATTAGCTATTTCATGTGTTTGACATAAGAGAAAATCTGCCTACAAACAAATTTGGAAAAAAATACCAGCTATTATTGGAAAAAAAAATGCAATGGTTTACGAGTAAATTTGACTTAGAGCGTTTTGAAATAAAACTGTCACTGACTTAGCGCTTTTTTGGAGCACATTCCATTTTTCATCATTCATTTCACAGTAGACTAAACTCATTTTGAAGGGTGGCACTACGAAAATCGTGTAGAGTTGGACTTGAACATTCTGCATCAACTAAAATTTCACATTAGACAAAAAATGACTTAGCGCCTTTTGGAATCCACCTCTTCATATGTAATGATAATGCATAGAATTATTTAACATTTGATACAAATTTTAAATACCTACAGTCAAGTACCGTATTACGATGAAAGGTACATAATACAACTTACACTAAACACCCGGTACACTTCACACATCTCACACAATATATCTATAGGCGAAATGATAAAAGCTTGAAAGCACACATTGCAACTTCGTTAGTATATTATCTATGTTAGATATCTCTCTGTATGTAACCGCAAACAAACGGCTGGCCTTTACGGAACAAAAAAAAAAAATTGTAAAAGCGAGTACGGCGGAAAAAAATGGGAAAATTCACCCGATAAAATGAAGTTTGACTTTTTAAATAGAAAGGAAATCATAATTTTCACATATTTGTTGTTGTAAGGGAAAATAAAAAATTATTACTTTTGTCCGTATTAGGATAAAAGAATAGTGTTTCCATATATAATATAGCCCCGTCTATTTTGTTCCCGGTCCCGGCACTTTTTTTCCCGTACAAAAATGTCAATCCTTTTTATTTTTCTGAATTGAAATGAAATAAAAAAAATTTTCTTTCACATTCCCAAAAAAAAAAATTAATTTCCTTTTTCGTTTATGTGCATACATACATTGGCGAGAGGGTACAGGGGCGGAGAGGGTAGGGGAAGTTGTCTTTATTAAATAATATAGACGTATCCCTTTCATTTGAACTGGTGACCCAAAAGTTTATTTGTGGATGAAATATATATTAATTTCATCAAGACAAAAGAAGCTGTTCAAATTTTTTTTTCGTTGATTTTCACAAAGAATGATTTTTCATCATCCTATAATACACTCTAATAGCGTAAAGGATATAAAAACTGGAGTGAATTATTCAATTTTTGCCAAAATTGAACGCACGGACCTAACATAAATACCCCTGTCGCAGCATCCTGCATAACATAACGAATTTCCGTTTATAAAAGTTAATTTTTCTTGGAAACTAGTTCACATAGAATAATAGTTTAAAGACCTTTTTTATGTAATTTTTTCTCCTCTTTCCAAAGGTATAAAAAAATTTCACAAAGATTTTTGAATATGGGGCAAATTTTGGCAAAAAACTAATTTTTTTCACGAAAATTGCCAAAAAAAAACCATGTTCCGGGCATCGGACGTGTCTGGTTAACGAACTCGTCCAACGGTTTGGGACTTCCAATATTTTCACCAAATTTCATAAACGTAAGACATTTCGTTCGAGAGTTATCGCGCGGATATATATATATATTAGCGAATATTATTTTCGGTTTCTAGGGATCTCAAAACAAATTTCTGCCATAGTCCCGGGCTCATATCGCGTCTAGACAGTGGCTGTAATAGCTGAATTCCATTCTGGAAATTCGCTAAAACAACTTTTGTAAGAAAATTGAACAAATTTTACCATTTTGATAGCAAAAATGAAAATTTTATCCAAAGATTAGCAAAATTCCGTAAATTTTTCGAATCTAGATGGTACACGTTGAAAAAATAAAAATTTTGTACCTAATGACGTCACCAGGTTTACTGAAACTTTTTAAACGTCTAAAAATCGTAATTTAAATAATAAAGAGATGAACTAAGACGGTAGTCTTAAGTTTTTAATGTCATTCTTTCAATTTTTGTCAAATTTAGATGCTTAGAACCAACAGAAAAACGACTTTTGCACAGTAAATTCTATTTTTGGATCCGTGATCTTGATTGCTGCTGCAGTTTTAGGCCCAAACGTAAATTTTCAGGCGAAAAACATGGTATCTGACTGAATCATGACGTACAGAATTCAGGCTGTGGAGCCACGAACGCAGTTTTAATCCCCCAATCCAAAAAACTCTCTGACTCTGTTAGAGACCATTGTTTTCCTCTCTCTAATAGATAATAAAAATGAAAAAAAAATTACCCCAAAATTACTTGTCTTTTTTGTACTGCGCCACCCTTTATTTTTTTTTCCAAAAAAAAAAAAATCACACAATAAAATTATTCGGGAGAAACTGTACTATTTACACATGTTTAACTGATAAATTACGATTTTTAAAAAATTATAAAAAAATAATTTTTAATCTTCAAAAAAAAAAAAATTATAACAAGGTGCATTTAAAAGCCATAAAATTTTATAATACTATTTACTTGAATAATTATTTCTTATCAACGTAACAAATACCTCGCCATAATATAATAAATTAGAAAAAAATTGTGATTCTCATTTTCTGGCTCTTATCAGAGCACCAGCAAATACTCAAATGAGTTGCTTACTCACACACACACAGGTTATTATCACGAACAAAAAAAAAACCAAAGTATATTTATTTTTAATAAAAAATATTATTTATAATGTATAAAACACAACGTGGTGTATTCACCTTATTAATTAGGGTATTATACATAATTTTTTTTTTTGGTTCACAAAATCTTATATTATTACACATTATAAAAATTATTAAAGCCCATGTAAATATTAGATGAAATTATATAGTGGGTTTATATTTGATTTTCGAAGGTGTATATATCAGTTTAATAACACACGAAAACATTACAGCATGTTGTACAGCGTATTTCAAAAGTAACGTCAAACAGGATTCACGTAAAAAAAATCGAATAATACAGTTGTAACGTGTTTCATTAAGAGACGAAAATTTTATACGCAAAAACTTTTAGGGTGATGTTGAAAAAGCCGCATGACAAATAAGTAAAGTTTCTTTATTGTGGTTACAAATATTTTTAAGGGAAATTGTTGAGGACAAAATTGTTGCAAATTCAAATTTTGAAAAATTATACTTTATAAAATTTTTCGAAATTTCCCTCCCCAGTTGATATTAGGTGGGAAAGTTTATGTTTCAAGTCACCCCCCACCCACAGTGACGTTGCCAAGTTTCAAAAATTTTGTCTTTAATGTGGACTCTTGTACAATCATTCATCCAAATCATTGATTTTTTTCGAAGTCAAAATTAGTCGATTTTTCCTAAAATGTTAAAAATAGCGATGACTCCAGACTCACTGAACAAAATATGACCAAATTTTACTCCATTTAATGCTCCATATATGGAATTATTTTAAGCCTGGTTTCATGTTTTCAATCCCAATCGATTTGGACATATTCACTAAGTTCGACCGTTTTTTTTTCTGGGTTTCTTCGACGGAAAAGTAAAAGAGAGAATTAAACTATTTTAGATAAATACAAGCTACGTCCAAAAAAATAAGAAATTCGGTATAGAAACCAGGGCCGGATTAACCCTGAGTCCGCCCCTAGGCACCTTGAAAAATGCCGCCCCTACCTTTTGTTTGAAAAAGGAAATCTTGAAAAAAAAAACGTCAGTCACATCATTTTTCCACCCTATTTTAACAATTTACCGCCCCTAGGCCATGGCCTAGGGTGGCCTATTGGCTAAGCTGGCCCTGATAGAAGCATATCCATACTTTTGAAACACCGTGTACAACAACATCATAAATTTACACAACTTTATAACGCATGTTATAAAACGGTATTAATTTCTAATAATATCCCTGGGTTTAATGTTTTTAACTATACGTTTCAAATACATATACTATGCGTTAGGTCTTAATGAGATAATTAGTCCCTCTTATTTTTTTTATATATATTTTTTTTTCCTAGACATTTATAAATTAGTCCAAAATTTTATTTAAATAAATATTTAAAACATGCAATTACATCGTAAATTTTATCATAAAACCAAAAAAAAATTCAAAATAAACAATTGAAAGAAACAAACGAATTATAACATGCGCAGTTTGAATTCATTATGATTTAAATCTTAACTACCTTTTATTAAAAACAATTTTAAAAATGATTGTTCAAAAGTATTATTCACAGTACAATAATTATTTAATAAAAAATAAAAAAAATTCCAACTACAGCCATTTTGATTTGATAAGATTTTTACAATTGACGTAACCGTTTACATTTAATAAAAATTCAGTTGAAAGATTAGCTACAATTTCCATTATTTCTTGTGTCTGTTTGATAATTGGTAGTAGCGAATCAAATCGTAGGTGTTCTATTTGTTAAGAGGCGTCAACATTAAACAACAAACCGGCTAGCAATAAATAATATTCACCGTAATTTATTATTTATTATTATCTATTTAATAAATATGCTAGTACACACAATTACACACAAGATAGAGTCACCAGTCAATGTAATATGTATCAGAATATGTATACGTGTACGTTGAACGGTGCGGTGAAGAGGGAATCATCTTCTGTAAATAACTTCAAGTGAATTCTTAAGACGCTTACTTCATACTGTTCCATTTTTTTTTATTGTTTGAATTAAATTCATTTTGATAATAATCATAAATTTTGGTCAGTAATAAATTCTAAAGTAAATAATAATAGCTAGAGAAAATTTTTCGTGTAATTTTAATGACAAATTCATTTTTTATTTTCGGGGTAATAAAGTCAAAAAATGATATTTTGTAACTGTTTTATTTGAAATATGTTCTAAGAATGAATCAGAACAGTAATCATTTAAATTTGAAAATATGAAAATTACACCAGGTGACTTTCAAATTTTATTTTATCGTCAAAACAAATAGAATTAAAGATTTCAAGTAACAAAACTTTTCGGTTTTTCCATTTTAATGGTTCGTTTATTTACTTCAATAAAAAAGCGCTCATTTTTGGCTCGCCAAAATCACTACAGGATGCAAAAATTGTACTTACGTCTCTGATTTGAATTGTAGTTAGTTATCATAAAGTTTGAAATTTTTCCAGTAGCGTGTTCAAGGGAAGTGGGCGGGGGAGGGGGGGGGGCTAAAAAGGCTATAGCCCGAGGTGGCAAACATTTCTAAAAGGAGTTTCCTCATTTTTTCATAAATCTTGATTTTTTAAGAAAATTTTTAGTTTATTGAGGAGGAAAAATCAAGAATGACCATTTTTTGGAAATTTTGAACTAATATCATTAACGTCACTGAACCAAAAGTTATAAAAAAAAAAAATATTTTTAGAATTTAAAGATAACTCTTTCAAATGATACCTTACACGATATATTAATTAAAACTTTTTTTGAGGCCAAGCTAACCTCCCCAGTTTAATCCAAAAATTTTTTCTTTTTTGCTAATCATTGACTAGAGATATATGTTCGCGTCGTCAATACTAAATAGTTTTCAATAAATACTTCTGTGACGGACGCACGGTTTTCCCTTTTAAGGTACAGAACCTTAAGAAGTCTTATGTTGAATCAGTCGTATTTCTAAAAGGAATTTTATTATTTTAACAGCAAAAATGATAAATTCACATCCAAAAAGACACAAAAAAAAAACACTTTCTTATTTTTTCATAAAAAGAATCGTATAATGTAAAACCACAGTATAAATAAAAGGTTATTACCATAGGCAGTAGCGAAACGCACTTTCTATCCTTTTTTGATATATGTACAAACAATTATGTATGTCCTTTTTTACTTATGTGATTGTATGTGTTTGTACATGTGAGATTGAGGGTTGATAATGGTCATGTTAAATTATATGAACAACTAAAAGCAACTTTCTTGAAAATGAATTGAGCAAACGCGAAATTGATGACAGTATTCAACACGAGAATTTGGATCGTCACGACCTATTAGCACCAACCACTGTCAAAATCGAAAATATTAACTGAATTATTATAAAATATTAATAATTATTTATTATTTAACGTATTTTTACATAAGCATTCAAATTATAATAATACTTACAAATTTGCATCAAACGGTACTCAGAAAAAACATAAATTGGAATTTTGTTTTGAATGATTTAAACAAAATTTAGCAGCACAAGAGTTATCACCAGACATTTTAAGCCACCATAATAATTAAATACATATCAGAAATATTTTACAGATCACAAAACACACTAAAATTACAAGGAAATATCAAAAATAACTGATGACAAGCTTTAAATAAAAAAAATTTAATGACAGTTAAAATTCCATTGCCATTGTTGTTAAAAATTTTAAAAAAGTCAGTAAAACTTAGACAAAATTAAATAATTTATATAATTATCAGCTGTAAATTTTCACAAAATAATTTGACCTGTAAATTTATTTTTCTAAATTAAATTTACTTTAGTGATGATATTTTCACCGTATTAGTATGCATAATGTTATGCATTATTTAGGTACATAACATGGATAACCCTTTGAAATTTTTGAATTCCAAATGACACTCTTACGTCATCTCGTTTCGTAACTGTTTGTGAAACAAACTATTATTTAAACTGTGGTAAAACTTTAAAAATCGATTATTTTTTTTTGTAAATTTTCGACCAAACTGTACCCCTTAATCATGTTTAATTACTCCACATCAATCTTCCATTTCGATACTCTCTCCCGTCCGATATTGATAAACTAAAACAAAAATTCATCTAATATGTATAAAGAAGAAATATTCATATATATTTTAATATTTGATAAATGCATTAATTCTACGAATCCCGATCCCTCGTCGTAAAAGGGGAAAACAGAGCCGTAAGTAATGTACATAAGCATCACAGTGCAAAATAAAAGAGTACACGATAGAGAGAAAACATGTCTCCATCAAAACACCCCTCCGGATTCGAACTCCTTCTCATTTCCAATCAACTGTATGCACTTGCCACCCCTAATCGAACTACAAGTAATTAATTATATTATACTAAAAACAGTTCTTGCCATCGTCGCATCCGAACGGTTTCGATAGCGTTGGTTGTCTCTGGTGATTTGACGTGATATGATCGTACTCGTATTAACGCTTTGTATCACCTCGAATAGTCTAAATGTTTTTTTTTTCGAAGTAATTTCGAGTTTAGAAATTTGAAACAATCGATTTTTTTTACCTTGTTTGTACTCTAATAGGACCATGACTTCTGTCAAATTTTGCACTTGATCAGTTATAAAAGTACAATGTAGTTCACTCGAATATTTTTATGGGGGATTTATTTATTACAAAAGTAATTAAATTTACGGGAACGTTCGCCAGAGAAAACTTTTTTTTCATAATTATATTCTTTAAAATCTTAGAAATATTCTTTTAAAATTTTATTTTAAAAAAATCGAAAATCAAAAAGTTACATAATATGGGCATTTTTGTGCGCGCACTTTACTATAATTCATTGACATTATAAAACTTTAAATGTTTTTTTTCTGGAAACTACATATTATTATTCCTCGATACCGCCATTTTAGCAGGAACCTAGGATCTTTTGGTTCCGTAAGATATTTTCAAAATGGCGGCTGTTGAGAAAAAACCGTGATTTTTGACAACTTATTTTCAAAATGCGATTTCAGGCTGTTTTTTTTTTTTTTTCTTAGATTCTAGTTAATGCCATAACTGTAAATAATAAACAAATATTTTACTTCGCAAAAATACCACTTTTATTTTGAAACAATATTGTCACAGTTTCAAAATAAAAGTGGTATTTTTGCGAAGTAAAATATTTGTTTATTATTTACAAATCTGGAATACCATAAAGTAATGCTCAAATCTATTAATATTATAAAGAGTGCCATAACTGTATATTTATATTTTTCAGAAGATTCGTGATTATTTTATTTTAGTTCACTGGGGATTTCAGAACGCGTGAAACCATCAAGGTGGAAATATCTCACATATCTCATATTTGAATTTTTAAATTTTTTTTTTTTTTTTGTAATCTTAAGACATATAGAAACAATAATGTATATTTAGTTTTTTAATAAAATATTTAGTCGTATAAAAAAAAATAATAAAAAGGGCGATTTTTGATTTTTTTTTGGCAAATCTCCCCTTAATTCATTGAAAATTAATTACATTTTTAGGGCTACGAATGTCAATGACTTTCGTAGACCATATGCATTCATTTAGAATTGGACGGCAAGGTCGTGATGCATGCACGTAATATCACAATGTCGTTAAAAGTAAAATTTCTTTGCGGGTTTTTTTTTTGTTAATTTTCAAATTGTTTTCCTGTTTGTTTCAGATTGTCCAATTAATTGAACAAGTGCAACGATTACAGAGCACGTTGGCCTCAATTAAGGAGACATCTCGCGCCCAAATACAAAGACTCGAAGAACAATTAGAACATAATAGACAACATATAAGTAGGTTAGAATCACGCTTAGATCAACAACGGGACTACGACGAAATTAAACGTGAAGTGAGCATTCTACGTTCCGTCGATCTATCGATTAGTCAAGAGAATAAACAACCGTCGTCGATTGAATTGTTACTTGAACGACAGCAAGCAAAATCGACAACGCAACCACAGTTGCCCATCGCGTGTCCAACGATACCACCATCATCGGTCAGTAGTGAGAATAATAATAATAATATTAGTACGACGCCAATTATTTCATCGGCCACGCCGACGAATTCGACGAATATTACGACGAATGGTGTATCAACGGTGACCACAACAGCGGCAATCACCACAACACCGTCAACAACGCCCACGCCAACGCATACGATAAAACCGGCCGCCACACCTGAAACACCCGGTAAGTTTAAAACACTGTTATTTCTGTTGACAGGTGATGAATTTTGAATGGAACTTTTTACATATTATGATTTTTTTTTTTTTGAGTTTTGAAATTTTCAAAATGAACACAACGGGTGTTTTTGTATTAAAATTTATATAATAAGAGATTTTCTCTGGTTTTTCTTTATGTTCGTTCCTGTAATAATTTCTCAAACGCCAAATTTTGAAAATCAATTGAGAATATTCATAATTAATTGTAGATAATTTTACTTTGTGAAAATCCATAATGAATATGGTGAAAAAATGTTTAATTTTGTCAAAGTCACAAACTAGTTTTCGATTGATTAAATCATCTTCAGGTGAAAACTGAACTGAACTGAATTCAGTTTGGATAAAATAATATAAACTATATAAAAATATGTAATTTGCCACTCGTTTCCGGTACACGTGTATTTGTTTACCTTTCTTCTAGGTTTTTCCTTATTGTCTTTAATTTATGTATATATTCTTTTATCCAAACTGAATTCAGTTCAGTTCAGTATTCACCTGAAGATGATTTAATCAATCGAAAACTATAGTTTGTGAAAAATAATATATCTTTAAGTGAAAATTTGACAAAATTAGAAAATATTCATGTAATTCTAATTTATAATTTTTTCTAAAAAAAAAAAATTAACGGAATGTTTTAAACGCGTGCTTAGAAACAATGGAAACAACTGAAAAAGGTAAACGACGTAAGCGTTGTTCACTTCGTTCACCATCGTTCACTGGCAGACTCTATCAGTTTGTTACTATTTCTTAAAACATTTATTAAAAATGTATTAGCCTCTTTTTGTGAGACCACACCCAAATAATTTTTAAATAAAATTTAAAATTTTATTTAAAAATTTGCCGATCATTCGATATCATTCATCATACTATTGGGAACACTAGCGTCTCTATAATATCAAAACAAAAATACAAACATACATATATTCTCTATTGACAATCTTCTAACACGTTCAGTGCGACTATACACGGGCCCGTGTATGGTCGCCACATACAAAAAACCTACGTCGCGTATACTTGCAGTGTAGTTGTAAGTCATAAGTAACCCTCCCGACATCTATGGACGTCAAACCGAACTTTTACCGATACTTACAATGGCACTTAAAGTGTGGCATTGACGTCCACTTCTCATTCAACAATTGGCACTGAAAGTGTTTTTTAATGATATTTAAGATGTATAAAAATGGCGTTTGAAAAATTATCAAAACTGCGCTACCACCACAAGAAAGAAAATTGTATCTGGTTTTCTTCAACTAAAAAAAAACGTATTAAAACACGTTTACTCAACCCTGATTATTATTAACCCTCGTTAATCCGCTAGAAACCAAAACAATCGAAATAGAGTTGAGTTACTAGAATCGACACTTTTGTACATAATGTTGAATCGCGCCCGAATTCCTTCAACAAAATTTCTTATGACAAACAAATTAATAATAAAAGTTAATTTATTTTCATATAATTGAAGATATAACATTTTAGATAAGTCAAATATAATGTAATTACAGTGGCGTCCATTAAACTTTCCTATTCATTATACATTCAAACAATTAAGAAAAGTTTTTAAAACAAATTCATACACTCTTAACTTTTATATAGACCACGCCACTGACCTATAAGCACAATATGCCATATTTATAGTGCATTTTTTTTATAAGACACAAACATTAATAATGTTGGCAGTACATTCAAATATAAAATAATTAATATCTCTAGAACACTTTCTCCTTCAAAAATAAAACACACCAAGTCCATCTATCCATCCGTCTGTCATTCTGTGAGTCAATTACACTCGTGAGAATTGCATTTTTCTATTGTTTTGAAAAAATAAAAATAAAAAAAAAAACAATTTCAGAGTAATATTTTTATTGTCAAACTTTCAAGTCTTGAATATAAAAATATATTTTTACTAGTTCTATTTTCATTGCAATATAAAAATATTTTTAAAATAATTATTTTAATGTTTTCTTAATGACTTTTTTTTATCACCATAAAAACGCATTTTACACAATCAAAGTGTTTTATATAAGATTTTACATTTTCTTTGTGAGGTTATGTTAACATCTATCATTCAAATCGTCGAATGCGCAGACGTTGTTGGTTATAATAATTATAGAGAATGAAAAATATGAATATTTATAATTTTTTGAATGATTTTAAATTAATATTAGTTTAACATAGATTTTTTTAAACATAATATTATGAAATATCATGATATACATATTTAATTGTTGTTAATTAAGAAATTTTGTTACCATTTAAATAACATTAAATTGAGTTAATGTTTTTTAAATAAATATTTACGGTTTCTTCACTTTATTTCATTTTTAATGGTAATTTTTGTTCATTATTTCATAACCGTTGATGTAACTTTATTCCAATTAATATTTGCAAAGACCTTCAATCAATGAAGACAATAAATTATAATTTTTTTTTGGAAAATAGTTTATTGAAATTCGGAAGGAAATTATTTAATATGAATTAACCCACTCAGTCACGCTTATTTATAAAAAAAATAATTAAAAACACATATATCTTGATTTGATTTTTGTAATAAAATTATCAATAACCTCAAATCATAAATTTAATTTCGATTACGGTATCATAACCTAACTTAACCTAACCTAAAAACTTAAATGAAACGATACAAACTCAATACAGACAATAATTCATTAAAATCCAGTCTCCCACGAATTGTGTAACCGACTAACAAGAACAAATAATAATTATATTCTCATTTTTTTTCTAATGAAATAATAAATTTTGTATAAATTACTTTTGATGATTTATCTTAATACATAATTATATCAAGAAATATTATAAATGATGACACAATTCTATTTGTGAAATATTATACGAATGATTGCGCATATTTAAGAAAAAAATAACTTTTTAAACAATACATTAATAAATAAATACCATATTATTTATTTTCAATTAGGACAAAAAAAAGATAGGTTAGTTTTGAAATGACAGCTAGGCAAGATAGGCAAACAGTTTAACATATATGCGCTGTATTTTGCGAACATTGTTAATAATTTCGTATTATTTTGTATGTTTAACAGTAAATTTAGTCGTTGATCGCGAAACGGATGAACGTGACTCAAATTTCAACAAGAAAGGTGGGTTTTTCTTGTTTGTTTCATTTCTAAAAAAAAAAAACCGCTCAATCGGGTTACATGTGATCCGTCGCGATAATTTTTGCTCTGGTAATCACTTGTAGGTAGATCAAAATTAGATTTGATGTACTATTATTTTTATTTGAAGTAAATTTTTGTAATTTAGGCAAGATTTTGTATAGATGTTCGTTAATTTTTTTGCACCCGATAGAAAGAGTATCAACAATTTTGACTCTCTGAAACGAGTACAAAAGCATACTCAGCAAATTAGCTTGTATATTTTTTTTTAGTATTGGCTTAACTTTTATTTTAAATGCATTTATTACTGTTTAACCATGCTTTAAGCATTATTTTCTTATCTGTACCTATTTTTAAAGCATGTTTTGGACTGATAGCTAAAGCTTGGCTACGTATGACAATTAGCTTAGAGCATTTTCAAATTTTTTTTTTATTATTTATTTCAGAAACTGTAATTTTTATTTTGAAGGTAAATATAATAGAGTATGGTGTCATCAGGAATTAGAAATAGTAAAAGTAAACTTTAGTTAGACTAATTTATATGCACGAATTCGGAAATATTCTGAATTTTGGTGTTAAAAAAATATTTTGTTATAAATTAGTTTAGTTAAAGGTGTCTATTTTTCTAAGTTTGTTTGTTGGAATTCTAAGCTAATGGACAATTTCGTTCTTTTATTATTCAGGCATTCAAACTCCACAACCAAGTCAGACCCCCGAAAGTCAACATCAGCAACAGCACACGACCACAAACAGTGCCGACCAAAATACGAACAATTCAAATAATAACAGTCAACAACCTCTCACACCTACCTCCCTTCTACCTCCACCACTACAAAATGTCGAACAGTTCGGATCGTTTTTGGGCGAGGAAATCGTCGCGAACTGGAGGCGAACGCTAGAACGACCACTACTTGCCAGTACAACGCCCAGTATTCACCCTGCCAGTCAAACCCCAAATAGTATTAACAGTAACAGTGACCTGTTGCCAGCCACCCCATCGCAACAACCACCCCCTCGACAGCCGCCAACACCCTCACCCGCGCCGCCAACAAGCGAGACACCCGTCAAAGCCACCACCCCGCTCATCGGCGCCGATTCGGAGAAGAGTACCGCCAGCACGCCGGTGCCCACAGACTCAATATCGTCCGGGCCGCGGGCGTCACCCACCGAACCCAAAAGTCCCGAGGACAACAACAACCATCACCTCAGCAACAATAACATCTCCGCATTAAATGCCGCCGCCATGTGCAATTTCCTTCGAAGCGAGGACAACAGTCTGAAGAGTCCGTACCGTTTCGAGGAACACCGACAATTCCGGTTTGCCGACGACTTGGGCGGTATGCCCGGCGCGATGGTCGGCCGACTCGGCGAGAGTTTAATACCAAAAGGTGATCCAATGGAGGCGCGACTACAGGAGATGCTCAGGTACAATATGGACAAATATGCCACACAAAATTTGGACACGTTACACATAGCCAGACGGGTGCGCGAACTCCTCTCAATCCACAATATTGGTCAACGATTGTTTGCGAAATATGTTCTCGGATTATCGCAGGGCACCGTGTCCGAACTGCTGTCGAAACCGAAGCCGTGGGACAAACTGACGGAGAAGGGCCGCGACAGTTATCGCAAGATGCATGCGTGGGCTTGCGATGAGAATGCGGTGATGTTGCTCAAATCATTAATTCCAAAGAAAGGTAAGTTTGATCGTATTTGCTAATTTTTTCCGGACTAAGTTACAAGCAATCTTAGCCTCTGTCATTGACTCTAAAGATACGGAATGCTTATACTATTTGCTCCTTTATGCCTCTCTTTTTTTTATACTCACTAACAGCTTTTTTGGAATGATAGGAAACTGGACTGAAATCTGCGCCTAACATTGTCAAGATGTTTTTTTTGCTGAAAAATGATTTTATTCAATTAGACGAAACAATTTTATAAAATGATTTTTATCAAATCGTGAGAGATTTTCAAGTCGTAAATCAAATTGAAATACGCTATATTGTCTCTATGAATTTTTTAAATAAATCTGCAAACAGGTTGTCAAGTCAGATGCATTAACCAGTACAAAATTAAGAAAAAAATATCTACAATATTTCTTTTTGCTACTTACTTAATTAACTATTGTTTTAACTTGTTAGTGAATGTAGTCTTGATTTAATCACAACACAGCAACGCCTCAAACGATAAAAATTTTAACATGCTTACTTAACACTAAGCTTCTATTTGTACTTGTTTTTGAGATTCTCGATTCTCCCCTCAGTTTGCTCCTAAGATTCTTCAGGGACAAGTGATAGTTGAACGATTTATAACCCTAGAATCATACGTTGGTCTACGAGTCAAATTAATCAAACATCGGCGTCGTTTCGACGAACGGACTTTTTACGGGGAGTTTTAAAGTTTATTTGCAAAAAACATTTTTTTTTACATAACAATACTACAAAAGCGAATAAAATATTTTAAAAAATTGGATTTGGAAAAATTTCTTAATATAAATATTTATTAATTTTTTTAATCTTTTTATCAAAGCATATTTTCACTATAAAAATTAAAAAATAAATAAATACATCAATTGTATCATAAAACATGTCTTTCAAATAATTAATTTATGAACTATTATGAGTCAGTGGACATGTGTGACTTTACAGAATGTGAAATTTCTCAGTCATAAATATTCCTATAGATATGTAGTTATTTCCCCATTAGGTACATTTCTAAACTTTGTTAGTAATTTTTAGAATAAGATCTCAAAAAATAATAAAAATTAAAATATTTTCTACAAAATAAATTGTTAACCTTTCATTAAGTCACTTGAAACGCATTCTTTAGTTTTCGATTCAGTATATTAAAACTTCAGTATTATGTCGTCTCTATAAGTCAAACAGCGTCTTTTGACGCACACTATTTCAGTATAAAAAAAACGACAATAGCTATAAACAAAATTTATACGTCTTATGTGTTATAATAACAAATAAATTAGATAACAGAAGTTTCACAGCAAGCGGGCACCGACAAGTTGTAGTATTGGAGCAGGTAGAGAAGTTCGTTCGTCGTTTTGACGAGTACGTATGATTCTAGGGATAAAAATACTATTTCTCAAGTGCAAATACAAAGGGATAGTCATGGGGGTGATAATGTTCCCCCTCCTAAACAGAGATAAACTCAAATTTTGTCGTCAAGTTTACTAAATAAAATGATAGAATGACGAAACTAAAAGCGAATTCTTAATTTTCGGAGTGATTCGTTTCAGTTTTCGCCAAAATTGAGCAGGTGTGGCCACTAGAAAGACGACTTCTATCGAATCAATCGTATTTCTAAAAGAAATTTTGGAATTTTGATAACAAAAATGAACAGTTTGCCCTCAAATTATCCTAATTCATAAGGCTCGATTTGAAAAAAAGGAATTTTTTGACTTAATGACGTCATCAAGTTTACTAAAATATTTCATTGGCTTAGAAACCGTAAATAAAATCATAGAATGATGAAATTGGAAGCAAATTATAGGTTTTCGAAGTCATTCTTTTCATTTTTACCAAAATTGAGCATGTAGCACCACTTAAAAAACGGCTTCGTGAAAGGAATTTCGTTATTTTGATAATAGAAATGAAAATTTTAAACTCAGTTAACCTTAATTCAGTCAATTACACTTACATAAAGTCTGCTTTAAGAAAAATAATTTTTTTACGAAATTTTTCTCGAAAACCAATTTACATAAGACAATAGTTCAACTTAACACACACCTATCTTATGTGATTTTTTCCACTCTTTACGAAGTTGTAACGTAAATTTTTAACAAACAATTCATTTTTTTTTACTGGAAAAAGAGTCCGAAAATATCCGATTCCAGGTACAATTTATACTTTCGATTCAAAGTAACTTCAACAACAATTGCTTCATAATAGAACATTCTCAAAGACAATGAAGAAGAAAGTGGAATTATAATAATTGGGTATTTATTAACACGCCATTGCAAACAAAACCCTTCGGTTCCCCTTCGGTGTGATAATTTACCGCACACCCGGTCGGTCAAACATTCATCCGGTAAATAGACGGATGGATACAGGTCACACAACCACTGCACTGACCGATACTAGCCACCCAAATACCCACTATTCCACTACACACTCATCTAGTGTAATACCCGTTTATGTAAGGACGCTGCAAGCGTGTTAGAGGTCAAGTTGGCGTCGTCAATGATTATGACGATGTCGGGGGGGGGGGGGGAGATTGAGTGAAACGACACGAGCGGTGAGGAGGGGGGGTGTCAAGTAGAAATGGTAACAAACTTTTCGATTCTATCACTTCGGTCAGTTAACAGATACTCGACCAGAGAATAACATTTGTGTTTTAAGTGTTCACAGAGCATTTAATAAAACATTACTATTATGATGGTGGCGCGCTGATGTGCTCGACCATTATTTTATAACTCTATTGTCAAGGAATTATCATTTATTTGATAATAGACGAATAATAATGGGACACTTAAAATTAACTTTATGAATTATCCCTCTCTGATTTGTGAACAGTTTTCACTCGCCCCGTTACCCCGATTTTCATCAACTATATTCGATATTATTGTTTTAATTATATTTAGTTTTCAATTCTAAATGACGTATTCTTTTCCGCCATCTTGGAAAGTTATATTTTAACTACGAAACTTACAAAACTAGACTACATAATATTAACAAAGTCTATCAAAAATTCAATAAGTGCGTGTTAGACACACTTTAAGTCATGATTTCGTAGTTCAGTAGCTAGAGTTTTTCACAATTTTCGGAATAAAATATTTATAGTTTTTATTTAATTAAAAATTAGCCTTTAATTTATTAGCGAATTTCCAGAATCGAATTCAGCTATTACAGCCACTGTTATGACGCGATTTGAGCCCGAGACGATGGCAGAAATTTGTATTGAGGTCCCTAGAAACCGAAAATAATACAAACTAAAATTTATATATATATATATATATATATATATATATATATATATATATATATATATATATATATATATATATATATATATATATATATATATATGGAGGGGGGTCCGCACGATAACTCGCGAACGAAATATCCAATTTTTACGAAATTTGGTGGAAACATTAGAAGTCCCAAACAGTTTGACGAGTTCGTTAACCAAATACATCCGATTCCCGGAACATGGTTTTTTTGGGCAATTTTCGTGAAAAAAATTAGTTTTTTGCCAAAATTTTCCCTTATTCAAAAATTGTTGTAACATTTTTTTTACACCATTGAAACAGGGAGAAAAATCACACAAAAAAAGTCTTTACACTATTATTCTATGTCAACTAGTTTCCGAGAAAAACTAATTTTTGTAAACGGAAATTCACTGTGTTATGCAGGATGCTGCGACGGAGGTATTATTAGGTATGATTATTTGAACCCTTTAATTTCTATGTAAGTTGAAAAAAAATTCAATAATAGTTTTTAAAGAATGACACTGTCTATTAAATTGCATAAAATCCGATACTGACTATTACAGAGTGGTCAAGTGCGAGTAAACCACTTACATTTAATCCAATAATAGAAATAACGAATTCATAAGGGTTTCGTTGCTGAACTACGAAATCTAAAAAGTTTTTAAATTTTCAATATTCAGTTTTCTGTACCAAAATTAACAAAAAACACCATTTTCAGTGTCTGTCTGTTCGTCTATCACAGACATTTTCATTCAAGATCGCTTGGCACAGATATAGAAAATGATGGCCCAATTACTTGACGTCTAACATAAAAAGTTGGATTTCTTTGTTGAAAAAATTTGAATATCAAATGAAAACCTTGTTAAAACACGACAAAAACCTTGAAAAATTGGTCGGCCCTCGTCTAAGACAAAAGTACAATCGTTTTGAAACTGAGAATTATGATTTCGTCTTCCCTCACATGCTATTACATCAAATCTTCTTTAAAAAAAAAAGTGATTGTACGGAATACTATTTGCGCAAGTACAACTTGCATTTGACCGATTTTTAATTGCGTCATTATTTACATTGATGATTTTAATAATTATTATTAATTCCAAAAAAAATGTTAAGATATTAAAATTATTAAAACCATTATAAAACGTTAATACCTTTTTTCTGAAAAATTGAAAATATTTACCATTTTAATAAAATTCAAGATATTAAATTTAATAAATAAATCATTCCACAGGCAGATTTTTTTTTTCAGAAAAATATCAAAGTAAACATTAATATATTAAGCTACCATTGTTTTAAATGGTGTATCACGCAATTATAGTGACTATTTTTTTTCTTTATTATTTGCAATAACAATAATTATCTAAAATAATTGTTTAACGATAATAAATAATAATATATTTTCAGTGGCGCATCATTAAAAAGTACACGGGGTGCACTGTACAAGTTATTCATATAAAAGACACTGATTTACGTATAGCTTTATTCGTAAATTCAACACTGACTACGATTATGATTTATTAAACAAAGTGATGTAAAGCGAACAGTTACTTAGAATGAACGATACACTTTTTGTTGCCATCTTTGTCTAATTTATTTATAATGGTTTACTTTCTCTGTTTGACGAGGAGGTCGCTAAATTCCCACAAATGAAAAAAAAAATTATAAAAATCATAAGTTAATAATTATCTATTTTATAATGTACAGTAGTATTATAATTTACAATACATATACACACAAACGATAAAACGTGGTACATGTACCGGGTATATCAAAAGTGTGTCGACAAAAATTATATTTAAAAAAAAAAAATGGAATATTAAAATCTAAAAAACAACATCTAAAAAATAAGGTACTAATGGGTAATAATCCCCTTAAAAAATCGAGTTCTTTTCCGTTTCTGCAACTCATGTTCTTTTAATATACTATCACAGTGTGACCGGCCGAAAAATAGTCAATTTTCGCAATTTTTTTCGGATGAATAGGATGAGGGAATGGGGATGAATTTTTTTTGCGATTAATACCACTATTTAACAATACAAAAATATTTTTTTTATTCATTTTTATTTATTTTTTATAATTATTATAATTTTTTGAAAAAAGTGTGTTTAAAAAATGGCGGATATTAGTGTCAACAATTACGGCCGCAGTTTTCATTTGGAAAAAAAAATCAAATAGATTATCAATCTGTTGGTAAGCCGCTATGTACCTATGAGAACTTTTTTTTTAAATCTTCCTATTTTTTCATACGGAAAACTATAAAAAATTTTGTACTTTTTATTCAAACCGCCGCCATTTTTTTCAAATTTCAAAAAAAAGCTCCCATAGGTACATAGCGGCTTACCTAGCGATTGATAATCTTTTTTTTTTCAAATGGAAACTGATTTTTGTATTGTTAGTGGTATTAATAGTAAAAAAAATTCCCCATTCATTCCCATTCCCCCATCCTACCCACCCAAAAAAAAATCCGAAATTGACTATTTTTCGGCCGATCACACTGTGATGGTACTTCAATAACCAGATTCTTGAATTATGAGTGATTTGAATCGAATCGAATGATATGTGTAATTCGAACTATTTGCCAGTACCTAATAATATGGTTGCGTGTACATACACCAAATAATATATTTCTCCCACTTTCATATTTTGTACAGGTGGACT
The DNA here is from genome assembly GCA_035578155.1 of Brachynemurus nebulosus. Classification (NCBI taxonomy): domain Eukaryota; kingdom Metazoa; phylum Arthropoda; class Insecta; order Neuroptera; family Myrmeleontidae; genus Brachynemurus; species Brachynemurus nebulosus. The sequence continues at coordinate 4,064,923 of JAPWDM010000009.1, read as the reverse complement.
TGGGACTAACATTCAAGAAGAACACTCACACAAATATTACAATAACAATACATAAAATTGGTCGCATTATTCAAATCCATCTTTATCCGGTACATTCGGTCCTTATCAATCTATGTACACAGATTATTGTAGATATCAGTTTAGGAAAAATCAACAACCATAATTCAACCATGACACACATAGGGACTCATAATAACGTTAGGAACACATGTCCAAATAACCAGGGCTGGGAAAAATGGTTCATAGAAACCATTTAAAATAAAAAATGGGAAATGGTTTCCAAAAATGCATTTAAAATACAAAATGGTAAATGGTTTTACTAAACATATTTAAAATTTAAAATGGAAAATAGTTATTTAAAGTGGATTATAAAATGCAAAATACTTTTTTACTTTAAATTTATTCTATAAATTTTTTATCTTGATTTATATTAATAAAAAAAAAAGTTACGAAAATGTCAAACGTACTGAAATCAAATAAAGGCAGTCCTTTGAGAAAATTTTATAAAGTTTGCATGATATGAAAACGAAATTTAACTCTTGAAATATTGTTACTCAAAAATATTGTAAAATTTAATTGAGCTTTAACATATTCAAACCTTGAGTACGCTACAACTGCGACTTCTAAATTACATATAAAAATCATCTACTCGAAATACCAAAACATTTCTTATCGACGTGTCTTAAAGATAATAACACAAAACTTGAGTCAGTAAAGTTTGACTTGAGAGAACTGCAACTCTAGTAATAAATTTAACTCAAGTGACATTGCAACTTGAGTTATAAAAAATTTGAGTTAATTGAATCAACTTACATTTAACTTACAATTTGTTAGACTGCATTCAACTCTAGTTCTATGATTAATATGAGTCATAAGTGTCATATCTATAAACATAAATTTAAGTATACAAGCATTTTCATTTTAAATGTAAAATGGATTCAAATTTTCATTTTAAATACAAAATGGAAAATTGTTTGAACGAACTTATTTAAAATAGAAAATGCAAAATTCCATTTTGTATTTTAAATACATATTTAAAATGAAATCATTTTAAATAGTTTCCAGCCCTGCAAATAACATTATCGAATAATTTTACATATGACTACTGAGGAGTCCTAACTTTATGCGTGCCGCACACGCACTTGACGATTTTTTTAATAGAATAATCAATTAATGTTTTTGTTTTTTTGTGTTTTGTATGTGTCTCTCCCATTCAATATTCTCAAACTGATTCGAGACACCAGATGTAAGTAATAAAATATGTTATAGACGGTATAGGCAGCCCCTGACAGACAATACTCGTACATATGTGTGTATATGGAATTATGGAGCATCCATTCAACAACACGGCAAAAAAAAGAAATTAACAAAAATGACATCACTTATATTCCAATCAAACATTGAAAGATATTTGCATATTGTATTTTATTTGAAAAATATTATTTTATTTGTACAATTAGTTTCATAATATATCTTTCGACCCTTTGTCGTCAGTCGTTCGTATACTTTTTTACTCGACATATTGGCCTTATGGTTGTTGTTTGCTAATCAATAAATGCAAAACAATATAAAATTTTAAATGGGGATAATTATTATTGTATTTGTTATAAAAATATACAATATCTAATTCCTGTTTGGTGTTTTATAGAAATGATTTAAAAGTCTTTTGAAATAATATATCTATATCAAATCAAGGCTGGATCATCGCGTAGACAATAGTGATGTCAAGTCGAGATGCAGTTAGTCGATTAATCGACTAAATTTTTAGTCGAATTCATGAATAGAGTAACCTATGTAACTATGATATTTTCTTTTGAAATTAATTATTAACTTTTAGTTTTTCTTTAAGAAAATGAAAGATATGACATAATCACAATCTGTTAATTACATAAAAGTGAAAAATCATACAAATAGGTTTTTTTTAATTTTTCATTTTTTGAAATCCGATAAATAATACAGAAAAATTATTAAATTAGTCGTTTTAGTCATTTAAAAAAAAAAATTAATCATTTTAGTCATTTAGTCGAAGGTAAAATAGTCGATTAAAAAATTATTAAATGTTAGCAAAATTAGTCGACTAAGCCGATTAATCGATTAATTATCTGACATCACTAGTAGACAAATGAGACAAATGTCTAGGGCCCGGTTTTTTGAACGGTCCGGTCAAACTGTCTGTTTTGAAAAAATTTGTAAATAAGATAGTTTAAGCCAGACAAATTTTTTGTGTGCTCTGTTTCTTGTGGCCAAGGAAGGGAGCCCGACAAGAAAAAAATGTCTAAGGCTCCAAAGTTGACTAATCCGACCCTGTTTGAGACGGTACTGATTGTTTTAATGGTGAATTAAAAACAAAACATTTGGTGGGATTCTAGAAAATAACTCTGGAATTACAAATTGGGATTTTAAAAATATTTACAGATGAAATTGTGTAAAATTTCGTGAACGTCATAATCTATTAATTCTAAAATAAAGTTACAGATTTTTTAGATTTTACGTAAGACGTTCACTGCCACCTGCCAGTAGCGTATTTACATGGGGGGTTAAGTGAGGCAATAAGTATTTCTAAAAGGAATTATATCATTTGAACTGCAAAAGTGAGTTTAAACCCAAATCATAATCAAAGCTTTATTTGGAGAAAAAATTTTAATTTGATGGCGTCATTAGGTTTATTAAAATTTTTCAATGCCTTCAAGGGTGTAAATCTAAATAAAATGGCAGAATGATAAAATTGGAATCGAATTATAGGTTTTCAAAGTCTTTTTGTTTATTTTTACCAAAATTAAACATATAGGACCACTAGAGCCGGCGGGAAGGGAGTCAGGTGGGGCAATTGCCGTGGGACCCGAGTCTAAAAAGGAGGTCCGGACAGAGTAAGAAGGTGTCAGGTCCGTCATTTCTCTTATCGGCCTTGAGGAACACTAGAAGAACAACTTTTGTTGAGTCAATCATTTTCTAAAAGAAATTTTGTCATTTTGATAGGAAAAATCAAAATTTAAGAAAAGAAAACATATTGTGCACTTAATGGATACGCCCCTTAAGAATTAGGCAGACCATCGTAGTTACATCTTTTTAAAAATTTAGCTACGAAACCACCTAATGACCTTGAAACATATAAATATGCTTAAAAATTTTGATTTTCATATCAATTACAATAACTTTCTTATACAAATAAATAATTAATAATGTATGTTAAGGTTAATTTTCAGTTTAACTATTCAATTTAACTAATAAACGTACCATTAGAGGAATTAAAACATAAAATCAATCAAAATATTTGGCAATTTTCTGACGAAATACAAACTAAAATTTTAACCTTCCTATCGACAAATTGAATTCACATTAAATAATCACCCATATAATTGACGAATCGCGTGACACCACCATTGCTACCAGAGATTGCATGTGTAAAAATACCGTTAAATTTTTCGTTTTTATTTACACCAATTACGGTTGTTTTATAATATCTTCAGTACACACGTACAATGCCAAAAATTCTCCTAAGAACAAATTAAACAAATTAACAGTGACGTCGCGACCTTTGGAACTTCCGGGGGACTCAGTCCCGAACGAAATTGTTGTTAATGTTTCTAGGAATAGTATCTAATGAAACTCTTCAAATATCATCGGGCTCATCGCCCAAAAATTGCTTGTAACTTAGTTTTTTTTCCATATTCATCCAATAAAAGACCAAGCCATGATGAAAATATAATTTCAGTTTGTGTTCCAGGCAAGGATACGGGAATGCCCCCATTCAGTGGCCGGGAATCGGATATGACGGACGAACGGATAGCCCACATACTGAACGAGGCCAGCCACATAATGAAAGCGGACGACACGCACAGTAACGAGGATTCCAAGTCACCGTCACATGGCCAGTGTCCGAGTCCGTTCTCAAAAGAGTCGTCGCAGAATCGAAAATTGAAAAAGTACGAAAATGATGACATTCCACAGGAGAAAGTGTTACGAATCTATCAGGAGGAGTTGGCGAAACTTATGGGTCGACGAATGGAAGATATGCGCAATCCAAGAGAGCCATTTACGAAGTAAGTCTTTGTTTAAATTGTCATTTTGTACTGTTTAGGGTGCGTGTTTTATCTTAACTATTATTAGAAAAGGTGAGAAATAAATAAGAATCACTTCAAGTTCAGAAAATACACTTTTTCACAACTAAGGTTTTAGTTAACATGAACTTTGGTAGTTAAATAAAGTACGCACCCCGTTGATGGTCAATTATTTAAACCAAAAGGCATATTCACTTGAGAACAGCATAACTTAAATTAACATACAGTCTCTTTTTTCCCCATTTGTTTAGTGGCGGCATGACGATGGATCGAAATCAGGAAGACATGCGCATGGCCTTGGACGCATACCATCGGGAACTAGCCAAACTAAATCAATGTCCAACACCAGGAGCCGTACCAAATCTTCCTGGGCTGCTTGCACTGCAACAGCAAGTGTTGGCGCAACAAAACCATCTCAACGGAGCTCAAGACTTATCACTTCCCAAAGACAAATCAACAAAATTAGTAAATGGTTCCCCAGAAACCGAACAACCGCCACCAAAAGAGTACCACAAAGAAGAATCCACAGACTCAACGCGACATTCTGGGAGTGCGTTTAGTTTAGTTCGACCAAAACTTGAGCCTGGAGTCGGCCCGCCAAGTACCAATTCGTCGGCACCAAGCCCACTAGGAAATAGTATACTCCCGCCCGCTATGACACCCACCGATGAATTTTCTGGTGCAGCAGCTGCAAGTCCCTTACAGCGAATGGCTTCCATCACAAATTCACTAATTTCACAACCCCCTTCCCAGTCCCATCACAGTCCGTCACAGCGTCCCTTAAAAGCTGTCCTACCCCCAATCACGCAACAACAATTCGATCTCTTCAACAATCTTAACACGGAAGACATTGTAAAGAAAGTCAAAGAACAACTTAGCCAGTATTCAATTAGCCAACGTCTCTTCGGCGAATCAGTCTTAGGTTTATCCCAAGGATCAGTCAGCGACCTACTGGCACGTCCAAAACCTTGGCATATGCTCACGCAAAAAGGCCGCGAACCCTTCATACGAATGAAAATGTTCTTGGAGGACGACAACGCCGTACATAAATTAGTGGCAAGCCAGTATAAAATAGCCCCGGAAAAACTAATGCGAACCGGGGGTTATGGCGGCAGTCCATGCACGTCAGTGCCAAAACCGATGCCTCCCGCTCCAAAAATGATGTCCGAGGCGGCAGGTCTGATAAATAAGATTCAACAAGAGAATCATTCAGCCCTGCTTCCACCGTCCCTCCAACTAGGACCACCACCAACCAGTCAACCGAGTATGGCGCAACCACCTCCACCGCCAATGCTTCTAACGCCGCCGGGCATGCCTCCACATCATCCCATCAATCTACAAAATCCCGAACAGTTAAAGAAGAGTCAAAGTCCGCATCCAATTCAACATTCGCCGATGAGTCAACCAAGTGCGCAAATGCGATCGTTACATCAACATATCTCACCGAGTGTTTACGAGATGGCAGCTCTTACGCAAGATTTGGATACGCAGACAATCACTACAAAAATAAAGGAGGCTCTGCTTGCAAACAATATAGGCCAGAAGGTAAGTATAAAGTATTTTTGATGTATATCACTTATCACGTGATGTGAAAATAACAAATTTTTCCTCTTTGTAGATTTTTGGGGAAGCTGTCCTTGGTTTATCTCAAGGATCAGTAAGCGAACTGTTATCGAAACCTAAACCATGGCACATGCTGAGTATAAAAGGTCGAGAACCATTCATCAGGATGCAGTTATGGCTCAGTGACACGCATAACATCGATCGGTTGCAAGCTTTAAAGAATGAACGACGCGAGGCCAACAAACGACGAAGATCTACGGGACCTGGTGCTCACGATAACAGCTCGGACACGTCGTCCAACGACACGTCCGAATTTTATCATTCAAATTCACCGGGACCGGGACCGGGACCACCTTCCGCCAAAAAACAACGAGTCCTTTTCTCCGAGGAACAAAAAGAAGCTTTACGTCTCGCCTTCCACCTAGACCCGTACCCTAATGTAGCCACGATAGAATTTTTAGCCGCCGAATTAAATTTATCGAGTAGAACGATTACGAACTGGTTCCACAACCATCGTATGCGATTAAAACAGCAGAGTCCGCACGGGGTCCCTAACGATATCCCCGTCCGGGACCAATCGGGTAATCAGCCACCCTTCGATCCAGTACAATTTAGACTGTTATTAAACCAAAGATTATTAGAACTCCAAAAAGAACGTATTGGCCTAGGAGCTGTACCCTTACCATATCCCCCATACTTTGCCGCGAACACAAATCTAGCGGCACTGATAAGTAGGGGCCTATTACCCACGGGGGATGTAGATTTATCCGCACTGAACAACGCCGTCAAAGAACAGATGAGCGGTTTAGATTTGTCGATGACATCGTTAAAACGTGAACCCTCCGGCGAGTACGACGACGAAGACTGTGAGAGTAACGTGGGCTCCGACGTTTCGAACATATCCGGTGGTAGTTTACACGGTGACGTCAAACCAGAACCAAAAGAAGAGCTACCAATCTCCCAGGTCGGGAACACGCCTCGATCGTCGAGAAGAAAACCCGCGGCACCTCAATGGGTCAACCCCGAGTGGCAAGACGAAGTCAAAGACAAACCACCCACCGGCAATGAAGTCATCATCAACGGTGTGTGCGTGATGCAAACCGACGATTTCGATCGAATCAATCCCGAGGAAACGATTCGTGTTGAACCGACGCCGGTGATGGATCGATTCGAGGATGATCGAAGTGACGCATCGAGTGTAAGTGTACCAGAAACTGAAAGTATACACGATAACGAAAGTCCTAGAGACTTAGCGAACGCGCACGTTTCCCATAAGGAAACGGAAGAGGACGATATAGATGATAGGACCGTTCATCCTACATCGCAAAGTGACATACCCGACCCAGATAAACCGGTTATAAAGACAGAGAATGAGGAAGAGAGATGGGACTATTAAAATATAGTATTTAGCCCCGCCCCTCAAGTGATAGTGTTTCATTTTTAAATACGTACTAAAAAAAAAATAATAATAATATAGACAACCTTAAATGAACTTCTTTACAATTTGGAAGCCTATGGGTTGCCTTGTATAGTAGATATTAAAATATGATTAATTTAAAAGTGCAATCATCGAAAATTCTTTACTATTATAATTCATTGTGATTAAATTACTTATTTTTTTAAGATTGTGTAGTTTCCAATATGGCCGACAAAATATATAAAAATGGATAAAATTGGCCGTAACAATATTGTTTTTAATTATCAAATTTGTTTTTGTTTTGTTTTTATCGATTTTTTGTGTATAGCAAAAATAAGTATATATTATAAAGACTGTTACCAATTTAATATTATTTAAAATATATAAATAAATAAAAAATATATATATAATATAAATATGTATAAAATAAATTAAATAGCCAAAAATTTAAAGAAACAAAATAGATAATATTGGCTATTTTGTGAAGCAAAACGTTTTACATACTGGACGTCAATCAGATTGAATTGCGGACGCCATTTTTTTTTTTGACAGATAAAAAAAAATGGCGACCGTAAAATGATCTCGTTGACACCCGGTATAAATTGTGATAATGAGCTTATTTGTTTAACAAAAATCATAAAAAAAAAAAATTGTGCTTTCCAAAATAAAAAAAAAGATAACCAAGGCCAAATAATGCAATTTAAAAAGTTGCACGATTTGCTCGTCGCAAGAAACAAAACAAAAATATTAAAAAAAATTGTGACGGTAAATGTGTCAAAAAAATGTTGATTTTTTTTATTGATTATTAGTTAATAAGTTTATCCCCTCCCAAAAACCCGTTTAATGTACATAATTTTGGCAAAAAAATTTTGCTTCAATTTAGATTAGCTTTCGAAATAGTTCAATTTATTCTAAAACGTAAGAATTCCAGAACAAATTATAATGTATAAAAAAAAAAAAATACGCAATTTAAAGTTATATTGTCTAGTCTAGTGTTTTAAATTAAAACATAAAGAAAAAAACTGAAAATGGGCATTTTGAGCAACTTTTATTTTTTATTTTATTTAAGCAGTATTTATTTTTCACAACGATAATTAATTTTAATTTTCCCGCCAAATTTTCTTTCTTTCATATCTACTTTATAATTTTAATAAATAAGATCTCAATTTTATATCTGAAACAATTACGTTAATATTTTTAAAAACAAAAAATTATGTGAATCCCCCGGAAGTGATCAAATTATTTGTCTCTTTACAAACTTTGTTAAGTTTTTGCATTTGTTAATTTGTAATTAAATATATCTGAAAAAAAAATATTTTTAAGTATTTAACTATAAGTTTAAAAAAATTTTGAAAAAACAAAAAAACAAAAATAATGAAAAAAGTAACAAAGCATATCGATAGATGTAAATTATACTATTAAAATAAAAACTATTTTAAAAGAATATTTATAGATAAATTGATTCCACCCAAAAGAATGTAAAATATTTATTAAAAAACTAGAATTCTTTTAAACAATCGTTTTTCTTTATCGCAAAATAAACAAATTATTAGTTAATAGAGAGTTTTTGCAAAACCCCGTAAAACTTACAATAAATGTTATTTTGACAGTTGAAACAAGTACTTAACCTCACATAAGAATGAACAAAACGCCACCGTATTTAATTTTCTTTCAATCAAAAAAAAAAAAAAAAAATCCTACAAATTTCACCGCTTTAACTGTTAAAGTAACGTCTACCGTAAATTTTAGGTTATGCAAAAACTATTTTTATTTTCAGTACCTAAAACAATTTTAAAATTAAGATAATTGGGCATTAAATATTTATTAATAAAAAAAAAACTCCAAAAAATTTCAATCTTCCATTTTTATCTCTTTATAGGCAACAAAAAAAAAAATATCAATTTGTAAAAATTTTGAAAAACTTAGCACAGAATACGTAATTATTTATAGATATGGAATATTTTTCCATAAAATTCTAAAAAAAAAAAAATGTATATATTTAAAAAAAAATAGATTCTGTACTTGGATGCATGATGTACACAAACAATTTTAAATTTTCAAACAAACTTTCCAAAATTAAATCGAACTTATTCCAAATCGATATAATTTTAGAAAGCCACCATATTGTAAATGTTAACCTAAAAATTTTTTTTTGGAAATAAATTTAATTCTAAAATAGCAATGTTATTTATATATATATACATATATATATAATGATAAAGGAGCATATATTTGCTTTTAAATTGATCGATTGATCTGTTATAGATCAGATATTAGTGATGTGATGTCATGTCAAAATAGAAAAAATCATAACTTGTATATATTTATATTCATATCATGATTATTGTCTCTTCTTTTATCCATTTCTAAATTAAAAACAATTATCTGTATTTAAAAAAAAATATATAGTTTTATTTTTTGTTAGAAACCTGTTTTTGACCGAAGTTTATTTATTGCAAATAAGTTTGACACATTACGAAGGTAAGTATTTATGGCAGACTTCAGTTGAGACAACTTCAGACGGAATTAATAATTGTTACGGTAAGTTATTGTACGCATGTGCGAGAATTTTGTATCAATCAACCATTGATACTAACATTAAAAAATGTATTTACACTAGAAAACATAATTTTGTACCCTTTTTGGACTAAATGCTTCAGTTTTCTACTTAAATTTTTCGATTTTATTTAATATTATGCCAAATTTCAAATTTCTACGTTAAATGATTTTCAAAAAGAACTCCGAGACGGACACAAAAGGATCGTATTATGGTGCCGTTTCTCTTTGCAGCTACGAAACCCTAATTTTAAAAAAATTCAAAATTCTAGACCAGATAATACTCTCAAATTTTAGTAAACAATGTAGTTTCTGTCCCATTTCATCTTTCACACCATAAGAGAAAGACAAACAGATATTATATAATTTAAAACAATGAAAATCACCCATTAAAAATTTATTTTTTTAAGATATTTTGCCTAATTTTAGTAAACAAATTTTAAAGTATCAACTTAAAAAATTATTTGTAAAAGAAAAATGATTCATACTATTTTAATTATTAATTTATTATTAACAATTTCTGTGAGCAATAAATATTTTTGTTCAAGTGAAATAATATACAAAAATAATTGTTTAAATTATTTTCAATATTATTACGAAAATGACCATTGGTCTGGACTGCTTACAATACCTCGAATCTGGTCCCAAAACGATGGATCAGTGAAATTAAACGTTACAGCATCAATAAGTGCCCTTTTACCATCAGTAAGTAGAAATTTTATTTTTTAGAATTACAAAATGAAAAAAAAAATTAATTTTTTGTAGAATTATGTCGGTGAATTGCATCTGATCGATTCAGCAAACGAAATAGTCCGCTCCATAAGAAATGCAAAACCAATTCGATATAAATTTAAATTTCCACTTTTATATCCGTTACCGAAAATCAAACGAATCGTCCTTAACGACCAAACACTTTGCGAAATGGCACCAGGTAATATTTCAGAAAGTACGTTAAAAAGCTAAATCAATTTTGCAAATAAATATTTTGCCCGCGTCATGTAATTTTTTTATTAACCTAACAAATTTACATATTTTTAGAATTTTATTCTATAAAATATTATAACTCTACCTGTTTAGATCCAGGACTAGTAACAGAAATATCGTTAGAACACACATTTAAACTAATCAATAACGCGAAAGAGGACGAAGCGCATGCGTTACAAAGTGATGATCCTAACCATAACGCGATCGATAAAATCGAAACAAATAAACCAATCAAAACGACCAAAAAACCGTTTTTTATTAAATTCAATCCAAAAACACCAGAAAATGAAAATGATCCATTCGAACGGCACAGTGACATCTGTGGTGAACCAATTATACTAAACCCGTTAGTTTTTAAAGGCGAAAAAATTGTGCGCGGTAATTTCCCGTGGTTGGTAATAGTATATCGACGGACATCTTTAGGTTTGGAATTTCACTGTAGTGGAACACTAGCGACACAACAACACGTGATTACAGGTAACAAACTCTTAAAAATAGAGTCTCTATAATAAGAGTCTAGACACCGGCCATTTATAGGGAAAATAATCGCGCACTTTTTCAAAATAATGGCGGATATCAAATCAAACTAGCAGTTGTAGTACTGATGTTCTCCTGTCAGTTATTTAATAGTGTGTGTACGTGTGAATTTACAATTGTATTTTCCATCCGAAGTACAAATATTTAAATAAAATTATTAAATAATTATTTTAATAAATATTTTATTATTATTGCATAATATTTTTCATTTTTATCAAAAAATATATTATTTTACTAATTAATAATTGTATCTTAATAATTTATATTCAATTATTCCCGCTCATTTTCCTTATTACATATGGCGGATGAATCAACCAATCAAAAATTGACCAGTTGGTGTCATAACTCTAATTACAGGAACTCTAATTAAAAAATGTTACCAACACCACCACCGAAAAATTTTAATTTTTTTGCAGCTGCGCATTGCATCAAAGGAATCAATACCCAAGAAATCAATTCAGAACAATTGATTATCTATCTTGGAAAATATAATTTGAAAAATTGGCGCGAACCTGGAGCAATATTAGTAGAAGTTAAAAACGTATTCATCCATCCAGATTACGCGCAACTAAGTCTTTATTACTCGGATATTGCAATTTTAATATTATCATTTCCGGTAACTTTTAGTCAATATATTCGGCCGATTTGTTTGAATTTCAATAAAACAATTTTCGACATTAAAAAAGGGATCGTAAGTTCAAATTTTTTTCCAAAATTTAAAATAAATTTAAATCTTTAAATGATTAAGACGACTTAACTCGTATGCAATATGGCGACTCAAAATGCTTTGATATGTCACAAGATATTCACTAATACAAGTGCCGCCATCTGTGACAGATTTTTTGAAATACGGTATAATTGTAAGTAATGTTCAATTTTACCAACATAGTTTAGTATAATTTCTATTTTGCAAATTCCTGAGATATCATTTTTTGATGTTGGCATCTCTGATATTGTTTTTGTATTCCTATCTATTGTACTTGTCACTAAAAGGCAGTAAAAGGTCCGGCATTTTGAGCCCAAAAAATTGTCTCTATGATTAAATATAAGGCTTAAACAATCTTTTTGCACTAGGTTGTTGGATGGGGCCTCGACAAGAATGTGATAGCCGACGAGCCCCGTAAAGTTTTAATGCCAATTGTCACGCAGGAGGATTGTTTACGTTCAAAAATCGAATTTATATATTTCACGTCAAATCGCACTTTCTGTGCTGGACTACGAAACGGTTCTGGGCCATGTAATGGCGACTCGGGAGCTGGAATGTTTGTACAGGATAAAACGGGACGATATTATTTACGGGGGATTGTTTCGATGTCACTACAGGACGCGTTGACGAATAGTTGTGATCTACAACAATACACAATTTTCACCGACATTCAACCGTTCAAAGAATGGATCAGATATATTCTGTCGAAAAGTTAATATTTCTGTATTATTTATTTTAACCATTTTTTTTTTAATATTTATAAAGTTTATATAATATTTTTAATATTATTTATAAGAAACCGGACAAAAAATAAAAATAATTTCAAAAATTTAGAAAATATTTTTAAACGACATTTGTAACTATAAAATGACGTATAAAATACAGTACAGCCAACGTCAACATATCAAAATTCAAAACCAATATGAAATAAGAAATAAGGAGTGTCACCATGCAGTGACGTTGAATCGAACTTTGATAACTTCTACACAATGATGGATGAAATAAGAAATAAGGACTTCGCCATCTAGTGACATTGAATGGAACTGCTCAAAGGTATATGCAGGCGGTTTTGTACATCAAAATTCGTGATTTTTTGTCATTAGGTGACAAAAAAGTCATCACGAACGTGATGTTCTCATGAATTTTGATGTACAAGAATACCTACATATACCTATGAGCAATTCCATTCAACGTCACTACATGGCGAACTCCATATTTCGTATTTCTGATTTCATTCATCATTGTGTAGATGTCATTGAAGTTCCACTCAACGTCACTAGGTGGCGACACTCGTTGTTTCGTCGTTAGACGTAAGCCGAAAGCGAGGTCGCCGTTTAAAGATTTTGTAAGAAATATTGTGTAGTTTCCTAACTTAGCCACAATTATAGTTATTTTTTAAGGAGTCATACACAATCAATGAAATAAGGAATAAGAAGTATGCCATCTAGTGACGTTGAGTGGAACTTTAACGTAACTGCTCATAGATATGAATATGTAGGTACTTTTGTACGTCAAAATTCGTGATTTTTTTCACTTTAGTGACAAAAAAAGTCATCACGAACGTTATTTTTTCATGAATTTTGATGTACAAAAATACCTAAATACATATACCTATGGACAGTTACGTTAAAGTTCCATTCAACGCCACTAGATGGCATACTTCTTATTCATTATTTCATTGATTGTGTATGACCCATAATTAGTTGATTGAAAAATCACTATCGCGTGTGGTTAAGTTAGGAAACGACACAGTGTTTCTTACAAGATCACTAGATGGCGGCACCAATTACGTCATTTTATTGTGTAAAAGGCCATAAGAATGATTTTTAACCCTACAAAGGGTACCTGAGTCTAGTTGGAGCTATAAATATATTTTTATTGTTTTAAACTTGTTAAAATAAAAACTATTTCATATAAATTTATCATATTTTATGTACTTTTTAAGATTATATTTAATTATTGACCATTGCAATAAAAGTTAAATTGATTTTGGTAATAAAACTGTTTTCTTAAATTTTATTATACACCCTAATGAAATCTATCAAGTTTATTACGTCCGAGGTGTCCTACGAATTGCAAAACTGATACGCGAAACAAGTAAAAAAAAATCCTAAAAATCGCAATTAAAGTAACAAAATTTAAGGTTAATTTTTTAATTTTTATATCAACTTTTCATTCTATGAAAAAATTAAAAGCGTATATTTAAGAGAAAATAAAGTTTTATAGTAAAAATCACATTCACTGACAAAATCTTATTAATTTAGAAAAAAAATCAAAATTTTTTTAATAATTACACCTTTCATTTTGTGACATCATCAAATACGTAAAATCGTAAATAAAATGATGGAACGGCGAAATTTAAAAATTTTTATAGGTTTTTGCTACTCTTCATTCTATTTTTGACCGAATTAAGTACAAATCGAAAAAAATTAGTTTTAGTAATAAAAATCTCAAATTTTTTGACAAAAATTAAATTTTTTGAAAAAGACAAACGACTTATTTACGAATTATCACGTGACACTATATTTACAAAAACTACGCCCAAAAAAAATATGTACGAAACAATATAAATTTTTATTTTAAATAATTTACAAAAAAACAATTTGTTTTATTAAAATTATATTACAATCAAATTAAACTACCCTTCGCACTTCGAAAAATCGTTTAAGATAGTATACTTGTCCAACGGTCATTGCAACAAGCACGGCCGCTTCGAAAAATGACCACATCACTACACGCGAATTCGTATTTTCGTTAATCGCACGATGGATACGATCTCGCACCTGCATATATTCTTGTTCATGTTTAACGCCGATCAACTGGCCGGACAGCTGTTTAATCATTTCCTCGAGTTTTGAGTGATTATTGTCACCCTCCTCGCCCTGTTCGCCCGTTTTTTCTTTGGGCGCATCACCAATTTCCATATTAAACATCACCACCTAAAAAACATATGAAGGGAAATTACGTTCGGGAGACATAACGTCAGGCAAGATTACGATTCGTACGGCGCCAAGATTTGATGACAGCGCCCTGTAGAACTCGAAAAGATAAAATGAAAAATACACTGCCAATGGTGTATGGCACACAGCTTCCTCGTACTCGTAAAAGCACCTTAGTAATTTAATGCTCAATACATATATCTTTAAAATAAAAATAAATAAACAAAACGATTCATAAAAATTGAGCGAATTGGGACTAGCAGTAAATAAGATATTGACATTTAATGGGATTTCATGGTAGCGCCGTGGATACTATTAGTCCGAATGCAATGAAATTTGTAGGGGACCATCTAGGAACCAGACTGCATAATTTCTGACAATTTCATAAAAAACAATTGAATAGTTCAGAAGTTATGACACTTGGTGCAATTTAGTATATTAATGGAATGACATGGTAGCGGCGTAGCTACTGTTACTCCGATTTCGATTAAATTCATAGGGAACCATCTAGGAACCAAACTGCATAATTTCTGAAAATTTCATTAAAAACAATGGAATAGTTCAGAAGTTATGCCACTTGGTGCAAACTGGCGACACATAGACGGACAGACACCAAACCAAAATTGTTCAGGAACCTCTAAAATTTTTTTATTTTTCAAAAGTGATCACAGTGCTTCCGCTACTTTAGTAGTCTCGGAAGCAAAATACTACTACTCGTCGTTTTCGAACCGAATCTAACCTCACCACCTAGTTTTTATATCAAAGTCGAAGTATACTGTCAAAACTAACTAAACTAATCTAACCGTAACTAACCTCACCACCTAATTTTTGCATTAAAGTCAAAGTATATTGTCAAAACTAATTAAACTAACCTAACCCTGACTTCACCACCTAGTTTTTATATCAACGTCGAAATATATTGTCAAAACTAACTAGTCGTAACTAATATTGTCGAGTGTCTGGTAACAATTTCAAGTAATTCAAGTGAGCATTCCGATTTTCGGAACTCCAGCCAAAAAAATTAGTTTTTTTTGTGAAAAAAGAAAGTACAGAAGTCACTGAAATTTGGTTGGCATTACCCCAAGGCACTTTGTCACATAGTGACGTTTGTGTGTTCTAAATGGAACACGCTCACTGCCAAAATATTACCCATACTATAAATACAATACACCCGAATTTAAAGACAAGTTTAACGTTCAATATCTCGAAAACGAAACGAGATATCGAAAAATTTTATTGTTGTTTTTCGTTTTATTTTATCGAGTTTTACCGGGAACTGTTATCAAATCTGGACACCATACTAATCGTCATCTTGCTCGAGAAAAAAAGTATCATGCCTTTGGTGTCATGGTCGACATTTGATTCGAAAAACAGTACGTATAAACTCCTGGAGCATGTGCAGCAAACGTATATTTGCCGGACGTTTCACGTTCCCCTTGATAAATAATTTTACCATCCGGACCCACTATACGAACGTCAATGTCCAAAAATCCACCTTCAGCAATCTCAAACATTAAACCTACACAATTTTTAAAAATAGCCACATATAAAAATAAAAATTTGTTGACTTGAAATAAGGTTATAAAAAAAAATCACCAACCCATTTTTGTGCCACTTTCCACTTTGTCGAAAAAACATTCTTCAGCGTGTGCGTCAACTGTGATGAAATAACAGAAACTTGATGAAATATAACTTAAAAGTAATAAACACAAGTAAAATCCAAACATTTTTGATCCAAAAAATTAAACGTCGGCCACGTAAGTTTTATTGAGTTGTCAATATGTTATACCACCACCATAATAATTCCGAAACGAACCACAGACTTCTATACAGAAAATTGTACACTAATTGTAAAGTACACTCCCTCGACAAAAATATAATACAAATATTTTACGAAAGCTTAAGATAACGTTTAGTTTCGTTTACAAATTTATAATAACTGAAATAGAATATTAGAATTCACACAAAATTGATTTTCGTTATAAATGTAATGGCCATAAAGCCAGAGACGGGTTCAGAGATTTGTCGACTATCGGTATCATACTTTGTCTGCTTTTTTAAAATTAAAAATTTTTAAGGGACCTATCCACTGAGTGCGTAAAAGTTTGAAAATATTCGTCAACGTTTACAAACACAAATTGATTCTTTCTGTTCATTTTTGCTATCAAAATCATAAAATTCCATTTAGAAATATGACTGGTTTAACAGAAATCTTGTTCTAATTGGCCTACATGCTTAACTCTTTTAAATGATTAAGACAAGTTAACTCATCCTGCAATATGGCGGCTCAAAATACTTTGATATGTATAAAATATACATATATTCACTACTGCTACAGGTGCCACCATCTGCAACGGATTTTTCAAAATACGATATATGTAATTCCAAGTAATGTTTACTTTTACCAACATAGTTTACTATACTTTATATTTTGCAAATTCCTAGGGTTCACTTTTTTGATGTTTGGATCTAATTTTCTTTCTTTTTTTGTAACATTATTTATTGTATTTGACATTGACAGTAAAAGGTCCGGCATTTTGAAACAAAAAAATTTTCTCTGTGATTAAAATAAAAGCGTTAATTTAAAAATGAAAAAACGACTTCGAAAACCTATAGTTCGCTTCCAATTTCATCATTCTATCATTTTACGTATGGTTTTAAGACGTTGAAAAATTTTAATAAACTTAATGACGTCATTAGATTAAAAAATTTATATTTTCTTAAATCAAGCTTTACGGAAGTGATTTAAATTCGGGTAATTGATTGAATTAGGATGATTTGGCTATGAGCTTTCCATTTTTGCTATCAAACTGACGGATTTCCTCCCTAGAATTTGCCGTGCCCTGATAGTAGCTACTAATTTTTGATGACTTAGTTCCAATCTCATAAAAATACATTATCTATGGTGTGAGATACCATTATTGTAGTAGATAATGTATCTAAATACAGAAATATGTACGTGATTTTTCTATAACGTTATCGGCGGAGTTATCGGTAGTTTCTTTATTTTAGTTTCATTATTTATTCGAAATCTGAAATGTCAGATGACTAATATACAAAACTATAAATGTCACATTTTTCTAGTCCTATCCTTGTTTTTATTACGAGGATAGAGTGAAAAAACGATACTATCCCATGCGAAATTTTGATTCAGTAAAATATAATCCTGAAATATCGAATAAAATTGTACATTCCAATCAGAAATATATTGTCAAGTGGTGTTTGACGACTAAACAATTATTTTTTTATCCATTTTTATTTTTTTTGTTGCCTAAAATATGAGTTGTGTAAGCAATAATCGCAGTTCAATTCAAACGAAAAATATCGACGATGTCGACGAGAATCTACCGAATGGAAAAATAACACCTGAAGATGTGTTAAGACTTTCAAAAATCACCGATCATTACCTATGTTCCCCGGACGCAAATATTTACGAAATAGACTTTACACGTTTCAAAATACGCGATTTAGAGAGTGGTGCCGTTCTATTTGAAATTGCAAAACCGGCAACCGTTGAAACGAACAATCACGATACAAACGTTGACAATAAAGAACCGGAAAATGAGGAACCAGTGGATTTAAATGCGGGACGATTTGTCCGATATCAATTTACGCCGCAATTTTTAAAACTAAAAACAGTCGGAGCTACGTAAGTAAACTTTTTCGTGGTAGTTTTTAGTTGAGAGCTAAAAAAATTGATCGATTTCTCGGTATTTTAGAGTTGAATTCACAGTGGGTTCTAGACCAGTGAATAGATTTAGAATGATAGAACGTCACTTCTTTAGAGATAAGTTGCTTAAAACATTCGATTTTGAATTTGGCTTTTGTATACCACATTCTAGAAATACGTGCGAACATATTTATGAATTTCCAACGTTAGCACCTGAATTAGGTAAGCTTCAATTTAGCGTAATTAACTCAAAAAAAATTTTTTTTTATCTAATAAGCTTTGCATGCAATAAAAGTACAGGTAGACTCCAAAAAAGGGATGTCGTTTTTAAATTAATTAATCGGAAATGAAAAAAAATTTAAGGCTGTATACACAATCAATGAAATAAGGTATAAGAAATAAGGAGTATGCCATCTAGTGATGTTGAACGGAACTTTAACGTAACTGGTCATAGATATAAATCTGTAGGTATTTTTTTACGTCAAAATTCGTGATTTATTTTACTTAGTGACAAAAAAGTCATCGCGAACGTTACTTTTTCATGAATTCTGATGTACAAAAATACCTAAATACATTTACCTATGAGCAGTTAAGTTTTAAAGTTTCATTCAACGTCACTAGATGGCATACTCCTTATTTTTTATTCCTTATTTCATTGATTGTGTATAAAGATTTGCGATTTTTAGGGCTATGGCCATTGACCTTCGTAGCCCTTATGCATTTACCACGGAACGGCAAGGTCGTGATGCATGTACAGAATATCACAATGCCGTTAAAATTTATTTGCGGTTTTTTTTAAAAAAAATTAACTCTTATTTTAACCATAGAGAAAATTTTTTGTCTCAAAATGCCGGACCTTTTACTGTCAGTGACAAGTACAATAGATACGGTTACAAAAAAGGAAAGAAAATCAGAGATGCCAACATCAAAAAATGCCAACCCTAGGAATTTGCAAAATATAAATATTAGCGAATTTTTAGAATGGAATTCAGCTATTAGAGCCACTGTCATGACGCGACTCGAGCCCGGAACTATGACCGAAATTTGTTTTGAGGTCCCTAGAAACCGAAAATAATATTCACTAAAATTTATATATATACATACATATGTATATATGTGTGCGCACGATAACTCTCGAACGAAGTATCCAATTTTTACGAAATTTGGTGAAAACATTGAAAGTCCCAAACCCTTGGATGAGTTCTTCAGCCAGACACGTTGGATGCCAGGAACATGGTTTTTGTTTCTGCAAAAAATTAGTTTTTTGCCAAAATTTCCACTTATTTTATAAATTTTTTGCGAAATTTTTTTACACCATTTAAAAGAGGAGAAAAAATTTCATAAAAAGGGTCTAAACCATTATTTCCGAGAGTCAACTAGTTTCCGAGAAAAACTAATTTTTATAAACGGAAATTCGCTACGTTATGCAGGATGCTGCGACAGGGGTATTATACTAAACCATGTTAGTAAAACTGAACATTACTTACAATTTTACCGTATTTCGAAAAATCTGTCACAGATGGCGACACTTGTACCAGTGAATATATACATATCAAAGCATTTTGAGTTGCCATATTGATTTAAAGCGTTAATAACTTTTACTTACGTCAAAGGACCGAATTTTGCAACATTATTGCCATTTGGTATCAAACTAAAACTGTTTGTAGCTTAGACTTGGCCCTGGCGACACATAGGTTCTTAATCGCATCTCTAGTGGTGAAATTAGAAACTGTATTAGGTCGAACGTTTACGTGTACGTCTAACTGGCGATAAAAATCGACTGTCGTCCACATAATTACAAAATATTAAATTACTTCTCAAAATTTACCACAATTTAGACAATATTTTTGCAATTAAAATTTTTTTATACTAAACGAACGATTTTCTTGTGATTCTGGTTCTGAATTTGAATCAGTTTCTTGAAATCAATTCTTAAAACAATTTATAAAAAAAAAAAAAAAAAAAAAAAAAAACGACATCCCCACTCCAAAATAATGCCCAATCGAGTAAAATTCTATCGTAATTTGTTCCAGTGCAAGAAATGATTGCTAATCCATTTGAGACACGATCTGACTCATTTTACTTCGTTGATGATACTCTAGTTATGCACAATAAGGCTGACTACGCTTACAACGGAGGACCAGCTTAAAATTTCAAATTTTTGTAATTTAAAAAAAAAAAAAAGTTTAACAATCTGCGCTGCGCAAAATTACACTTTAGTAAAAACAGAAGCAAACAAAATAAAAAAAAAAATACATAATTTTGTTATGTATTTATAAAAATACACCTATTGCACTCAAATTTTCACCACTTGGGCACTAATTTTTCGGCCGCTTTTTGTTTCTATACTGATCCAGGATACAATGTACGTACGCCCTTGTTTTTTTGCAATTAGTACACCTCGAACATTTCCCGACACCGTACTAGTAAATTGATTTATTTGAGGTTAAGTTGCAAAACGTATTCGGATAGTGTATCAATTAGCGAGCTTGTTGTATACTACTGAATGGAATCAAATTTCGTCATGAGTAAAAAAAGTTCTCATGCAAAACACTCTTAACTAAAGTACATTTATTGATATAAATATAATTATTAATGTGTGCGCATGTGTCACGCATGCGTAAGTAATATTAATGTCACGGTGAAGATCATAACGATTCGACAAAGGTAATTATAATATTATGATTTAAATAAAGTACTTGACTTAATTTGATACGAACAAACTTTGGATTCTTTTTCATAAAATATATAACAAAAATTGACAATAACTTACGAAAAAAAAAACATTTTTTTGAATCTTCAATTCGTTAAATTTATAGTACGTTATTTAGTGTTAAACTTGTTAAATGCTTTCTTGTTGAAGCTGGCTTCAAAAGTGCTTTATTTATAACTTAAGTAGTAGAGTCCCGATAATAAATAGAGTCGTGACATGTGTGCTGAACGCTGATTGGTTCTGGCATTTCCTGTCCAATGTTGGGTAAAATAAATTGAAAATAAATTAAATATTTAACAAAAATCATTTAGTTTAACCTAGAAAGAATGATTAAATTAAAATTTTTTAATTGTTCATAAATTTATAACTTATTAACAATAATTATGAACGCAAAAATATTTACTCAAATATGTGATAATTAATCTTGAAGCTTTCCGCTCTGTTTTGAACAGAAAATGGATGACATGTCACGAGTTCACGATTCTATTTATTATAGGCACTATAAGAAAAAGAAAATATTACTGCCATCTATGATATTCAATTCAAAATATTCTAAAATAAAATTTAAAATTTAATTTTCTGATTAATAAATTTTTAGTCAAGTACTTTTATTAAAAGAACGATTTTTTTTTTTGGGATAATTTATAAATCAAATATGGAAGCAATGGTGATAAAAATATGAAATACTGATGTTAATATTATTTAAAAATATTATAATTATACATATATGATATATATGTTTTATTTTTAATATATGTTTCAAAATATATTTATAATGAGTTAATAAATTGATTATAAAATAAAATTTTTTGGTTTTTTTTCTACTCTATAAATACCAAAATTAACTTCTTTGGTGACTGAAACGAAATATATTATTATTGTATACATACCAAGAACTTCGTCGCAACCATAGATAAAGTACACCAGAATTTCATTTCTGAAAGATAGCCAACTTCAGTACACTTTTTTTGATCCTCTATTACCTCTCTATGGAAGTGAGAACGGGCGTGAAGGGTATAGATGTCATCGTTGTCATAATCATTATGCGTAGTTCACGTGAGAAGAACAGACATGTCACTATAATAACTTTAAATTCCCTTTAGTCTTATCCGATAATGTAGATTACTACTAGTAAGGTAATCCACTAAAATTCTCCTAATTGCATTTTATTTTAATCAGTTTTTCAAATTTAAAACTCATACAATAATTATAAAATCATGTATTTGTTCAAAACGACTAAAGTAAATTTATTTTTATTGAAAATTATACATTAATCAAATATTTCGTAAATGAATATCACTCACTGATTCTAATTTCCGACAAGTGTGCTCCCATTTTTCTGCAACAGATAAAATGTATTCTAATTTTCTAATTAATTTACTGATAATAGAATAAGTAATAATTATTTTCAAATAAAAATAAACTAATAAATGTTAATTATACATACCTTCAATAATAATTAAGAAAAAATTATTAAATTTGATATTGAACTTAAAAAAATAGACAAATTTCAGAATCTATAAGTTCTATGAACAGTAAATTCGACATATATCAGCTAGTAGCACCGTTTACAATTACCATTTTTTTTAAAATGTTGTGTAGTGCTACTGCACTGCCCTCTGAACTCTTCACGAAAATAACCACTTGCTAAGAAAAAATCCTATAATGTAAGTGAGTGCTCTTCTATATATATATATATATATATATATATATATATATATATATATATATATATATATATATATATATATAAATATATATATATATATATATATATAGCGTTATTCTCTTTGGTCGCAACTGACGTGTTGGGAAGGGCAAGGGTAGGTATATGATCTAAGTATTACGTTAAAAACATTTAAATAAAAATAAATTTTGAAAAAAGTTCGCATTAAAGAGTTTATTTATATGAAATACACAAAATGAAAATGCAAATATATAAATAATGCCCAGCGTAAAAATCTCGCATAGTCTGACAGGCACCAATTGATTCTAAAAATAAACGAAAACTAGAAATAAATAATTCATATTTAAATATTAGTACCATGAAAATCGATACCACACGTATCAGACTAGCGGTATTTTTACGCCGGTATTAAAAAAAAAGGAAGATAGCATGATGAAACAGAAATATACTTAAAAATTACAATAAATAGGCAAGTTACATAAAATTTGTGCTATTTTAATACAATTAGATACGCGATAGAAGTAAAAATAGCCGAGCATTTTGGTTTAAACTAAATGATTTTAAAAAAAAAGACAATTATTGGCACAGAAAACAAAAATATTACAATTATACTAAAATATATAATAGCATATTACATATCAACAATGAATAAAAAATAAAAATTTACAACAATTAAATTTGAAATTATATACATTTTTTTTTAAATCTATAATTTAACTGTTTACGTAGGTCTTTTCTTGTCTAGTTTTTTTTTTCGGGGGGGGGGGGCGGTGTAAAAATCAAAATTTTATCATATAATTTTAAAAAATGCACATTTTTTTTAGTTAACAAAATTTAGTTACAAATTATGTTAAGATGTTGTCAGCACTCTTATTGCAATGAGCCATTTTCTCAAAATATGTATCAATCTGACACCAGGGCGGCGACACAGGTACATAGGTTGCGACTACATTTCTATAGTCGGAATATTAATTTCTAAAAAATAAACAATATTCGTAAGTAACCAAATTGTAAAATTTTGTTGCTAAAGTGCAATTAACAGAAGATGTTGGTTAAATTAATATCATAGAGATGTAATCCAACTACCTGTGTCGCCGCTCTGGTGTCAGATTGATACATATTTTGCGAAAATGGAAAGACGCGTAACCAGAAGGGAATACGACAAAAATTTTAGAAATTTTTTTTCTGTAATACGTCAATTTATGAGCAGGAAACAAATTGTACACTTGAACTAAAATGTCCTGACCCTAATAATTAGTAAGGTCAGGAATTACTAGTTCAACCATAATAATCGATCGCACATTTCAATCGTTATTTCACATTTTGATAAGTTGGTACCCATTCGTTATGACAAATTTTATCATTTGTGATATTACCCATAACGATGATAAAATACTGGTAAAATTAGCGACTGATTCCCTTCTGATTGCGCATCGCAGAAATATTGTTTGAAAAAGACTAGATTTTGGTGTAGGTGAACATAGGAACTGCACTGTGACGTCATTTGTTCTATCATATTGTGTCAAGAGTGCAATATGTCTTCAAAATTTGGCGGGAAGCTCATTTGAATCATTTAAATTTCTATTAAAATGTCTTTAAACTAGAATTTTCACTTTTCTTGTTACACTACAAACATTACAAAAAGATGTTTCATACATTTCAAATACATTTAAATATTATGAATAAGATTTTCCTGTTTTGTACTTTAAATTTTTAATAATTTGCTTCAAAAAAAAGAATAATTACTACTTCAATTACTTTGTTTTACTTGGTAAGTATGTGAACTATATCGATAAAATAGTCCATACAACGACAATACGCGATGTTTCCCGATCATAATTTGGCGCGTTTTTTTATATAATTGGCGAAAATACTAAGGGTTTATTTCCATATCCAAATAAAACAGAATAATTTAATGATCCTTCTGGCCAATATATTTTAATGACAGTCAATGAATACTTTTGATTGATTGCGCATGATTAAAATGCGCGCGCACACTTAATATATGTATAATTACATGAAATATATATATATAATTAGAGTTAAATGGAAAAAAAGCAATTTTTGTTGATTTTTAAGGAACTTTGATGTTTTTCTTTTTTGAATATTCCTAAAATTAAAGCATACCCGAAAACGATAAAAGTTTAGAGTTCTACTGTCGTTGTTTTAACACAATTTGTAAATAAATATTAATAATCTAAATTTTTTGGGAATGACTCTTGTATATTTGACTCACATTTTCTCTTAAAAAAAAATTTACAAAATCTTTTTACACAGAATAAGTTCTAAAGATTAATCTCTAAATTATTCTTCTGTGTAAAAAGACGTTTAAAAAAAACATTTAAAATTTTTCAACACACTAAATTAATTTATTTTCAAAAAATTTTCACTAAATTTTCTTTATAAACGGAGACAAATATTCACTAATATTCATTTAAACACATCAATTTTCGGAATTGTTCCTCAAATGATTCAAATTGTACGTACGTATTACGAAATTTTCATAAGAATATTGTCGACAATTCGAAGTGGTGCGCCAAAAAAAATATTTGGTTAGCAACACTTTTTTTTGCCAAGTTTATTACGACTATTGTTTATTTTAAATGTTTCAGCGGCATTTATATTTTCCCGCTCGCGTCGCTCCTGTTTCGATTTTAATACTTGTTTTGTCACACTTAAAAACATCTCTTCGACGTTGATATTATCCTTCGCCGACGTTTCGAACAGTTCGATGCCCATTTGATCCGCGAAACGTTTCGCGTCCTCCGTCAATACTACCTTTCGTTCTGGTGCATCATTTTTGTTGCCAACTAAAAAAAAAACAATTTGTAATTATGCGGTTATTATCACCACTGGCTTCTCGGGTAAAATATATCAAAGTAGTACTAAATATGGAGCTCTCTTTTTAATTTATTGTACTATTATTATATAAAGTGTAAAAGTTTTAATTAGTGATTTAATAAAAATTTGTAATTTAAAACTTTCTTATTTTACGCATTCGGCACTTACTGTCGAGTGTTTATGTGAACAGTTTTCAACGAAAAATTAAAGGGGAAACTTGAGAATCGATCGATTTCCAAAAAAACTTCATCATTTGGCCTGACATAAAGATTTTTAAAATCATGTACTTAACTCCTTTGAAGATGCCAAAAATGCGATACTTTTCATAAGACAGTTCGTTGACCGCGACAGCAGGGTGAATAGGAACTGGCACTATTTTAAGATTTTCCGGTTGAATAAAAAGCCAACTAATTTTTTTTATTTCTTTAACTAATTTATTATAAATTTTCTTTTAGAATTTTATTCTTGACGGAAGAAAATCTTCGTCATCTAATACACATTTTAAAAATATCCTTTTGAATTTTATAACTCAATCATAACAAATAAAATTTACATAAAAAAATCTAATTGACCTGTTTTTTCTCAATTTTTTAGTTTTAAGTCTAGAGGTAGTTAACTAGGGGGTGATTGTGTGATTCAATCCATTTTACGGTATACAATACTGGATTTAGTCAGAAACTTATTACAAAATTTTTTTGAAATTTTTGATTTCGGATAAAGTAGGGGCAGCATTTTTACGGTGCCTAGGCCGACACTTAAGGTAAATTTAGCGCTGGTGATGGTACATGTATACAAATTTTACTGAACAAAAAAAAATAATTTGAATAAAAATCGTAAAATTTATTAAATTTATACCTTAGAAAACATACTTTTTATCTTCTTTGATACGTTAGCGTGCCAACGGCATTGAATAGGTCAAAAAATATCAACTCTTTCAATGATAATTTAGTCATTGATTCAAAAAAACTGTTTATATGCTGGACTAGTTATCTCGGCTTAAGCGTTAAAGGGGTTAAATAAAATGGGAATCACAAAAATAATGTTTTTAAATTTTTACAACATAAAAGCCCCTATACCGGAACACTATTTTTAGGTGTGTAATTAAACTGGCTTATAAAAATTGACAAATAAATTAAACAACCATTTTTTTTTTTTAATAAGCATGAAAGAAAATTTTTTCAATCCAATGAATATATTTTTAAAAAAATACAACCCAAAAATTTTTATTTATTAATTTTTTTCTTTTACAAAATGTCGACATCTATACCCAAACAGAGAAATATTAATGACACTAGAAGTTGAGAACCGGTATACAAACAGACGTGTCATATGAGTAATACGACACATAGGGTGACATCTGGACGTCAAAGTAGGAAACATAGAATGGTTTAAGTATCAGACGTAAATAACGGATCAAAATACTGTATTCAACAAAAATTGTTTAATAGACTCCGTGAGTTTTTCGAGAGTTGCCATTTTTATTACAGCCAAACCGTTGATTTAATCGAAAAATTGTTCAAATAAGAGTTGTAGATATCGACGGGGGCAATCGATTGCTATAGTCAGGAGCTTTATAGCTCTTATGGTTTTCGAGCTATGATACAAACTTATAGATTTTTAAATGGGACTATATATTAATTTTTCGATAAAACTGATCTAATTCATTAATTAACAACATAAATGAGCAAAAAAATTTTTTTTACCCAAGTTTAATTTTTGAATTTTTCTTTAATTTATCAGTTAGGCGGTAAAAATATGCATATGTACGTGAGGCTACTTCAACCGATAGTGTTTTTCTTGGTTACATTTCCATTACATCCAAGAAAAGAACCTTTTCCAGTACCATTTCTATCATAAAAATTTGGTTGTAATAGAAATGGCAACTCTCAAAAAACTCACATTATATATATATATATATATATATATATATATATATATATATATATATATATATATATATATATCTTTGATTAAGTATGGAAACATTAAATGCGAGGTGAATTTAAACTGAAAAATAATCATTCTATTAATAATAATTTTTGTTATCAGAGGTTTCTTTCAGGAACAATTTCATTAATATATAAATGTCAAAACTGTTCGGATATATGATCGCGTTCCGGTTTGGGGGTATTTACGTTAGATGATGATGATACTTACCGAGAACTTTATTGACAACATCACAATTCTGATCGATTTCGTGTAACCATCGCTTAACATTAGCGAACGATTCGCCATTCGTAACATCGTATACCACAATAACACCATGAGTTCCTCTATAATACCTGTAAACGTCCAAAAAAAAAAACAAAAGTATCTTAGGTTAACAGAAATCGCGCGAAATTTTTTGAAGCATGCAGCCAACAGATCAACAATTCTGAACGAAAACAAAAAATTCTAGAAAAATCTATTCACAATTTATACATACGTGCTTGTAATTGTTCTAAAACGTTCCTGTCCCGCGGTATCCCAAATTTGTAATTTTACACGTTCACCATTTATTTCAACGGTCCGTATTTTGAAATCGACACCGATTGTGGTAATATAACTACCGTTGAATGTATTGTCGGAAAATCGTAACAGAAGTGAACTTTTACCGACACCTAAAACACGGCCCAAAACACATGGTTAATTCAATTTTGTTGCGAATTTTTTCGAGACCCCACCCACACACTTACCACTATCTCCAATGATAAGAAGTTTAAATAGATGATCATATTCCCGTGCCATGTTTCAAAATTTTATCACACAATTAATTTATTTTTTCTATGTTAAAATTCACTTAATAAATACACATATTTGTCGATACATGTATAACATTTTTTTTTTTGCTTTGAAATTTATTATTTTTTTGAATTGATAAAATTTACAATAAAAAATACGTTACACCAAGTCATGTAGTTTAATTGCTAGAAATGACATGACGCACTAATGTCACAATTCAAAGCATTCATTTGTGATACGGACCGCCATTTAACTTTTCATTCATGTTTGCACAGAGTTGGATTGAGTAAATTTTATCACCCATCACAGTTAACGATAATATACGAGAAATAACGTACACAACTTAAATACTATATAGTTGAACCTTTTTTTATGCGATAAATAGGGACTGCATAAAAAAATCGCACAAAAAAAATTTATTCAAAAATATCATAAATAGTTTATAGTTCGGTTCGGATTGTAAAAAAAAAACTTTTTTTATGCAGTGGATTGAGGCCACATAAAAAAAAGTTCCATCGAAAATGCCAAGTTCCAAGTCAAAACGCTGAAAACCTCACGATTTCCTTTGAAATTGCTTGTCTTAACAAGGTAAAGCATTAATTTACACGTGAGAACATTTTATTTAATTTTTATAATATTTTGAAAATTGTTAAAAATACATCTGTAAAAAAACTAAATGATGCAATAACTTATATTCTTATGCAATGTACTGATTAAATGCTTAAAAATCATTAAAAAGTATTTTTATCAAAGAAAGTTATTACAGTTAATGTTTAAGTTTTTTATTTTCTTTTGGTTTTGATTCACATTATGCACTTTAATGACCATTTTTTTTCCGCATAAAAAAATCGCACAAAAAAAATTGTACAAAAAAGGACCGCATAAAAAAGGTTTACTTGTATTAGAGAAATTTGTCAAATAATAAATAAATAAATAAATAAATAAAATTTTAATCCAAGTTCATATAACTAATCCAAAATTTTTATTTATGGAAAGAAAATTATTATAGTTAAGTATTTATTTTGAGATTAAAATTCTGTTAATTTACAAAAATAGACAAACTTAAAAAATCGCGCATCTACAAACATCATGCAGAGCCGAACACTTCAGATGCTACAGAAACAAGAAATCTGACTCCGCTTTTGCCAGACATTTAGTCGACACAGGAAACATACCGGAGAGAAACGTTACAGTTTTACACGAAGCAAATAAAGGACCCAGACTAAATATTTTAGAAGCAATAGTTTACAAACACAATTCTGAATTACTTTTAAATGATTATACCGATATTTACAATTCCAATTTATTTTCTATTTTATAATTTTTGTATACGACTGTATTTCCTACTTTATTTGTTTATGTGTCACATGTCTCTAACTCACCTAAACTTGTTTTCCTTGTTTTTGACTTCGCCCATTACTTCTATCCTCACTAATTTCCCATCATCTATTGCTACAATTTGTAAGTTAAGATTTAGAATAAATAGGCATGTATCTGAATGTAATCTTTACACGTTTGAGAATGGTCTTTTTGATCGAAACATGTCATAAGAGTTTTTATATTCAATAAAAGTGGTATTTGAAAAGTGTTTTTATTTACTAATATCAAATATGGAATACCATAAAGTAACGCTCAAATCTATTAAATTTACATTCCTTTTATTACATACTGAAGTTGAATTAGTTTATACAAAAATTTGTTTCAATCAGGATCTGGTATTGCATCTTCAGTGCCAGAAAATCAGTACTTACAATAACGTAGCCGTTACAGGCCAGGTATCTATTTTTTAAAAGTGGTTAATCGTTTTAAATATTAAATTATAAGTAAGTATTATGATTTCATACCAATACTTGCGGTCTACCAATTTCATTGAAAATATTATTTTCGAGGTCAACATGTTTTATATTTTTACAATAAAGAAATGATTCGATTGAACTTTAAAAAACTGATGGATCCCCCGATGCTGGCGTATGGAGTTACCAGCGTTGCTTATCAGTATTTTGTAAGTGGGCTGAGAAAATATCAATTTTGATAATTTATAAGTGTATTTAATAATAGTAACCAATAGTAAATAGATTATTTCGAAATTTACATCTGATTATCCCAATTACAAAATAATATGTAGTTAATTCAAATACTTAAAATGATCATAAAGTGACTAACTGACAAAATTTTCCTGTTAAAATTTTAAATTTTAAAAACGGTACGCATTTGCAACATAAACCTAAAATGACGTTCACATGCTAACGTAACAAAAATTTACAACCTATCAAATTTTCAATCATTTAGATCGTTCGATGAAAATGTTATTTAAAAAATTAATTTTACACATTCAAAAAAAACCGCCATATAGAACAATCTGGTGTCAAAATAACAATTTCTACACTGTAAAAAATAATGTCGATTTTTCAAATGAAAGTGTAGATTTAGCGCATGATATTTACGAAAATAATAGAACAAAAACATCACCGGCAAGTCCGTTACTTATATCGCATGGATTTTTGGGTCAAAAACAGAATTTTAAAAGTGTCGTTAAAAGTTTGTTAAATGTATTAGAACCGGCGCGAAAAATAATTGTGGTTGACAATCGAAATCATGGAGATAGTCCACACACGCCCAATCATTCGTATGAATTGATGTGCGCCGATTTTCTTCGGCTTTTGGATAAATTAAATATTTCCAAAATGAGTTTATTGGGTCATTCAATGGGTGGAAGAGCCGCAATGTTCACAGCATTGAAACATGTAAGTTTTGCTCTATAAATGAGGTGTGGACGATGAAAAGGTTACTCGCGCGCCTCTTGTGGTGAAATTAGAAATTGTATCTGGAACGACTTGTACTTATACATTTAACTGAAGATAGAAATAAGTATTATAAATACAATAAATGTTCTATCGGATACAGTTTCTAGTTTTACCACCAGAGGCATGAATGAGAATCTTTTCGTCGCCATTTTATTTGTGTTGTTAAGTTCAAGATAATTTTGTTAGCCGGAAAGAGTCACCAATTTAATTGTGGAAGATATTTCACCAATTAACCATAATAATTTAAATTCTATACCAATTATATTGGAAACATTTAGAAAGTTAGAATTAGAAAAGCGAACAGGAAGTTTACCAATTGTACGTAAAGAAATTATTGAAGAGTTAAAAAGTATTGAAGAAGATTTGGGGACTAGACAGTTTTTTGCGTCTAATATAAAATTAAATAAGGATGGAAGGTAGATATAATGACATAATTTTATGCTAAATTTAAAAAAAAATCTTTTTTATAGTTTCGGTTGGAAAATTAATCTAGAAACGTTGCAAAAAGATTTTGATAATATCGGAAAATTTCCTGATTTAGGAAATGTTCAATATAACGGGCCTACTTTTTTCATAATGGGTAGAAACTCAAATTTTGTGAGGTATACAAAATAAATTAATTTTTTTGTGGCAACACAAAATTAATTAAAAAATTTTTTCACGATTATAGCGAAGAAGATTTTGACGGTATTAAGAAGATATTTCCAAATGTAGAATTTCAATATGTCGAGAACAGTGGACATTGGATACATTACGAAAATAGTCAAGATTTCGTGAAATATGTCGCTAATTTTTTAAATAAGTCAAAAATATAAAATGTATATTTTTGTTTTGTTATTAAATTATATATTAGCTGAATTAAATTAAATAATTTAAAATTAATTTTACTGTTTATTTTTTCAATTTTCGCGCCTTGTCCTAGCACGCCTAGCACGCAAACACAGTATCACCCAAATTAATAAAGGTGGGAGCACTGGGAAGAAATGTTTTTGGGGAATTTAAAACTTGAATACGCGAACTAGTGACAAAGAAATTAACTACTATTTGTACGTAAGGTTTGTTTATTAGATTTTGAGAATTCATAAAATTTGCGCTATTTAGTTTGCAAAATTCAAACTGGTACTTATAGATTTTTTTTCTGAATGTCATTCTTATTTTTTCACTTATTATATTACACGAGAGGTTTGTATTTTTTCGAATAAATTTGTGTTTGTTTAACGAAAATTTGTTGCCAAGCAATTTAACGAGAAGAACTGTCAACTAACAAAAACGCGACGCACTATTTATTTGTTTGACTGCAATTAGAAAAACGCCGTGAGCAGCGGGGCCCCATCACGGTAGTCGAATTTTCCCCTTCATCTTCGGTATTGAATGTCTACAAGCGAAATGTGATTGAAAGTCTACAACCGAATTGTCATTTTGTTGGTTTCAAAACTGGTGATGAGTGTTCGGCTGATCGAGGCTTTAAAAAAAGGTTTTAAGTATTTAAGGGCTGTATCTCAGTAAATTTCAATTTTGTGCCGAAAACAGGTAGCAGAAAAAAAGCCAACACAATTCGTACGAGGACATTCCTGCCCATGTTTATCCGCTAATTGCCTTTATGTTTTAGTTTTAAAAATTAAAAAAGGACCTTAAATAGTAAACTGGAAGGCCTTTATAAAGATATTTTTTCTTTCCAAAAAAATCCAAAATTTCTATTTTATAAATACTAAAAATCCAAAATTTCTAATTTATAAATAAACAGTGACTTTAATAACATTTTTAAATTACTTAATATGTATGTATTTCATTTGTCATAAAAGTAAGTTCACTTTTTTTTAAATTTTTTAAAATTACTATTCGCCTACTTGTATTTAGAATAAACATAATGCTTTTAAAACACATTTAACAATAGCATTCAATTCCGATGTAAAAATGGGAGAAGTGGGGGGAAAAGTGATGCGGACTCCCTACAAGGTACTAGCTGGATACTAACTGAATACACGTACAAAATTTCAGCCCTCTAGGTTTCCTTATGGAGTCTCTAGACGTGTTAGAAAACAAGCAAAAAAATTAAGGAAATATTGGCGTCAAAATCGTGGGGGTAAGGGTTAAAAGTTGAAACCTCCAAAAAACAGTGTCTGGCTATTAGCTTAACCTGTACACCAAATTTCAGCCCTCTAGGTTTATTTGGGGAGATTTTGACCCGAACGAAACTGTTAAAAAACAAGAAAAATCATGTTCTTTTGGTTATAAAAATGGTGGGGGTAGGGGTTAAAAGTCGAGACCCCCAAAAGGCACCCCCTTGATACTAACTCAATCCGAATACAAAATTTCAGCCCTCTAGGTTTATTCGGGTGACCTGTGCGAGTGGTACAAACTTCGAAAACGTCGAAAATGCATGAAATTGTAGCTTAAAAAAAACGCCGTGAGCAGCGGGGCCCCATCACGGTAGTCGAATTTCCCCCTTCATCTTCGGTATTGAATGTTTACAAGCGAAATGTGATTGAAAGTCTACAACCGAATTGTCATTTTGTTGGTTTCAAAACTGGTGATGAGTGTTCGGCTGATCGAGGCTTTAAAAAAAGGTTTTAGGTATTTAAGGGTTGTATCTCAGTAAATTTCAATTTTGTGCCGAAAACAGGTAGCAGAAAAAAAACCAACACAATTCGTACGAGGGCATTCCTGCCCATGTTTATCCGCTAATTGCCTTTATGTTTTAGTTTTAAATATTAAAAAAGGACCTTAAATAGTAAACTGGAAGGCCTTTATAAAGATATTTTTTCATTCAAAAAAAAAAATAAAAAAATAAAAATAAAAAATAAAAAAAAATAAAAAAAAAAAATTATTTCTTCGGTATTGAGTGTCTACAAGCGAAATATAATTGAAACTCCACAAGCGATTTGTAATTTTGGTGGTTTCAAAACTGATAATGAGTGTCCGGTTGATCGGGGCTTTATAAAAAGATTTTAAGTTTTTAAGGGCTGAATCTCAGTAAATTTCAATTTTGTGCCGATAGAAGTTAACAGGGAAAAAGCCAAAACAATTCGTACGAGGGCATTTCTATCCATGCTTATCCGCCAATTGCCTTTGTGTTTTACTTTTAAATATTAAAAAAGGAACTTAAATAGTAAACTGGAAGGCTTTTATGAAGATATTTTTTCTTTCCAAAAAAATCCAAAATTTCTATTTTATAAATAATAAAAATCCAAAATTCCTAAATAATAATTAAATAAATAAATAAACAGTGACTTTAATAACATTTGCAAATTACTTAATATGTATGTATTTCATTTGTTAAAAAATTGTATTCACTTTTTTTTAAATTTTTTAAAATTACTATTCGCCTACTTGTATTTAGAATAAACATAATGCTTTTAAAACACATTTAACAATAGCATTCAATTCCGATGTAAAAATGGGAGAAGTGGGGGGAAAAGTGATGTGGACTCCCTACAAGGTACTAGCTGGATACTAACTGAATACACGTACAAAATTTCAGCCCTCTAGGTTTCCTTATGGAGTCTCTAGACGTGTTAGAAAACAAGCAAAAAAATTAAGGAAATATTGGCGTAAAAATCGTGGGGGTAAGGGTTAAAAGTTGAAACCTGCAAAAAACAGTGTCTGGCTATTAGCTTAACCTGTACACCAAATTTCAGCCCTCTAGGTTTATTTGGGGAGATTTTGACCCGAACGAAACTGTTAAAAAACAAGAAAAATCATGTTCTTTTGGGTATAAAAATGGTGGGGGTAGGGGTTAAAAGTCGAGACCCCCAAAAGGCACCCCCTTGATACTAACTCAATCCGAATACAAAATTTCAGCCCTCTAGGTTTATTCGGGTGACCTGTGCGAGTGGTACAAACTTCGAAAACGTCGAAAATGCATGAAATTGTAGCTTAAAA
Organism: Brachynemurus nebulosus; assembly: GCA_035578155.1. Classification (NCBI taxonomy): domain Eukaryota; kingdom Metazoa; phylum Arthropoda; class Insecta; order Neuroptera; family Myrmeleontidae; genus Brachynemurus; species Brachynemurus nebulosus. The sequence goes on along the minus strand of JAPWDM010000009.1, from coordinate 4,029,845 downwards.
ATGAGGGGGGTGGGGGTAAAATATTAAAACCTCCAAGAAGCACAACCTAGGTACGAACTTTATCAACACACCAAATTTCAACCCTCTACGTTAATTCTGGGGGGCTGGGGGCCTGTTAGATCCAGCGAAAATCGTTTTTCCCCCCTCTACTCCCACCATATCATCCTAGGAAGCTGAATTTTGGATATGTTGTAGATAATTGACCGAAACATTATTTAAAACCGATTTGGAAAAGTTTTATTGCTTTTCCGCCCCCCACCACCCCCTTAAAGGTCGGGTCCGAAAAAAAATTTGCCCAAAATTTGACCCCACTTTGATAGTATTGTTGTGCATCGGAATAAGCCCCACTTACCAAATTTCATCTCTTAACTTCCATAGGGGGGCCCTACACATATTAAAAGGTTGCGGGAAAATATATATATATATATATATATATCAGACATCTTTTTTTTTTACATAATCGTGTTCTACGGGTCCGAAAACGGATAGCGCCCCTGGTCTCGCCTCTCGCAGCTCTTATCGTATAGACTGTATAAGTCTAATTTTTCGGAGAAAATTCGACTAATGAGGGGGGTGGGGGTAAAATATTAAAACCTCCAAAAAGCACAACCTAGGTACGAACTTTATCAACACACCACATTTCAACCCTCTGCGTTAATTCTGGGGGGCTGGGGGCCTGTTAGATCCAGCGAAAATCGTTTTTCCCACCTCTACTCCCACCATATCATCCTAGGAAGCTGAATTTTGGATATGTTGTAGATAGTTGACCGAAACATTATTTAAAACCGGTTTGGAAAAGTTTTATTGCTTTTCCGCCCCCCACCACCCCCTTAAAGGTCGGGTCAGAAAAAAAATTTGCCCAAAATTTGACCCCACTTTGATAGTATGAGGTGCCTCGAAAATGAGCCCCATTTACCAAATTTCATCTCTTAACTTCCATAGGGGGGCCCTACACAAATTAAAAGGTGGCGGGAAAATATATATATATATATATATATCAGACATTTTTTTTTTCTACATATTCGTGTTCTACGGGTCCGAAAACGGATAGCGCCCCTACTCTCGCCTCTCGCAGCTCTTATCGTATAGACTGTATAAGTCTAATTTTTCGGAGAAAATTCGACTAAAAAGACAATCATACGTTGACAAAGAAACTATCAAAAGTGTCTGGGAATATTTTTTCAACTATAAATTGTCATAATAATTTATTTGTTTCCAAATAAGGATAGACAATTTCAAATTGGTAGCATTTCTTTAATTATTAACTTTAGCCATCTATAAACAAATGGACAAATTACTGCGAGTAGGCAAAAAATTGAACCATGCCTCCATTCAATTTTCCAATATTACTTACATCATATAAGATGTTTTGGTACGTCTTTCTTCAATTTTGACAAAATTAAACTTCGTAAGACTAGTCATATTTCAAAGTTGGATTCCAGTATTTTGATAACAATGAAAAATTTGTCTCAAAAAGGATTGAAATTCTTCAATTAATTCAAAATAATTAAAAAGTGACCTCTATAACACGTCATCAATTATATTCAACCTTTTCTAACCTACGAAAATAATGATTTAAATCACAAAAACTTGAAGTATACTAGTATTTACAGTTTTTGCTAGCTTTTTTCCCGTTTTTGGTAAAGCTAAAATCGTATAATTACTCAAATAGAGTTGCCAAGAAAAGGTCTAAGCCAATCTTCGTCGTTTCAGTAACAAAATTCAGAAAATTATCTCAAATTGCGTCAAAATTTAACTAAAAAATCAGAAGGAGGATAAACAAATGGAAAAATTTACCATCATGACGTCATCATTATACATAATAAGTATTTTTAAAGCTGTAAATTTGATAATTTGAGTTATAGGAACTTCCTATTTACTATTAACTCTAGGTTTTTGCTAACGTTCTTTTCATTTTTGATAAAAGTAACATCGTAAAATTAGTCTACATAGGATGGATTTCTAGAATGTAGACCATAATCCCACCGAGCAATACAACCGTTGTTATTCTAATATGACTATAGGCAATCGACGTAACATTGTTGCATAGTCTGTTACATATCTGTTTAATTGTATTCAATCGCCGTGTTCGTTGCTGAGTTTTTCTGCTCAAAGTGAGCTGTTAGCGCATGCGCAAAAACATTTTTTATGAAGTACGAAATACTTGTGTATTCCAAGCCCTAAGCGTGTTTGTAGAAAACTGTAGATTGCAATGTGCCAACGAGCTTGGACTCCACCTTGCCCCGTCCGACAATACGTGCTTTGTAATTGTGTCTGTGACAACTAACACAGTTGCAAGGATCAAACCAGCACCACTACACACAATGTGTACCTACACAACATAGTGGTGGGAAATAGAGGGGATTTTTTGTCTACATTGGTATCACTAGTGCAGAGATAGTAACTTGGCTTCTGATTATTCTGTGTGTGTATTCCATAAAATAAGTTCTTACGCATGCGCTAGCAGCTCACTTTGAGCAGAAAAACTCAGCAACGAACACGCCGAATTTAAAATTGTAATTGCATAACAATATAAGTGCATTTTTATCTATTAATTTTTTTTTTTTTTGGCGAACACTGATAAAAGTAAAGATAAAACTATTGAAAACTTCCGATAAATCATTTTAAGATAAAAAAGAGACTTTATTTGTGTATACAATAAAATTTTACATACACTATAAATTAAAAATTACATATAATTGAAAAATAAAACTAGAAAATACTCATTGAATTGTAATTTTTCCTGCGGTCGCCCGATTTTCACACTTTGTCGGGAACACTTCCTTCTCAGTTTTCTCTAACATATTTTCATTTGACAGGACACCTACAAAAAAATATTAAAAAATTTCATAAAAATACATTACCCCAAATAATTTCGAAAAATTCTACCAAAATACCTCGACTAAAATCACTTTCGATAAAATACTGTGTGTTTAATAATATTTGAGCGGTGGTTTCATCTAGTACTCGAATGATACTTGGTTTCTTCATGCCGTTGAATTTCGTCATACAACATAGCGAATATGAGCCCATATCTTCGAAAACGAGCCATTCGCCGGATTCAAGTTCCGGCAAATAAATATTGTCGTATATTTTGTCGTAACTGTCACATGTGTATCCCCAGATTGTGCTTGGATACTCTTCCGTGGACGTGTTTCTCTGTAAAAAGCAAAAAAAAAAAACAAATATGGTTGACACACAGTCGAACAAATACGAAAGTTCCCGAAGTTTATTCGGGACAATACTTACTTTTCTTAACGCTAGTGGTTTCGGTAACGCCAATTCAAGCACCGAATCAATGAAACTGACATAATTTGACTCGTAAACGTAATAAAATAATGTCTTTTTACTATTTTCTTTATTTTCATCGGAATTGACATATTTTTTCCCGACAACTTTTGAGGTTAACGTAAAACCAGCTGTCACATAGTATCGTCCCAATTCCGATATGATTTGTAAATGTGGATAAGTGTCAGCGGGGAAATACGTGTCTAACGCCTGATTGATAACAGTACTATAGGGTTTAATAGATTCCCGTTTTCGACCGGGTAAACCACCACCCAAATCCAAAAATGTAAATTGATAACCAACTTTTTTCGCATATTCAAATAAGTTGTGCGCATGCTTAATGGCGCGATCGTAAACTTCAAACTCCGTGCATCCTGATCCCACATGAAAACTGACACCAATTACGTTCAAATTTAATTTTGCGGCTAATCGTAGCAGATATGGACCTTCTAAAACATTCAAAAATATTTAAATCAGACAAATCATCAATTAAAAACATGGGATCGTTGCTTTGTCACTTTTCACAACAAAAATCGTATAAACACGAGTCGACTTTCGGCCATTACGCCATCATCAGGTGAAAAACACCTGTTGTGATGTTTTCACCTGATGATGGCGTAATGGCCGAAAGTCGACTCGTGTTTATACGATTTTTGTTGTAAAAAGTGACAAAGCAACGATCCCATGTTTTTTAATATGGATTTTCACAAAGTCAACCTTTCTAATATTAATTATTTAAATCATCAATTATTTTCGCACTCTAATCTTTACCTTCAACTGGATCACACCCGAATTTCAAACCTAACGCCTTACATTCGGAATCTTTCGCGTCACATCGAAATCGTAACACCAATTCGGCCTCCGGATAATGGCGTTTAATTTTGAACAGTTCATCCTCACAATCGAAAGTCATTTTGAGGACGTTGTGCGAGGCGGCGAATCGTAAGTGTGAAATCGTCTTTATCGGATTGGCGAATATAATACGATCGGGTGATGCGTTGCAACGTATCACTTTTTCAATTTCGGTATCGGACGCGCAATCGAAACCGGCGCCAAGTGCAGCTAATACTTCCAGGATGAATTGTTCGTCGTTACATTTAACAGCTACAAAAAATGAAATGAGTCAGTTTGTGAGAGTGAAATTAAACTTTTTTACCTTAAGGGAAGATTCGCTAAAAAAAAATAAAAAATTAATTTTCTTTTCTTCATAATTATGTTTCTTAAGGTCTTAAAAAATATTCTCCTAAAATTTTATTTTAAAAAAAAATCAAAAATCAAAAAGTTATGGACATTTTAGTGCACGCATTTTACTATAATTCAATTTAAATAAGAAACTTGAAATACTTTTTTCTACTCCTACTATTAAAAGTAACATTTTGTGCATGGCTAACTATATGTAAAAATTAACAATTGCCCACACTGTGCGGAAATACAGTGGGAAATTATTTCCCACGCCTTAATATAATAAAAAAGTAGGCTGTTCCGTTAGTTTAATATATAATATCTACTTAATAAATTTCTAACACTGACTGACTGACTGACTGACTGACAGACAACGCACAGCCTAAACCGTTGGATTTAGAAGAATGAAATTTTGCATAGGAGTTCCCTATGTAACGTAGATGAGCACTAAGAAAGGATTTTTGAAAATTCGTCCCCTAAGTGGGTTTAATTGGGGATGAAAATTTGTATGGAAATTCGTCATTTTTAAAGATATATAAAAATATGTTACTATGGCTATTAAAATAAATAATATCTTATTTTGATAAATCTTTAACACTAATTCTGATATCCTGAGACGTTGCCGGCGGTGGTTAATCCTATCGGGTGGGTATACGGCTAGTATAGAAATAATACTAAAAATATGCATATATGTATGTTGATTATTTATTACTGTTTCCTTTTCCCGGTTTTCCAGAAAGTGGCCAGTCTGCTTAACTTATAAACAAATTTTAAACAGAATGATAATGAAGTGTTGTACTTTGTAAGATAAAAGTATGAAATTTTAAACTCATAAAAAAGGGCTACCTGAGTTAAAATTATTACGAAACATTAAGTACTTAAGTCTAATGACTTAAATGACAAGACAAATCCACTTTTTTTCAATTTTATCAAAAAATTTTCCATCAAAGCATTGTTAAAATTTAGATTACTGTAAGAATTTTCAACAATTTAAAATCATATAAGCCGTACAAATGAGTTACAAAAAAAAAAAAAAGCCGAAAATTTGCTCACCATAAAAATGATCCACACGTGGAATTGCCGCTTTGATTGCAAAATGTCGACGCACAATTTCACCCACATCGCAAACATAGAACGCATCGTAATTATTTGAAAATTTTTGCGCAACCGTTTGCACCACTTGTAACGGTATATCTGACCCGTTCACAATATGATATTTTTTCTCCAAAAATTTTGTATTATATTCCATCGTTCCAAATTCTCTAGCTGTAGTATTCAACCACAAAAAAAAAAAAAAAATAGAATATCAGTGTAACGCAATACGGAACTGGCAACTCCTTTTTATATAATTTCCCCCCCGTGTGTTGGTTTTTCCCGGTTAAAAGAAAAAGTAAATCAATTAATTTTTGACGCACTATTATTATTTTTTTCTAACTTTATTATTAATTATTGATCAATTAATAGTAGACATCTTTTTGTAACAATAACAAAAATTTGAAAATTTCCATTAATTCCACGAAAAATACGATATTAATTAATATTTAAAAGATTTACTTTATAAAAACACAACTCCACCTATTTTTTTCTATAAATAAAAAATTAATAGTCTGATTTTAATGATTTTTTTTTTTTAAAATGTTCGGCATTACGGTGGGACTAGTTAAAAAAATTCTAAAACTCTATACTAATACTGGAAAAGCTGGAAAACTTTCGCTAAAAAAGGTCAATTTTTATGTCACCGAAGGATGACATATTAATCTCGTTGTGTGATTATAGTGGGGGAAAAATTAATAATAATAATAATATATAATATAATAATTATAAAGTTGTACATGCATATATTGAATAAACGCAAGAGGGCTGTATTCTCACTGTACTTAAAAAACGAGCCAAAAAATCATAAATTAACACTTTCACTGACAAGTAAAGGTCCCGAGGCCGGACCTATCGATTTTGATGAAACTTAAATATGTTGTAGAACACTAAAAACTAAGGGACACGTATTTTTTTTTATCTGCGGAAAAACGGTTTGAAGGGGTGAAATCGCCCTCCAAAAATTGGGGTAAAAATTTAATTTTTCAAATATCTCGAAAACAGTAAGAGATAGAGCAAAAGTTTAAATTGGCGATATTACTCTTTTTTAAAGAGCTATCTATTGATATGCAATTTGTTCAAATTACATCAACAGGGGTGGTTGGGGGTTAAAATTTGGGGGTTAATTTTGCAAAAAGGGGGTGAAAAATAAACAATATAAAAATTTTGTTTACAGATTTGAAATCTACGTCAAAAAATCTAATTGACCTGTTTTTTCTCAATATCCTAATATTAAGTCTAGGGGTAGTTAACTAGAGGGTGACTATGTCGAATAACCGTACTATTTGGGTATTTCAAGAAGTTCTTCTTCATGGAAAATAGCTTAAGACAATTAGAATAACGTAGAAATGAAATTCTCGAATTCAAAATTGCGTTTGAGCAACATTGGAGAGGGGGTGAGTCGCCCTCTTAAATTACATACTAGTTTATATACACTAATTTTTGCTATTAACACACTGATAGTAGGTAAAATAATGTCACAATAAGTGGTTCTGAAGTTGGACTAAAATGAAATTCTCGAATTCAAAATTGCGTTTGAGCAACATTAGAGAGGGGGTGAGTCACCCTCTTAAATTACATACTATAGTTTACATACACTAATTTTTGCAATTAACACACTGACAAGGGGTAATAAGATGGTTCTGAAGTTAGACTATCGTATGTAAGGTTTTTATTAGGTTTCGTTATTTTAGGTTAGGTTATGTAATTTTCGGTATCGATAATTTTCGATAAGGAAAACTATAATATCCATTAAAAAACAAACCTAATAAAGACCTTACATATAATAGTCCAACTTCAGAACCACTTATTGTGACATTTTACCCACTATCAGTGTGTTAATAGCAAAAATTAGTGTATATAAACTAGTATGTAATTTAAGAGGGCGACTCACCCCCTCTCCAATGTTGCTCAAACGCAATTTTGAATTCGAGAATTTCATTTCTACGTTATTCTAATTGTCTTAAGCTATTTTCCATGAAGAAGAACTTCTTGAAATACCCAAATAGTACGGTTATTCGACATAGTCACCCTCTAGTTAACTACCCCTAGACTTAATATTAGGATATTGAGCAAAAACAGGTCAATTAGATTTTTTGACGTAGATTTCAAATCTGTAAACAAAATTTTTATATTGTTTATTTTTCACCCCCTTTTTGCAAAATTAACCCCCAAATTTTAACCCCCAACCACCCCTGTTGATGTAATTTGAACAAATTGCATATCAATAGATAGCTCTTTAAAAAAGAGTAATATCGCCAATTTAAACTTTTGCTCTATCTCTTACTGTTTTCGAGATATTTGAAAAATTAAATTTTTACCCCAATTTTTGGAGGGCGATTTCACCCCTTCAAACCGTTTTTCCGCAGATAAAAAAAAATACGTGTCCCTTAGTTTTTAGTGTTCTACAACATATTTAAGTTTCATCAAAATCGATAGGTCCGGCCTCGGGACCTTTACTTGTGAGTGACATTACTTAGTGCGTGTCAAAAACATGCACTTGACGAATTTTTTTTTAATTTCTATTATTATTATAGAGTCATGAAGAAGACTACTGTATCATAAATTCGAACTATTAGCACTGCATCCGGACGGGGAATCCCCCGCGCGCCATTACTCGAATTCTATTAACGTGAAAAATTGGAAAAGCTTTTTCTGTTGGTTCTAAATTTTCTAACGTAGAGGCAATGTCAATTTCATCACACAAATACTTCATAAACCAGAATCAATAAATAAAAAAGCTTTTTCAGTTTTTTAAACTAACAGAACTCGAGTAATTGCGTCCGGTGGATGGTATTCCCCGTCCGAATACTTGTCGCTTGTGGCCGATTCAGGATACAGTAGGTACCTATAATTAAAAAGGTGTTCAATATTGAAAATTAACAGTGCTTATATTCATAAAAATGAAATAATAAAGCTTTTAATTTTTAATTTTAGCGGTTTTTTAGCCGTTCCAGCATTAGTACTGAGTAATGCCCAACATTTTAAAAAAAAATTATTAAAATCGGACCGACCATTACTTTTGTTTTTATAGTCAATAAATTAAAGTAAAAAAAAAAGTTTTTTAAGAAAAAGCTTTTATTTAAAAATGGGCTAAAAAAAATAAAATAACTTTTAAGTGAAGTTTGAAGCAATATGCAACATAATTTATAAAAGCTTGAAGCGTTATCATTAATTATTTCTGTTTTGGATATAAGTGTAGGTATTTTACTTTTCAGTACTTACCAAACTTAATTAAACGCCTCAAGCTTTTATAAATTATGTTGCATATTGCTTCAAACTTCACTCAAAATTTATTTTATTTTTTTTTAGCCCATTTTTAAATAAAAGCTTTTTCTTAAACTTTTTTTTTACTTTATTTTCTACTTTTTAGTCTGATCACAATTAATTTAAGAAAAGAATTAAAGAAGTAATTTTTTTATCTATACTTTAATCGGTTAATTTACCCTAATCAGACATAACTATGGAAACAAAAAATTGCAATGTAAAATCAATGTGACAATATTTGACAATTCGAAATGTCAAAAAGTTTCACAGGACTAAAAATCAACAATTTTGGTTTTGAGGCGATTTAGGACAAAACTAATTATACAATATTGCATTGTCATCAAGGTTAGATAGGTATGCAAAATTTGAAACCTCTAGCTCAATTAAAACCTGCCTAAATTTTGATTCCAAAATTTGATCTAAACCAACATACTAACATAACAAGTTAAATAAAAGCTTTTAAAAATAAGTTGAGCTCTACTTTTGTATAATTATTACCAAATGTTGTTGTTTTGTTTTTGTTTTTCTTTTTTTTTTTTTTTTGTTACTTTAAATAAATTAAAATATTACAAGTCGAGTTTTGAGTTTTCATAAAAACTTTCTGGGTTTTTTACACCTAAGCTACCACCTATTTAATTTCAAAACAATAAAACGCTCCGTTGATAAAATCGTCAATAAATTGTATTCTTTTCTGATGAAGTAAAACTTGAAAATCGACTCGTAATATTATCATTTTTCTTCAATTTGTGAAAAATGACAAAGAAAACCGTATCATATTTTCCAAAAGAATGTTTCACTTACAATTTAAATTTAAAATTATTCACAACAATGACTTAAATGAAAATGTCACTTAAGCAACTGACGAAGTTTTTCAAAATTTAAACAATTATCCAAGCGTGGAGTAGGTCAGGCAGACAGAAAAATTCGTAACTGATAACTACGAGTATATCGCAAACAATGAACCAATTGTATATATATATACAAATCCAAACTAACATTTATCTTGTTTACCATGTAAAGTGGAAATTTGTGAAAAATAGTAAAATTTTTTTTTATGAGTTTACAATAAAAAAAAATTTAAATAAATAGACGCGATAGGCTAGTTTTACTGTCGTAATTGTAGGGTCATCATACGGCATAAATAAAAAATTTGCCAAGTGTCTGTTAGACACCATTAAGTCCGGGTTCCTCAGTATAGCTAGAGTTTTTTAGAGCCTTCGCTCTTCGGGATAAAATAAGGGTATTTAAGAATATTCGGCTAATACTATTCGATATTTTTTTATACAGGGTGTCAGAGAAATAAGTCTTAATATTTTGAGGGGTGACTCATAGCACCCTGTAGACACTAAAACTGCAGGAATTTTTTCGGAATTAACAGTCGCGTCATCCCTCAAAAGGATAAAAGTTATTTCCTTTACACCCTGTATATAATATATACAGACATACATACATACATACATGTATACATATATATATATATATATATATATATATATATATATATATATATATATATATATATATATGTGTGTGTGTATACATATATATTATATACAGGGTGTAAAGGAAATAACTCTTATCCTTTTGAGGGATGACGCGACTGTTAATTCCGAAAAAATTCCTGCGGTTTTAGTGTCTACAGGGTGCTATGAGTCACCCCTCAAAATATTAAGACTTATTTCTCTGACACCCTGTATACTAAACCGCACACATATCATGATTATGTAGCTGTATCTGTGTGTATTTGTGCATATATAATATATTAATGGATTGTAAGTAACTAGGTATTTGGAACCCTAAAAATGACCAAAACACAGGTCCAAATTAATTAAATACTTAAGACCAGAAAAGCAGTACCTTAATTTTTGCCAAATCCAGTCCAGTGAATTAGAGAATTTGGAAAATGTGCGAATGGCAGGCAGGCTGAGCGCGAAAGTTCAAGTGACAGCTGTTGAAGGAATTCAACAATCGACACTTGTTGAAATCCGTCACTGTTTTTGAGTCCACTCTTCGTAAATGTGTTCTTGGAATAACGAAGACTCTGTATCGTATAACCATGATAATATTTGTAACTCTATCTTCAAGTCCACAATCAGGCAGAGTATAAAAAGGATAACAGATAACAAATAATACCCCCCTGTTGCAGCATCCTACATAACATAGTGAATTTCCGATTACAAAAATTACTTTTTTCGAAAACCCGCTTACAAAAAATAACAGTTCAAAAACGTATCTTATCTGTCTTTCCACTCTTTGTCATGATTTAAGAAAAATAAATTTTTACAAAAAACTCATTTTTTGAAGTTTCGGGCATCGAACGTATCTGACTGAAAAGAACGCATTCAAGATTTTTTAACTTCTAAAGTTTTTATCAAATTTCGTAAAAATTGGATGTTTTGTTCGAGAGTTATCGTGCTATACATAATAAACATATAAATTTTGGTAAGTATCATTTTTAAGTTTTAGGGGCCTCAAAACAAATTTTTATCATAGTCCCGGGTTCAAGGATCACCATGACAGCAGCTGTAATAGCTGAATTTTCCATTCGTAAATTCGCTAAAATGACAACAATAATACAAATTAACATCGCCGTATTCACCTTAGTGATGAATCTGCCATCTGGTTACAACGTCCAGAAACTTTTAAAGTGAACATATTTATGGAAAGAGCATATTATATAAGGAAATTTTCGAATTGATTCTAAAATTCGAAATGTAATGGGTCATCCGCAATCAATGAAATAAGGAATAAGAAATAAGAAATAAGGAATAAGAAGTATGCTATCTAGTGACATTGAATGGAACTTTAACGTAACTGCCCATAGGTATATGTATTTAGGTATTTTTGTATATCAAAATTCATGAAAAAATAACCTTCGTGATGACTTTTTTGTCACTAAAGTGAAAAAAATCACGAATTTTGACGTACAAAAGTACCTACATATTTATATCTATGAGCAGTTACGTTAAAGTTCCACTCAACGTCACTAGATGGCATACTTCTTATTCCTTATTTCTTATTCCTTATTTCTTACTCCTTATTTCTTCATTGTGTAGACACCCTAATAAACAAAAAAACTAAATACTGGCAAACTGTTATAGAACGGCTCACGGAGCCAAAAGAGCTAGGCATGCGCATTCTTCTGCTCATCAAACAATCTCATTTATTATTTATTAGTACAAAAATTGTTCCTAAATCCGTCTCTGTATTGTTAAAAATAAATTGCACTATTAAAAATAAATCGCTAATTAATTACGTAATTTGTTGAAAATTTATTTTTAAACATAAAAAAGATTTAAGATTGCTATTCATAGCGTAAAATGATATTTATATCTCATAATATTGTATACTATTATTCCATTTATTTAATAATAATCTACTATTTACTTTACCTAAGATTTTAGTAAATAAATTATAAAGCTAGACTGAACTAAATTTAAACAATATTTTTGGTGTTTCACTAAAGTCAATAATCTTTTCGTTTCTATAGACTTTCGACAAATATTTTTATTTAATTTAATCATCAAAATAAAAATAGGAAAACGTTTATGTTAATTTTGGTAGAAACGCCAGACAGTGTTACCAGCTCTTCCACTTAATTCAAATATCGTATTATGTATATTACATCAGCCAATTATCCTTGAAGGCGACATCGTGTGCAAAAAACTAGTTCCTGCATAGATATGCATAAAAAAAACCTTTCACCTTTCGTAGATCACACAAACTTAAATAACATTAAGAGCTTACATAAGGTATGAGATACTGTTATTAAGGGAGGAGTTCACGTCAGAAACGGCTAATAAACTAATTTCTTTCGAATCTCGTTTTTTATTTTTATTTCGTTCTGTGGTTCTTTACAAGCACGGTGATATATAAAACATGGCCAAAAGTTTTTTTTTTTCAAGTAGAAAAATATTTATTTGTGAACCGCTGCACAGCCAAGTTGCTGCTCCTTTGCAGATAACGCTCGCCTCCCCCCCCCCTCGCGATTTGATCAGTAATATTTAGTTTTGGTGTGTACACGAGTTACAGTATGCACCGAGATTAATGTTCTTTTATTTGTATGCCTTTGTAGACGTTTTAATAAACAGTGAGTAAACCGCTTCTTTTGTTATTATTTTTGTTTTTTACCGTTTCCCGAAACTTGTGTTTTTCCCGACAAGGAAAATCATATCTCAAGTTCTAGAAAAGATAGAGACTTAATTTTCTTTTATTTTGTTTATAAACATATTGCGCATAAAGTGGAGTATGCTTTTTCCATTTGAACAATTGTAACTATTTTTAAACATTTTTTTTTTTAATAAAAAATTGGGTTTTATAATTTTTAGAACTTTGGGATTACAATTTTATAGTTAATTTTTAAAATTACCTGAAACCCATACTCAGCTTTATGGACAAATCCTTTAAGAATAAAACAATGAAAAAATATTTAAAAAATATTCATTACTTTTTGAGATATGGCGTTCCTTGTAAACGCTTAAAAACTTGTGAAAAAGGGCCCCCTTCCCCTACAGGGAAGAGTAATGAATGTTTCAAAAACAAAATTTTCTATTTGAAACCATCCCTAATTTTAAAAAAAATTCAAGAAGCAAAATAATCATAAATAAAAAAGTTGCTTTTTTATTTGAACTCCTCCCTTAATCAGTTTCAAGTGTAATTTCGAAATATGCGGGTTTTCTAATTAAAAAAAGTCATATAACGATCAAAACATTATAATCAAACTTAGGATTTTAAAAATATCAATAACTACAAAAACAAATAATTTTGTTTTTGTTTTGCCAAAAAAAATTTTTTTTACATTAATCTCCTGATTATTGGTCCGATTATTATTGTATTAAAACCAAAAAATGCATTTACACCATCGAAAACATATCTATCAGAAAGATTAAGGATTTTTTCTTAAGTATTTTTTAAAGTATATCTATGTACATAATATTTATTTACATAAGCACTTAATTCTTCAAGTATCTATTTACTAAATATTTTTGTTCGTCACCGATAAATTTATTCGTTGAAAAAAGTTATTAACACGTTAACGATCATGAGAAATTCTGACGAAACGCTCAAACTGATACACTATTTTGACAACTAATACACCAATTATTGTTAAAAAGAACATAAACAAACGTAGCGAATATACTTCATATGAAATTACTGGCGCGATACAACGTTATGTCGCAATTAGTCAGGTTTCATTTGACGCCATACGGCGTTCGTGACCGCCAACGTGTTAAAAAATGGATTTCCAAAAAAAATACCCCTGTCGCAGCATCCTGTATAACATAGCGAATTTCCATTTACAAAAGTACGTTTTTCTCGGAAACTATATATATGTGCATTATATATATATATATATATATATATATATATATATATATATATATATATATATATATATATATATATATATATATATATATATATAAATTTTAGTGAATATTATTTTCAGTTTCTAGGGACCTCAAAACAAATTTCTGCCATAGTGCCGGGCTCAAGTCGCGTCATGAGACCTACTGTAATAGCTGAATTTCCATTCTGGAAATTCGCTAAAACATGTTTGATTGAGGTATATAAATTTTTGAAGTTCAATTGGTTGCTTACCAACTAACACCTGATTTGATATGACAATTTTAGAACTTTGGATTAGTTTGGTATTGTACGTATATAATCAGAGGTCAAGAATCTTTTTTTTGTTGTTAAAAAAAAAATGATCTATGGATAAGAAAAATGGCTGAGTGGTCCTAGACAGCAAATATTTGTAAATTTTGTCATTTTAATAACAAAAATGAAAAGTTCACACTCAAATAACAATAATTATTGCGATCACTTCCATAGTTTTGATTTGGCCAAAAAGAAAATTTACTAAATTTTTTTATTGCCCTAAAATGGTAAAACTGAAAGCGAATTATGTTTTTGAAGTCGTTTTTCTTATTTTTATCAAAAATAAACACGTAGCACAACTGAAAAAAAAGACTTCTTTCGAAGCAAACATACTTCTAAAAAAAATTTCGTCATTTTGTATGGTAAAAATTAAAACTTAAGAATAGTATATTATTCAACGAGCTAGTAATGATAGCTATTACTCACGAAGATGAAATTGCGACACGAGCCGAGCTTGCGAGGCAACTGTCGTAATGCATCTGAGTGAGTAATAGCCATTGCAAGCGAGTAGAATACGATATTTTTTCTACGACTTTTTTTCCTTTTTGATTTAAATAAAATTGAATATAAACTTTAAATTAAATTTTTAATCTATTTCTAATTTTATTAAATGTTTGTATAATATGTATAAAACGATCAAAACAAAATATGTACTACTTTGTTTACTTGCACGTTACTACGCAACATATATTAAATTAAAACTTGATACATACATTAGTCACAAACCAATCGCAGACCCATTGAATAATGGTTAATACTGTGATTTCGTTGGTCAAAAAGGTATTGAGTAATGATCATTCCTCCACACCTTAGAATAATGCCTAACTTTCTCAACAAGTAACAGATACATAATGAGTTTATTATGTTTGTCAACTGGTTGCTAAGGCTAAATTAATCTGCAACGGTTTGTGACATTCGTGGCACATGTCCCTAATAACTAATAAGACTATCCGGATTGATATCCGGATTTCGTTTTATTGAATAATTTTCCGTAAAATTGCACAATAAGATAAAATTTCGAAAAACAGGCAAATAACTAGATTATTATACAAGATCAACAACATTATCAAAATAGGTAACAATGATAAAAATTTACAGTTCTTGACCAATAAATTAAGAATATAGTCCTAATCGAATGATCAGGGACTGTAGTGTCACTGTACCACATTTATTAACACCTTGATGGTCACTGACGTCATAAGCTGTCAAAATAGTGTACCAGTTGGGCGTTTTATCATTATAGGTTATGATCGTCATGATATGAATTCCAATTGCTGAGTTGCTTACTAAACTAATTATACATTGTCTTTGAGTTGAAAAATAATTATTAAAAATACTATAGAGATAATTATGACAAATTTAATATAAATTTTTAAAGTTAAAAATAGTATTTATACTGAGAAACTATACGATTACTATTATACGGTAAATACTATTTAATAATAGCATTATTATAGGTGGTTAATGACAATTAATTTACGATATCTTATCAAATTTGGATTAGGTATTATAATCACCATATTGTTAAGAAGGTCAAATCGTTTAAAGTTTCAGTTAGTTACCGATAAAATTTTTTTTAAAGTCCCCGTATTAAAGAGGAAATACAAATGTTTCAGTTATTACGGTAAAAATCCCAACAGGAAATTTTCATAAGTTATTATAAAAATTAATTGTGCTCTTTCTAAAGAAATGTCAAAGAGAAAATGCAAATATTTTTTGATTGGTCACTAAAAAGTTCACTGCAAACGAGTTACATAAAATTAAAAATACGAAACTGGTTTTTGACAATTAATTGCTTTAGATAGTACTATATTTTACGTCATTATCACAAACTAGTATGAATAGTTGACTCTGTTATCAGGGCCGGGTTTACATGTAAGAGGCCCCTGGGCATTATTCATCTAAAAGGTTGCTAACCTAGAAATTTTTGAAATTTTTTGAAATTTTTTTTATTTTATCGAACGGTATCTAATACTGGAACAGTTTTGACATTTACATATTTATTTTTTTAATTAAGTAAGGAAACATTAAATGCGAGGTGAATTTAAATTGGAAAAACAATCATTCTATTAATAATAATTTTTATTATCAGACGTTTATTTCAGAAATCAGAAATAACTTCATTAATATGTAAATGTCAAAACTGTTCCAATATTAGATACCGTTCCATAATGGAGGCTTTTACGTCACAGTTTGCGAAAAAAAAGGTAAAAGATCTAACCCTTACTATTCTACTCCTGTTTTCACGAGTTCTTTATTATTCATTGTGGCGGCCCCTATTGTGTAAGGCCTCCAGAAGGGAGCCTAAACAACAATAGACCGACAAGTTGTAGTATTGGAGCAGGTAGAGAAGTTCGTTCGTCGTTTTGACGAGTACGTATGATTCTAGGGTTAAGAAAAGTTTATATTTTCTTTGTGGCACTGACACTGGAAAATATTGTTTCAGTAAAACGTATACTGGAAAAATTTCTTATTTATAATAAATTGTACCTATTAGTACTTAGTTGATATGTACATTTACAATGATGGAAATGTAGTACTTGGAAAAATACTAGATTTTTTTTTATAAACTTACATTGAAATTAAAACAAATAAATTATATTTTTAAATGGAAAATATGTTGTAACACATATTATCCTTTTATAACGATAAATATTATAAAAAAAAAAAAATTAATCCATTTACCCTAAAATGTTTTTGGTCGTAAATATTGTAATTTAAACGACATAAGTATTACATTTATAGCTAATTACAAATTTTTTTTTGGTAAAACTGAAAGGGTAAAATCAATAGAGTTAACAATAGTTACATTTTTTGAAAAATTTCGGTTATTTTAATAGGAAAAATCGTAATTTCATCCCTAAATTACCTAAAGGCCTCTTTCAGCAAAGTTTATTTTTTTTTAAATAATAAATTTAACTTAATGACGTCATTAAGCTTAAAACTTGGAAAATCGTAACATAAAAAACCAAATGCACGAATTTTAAAGTTAATTGTACTTAAATCAGGAATACTATGATTAAGGAAAAATTTATTTCTCTAGTTAAATTTGATTTTTTACAACAAAACCGAAATATTCGTCCTTAAATTATCCGAATTGAACAAACTTATAATAAGTAAATTCCGTTCGAAATGTTAAATTCAAAAAAATGAAAATATTTATCTTAGTGACGTCATCAATTTTATTCAAACACTTAAAATTAGAAAAATTGTTATTTTATATGTTAATTTATAAAAGTATTGTTCACTTCGCTTAAGATTTTATAGTCAATTTGTTAACTAAAATTCTTTGAAAGGCAAAAAAATCTCATAAAATGATAAAGTAATATAAAAACAAGAATTATTAAATTCACAACAATAATTAATTAAACAGAATTCAAAGAATACTGAAAAAATATATTGTTAAACCGCAATTAAATTTGTTAGGAACTTGTTTAATTAGTTCAAAATGTAAATTACTTACCTATTTTAAAAGTAATCACTATGTATCAATAATAAATTTTTCCAATAAAATGTCGTTGAAATATCAACAATAAATTACTTAATCGATGGTAAGTTGAATCAATTTTTCAAAATTTTATTTTTTTAAAAAATTATAATTTATCAACTTCTTAAAACTATCAAAAATATTTTTTGAGAAATATCCATTCCTTTTCAAAAGTCTTTGACATTTATTTATTACCTTATCAAAAATTCCCCTTCTCTCTTGGAATTTAAATCAAAAAAATTTGAATACATTTTTTTCCCTAAAACGGCCAAATTCAAGTACTGTTTTAATTTAAAAAAAAAAAGACGTTGTGGCTCATCAAAACATTTTGGAGCCCAGTTCTATGGCAATGAACAGAGAACTGAAAGTAGTGCGTTGAATAATGTTAAACATATTTTATTACCAGAGTGTAGTAGCAACACATATGCACTTGCTCAGTTGTTTATTACTTAACTTTAAGAAGGCTATAGTTGCTCTCTGTTCGTTACTTGAAACTGCATCCGAAATGCTTTGCTTAGTCACAGTGTATATGAATAGTCAGCTATAATTATTATAGCTACCCGTTCTAGTTGATTACGATGCGTTATGATATTAGAATTAAAATATCTTTAACTCCTTAAAGGATATGGACCCAATTTATATTTACGTTTTACGCAATACTGGTACGATTTAAAATATTTGTAAGTTTATATTGTTATTCTTCTATGTATAGTATAATCCATTTCACTTAAATTTACCACTTATGAATTTAAAGATTCACCACTTATGAATTTAAAGAATTTCCGTTTTCTTTGCTTTATCTCTTTCATTATTGCATTTGCGTAAATTTTAAATTTAGTTTGTTTTTAGAAAAGAATAGAAGATTGATTTGTTTTGAATAAAAGAATTATTTAATTCTTTAAAGATGACTCATGCTCAATTGTATTTAAAATTGGGTATAGTTTTAATAATTTCGTGCATTAGCAACGCAATAACCTATTAATTTTCAAAAAAAAACTTTGGTACAAAGTTGCAAAGTTGTCCGTTATTAATTTTTAATTTGAATTTTTTTTAAAATTTTTGTGCGTTATAAATTATTGCAATAAAAAATTATCAATCTTGGTTAAGTAAATTATAATAAAATGAGTAAAGTAGAATATTTTAATCACTTAAAATTTTTCATACTTCCGTAATTTGTACTATTTACTGAAACTGGGACATATATGTCCCATGGTCAAAATTTATATAAAAATATATTAGGTAATTATAATTTGTCATTTATATGTTTAAATAGGCCCTAATAAACAGTTTTAAGCATAACATAATTTTTTTCCACTCTCCCTACGCTTATATACGCGAAGGGGTTAAATATTGGCACAAATGGTGCTACTTATTCGAAATTTTTAATCGGAATTCGATAAATTATTTATTAATCCAACAGACGCAAAACAATTAAAGCAAAGAATGTAGAGAAGAGCAAAGGGCACTGAAATTTTATATATTTTGAAAGACATAAAGTTGACGAACTTTCTCAAAAAACATTTTTTTTTTAAATAAATTTTACTCCTGTCTTCATAGACGCCTAACTCTTTGAAGTATCTATCTAAATATAAATCTCATTAATACTCAAAGAGTTAAAACACAGAAGTATAAACAGATAAATCATACGATTATTACGTATAATAAAGTATTTCTTATTCTTTGTTTCTACTTAATTGATAAATCTGATGAGGACTTGATAACAATTGGTATAAACAGGTATATATTGTATACACCATTTTTTGGATCTATTTACTTATTCATTATTAAATTTCGATAAAAAATTTGAATTTTTGGAAAAATTCTGAATTAGATTTAAGATAACGCGAACAAAAAAAATTGTTATTTTTAATTTAAAAAATAAAAATAAAAAGAATTTATACAATACTCAATGTCATCATAGGCTCATAAGCAGAAGCATCCTAAAAAATTGTCGTTTTGCTTTTTATACACATGGTGGCAGCAAAGAGCACAGGAATTGTTAATTTGAAGCGTTTGAAGAAATAACTCTAAAATGTTCTATCGACAAATATCAGATTGATATAGCGACAGTAGCAGGTTTTGAATTGAGGTGCTATTGTACTCCAGTACATGATACTCATTAACAGGTATCGGATTTCTTTCGGATCAGACAGTTTCGTCTTTAGCATATGCAGTTATAGATATTGCACTCAATGTGACTAAAAGTTCAAAATATTTTCTTAAAAACAACGTATTCAAGTTACATACACACACATACATATGTGTATCAAAATATTATTTATACGTATTTTTTGTAAACATCCTTTTTTTCTTTTATTTATTACCTGCACAATTGAAAAGCGCCACTGTAATTTTAATTGACTATCAAAAGTATTTTTGTTTATATTATGTATGTGATTTATGTGGCATGTCATTTAAATTAAATAAATTCATCTTTTTTTATTGTTTTCAATTTTGAGAGATAGAAGTGTAGTTGCTTATTAAAAATTTGTTTTTCAATAATAAAAAATCTTAGTAAATACGTACGTTTTAGCTATTATAGTGGACCGTCTAAATATTCAACAACTTTCCAATATATTTTACAAAAATTTTTTCCGATTTTTTGAATTTTCTTACTTTCGTCAAATAAAAAATGCTGTTAGTATTCTAAATGGTGAAAAATGTAATTTTTGACCAATTATATTCATTCAAATGTGCATAATTTAATGTAATTTAGTTGCAAAATTTTATTGAAATAAGTACGGTCCTGACCTGTCCGAAGAAACCCGGTACCTACTCATTAAACTACTCGCTGGGTCTTTCAAACTTAAAAGAAATAAAAGTCATTCGAAACCTAAACCAAAAAATTTGGAAATTATTACTAAAATACCTAATTCTACCCCATTAACTATCCCACTCATTTTATTAGTGAGACGTTATTGTCACATTTTCGAAAATATTCCATCATTTGAGCAAAAGTTTATTTTCGGCAAAATTTGAAAACAAGATTAAAATTTGAAATGTTTGTAAATAAAGTATTCAAAATTACGCTATAAAATGTAATTACATCAAATAAACAGATTTTCACTAATCTACCGAAAGATTAATAAAGATTAATGGAAATAATCAATCATTATTTTATTTTATTTTATCAAATATAAACAGAATTTTTATTATCTCATATTATTTATAAAATTTCACCTGAAATGTGACGTATACGTTAGATAAGAAATATTTTTCAGGTAATCAGTTTACGATAAAAAATTTTATACGATAAAAATTTCATTAAAATCAGTAAATTGTTAACTTATCTGCTAGGTCATTTGTATCGTTATCGCCTACAACTTTAAATTTTTTGAAAAGCAAGGTGTGTCACATGCGCAATGGTAATAATTAGTGCGGCTAAACTTAAGGGGGTATTCTAGTCTAGAGGCTCGATTTTGAGGTGATTTGAAACATAAAATTTTAGTTAATTCTTAATAAACAAGAATGTAGAATTAGTTGGACGTAGCCGATTTGAAAAAATAATTTTTTTCAAAAAACGGCGTCTATTTAAAAAAAATAATAATCATTTTTTCGCCTCCTTTTTTCAACTTTGGAAATTTTTTAAAAATAGTAAAAAAAATTCCAAAAACCCCTACGTCGGACCAATTTTGATAGTATTAAGAAGGTCTGTACCAAATTTCAAGTAAATCGATGCATTAAAAGTTGAGATATCATGTCAACCGTATCGAAAAAAGTAGTTTCAAGTAATTTATATTAAAAATTTGAATTTAACACTGAAAAGATACACAGTACACAGGGAAAAATAACCATAACTCCGAAAATAATTCGAATTTCCGTAAATCCTTTTAGAGGCTTATTCTTAAAGGTCTGAACTTATGAAATATGAAAAAGAAGAAAAATCGATTTTTTCGAATTTCTAGACTAGAAACCTCCCTTAAGGGTCCGTCCACACGCTCAAGCTTTACCACCGACTTACTTGCGCAAACCAGGTTTGTGCAAATAAACATGTACGTATTTTCCCGTCCATACGTACATGTTTACTTGCACAAATCTGGTTTGCGCAAGTAAGTCGGTGGTAAAGCTTGAGCCGTGTGGACGGACCTTAACACGTGTTTTACAATGTGATTTAAATTTCGCGCTTAAAAATAGCCCATGTAGCTTTCATCTATGGTATCGTTTATATTATCTCAAACGAAATAGGTTTCAAATAAATATTCATCTGGATATTTTGAGGCTACCTAATTAATTGACAGAAATATATTATCTGAAATTTTTAAAAAATGCCCATTTTTATTTATTTTTTTTTTTTCGATTAACATAAATAAAGTAAACAAATTTTAACTTTTAATGTTTGATACCCTGAATTTTTAAATGTGTTACCACTACAAATGGTTACAATAAGCTGACAGCGCTGACAGTATTCAAATTTGACAGCTTATATGAGTATTTGACGCTTATTTTTTATACTCAATTATCATATAATTTAATAATTAAAATAATATTTTTAAAACGTTTTATTTTTTTAAATATTTTTATTTTTTGTAAAAAAAAAGTATATTAATGAATAGGAAAATACAAATGATACATGGAAACGCCAACGTAAGTTATAAAAATTCAATTTTCATCTAATCGTATGTGAAATTAAAAATAATTTTGAAACTAGAAAATTACCCTTTTCACCAAACAACATCCTAGCTCGCTTAGAGGAGTTAAAACGTTGGCAACATGAGCAAGAGCAACGTTTGAAACAACGTCAAATCAAACAACGCGAATTACTAAGCAATGAGCAACGTCGCATGTGCCAGGCGTTTGATTTAATCGCAACAAATTCAACAATTTCAACAACATCCGACGAATTCGAAACCGATTCCGAAGCTACCGAAAATCTATCTTTACGTGACAATAATGGTCCGGACTCATCAGAATGTCAAACGAATTCATTAAGAAACGTTGAAGAATCCAGAAATTTCGACGAAATCCCCATAAGTACCCGTAAAACAAATATTGTGCTCGAATCAGAAAATATTGCCGAAGAAAATAAAATGAACAGTGACAAACCGAAATTTCCCTATTTGAAACGTGGTCAGGGCCTGGCACGATTTCGTATGACGCCCGAAGACGTTGTTCGAACTCGTCAAAAAGCCCGCGACAAACCAGAAAAACCGAAAATTGTACAAAATTCGAAGAAAACGAAACCAATCACTAAACCTGTGCCGACATTTAAACCCACCCTTCCGGATAGATTCGCCGAGAAAAAGACGACCGTAGTTTTCGCCGAGCCGAAAACCACGAGACCATCGACCAAACGAAATGAACCCACCTGGACCCATGTAGCTTCTGATGATGCTGAAAATCGACCGAGATCGGCACCGTATTCGGTCATCACCAGTGACGCGTACATTAAACTTTTGGAGGAGTTGAAGATAAAACGGGATAATGAAGAGTTGAAAATTTTTGAACTGCTGGAGGAAAAAGTTGCTCATAACAGCTCGTTTGGTTCGTCTAGTTCGGTCATGCATTTACTACAGGATCAGTCCACGCCAAAATTGGAACGAATGCTTCAAGCGGTTACTCATCAAGTGCACCAGGATAACAAACCAGAACAGTTGCCACCGGCATCACAACGGAAATTATTCGACGAAGATGTTGGAAAAGGTAAGGCAAAACTTTCCGCACAATTTAAAATACGCTGCCAATGGGGTGTGGTACATAGCGTCCTCGTACTTGTAAAAGACTTTAAAACAGTATTCTACCAAATATATATGTATATACCGTGAAATTATATTTTCGCTTTAAAGTTCATAACTCAAAATACTTAAAGGCTAAATTATAAAATAATAGCAAAAATATTTTAAAAACTAACCCCCAGAATATTTTAAAAATTTGAGCGAAGTGGGACTAGCAGTAAATAAGATATTGACATTTAATGGGATTTCATGGTAGCGCCGTGGATACTATTACTCCGAATGCAATGAAATTTGTAGGGGACCATCTAGGAACCAGACCGCATAATTTCTAAAAATTTCATTAAAAACAATCGAATAGTTCAGAAGTTATGCCACTTGGTGCAATTTAGTATATTAATGGAATGACATGGTAGCGGTGTAGCTACTATTACTCCGATTTCGATTAAATTCATCGGGGACCATTTAAGAACCAAACTGCATAATTTCTGAAAATTTCATTAAAAACAATCGAATAGTTCAGAAGTTATGCCCCTTGGTGCAAACTGGCGACACAGACGGACAGACCAAAATTGTTCAGGAACCTTGAAAACGTAAAATGTGCGTAAAAAATTTTATTTTGGAGGGAAAAAATTTTTTATTTTTCAAAAGTGATCACAATGCTTCCGCTACTTTAGTAGTTTCGGAAGCAGTATTCGGCAAATTGACAAATTGTTAAATTTAAATGTATGAACAAATCAAATTTTTAAATTTTACAAAAATTAAACATAACCGTCAACTTTTATGCTTTTCGTTCATTTTAGATCATGTCTAATATATAAAACCAAAAATTTTCAAAAATTATCGTGTGCACGGATATTGGGAAATAGCCAAAACTTCTCATATTTTCAATTTTTTTTTTAAAGATGCTGACGAGAGTCTTCACGTCCGCTTCAACGGAATCGACTCAACTGACTCCAGAGTAGAAGTGTCCGATTCAGATTCAGAAGTCGCCGAAGACGAAACCGTCAACACTCAATCGAACATCACCGACGACAAAAATGAAAAATTCAACGACGAATCCGAATGGTCCAGTGATGAATCATCAAACGACTCTGTCGAAATTGAACCCCAACCACCCGAAAAAGAACCCGCCACAACTCAAAAACAAACACCACCCGTAAATCAGGTAACCGAGGAAACCAAACAAGTGAAATCCACTGCTGAAAATGAAGATGACATAATTTTGAAAAGTGATTTACTCAAAAAACGTTTGGCCGAACTCGAAAATGAAATACAAACATTCCGAAAAGAGAATGCCACACTAATACGCAGGCGTCAACTATTGGACAACGAGCGTCGACGATTTTTAAAAGAAAAAGCGGAAAAAGAAAAACAATTAGCCGAAGAGCAAAAACGTCTCACCCATCAAATTGAAGAAGAAAAACGGAAATTGTTCAAAGAAAAAATGGTTTTCGAAAAATACGTTAAAGAATCCAAAAATCAACCCAGTCGCAAAGAACGTGAAGAAATTTCCCTTCTAAAAGACGAGATTAAAACACTAAAAGAAAAAATTAAAGTCACTGAAACCAAATATGGCGCGTCACAAGCTCGATTACGCACCCAAATTCGCCAGCTGGAAAAGGAATTAGCCACTTCAAAAGCAGAAATTGAACGACTCAAAAAAGAAAATAAACGATTACTGTCCGTCCAAAAACGCCAAAATGGAATCTCAAACACCAAAGTGTTACACGAAATCAACAAAAACCTGTCAAAAATCATGCCAAAAGCCCTGGCAGAAAATAAATTAATAGCTTTAGAAGAAGAAGAAAAATCAAAACAGAATCAACAACCGAAAACCAAATCAAAATCGTCAAAAGTTCAAGTGATCGAAACAGAATCCAGTTCGACGGAGAGCGATGAACCAGAAAATAAAGCTTCAGCGAGAAGTAAAAATGTGCAAACGAAACAAAAATCACCAGAAACAAGTTCGTACGAAGAATCCGAAGATGAAGAAGACGAAAATCCGAAGAAGCTGCCGTCAGTCAAATCTGCGTTATACGACACCTTATATTCAAACAGAAAACATTCCTATTTCCCCGAAGTACATCCCGAAAACACTGAAAAGTCAAATGAAAAAGATTCCCCACGCTCAGACCATTTTAAAATCACTGAAAATGAACCTGGAGACAAAAACCTACCCATTTTCTCATCGAGTTCCAAAGAGAATGATTTTAATTACGCCAATCGAAGCAACCCAACAACGAATCGGGCCTCTTTTGAAACTTTTGATACCCGTTTCACGAGAAGAAGCGATCCAGGCGTTGAGCGACGACCCTATCGTCCAGAAGCTTTCACAACCAACATGCAAGATGAATTTCAGAATGTTCGCGATAAGTACATAAGTAATATCGAAGAAATCTATGAACGCACGTTCAATAAAAATCGAGAAAGTGATCGGAAGTCTTCGCCGATAATATCTCACCGAATAGAATCTCAAACAGGTATGTAAATATTTTGGCGTCCAACGTGGGGCCCACTGATCAAATGTTTTTGTTGTAGGTGAAAAATATGAAACTGTACTACCAGATGGCTCCAAAGAAATACGTTATTCGAATGGTAATATAAAAAATGTCTCACCAGATGGCAACATCATCAAACTCACTTACTACAATGGCGACATCAAAAAAACCGATTTAAACAACGGAATTATTAAATATTTCTACGCGAAAACGAAAACCACGCATACCACATTCCCAGACGGCTTCGAAATTCTAGAATTCGCCAAGTAAGAACATTCAAAAATTTCAAAAAGTAACGATATTTAAATTTTTTGTTTTTTTAATAGTGGCCAAACTGAAAAACGATTCAAAGATGGTCGAGTGGAAGTGGATTTCCCGAATGGCTATCGAAAATTGGTTGATCGTGAAGGCAACGAGACGTGGTATTATTCGGACGGGACTCGAGTGACCACTAAAATCAACGGCGAGAAAATTATTGAATTACCGAATGGGCAGAAAGAAATTCATACTGAGCAACATAAACGGCGAGAATATCCAGATGGCACTGTAAAAATTTTGTATCCGGACAACACGACCGAGACCAGATATTCTAACGGAAGGATACGTATTAAGGATAAAACAGGACGATTAATAATGGATCAGTTAGTTTAAGGCAATCTGTGATAATTATTATTGTAATAAAATTACGTCTTTTTAGCTTTAAGTGAAAAAATATTTTTAAAGGCCTTTGTAAAAGTTGATATTATTAAGAAAATAAACGATTTTTCAAGTAATTTCCCAGTGTATTTTTCTGGTCGCCTGCCTTTGAAGTTCACAACTCCTCAACTATAACCTGGTCGTAAAACTGCCGACACGCGAACTAGTGAGCAAAAAAATAACTAACGTAAAAACCCCCATTATGGAACGGTATCTAATACTGGAAGTTTTAACATTTACATAAATAAAGTTATTTCTGAAAGAAACGTCTGATAACAAAAATTATTATTAATAGAATGATTGTTTTTCAATTTAAATTCACCTCGCATTTAATGTTTCCTTACTTAATTAAAGAAATAAATATGTAAATGTCAAAACTGTTCCAGTATTAGATACCGTTCGATAAAATAAAAAAAATTTCAAAAATTTCTAGGTTAGCGACCTTTTAGATGAATAATGCCCAGGGGCCTCTTACATGTAAACCCGGCCCTGATAACAGAGTCAACTATTCATACTAGTTTGTGATAATGACGTAAAATATAGTACTATCTGAAGCAATTAATTGTCAAAAACCAGTTTCGTATTTTTAATTTTATGTAACTCGTTTGCGAATCTGTCGAAAATAAAAAAATCACTTAACTGACATGGAAAAACAATGCTTTTAGAATATTTTTTTTTGTGCTTTAAGCTTTTAGAATATATCTTAACTTCAGTCAAGAACCCTATTCCAAAAAAACTATCTTTTTTTTACTGTCAATTGAAGCCATCTGGTGACGAACAGCTATTCCCAAAAATCCCCCTTTGGTGCATATTTTTTTACTAGAGTTTACTGTCACTTTTGTGAAAATTTGGTAAAAAAAAAAATGATTCAAACAAAATTTGAATAAACATTTATTTAAAAAAAAATTTCGACAATTTGTGAAAACTCTATAAACTGCCAATATCATTAAAGCGTTTCAATTTCTCTGGGAACGGATCCTTGTAGAGTACCGGATCCGCGCGAAATTCCACAGCCCGTAATGGCATCTTTCCAAATTCCCGCGCGAAACGATCCACACACGCCGATCGTTCCACCATATGTCCCAAATCGGCCGATAACATTTCCGTATTCGTACACTCCGGACATTTAAATTTTTTGCGGGGCGTCACTTTGATTGGCGCTTGATTCGTAATGTTTGCCACCAGGAAATTCATCGCAATATCTTCACAATTCATTTGCGAATCGACCCAATCGCGAATTGATCGCGGCAAAATATGGGTGTACGCGTAACTCCAATATTTATGAAGGAATGCTGCGCCAGTTAACACCATCGAAATGTCATTGGTCCATTCACTTTCATATTTCCACGACATTGAGATATTATCCCATCTGAAAAATATCAAAATTGAGATACTGTTGTGATATAGTATATTATGCAATAAATGCGCACGATCGTAGTGAGTGCGCTCATTCGCTCGAGTGGGCAATCAACAATCCTGCACGAGTTGCATATACTATTTTTTTATTACGAGTTTCACATACTTTTTTCCCATTATTATTACAATTTTTTATTCCTTTTTAAAATAATATTTTTGAGTGTTTGTCTTTTTTTTTTAATTAAATATTGTTTAAATTATTTTGTTGGTGGTTTCTATAGAAAAAATTATGAAATATTTATTAAATGAAAAATCAAGAGGTGGCTTTGCGTGTTTTGATTAAATTTTGTGTGTTTTTACTTTTCCCAAATTAGTACTTTTCCCGCATGAGTAATAAAAAAAATATTTTATTAGTCATGCAGGAAAAGTACTAACTTGGCGTACACATTTTTGTATGCAAAATAGCTGTTTGCCCACTGTACTCTTCCCATATACTTTTTCGCGTGCGGAAAGTACACTTTCCGCACGAAAATTGACAATAAAACACGTAAAGCCGCCTCTTGATTTTTCATTTAATAAATATTTCATAATTATTTCTACAGAAACCACCAGCAAAGTAATTTAAACAATATTTAATTGAAAAAAAAAGACAAACACTCCAAAATATTATTTTAAAAAGGAATAAAAAATAGTAATAATAATGGAAAAAAGTATGTGAAACTCGTAATAAAAAATAATATATGCAACTCGTGCGGGATTGTCGATTGCCCACTCGAGCGAATGAGCGTACTCACTACGATCGTGCGCTCAACTTCGCTCTTGTGGGCAATATACTATTCCCGCACGGTTTTATACCTGTGAGTTCTTGAAGGAAACCCAACGATGCGATCGGGGAATTCCCTCCAAACTTCATATCCGAACTCTAACTCATCGGAGGTTAACATTATGATATCATCATCGATATTAAGTATCGCTTCCGTTTCAATTTCCGGATACGGATAAAATCGATTTGATAACTTGTTCGCTTGCGTTTGGATCACTTTCACCGGTTTATTCACTTTTGGCCACTGGGATGCTACAACAAAAAGGTGTTGGTTAGTAATTCCAAAAAAATCATGAAATTCTCCAAAAAAAAAAATTGATATTTACAGTGAGGCGGTGATTTTTTCTGATTATTCCAAATAACTAAAATTTTAACTAACGATGGCACTTTTGCTAATTTCTCGACTAATGTAAACAGACTCTGGACGCGATCGTACGTTAGTAGAACGGCTGTGAAACCCAACGTTTTTGAGCCCATAATTGGTAGAAATAGTGGATTTTTTGGGCGCTAAAATGAACAAAAAATAATTAAAGATATTGGCTAAAATGCAATCAGTGCCAGACGCTGACATTTAAACTATTGCATTTAAAAGCGAACGTGAATTGGTGAAAATTATTGCAGTTAAAAAGTTAAACCTGGGAAACATGTTGTTTGGATCAATCAAATAGTAGATGATATAAATACCCCTGTCGCAGCATCTGCATTACGTAGCGAATTTCCAAATACTGGGCACTGGTGGATCTCATCTAAGACCTGTACTCATTTAAAATAGTTTAGCTTTCTAACAGTGAAACAATTTTCAAAATCAGTTCTGTAGTTAATTTTTGGTGATTTTGGGTCCTGAGAATCCTAGCGGATCTCATATAGTGAGCATCTATTCATTTAACAATATATTATTCGATTTTTTTTTCTCGGTATGCAAATATATATAAATTATATTTTCTCTCTAAAGGAAGACATCATACAAAAATTTCCTTTCCATAACGTACTCTTAAAAAATCTGGCTAATTTTAATTGATAAAGATGAGACAGAGCTATTGTTATTATAACACATTAACTAGCACTTATTTTATCTAGAAAAAATTGTTATTTTTCTATATTTCATATCGTAAAGAAAACATTAGCAATATAATAATAAAATAAAAAATTACAATTTACTCGAGAGTTGCTTAACATAGAAAAAAAACTATAAGAACCTTTTCTTCATAATTTTTTTTCTCTTTTCAACGATGTAAAAATCGAATTGTCTAATGATAGGATCGAATGATAAAAAATGGCCAAAAAACCTACTTCTGGGCATCTGACGTGTCTGACTAACGAACTTAGCCGAGCCAATCCGGATTCCAGCTCGCACATTAAATTTCATAAACATTAAACGTTTCATTCGAGAGTTATCGCGTACACACATAAATATATATATATATATATATATATATATATATATATATATATATATATATATATATATATATATATATATATATATATATATATATATATATATATATATATATATATATATATATATATAAATTTTAGTGAAGTAGATTTTCGGGTTCTAGAGGCTTTAAAACAAACTGCCATAGTCCCGGACTTAGGTCTTACCACAAGAGCTGCTGTAATAGTTGAATTTCCAGAATGGAAATTCGCTAAAAAAGTGTTTCCCAGGTTTAACTTTCCAAATACAATAATTTCCACCCATATTTGTTCGTTTTTTTCGTACAAATTTCTAAAATCTCGTTTCTGGCATATATTGCAAATTTGCTATTAATTAGATTCAAGACATTTTTCCAACAATATCTTTTTTTTCTGGTGACTGTCTGAAAGTGTCACCAACATGGTACACACGTTGCCTATGTTCTTTATGTCAGTATATAGACGTTTCTGACATCTATGAACAAATTTTACAATTATCTGATACGTATCACTTCGCATTCGGCAGATGGCAGTAAACGCGTATTACTTACAAAAAATACCAAATCGTGTAGTACCTGGGACGGAATAATATTCCAATCATCGTAACTCCTGGCCCACTGTGGATTCACACGATCCTGTAAAATATCCAACGTTGTCAGAGTGATCGCTTTCATACTCTTAAAATAATTGTCATAGAGCCATGCAATCTGATCTTGCATCTCGACAATATGCTCGTCTGACACGGACTTTAAAACGTCCATAAGCGTATTAATGTTCCGTTCGAGAATAAATATGGCCGCCCGTTTCCAATCGATGAACGGCGTAAATGGCATCACAAAATTATCGTATATTATCACAGGTATACAATTACTGGCCAACGCTTCCAATAGGGTGGGTGTGGCCACGGACGCACCGCGCATGATCAAACAGAATGTGGCTTTTTGCAATATGGCCGGATATTCGACACGTAACGGGTATTCCCCGCCGTATTTACATCGTTCCGTGCGATTTGTTGGCGGTTCACACGCTTCGAGAATCAGTAATTCCGGGTGATTGGCTTCGATCATTCGTAATTCTTGTAGATGATCGGGATGCATCACTGTCTCGGAGGAGATGATTAACCAAGACCTAAAAGCAAACATGTTCACTTAACTTTTGGAAGCCAGAAAAAAACATGGTAATTGTGCACCTATTTTTGGCTCTAAAAGAAAAACTAATGATCCGATTTTAATTTTTTTTTTTAAATGTTCGCCACGCTGCCAATGGAGTGTGGCACACAGCTTCCTCGTACTCGTAAAAGACTTTAAAATAGTATTCTACCAAATATATATATCGTGAAATTATATTTTCGCTTTAAAGTTCATAAAAAATTGTTGTAACTCAAAATACTTAAAAGCTAAATTATAAAATAATAGTAAAAATATTTTGGAAACTAACCCCCAAAATATTTTAAAAATTTGAGCGAAGTGGGACTAGCAGTAAATAGGATATTGACATTTAATGTGATTTCATGGTAGCGCCGTGGATACTATTACTCCGAATGCAATGAAATTTGTAGGGGACCATCTAGGAACCAGACCGCATAATTTCTAAAAATTTCATTAAAAACAATCGAATAGTTCAGAAGTTATGCCACCTGGTGCAATTTAGTATATTAATGGAATGGCATGGTAGCGGCGTTGCTAT
Organism: Brachynemurus nebulosus; assembly: GCA_035578155.1. NCBI lineage: Eukaryota > Metazoa > Arthropoda > Insecta > Neuroptera > Myrmeleontidae > Brachynemurus > Brachynemurus nebulosus. The sequence goes on along the minus strand of JAPWDM010000009.1, from coordinate 3,997,721 downwards.
CGTTACTCCGATTTCGATTAAATTCATAGGGGACCATCTAGGAACCAAACTGCATAATTTTTGAAAATTTCATTAAAAACAATCGAATAGTTCAGAAGGTATGCCACTTGATGCAAACTGGCGACGCATACTGGCAAAGCTCTAACACGTAAAATATGCGTAAAAAATTTTATTTTGGAGAGAAAAATTTTTTTATTTTTCAAAAGTGATCACAGTGCTTCGCTACTTTAGTAGTCAGGGAAGCAAAATACTACAAGTCGATATTAGTACTGGAAATACTGCGAAACTGTCGTTAAATTTAAAAAAATTAAATATTTTTAGGTTTTATTTTTTTATTTGTATGCATGTGTGTCAAAGTCAAAACTAACTAAACTAACCTAACCTTAACTAACATCACCACCTAGTTTTTATATCAAAGTCGAAGTATATTGTCGAAACTAACCTAACTTTAACTAAGCTCACCATTTTCTAACTTTTTTCCTAGTTTTCTCCGACCTGTGCACAATTACCAAAAATATCTTTTTTTAGATCGTTCAATTACCTGATTATATTCTCCGAATTTGATTTGATCGATTTTTGTAGTGGACTATAAACGGGTAACGAAATATCAAAACCGTAACGGAAAGTCCACGTGTCGAAACCAGCGGCAGCCAACATTCCTTTTCCTAACGGTAGATCGTTGAAACGCTTCCCCGGCATGGTATTGATCCCAGTCATTACAAACAGTAAATGATTTAAACCATCTTCCCAACTATAAATCAAAAAATTGGTATATGCGCATCACTTACGCAAGCGCAGAAAGGATAAACAATTAACTAACTATACGGTAATGGGGTATTTGACAGTATCAAAGAAAAACAATAAAAACAAATTTTGATGAAAATTGATAATAAAAGACAACAATTTATTATGTTAATTCATCCTAACTATCATTATTTAATTTAAAAAAAAAATAATATTTTTCAGCTATAAATTACGTCAGCAGAAATGGGCTGTGACGTTGCATTCTCTTATAATTCAACACTGTCGCCACTAGGGTCGCTACGTAAATTCCGGTTAGCAAACAACTATGGAAATTAATTTGAATTTAATTAATTTTTTTTTAAAATCAACAATTTTTTTTCCTAGTTATAAGAAAAATAACAGTTTTCTTTCTTAGTTACATAACACCTGTTACTATGTATCTAGAGAATATGACGTAATTGAAGCTAATGAACGTTTTCGCGCAAATTTTGAGAACAAATATTAAATTAATTTTTTCTAACGATTTTTGGCATTATTTTTAAAAATTAAAATTATATACATGCATAATACATAAATATGCGTATTTTAAAACAGTTTCCCAAAATTAGTCAAATTCCCCGTTGTTCATTTTATTACATCTAGTGGAAACAGATACGCAAGTAACTTGGCACTGGCAAGTAACTTTTACAATTACTTGCAGAAATTACTTGCTAGTGTACCGTTGGCTTTAGAATAGTAAATATACATACTAATTCAAATGTTGAAGCACCACCGATAAATTTGTCGACGAAATCTTCTTCAAATTCAACGTATCAATCGTCGGCACAAATATACACGCCTCCGATGGATCTGGCGTATAATATTTCGAATTAATAATGGCATCGATAATCTCATAATACTCTTTCGATATCGTACTGGTAAATGGCACATTGAATTCATTCCGATACTCCGTCAGCGAGTACACATACACCAGGATATGATCACCGTGATGCGACCGACCACATCGATACACATTAAAACACGTCCAATAGTTACATTTTCGATTAATCGTCCCGCCGTCAACCAAACTATTATTTGTGGTGGTGATTACGGTGACCGGGGGGTGTAACACCCTCGCCAACGACACCCGTTGCTTTTGTTGATAATTCGCATCGGGTTCGAACGAGATTAGCGGCAGGATTAGCACGAATGTAACGGATATTAATAGGAAACATATGAAAAAATGTTTATATTGTAGTAGGTTAGGTGTAACTCCGGCACTCCCACCAATTTTTTGATAGGAAAAATTGGAGGAAATTGGCAACATATTTACATTTTCACATTCACATTCATTTCGTTTAAACACATTATTTTAAAATTGTTTCACTAAATGTGAATTTAAAATCATAATTCTCGCGTTTAAGGTCACTTATTAATTAAGTATAGTAAACCTTGGTTTAGATGGACATTGAACTAAGGGATGATGCATTTTGATATTATCAAAATTTAAAACGTATATGAAATGATTGTCAACAATTTTACTAAAAATTACTTTAAAATAACAACTTCAAATAATTACTGAGTTATATTTTCAAAAACTGATATTACATATTATTTATTTTGTTAATTTTACAATTAATTTTGACATTAAAACTGTTTTTATGTCATTTGTCATTTAAATTTATTAGAACATGGTAATTATTTTTATCATTTTTATGTAGTTCAATCAGTTCAATAATACACTACCAGATTGTGGTAAGTGTTCAGTAGTGTTTAGGGTGTTTAGAGTAGTGTCAGTGAAGAGAGACGTATAATAGAAATTTAATTCTTATGGACCAATGTGGACGAAAATTTTAGTCGATTTTGTTTCTGTTAGATGGCAGCACGATCGAGGTTCGAACGTTTTTAAGTTGTCAGGCGGAGCTTCGAGTTGTCAGGGAACGTATATTTCAATTTGTATATTTCCATTTTTCTTCCGTAAATAAATTTCTCGTTTCAAAAGTACAATTATCAAGACATAATAGTGCGTACTGGTTGCCTGCACAGCACTGCCATCTGTAGATGGGGTGCCAACATTACGGTTTGGGGTGCTCTAAAACTGTCCATAAATTTAACACAGGATTAAAGTTCTATATACGTCTCTCTTCACTGGTAGTGTTGTCAACGTTGTCAAAGTTGTCAAATATGGGGTGTTTTCCAATTACGGCACAAAAGCGCATTATGCGGCATAATGCTCAGCACTGAGTGTTCCAATTACCGCAACGCCTCGCACAATTGGGCATTTGATAACTTTTTTGCTCTCTACTTTTTTGCTCTATACCAACAAGTAAACATGAAATCTTAAGTTTTTTTTCTTTTAAGTTGGCCATCATTGACGTATTTTTATCATACACAATTGTTAATTTAATGTTTGATAACATTGAAATTAATTATCAAAATACATTTTATGTCATTTGACAACCAATCTGTTCCAATTAATGGGTGTTTTCCAATTACGGCACAAAAGCGCATTATGCGGCATAATGCTCAGCACTGAGTGTTCCAATTACCGCAACGCCTCGCACAATAGGCCTTTTCATCACAATTTTTTTTTGTACGCATGTGTCAATATCGGCCATTTTTTTCGTACTGTTTTCTGTAAACAACCATGTTAAAGTACCCATCTACAAATAATTAAAATTAAAAAATATTAAATAAAGAATATTTATTGAGAAAAAACGTAAGAAAAAATAAAAAAATAACTGTTTTTAATTGAAAATTAAATTTTTTCAATCCATTATTATAATGTTATCTGTACGAAAAGGAGCAAAGAAACGGTGTTATTATAGAGTTTGTAAGGGTGATACACGCTATAAATCATTTAAAGTTGTACTAAAAATTGGTTGACATTATTAATTAGAATAAAATTATACATATTATTTGTTTTTATTATTATTTTTGACATAGTAAACAAGTAGTATGGATGCCTAACCTCTCAATCAGCTCACTTTTTTTCCGTTTTTGCGGACGTCCATGACATTTCAGCCACCTTTTCAATTGTTCACAATTATGGGTGATTATGGGCACAATTATGGGAATTATAAACAAGTGAAGCACCATCGACGATTTTTTCCAATAATTTATTTGTTTATTGAGATAATATTGTTTTCCTAGCTATTCCTAACCGAAACAGTACGAAACTTTTGAATTACCACTATTTTAACATGGCGGCTGCGCTTGCGCTCGTCACATGATGAAAAGGCCTATTGGGCATTTGATAACTTTTTTGCTCTATACCAACAAGTAAACATGAAATCTTAAGTTTTTTTTTCTTTTAAGTTGGCCATCATTGACGTATTTTTATCATACACAATTGTTAATTAATGTTTGATAACACAAATTAATTATCAAAATACATTTTATGTCATTTGACAACCAATCTGTTCCAATTAATGCTCGCAAATGCGGCATTAATGCGCACTGCGCTCTGGTAGTTGGAAAACACCTAATGCTCGCAAATGCGGCATTGTGCGGCATTAATGCGTACTGTGCTCTGGTAGTTGGAAAACACCTTTTGTCTAGTGACTAGTTAGTCTAGTTTGAGGTTATCAAAGAATACATCTATAAAATTGTAAAACATACATAAAGACCAATTATACAATGCGATTTCTTTCTTTAAAAAAAAATTGGCTTCGCCGAAGAGTTTTAATTAATTTTTGAATCATACTGGCGATACTGATTGAATGTCTGCTATTGTGAAGGACTCTAGGTAAATGTTTTTGTTTTAAGTGTTTTTGTGTCTCTGTGAATAACATTCATATGCTAATTTTAAATTCCAATAATTTTTACACATTTACCATCATTTTAGATCGTATCCAATACGTTAAAAAGAAAAAATCAAAATTTTCCTGTTCAGTTGTGCCAAGGAACTGTTAAAAATGGAAAATAAGGAATCTACATCAACTGTTGAATCTACACTTACCGTTAAAATTAAAACAGAGGAAAATTTCGAGGATCTAAGTGATCAATTTCCAAATGTAATAAAGAGGGAATTTCCCGATTCTCTAGATCAAGATGAAATAAAATTGAAATTGGAAGAATCTAGTGGTGTTGATTTGTCAAGTCTGCATACGGAAATTAAACTGGAAAATGACGAAAATGATATATCAAGTGAAAGTAACATTTTATTTGGTAAAAGTTGCGAAAATTCTATTGAATTCAGTGTATCCGAGAACATGTGCGAACAGTTTGACACAGTAGAGAAAAGTGAGACTAGTGTAGGTTCTGAAATTTTAACTAAACAAAACAGTTTTAAAAAGTATAAAAAAATGTCATTTACATGTCAAACATGTTCTAAAACATTTACCCAGTCGAGCAGTTTGAAGACACATAAAAGAATACACACTGGTGAAAGACCATTTAAATGTGATGTATGTTCTAAAACATTTCCTTATTTAAGTAGTTTGAATACACATGAAAGAACACACACTGGTGAAAAACCATTTAAATGTGATATATGTTCTAAAACATTTCCTCAGTCAATTAGTTTAAAGCTTCATGAAAGAACACACACTGGTGAAAGGCCTTTCAAATGTGATACATGTCCTAAAACATTTTTATTGTCAAGTACGTTGAAAGTACATGAAAGAACACACACCGGTGAAAAACCATTCAAATGTCCGACATGTTCGAAAAAATTTACTCAGTCAGTCACTTTAAAGCTTCATAAAAGAACACACACTGGTGAAAAGCCGTTTGAATGTTCGACATGTTTTAAAACATTTTCTCGGGCGGCCATTTTAAACAATCATAATAGGATACATACCGGCGAAAAACCGTTTAAATGTGATATATGTTCTAAAAAATTTACACAGTCAATTAGTTTAAAGCTTCATGAAAGAACACACACTGGTGAAAGGCCATTCAAATGCCATACATGTCCTAAAACATTTTTATTTTCAAGTACGTTGAAAGTACATGAAAGAACACACGCCGGTGAAAAACCATTTAAATGTCCGACATGTTCGAAAACATTTACTCAGTCAGTCACTTTAAAGCTTCATAAAAGAACACACACTGGTGAAAAGCCGTTTGAATGTCCGACATGTTTTAAAACATTTTCTCGGGCGGCCATTTTAAACAATCATAAAAGGATACATACTGGCGAAACACCGTTTAAATGTGATATATGTTCTAAAAAATTTACACAGTCAGTTATTTTAAAGCACCATAAAAGAATACACACTGGTGAAAAACCATTCAAATGCCATACATGTCCTAAAACATTTACTCAGTTAGGTAATTTAAAGAAACATGAAAAGATACACACTGGCGAAAAACCATTCAACTGTAACATATGTTTTAAAACATTTTCTCAGTCAAATACTTTAAAGACACATAAAAGAACACACACTGGTGAAAAACCATTTAAATGTGATATATGTTCTAAAAAATTTACACAGTCAATTAGTTTAAAGCTTCATGAAAGAACACACACTGGTGAAAAGCCATTCAAATGCCGAACATGTTCTAAAACATTTACTCAGTTAGGTAATTTAAAGAAACATGAAAAGATACACACTGGCGAAAAACCATTCAACTGTAACATATGTTTTAAAACATTTTCTCAGTCAAATACTTTAAAGACACATAAAAGAACACACACTGGTGAAAAACCATTTAAATGTGATATATGTTCTAAAAAATTTACACAGTCAATTAGTTTAAAGCTTCATGAAAGAACACACACTGGTGAAAAGCCATTCAAATGCCGAACATGTTCTAAAACATTTTTATTGTCAAGTACGTTGAAAGTACATGAAAGAACACACACCGGTGAAAAACCATTTAAATGTCCGACATGTTCGAAAACATTTACTCAGTCAATTACTTTAAAGCTTCATAAAAGAACACACACTGGTGAAAAGCCGTTTGAATGTCCGACATGTTTTAAAACATTTTCTCGGGCGGCCATTTTAAACAATCATAAAAGGATACATACTGGCGAAACACCGTTTAAATGTGATATATGTTTAAAAACATTTGCTCATTCAATTTCTTTAAATCACCATAAAAGAAAACACACCGGCGAAAAGCCATTCAAATGCCGAACATGTTCAAAAACATGTTCATCATCTAGTAACTTGAAGGTACATGAAAAAATTCATACTGAAAAAAAGAAAAACAAGATTAGGAAAGTAACATCGTAGAAAAACGCCATATAATTAGTAGTACTGTCGAGCAGTTAGTCGATTAATCGATTAAATTTTTAGTCGATTTTCTTAAATTGTGTAACGTATGCAACTGAATGATAAATATGTCAATCACATAAATGTAAAAAGTTATGCAAATAGTTAAATGTTTAGTTTTTATTTTTTGAAGTCTAATAAAAATAATATATAAAAATTAATAAATTAGTCGCCTTTAATCATTCAAACAAAAAAAAAATTTTTTTATTGCCCAGTATTATAAAAGACAATTAAATCAACGAATAACTCTATTCCACGAATAAAAATTGTTGTGAACTAAATTTTGGTTCAGTATTATAAACGTATCTCATGATTAAGATAAGTTAGTGATTGATTAACCGTGTACAAAACCTGTTTAATATGCATAAATATATACATAAATATTTGTAAAAATCTTTCAGAACTGTCAAATTAATCTCCGAACAAAATTTAGTCGGTAGATTTTCTGTCAACTAAAATTTAGTTCCCTACCATTGATATAGAAGAATATGGATGGAGACTATTTCTTAGGAGAGAGACAAGATATAATATAATATGATATGTTAGAATGAATACGTAGATTCTTTTGAATGTACCACAAAAAATAAAAAACAAAAGAGTAAATATACACTAGAACACGTGCAAATAAGCACTAAACATCCAGTCCTACAAAAAATTAAATTAAAAAAAAAAAATTAGTAAACGTAATACACCGTAAATATAATATTTGGGTAAGTAAATATTGTATTTATCAATAAATGCAACCATTTCTAGCGAAAATTTGTTATATTTTCTAAATTCTTCATTTTAAAAAAAACAGGTTTATAATAAGCGGAAAAATACCAATATTGACATTACACAAAGTAAAGGAAATCCGAAAAAGGAATCATTCTACGTAAATAAGGAATTCGTTTTTTAGTTAAAATATGTGTTAATAACGACAAAAATTTTAAAAATGTTGTAAAAAATAAGATTATGTAAAAATTAAAATATAGGTTAGATTGACCCTTCATTTCAGTAGCGTCTTATATGTAAAATTAATGAGCATATAAAAATTTAACTTTAAGATTATGTATTTCGTTTGTATTTATTTATTTATTAATAAAATTATAATTTAATAAATGTATAGTTTTATTTATGTTTGTGTCTACTTTTATCAAAAAGATATGTCTTATTAGTGATGGAAAATTATAAACCAAAACGTAATCTTTTTAAAGAAACAGTTATAAATTGTAAATAGTCGATTAATTTGAGCAATTTTTGGTTTCAGTTTAGTTATTTATAATATTCTTTAAGCATCGTTAAAAAACAATAATTTAGTAGACAATTAAGAATTCGAAAAATTAACTGATCAAATATTCGAACAGAATTCCTGAGGAGTTGATTATTGAATTAAATAGAACAGATATTAAAAATAATTAATTAATTGTTTATGTTTTTATATAGAAATCACAATTATAAGAAAAATATACTAAATATATTGTTTTAAAAGCAATGGCAATGTTTTAATTAAATTAAAACCGTTACTGGAAATGCTCCTTCCTTTACAATATTATATACCTCTCCTTCCATGTTCCCTACTTAATTTATTTCAGTTTTATAATACTGACATTTGTGGATAAAATTAATTTAGTTAGTTGGCTTTTATAACACTGGCCCTAGTTATTTAGTTGAAATTAAAATAGTCAACTAAAAAATGTTTAAATATAAACAAAATTAGTCGACTAAGTCGATTAATCGATTAAGTAATTAGGGTGTCTGTATTTTGATAAAGCAAAACCGGGACACTACAATATTAATATTTTACTTATCGCTTATAGTTTTATTTTCAATTGTTTAGTGCGGAAAATACACATAGGATTATGATAGTTTCAAAAGATGAGTGCGGAATTTACCTATAATATTTTGTTTGGTGCGGAAATTACTACCGCCCGTTGAGTCATTGTTATCAGGTACATAGTAGCGATGACAGACATACATACTACACCCACTATACACATATAAAAGCACAAGCTCAGTGTTTGTACATAACATTTGAGGGGGGATTTTTTGTTTACGCTGGTATCGCTAGTACAGAGATAGGATCTTCATCTCTATACATCTCTATGGGCAACACTATGTCAGATACACAGACCAATGAACACTATTATATTATACTATTAGAATAAGCATAAAGGCAGTTTGTAGGCATTTTTCTTGAAGCAGGTAATAGGGTGAGATTTAAGGAATATAATATAATGTCAATTTTTAAGCAAATGCGACTATAATTATTGTAGGACATAATTTGTATGTGTACGTATTTTGATAAAAAGGCGAATACCACTTTCTTTCTTTCAACATTTTGCAGTTTCTTCTCAAAAAAGTAAAATTTTATTATCAATATTATATTTTGACAATAATTATTTGAAAACGTTACTACGGATTCAATCGGTTACTGCATTGATTACTATATTACAGAATACTATTAGGTCGGAACTTACAATTATTACAGGTTAGTCGTAACTAGCTGCCTCAATTATACATTTATATAATATATAATATGTTAATTGGTCTATGGTCAAATATATTTCTTTCTTTGTTTCATTTGACATGTTAAATATGTCAGTGGCACTGAAACGGTTAACGGTTATGTCTTGATCCACTGGATAACATAGTGCCAGTTGAACAAGTTTTTACCGTCTCAATGCTACTGACATGTTACCATGTCAAATGAACAAAGAGAGAAATATACAGCAAGTGTTTTTTTGGTAATATAGATATGAGAAAGAAAAAATACATATTGTGGTCTTTTTAAAAAATTTATTTATTTATTTCAAGTAATACTATAAACACATCTTTTAGCACACAGCGTGATTCATATAGTCTACTTTTAAGATATATAAAGAAAACATTAAATCGTAGACAGTTTTGGTTTCGTTATTTTGGAACGGAAATAACGCCTTATCGATACCCCTCCTTTAGTCGGTAGATTTTCTGTCAACTAAAATTTAGTTCCCTACTTAATTTATTTCAGTTTTATAATACTGACATCTGTGAATAAAATTAATTTAGTTCACAATTCTTAAAATTAAAAAAATTTGTTCGATATTTGACGAATCAACTTGGAGTGTCACAATTGTGACATGAAACATTTTTTTGCCTTTCTCCCTATAAAAAAATTTTTCAAAATGGATTTATCAACATGTTTTCTGACAATGGATTTAGGCGAAAGTCAATGGAACTAATTTGAATAGGTGATTCATAAGGCGATTTGTGGCTTTTACAGACGTTTTTTTCTAAAAATGATTTTTCGTTTCTTCTTTTACTTTTTCTGTTCTCTATTGCAAGTTTGGTCTTCAGATGTTTTTTTGTTGTTTCACATTTCCGTTATCGTATATCATTTTTAGTGATGTACGTATTTCCTTTTTTGCAACCAACGAGTTGCTATATTTGACATTTTTTGATTTGATTGGTTTTGATACAAACTAAAAGGTAAGGTTTTTCGTTTCTTTTGTTTATGAAAAAATTTTTTTAAATTTTTCCATTTTTATTTTTATTGATTTTTATATTCTTGTCTTAATAATGGTGTTTTGAGACACCGAAAACGGTCAACATGTTGAAGATTGGTTAAAAAATTCTGTTTGGTTTTTTGCTGATCTTAATATTGAGGTTTATCGCCAAATAAAGTCAAATAATGAAATTACAAGTTTAAATTTTTTGGCGAAAATAGAGGTAACAATTTATTTAGTTCACAAATTTAATTTAGTTAGTTGGCTTTTATAATACTGGCCTTAATTTATTTATTAATTTTTGTATATTTATTAATTTATTAATTTTTGTATATTATTTATTAGACTTCAAAAAATAAAAAATAAACATTTAACTATTTGTATAATTTTTTACGTTTATGTGATTGACATATTATCATTCATATCTTTTTTTCTTAAAAAATATATTAAAAGTCAATAATTAAATTCAAAAGAAAACATCGTTTTTGATAGAGTTGCATACGTTACACAATTTAAGAAATTCGACTAAAAATTTAGTCGCTTAGTCGACTACGGTTCGCTCGATATTTTCGACTAATGACTAATTTTGTCTAAAAAACAACTGTAGTCGATTAATCGACTAACTGCTCGACAGCACTACTAATTACATGACTTTTTTCTACGATGTTACTTTCCTAATCTTGTTTTTCTTTTTTTCAGTATGAATTTTTTCATGTACTTTCAAATTACTAGACGATGAAAATGTTTTCGAACACGTGTGACACATAAATGGCTTTTCACCTGAGTGTATCCGTTCATGATACTGCAAACTATTTGAGTGAGGAAATGTTTTCGAACATGTATGGCATTTGAATGGCTTTTCACCAGTGTGTGTTCTTTCATGTACCTTCAAACAGTGTAACAGAGAAAATGTTTTAGGACATGTCGGACATTTAAATGGTTTTTTACCGGTGTGTATTCGTTCATGTGAATTTAAATGACCTAACTGAGAAAATGTTTTCGGACATGTATGGCATTTGAATGGCTTTTCGCCCGTGTGTATTCTTTTATGATACTTTAAAGTAGCTGAGTGAGAAAATATTTTAAAACATATATCACATTTAAATGGTTTTTCGCCAGTGTGTGTTCTTTCATGATCCTTTAAAATATACGACCGAGAAAATGTTTTAAAACATGTATCACATTTAAATGGTTTTTCACCAATATGCACCCATTCATGTCTCGAGAAACTACTTAACGTAGAAAATGTTTTAAAACATGTATGGCATTTAAATGGCTTTTCGTCAGTGTGAGTTCGTTCATGAAGCTTTAAAGTACTTGACTGAGTAAATGTTTTAGAACACGTATAACACATAAATGGTTTTTCACCAGTGTGTATCCTTTCATGTTCCTTCAAAATCCTCAACTGAGTAAATGTTTTAGGGCATGTATGGCATTTAAATGGCTTTTCGTCAGTGTGTATTCGTTCATGTTTCTTCAAAGTGCCTGACGTAGAAAATGTTTTAGGACATGTATGGCATTTGAATGATTTTTCGCCAGTGTGTATTCTATTATGTTCCTTTAAAGTAACTGACTGAGAAAATTTTTTAGAACATATGTCACATTTAAATGGTTTTTCGCCAGTGTGTGTTTTTTCATGTGTCTTCAAACTACTTAAATAAGGAAATGTTTTAAAACATGTGTCACATTTGAATGGTTTTTCACCAGTGTGTGTTCTTTCATGTGTCTTCAAAGTACTTGACTGAGAAAATGTTTTAGAACATGTCGGACACATAAATGACATTTTTTTATACTTTTTAAAACTGTTTTGTTTAGTTAAAATTTCAGAGCCTATACTAGTCTCACTTTCCTCTTTTGTGTCAAACTGTTCGCACATTTTTTCCGATATATTTAATTGAGTAGAATTTTCGCAACTTTTATCAAATAAAATACTACTTTCACTTGGGATATCACTTTCATCATGTTCCAGTTTAATTTCCATATGCAAACTTGATAAATTAACACCACTAGATTCTTCCAACTTCAATTTTATTTCATCTTCATTTAAAGAATCGGCAAATTCCGTCTTTATTACATTTGGAAATTGATTACCTAGATCCTCGAAATTTTCCTCTGTTTTAATTTTAACGGTAAATGTAGATTCAACAGTTGATGTAGATTTCTTATTTTCCATTTTTAACAGTTTCTTGGCACAACTGAACAGGAAAATTTTGATTCTTTCTTTTTTAACGTACTGGATACGATCTAAAATAATGGTAAATGCGTAAAAATTATTGGAATTTAAAATTAGCTTATGAATGTTATTCACAGAGACACAAAAACACTTAAAACATAAAATTTACCTAGAGTCCTACACACTAATAGACACTCAGTCAGTATTGCCAGTATGATTCAAAAAATTCAAAAATTAACCTGCACTCAAGCAAAAAAAAAGTGAGTTGTAAATAGGCTGGTAAGACATGTAGCACATGACAACGACCGACGTTCTTTTTTTGACGGATTCTTTTGACGTTCTAACCTTGTTTCCCCAAAGTTGAATACCAAATGCGCTAAATACGTCCTCAATGCTGTTTTTATTTTTTAATTTTAAAAAGATAATTCAACGTGATTTTGTATTATTTTATTTACAATTTTTCTAATAAATGAATGTGTTTGCAGTTATTAAATAAAATATTCATGTAATGTGAAGTATGAGCAGTCATTACAGTTCAACATTCAGTGTGTCATGTGGTACATGTCGTACATGTCTTATGATCCAACAGACAAAACACCTTTAAATATGGTAGATTTAATGGACAAACCACCTTGTCATGCTGTACATGTCTTATAATCGCAAAGAGTTAAATTTTCTTATTCGTCATTTAAGGACAACAGTTACGACAGTTACTATAATCAGTTTTGCGTACTTTAATCGCCTAGAAAAATACAAAAAAAAATCTTGAAAATAATATTACAATATTTTTTTTTTTATTTTGTTTTATATATATATGATACAAAAATTAATTCTGTACTTTTAGTTTGTATTACAACGTGTGTAAAACCTGTTTAATATGTATAAATTTAAATATAAATATAATTTGTAAAAATCTTTCAGAACTGTAAAATTAATTTCCGCTTAATATTTAGTCGGTAGATTTTCTGTTGAAACTAAAATTTAGTTCCCTTCTTAATTTATTTCAGTTTTATAATACTGATATCTGTGAATAAAATTAATTTAGTTCATAAATTTAGTTGGTTGTTTTTTATAATACTGGCCCTTATTTATTTTTTCCGGAATTTTCCTTTTTTTCTCTCATCCAACATTTTCCGAGAAAGACATTTTCAATGTCCAACCAACTTAGGCATTGGCTATTTTCGGGGGAGCTGGACGCTGCTTAGGTACGTAATTCATGCACGTTAAGTAATTTCTTCCATTTTTTCAAACTTTTGCTTGTGTCTCGGTTTTTGCTTTAACAAAATATGGCCACCATAATTTTATGGATACTTTTTTCTACGGTGTTACCTTTCTTAATCTTGTTTGTTTTCCAGTATGAATTCTTTTATGTGTTTTCAAAGTACTGGACTCATAAAATGTTTTAGAGCATATATCACATTTAAATGGTTTTTTACCAGTGTGTGTTCTTTTATGTGTCTTTAAAATATTTGACTGAGAAAATGTTTTAGCACATGTATTGCATTTAAATGGTTTTTCACCAGTATGTGTTCTTTCATGTTCCTTCAAATTACCTGATGTGGAAAATGTTTTAGAACATGTTCGGCATTTGAATGGCTTTTCGCCGGAGTGTACTCTTCTCTTTTATGGTATGTATGTACTTTAAAGCATTTGAGTTTGAAAATATTTTCGGACATGTATGGCATTTGAATGGCCTTTCACCGGAGTGTATCTTTTCATGGTACTTCAAAGTATTTGAGTGGAAAAATGTTTTAACATATGTATGACATTTGAATGGTTTTTCGCCGGCGTGTTTTCTTTCATGGTGCTTTAATTTAATTGAATAAGAAAATTTTTTAGAACATATCGCGCGTTGGCTGTCTCTACCTCGTATATCAAAAGCTACATGTTTTAGGACACACAAAAAACATTAAATACTGTATTTACATATATATATATATATATATATATATATATATATATATATATATATATATATATATATATATATATATATATATATATATATATATATATATATATATATATATATATATATATATGGGTAGCCAACATCAAAAGGTGTAATTAGCATAAATCTTAAGCTCATAGTGATGAAAACACGGATTTAAAATATGTTTCTTTTTGTGTCCAAAAATTGGGAGTTTTCAGATACGAGGTTGAGACAGAGTACGCGCGATATATCACATTTGAATGCTTTTTCATTAGTGTGTGTTGTTTTATGTGCCTTCAAATTACTGGGCTGAGAAAATGTTTTAAAACATACATCACATTTAAATGGTTTTTCACCAGTGTGTGTTCTTTCATGTGTCTTCAAATTACCCAATTGAGTAAATGTTTTAAAACATATATTACAGTTGAATGGTCTTTCACCAGTGTGTGTTCTTTTATGTCTCTTCAAAATAGTGGACTGAGAAAATGTTTTAAAACATATATTACAGTTGAATGGTTTCTCACCAGTGTGTGTTCTTTCATGTGTCTTCAAATTACATGACTGAGAAAATGTTTTATAACATACATCACATTTAAATGGTTTTTCATCAGTGTGTGTTTTTTCATGTTTCTTCAAACTATCTGACGTAAAAAATTTTTTAGAACATGTGTCACATTTAAACGGTTTTTCACCAGTATGTGTTCTTTCATGAGACTTAAAGTTACCGAACTGAGAGAATGTTTTAGAACATATATCACATTTAAACGGTTTCTCGTCAGTGTGTATTCTTTCATGTGTCTTCAAATTACATGACTGAAAAAATGTTTTAGAACATACACCACATTTAAATGGTTTTTCACCAGTGTGTGTTCTTTCATGATACTTTAAATTACTCAACTGAGTAAATGTTTTAAAACATGTCTGACACACAAATGACATTTTTTTGTAATTTGTAAAACTGTTTTGTTTAATTAAAGTTTTAGAACCTACACTAGTCTCACTTTCCTCTTTTGTGTCAAACTGTTCGCACATGTTTTCGGAAATATTTAATTCAGTAGAATTTTCGCAACTTCTATCAAATAAATTGCTAGTTTCGCTTGCCATATCACTTTCGTCATTTTCCAGTTTAATTTCCGTATGCAAACTTGATAAATCAACAGCACTAGATTCTTCCAACTTCAATTTTATTTCATCTTGATCTAAAATATCGGCAAATTCCCTCTTTATTACATTTGCAAACTGATTACCTAGATCCTCGAAATTTTCCTCCGTTTTAATTTTAATGGTAAATGTAGAGTCCTTGTTTTCCATTTTCAACAGTTTCTTGGCACGACTGAATATGAAAATTTTTATTGTTTTCTTTTTAATGTATTGGAAATAATTGAAAAGCGATTGTAAATGGGCATAACAGGAGAGACCTAATTTTTATAAAAATTAAAATTAAAAATTCGTTTATGAATGTTATTTACAGAGACAGAAACATTTGAAACATAAGTACCCGCGAAAAAACTTACACAAACACAGACGCCCAGTATGTCCAATATGATCCAAAATATTCAAAAATTAATTAAAACTCCTCGCGGCGAAAACTAATTTTTGAAAAAAAAAGAAATATCGAAATTTATAACCGGTCTTTATTTTTTATGTCATCGAAGGATGACATATTAATATCGTTGTGTGATCATAGTGGGGGAAACATTATTATATTATAGAGTTGTATATCTATATTGAATAAGCCAGGTACTGAGTGTAGCGAGTACAAAGTTGGTAGGTGACGTATGCGACATATGCTGGGGTGTTCGCCAGAAAATTTTGTCACCTACCGTTACGAATGAGAATTTGCACCGTTACAAACCAGAGGGCGCAAGTTTCTAATTAGGCTAAGGTCACATTGGAAACGGGTACGTACGACTTAATTTGTCTGATATAGTCGTGAGACTATTGTCGTCAGATAAAGTGGTCACACTGTTAGCGTATACTTACGTAAATTTATTTTAAAAATTAATCTGTTAAGAGATTATTTGCTTTTCGATAATAATATAATTAATTATTATTTGATGAAAAATGCTAATCGAAATTTTTGAATATTTTCGTATGAATGAAGGAAGATTTAATGCTTTCGCAATCTCTAACCAAAATTTTCTACAAATTTCTCTGTTATAGTACCTACCCTTTTTTTTGCTCCCTTTCAAATACGAGAATTATTAATTCTTCTATATCCATTTAAATGTATCCTTAATTTATCAAATAATAAGTTTTATAAAATTGTAGTTTGGTACTACAAAAATTGTAACAAATGAAAATATCCGTTAAAATTCAAATAATATTCATAAATTGTATTACTTTTACTTAAATTGCCTATCTTCTTTATCTTCTACGACGTACGAATAGTGCGAAAAAAACAAATTTTTTTGTTTCAATTTTTAACACTGACGACTACGTAAGTGCGCGCAAGAATAACTCGTATCTAGTGTGACCATCTTCGTTCATTTGCATTGTTTGTTTCAATCTGACGTGTACGTACAAGTACGCGCGAGTGATTTGTCGTACGTACCTGCTTCCAATGTGACCCTAGCCTTAGAGTCCCTATATATGTAAATAGAATCGTGACATGTGTGTTGAACGCTGATTGGTTCCGGCCAGATTGGTTTCTGTCCAAAGTTTGCGTAAAATACATTGAAATAAATTACATAAATATTAACAAAAATCATTTAGTTTAACTTAGGAAGAATAATTAAGGTAAATTAAAAAATTTTAATTGTTCATTAATTCATAACTTATTAACAATAATAAATTATGTACTCAAAAATATTTACTCAGACATGTGATAATTAATTTTGAAGCTTTCCACTGTTTTGGAGAGAAAATGGATGACATGTCACGACTCTATTTATTATAGGGACTCTATTTCTAATTACTACTTTTTATTCGATAATTTTTGAGTGTGAATGTACTTCAAAAGTTAAGAATTTATATTATCGTGAAAAACCCGATAAAAGGACTCAGCTATGTATTATGAAGAGATTTTTTCATCGAACTGATACCGGACTGGGAGTCTATCGAGAGTGACATTATAAAATTTGGATAGACAACGACCAATAGGTACCAGCACTGTGATGTGAATACTACAAGATCTTTTCGGAGCAAGACTGAAGCGGGAACGTATCGAGACTGGCACTATAGTGGGGAGTCGGCGCTAAAAATAACTCGAATAACTTTGGAAAATTACCGAAATCATGGTGCAACTTAAAAAAAAAATGTTTTCTGAAAAATACATCAAATTTAGTTTAAATAAAGATATATTTATTCTCTTTTTGTATATAAAATTATAAAAATACAAATATAGTTACAATAGATCTTTTTAAATATAATATATATTTAATTTCGTCAAGTCATGATCGATAAAAAAAAAATTGTAAACATAATTCATTAATTACAAAAAAAAAAAAAAAATAAATTTCTAGATGAAATAAACCAAAAATTATTTATAATAATTAATAATATAATGGAATGTTCTATTTAAAAAAAAAAATATTTTTTCTTAAAATATATGATTTAGAAAAAATAGAAAATCTTAAAAAAAAATCAATTCTACAAAATTGACAGAAATTAGTACTGAATTCTTTGAACAAATATTATTTTGTAATATCACAAGAATTTTTTTTCAAAATTTCATATTCTGATATGAAAAATAACATAATTTAAAAATTTTCATGTTTTGCATTGTAAAATAATGCATAAATTTCTTTTAGTCAAATAATAAGAAAAGTACAAGAAAATATTTTTAAAAAATATAAAATTTTATCTAAATTAGATAAGAGCTTTCAAAAAAATAAATTTAGTATTAATTCAGATTATTAATTTAATAAGAGTAATAAAAAAAAATAATTCCAATCTGCGCAACACTGTAAACAAAAAAAAAATAACTTTTCACATATTTTAGGTTAAAATTTTTAATAGTGAAATATAATAATTGAAAATAAATTCAAAATATAAAAATTTAGAAACTTTAAAAATTACTTTAAATATGAATGCGCACAAGTGTGCGCAATAATTAACTTTTCTTAAAATATTTTCTTTTTTTTAACGATAGATGGCACTAGTTTTTTTTTGGTTCAAATTTTATGTATACGATATACACATATTTTTTCAAAATTACATTTGTGGATTATTTGAATTTTTTTGAATTGTATGCAAAGGTGGTGTGGCATTATACGTAATAGAGGTTTCGGTATAATTAAAGGGGGCGGGTGGGAAACATCCCGGATACAGATATGGTTGTATAATATCCGGCGGTGCATACAGAAAATTCTGAGGTGATTCCGCGGGAGTAATAAAATGGGTATAATAACCTGGTGAATTATATTCACCGCTATTCGGCGGGGAGATTTGTTCAGAGACGTTGCCTGAAGATGGCGGTGATTGTGAGAGGATAACGGAACTGTAAGCCGGACTGTTTGTTTCGATAGTGTTTCGGGGCGGCGAAGAATTGTATTGCCAATTTGGTTTTGAAGTGGGTTTTGGTGTACTTGTGGATTTTAATTTATGATTCCATTTTTTGTACAGTGTTTTTTCCTCGAATTTCTTCGCGGTTTTGTCCGGTTCGTAATGGTTTGGTTCTGTCGGTTCCTCGTTTAAATTTAAATGTTGCATTTCGATGGGTAAATGACGAACGTCACTCGCGGGCCCGTGATGTGGAATCATCACTTGGGAACTACCGTACCAAACTGCTGCTCCTGCTGACACCATTTGTTGTTGACTTTCGGACGATGGTAGACTCTGTAAATTTTGACCGTGCACTGTTGTAGCGTCACCGTTACCGTTCCCGTTGTGCCAAACAATTGAATTCAAATTGCGGAAATAGTCTAATCCAACGTTGAAAAAGAATCGAAGCGTTGGTATATCGTGGAACGGTAAATCGGTTCCGTTGATTAACTGTGATCGCGCCACATTGTAGTTGATCGGTTCAAATGGCCGATTTGGAACGTCCACAACCGAATTCGGTTCAACAATAACGTACGAATTCGTTGTACGGGAATCGATTGTGGCGGTGGTGCTAATCACCGGTGAATATTCAGTGGGATATGTTTGCGCGCGATGTGGATTGAAGTTGTTCGGGGGTGTTTGAGGGGTTGGTTCGGTCAAAAAATGTTCATTCCACACTTCAGGTTGTTCCTCAGTTTGGAAATGTTCGCACTGATTGGTGATGTACGCGGGCATGGTTATGTATTCGACATTATTACCCTAGAAAATGGGAAATATTTTCAAATGTGTTTAAAAATATTCGGGCAGACGTAATTCGACTTACCTGCGCATTTAGTGAATTTAAGGTATCAATAATATCCTTTTTCACTTTCATCTTCTGTTTTATCCTCGAGGAGTCCGGTGAAGGGGTGAAATCTAAAGTTTTGCAAGCTTTCGAAATTTTTGGTGGTTTAATGCCCTTCTTAATTTTTTCTAAAAATAACAAAATTTAAGATAATTAAAAAAATTAGAAAAAGATAATTATAAAAAATTACACCGATCCCTCAATTTAGGCGAATATTCGTTCCATGGGGATTCAATTTACGCGATTTCTTATTATAAAAGAAAAAATGCTGAAAATAAAAACTACTAAAAATTTTACGGAATTTTATAATACAAATAATAACGAATATGTAGAAATTAATATATTTAAATTTAAAAAAATATCGTTATTTTCGATAACGAAAAGTAGATTTTGACAGTCCCAATGTGTTCGAAATACCCACAATCTGCTTCGTTTAACCCTTCAAAAATTTCATTATTTTTGAGATACGATACACCGTTTACGAGATATTTACGATCAAAAATTTACGTTTACGAAAAGTATCGAAAACTATTTTTTTTTTGAAAATACATATTCTATTGGTGACCAAATTAATTTGAGTAATGTGCCTGAATTAATCGATTACAATTAATTTATGAGAAATAACTCGGTGTCGATAATTTTCGATAACGAAAAGTAGGTTTTAACAGTCCCAATATATTCGAAATATCCACAACCTGCTTCGCTTAAGCCTTCAAAAATTACATTATTTTTGAGCTACGATGCACCGTTTACGAGATATTTACAATCAAAAGTTTACGTTTATAGAAAGTATCGGAAAACTATTTATTTTGAAAATATTTTATTGGTGACCAAATCAATTTGAGTAATGTGCCTGAATTAATCAATTATAATCAATTTATGAGAAATAACTCGGTGTCGATAATTTTCGATAACGAAAAGTAGGTTTTAACAGTCCCAATTTCCCAATATGTTCGAAATACCCACAACTTGTTTCGCTTAAGCCTTCAAAAATTTCATTATTTTTGAGCTGCGATACACCGTTTACGAGATATTTACGATTAAAAGTTTATGTTTACGAAAAGTATCGAAAACAATTTTTTTTGAAAATACATATTCTATTGGTGACCAAATTAATTTGAGTAATGTACCTGAATTAATCGATTATAATCAATTTATGAGAAATAACTCGGTGTCGATAATTTTCGATAACGAAAAGTAGGTTTTGACAGTCCCAATATATTCGAAATATTCACAACTTGCTTCGCTTAAGCCTTCAAAAATTTCGTTATTTTTGAGCTATGATGCACCGTTTACGAGATATTTATGATCAAATTTTTCAATAACGATAGAATGAATTCAGAAGCACTCCGAAAATTTATTGCGGGGCCAGTGTAATTAAAATCGTGAAAACTTACTAGTATATAAATTTTCTTTATATAAATGTTTGTAGCTTTTTAACGGCAACGGCCAAGGGGCTGCATGCGGCAACGGTTCCAACTGATCACGGCGAACCGTACATATTTCAGCCATATCTTCAATATACACCGTACAAGGTTCATCGCCGTCAAAATTACCACTTCGACAGTGTTCCGGTAATTTTTGGATGTAGCATAAATATTTGAAATTTTCGTTGTTTCGTGTAAGATTAACAAAGCAACGGACACCCTCGGTTAAATCTTCACCACCTTTATACCACTGGTTATATCTAATTTCTACACAAAACGAAAAAGAATTTAAAAAAAAAATCTTATTAAAAATTTTTGCTTTTTAAAAAAAACCTTTTCGAGTTTCATTCCAAGCATCGAACTCAATGTTACGATATATTGTTGGATCCAGTGCCTTAGCAACTTTAAATGAAAATGGCGCTAAACCTTCGTCAATAATCATGCGCAAAGATTCGGATATATTTTCGTCGTACGCACGATTTCGTTCCGCCAATATTGTTTTTACCGCCCATAATCGTTCGTCGCGTTCACCGGAATCGTTGTTATTTGTTTCGATGATCGAATTCTCGCTTTCATAATGGAGCATAACGTCAACGATTATATCAGTGTCTTCAACGCCGAAAACTTTTTCGTAAAGCGTTTCGTATACGAAAGCTAAAAAAATTAGGAATATAAATATTAGTCTAGGAGCTAGTAACGATTTCATCATATGATTTTAGTACGCAGATAAAAAATACGCTGCCAATAGGGTGGGCACATAGCTTCCTCGTAGTCGTAAAAGGCTTTAAAACAGTATTTTACCAAATATACATATTATATACCGTGAAATTATATTTTCGCCTTGAAGTTTATAAAAAACTGTTGTAACTCAAAAGACTTAAAGGCTAAATTATAAAATAGTAGCAAAAATATTTTAGAAACTAACCCCCAATATACCCTAAAAATTTGAGCGAGATAGGACTAGCAGTAAATAAGATATTGACATTTAATGGGATTTCATGGTAGCGGCGTAGCTACCGTTACTCCGATTTCGATTAAATTCATAGGGGACCTTATAGGAACCAAACTACATAATTTCTGAAAATTTCATAAAAAAGAATTGAGTAGTTCAGAAGTTATGCCACTTGGTGCAATTTTGGAATGACATGGTAGCGGCGTTGCTACCGTTACTCCGATTTTGATTAAATTCATAGGGGACCATCGCTGAGCCAAACTGCATAATTTCTGAAATTTTCATTAAAAACAATCGAATAGTTCGGAAGTTATGCTACTTGGTGCAAAATTGGAGACACACAGACGGACAGACAGATGGACGGCCCAAACCAAAATTGTTCAGGAAGCTCTAAAACGTAAAATGTGCGTAAAAAATTTGATTTTGAAGAGAAAAAATTTTTTATTTTTCAAAAGTGATCACAATGCTTCCGCTACTTTAGTAGTCTCGGAAGCAATAATAAAATTATGTTATTTTAGCCAAGTTAAAATAATAATATGTTGTTTATTTAACTATCAGATGCAGTGGTGGATTCACCGGCAAGCTGAGTAGGCTGGAGCCTAGGGCGGCAGATTTTAGGCGTGGCAAATTTGGGCCAAAAGGACGGCAAAATTTAGAACTTGAAGTTTTTTTTTTGCTTGTCCCTTACTTTTTTTTAGGAAAAAGTGTTAAAAAGTTATTAAAAAGTTCTTTTTTAGCTTTTTGGGATAAAGCAGGGGCGGTATTTTTCACGGAACCTAGAGCGGCACTTAGAGTAAATCCGCCACTGAGCAGATGACCAATAATTAATTTGCCAAACAAAAATTCCGTTGCTAAATTAAAGCCAGACCAAGTTTTATTTAGCAAAAATGAATCTATTAGAAGCATAATATTAGAAAAATACGCTGCCAATGGGGTGTGGCACACAGCTTCCTCGTACTCGTAAGAGCACCTTGGTAATTTTATGCCCAATATATTTTTGTATAATTTAATATAAGTATATAAATTAATAAAAATAAATAAACAAAATGATTCATAAAAATTTGAGCGAAGTGGGACTAGCAGTAAATCAGATACTGACATTTAATGGGATTTCATGGTAGCGCCGTGGATACCATTACTCCGAATGCAATGAAATTTGTAGGGGGCCATCTAGGAACCAGACCGCATAACTTCTGACAATTTCATAAAAAAGAATTGAATAGTTCAGAAGTTATGCCACTTGGTGCAATTTAGTATATTAATGGAATGACATGGTAGCGGCGTAGCTACCGTTACTCCGATTTCGATTAAATTCATAGGGAACCATCTAGAAACAAAACTGCATAATTTCTGAAAATTTCATTAAAAACAATCGAATAGTTCAGAAGTTATGCCACTTGGTGCAAACTGCAAACTGGCGACACACAGACAGACGGACAGACAGATAGACGGACGGACGGACGGACGGATAGACACCAAACCAAAATTGTTCAGGAAGCTCTAAAACGTAATATTTGCGTAAAAAATTTTATTTTGGAGGGAAAGAAATTTTTATTTTTGTACCCAAATAAAAACGGACAAATTCAGACTATTTCTTTCGACTGTCAATTTTAATCATCTGGTGAGGAATGGAAAAACTAATGTGTGTAGCTTAAACATCGTCCCTATTCTATTTTCCTTAAAAAATTTAGAATTTGTTAGGGTTGGACAGTATTGCAATAAATTACAAAAGCAATGCTTTACTTCGAGAAAAATAGTTTCTTCACTATTGTTGTTCATCACCGATATATTAGATCATCTAAAATTATCGATATATTCGACCTATATATCGATATTTTCAATATACGTAATCCTACAAGTACAATTTAAGGGGGTTGTTCTAGTCTAGAAATTCAAAAAAATCGATTGTTCTTTTTTTTTAAATCTTTTCAAAGTTCAGACCTTTAAGAATAAGCCTCTAAAAGGATTTACGAAAATTCGAATTATTATCGGAGTTATGGTTATTCTTTCCTGTGTACTATATATCTTTCCAGTGTTAAATTCAAATTTTTAATATAAATTACTCGAAACTACTTTTTTCGATACGGTTGACATGATATCTCAAGTTCTAATGCACCGATTTACTTGAAATTTGATACAGACCTTCTTAATACTATCAAAATTGGTCCGATGTAGGGCTTTTTGGAATTTTTTTTTTTACTATTTTAAAAAAAAATTTTCAAAGTTGAAAAAAGGAGGCGAAAAAATGATTTTTTTTTTTTTAAATGGACGCCATTTTACGAAAAAATTTATTTTTTTTAAAATCGGCTACGTCCAACTAATTCTACATCCTTGTTTATTAAGAATTAACTAAAATTTTATGTTTCAGATCACCAGGAGGGTTGGAATTACGTCAACCAAGAGACACCTTTTTTTTTGGAGTCCCCACTTTGCCGGGCCTGTACCAATTTTAATTTTGAATTTTTTTTTTAAAATTTTTATACATTTTTATACTTTTCAAATATCAATAAAAAAAACTGTTAAAAAAATGGATACTAAAAATGTTTACTGTTTAGTTTTTTTTTTTTTTTTTTTTTTTTTTTTTATTACGCCCATAAAATCACTTCAAAATCGAGCCTCTAGACTAGAACACCCCCTTAAAATCAATTTGTAATATTTTCAATTATACTAACATTGACAAAATGCTGAGGCTTCAATAAAATCCAATCGGAACACACCATCGAAATGATCATCAGTTGTTTTACACAATAAAAATTTATCCTCTAAATTTCGATCGGTCACATTGATTATTTTACATTCTTTCGGCTCGAATATGATAATGTCACGGCTGAAATTTTATTATGAAATATATCGAATCGAAAATTAGCGGAAAAATTCAACAATCAAAAAAAAAACTGAACCTGTTACATACCTGTACAATAAACTAACAATACTAATTTCTACATCGCCACAAATAATTAAGTGATTTTTTAAACGTTCCATATATTCATCGTAATCACCACGAACAAAATGCGTTAAAATATCCCGATGAATTTCCATATATTCGATCACTTCTTCACGTACACGATCGTGTAACGTTTGCGTATTATATAACTGCAAAATTTAAATGATTTTCGAAAAAATTTTTCGATATTTTTTTGCAAAAAAAAATTTTTATACCTGTTCAGCAACAATTCGAAATAGGCACGTTTCGTCTCTTGCGATACATTTTCGATAGAATCCAATCTTTTCGAGCCACTGATCAACAGTTCGATGACTTCGTCGTAAGAAATCTCTTGACGACATTGTTTTCGTTTAGAAAAACAATTATTGATCACAAACGCGGAATTCGATTAGAAATTTTAATTTTTTTTAACTGTAATTTAATCGTATTTTATAAAGAGCGTCGTAAAACTAGTGTATTCGGTATATTTATTGAATATAATAAAATAAATTTAAAAAAAAAATAAACACTGAAACTGTTTGAGTCGCAAAAAATTGTAATTTATTAGTTTTAACTTGTTTGTTTGTTTCAAAAG
This sequence comes from Brachynemurus nebulosus, assembly GCA_035578155.1. NCBI lineage: Eukaryota > Metazoa > Arthropoda > Insecta > Neuroptera > Myrmeleontidae > Brachynemurus > Brachynemurus nebulosus. Next base: position 3,971,972 of record JAPWDM010000009.1, on the reverse strand, counting down.
AAGTAACGACTTCTTTCCCATTACGTAATATCTACATTTATTTGTATATACCTACAGTTAAACCTTTTTTAATGCGGCCTTTAAAAAAATGGCCATTAAAATTAGGGATGATCGATATTAGAAAAACATCGATGTTAATATCGATTCAAGTTCGATTCGTTCGAAAACATCGATGTTTCTCTGTAGCAAAATAAACAACCATTATAATCTATTACTTTATTTATTAAAAATTAACATTGCCAGTATTTATTTGATACACTTTGCAACAAAAGTCACTTTGTTAGAACTTTCCCTTTTTAATATGTTCCTTTGTTGATACAAATGCCGCCCAGCTTTTGAGAAAAATCTCTCTGAAGCTGTTGAAGTTGCTGTAAAATACAAATATTTAATGGCAATTTTCTTCAAGTTTGGATAAGTGGATCGTAGAACTTGCCATAAAAGTAATGGATCTTGTTTTAAATCAGCGACAGGACTTTATAAATACTGGATAGCTTAGAGTAATATCGATATTTCGATATTATTCTCATAACATCGATGTTTTTATATCGATGTTTTCCCCCTAAACATCGATGTTTTTCTACCATCGATGAATATCGATCATCCCTAATTAAAATGCATAATATGAATCAAAATCAAGACAGTAAAAAACTTAAACATTTACTATAATAACTTTCTTTGATAAAGATACTTTTTAACGGCTTTTAAGCGTTTAATCAATACGTTGCATAAGAACATAAGTTATTGCATCATTTAATTTTTTTACAGATGTATTTTTCAATATTTTCATAATATTATAAAAATGAAATAAAATGTTTCTACGTGTAAATTAAGGCTTTATCCTGTTTAGAAAAGCAACTTCTATTGAAATTGTGAGGTTTTGAGCGTTTTGAGTTATGTATTTTCGATGAAACTTTTTTTATGCGGTCCCGATTCATCGCATAAAAAAAATTTTTTTTACAATTTGGACCGAACTAACCTTTTTATAATTATTTATGATATTTTTGAATATATATTTTTTTGTGCGATTTTTTTATGCGGTCCCTATCCACCGTATAAAAATAGGTTCAGGTGTCGGTATATGTGCATAGATGTTAACTGATAAATAAAAATTTTATTTCTGAAAATCCTTTTCTGAAAATTAAAATATATATTATCCTGTTTGCTATTTTTCTTGAAATTTAATTGTTAATTTTCTGAGAATTTTTATATTTCTTTTAGATTAAACTAAATAGTATTAAAGAAATATGTATATAAAAATAATTTTTAGACCGAGCCAAATCTTGGGTTTTATGTATGTATAAATTTTACCTGAAAAATTGAAAATCACGTTTTTCTTTAAATTTACTCTTAGTTTTTCACACTATTTTCGATTATTTGAATACTTTTATATACGAAAAAATTAATTTGCAATAACTATATTATAATTGAAAAATTGTTTTTAAAGAGAAAAATTTTGAATAAATACAAATTTTTACCTGCCGCGTCTAAAATTACGTTCCTTATTTCCTTTTTCCAAAATTACACTTTTTTATGCGATTTATAGACTGTTTTTGACTATTTTTGTGCGCGACCACAACTTTTATGTGTTCGGTGTTTTTTTACAAGGAATTCTGGGTATTTTTCATATTTCCGAAAGAATTATTTTTTTTCAATTACACAATTTTAGTTTTCTTTTTAGTGTTCCGTACTAGAATTGGCAAAACGCAACAGTTATCAAATCACTTCGGTGTCTGTCGGTCTGTCTGTCTTTCGCAGGCAATTTTTTCTGAAACTAACTGACGTAAGAATTTGAAATTTAGCAGACAGATAGAGTATGCGGTGGTCTAGTTATATATAGACGTGAAGTTGAAATTTTGATTTTGTTGGGGCCTTGGGGGTTAATTTTAGCCTTTTAGGAGTAACCTGAAAAGTGGGTAAAACATTTTTTTCAAGGGTATCGTGTAGGGTGTCAAAGAAAATCTTATTGAAGTGCGAATCCAACAATATAAATGTTTTATTTAAATATTTTTTGGGAAAATCACTCAAAAATTGCTACCACACTCTTATCACCACAAGAATCGCTTGGAAAAATCTGAAAAAAAATCTGTGAATGGGATGTAGACTAAAAATAAGTTAAAATTATCAGGGTCATAATTTAAACTGACTACGGATGCGTTCTAGGTTTTTTTAGCATGGTGCGTCAAACCTTCGTTTTCCTGTGCAAGACCTACAGGATGCTGTTTTTCTGAACAGATTGTCTGTAAAACTGTTGGGGAAAGCCTTTGTCGCCATTTTGATGACAATTCGATATTTTATTCACCGCGCATGACCTGCACATACGTTTTAAGTTTTAGGGTCCGTCCACACGACACAAGCTTTACCACCGACTTACTTGCGCAAACCAGTTTGTGCAAGTAAACATGTACGTATGGACGGGAAAAAACGTAGCGACTTACTTGCACAAACCTGGTTTGCGCAGGTAAGTCGCTACGTTTTTTCCCGTCCATACGTATGTACATGTTTACTTGCACAAACTGGTTTGCGCAAGTAAGTCGGTGGTAAAGCTTGTGTCGTGTGGACGGACCCTCAGAGAATTTTCGAATACGTTTTAAATTTTAGCTACTGTCATGACACGACTTGAATTCGGGACTATAATAGAAATTTATTTTGAGGTCCCTAGAAACCGAAAATAATATTCACTAAAATTTATATATACATAATATATATGTATATGTATGTATATATATAAATATGTATCCGCACGATAACTCTCGAACGAAATGTCCTATTTTTACAAAATTTGATAAAAATGTTGGAAATCCCAAACCGTTGGACAAGTTCGTTAGCCAGCCATGCCCGATGCGTGGAACATAGTTTTTTGGTCATTTTTCGCGACAAAAATTAGTTTTTTGCCAAAATTTTCACAAATTCAAAAGCTTTAGCAACGTTTTTTTACACCATTAGAAAGGGAAAGAAAAATCACATAAAGAAAGGTCTTTAAACCGTCGTTCTATGTAAACTAGTTTCCGAGAAAAATGAATTTTTATAAACGGAAATTCGTTATGTTATACAGGACACTGGGACAAGGGTATTTTATACATTAAAAAAAAAAAAAAAACTTTTTAAAATAGTTTATTAAATCAGTTTATTTCTTGTGTAGGTACATATTTTTAAATATTTTTAAATAAAATATAAATATTAATTTAACAAAATATAATTGGTCAAAAGAAGAACTAAAGTCAACACCTATACTCATAATAGGGTACTTTGCCAATTTTTATACATTAATTTATAATATTTCGAGGCGTTAACTTTATATTCTGAATGTTATCTATTGACTAGAAATTGTCACAAACATTTAAAGATCAATAGACACAAATTGACATCCATTTTTTTTTAAAAAAATATTTTACAATTCAAACAATGGCGCCATCACACGTGAAAAACTAGCATCAAATTCCTTCTCCGAAAATCGATCCACTGAAGCCCTAAAAAACCAGCAAATTGTCCAAAATTAAAACACAATCGCCTAAAATTTTCCACAAAATCATTTACCTCGCCGCATTCGATATAGCTTCCCGTTGCATTTCGTTCAAACAAACAATTGCCGCAATTGCGCATGCGTACTCCTGATCAGTCGTTGCCAAATATCCATTCTTTGACGGTTCACTGGTTTCAATAATGTCACGTAGAGGTCCACCAGATCGATGCGCCACCATGATGATACCCACCGCCATACATTCTACGATGCCGATACCGAAATGTTCATTCCACATCGTATGTAATCCGATGGTGGCTTCGCGAAGTTCTTTTTGGAGTTCCTCGTACGAAATGTTGATACGAAATTTCACGTGGTTCTCTAGTGAGAGATGTTTGGCGAAGTCTTGCATGTCTTTCACGCGGATTTCATCTTCCCGATTTCTACACGAGCCGATTATCACCAACTCCATCTGAAAGAATTATTAAAGCCAGATTAAAAACATGCTGTGGGGAAATCCCTTGTCGCCATTGTTATGAAAGTTCGATCTTTTTCCATTAAAAAAAAAACCAGACAACCGTCATTTTTAGCTTGTCAAGACTTTCAAATTACGGAAATTCGCTAAATAAAAACACTTTACTTTAAAAAATACCACTTTTATTGAATATCAAAACTCTTATGACATGTTTCGGTCAATATGACCATTCTCAAACGTGTAAAGATTACATTCAGATACATGCCTATTTATTCTAAATCTTAACTTATAAATTGCAGCAATAGATGATGGGAAATTAGTGGGGATGGAAGTAGTGGGCGGAGTCAAAAACAAGGAAAACAAGTTTAGATGAGTTAGAGACATGTGACATATAAACAAATAAAGTAGGAAATACAAGCGGATACAAAAATTATAACAGAAAATAAAATAGTATTGTAAACATCGGTGTAATCATTTAAAAGTAATTCAGAATTGTGTTTGTAAATTTCTATTGCTTCTAAAATATTTAATCTGGGTCCTTTATTTGCTTCGTGTGTGTGTCCTGTGTCGACTAAATGTCTGACAAAAGCGAAGTCAGATTTCTTGTTTCTGTAGCATCTGAAGTGCTCGGCTCAGCGAGTTTTAAAACTTCTGTCAGTTTGACCAATGTAAAAACTATCACATTCCTGACAATTTAGTATGTAGATGCCCGATTTTTTAAGTTTGTCTATTTTTGTTTTATTGTTATATATTAAATTTCCTAAATTAAGGCTCGATTTAAATTTATATATTTGATTTAGGGTTGGGCGGGGTAAAAAAAAGACATACTTATATTAAACTCAACAGTGTTAAATTCAAAAAATAAAAAAAATTACAACAAAATAAATTAGTATTTTAAGCTGTCTGGGCCAAAAAATTATTTTTTGGAACGGGCTTTATAACATAAAAAAATTTTCTCCCAAACCTCTGTTATTCATGAGAGAGAAACTTTCATTCCGCGACGATAAACTTTTTCAGTAAGTAAAAAATCTGATAAGATAGAGTGCTGTATTTTTTTCTTGTTATTCTACATGCTTTGGTAATGTAAAGTACAAAGTTTTATTTAAAGGGTCCGATTGCTTGTAATTTTTTTTTTATATGTTAAAAAAAAGACAAAACAAGGGGTTAACATTTAGAAAAATTAAAAATTATTGACAAGGATTTTCATTTTAAAACTGGATAATGGCATGTTTATGTATATTTTATGGATTAAAAAATTACTGATTCTTCAATAAAACAATTTTTTTGTTAGTTAGCAGACGGTTTTCATGGATATCAATTTCAGCTCATTCAAAAATTTGTATTTTTGACCCATGAAAATTTATTTATGTTTTTATAATACGTTAGAGGTCTGTCTTTTATTTACCCCACTTGGCGGGTAAAAAAAAGACAGGGTTTTTATTTTTTTATAGATTTATGCCATTAGCTTGAGTGAAAAAACAGGCAAAATCTTACAATACAAACAATTTAGCATCATACAGTATATTTTTTGTCTAAAAATTCAAATATTTTCTACATGAAAAATGAAAAGATTTGATTTTGTCTTTTTTTTACCCCGCCCAACCCTAGTTAGAATTTTATGTATTTTATCTGAAATTTTACCAAAATATGATAAAGTTTTGAAATTTGATTTGGGATCTGATTTAACGGGGGCGATAAATTTCTTTTAAGATTTGTTTAAATTCTTTTTTAACATGTCATACCTAAGAGTTTTTATATTCAATAAAAGTGGTATTTTGCAAAGTAAAGTGTTTTTATTTATTAATATCAAATATGGAATACCATAAAGTAACGTTCAAATCTATTAAATCGCTCATAATGATTTGCAGATTTTGTAGTTTTGCAAGAGACAAACCTGATCGAATAATTCTTCGCTCAAAATGGTCCTTAGCTCGTACATGGCTCGCAACTGTAGCGGGTGATTCTTTTCTGGACGAAATTGACCCACGGATACAATTTTTATCTTGTCGTACGGTAATTTTGTCAAAACTTTTAAATGTTCCACATCGCATGGCGGATAAACTCGATGTGTTCGCATCGGCACCTTCCAAATGTCGTTTATATGATCCTCCGTCCACGACGAATTCACCATAATGGCATCGGCACGTCGACCAACCACACCATAAAGCTAAAAAACCAAACAAAAACTTTTTTTATTGGCTGAAAAAATGCACCACAGAGCCCAAAAACGACCGGTAATTATGTAGACGTACGGCGGCTTCACCTATTTTTGGCTATAAAAAAGAAAAACTAATGATCCGATTTAAATGATGTTTTTTTTTTTTAAAAAAAGTTCGCCGCTACGGCGAATTAACTAAAAAAATACTATAAATCGATACCGATAATGAAAAGGTTGGGAAACTGTTTTAAAATCTGCGAAAAAATTCAATTTTTTCAAATTTTCTTTTGTCTAAAGTCTAAACTGATCAAAATAAATACTTTTTCAAGAATAAAAAAAAAATCGATAGCTTACTGCATTTTTAAGGTTAGGTTAGTTTAGTTCAGGGCTTCTTAAACTATGGATCGCGACCCCATTTGGGGTCGCTTAGCGAAATTTTGGGGTCATAGCGAAATACTTTTTCGTATGTATATCTATTGTTTTCTAATCAATAAATCATCATAAGATATTTATATATCTCTATTTGGGGTCGTGAATGAAAAAAGTTTAAGAAGCCCTGGTTTAGTTAGTTTTGACAATATACTTCGACTTTGAAATAAAAATTAGGTAGTGAAGTTAGTTAAGGTTAGGTTAGTTTAGTTAGTTTTAACAATATACTTCGACTTTGATATAAAAACTAGATGGTGAAGTCGGTTAAGGTTAGGTTAGTTTAGTTAGTTGTGATAATATACTTCGACTTTGATATAAAAACTAGGTGGTAAGATTAGTTACTGTTAGGTTACGTTAGTTTAGTTAGTTTTATATTTCGACTTTGATATAAAAATTAGGTGATGAAGTTAGTTAAGGTTAGGTTAGTTTAGTTAGTTTTGATAATATACTTCGACTTTGATATAAAAACTAGGTGGTGAGGTTAGTTAAGTTAGTTTTAACAGTATACTTCGACTTTAATATGCGTAGAAAATAAAAAAATTTAAAAAAAATGGAATTTTTGCAAATTTAACGACAATTTCCTGGTACTTCCGGTACTGATATTGAACTGTAGTATTTTTTTTAACTAATCCATCGTAGCGGCGAACATTTTAAAACAAAAATCATTAAAATCGGATCATAAGTTTTTTTTTAGAACCAAAAATAGGTGGAAATGTGTTTCTGCATAATTACCCCCAAAAACTTGAATTCGTTTACCTTGGCGAACAGTTTGTAGTAGAACACTTTCGCCGACGTCAAAAATGGACTACTGGCGATAACTCGTTTATTATTGTACGTCACCACTCGACTATAAACCCGTTTCAGCATGTCCGTGGTGATGGTGGGGTAGTGAGTGTAAGAAGCCACCCGGCACTGTCCAATATACTTAAACAGAGGATACGTGAACGCGTATCCCATTGTATCAATATAAATATCCGGTTGTAATTTCTCCAGCGCCTCCAAACCCAACCAAACCGATCCTAAACTTTGACACAACAACGTAAAACTCGAATACGTGTCACCTTCGACCCATTTTCGACGTGTCAGATAAATAAATTGGACACTCGTCTCGTCGATCGTGATATTAAACTTGTCGCGAACATTTTTTAAAATCGCCTCCGGGAACACTTCTAAATCGCCCGTGTAAATGAAATATTTCGCTGTTGGATATCTAAAAAAAAAAATTCAAAAATTTCGATTTGTTTTCACACCAAATAGTAAATTTTGAAGTCAAAATTTACCGTTTCTGGAGTGATTTGATCGCGCACCAGAGAACTCGTTCACCACCTCCACCGGCATTGCAATACGGATGAAAGAGACCAACAATTAAATTATCTTTGTACGTTTCTTTTAATTTATTACGTTTTTGTTGAATTTTATATCGTAAATAAATTAAAAATAGCGGTAACACAATAAAACAAACTAATAATATTAAAATTATGCACCATAATGCAAATTGGATTGAAAATAGCATGCTTAAGCTGAAAAGAACAATATGAAAATTTTGAGTATTTATCGTAAAAAAATTCAAATTTTATTGATATTAACGTACATAACATTAAATATACACGTCATCTTTACTTAAATTAAAATGTTTCATCATCTAGATAAATTAATTTAATAAAAAAATCATATTGTTGACGATGTTTGACGTTTTCTTAAAAATTTGAAATTGATTTACACGAGTTCACCATGCAATTTTAGCGATTTCAGCTAATTTTTAATGCCAAATTAATGCCGAATTTACACGTGTTTCATATCTAAAGCAAGTTGCTTTGTCAAATTACTAAATGTAGTGACTTGTCGCTTAAATTATTACATACATATACGTATTTAGTACGTTTACTGAAACAGAATATTTTCTCGGAAAAAAATAGCGTATAACCATCTCTGCTACCTAAGCTAACTTTGTGAAAACTATCTCTGTGAAGCTGTTAAGGCGTGAAAGTAAGGTAAACAAACTTTTATAATGCTCACGTTCGCCAGAAAATTTTGTTAGCCTAACGTTAGCTAAGGGAGATTGTAACGTTACAAACCAGAGGGCTCGCATTCAAAAAATTAACATGCATTAGATATTAAAACAACAATTTCTAACTTGGTGACTGATTGCTTCTATTCTATAATCTTTGAATGTACTGTACTTTACAAGTTAAGTATTTATAACGCGAAAAACCATAAAAAAATATTTAACGTGCATTAGTTTTTTGAATCAAAGCTTTCTGGTTTGTAACGGTGCAAGCTTTATTAGCTAACGTTAGGCTAACAAAATTTTCTGGCGAACGCGAGCAATGTTAATAACGATTTGTGTAAACAAAATGTTGTATATAAAAGCTATTAAACCTAATAAATAGAAGTCTGTTTTATTTAAAAGTGCCACATTGGAACGTAAAAACACCAATCAAATTGGTATAAGCCTGAAGAAAGAGGAAATTTCGTTATTTTGATAGCAAAATTGAAAAGTCACACTTAAATTACTCTAATTTAACCAATCACCCTAACTCAAATCACTTCAAAAAAGTTTGATTTTAGAAAAAAAAAAAAAAATTTAATTTGATGACGTCACCAAGTTTACTAAAATTTTTCTGTGGCTTAAAAATTGTAAATAAAATGATAGAATTATAAAACTGAAATCTAATTTTAAGTTTCCCAAATCGTTCTTTTTACTTTTATTAAGCATGTATGACCAGTGACCACTAGAAAAAAAGTGTGAATTCGGCATAAGGTACAGTAGGCTCTTGTCATTCACTACAACTATAATCTAAATAAGTATATCTTTTATTTATCAAGGGCATTTTATATTAATTGTTTTAATTAAATTTTAATAAAAATTATTATAAGAAATATAATTATGTTGAAACGAATGAACATTAAGTAACTACATAAAAGTATAAACCTAAAAATCAGCATCTAATTTTAAAATACCATAAAATTTTAAAATCATTGATTTCCCGCCCACACAGTTAAATTCTGGGCTTGTTCGTTGAAGGATTAGATTAAAATGTACTTATATCAAAATATCTGAAATAAAAAATCATTTCTTGAATTATAATTTAAATGTTAAGACAACTCATAAATTAAATTTTAATTTTCTTCGTGTTATTTCACTTTTTCTAACCTAGGATTTTTCCATATGTGGAAGTGTCAGTTGAAGTGATTGTGAAGTTTTCTCATGTGACAGGTTAAAATTATCAAGTTCTTACACAAAAAAAAATTATTTTTTTTCTCTTTTGTTATCAAATTTTTGCCTTTTCTAGTATTGAAATGTCATTAATGACAGTATTTTAACTTGTTTTGTTTAAAAATTTCGGTTTTTTGTTATATTTAATAAATAAATACAATGATCTGTACGATAATAATTATCTTTTAAAAATAGGTCGGTTTTTTGTGTTATTTAAAAAAAATAACCAGTATTTAAATAATTAATAAAATTTAAATAAAATGTTTTTTAATAGTTTAAAAAATTCATTGTTTGTGAAAGTAAATGAATTTATAATTTTGATTGGTTGAATAAGTATTTGAATTATAGAATAATGACATCGCTGGAAAATAAATATGAAGGTATGTTGGAAAAAATTTACAAAATTTCCTCCAAATTTCACTGTGTATTTTGTTTTTGTGTGTGATTTAAGGAGATTGTTGTACTCCTTCAAGTGAAAAGGAAAAATATCGGAAAAGGATCAAATTTGGCCAATCAGATGCGGACGAAGAAAATGAAGTTTTCATTTCGTCCGATTATAATTCGGTGATTATAACGACAGATGGCAAGAAAGATCAATGGTAAGAATATTTTTTAAATTTCTTATTAAAAAATTAAGCCTTAACAGTTGTAAGTTCCATTTTGACGAAACATTCTTTTTTAAGACACCAGTGACAATAAAAATTTTACAAACATATAAAAACGTACTTGTATATAATTTTGGCAAAAATATTATTACGATCCACCGTTGGGTGTCCACAGTCACATCCGGGCCCCATCACAATTTTTTTTTTTTAAATTTTGGTTTTATTTGCACAATATTTGTCAGATTATTTCGAATTACGTAACTGAAAAACTATTACATTTTTATCAGTAATAAAAAATTTAATTCCATTAATAGTTTATGATAGAAATCGTTAAGGTATTTGGTGCGAGATAGTCAGGTACAAAAGTATAGCTCAGCGAAAAAATTTTCTTTTATTAAAAATTAAATTAAATAATGTATTAATTTTCTTCAGTTGGTATATTTGCAAAACAACTTGTTTTTTTTTTAAATTTCCGCGCGCTTATGTTGTAGCAATATAAAAACATTATTGAACAAGCGTTGTAAAAACGTTGTAAAATGATGTTTATAAATTATATTTCAAAAACGGTGCGGTCAATAATTTTTATTTGTTATTAAATATGGTTTGTAACTTTGTATTTTATAACATATTAAATTTTTATCAAATTCCTTTGACACGTTTTCATTTTATTCAAAAAAAAAAAAAAAAAAAAATAGAATTTTTTCATAAGAGCCCGTGTTAAAATTACAAAACTTTGAAACCGTTTTTCTCAAAATTGGGATGGTCGATATTTTTTTCGGTAAGGGCTCGTATTATTGGTACTGAGTTAAATAAATGTCTAAAGAAGTTTCGTTAGAATTCTTTGAAAAAATCGTTTTATCGATCAACTACCTTAAGTAGGTAGTTATAAGAAAAATAAAAAAAAAAATATTAAAAAAAATAGAAGAATTTATTAAAACAAAACAAAATAAAATATTGACCTTGCGTACAAATAAACTAGCATTGAAAAAATGATTTAACTGGGAAATTTTAAATTGTTTATCAACAATTTCGAGTTTTACAAAATTTGTAGTTTTGGTTTTGTAACCCCCAAAGGAAAAAAAATAAATAAAGTAGTTGATAATGCTAATAACATTATCGAGATGTATATTTTTTTTCAAACTTAAAACTCAGTGAATTAGTCGAACAAAATTAGTTTCAAATTTCACAATTTTAAATTTTTTATTTAGCGATGACGTCACGAAGTGATGTCATATGAGTTTGAGTGAATTTTTCATGAATTTTGAGTAATTTCGTTTCGAATTTCTCCAAATTCTAGTAAGGTTTTTCGCGTAATCAGTGATGTAAGAGGTAAGAAATAACGCCATCTAGTAAGGTTGATGCAACTCTGTTTAGTTTTCTAACTTAACCACTCATGAGGGTAATTCTTAGGATTTCGTAGTATGTACAATAACGAAATAGTTTACCCGCACTTAACCACAATTTAATAGACAGTGTCGTTTTTTAAAAACGGTTATTTTATTACTTTTTAAACTCACACAGAAAGCAAAAGGTTCAGATAATCATATTATTAACAAATTAAAGGCTAATAATTGTGAAATACTCTAGTTATTGGCTACGAAATTTCGACTTAATCAGTGTTTGACAAACGTATTTAGCGATTTTACTTAATACAGTTTCTAATTTTATCACCAGAGGCGCTCGTATAATTTATACGCGCCAATAGCAGAACATCCTTAAATCCTTAAGTAAGAAAACTATGTACATGAAGTTTCACCAGAGTTACTAGATGGCGTCATGTCCTTACGTCTTACGTCTTAAGGCGCTTAATTTAAATCTCGTATTTTGGTCAGACCTACACGTATTCTAATTTTATCAGAAGTGAGAAAAAAGGTCCCAAAAACCTAGAATTCGCTTCAGATTTCAAGTTTTTATCGTTAAAATTACATTTTTGTGTACTTTGTAACGTCATTATATTGAAAAATCAAATTTTTATTATTTATAATTGATATAATATATGATAATTAATTAGATTTGGTCCAATATTTATAATAATCATTTGAACTATCAATAAATAAATGAATCAAATTATAATAATTATAATAATTGTGATTCACGCAAATTATTTATGTGATTCTTTTATTCTCCGCCTTTTGTCAGTTGATTCGTCACATTTGTAATTTGTATACAGTTCATACCGTTCATACCGCTTCCACTTTTATCACAGTGTAACGCTTTAATGTATTCTTCAATGTTTCGAGAAGACTTCCTTTGTAATATTATGATTTTATTATTTTATTATTTAAATGTTTAAAAAAATGAATTAAATATACAACAATAGTTCGCTTAAGTTTAAGTAACAATTATTTAGGTTTGTTCGTCTATTACGTCTATTGATAAATGTGAATTGTTAAGTGTATTTTATCTATTATTTTCGATTTAATTTAAATTTAACGGTTTTTTTGTCAAGTGATTTAAGGTTTGTGTTTTGACATTTTTATTTTATTTTGTGCGCGAATTTTTGAATTTCAATAAACGATTATGTGTATTAAAATGCGTAAACGATTTATGCTGTTGTCGCTTGGTGCGTACAGGTAATTTAAATTGATAATTTTTATATTATTTTTTAATTTAAATTGGGGTCAATAATCTTTGACACCGGCTAAATTTAGTGTACTATCAGTGAATAAATTTTCTAAAATATTTTTTAATATTTTTATTTTATTTAATTTTTTTAATAGTTAAAAGAAAAAAGTTTAGAACAATCTTCGGATGTTACTATAATACGTTGTCTATGGACCTATTATACTAATCTATAAATTTTTGCTAGTAATTCATCATTAATATAATTAAAATTTGCGCAAAATAAAGGTACAATGTGTTTTGCGAGTTGTAATAGAATGTTCAAAAAAGGCTTACCAAATTGGTTTTATGACAAGTAGAAAAAAAAAATCTAGTTTGCAACTTTGCCCGTGTTGCATACAATATTTTTTGCAATTATGAAATGTAATGGACAGTGGGAAGATGATCTCAGTTTCTAAAGAGTTTAAAATTTTTATAAAAACATTATTTTGACGTGATAATTATTTTTTTTTGTAAAAATATAACCGCGAAAATATTTAATTCATGTGGAAAAATAATGTGTTTAAAACGAAATATTGTAAAGAGGGTGTATTGTTATTTAACTTGATGTTAAGCCACGCGAGCGAAGCCGTGGGTAAAAGCTAGTACGTAATAGATAGATATATAACTTGAATAAACCAGTAAATAACATCGGGGAAATTTTGCGGCTTGCAGTACGCCTATTATATTAAGATAATTGATTCAATTTCTTCGATTTTTTTTGTTGAAATAAATGAAGACATGAGTGGACGAAGGTGTCATGTAACATTTTTTTTCAAAAATTAATTACGTACTGCAAGGCGCAAAATTTCCCCGATTTTATTTATTGATTTATTCAAGTTTTGATCGCATACTATAGCAGCACCATTTTTTACGAGGATGGCGCTTACGATTTGATCCTTGTATTTGATATTGATAATGAAAGTTCTGCTCTCGTGCACGCATTTAGAATTTTGATTTTCCTAAAATAACCTTAATTTAAAAATTTCATTTTCACTTCCTTCTCGCTTCTTGTGTTTTTAGAAAAGTATCGGTACAGTATTTGAATATTAATATACACACTACCGGGTGTATATTTTGAGACGTAACATAGACATTCCGTATTATTTATTATCACTATCATGGCGCGACTTAAACCCGGGACTATGATAGAAATTTGTTTTAAAATCCCTAAAAATCGAAAATGACATACACTAAATTTATGTATGTATGTATGTATATATGTATATATGTATCCACACGATAACTCTCGAACAAAACATTCTATTTTTACGAAATTTGGTGAAAACGTTGAAAATGCCGGGAACTTTAAAAAAATTGAACTTTTTGCAAAAATTTTCAAAAATTAAATTTTTTTATATCGTGGTAAAGAGCGAAAAAAATCATATAAGATACATTTTTGAACCATTGTCCTATGTAAGCGGGTTTTCGAGGAAAACTGATTTTTATAAATAGAAATTCGCTATATTACGCAGAATGCTGCGACAGGAGTGTTTTATATTGTATTGACAGGAAAATAATTTTTTTTCTATTTTTCTCTTATTTCCGTTTTAAGTTTTTTGATTTATATTTTTTATGAAACAAATTATTACAATCGGTCAATTAAATAATCAATCATTTTAAAAACAATAACTTCCGTCGTTTCCGTTTTATGGAAAATTGTGTATATTTTTAGGGTTTGGAAAAAAACGGTATTTTTTATCATTTAATCTTTAGCAGAAACTATCTATTTATTTGATTAAGTGCACTGATTTTCGGTATGTTTTGGGGATTCCCCCAAAAGATACGTGTTAAAAAATTAATTTTTAAAATTTTTTTATATATCTTACAAACTATATTATGTGATTGCTTCAGATTTTGACATCTTATGTATTAAATACTAAAATACCCCTGTCGCAGCATCCTGCATAACATAGCGAATTTCCGTTAACAAAAATTAATTTTTCTCGGAAACCAATTTACATAAAATAATCGTTCAAAAACCTTTTTATTGTGATTTTTTCTCCTTTTTCTAATGGTGTAAAAAAATATCGCAAAAACTTTGGAACTTGAGGAAATTTTGGTAAAAAACTTTTTTTTTCACGAAAAATGTCTAAAAAACTATGTTCCGGATATCAGACGTGTCTAGCTGCAGAACTCATCCAAGATTTTTAGATTTTCAACGTTTTAACCAAACTTCGTGAAAAAAGGATGTTTCTTTCGAGACTTATCGGGCTTACACATAAATACATACATATACATATATGTATATTTTTAGTAAATATCATTTTCGGTTTCTATGGACCTCAAAACAAATTTCTGTGATAGCCACGGAGAGTGGCTGTAATTGCTGTATTTCCAGTTCGGAAATTTACTAAAAATTTAGCGAAGACGCACCCAAGAATATAATATAAGAACACAATTTTTTAATTTTTTTAATTTTGTTTTTTATATGTATCAATTTTTATGTCACCGAAGGATGACATATTAATCTCGTTGTGTGATTATAGTGGGGGAAAAATTAATAATAATAGGTAATAATAATATATAATATAATAATTATAGAGTTGCACATGCATATATTGAATAAACGCAAGAGGGCTGTATTCTCACTGTATTATAGAGTTGTACATGCATATATTGAATAAACGCGAGAGGACTGTATTCTCACTGTACTTAAAAAACGAGCCAAAAAATCATAAATTAACACTCACTGAGGTGACATTACTTAGTACGTGTCAAAAACACGCACTTGACGAATTTTTTTAATTGGTATAGAATGGTCACAAAATCTAATAGTTTACGTAAATAAAATAAATTTGACATAAAAAAAAAAAAATTATTAATTGTTACTGAAGTCAGTCAATGCCTTTTAGAATTAAATTAAAAAGAAAAAAACCGTTACACTTAGTTAACTTCAACATGAATTAATGGAATAAATAATAAAACACGAACATGACGATTAAAATCATTAGACATCATTTTTTGTTACAATGGTTGATGATCTTTGAATCATTATGTATATACAAATAATTATCTAATTCTTTTTATTAAACGTTTTTAATTGATTTGTTAATTAATTTGTGTATATGCTATAATGATTTTGTTTTAAACACACATATAACTATGTAATTGGAATTCTTTCAAAATTAATTGAACAAATTTTAGTGTAAAAAAATAGGTTTCTCGAAGGTTCTTTAAAAAACGATATTTTAAAGATAATCGCCATTTTGAATACACATTAAGACAAACTACAATAATTCTATTTAAAATTACGAAATTGCTTTTAAACATTTCTCTAATAATACTTAAAAAATTATCCACATTTTTTTTTTTTTTTTAATTACATCGTAGAAGAAGTGTTCGGAAAACGGCATTTCATATTACACGACCTAGTGTTATTCGAATTAATGACGGAAATATTCCAGACTACAAGAATTCTATTTAAAATTAAAGAATTGCTTGCTTTTAAACATTTCTCTAATGGTTAAGAAAGTGTCCATATTTTTTTGAATTACATGGTAGGCCAAGTGGTCGGAAACCAACATTTTATATTATACGACCTAATGTTATTTCAATTAACGATGAAAATGATTCCAAGCTGTAAGAATTCTATTTAAATTTAACGAACATTTACATTTAACAATCAACGGTTTTGTAATGACAAATATTTATCGATTACACATTCAATATAAATCATATATTGCATATTAGTAACAATAATTGATAATTATTTTTATTATTAATTATTAATAATTATAATATAAATCATAAAAAAAATGCTTGTTGAATCACAAAAAATCATTTAGATGCGTGCAAGAATAAAATTCCATATTGTAGTAACTCAGTTTTCCAATAAATGTGCCTTTTGTATCGAGAAAAAAAGAGTTATACAGTAAAACTCTGTGTTGTTTAGCTCCAAAGTCTATTTCTGTTATTTAAATTGTTATTATCAGTTATGTTGTCAGTTATCATAGACTTTATCTATGTTTACGGTTCATGAGTATTATTAAATTATAAATTTTATATTCGAGTATTCATTTCAACAATAGCGTCTGTTTAATAATTTTATTTGCTTTTTACGAATGATTTAATTCTTTCTAATGTATTTGTATTTAAAAATTGTAATTTGCTCTGTCTGTACCTTTTAGTTAAATTTAATTGATTATCTACTATAATTAATAAGTGTTTTTAACCTTTTAAAAAACAATTTGAGGTTATGTATATAATATTAAAAAAAAAAAACCGTATTTCTCTACTTGAAAAATACTAAAAACTGCAATTTGGGACCGCATAAAAAAAGTTTCATCGAAAATACGTAACTCAAAACGCTCAAAATCTCACGATTTGCTTAGAAGTTGCTTTTTTTAAACAAGATTAATTTATATGTATACAAATTATATATGAGAACATGTTATTTCATTTTTATAATATTATGAAAATTGTAATAAATACATCTGTAAAAAAATTTAATGATACAATAACTTACATTCTTATGCAATGTACTGATCAAATCACAGAACAAATAGAACGAATACAACTATCTCTTTTCTGCAATCACTTATGGGCATTTATGTGCATCTTAGGCTACTTAGTCCTCATTCATTCGCCAGCACTCAATGGGTATGTTTCAATTGTTGTCATATTGTTACCTCTCGTATTAACACGGTATATGTACGTGGTATACGTACATCATACGCACCACCACCACGTACATATTATGTATATATGTATGCAAGACACCCATACACACAACATCCAACGGACTAACACACACAACTCCGCGTGCACATATATATAACATAGTGGGTGTTTATTTTCTATCCTTTGTGGTTACACTCGTTTCCCTAGTATAGAGATAGTAATGTTCGTTCTCTTGTTCTCTGGATTAAATGTTTAAAAACTGCCAATAAGTAATTTTATCAAAATTAATTATTATAATTAATGTTTAGGTTTCTTATTTCCTCGAGCTTTTGATTCACATTATGCACTTTAGTGGCCATTTTTTTTAAAAACCACATTAAAAGTAGCATAAAAAAGGTTCAAACAGCTGTATTTCGTATTATTTTTATGTTTTTGATAAACTGAAGTAAGACAGTTTTTTATAGGCACATTTTTTTCGATTCCTTTATGTTATATTTAATTTTTAATATGTCTTTATGCAATACAATCTGTAAGAAATATTTTTAATTACTTTTAAATATAAAAATTCAATCACATATATCGCACCTCGGGAAAAACAGGGTCCAGTCTATACATACAACTCCATATAAGATGTGGCTCTGTTGTTGCCGAGGTGCGATATGTGTAATTCTAGATTTTTTACCATTAGTAATTTTTTTTTTTGCCAAATTTGTATAGGTTGTTTACTGTTTAACAGAACAGACATCATATACATGAAATTTTGATTTATTTGACGTAAAATGTGGTTGGTTTTTTTTTCTGGTTAAGGACTTCAAGGAATTTTTTTTTTGATAATTTAATTGTAAAGTGTTCAATTTTTTTATATTAAAATTACAAAATTTTGCCTGAAAATCTGTAACACAACCCACGGTGTTCCCTTAAATTTTTTTTATTTTTAGCATTAAAGCTACGACTTTTACAACTTTTTAATATCTTTATGTACTTTATGACGTCATTGAGTGAAAGATTTCACTTTTTTCATTTTAAGCATACTTCAAGTAAGAATTGATTTATAGATTCTGAATAATTTAGGCGCCAGCTTTCCATTTCCGCTATCAAAATGGTCAAAATTTTTTTTTGCCAAAATGTGTCACTTATAGTATGAAATTCGAATTTCGATTAGTGCTACGGGTTCAATTTTTATTAAAATTGAAAAGAATAGGCCTCAAACTAATGGGGTATTTGATAGTATCAAAGAAAAGCGCTTAAAACAAATTTTAATGAAAATTTATAATAAAAGACAGCAATTTATTATACTAATTCATCTTAACTATCATTATTTGATTTAAAAAAATTTAATTAAAAAAGTAATTTTTTAGCTAAAATCCACGTAAGCAGAAACGGGCTGTGACGTTGCTTTCTCTTATATTTCAACACTATCACCACTAGTGTCGCTACTTAATTTCCGGTTAGCAAACATAACTATGGAAATTAATCAAAATTTAATTAATTTTTTTAAAAATCAACAATTTCTTTTCCTAGTTACAGGAAAAATAAACATTTTTTTCTTAGTTACAGGACACCTGTTGCTATCTAGAGAATGTGACGTAACTAACAGCTAATAAACGTTTCGCGTTTTAGTTTTTGAGAACAAATACTAAAATAATTTTTTCTAACAATTTTCGGCATTATTTTTAAAAATTAAAAACGTATACATGCATAATACATAAATATATGTGTTTTAAAATAATTTCCCAAAATTAGTCAAATTCCCCATTCATTTGGTTAAAAATGAAAATTATCTTAACGTTTTTGCTTGTTAAAACATACTTTTTTTTATTCTCAATAAAAATTAAGCATCCTGTATAATCACAATTATGTACACATAAACCCTTTCACTAATTTTACCTTCGTTTAGACCTCAATTATGTGGCTTGTTACCTACCTATTCATAAATAAACTGGCTAGTATTTACTTTTAAATAAAATATAGTTAATAATTACTATTTTTATTATAAACATTAAATTTATATGAAGTGAAAGTATCAAAAATGAGAAAAACTGATCTTATTTCTACACGAGTATAATGTAGAGTTATAATGATCTAGTTTTTGATTAAATCTGTTTAAAAAATGTTCGAAAATATTCAAATTTAAAACATTAACCGGATAAAAATATTTTCAAAAATTTAAATTTTGTGGCCGAAAGTGATTCAGAAATTTAATTTTTGCGCAAAAGATGTGATTGCGTTTGTTTTTTTAGTGATTTTATTATAAATTAGAACAAAAAAATGTTTTCACAATCACTTTAGTCAGTTTTGTTGTTTAAATTAATCGATTTGGTAAGTAAAATTAATTGTTTTAATTGTACGAACAATTAAAGTAGCAGAACGCACTTTGTTAGGTGAGTTACATAAGTTTTTGAGCCGAGTTAGTCCGAAAATCACCGAAAATATTACGTGTCGTAAAGTATACAAGTAATATTTGTGTAGCCGTCGTAGCCGTCATATATGACACCGTCTGTGTCTGTAGTGACTATTTTCTGAGCTAAATAGTTAATAAGTTAACGGTTTTTGTCCTTATAAAAGATCAGAACAATCAAAGCAATGATCTGGAACATTTAAATGAAAAATTTTTTAATTTTAATCGATATTGAAGAAAAATATATAGAAAATCCTTGACCAAAATATTATTAAAAATATTTAATATTCAATAAATTAGCCTGACATTGTTTTTTTTTTTTTTAATTTTTAAAATAATTCCGATGTGTATTTAACCCATTTTTTATTTAAATCAAATTTTTTTGTACTTAAGAGTACTGTGTGATCAATTATCTTATCAGTTACATAACATTCTTTGTATAGTTTGCCATTATCACTGACTTCCTCCATCTTTTGTAGACATCAAAATTGCCCAAATTGAAAAAATTCCAAAAATCTTAACTACATATAACAACAGCTCAACTTTGTAATTGATTTGAAACTTTGCGATGGACATAGGCTACTTTTTACCCCGAAAAAACATAACTTCCCGTGGGAAAATATATTTAAAAAGTTTATGTTACCTTCAAGACCTCAATCACATAACCAAACGACTTGAAATTTTGCAAAGTAATAGTGAAGAAGACGTAGAAGGGCATAGACTACCTTTTACCTCGGGAAAATGTTTTTTTTTCGAGGATAAAACAATGAAATTACAATAGTTGATTTAAAAAAAAAAATGAATTGTTAACAGAGGGGACGTAAATGGACATAGGCTACCTTTTAACTTAGGAAAACATCAGTAAAATCGTGGATAAGAATTAATAATTCATAAACCCTGATCAGAAGCGTCAAAAATATGAAACATCTTTCAGAGATGTAACCGCAAAGACTGCCAATACCGATCAAAAATGAATTTTTTCTAACAATAATTAAATTATACTTTTTTTTTTATAAAAAAATCATTTTTTTTTTATCATTATTAATCAACTAAATAAACAGACGTGTAGACAATAATATTTGTTTTTCTAGAAAACCGATTATCTATTTCATGTCCGATAAGAAATTCGTTTGTGGTTGAAGGGATGATAATATTTTCTTGATTGTACGAGCTGACGTAAACTTGTCAATACATTTTTAATTGTTAAAATCAACAATTGATAAAACGTTATTTAACTATTGTAAATGTAAATATAATAAATAATAATATTTAAATAAGAATAATATCTATTAATAAGTCCTAAACAAGTCTACATCCCTTTTTGTAATAACAATTAATTAAAAATTGTGTTAATTTGTACCGTGTGCAAATCAAATTATTACACGACAATTCAAGTGATGAGTGCAAAACACTAGAGATAAATTAAACTTTGCTTATTTAACCTTTTATGTATCAGTTTAAGTACATACAAGCAGTTTACTGTTCTCTGGTGTTGTAAATTCAAGATAAGAAGAAAAAATTGTGTTTCGTTTGATAAAAATCTTGCCCAATAACATTTAATTATAGTGATAAATGCGTAATTGTTGAAAATTTAAAGTTTTCTTTTATTTGAATTTGTTTTATATTTTTTAAACATGTCCAACGATAAAAAACCCCTCCTAAAACGTTATTCAGACGATAATGTTCTTTGGTAAGTCATCTATCGTTAAAATACAATAGATAATGTTATCTTTTATTTTCACATTGTATTATTCTCTTTGTCTACCGTGTGTATCAAAATTTTTTTTGGTGTGTATGTCACATCAGAGAACAATGAATGATTTAAAATGAATATAGTATATTGTAAAAGACATACAATGGTAAATACTTATTCAAACTTTTTAAAAGGATTTGTTTATTCAATTATTAGTCGGATTATGTTGGGTCATGTGGGGGTCAGACATGTTTATGTAGATTATTTTCTTGAAAAATGTAAATATTTCTTATTGGTTCATGTGAGAATTTGCGACCTACATTAAAAGAATAATTTTTAAACCATTAATCAATTAGATAAAGCCTTAAAGTGATTGGTGCATAATTTTAAACCAATTCTGGCGTACAGTTTTTGAATTTAAAATTTTTAAAAAATTCTTTTATTGTATCTTGTGGGATAGGAGTCGGCAACTTTGTTAGGATACTGGGTCACTTTAAAAGGAAATATTTCAAAACGGGCTTTACAGCTAAAAAAAATTAATTAATTAAAATGAAAGCTTGCGTGTTGCTCATTATAAATTTATCAATATGAAACAATGAATATTTTTTGAAAAGAATATATATGTATAATCCTTTAACGTTTTTGTTACCATATGGTTACATTATGCACTGGTATTCTTTTACAACCTGTTGTTACTAGGGTTAGAAATTATGGAATATAAGAAAACTACCAGTTTGTGAAAAAAATTTCTATGAATTGTAAGAATTCTTGTACGAAACCCTGATTGTGCGAATCCGATTCGCTCTTGATCGATCCTAATTTATTTATTAATTTTTTTTAAAATTATAAAATGAACTTTTTCAATGTAATTTCAAATCAGAAATAAGAAAAAAGTGAAAAAAAATTAAAAGAAAAAAGGAAATTTTGGAAAAACGAAATTTTACGATTAACAGATACGTTAATTTGCGACAATAAACGACATTTTTGGGAATTTAGTAGTATAATTAAGCTTCAGTATACTAACCACCTTAATTCGTACAAAAATAATTTTTCATATTTATTAAGAAACTCATTTTATCATGGTATTATTTATATTAATTGTTTGATTATGCATATCGATTAATTTTGTTTGTACAATGAAACAGGAAATTTATAATAAAATAAATTTTTTTATTGAGATTTAATCACGTACTGACTTATGTAGGAAAAAAGACCTTATTAAAAGGTTACAACTGAATTACTATTGTCACGAGAAAAACATGTACGATGTTAAAACAATTTTTTAATTTCGTGTATTTTCATTAATTTTATTTACAGGGAATCCCCGGGCGACGTTAAAATTCCATCACCAACCGACATTCCATCAAAACCCGCCAAAATGCCGCCATTATCGACGCACGTGGTAGAAAGTCAAACAAAACCGTTACTCGACGATCATTCTACTAACGAGTCACAAATTTGTGACACAAAAATTCTAATTGACGGAATGACATGTCGATCATGCGTAGAATCAATCGAAGGTGTCATTTCACAAAGAGATGGCGTTAAAAGTATTCGAGTCAGTTTGGACGAAAAAGCCGGTTATGTCGAGTACGATGCATCCATTACAAATCCGGAGGAGATTCGTGCCGCCATTGAAGATATGGGATTTGACGCATCACTATCGGACGCGCAAGCGCATTCGAGTATTTGTACGATACATGTAGATGGCATGACGTGTCAGTCATGCGTAGATAGTATTGAATCGTTTATATCGGAAAAACCGGGAATTTTAAATATTAACGTTGATTTACAAAAGAAGGAGGCGGTAGTGAATTTTGTGACGAATAAAACGACAGCATTGGAAATTTCGAATTATATTAACGATATGGGTTTCGATGCGTACGTGAAAACGGTTAATGGAGTTTCGGCGAAAAAGGATAAAGTGAAGGAGAAAGAACGGATTGGCGATGGGCAACATAATGTTTCAGTGGATATTGACTCTTCGGGGGCCGGTGACAAAGGAGAAAATTTTTCCACATGCTATTTACATATCAAAGGGATGACCTGTGGTTCGTGTGTGGCCGCCATTGAGAAACATTGTGCCAAAATTCCTGGTAAAATTTCAAAATTTTTTGAAAACACTCGGCGAAACTATGTTAATAAAATATGTTTTTGGGTACAATAATAATATATTTGTACTCGTTCCCCACAAAAATTGTTTTCTCTTCTTTTCTTCTTTTTTTCCTTACTAGACCGGTTCCGATCACTTTTGTGATCCTCTTCAGTAGTTTTTTCGCTGAAATAAAAAGGTTATTAATTATGTACCTAAAATAGAAGATATATTAAGAACGTAAAAGAGAAAGAAAAAAATTATGTTTCTAAATACAAAAGAGAAAAATAGATTATGTACCTAAAAAAGAAGAGAGAATGAATTAAGTACCTAAAAGAGAAAAGAGAAATTAAGTGCCTAAAGAAGAAGAGAAAATGAATTAAGTACCTAAAAGAAAAAAGAAAATTAAGTACCTAAAAAAGAAAGAGAAAATAGATTATGTGCCTAAAAAAGAAAAGAAAATGAATTAAGTACCTAAAATAGAAAAGAGAAAATTAAGTGCCTAAAAAAGAAAAGAGAAAATAGATTATGTACCTAAAAAAGAAGAGTAAATGAATTAAGTACCTAAAAAAGAAAAGAGAAAATAGATTATGTACCTAGAAAAGAAGAGAAAATGAATTAAGTACTAAAAAAGAAAAAAGAAAATTAAGTGCCTAAAGAAGAAGAGAAAATGAATTAAGTACCTAAAAGAAAAAAGGAAATTAAGTAACTAAAATAGAATAGAGAAAATTAAGTGCCTAAAAAGGAAAGGGAAAATATATTATGTATCTAAAAAAGAAGAGAAAATGAATTAAGTACCTAAATTACCTAATTCTCTTTTCTTTTTCCAATACTTAATTTTCTTTTTTTCTTTTAGGTACTTAATTCATTTTCTCTTCTTTTTTAAGCACTTAATTTTCCTTTTTTAGGTACTTAATTCATTTTCTCTTCTTTTTTAGGTACTTAATTCATTCTCTCTTCTTTTTTAGGTATATATTTTTCTCTTTTCTGTTTAGAAACATAATTTTCTTTCTCTTTTACTTTCTTCATATATCTTCTATTTTAGGTATATAATTTATTAATAACCTTTTTATTTCAGCGAAAAAACTACTGAAGAGGATCACCAAAGCGATCGAAACCGTTTTAGTAAGGACAAAAAGAAGAAAAGAAGAAAAAACAATTTTTGTGGGAAAGGGGGAGACAAATATATTATTATTGTACAAAATAACCGACAGTTTCGCTCTTATAATCATTCATATAATTCATTCATATAATATTATAATCATTCATGTTTTTAGGTGTAAAAAGTCTACTAGTGGCTTTACTCGCAGCGAAAGCCGAAGTCAAATACGACGCATCCGTAATTCAGCCGGCCGAAATTGCCGCATCGATAACCGAACTCGGATTTGAAACATCTGTGATAGATTCCGGCTCAGGCGATGGAGAAGTCGAACTAATTGTAAGAAATTGGAACAAAAAAAAAACAAAAACAAAACAACAAAATAACCTCAACAAAAACTGATTCCATTTTTTTTTTTTTTTTGACAGATTAACGGAATGACATGCGCATCTTGCGTAAATAAAATCGAACGTGCAGTTTCAAAATTACCCGGTGTCAAATCCGCATCGGTTGCACTGACAACAAAACGTGGTGTTTTTAAATATGACAGCGAAATGACCGGTCCACGTGACATTGCGGACGTCATTAATAATTTAGGCTTCAACGCGTCGCCACTATCGGCCAAGGATAGCGGACATGCGTATTTAGAACACAAGGAGGAAATCTTACGATGGCGCAACACGTTCTTTGTGTCATTGATATTCGGGGCTCCGTGTATGCTCACAATGACCTATTTTATGACCCTCATGACCCTCTATCCGGAAGATCATAAAAATATGTGTTGTATTTTGCCCGGATTGTCTCTAGAAAATTTAATTATGTTCATATTTTCCACGCCCGTGCAAATATTTGGCGGATGGCATTTTTATAAACAGGCGTACAGAGCTCTAAAACATCGTACAACCAATATGGACGTGTTGATTACACTAGCGACATCTATATCGTATATTTATTCGTTTGGCGTGCTTACCGCCGCCATGGCACTTCAATTGGATTCGAGTCCTCAAACGTTTTTTGATACGACGCCAATGCTGTTGGTTTTCGTCAGTTTGGGACGGTGGCTTGAACATATTGCAAAGGTAAGGCTATTTATATAAATAATTTTCAATGAATTAATGAATATGTATCAAATTATCAAATTAGCAGTTATTTTAAAAGCTAATCTTTTAAATTTATTTATTTTGTTCGAAAACTAAAGGAGTTGTAAAATTCCTGGTTGTGAGAATAATTTTTTAGTTAAGTTACTTTGGCTATATTTCATTAGGGTGTGCCAAAAAACCATTAATATTTTTTTTTTCTCGCTCTCTGCTCAAAATATCCTAGGATATGTCTAAACAAACATCTTCACCAAAGCAGAGCTCATAATTCCAATTTTTAGAGGTGCATCATCGAACCTAAAGTTTTCCCATTTAAAGAACATAGGAAAGACTGCAAACTATGAAGAAATTTTTTTCCCATAAAATGAATCAAAGCACCTTATTAAGCATTCAATTTTGGACAAAAAATTTCATTGTCAAATTTCTGTCACCAATATATCACTTTCTAGAGAGCCTTAAAATTTAAATTTTTTGAAATTTTTCTTTTTTTTACATTTTAAAGCTAAACTATTAAAGATAGGACAAAAAGTTAAATGACAATTTTGTAGTTCAACTGACGCTTTACAAAAAAGTTCCTGACAAATTTATCGTATTTCAAATAGTTACAAAGTTGCAGACCCTCAAAGTTTATTTTACTTATTTTTTAGCAGTAAAAATAAACTTTATAAGTAAAATAAACTTTGAGGGTCTGTAACTTTGTAACTATTTATAATACGAAAAAGTCATAAGGAATTTTTTTATAAAGCGTCAGTTGGACTACAAAATTGTCATTTAACTTTTTGTCCTATCTTTAACAGTTTAGCTTAAAAATGTAAAAAAAAGCAAAATTTCAAAAAATTTAAATTTTAAGGCTCTGTAGAAAGTGACATATTGGTGATACAAATTTGACTCAATGAAATTTTTTGTCCAAAATTTAATGCTTAATAAGGTGTTTTAATTCATTTTATGGAAAAAAAATTTCTTCATAGTTTGCAGGAGTAAATAATATAAAAAATCGTTTTTTCCGTGTTATTTAAATGGGAAAACTTTAGGTTCGATGATGCACCTCAAAAAATTGGAATTATGAGCTCCGCTTTGGTGAGGATGTTTGTTTAGACATATCCTAGGATATTTTGAGTGGAGAGCAAGAAAAAAAAGATATAAATGTTTTTTTGGCACACCCTAATATTTCATACTTATTGGTATATGATTTTGAAGGGTAAAACAAGTGAAGCTTTAACAAAATTGCTGTCACTGAAAGCCACCGAAGCTGTTCTGGTACAACTTGGGAAGGACAATCAAGTTATCTCCGAGAAACTGATCAACGTTGATCTGGTTCAACGTGGCGACTATCTAAAAGTTGTGCCAGGCGCCAAAGTTCCGGTTGACGGCCGTGTGATTTCTGGATATTCCACTTGTGATGAGAGTTTAATTACTGGTGAAAGTATGCCTGTTCCAAAAAAGAAAGGTATCCATCCAAAAGTCGTAAAAACACTTCTTAAAACGAATGTGGGTCTAATTTTCAAAAATTTTCAAATTTAGGTTCGGTTTTAATTGGAAGTTCGATTAATCAAAATGGTCTTTTGATAATGGTGGCGACGCACACGGGCGAAAATTCAACGCTCAACCAAATTGTCCGATTAGTTGAACAAGCGCAAACCAGTAAGGCGCCAATTCAGCAATTGGCCGATAAAATCGCCGGATATTTCGTACCGATGGTCATAGCTGCATCATCACTCACTCTCATTGGTTGGATCATAATTGGTTACTGGCGTCATGATTGGTTACCTGTTCATGTGAGTTTCAATTTTTTATTACCAGATGGCACCAGATAATAATTTGAAATTGTTTATAGACAATGGACACCGGGAAATTTAATAAATTGGAGATTGTGTTACAATATGCATTTCGTTGTGCGATTAGCGTGTTGGCAATCGCGTGTCCATGTGCATTAGGATTAGCAACTCCAACGGCGGTTATGGTTGGCACCGGTGTCGGAGCACAAAATGGTATCCTAATTAAAGGTGCTGAACCACTAGAAAATGCACATAAGGTAATAATTGACAATTTTTCTGTCGTTAAAATTAATCCTTTAACGACTTTGGTCGTTTTTTAGGTGAAAGCGATTGTTTTCGACAAGACTGGAACGATTACAAAAGGTGTGCCCCAGGTGGTTAGGGTGTCGCTCTATTCCCGTGGACCGGTGTATTCGTTGCCAACATTTTTGGCGGTGATTGCCACCGCTGAAATACACAGTGAACATCCAATTGCATCTGGTAAGTTCTACTCCAAAAATACCCCTGTCGCAGTATCCTGCATAACATAGCGAATTTCCGTTTACAAAAGTTAGTTTTTCTCGGAAACTAGTTGACATAGAATAATAGTTTAAAGATCTTTTTGGTGTGATTTTTTCTCCCCGTTTCAATGGTGTAAAAAAATGTCACAAAAATTTTTGAATAAGGGGAAATTTTGACAAAAAACTAATTTTTTTCACGAAAATTGTCAAAAAAAAACATGTTCCGGGCATCGGACGTGTTTGGTTAATAAACTCGTGCAACGGTTTAGGACTTCCAACATTCTCACCAAATTTCGTAAAAATTGGATATTTCGTTCAGAGTTATCGTACGGACATATATATATATATATATATATATATATATATATATATATATATATATATATATATAGGGTGTTAAAAAAACTAACTCGTCCTTTTGAGGTGTGACTAATTGCACCCTGTAGACACTAAAACCACAAGAATTTTTTCGGAATTGATAGTTTGAGAAAATCGCAAATTAACTGGTTACATGATGTTTCAAAATTTTTCTAAGTACGGCCCTGTCTAAATTATGCATAAATACCTTCTTATTGTCAAAAGTAGAAAATAATTTTATTGACTAAAATTCAATCAATTTTTTTAAACAAGCTTAGGTCGTAAATGTGTTTCCAAAATGTTTTTTTAAAAACAAAAAATTTATTTTACAATAATGAGATGGTCAGAACCAGATTAAAAAAATTTTTAAGGGCCCCTTTTTTGACCCATATTTAGTATCAAATTTTTTCTTTTAAAAAAACAGTTTTGATTCAAATTTATTGGAATTTATTGGCAAATATTAATTACATGGGTGAGATTTACCCACTATTTTCGCAGCGAGATTTATATACTTTACACCCTATATATATATATATATATATATATATATATATATATATATATATATATATATATATATATATATATATATATATATATATATATATATACATACATAAATTTTAGTGAATATTATTTTCGGTGTCTAGGCACTTGAAAACAAATTTCTGCCATAGTCCCGCGCTCAAGTCGCGGCATGACAGTGGCTGTAATAGCTGAATTCCATTCTGAAAATTCGCTAATATAATTGTTTCTTTTTGCTGCAGCTATTGTAAAATTCGCCAAGGAAATACTTAATTCCGAAATTCAAGGCAAATGTAGCGACTTCCAAATGGTACCCGGTTGCGGTTTAAAATGTACCGTTTCGTATATCGATCAGATGCTAATTTCCGCCGACCAATCCGAGCATATCAGAAATTTTAAGAATGCCACGCGACCTGGATCATTTGGAACATTCCACGTGAACGAGGTGCCAATTGACTTGGTGCAATTTAAAGACGATACCAACGTCCGGCATCTCCATAACTTGTTGAACATCGAAAATGAAGCATCTTCAGCGACTAAGGAGCACTACAACGTGATTATCGGTAACCGAGAATGGATGCAACGAAACGGTTTCACAATCCCCGTGGAAATGGACAGTCGCATGACCGAGGAGGAACAATTTGGACGAACTGCCGTCCTGTGTGCCATCGACGGCACTCTGATCGGCGTTGTCAGTGTGGCGGATATCGTAAAACCGGAAGCTCACTTGGCCGTGTACACGCTGAAACGGATGGGCCTTGAAGTATTCCTGTTAACCGGCGATAATCGAGTAACCGCCACCAGTATCGCTCGTGAAGTCGGAATCAGTCGCGTATTCGCCGAGGTGTTACCGTCGCACAAGGTTGCGCTGATCCAACGGCTTCAAAAAACCGGTATTCGTGTTGCAATGGTCGGCGACGGTGTGAATGATAGTCCCGCGCTTGCGCAAAGCGATGTCGGTATTGCAATTGCCAACGGGACGGATGTGGCGGTGGAAGCTGCGCATGTTGTACTTATGAGGGTGAGTGTGAAAATTGTAGAGATCAAAAATTTTACATAGTTAACACTAGAAAGATTTATTTTGTGAAAATTCACATTATAAATAAATATGAAAATATTTTGCGTTGTCAACTTTTCACTATATTTAATTGTTTAAATTACTGAACAGTTTTTTTGAATTTTTTAAACGGTAACGTAAAAGCCCCTATACTGGAACGCGATCATATGTCCGAACAGTTTTGACATTTATATATTAATGAAGTTAATTCTGAAAGAAACCTCTGATAACAAAAATTATTTTAATGGAATGATTATTTTTCAATTCAAATCCACCTCGCATTTAATGTTTCCTTACTTAATTAAAGAAATACATATTAAACAATTTTTGTTGAATTCGTCTATTTTTATTTCGATCGATGGTCATTATTAAAAACACATGAGTTATAAATTTTAATATTTCCCAGTTAAATTTTCAAGTTAGCATAATAAAAATATACAAATAATTTTAATTAGTCCAGTTAAGAGATTATAACAGTTAAATCACTTTTTTTATATTGTTTAAATATTATTTACATAGGTGTATTACTTACTCAATACAAATATAATCTTATGTATCTAACGTATGTAATGTACGTAAAACAACTAAATATTTATATTATAAACATTTTTAATTTCTTTTGGATCTAAAATATTTACTTACTGCTTTAAAATCGTAAAATTTTTAGTATAATCAATTGATAAATAAAAAAATATTGATTTGAAATTGCAAAATTTTACTATGAATGAAAAATGGTGGCCATTTTGACATATTAGTTTTAGTAACTGAACTAAAATAAATTCCACTGTCGTTTTTTACAAGATCACTAGAAACAAGAAACCTTATTTGTAGAAAATACAGTATTTTGATCCTTTTTTTACGTCTGATACTTAAACCATTCTATGTTTCCTACTTTGATGTCTAGATGTCACTCTATGTGTCATATTACACGTGTGTTTGCATACCGGTTTCGAACTTTAGTGTTAATAATTTTCTTGTGTTCCGATATGTGTGCATTAATAAATAAAAATTTTTGGGTTGTATTTTTTAAAAACATATTCATTGGATTAAAAAAACTTTCTTTCATGCTTATTAAGAAAAAAACATGGATGTTTAATTTATTTATCAATTTTTATAAGCCAGTTTAATTACACACCTAAAAATAGTGTCCCGGTATAGAAACTTTAACGTTAATTTAAACAATTAAATATAGTGAAAAGTTGGCAACGCAAATTATTTTCATATTTACCCAAATTTTTACTATTTAGCTTTTTCTTTTTTTTTTAGAATGATCTTTTGGACGTAATTGCATGTTTGGATCTTTCCCGAAAAACTGTCACTAGGATAAGACTGAATTTTATGTTTGCCAGTATGTACAATTTAATTGGAATACCGATGGCTGCCGGCGTGTTCAGCCATATTGGATTCATGCTACAGCCGTGGATGGCCGCCGGCGCCATGGCTCTCAGCTCGGTATCGGTGGTTTGCTCATCACTTCTTCTCAGACTGTAAGTTTTTCGTGAAAAATGATTTGTCCGATGTATTTTTCATCGAAAATTTTCATTCTAGATATAAAAAACCGACACGACAGGACCTGGAGACGCCGGAATATAAAGCCGCTGTAGCCGCTTCCCAACAAGCGCACGATTTAGATTCAATTAGTGTACATAGGGGTATTGATGATGTCAATAAACCACTGTTTCGATCGACATCGAGTACTTTATCGAGGTAAATATTCCACAAAAAAGGGTTTTGGTAACTTAAATGACGCGAAAAAATTCCTTTCAGACTTGTCTCTTGCCTTATTCCTACATCCCGTATCCATTCTACAGATTCCTATCCTAGTATTTGTTAACCTTTTTTTTGGGTTCTTGGTAAGATTTTTTATTATTTTTTTTTCCAAGTCAATTTTGGTGATGGGTTTAAACGGGGTGATAAGTATTTTTAGGGCGGCAACACTAACCCGCATGATTCTAATTTTTTTTTTGATCGGAAAACAAGGGTCCTAATTTGAAAGTTTTCGATTCCCTAGAAGAAGACGTATTGGATTCTATAAATATGTTTTTTTATTTTATTTTTTTTTAGTTTTTGGTCAATTGTTAGCACCAAAAATCAAAAATCCAATGTTATTTAGAAGTTGTAAGTTTTAATTTCGAAAGTTTTTGAATTTTCTGTTTGATTTTGTAAACCTTTATTCTAAAAATATTTTAACTTCCTCTAACTGAAAAATACTTAGTTATGTAATAATTATGTACGCTTTTGTCAATTTAACTAACTGCGCATGCGTTACACTTCATCGCTTTTCTAACCTCAAACCTTATTAACTCAGTATATGGCTTATTAACCCCTTTAGTGATAAGGAATTCCTTCAGTTTATTGGCGACGCAGTGATTCTCACTAACTCTGGTGGTGAAATTGGAAACGTAGTAGAACGAGTACGTACACGTCAAAATTAGTGACGAGCACATAATGTGTATAATACGAATTTCAGTTCTTAACTAAACGGTGTAGTTAATATTAAAGATTGACGGTAAAAATTGGGTATTTGACTATGGTCGTAAAATAGGCTATTTTCATTTTAAAATGATTATTTAAGTTATAAGAGTACCAAATATTGCGATTTTACAAATAATATCGTTCAAAATTATGAAAATTTTATTTTAAAAAAAATTACAAAATTTACGCTCTTGATGACGTAATCAGAAACATTAATTTGAAATG
Organism: Brachynemurus nebulosus; assembly: GCA_035578155.1. NCBI lineage: Eukaryota > Metazoa > Arthropoda > Insecta > Neuroptera > Myrmeleontidae > Brachynemurus > Brachynemurus nebulosus. The sequence continues at coordinate 3,939,114 of JAPWDM010000009.1, read as the reverse complement.
GCTTACGTCACCACTCAGTATTTAAAAATGTAATATCTGTATTTCATTGCGTTTTGTGTTATTTTGTGTAATATATTAACAACTGGAGTTGGATTTATAAAAGCTAATGATTATAATCTGCCGGGAATTGATCCTTTAATGGTAGCAAGTTTCTTTGCAATCAATAGTTTCGATATCATTTCAAAAATAAAATTGTGAAAAAATGACAACAAAATAGTTGCAAACAATGCTTACTATGATATAGGCCATTTGACGATGCTGAGCGGTGACATCATGCTTTGCCATGTAAAGAAATGATGCTGTTTTAGCGGGAAATTTTTAACAGATATAAAAAGATATTTTTTTCGCTTATTATCGATGTATTTTTTGAAAAAAAAGTATTTCTAACATCATATTAGAGGTATATAAATAATTTAAAATACTTTTTAAAAAATTGTCAAATACTCAATTAATCACCAGCACTAGTGGTTCCAAGAACACCTGTCATTAAGTTTCTTTCATCTGCTTCACTAAAGGGGTTAAATGTAATCTGCTTATCTAATTATTTTATTTTAAAAAAATATAATTATAAATTTTGTGATATTAACAAATTGGGTTCAAAAATATTAATTTTGTCCCGAAATTACGGAGTATTTTTCATTTATAGGTTATTGTCACGGGGGAAACCCGATGAAAATCGACTGTTATCAACATCCGAGGATAACGATGAATATGCGGTGACGTTTATGGATGGAATTCGATCCTCATATTAATCAAAAATCACATCTCATGTCAGATTTAGGTTATTTTATTCAATTATTGTACAAATATTACAAAAAAAATATCCCAATTAATTTTTTTTACTTAAAATTTACTAATGTCCTAATTTCAAACTTGTACATCACATCAAATTTCGTATTATTCCTTTTTTTAGAATAATTCTTATGTCTAGTCTTGCCAAATATATACAGTATGTACCATTTATCCTTTAGGTGACATAATTTTTGTTTAAAATATTTCAGCAGTATTCTATTGAAACGAACATGTACTTATTAGCTTTAAAAAATTTATTAATAGAAAGATCTGATCAAAATTGAAATTCTCGATTTAGTTACGAAAATGTGAGAAATCAAAAGTAGGCGACAATTACGACATCTTTTGATTAAATTATCGTAACTACGAGGTGTTTGTACATGACTGATGTTACCCAAATAACGTTGTTTTGTGGCACAATATTTATAAAAACCAATGATCATTTTTTTTAGAATTATTTATTTTATACTTAAAAATGTAATTTGTTTATATTTTGTTATATTTAACGCTACAGTCAACTAAAAAATTATGATTATTGTAATAAAATTTAAAAATAAATGTATATTTTTTATTAAATTTGTATTTTTATTTACTTTACAACCATATACAATAGATGGAGTCACTGAATACTGAATTGAACATATGTATTAACATATGTTTCCTAGAGGTACCACAGGCATAAAATTGTGAAGTATGACTCCATTTTATTAAACCCAACTTGTAACCACGGAGACCTGTTGTAAATATTAGATATGTAAACCATTAAATATTAATGGTTTGACCGCCCTTAAAGTAATCACATCAGTCAATTTTTTTGCTTCAATTTCTTAATGTATTTGTAATACACAGCATTCTCTCTAGTCACTATTTTTTTGAAGCAAAACCGCCATGTTAGTTAACACCTTTCATATCCTACAAAGGGTCGGTGGTAATAAATATTTTTTGATTTTTATTTGATTTTTGATGTAATTTGAGACTATTTATTAATAAATATTCTAACAAAACTTATAATAAATATAACATCAATAAATATAAAAAAATTTTAAATCTAACCTTATTTAACCGCCATATTTGTCAACAGCTGTCATTTTTTTGGCTTCATTTGCTTATTTCCATTCATTTACAGCTCTCCAGTTATGACGTTTGTATACTCTAATTGTAATATTCATTAACTCATTCACCCATTTTTTCATAATTTTACCACATTTAAACTGTTTTACAGATGTAAATTTTCTCTCCTTCAAGAAAATTCCTTTGCTTCGAACTTGTGTCAACCCAATAATATTTATCATTTTTTCTTAATATAACACTGATTACTATCAGTGTTGCCAACATTTTTTTTCAGAGACCACCAAATTCGACTTTGAACCGTTAAAAAACCATTAAAAAACCACCAGCTTCTTCATCGACAAGCAAAAAAAAAAAACGCTCTTCGCTTTTCGACAGCAAAAATTTTTTTTAAAATAAGAATTTTTATGAATTAATCATAACAAAATAGAAAAATAGAACAATATCATATAAATTAATAACAAAATAACCAGCAGTTTTAGTGGTGGAACCACTAAGATGGCAACACTGAAAACCACAAACCACTAGAAAAAAATTTTCCCCACTGTGGGAGGTTCAAAACCACTAGTTTTAGTGGTAAAACCACCGAGTTGGCAACACTGATTACTATGCATAAAACTAATGTTAATGTTTTTTTTTCGTCAGCCATTTTTATTAAGCTCGGCCTATTTAACAAATCCCAATATCCCTGTAATTTCCAATTAGAAAATAAAAAAAAAAAAAAAAAAACAATTTTTCAGTAAATATTTATTTAAAAAAATAACATAAAAGTGTATTAACAATTCTAAAAATTATGTTTTAAGGCACTTATTGTATAAAAATCATAAAATGAGATTTTAAAATCAAAATAAAATTTAAAAATAATACTGTTCAAAGTTTAGCAACAATTTAAACATATATGACAATCATTATCATCAACATATCTGTAAAAAAAAAATTAAAAATTTAATTTAAAAAAAAACGAACTGAATTACGTAACTGATTTAAAAATTGTACGTACTGTATAACAGAACAAACTTGACAAAACTCTTCCTGACACGCCACACACGAGAATATACAATTAACACAACAATTTTTTTCGCAAAAAGCACATTTTTTTAAATTTTCTTTCGCATGACAATTTCCACAAATTAAATTCGTTTTATTTTCCACGTTATCGATATTTTTCGTAGTTTTTGTCGTCATGAAATTCTTTGTACCTTGAAATAGCATTTGAATGGTTTTTGCTGGAATGGGAAATTTTTTTGTTATTGGCTTTTTTTAAAAGAAATTTTTGGAAACTTACAGTAAATTTTTTCGATGTTTGATGAATTATTATCAATTTCTTTTTGACTAACATGCATTTTTGTTTGACGTATAATATCGTTATCAAATGGACATAAACGTTTCGGCATGTTTATAGTTTTTTAATTTTTTATCAATTTTCTTTTTTATATTTGTTTGAAACACTTTGAATAGTTTACATATCTGCTCGGGTAATGTCAAGATCACTGTATCTGTATACTTTTTTTAATGAACTTTCACAAAAAACTACCATTTCAACCATTTCAAAGTGACTTTGTTTACATTTTGTCACAGGTACAGGATGTAAGGAATTTAATCTATAATTTCAATAAAATCATCTTTATCTCTTCGGGTAAAGCTCGTTTGTTATTATTTAGATAAAGATTTACGGGGTAAACGACCATACCTTTGGCTGAAAATTTATCGTGACAATATATCGATGCGTAAAAGGGCTGCTTTTGGTAAAACAGGGTTAATAATAAAAAAAAGTCAATAAAGTACAGGGGCGCAACAACTGTAAGTATGCGTAATAACGCAATTATCCGATAACACTGGAAAATATTATCAAAAATGTCGTCCTCGAAAATTCGATTTTCAAAGAAAATATATCAATACACTATTAAAAATTTTATTTTTTAATATAGTTATTAAACAAAACATATGGAAAAATTTTTTGCCTCAAAATGCCGGACTTTTTACTGCCAATGATAAATACAATAGATTAGGTTACAAAAAAAGAAAAAGAAACAAAATCAAAGATCCCAACATCAAAAAAGTGAACCCTAGGAATTTACAAAATATAAATTATACTAAACTTTAGTATACGGTAAAATTTAGAATTTTACCGTATTTTACACATTTACAGCATTTAGAGCCGCCATATTGCAGGACGAGTAACTCGTCTTAATCATTTAAAGCCTAAATCGACAATCGTTTTCGTTTATACAAAAAAGCAAAATTTACATTAAAATTGCCAAAGAAATGACTGCACACCCCTAACCTTGCTGATAAGAACACTTAATGGTAACATTCTTGGACTTGTGAATTGGCCTTTATCTTCCAAGAATATGAATTTTATCACTTGACACTTGAATTGAGGAAGTGAGCGAAGTGAGCCTCGTACTGAACTCTCTATTGATTTTAAGTGGTGTGTTTATCGTCTATAGTTTTATTATCAAATGTCAAATTAATTGTCAAAATGTACATTCAACAAATAAATAATCAATTATATCAATTTTTTTAGTGATAAGTAATTTTTTTAAAATAGCATAAATTTTATAAATTATCAAAAATAGATATTTATTTTGAACCAGTTCAATTTTTATAGCTAAAATATTCATTTTTGTAATTGTGCAAACATCCCAAATAAGTAACAAATTCCCAATTTTTGCAATGAATAATAAAATTGTAAAATAAATTAACGTTTAAAAACATAATGTTAGAATCGCCCACATACGAGAACTTCAGTGATTCATCGGCGGAACAATGGAATTCAAGTTTTCCCCAACATGTTGGTTTCGAAGATTTGAGAATGGATAGTAATCTGTTCTTATTATTGGCCAGTTTAACATCGGCGATTATTTGGGTCATTTATATCACGTATTATAATTCACGAGTGGCCGGATATTTTATTACGAAACTTGTTAATCGTTTGTGTATTAAGAGTGGTTATTTTAAAATAGGTACTCGAAAGTGTTGAGTGATTTGAATGAGCAATTTTAATGTGATGTTTTTTTTGTTTTTTTTTTTAAAGGTTCATTTACAGTTAATGCCCTCTCGGGGAAGATTATGTACCGGGATGTTATCTATGTCACTGAAGATTACAGTATTCGGGTGCAGGATGGCTATTTAATATTTCGCTGGTGGCGATCTTATGTTCCTAAGGATGTTAGTGAAGGTACTGTTTGGGTTTTTTCCCCAAAAAAATATTAAGGGGGTTCGGCAAGACTACGATTCTTATAGAACTCGATAAAATAAAACGAAAAACAAGAATAACATTTTTCAATATCTCGCTTCGTTTTCGAGATATTGAACGTTAAACTTGTTTTTGAATTCGTATGTGTAATATTTTGACAATGAGCGTGTTCCATTTAGAAAACGCAAACTACACTGTGTGATCTAGTTTTTATATCCAAGTCGAAGTATATTGTCAAAACTAACCTAATCTTAACTAACCTCATCACCTAGTTTTTATATCAAAGTTGACGTATATTGTCAAAATTAACTAAACTAACCTAACCTTAATTAACCTCACCACCTAGTTTTTATATCAGAGTCGAAGTATACTGTCAAAACTAACAAAACTAACCTAACCTTAACCAACCTCACCACCTAGTTTTTATATCAAAGTCGAAGTATATTGTCAAATCTAACTAAACTAATCTCACCACGTAGTTTTTATATCAAAGTCGAAATCATATTGTCAAAACTAACTAATATTGTCGAGTGTCTAGTAAAAATTTCAAGTGATTCTGAGCATTCTCATATTTGGAAATCCAGCCAGAAAAAAAATAATTTTTTGTGAAAAGCACAAAAATTACTGAAATTTGGTTGGCATTACTTTTTCCCTATGCACTGTGTCACACAGTGTCATTTGAGTTTTCTAAATGGAACACGCTAATTATATCCGAATTTAAAAACAAGTTTAACGTTGAATATCTCGAAAACGAAGCGAGATATCGTGAAATCTTATTCTTGTTTTTCGTTTTATTTTGCCGAGTTCTACAGGGAACCGTCATCAAATCCCCCAGTAGTACCCCCCCCCCAAAAAAAAAAAAAATATTAAGGGGCAATAACTTATTTTTTTTTTAGACTTATCACATTCTGATACAAGACTGTCTGTTGTGTTGAATGGTTTTGAACTGCACGTTTACAATAGATCCGATCTTTACGCGAACCTAGAACGGTTATTTGGACTGGAACCGGTGCTTTCGTGTAACAATAAGCAACCTCGAACCGACGAGCAGTTGAATAACGAAAATGAAATATTAAATTTGGAAAATCAACGTCAGGATCAAAGAGGTTTTTACATTTTCCCGACCTTTTTCCTGACAAAACTTTAAAAAAAAATTGTAATTTCGTAGGAAAAACGAAGAAAGCCCGACCAGAAGCTGCGCTTGCGAAAACATGGCGAGATTTAATTCCGGTTATTAAACTAGATGTCTGCACTGGTCGTCTCGTGTTTGGAAATCGCCTGGTGCCTACCACGTTATCAATTAACGTCGAAGAAGCCCATTTTGTCTATTCGACGAAACCTGCCGCATCGAGATTAGACTATTTTATGCATTTTGTAAAGTGTAAAGCAGAAAATTTTAAAGTACGTTCCCCAAAAATACTTGCCTTTCAAGTGAATTTCCATTTTGGAACAATTCACTTATTACAGCGGGTGCCATGAAAAGACCTGAGCCCGGGACTATGGCAGAAATTTGGTTTGGGGCCTCGAGAAACCGAAAATGAGGTTCACTAAAATTTGTATATTGTATATATATAATTTCCGACAGTATATATATAAATATTAAGGGGTTATATATATAAAATATTAAGGGGTTATAATGCGATGATATATATTAATGCGATTTGTATATATATAATCCCCGACAGAAAATTTAAGACCACCGCAATTTATTTCTTAAAATGGTTTTATCTATGCAATGAAAACTTTTAATTTAAACAACGTTGTGTATAGGATTTGACTACACATTTGGCTTCAAATCCATGCACTTGTTTAGATTATTTAGGCGTTTCTTTGACGATCACGTCACATCAAAGTGTAAAAGTGAATATTCTCTATTTTTTTTTTTTTTTTAAATTGAAATATAATTTTTTTAATAGATAAAAATTGTTTTCTCTTAATTAACGTTTCTGTCATATTAAATAACACATTTTTAGCTTTATAACGACCACCGAAAAATTTCCGTACGATAATTAGTTACGAAGTTATGAACAGTCAAAGTTTAGTGTGTGCTCTACTCTTTGAATTACTATAACTCGGTTAAAAATTGTCGTTCAGCGATGAAAAAAAAGAAATTAAAGGAAAAAAAGTGATCTTTTTGAATATGATATTAAAATTAATTGAAAAAAATTCTTCGAACTAATAGTGAGCTTTGAAGGTAAAAATTCCATTTTAAATTCTTATATCAAGTTTTTTTTTTTTTTTTTAATCATAAATCAAAAACTGTAAAACATAAAAAAATTTTAAGGAAAGATTCTGAAAGTAGAAATTTTCGCCATTTTTCGCCATTTTTAGTGTTTTGTTGCAAAATTTGGCCAGAATGCAAAATTTTTTAAAATTTTTTTTACACCATCGGAAAGAGCGTAAAAAATTGCATAAGACAAGCTTTTAAAACATTGTTTTTATTTTTCAAAATAAAAACAAACTAACTTTTCAAGAATACGTCATCACCGATTTTGAAAATGTGTTTACTGTTAGAGAGCTAAACTATTTTAGATGGATACAACTTATGTGATATGAGGTCTCCCAGAAAACTATCCAACCGATTTTGAAAATTTTTTCACTTTTTAAAAGTTAAATTCTTTTAAATGCATATACATATGCTATAATATATGAGATCCGTCAGGGTCCTGGGGGCCCAAAAGCTCTAAAAATTAACTACTTAACCGATTTTGAAAATTTTTTCACAGTTAGAGAGCTAAACTATTTTAGATGAATACAGATTATTGTATGAGATTCGCCAGTGTCCAGTCTTTGGAAATTCACTATGTTATGCAGATGCTGCGACAGGGGTATTATACATTTTAACCAAATTTTCCCCCTTTGAAGGTTATTTTAGCGCCAAGTTTAAAGTATACGGGAATGGTGGATGAACCGCCACGTTACATGGGCGAAGGCTTCGTCGTAATGTCATCGAACAACATCGAACTGTACATGTACATGGACGAACCAGGAATTGTGCCCGAGGAACCGGTTCTATTGCGTCTAGCCAACGGCGATATTGTCGAGGCCGCGCCTCCAATGTGGGGTATGGATATCAAGTGTGGTAAAGGCACCGATTTCAGTTACGGGCCGTGGGCGGATCGACAGCGCGACAACTTGTTCCGGTTTTTCTTCCCGCCTGACTATCAACCGTTGAAGGTGACGAAAGCGCCGAAACCGGGCGATAAACGACAAATGCAATCGTTTGATATTCGACTGATGACGCTCAGTGAAGCCACGATTGATATTTTATTTTCGAAGGATAAAGTAAGATTTTATTAAGGGGGAGATTCGCCAAAAACAATATAAAAGATCGACCTTTTTTATTAATTTTTTTATACAAATAAATGTTTTATTAAAAAATTAAATATGCAACAATGCAACATTGTTTCGACATGTCTTGAAATTACAAAAAAAAAAAATTCAAAAAAAGTAAAGTATAAATGGCTTTGAAGTCGACACTGCGAGATTTTTTCACCATGATGGTTTCTCGCGTTCTAAAATCCTCAGTGAACCAAAATAAAAACATCGAGAATTTTCTGGAAATATACATATACAGTTATAGCACTAACTAGGATCTAAGAAAGAAAATAAAAAACCAGCGAGAAATCGCATTTTAAAAATAAATTTTTAAAAATCACCGTTTTTTCTCGACTATAAACAGCCGCCTAAAATATATTACGGAACCAAAAGATCCTAGTTCCTGCCAAAATGACGGTATCGAGGAATAATATGCATTTTGATTCATATCGATATCTCAAATACTTTTTGAGATATATGAGGAACCATGTCGAAAAACGTACTTTCGAGAAATGAAAGTTTTTTTTTTTTTTTTAAATTGAATTATAGTAAAGTGCGTGCACTAAAATGCCCATAACCTTTTGATTTTTCATTTTTTTTAAAAATAAATAAAACACCTTAAGAAACATAATTATGGAGAAAAAATTCAATTTATTTTTTAGCGAATTTTCCCTTAAGGAGGCTCACTAGTCCAGAGATCGAAAAAAACAGGTTTTTTCACGATTTTTTTTAGATAAATTGGACAGTGAAACAAATAACAAATGATATCAGTTCTTTTATTAACTAGAAGAAAAAAAGTAAAAAAAATTCTTAATCTATTTATGAGTATGATTATTATTGGCGGGACCAGAATTAGCAATTTTGCATGTATACAAACAAAATGGCGGCAGTTTAAAAAAAGTTCTGAAATTTTACCATTTTTTTGGGATTAAAACGGTCATAAAATGGCCATATTTTATCCAAAAAATCTGGTTATGGTTTAGCCAATAGCGAAATGTGTCGTAAATATTCTGTCCAAATTTGAGCTAATTTGGATGAATAGATTTAGAGTAATCTTGATAGAGGTGTCGAAAAAAATCATTTCGGGAAAAACGCGCTTAAACTGATTTCTGATAAGTATAGCTATAACAAAACGCAAAAACAAAAAACTCGATTTTTTGAAATTTCTGGACTGGTGAGCCCCCTTAACTTGGTGAATAATGAATAACAATTAAATAAATTTATTTCTCCAGGAAACGAACGCTGTTCACGTGAACGTAGGTCCTGGGTCATATTTAGAAGTCACGTTACCGTGGATTGTGCTTCAAGATGGTTACACGACCCGAATCACCGGTCAATTGCTGCACTGTGAAGCCACAACAAGTCTCCAGTACCGTAGTCTAATCGAGAGCGAAACACTAGAGTATACAGTCAAATGTCACTACCCGATCCGGTGGAACGATCACCAGGAGTGGATATTGAACTTAACCGGATGCAAAGCCACCGCCAACTTAATCTATTCCCACAAAGATTTCTTTCAAGACCTGGTGAACGATTGGGCGTCGAAAGCGCGCCCCGATCTTCTCCATTTTGTGCCATACACGTGGAAAATCAGTATCCTGCTGAAGGAGTTCGAACTGATCACCGTCAGCAACGAGTACAATTGGATCGATTGCACGTCACAAAACCAGGAAAATTGCCACCTGGCGTTCTGTGGCGACGTTTTCGACATGTCGTTCGATTTACCGTTCGTCGATTTCCTCCCACAAACGGTTCCGCTCCGCTTTTGGATCCAGGGCGAGAGCGTTGACCTCGCCATGTACATTCCGGAAGTGTACACGAGCCGAAACATAATTTTGGCGTTGGACAAGAACGCCAAAGTGTTGGCACGCGATGGTACACTTACAAAACGTCCCGAAATACGTAAATGGCGTAACGCGTGCCAGAAGAGTCAGGGATGGGTCGACTGTTGGTCGGTGCCGATTGCAGCGCTATGCATCAATTACATATACCATCCGATTCCTCCGATGGGCCCGGTTCCACAGGCGGATATCCCGACGCCGGACAAAGAGGAATTGCTGTTGTCGCCAATGCGATTCCCGCACAGTCGAAAAATGTCGCATCCGTTACATTGGACGCCACAGGTGAAAACAGGGTTGTATATAGGGTGTAAAGAAAATAACTCTGGTCCTTTTGAGAAATCACTCATTGTATCCTGTAGACACTAAAAACCACAGGAACTTTTTTCGGAATTAACAGTTTGAGGAAAACGCAAATTAACTGGCTACATGATGTTTCAAAATTTTTTTAAGTACGGTCCTGTCTAAATTATGCATAAATACCTTTTTATTGATTAAAATTCAATAAAATTTTGTAAACATGTTTCTCAGATGTTTTTTTAAAAACAGAAAATTTATCTACAAAGATGAGATGGTCAGACCCGGATTAAAACATTTTTTTAAGGGCTCCTTTTTTGACCCATATCTTATATATCAAATTTTTTCTGTTAAAAAATAATTTCGACACTACACCCTGTATGTTGCCGTCAAAACTCTTAACCGGTCAAAAGTACTTTTAACTATCGAAATCAGTCAAAAGTAGTTTTGACTGAACCGGTTGATCAAAAGTAGTTTTGTCTGAAAATCATTGATTAATAGTAATTTGGACTGATGAAAAACTAGGTGGTGATGTTAGTTAAGGTTAGGTTAGTTTAGTTAGTTCTGACAATATACTTCGACTTTGATTTAAAAACTAGGTGGTGATGTTAGTTAAGATTAGGTTAGTTTAGTTAGTTTTGACAATATACTTCGACTTTGATATAAAAAACTAGGTGCTGATGTTAGTTAAGATTAGGTTAGTTTAGTTAGTTTTGACAATATACTTCGACTTTGATATAAAAACTTGGTGGTGATGTTAGTTAACGTTAGGTTAGTTTAGTTAGTTTTGACAATATACTTCGACTTTGATATAAAAACTAGTTAGGTTAAATTTAAAGTTTTTTTTTTTTAATTTTAGGTATATATATGTGTATATGTTACAGTCAAAACTTTTAACTAGTCAAATTTACTTTTGACTGATTTTGTCAGTCAAAAGTAGTTTTGATCAGTTTAAGAGTTTTGACTGATTTTGTCAGTCAAAAGTGGTTTTGACCAGTTTAAGAGTTGTTGTTTGTTTAGTTTTGACAATATACTTCGACTTTGATATAAAAACTAGGTGGTGATGTTAGATAATGTTAGGTTAGTTTAGTTAGTTTTGACAGTGTACTTCGACTTTGATATAAAAACTAGTTAGGTTAAGGTTATAGGTTTTTTTTTCTTAATTTTAGGTATATATGTATATGTTATAGTCAAAACTCTTAACTGGTCAAAACTACGTTTAACTGATTTTGTCAGTTAAAAGTAGTTTTGACCAGTTTAACGAGTTGTGACTGATTTTGTCAGTCAAAAGTAGTTTTGACCCGTTTAAGAATTTTGACTGTAACATATACACTAATGGCGTTGGGGTCCACGGTAATCTTGTAAATCTAATTTAATATAAATTTTTAGGATTCATCCCAAAAATTCGATCCGGAAGTTTTACCACCCGATAAAGTGTCCTTGGAACTTGAAATTGGACCTTCAGTGTTGTACGTATACGGAACCATGCTGCGAGGATTGATGAATTTGAAGGAGAACATCTTCGGAGACGATCAACAGTTCACCGATATGCAACAGAGTAAATTCCCCGAACACGCCAACAACAGCTCCTCCGACAAAAATGAGTCGACGACAGTGAACGAGGAAAGTGATTCGATGAAGAGCCTCTTCGATCCACGATACTATCGACCTTTTGAAGTCCAAGTACAAATCACAATGCACGACATTCAAGCGCACTTGATGAAAAATTGTGCCGAGAATGATCCTCCATGTCCGGTGATCCTGTTAGAACGATTTGGCGTCGAAATGAAAAAATCCTATCGGGAAACGATACTCCAGGTCCTGTTATCACCTTCAATGTTGCTGGTGTCCGATAATGTGAGTCGTCCTGGAAAGGAGCACCATTTAAAACAAGGACATCTCACGCTTTCGGCGTTACAAGTTCGTATTTGGTCACATCCTTGAGATTTGATAATATTTTAATTGTTTCAAATTCTAGGTGCGAGGACACGCGATGTTTAGCGATGAAGGCCGATCGTTAGACGAGGACACATTGGAGTATGCGTGGTTAATTGAAGTGCAACTAGGAAAATTGAGCGGTCGAATCACAACACCGCAACTTTACCACCTTGTCACATCGTTGGAGACGCTAGTCCTGTTAGCTTTGGACTCTGAAAACACTCTGAAACCGCCACGACCCCCAAAACTATGTCTGCACGGCCTACCCCCGCTTCAGTGTGCAAATTCCGATTCAGAATCCCGATATCAGTGCCCGTCAACCGAAGAAATAAAGTACAAAATGACCCGGGTGGCTATCGACGCCATCGATTTGACCATCGCCGAAAATGGCACCGCACTCCAAACTTGGATATCACCTATTCGATTGTCTACGTGCAATTTACACGGGCAACACGTGAAATCGGGAATCACTTGCGTACTTCCGATGATCCTGTTCAAACAGTTCATTTCCTCGGGCGGGCAATTGAATTCCAATATGCACAGCAACACGAACACGACGTCCAGTTCCAAGTCAAATCAAACGCTACGTGATAAAATTCCCCTTGACAACGGCGAAAATTGGTTAGAAATTGGGGCGATTAACCTGGGGCCGGTAGTTATTGAGTCGGCGTTATCACTGGCGGCGTCTGAAGCCAATTTACATATGGTACAAAATAAATACTTAAAATTACACGATGAAAAAACCAAGCGGCTTTGGTTTCTCTGGGCCGGTGACCCCACGGTCAACAAAATGGTGGGCAAATGTGCTTGCACCGGGGGCTGTGCTTTCTTCGGCAACAATCGTAACGGCCCGAAATTCTTTAAACCGAGCAAAAGTGATCTTCAAGATGGCGTCAACGTTGCAGCGTTCCGAATCAACGAGAACGGGAAAGATGCTGGTTTCGGTCAGAGTATAATTCATGAAGGACAATTAGTGTTCCATACACCCCCGTACAGTCTCCAGGATATTTCGTTGCATGAAGTCAGTAGTTTCTTGAAAACAACTCACGAAAAACCGGCTGAAACCACCACCAGCCACGTGAAAGAAGTGCCAGAGCGTCGCGAAAAAGAAAGCTTAAGTCGTAGCGGTGCCAAAGATATCGCCGAGTCCTTAACGAAATTTTCCACCGCGTCCACTAGTCCTTTATGTTTCGCGGCGGAAAGTCGTAACTCGGCCAGAAGATTCTCTTACACCTCGTCCAGATCGAATCAACCGTTAATTCTTAAAGATGTCCCATACGCCCGTCTAATGGACAGTAGTCCCACCACAACCAATATCCCACTAAAACTGGATAGTGATTCAAAATTACATTGGGATAAATCCAAATCAATTTTAAACGTGCCAGAAAATGAAATGGCGCCCAAGAATAGCGCGTCCGATTCAAAACTAGCCGTTGACTATTTCAATTCGTCGGCACCAGATGTCGATATCATACAGCCTAGCTCGATGCCAAATACTAGCGAATTTTCACCGCCTCCAAGTATAAAGACTGTTAATATTTCCGAATCGCACCATTCGTTGTATACGAGAAACGATTCCGAGGAAAAATTGAGAAATGAGGTGCAAAGAACTATCTCAATGTCGAGCGAGAATCATTCCGAGGCATTTTTCTCAGCCGACGAAGAAATGACGTCTAGTAGTCGCGCGTCAAGTTTGAAACGGTCTACGATGAGTTCGGGAACGTCAGTGTTGCATCGACAGGGTAGCGCTCAACAGAGGTATGTAAAAAATTTTCGATATTTATCTGGCGTGTTTGTTCTGTTACATTCTGTAAATATGGTTCTTTTCATTCTGTCATTTAATTCATTATCATTTTATTATGACTAGAGTCAGGAATTTGTAGTTTGCTTTAAAAATCAATCTGTTCAAATTGAAGTTCGTAATGGCATTTATTAGAAATGGTACATAGTTTTATTGTTACACAATATTACTGACAATAATTCAAATATTGTCAATTTTATTGTATGTTTACGGATTATATTTTAGAATATTTTTGTCAGTACATAATATTAAACCTTCCATATGAAAGTCTGAAAGCATACAATAATATTGCCAATAACATTGTGTGTGTGCGAGTAGCCGTATCTAATGTTTAATATTTTGATCAGTTTGGTTTGTCAATAATATTGTGTGTACGGATATAGCCAAACAATTTTGAAGTAAGAGACCTTACTTCGTTTGCGCAGGTGGAGGGGGTAAAATAAATCAACTCACTGACCTTATAAGACGCATGTATTTGACAGATATCGACCTTACCTTTAAAATAACGACTTACAATTAGACTAATCCATTTTAAAATGTGTTTCTGCACATCTCTCAGTTCATTTTTTTATTGGGTTTACCCTTTACAGTTTCTGAAAGCTGCTCAATAGGATATTTGACCGAAATTAAGTGATTATCTTTTTTTTATTTTTGATAAATTTTGTAAACATTATCAAAAATCTACTGTTCAGTTTTAAATTAAATAATTTCCGCAAAAAACGGCTTGTTGCAATGACGTCACAATTTTAAAACAAACATCAATATTTAGAACTTCAAAATTTTGATTATATTTATAGTGTTCAAATAAAAGCGAGTATTTATTTGAATTTTATTTTCAATTCGCCATGTTTGTTTACAAATTGTGACGTTATTTTGAAGTAATGACGTTTTCAGTCAGTTAAATCGTTGATTTCTAAATAGTTACCGAATATTTTTACGTTTTACCATTAAAATCAAACATAATTAATAATAATACATAAACGTATTTAACATTTACGAAAAATTTAAAATACAGTTTGGTACTCTGTTTTGACTAGTAGATTCATCAGATGAACTACAAAATCCTAACTCTAATTATAACGATTTTGCTTTTTATCAAAATATACAGTGTCATACAGATAAAATCCTGCAGTAGTAAAATTTTTATAAAAATATTCTTTTTTTAGATTTGTTAACAATTTGATAAGTAAGGCCGATTTTTATTTTGAATTGCCTTTTATAAAATAAATTTTAGTTTTGGAATAAACAATTTTCGTTAATTATTTCAATGTAAATACTTTTTTCTTAGGAAAAAATTTGCTAGTGACCTTAGTATTGGTCACGATAAAAAATATCCGACCGAGAAACCGTTCTCAAATATCGATAGTATTAAAATACCGGACGTGTCCAGTCATCATCGTCTGTCCAGTCATCGAAGCGAT
The DNA here is from genome assembly GCA_035578155.1 of Brachynemurus nebulosus. Classification (NCBI taxonomy): domain Eukaryota; kingdom Metazoa; phylum Arthropoda; class Insecta; order Neuroptera; family Myrmeleontidae; genus Brachynemurus; species Brachynemurus nebulosus. The sequence continues at coordinate 3,923,442 of JAPWDM010000009.1, read as the reverse complement.
CACGAAATTCATACACCAGAGCATCGTGGTGGTGGTGGCGGGCTTCTAAACGGCTCTAATAATAATCTTAGTAATATAATTCAACAGCCGAGACGTTTTAATAATATTTCTAACAGTTTTCGTTCGGGGAGTCCCCATTTCTATGGTACAAGTTTAAATGGTGCTGTAAATATGGTGGATAATAATCTACAAGATGTGTACGAGAATCAGAGTGCTGACGGAATTCTGTTGGACTCGTCGGACTCGCACAGTATGTCGAGTACGTCGTTTATATCGGCCGTGTCGTCACAGGAGGATATGACGTTGGTCAATTTACATATGCAAGTGAATAAGCCGATTGTCGATTCGCCATTGTTGATGTCCAGTTATGTGAGCCATTTGACGCAGGTCAAGTGTCATAATTGGAATCAGACGTCGTTTCCGGTGGGTGCTGATGCGTTCACGACGCCATTGTTTCAACGCACTGAAGATGGCCGTCTTGTGTATATAGGTGAGAATTTTGTGGTTTTGACCGTAAAAATGATCCGATTTTTAAGTCTTCAAAAAAGTTTAGTATATTTGATGACGTCACAAGGGTAAAAATTATTGTGTTTTTTAATTTAATGACGCTAAAGTGGTTGTATTTCGACTGATTTATGGTTCTGGGATAATTTGGATGTAAAACTTTCATTTTTGACATCAAAAAGGCAAAATTCATTCAAAAAGAAAAACTTACACTATAAAAGTTGAATTTTTGCTGCTCCTAGGCTTTTAATTTTGCCAAAAATGAAAAGAGCGATACCAAAAACCTATCAATAGTTTCAAATTTCATGTCTCTATGGCAAAAATTACGAATTTTACGTCTTCAAAAAATTTTAGTATACTTGATGACGTCACAAGAGTAAAAATTTTTATTTTTTTTAATTTGAACGATTGTATTTAGACTGATTTATGGTTCTGGGGTAATTTGGGTGTGAAATTTTCTTTTTTGACATCAAAAAGGCAAAATTCATTCAAAAAGAAAAACTTACACTATAAAAGTTGAATTTTTGCTGGTCCTAGGCTTTTAATTTTGCCAAAAATGAAAAGAGCGATACCAAAAACCTATCAATAGTTTCAAATTTCATGTCTCTATGGCCAAAATTACGAATTTTACGCCTTCAAAAAATTTTAGTATGCTTGATGACGTCACAAGAGTAAAAATTTTTATTTTTTTGAATTTGAACGATTGTATTTAGACTGATTTATGGTTCTGGGGTAATTTAGATGTAAAATTTTCATTTCTGATATCAAAAAGGCGAAATTCATTCAAAAAGTATAACTTACACTATAAAAGTTGATTTTCCTCTGGCTCGAGGCTTTTAATTTCACCAAAAATGAAAAGAGCGATATCAAAAACGTGTAGATAGCTTCAAAACTTAAATCTTTGGGCCTAAAATTTCGACTTCTACGAATTTTTTTAGTACATTTGATGACATCATCAAGGTGAATTTAATTTTTTAATTCGAAGACTTTCAAAAAGATTTGAAATTTACGTTTACTCTTTGGGTTTTTGATAATTAAATTTTTTTCGGACAGGTGGAAGATATATTCCTAGATTCGAAGCGATATCCGAAGGTTTTACCTCGTTGAAGATGATCAATCGAACGGAAATGATGCATCCCGCCTCCCCGCCAACGGGAAGTAAAACGCCAACGCATCCATATTCGTGGTCGAACACATTTATCGGAGATCGGGGTGATATTGACTATGAAGTAGGCACCGCCGCTGAAGATGAGCTCCTATTGAATCCCAATCAGAGCAGTTCCCGATGTACGGTTATCGTAAAATTGAAAGGCGATTTAGATGTGATGGTAACACCATTGGTGCTGGAGTCGCTACAACGATTCGTGGACGCGTTAACCCCAACCCTCGCTAAATTACACCCCTTGACTGTAATCAACCACCTGCATTCCGAATGTATCAAACAAGTTGAGGGCGCAAACATTTTGAAGCAGGACCAGTCACTTTCCTATTGGTCACAAATTCAACGTAGCAAAACGAGCACCGCCGAGCGAAACATCACCGGACTGAACTCCCAGGGCAACATCCAATCCCTACAATCGTCAATCTACGAGGAATCAATCACAACCGAACTTCAGGGCACGGTGACGCTACCCAAAGTCAATATCACCATGCTCCAGGCTTCCGTTGTCGAGGAAATAATCTCTTTCTCCGCGTTGGACAACATAAAAGACCTTACGTGCGTTTCTCTGTTCGCAATCTGTTTCGATAACATCACCGTACGCTTCCACGATGCGAAACAAGTCCGTGAAATCGTCCAGACATTCCATCACCCTGCCGTTTTACCCACCACAAACAAAAAAACCATCATCGCCAACCTGGTCAGCATGAGCACCGGCAATAAGAACGCGACACTCTCGAAAGAACCGGCGAGCTACCGCGCAAGCGCCTCCAGCCGCATCAGTCATCAGTCCGGCAACTTTCAACATAAAATCAGCACGTCGGAAACACACAATTTTATGTCGCGCGTCAACAAAGTCAACAACATCGAACGAATTGACATGAACCCCGCGAAACCGGATACGGGAAGTAAAGCCGACGGTGGTGGAAGTGTCACCAGCGGCGCGGGAATCAGCCTCGAAACCGGCGAGAGTCAAGATTCATCGTGTATCACCGCCGTCGACAAAATCACCACCACCAGCAACGTCGTCGTCGGCGGCGGAAACACCGGGATCGGTCCAAACCGCGCCAGCGTCACCAGCGGCAAGAGTACCGCCAGCACGGCCCAGAGTAAAGGTCGCGCCCTCCTAGCCGCCGTGGTGACCCGAGCGGGATTACGTGGTGCCAAGCGCGACACGATCGGTGCCGAACCGGTGTTCATTGAGACACAGGAACGGCAACACGAGGAAACTGTGGTCACACTAACCATAGGGAAAGTACACAGTCAATTGCGGCGCCTGCGCAATGAAAGCACAATACTGAAAGATGCGGTCATAACTGCTATACCGGAACATTTTTCGAAGGTGCTGTTTACGTGTGCCCGGAATTTGACGCCATTACGAAATATTGACCATTACTTGTATTTTTATGATAACGTAAGTTTTGAGAAAAACAAATTGTAGTTTGTACAGGGTAAATCATTTGAGAGTTGCTATTCAATTTACAGTAGAGCTTCAGTAAAGTTAACATCAGTTTTGTTAAGTGACATCACTTTTTTCTCACTAAAGTTAAAAGGATTTTATAGAAATAGAAAGAAACAATACTATTACATTATACATTTTTAAGACAAAGATATTATAAATTCTATAAAAGTTATATGCCCAGTAAAAAAAAACAATTACATATAGTATGATTTAAAGAAATTGGTTTGGATGTCATAAGAGTATTCAAATTTAAACTTTTCTCCGTTGAATTTTAGAACTTCGTTTGTAACTTAAAATGCATAAATATTACTAATTATGTTTATTCAAAGTGAAAAATCGAACAATATTACAAAAACAAAGGGAAATAATATTAGTTACATATTTTTCATGACATAACTAAGATTGATAATGAGTTGAACTATAAATCCATAAATTATAAAGCCTTAAAACATAAAAACGTAAACAAATCAGTGGTGTTTTTTAATAAAAATATTTCTCTATGCAAAAAGAATTCTAGAATGTTGAATTCTAGAATTTTTAAAATTGTTTCCAGATATATACAAAGCGAGTGATCTGATTGAAGGCTACTTACTCAACACTCAGTTGGGCTTAGCTTAATCGATGTTAAAACGTACGGAATTTTCTCTCAAGTTATTCACCCTTTATGACATAAAAAATATTCTTATCTGTATAAACAGTAAAATATTTCAATTTGAAAAATTCATTGTAGGGAAAATCGAGTCAATCAGGTACCAATAATGCAACGACGGAGGAATTATCCGGAAATATTGCAGAGGAAAAACTAGGCTTCATTATGTTTGAATGTGGATTAGAAGGAGTTTCATTACGAGTAAATAAATTAACCCTCTTTTTTTTTTTATAAAGGCTTAAACTTCATTGTAACAATTTTCAAGGTGGTGAAAAGAATCCAATTCGAAAAGAAAGACACTCACGAAGAAGAAAAACCTCGTGCCCGAGTTGAAGTTGAAGGTAATCTCTCGAAAATTCGCGAAGAGTCCAGTAGCGTTGAAAAAGGTGACGCGGGCAAACCCACCGAAACCAAAGGATTCGAACGCCTCTCGCAAAACATGTCCAGCATGGACTCGTCAAGCACAATCACAATTAAAAATGGCGGTGACAGCACGCAACAAATTGGTGGCGCCACTGAATCCGATTCCACCGGAGTTCATAACAGTTCTAGTACAATTAAAGATGGGCCAAACGCGTCATCGAATCAACAAGTCGTGCCTACAAACGAGAAAGGGAACATTTCCTCGTGTGTGATTGAACTCAAAACGGTTTGGTTCAACTTTGCGGCACCTCCCCGGGCTCCAATCACTAGGAAAATTGATTTTACCAGGTACGTTTTTGAAACGCGGACTTCAAAATTGGTTTTTTATAGCTAGAGTGAGGACATTGGTCCGCATAAATGGGGTGACCAAATTTTTTTTTATAGAGTGTTCTAGCACACACTACGTCGTTAAACGCGGTATTGCCGTTAACACACTTTTAACGCGGTATTGTACTTAATATTGTGGTACACTGCCGTGTAAAAAGTGTGGACACCCCCTTGTGCCAACGTGTGCCCATACTTTTGAAGACGTAGTGTTTGCTAGAACCCGCTCTATTTATAATATTTTTGGGTTGTAGATTGGATTGGAATTTGCTGAGTACAGCGTCGCCGGCAATTAATGCGTGGTTGAGTCCGAGTAATCGATTTGCGATCCGTGTGGTCCATCTCTATCGCACTTTTTATCGTCGTACAACCGGAATTGTGGCGTGTTTGATGACCGAGGCGTTAGATATTCAAGGGATTCATATGCCAATCAAGAGTCGTTATAATCGTTTGACGCCGTTGGCGAAAACGTTGAAGGAAGATCCGTCGTGTCAGTTGTGTACGATTTTACAGAAATATGTTTTGCAGTCGGACATTAACGCGATTGAAGAGAATTTAAGAGAGAGTGATTTGCCCGCACTTTCTACTTTGAGACAGGTATGTATTTTGTCAAATCTGTACTCTGTCTGTCCCTCTACAGGTATAAATTTCAATTATTATACAGAAAAAAATTATTTATCAGTCTTTTGAGGTGTTTCCCGTGTTGAAAATTGGGTATGAAAATTTTTTTCACATACCACACCGGTCCTCTTAAAAGGAAGTTGAGTGGTAAACCCCGTTTGCGAAATATTCAGCTTCAAAATGAGTTTTTTAACACGTAATTGATCGTCATAGTAACATTAATAATACATGTACAAGTAACTTTGGTGAATATATTTGTCTATTTTGTCCTATTCTTTTTATCCTAAAAGGTGTAGAAAATTCTAGCCATTAAGGAACTCACTTTGTTATTTTTTTTTAGTTTTAAACCCCCCTCTTGTATAACTTTTCTACAAAATTTAAAAAAGTTACAGATGACACTTTCAACTAAAATTATTTCGGGTAATTTTGATAGGTAACTTTAAGAAATACAAGCAGGATCGTGGAGAAAATTGACGGACCCCGGTGGAAAAACACATTTTTTTAAATTTTCTTTCCTAAAAAAGTGACGAGCAAGAAAAAAACTCCTTTTAGTTTTCCCGGGCCCCTGGACTGCAACCTTGACTACTCCGCCCTCTCGTCGGGTCTAAATACAAGAAACAAAATAATCAAATAACAGATTTATATGCGGGAGGATTTTCATTCGATTCTCATAGGGTACTTGAAAAAAATTTAAAAAAAAAAACTATTCTAAAAGCCTTGTTTTTGTATATCAGTTAAATGTTTTATTTTCGATAAATTCTGTGAAAATCATCAAAAGACTAATTGTACAATTTTAAGTGAAAAAAATTGGCGCGAAAAGCAGTTTATTATAATGATGTCACAATTTGAAGCCAAACAAACGTCAGTGTCAGTATTTATAACCTCAAAACTTTCATTTTATTCAGAAGATGTCAAAGTAAATCGTTAAAAATTAACGATTTTCAAAATAAAATTTCTAAATAACTACCAAATAGTTATGCTTTTAAATGCTTACGAAAACCTAATTTATGCGTGGTCGGTCGGAATTTTTAAATAATTATATATTTATTGTTATTTTTAAGGGTGTGATTGTACTAAGTCGCCAATGGAAAAATGTTCTGTACACTCCCTTACTTTTGGAACACAATTACAAAACGAAATTCGCAAAACCGTTAAATGTCACATTCGCCGTTCCGGAAATGGATGAGGTAACTAATTTACAACTATTTCTCTTCAAATTTGATTTTTTATTTTTATTTTTCTAATTATTTAAAATATTTTTCAAAAAATTAAAATTGTTATTTAGGTAAATTATATTAGTGACTCTGATAATGATTTTGGCGAACCCACAAGTGTAGTCCATTCGATGGAAAGTAAGAATTTTCAAAAAAAAAATAATTTTCAAATCGCTTGCCCTTGTTGCAGCAGAATTTTGTGTGTTTTTTTTCGTTGTGTATTTCTGCTTTATTAAAAGGGATTTGTGTGTGCCCAAAGTCAATATTAAAAATAATCTAATGCCATAAAATCGTAAAATTTGTGAATAATATTTTTTTGGATTTATACAATCATTTTGAGCAACAATGCGCGTGATCTGTAAAACTCAAAATGGCGGTATAAATTAATTTGCTACGGTGTGTATGCTTTATTTTTTTGTTTTTGTTTTTCTTTGTTGTGCTTAATCGTAGCCAGGTTATACGGATGGTGAGAATAGTGCTGAAGATACGGAACCAAACGATGAATGTGCTGTGTTGCTCAATTCTCAACATAGTAATCTGCAACATCCCAATTCACAGTCACGTATGTTTAAAAAAAAATTCATTTTCAAAACTTTCTTACGTCTTTTTCATTTTCTTCGAGGTTTACTTAATGGCAGTGTTGGACATAATTAATGATTTTTGTAATTCAATATTAACACTTAAATAAATTATATTTAATTACATTACATAATTATGTACATTAAATTTTAATTTTTGTGTTCTGTAAATCCTTGACATTCAAATAATTGTTTATTATCAATGTCACTGATGTTTCAATATCTGTTGGATTAAAATAGACGATATGTTAGACAGAAATAAATCCAAGCTTGATGAACAGGGTGACCAATTTTCTTCTTGACATACGTATACTATTGGCGACGCAAAGATTCTTACTCGCGCCTCTGGTGGTAAAATTGGAACTAGCATCAAGTAAAAATATACGTATACGATTATTGGGTGATATAAAATCTAATAATCCGCGCATAATTTGTATAGTACATTTTTCTATCGACAATTAAACGTATACAAAAATTTTTACTTGATACAGCTTCTAATTTAAAAAACCAGGAGCGCTCGCGTAATCTTTGCGTCGCCAATACTTCTGTTCGCATCTCTATGATTGAAATTTTAATTTAAAAATTGCTGTGTAACCGCATGAGAAAATTGTTTAACACCAGGGCGGCGACACGGGTTATTCGGAACTACATCTCTAATTCTCTATAGTTGAAATATTAATTTCTAAAAAACAAACAATATTCCTAGGTAACCGAATTGGAAAATTTCGTTGCTAAAGTGGAATTAACAGAAGGTGATTTTTGGTTGGTTAAATTAATATCTCGATTATAGACATGTAATCCCAAATACCTGTGTCGCCGCCCTGGTGACAGATTGCTACATATTTGAGAAAATGGTCCATTTTATAAATTTTTAATATTAATATTGGTTTAGGGTTAAGAAATTTTCGAAATTCATTTAAGTTTTAAATTTTATGCATCTTAAGCAAAAGTAATTATGTAGTTAAATTACTGAAATAATTACGTAATTTGAAAATTAAAATTCATTTACACTTTGTCCAACACTGCTTTTTGACAAGTGGCGCTGTTACGGCTACGCTATCTGGTGGTAAAAAATTACACCACAAATTACACAAATCAGATTTAGATATTTTACTTTTTTGAAGGAAATTTCGCTCCAAATATTTCAGGAATTTCTTCATGCGATAATAATTGACACATTTTGTGTGATACCAGTTTTAATAACAAGATGGCGCAGCCATCGTCGCCACATGCCAATAGTAAAAATGGTTGATATCTATGTATCTGAACTATTTTCAAGTTTTTCTTTCATCGCCATTTTGTAAACTCATACGTCATTTGTTTGTATGGATGCAAAATATAAGTAGTAATGACATAACCTTAATTTTTGTTGAAGTTTCCGTAAAAAAGAACTAACAATTTTTTTTGTTTCTCTCTGTAATGTGTCTCCATCTTTTGTAGTTGGGTAATGAGTGTTGTCAAGCTATCAGAAAATTTGTATTTATTTTGTTTTTCAACCGAAAAAAAAAAACATATTTAAAAACATTTTCAAATTGTTAAGGTCTTTCATATCTAAAACCAGAGGACGGACAGTTCCCGGGACCGCCATTAAACTCACCACGTACAATCAATACACCGGTGGCGGTAGTTGTTGGTGGTGTGGAAAATGTACTCACATCACCCAGTCCACCTTCAGGTATTTATTTGAATTATTTCTATCATTTTTTTTAAAAACATTTTTGGTAGTTATTTTCTTCATGTGAACGGGGCTTTTTGTATATCGGGCTTTCGTTTATGCTATTATTTGCGTCATAATTATTTGAACAGTGTACAAAAAAGAGTATACTAATAAATCAAAATAACTATATTTTTGACAGAAATCTATTTGCGCAAGATGGCGCGTCAATATTTAGCACGTGCGCCTGTATTGTTTAAAAAAGAATATAGTTATTTAATAAAATTTAAATACAATTTACACCAAACTAAATTTACTAACTTTTCACCAAACAATTTCAAAACAGTTCTAACCCATTTTGCGATTCACAGCGAAGTTATCATAACCTAAAAATGTCACATGATATGCAATTAATCATTAAAAAATAAACTGACAAAATGTTTTTTATTTGTAAAATATAATATTATCATGTTTCAGTCCCCCTTAGAAAACATAAATCATTACAACCTACGCAAGTCCCCTCCAGCAGTCGAGCTAGCATTGTATTTCCCCTTCTAAGTGGTGGAAATCCATTTTCACAAAGACGTAGTCATAATGAAGAAAATACAATAGGTATCAGCTATAATAATAAACTAATCTAATAATTGTCAATCCGTTTCCAAATAATTGAATTCCTAACCAAAAAAATACATTTTGGTTTTTTTTTTATTTATTTATTTATTTATTTATTTTTGGAAAAATATATCTAGGAATCGTGCAATTCTAGTTTAGAATTTTAGTTCGTCGAGTTACTTCGAAATTATTAGAAGTTAAGCTGCGTAATTTTTGCTTTTAGTGCTTAAACTTTTTGCACGATTCCTATAAAACTCGCAATAATATGAAAATTTTGATGTTCATTGTAAAATTTAATGTTTTAAATGTTTTTTTGGTATTTACTGTGTTTAACTCCTTTAGTCCAGCGCATAGGCAATTTAAAATGATAAAATTTAGCATGGAAACAAAGGAAACAACCGAAATATGTAAGCGTCGTTCACTTCGTTCACTATCGTGCACATTTATGTAGGTTATTGTGATTCAGTTTTCAGATTTTTGTTATTCTCTTGGAGTATTTATTGAAAGTGAGTTAGTTTTTGGTTTTTATTGACCAATTTTTACCGATCGTTGCATATTATTCATCGTATCGATTGGGAACACTAGCGTCTCTGTTATAAATGCTAAGAACTTGATATATAGTGTGACGTCATTAGTTTTGTTTATTTAAAATAATTTCTTGCTGTATCTAAAATTTGGAACATTAAAAAAAAGCCAAAGATACTAAGTTTCTTCAGTTACTATAGAAAATGCCTATTTCAAAATTTGAAATAGAAAACTGCTTCTAACCTAGATGTGCCTTTACCTGGCCTGAAAATGGTCAAATTTAAGTTAAAACAATTTTTTTTTGTGCATCACTAAAGGAGTTATTAATGTTTTATCTGTTTTAACCCTTCCTGCTGCGCCAGTTCACTTTGTTTAAAGAAATATTACACGTATTTTTTTTTTTTAAATTAAAAAAGGAAAGGGAGAAAGAGACAGAAAATATAATTGGTACTTTTAGTTGTATAAATGTCTTTTTCTAATAATAATATTATAGCGGGTTTTGAAAATTATAGCTTTTTATTTATTTTTATTTTTTATTTTTTATTTTTTTGGTTTTACAAAAAGAAAAATTTAGAACAAAATACTGCTTTTAAAAAAAATAAATTATAAATAGTTTTCACAGTAAGGCCAAAATATTTTTAAAAATTTTACACATTTTTTCACAAACGCAACTAAAGCTCAAGACACACTAAACAATTCACAGTAGTTTTTTTTAAAAAAAAGTTATTTAAATTATAAATAAGTAACTAAAAAATACCAAAAAATTTTTAAAAATTAATTATTTTTTTTTGTCTTTTAGCAAATTTAGCAGAAAAAGATTATGGCACAACTTTATTTACTTTTTTTTTTCTTAAGCCAGCTTTTTAGTATATTACTTAGTTTTTTTCAGCTACGCTTTTGATGTTTTTCTAGCATGTCTTTTCTGTTTTATTTAGGGGTTTCGGTTTTAAATTTGGCTTCTTATTGTCTGCAGTAATATTTAGGATTTATTAGATTTGTAAATATTATCTAATAATTTTATTTTGAAATAAGAGCCTTCCAGGTTTAAAATTTGGATAAATATATTAAGGATTTTTTGCTCTTAAAAGGATTTAACTAATTTTTAATCACAGAAAAATGGGGAGGAGTATTTGAGAGTTGCCATTGTGGTTTTTTATATAACTCCTCCCGCCTTTGTTTTTCTAAAATGTTAAAGATAAAGAATTTATTTTTTGCGAAAGGTTATGGAACACTTAAAGAGGAAAAAGTGCCCCATTTACAACACGTCAATTCGAATCCAAGTATTTACTCGGTGTCGCAACATTCTACCACGAGTGGCGAACACTTCAGTCCAAAATCGGGCACTCTAAACAACGCAAATATCAGTGGTAGCTCAACAAATAAATTGAGCGGGACTAAACATGGAAGTAGCGAGGACCTGTACAGTTGGATGGCAAAACAGCAGGATTATATTCGCGATAAATTACGTCGTGATCCTACGAAAAAGGATAAGGTAATAGTCGTAGAAAAAGTACAATCGCACTAGTCATGGGCATAATGTGAATTATTTACGAGTAGATATCAAAAAATACGTTTCTCCCACTTTCATATTTTGTGCAGGCGTAGTTGGGACTAACATTCAAACAATTCAACAACCATAATTCATTCATTATTACTGATTCGTGCGTTGTTTTGCAGATGGAAGACATCAGTTCAGTGCCAACCGCCACTGCAACAGTCCCCACAAATGTGGGTCACTATAGCCTCTTGTATCCGATGCAAGACTCGTTGAAACTTCTCGACGCGCATATTATTTTTCAACCGTTACTCTCGTGTTTGGGTGTTATGCCCGAACAAATGGTCAGTAATGTGTCCGGCAGTTCAGGCAATAACGTTTCCTCGTTAGATTCACTCGGATCAAATCTTTCACTCGTGGGTGGTATGGAAACCATGCGTATCGATATCGTCGTCAGCCAGGAACCAGGAAGCGGTGGTCGACGTTCGAAAACAACGCAGGGAAAAAATAAAAATGGTAAATTCGTGTTGGATATCACCTCGGAGACGCCCGCGTTCCTGTGCGAACGGATCGGTTTGGAGATGGACTTGAACAAAATGGCGGATATGACGGTGGACGATATGATACAGAAACAGAATGTCTTGTATATTTCGCGGGGTCAATTGAAGAAGCATACGAGCACAGTTTTGAATGTAACGCTAAATGTTCGCTATATTTCGCAACAAGTGAATATGCCGTTGCTGAGGTTGTTGCACCAGATCACGAACATGTATCAGAATGTTAAGGACACTCAACTGGAACTCAAGGAGCAACAACCAGAGGTGAAGCGGAGTCATATCATCAATGATAATAAAAATGAGTCAAGTTCTAGTAAGTTTTTGTAGTGTCGTTACCTATCACCCCCCACAACATTTTTTACACAAACTTCTTTATTTCTTTCAGCGTCTGACGTACAAGATCAGACTTTGGTTGAAAATAAATTGAGCCTAAAAATATCCGATCCAATATCGATTATTTCCCAATCGCGACCCACAATATCCCCATCGCCTAGTATACGATCACGACCACAAAGTTTCGCGCAAAAACTTCGCCAGACCGGAAAAAGTGTAAAAGGATATATGAATTTGAGTGACGGTGGTGCGTCACCCATCCTGCCGAATAGTCCTTCCGGGTCTGCATTGGATCATTTGACCATATCCTCGGATAAGAGCGTGAAAGATCCGATTATATTTAATTCGCGACCGAAATGTTGGAAAACTATCGATTATTTGTTGGATTTGTATGCGACAAAACCAGAAACGAAAACTATTACGCACAGGTATGGAAAAAATGGTTTGGAATCATTGAAATTTTGGGGGTAAATTCCTTGTTTTTTTTTGTAGATTATCCGTTGCCCCAGAATCGGCCGATATATCAAGATTGCATCGACCAAATATTCGCCGCCATATTGAAACGCCGATTGATTCGAATCTGACCGACGAAGCGGATAAAGAACATCGAACGGCTACCCCAATTTCGCACGCAAATCAACTTAGTAAGTTCTTCCACTTCTTCGGGAACATTTTTGGGCATATTTTTTGACAAATATTTTTCTTGTAGATGTCTTGACTGGCGAAAGAACACGATTTATTGTGTTCGGCGTGGCACGAATTCATCGAACACGACTTCTGGCCACACTGAGTGGTTTGAAACTTGAAGCGGAAATCACCAGTTTGCATTCCAGTTTGACTTGTCGCAAAAAAACGAAACCAGCCAGTATTGAATGTTCTTTGACGGGTCAAGTGGGAAGGACCATGATCGTTTTGCTGGAAGGCGTTGCTCCAAATCAACAGTAAGATTACTGAGGCACGAATCTCTTTATGGACCAATCCCTAATTTTATTCTTTAACGCAGGACTGTAGTGAAAGTGACAGTTGGCAAGTCCCAGGCACTCTATTCGACAATTACGCGACGTGGAAAGTACAAGAATTCGGGACTCTTAACCGTGGGCGCCGTTAACATCGATATTCCCCAGCATCCGGTAGCCCTGCACGATATGATGACTCGTGGAAGCAAACAGTTGAGTTCAACCCTGCAAGAGTTGCGAGTAACTCGCACGTCCAGTCGTATGTCACGGGGAATCCCATTGGACGAAGAATCTCCGCATCATTATCGTTCCAGTACCACCACGAACACGGCAAATGTGGCTGAGTCAGACCGCGTTTTCAACAACGCCTTCGATATCCGATCGTCCCGACCGCCACAGTACGAAGACTCAGTCTTATTGCAGCCTTTGGTCATGCAATTTTCGATTATCCTGCAAAGTTTGAGCATCACAGCTGCGTTGTTGCCTTCGCTCCAAGCGCAATATAAGATGGATCAGGTGAACAGTACTGGGGTCACTGGAAGCAAAGCGAAATTTACAATTGACCTGCCTCAACATTCGTTGAGTTTCACCACAAAATTACAAGTGACAGAAGCCAATTTACCGTCCGAAGCTAGTATTGAGTTGCCAAAAGTGCATGTCTCCGCTGAATACATCCAACAAGATAGTGCCTCAAATTTGGACAGTGGACGCTTCACCGAAGGCGTCGTTCTACGGCAAGGAAGTTACATGTCGGCCACAGCGGATATTGGAATTTTCGAACATAGTTTAACCACCGACCTTTTAAATCATTTGGTGTTCGTGCAAAAGGTGTTCATGAAGGAAGTGAACGAAGTGGTGCAAAAAGTTTACGGTGCTGAAAAACCGGTGCCAATTTGGTTGGACGATGCGTCAAGTGACACCACCTCCACAACCCGCCTCCTATTCTCACTGATGATCCGAATCAAACGGATCCAATTAACTGCAACAACCCCAACCAATTCCGCGGTACGTCTAGAAACCGGCGCCGTTGAACTGGAACTCTCAAACCGCGTTCAAAATGTATCCGGATCAGGAATCAATTCAACCGTTCCGGACGGACAGGATTTGAATTCGAATTCGATGAAATTGTTTGGACGCGCCAAAGTGGATATCAATTTAAGTTTGGGTCAGTTGCTCAAAAATATACTGTTTGAGGAAGCCGAACCGGAATTTCAACAGTACGCGTTCTTCAACACGCGAATTGAGTTACGGAATGCGTTCCAGGATGAAATGGTGGAGGGCAACGACAAAGAATTGATCCTGATCACGCTAAAACGACCCCTAATCTATATCCAACCCCTAGCGGTGGATAAAGCCATTCTTGTTTGGCTCAACTATAAGAATGCGTACGAATATTGGAACGAGAAGAGGGCAAATTTGAATAAGGAAGTGTTGACAGCGACGCAACAAGTTTTTGAAAAAGTTCCCTTCGGTCAAATAACCAGTCAATTGTCTGCCCCGCATTTGGGGACTCTTTTCCTCCAATTGACCGTGGAGGATATGGGCATTTGTTTGCCGTTGAATCCGTTACCGTTGAATTCGTGGGGACAACGAAACATGTTTGATTCGGAGTCGCGGGCAGCTGTAGTGATCACACTGGAACGAACTAGCATTTCCGCTTGTAGTTCCGGGTCGTTGGTGAGCAAAGCCGGATTCATTGGACTCTGTTTACGATTCGCCGACGATTTTGAAACGTCCCTGGACGAATGGAAACCGGACATGAACGATACAACATTCATGAACTATTGTGTCGTGTCCGAAGGCACTTACGAAATTTGTAGCCGAACTGTGGCTGCCAAATCTGGAACAAACGAAAATGCCAAATGGATTTTAAATGTTTCGTGGAAGATGGAAGGTGTGGATATCCATTTGGACGTGAACGTGGGAAAACAGTTGTCGGCTCTAGGACACACACTGACGATGTTGACAGGCGCTGAAGAAGATGAAACTATCAACATGGATTACGATAGCGATGAAGTTGATCAAGGAGATGGCAGTAAAGCGTCACAGGAAAGTATCCTTCCAAGAAATTCGAAAAAATGGGCCGATAATCTACCCGCATTTGTATTCGATCCGTCCCTGGATGCGAAAAAACGTTCGAAACTTATCGAAAAAGAAATGAACGAGCAAGCGAAAATCATTAACGATTTACGATCATTGGGAGCCTCGCACGGGACAATTCAACAAGAAATGAAACGACTTCACGAGTTGGAAGCGATGGTTTTCAAAGATTTTCGACGGGATATGATTCAGAAATTGCGTCGTCAAAGTTCGAAAGCCACGTCGATCAAAGAGAAATTCGGTTTGGGATCGAAAAAGAACACGTATCGATCTCGATCATTCATTGTGCCAAGTCCAACGCCAGAACATCATTTGGAAAGGTAGGTGCGAAAAATTTAGTGTAAGCATGTTTTCTCCAAAAAAAAAAGCCAGCTTTGCATTATTTTTTTTTTTTCAAAATTTATATCCAAAAATAATTTTTTTTTTTAAATAATTGAAACGAATAATATTGAATTTTTTATTTATTGGTTATTCCAGGTCAAGGTATTGATTTTACATGGAATCACCAAACTTATTATTTTTGCTTTTATTTTTAAATTTAAATTAAGCTTTTTCAAATTTTTATCCACTTTTAGTAGAATTATTTTTAAAAAATATCAAAAATAATGTAGAATTTTTTAAAGTCATGCAAAAAAACTTTTTTTTTATTAGAAAAATTTAAAAATTGGGGGTTGAAATAGAATTTTCTAGTATTTTTTCTAGGACATATTCCATTATGTCACATGTGTGTCTAAATTAGTGTGTTTTATTTTTATATTTCGCTTAATGTGATCGATTGTTATAGTAATTTAGGCATGGATTGTGTCAGTTCAAAAATTATTAGCAAAAATTGGCGAAATTTTCAATAGTTTGAGTGAAAATTTCCAAAAAAAAAAAAAAAAACCGTGAGGTAGATTTATTAGGGTAAGTTGAGAAATGCATCATTGCTTTCGTGATGTAAAATTAAAAGTTCAAAAATAAATAACGAATCAAGAAGCTGTAATTCATAAAGTATTTATACTTTATAGTAATTTGAGATGAAATTGGTAGAGAATATATACGAAAATTGTATTATATTTCTGAATTTACCCTTGGTAACATAGTTATATCTCGATCAAAAAAAAATATGGATGTTAGTCAATTGTTAGAGAATAATTTTTTATAGTACGAAACTAGATTTTATGTTGTAATGTTATAGAGATTTTTAATGTTACTGAAGAATCTCTTAGGAACTAGTTTAGAAAAATTACATTAATTGCTGTGAGTCAGAATATTTATCATGTGACAAAATGGAGTCCGATTTTGGATTTGACTTATCACTCATGGAAAAATATTTAATTTGATCTTTTAAATTTTGAACTCCCATCAGCGTATTATCGAAAAATTGCGTGATTTTAAATAAAATACAATTTTAATTCACTTGAAAATTTCAATATAAGCACAAAAATTTATATCACAAATAAAATAGTAGTTTTCAAAAACAAAAAAAAATTCAAAAAACTCAAAATCTCAATATTTGCAATATTTGCACTTTTTGTACCTGTATATGTTATTTAGTCCTGAAGATCAGGGTGTTAGTGGCAATTCAGCTAGTTTTGAAAGTTCACCACGTTCGGGTCCGTCAAGATCCGCATCGCTCAAAGCCAAAATTGGGGGTCAACCGAAAGTTACTTTTAGCGATACACAGACATTTGTTCGGTAAGTGTTAAAAATTTTTTATTTAAGTTAAAAAATATTGGGAAATCAAGTGGGGGCGTGGCTCAATGCTGCCATCCGGTGACGAATGGAAAATTACTGCGAGTAGGTTTAAATCGACAAGCGAGCATTTTGTGAACTAAACCGCACAAATTATGTGGGTTATCAAAAACCTAGTAAACAAACCTGCCCTACTTGGCAGTAGTTATCTTTTTGAACACCAGTTTGCGTATTAGTAGTAAGTTTCACGTAACCAATCCAGAACTTTGTGGAAGCTTTTTCTTGTGGAAGTTATGTCGTTTGCCCCTAATATACTCCTTGATGTTTTTACAGACAATCATCACTTCCTAGTGCAAGCTCAGAAATTAGTCTTCCAGAAGATGATCTGAATTGGGTGGATCATATTGATATTGATGGCGAAAAAGTAGAAATTCGTAAAAAGATTCCAATGTACACCAGTTTAAGTAACGATGATACAATGGATTCAAGGTAAATCGATCGGGACCCGAAATTTTTTTCGGTTTTAACCCTAGAATCATACGTACACGTCAAAACGACGAACGAATTTCTCTACCTGCTCCAATACTACAACTTGTCGGTATCTGCTTGCTGTGAGATTTCTGTTATCTAATTTATTTGTTGTTATAACACATAAGACGTATTTATTTTGTTTATAGCCATTGTCGTTTTGTTTGTATTGAAATAGTGTCCGTCAAAAGGACGTCGATGTATGATTACGCGATGTTTTTTTTAAAGATTTTGTACTTCACATATAAAAGTTTTCCTAATTTTTCTAAAATTTATTAAAGATATACATGTTATAATTAATTTATTCAATGATTATGATAATGTGAAAGATGATTACAGCTGTTTGACTTATAGAGACGATATAATACTGAAGTTTTAATATATTGAATCGAAAACTAAAGAATGCATTTCAAGTGACTTAATAAAAGATTAACAATTTATTTTGTGGAAAATATTTTAATTTTTATTATTTTTTGAGATCTTATTCGAAAAATTACTAACAAATTTTAGAAAATTTACAAATGTGCCTAATGGGGAAATAACTATATATCTATAGGAATATTTATGACTGAGAAATTTCACATTCTGTAAAGTCACACATGTCCACTGAAAGTTCATAAATTAATTATTTGAAACACATGTTTTATGATACAATTGATGTATTTATCTATTTTTTAATTTTTATAATGAAAATGTGCTTTGATAAAAAGATTAAAAAAATTAATAAATATTTACATTAAGAAACTTTTCCAAATCCAATTTTTTTAAATATTTTGTTCGCTTTTGTAGTATTGTTATGTAAAAAAAAGTTTTTTGCAAATAAACTCTAAAACTCTCCGTAAAAAGTCCATCCGTCAAAACGACGTCGATGTATGATTAACGTTTCTCGTAGACCAACGTATGATTCTAGGGTTAATAAAAATCCAATTTATTTTCAGTACCCCCCTGTTGGATTCGTTCGCCAAAGAGCAATCATCGTCCACATTTTATTCGGCGAACGTCAGCGGTACTCAACAACAAACGTCCCAAAGCAGTTATAAGCAACAAGAACCCAATATCGATTTTGAATTGGACGTGAAAGTGTTAATAAATAGTGGTAAATGTGTTCTTCATCCGAAGGATGCGGCGCGCGAAGAGGAGATGAAAATATCGTCACGCATGCGTAAAGAACGTAGTTCATCGTCGGCGGGTATACCTGATTGGTCGAGTCCCGCGTCACCAGGTCCGGCAAGACCGTTTCCAAGTCGAAGTGACCGCAATCCGGCGTACAGTCAACACTGGTCCAGCTCGAGCAGTAGTCGCCATGGAATCGGCGCCACAACTTATAGTACAAATCAACCGTCACCACCAACGGTGTTCCACATTCCAGCCATGGATATTCGTGTACATTACACAAGCACTACAACGAATCCTGATAAGTACGCCATTTTGAATTTTTGAATTTGATAATTTTCTAAATTTTTTTTTTTTTTTCAAATAGAATTTTATCCGAAAGTACTTCACGATTTGGAGCAGACTATTCGCTGTCAAATGTCAGTCGTAAAGTGGGAATGAAGAAGGCGTCGTTATTCGCGTGGATGACGTTACAAAGCATTCCCGAGGAGACAATCATTTCGCCAAGTATCCTAGAATTTTTGGAACACACTCTGGAGCCGATTCCATCAAAATCCACATTCCCTTCAATAGGTATTTAAAAAAAAATCAAACAAAATTTAATTTTTCAAGTTGATTTTGCCTCCGAAACTACTAAAGTAGCGAAAACATTGTGATCACTTTTGAAAAATAAAAAACTTTTTCCCTCTAAAATAAAATTTTTTACGCACATTTTATGTTTTAGAGCTTCCTGAACAATTTTGGTTTGGTGTCTGTCCGTCCGTCTGTGTGTCGCCAGTTTACATCAAGTGGCATAACTTCTGAACTATTCGATTGTTTTTAATGAAATTTTCTGAAATTGTGCAGTTTGGTTCCTAGATGGCCCCCTATGAATTTAATCGAAATCGGAGTAACGGTAGCTACGCCGCTACCATATCATTCCATTAATATACTAAATTGCACCAAATGGCATAACTTCTGAACTATTCATTTGTTTTTTATGAAACTGTCAGAAATTATGCAGTCTGATTCCTAAATGGTCCCTTACAAATTTCATTGCATTCGAAGTAATAGCATCCACGGCACTACCATGAAATCCCATTAAATGTCAATATTTTATTTACTGCTAATCCCACTTCGCTCAAATTTTTCAAGTATTTTGGCGGTTAGTTTCTAAAATATTTTTGCTGTTATTTTATGCGAGGAAGCTGTGTGTCACACCCCATTGGCAGCGTATTTACTATTTTCATCATTTTTTCGCAGGAGGAATGGTCAATTCCGAGGATAATGAACCAACTCCTTACGGAAACTATGTCTACGCGTCATTTCCTGTGGATGTGATCGTATATTTTCATATGCAACCGTCAACATTCCGATTTAGTTGTCTCCCGGTGTCTAGGGTTGAGTGTATGCTTCAATTACCCTCCTTGGATATTGTTTTCAGTTCAAAACGGGCCGATGAAGAACTGAATAATGAGTATGGTGAACCAAGCTTCTTGGGCGCGGCCACAGCCAGTGGGGGGTTGAGTGTCACTGGGTGTTTAGCCGATTTTTCAGTTTATATTTTCCATCCGTACGGAGGTCAAAAGAAATCGACCTTGAAAGAAACACAGTGGTCCCCTCTGTCGGATAGTGAGCGCAAGGATTCACTATCGATTAATGTTGAGTTTGTGAAATTCCATTTATCACGATCGAGGAAGATGAATTTCCAACCGGACACGTCTTCGAAAGCCGGGAAAATTACTGGCGATCAGTCAAGAGCGTGTATACGATTTTCAAGTATGTAGTTCTAGAAGTTTGAATTGTAAATATCTGTGTAATCGTTTAAAAGTTAATCGGGATTGTTTTTATTGATCCCTGTTGCCTCTGAAATTGTTAAAGTACAAAAATTAACAATTTTTGAGGCAATAAAAATTAGTAAAAACAATTCCGAGCAATTTTTAAACGATTACACAGATATTTACAATTCTGTTTTATGTCCTATATTATTATAGTTTTCGATTTTCTACTCATTAATTCCTCTTTTCAGCCATTGTTGATATTGGATCGGCGTCTTTCAAATACGATATGCGTCGTTTGACCGAAATCTTGGCATTTCCCAAGGCTTGGTACCGTCGTTCAATTGTACGCCGGCTATTTTTGGGCGATTTAAGTTTGGCCGGCGAAACAGGGTATGACACGGGCAGTTCAAATATGGAACCGTGGAACGGAACCGAAACCAATGAAGCGATGGACGGAAATATCAGATTTCCTGAGGGTCGATCTGAAAGGAGTCCACTGTTACGAGATAAATTAAAATTGAATCTGGATCAGGATTCAAAACACGCAAAGGTTAAAGAGAATGGACGTGCCAGCAGTTTCGAAACGAACGACTCATGTAAAACGAGTTCTCCAAGTCCGACCACCAGCGATCACCAGAGTACCACCGCGTGGGAAACTCTCGTCTTGTTTGCCGTGAATTTTACGAAGTTGAACGTTCACATGAACATGGGAAATGTGATGGGAAACGTCACGTAAGCCACTTTTTGTGAAAATTTTATGAAAAACTTATCGTAATTTTTGTTTTTCTTTAGGTGGCAAACGAAAGACTTTCGATCCGAGGGTCGCCTAAGTATCGGATCTACGGGTCACAAAAACATGTTTATCAAACTGGGTCTTGTGGGGTCAAGTTTGGACGCCAAAGGTGGTATCGTTGGCGGGACCATCGAATTAGCAAATATTGACACGTACATACATTTCCGGGAAGAACCGTCTCAAGAACCGGATCACACGGTCGGTTTGAAACTGTTCGCATTGGAATTACGACTGGACTATATGGGTACGTCGGTTTTGATGGCACGTGTCAGTTCGTTGGAGGTGACGTTACGTGACGAATGGAAATTGGCGAGGAAACCGTCGATTGCACTCGATGCGTATATGCCAACTCGAAGACCGGCTGTGATTTTCATGCACGGCGATCTGGGTTGGGATCAACTGCAGATAATGATCTCAAAATCGACCACCGTTGATTTACTCAAAATGTTCAATAAACTCGAAGAGTTCTTCTCGCAACAGTTCAAGAGTAGCAAACGTGTTTTCTCGAGTTTACAGCCGCGAGCGCATCCTCGCGGCAGTGGACACAGTTTCAAACGGAAATTAAATCAACAACATAAAAAGAAATCGACTGATTGTAAGTTTTGATTCGTTAGACTCTAATTTTTACACTGTTGCTTTGATTTAAGGAAAGGCAATTGCGTATGTATTGGTCACATGGATATATAAAAAAAAATTACAAAATATTTTTAAAGTAAACAAATCATTATATATATATATATATATGTATATATATATATATATATATATATATATATATATATATATATATATATATATATATATATATATATATATATATATATATATATATAGGGTAGAATTTTATTAACTCTTATAATTATTGGTGAATTTTGATAAAATTTTACGATGATTTAGAACGGAATTTGTTAGAAACAACATAGCTTTTTTTATAAAATAATATTATACTTCAGGCGAATCGATTACAAGAAATTTTCCAAGTTTAGAATTTGAAATTTTAGTATATTATAGAAAAAGATATGATGCATTCATTGACACCAGTTGAATAATTTCTGACGTGTAGTTTAGAAGAAATAAACTTTCAAAGTTAGAATTTTTAACGTACGAGTAAATGCAAAATTATGATCAGAGGTGAATCAGAGGTATACATATGTTTAAGTAAGTTGTGTCATTAAAAACCAACTTTAAGATTTAAAAAACTGAAAATTATTTTCTTTTATGTTTTCGAATTACTAAAAAAATATTTTGTTTAATATTGGACGTTTAGTTGTAGTAATAAATAGAAAAAAAACTACAAAAATGTCATTTTATACTAATACACCCATAATATATTTGTGTATGTATTAGTTATTATGTGTGCGTACTCGTCAACTACTAGAGTCAAATTCATTTCCTTTTAAAATTATTAAAATTAGAAGATTGAATAATAATCAAATATTAATACTATTACGTTTATTACAAAATTTAATCAATTATATTTATTTATAGAGAAAAAAATAGACTTTGTAATTCACTCGTCAGTAGTAATTAGTGATGTCGGATAATTAATCGATTAATCGGTTTAGTCGACTAATTTTGCTAACATTTAATCATTTTTTAATCGACTATTTTACCTTCGACTAAATGACTAAAATGATTAATTTTTTTTTAAATGACTAAAAACGACTAATTTAATAATTTTTCTGTATTATTTATTGGATTTCAAAAAATGAAAAATAAAAAAAAACCTATTTGTATGATTTTTCACTTTTATGTGATTAACAGATTGTGATTATGGCATATCTTTCTTTTTCTTAAAGAAAAACTAAAAGTTAATAATTAATTTCAAAAGAAAATATCATAGTTACATAGATTTCTAATTAATTAAGATTTTATAAATATTATTTAAAAAAAAAACTATGTTGTTCCACCAAATCCGGTTCTAAATCATCGGATAAAATTTTATCAAGATTCACCGAAACGCGTGAGAGTTAATAAAATTCCACCCTGTATATGTATAATGACTTGTTTACAATGTTATTTTTTTTAAATATCCGTGTGACCAATACATACGCAGTTACCTTTCCTTAAATCAAAGCAATAAGTGTACTGACTTTTGGCTTCTAATTTTACCGTTTTGTAGCTCGTGACGCTTGGACCACTCAACTCCAACAGTCACTTTTACAAGACGCCAAACATCATCGCCACTGGCAAAAAGTTTTGATGAGTGTAGCGGGGCTTCAATTGCCAACATTGAAATTACCGCTTCCAAATTCTGGAACAGTTTTGGGCGGAACTATGGAACTTCACGGACGAAATATTTCGCTAGCTTGTTTCCACGGTATCAATTTTAAGACAAAGAGTTGGGCTTTGTTCAGTTTGAAGGAACCGTGTATCAGTTTTGCTACGGAAGCTCAAGAAATACCATCCACAAGATGTAAGTCTAGACTTGGTTAAAAAAAAAATATTTCTGTCGTAGCACCTGCATAACATAGCGAATTTCCAAAGATTGGACACTGGCGGATCTCATATAATAATCTGTATCCATCTAAAATAGTTTCGCTCTCTAACAGAGAAAAAATTTTTGAGTAGTTAATTTTTGGTGTTTTTGGGTCCCCAGGATCCTGTCGGATCTCATATAGTATAGCATATATGCATTTAAACGAGTTTAACTTTTTAAAGGTGAAAAAATTTTTAGAATCGGTTGGGTAGTTTATTTTTTACACTTTTGGGACCCCCGCACCCTGGCGGACCTTATATTATAACATAACTTATATCCATCTAAAATAGTTTAGCTTTCTTAACAGAGAACAAATTTTCAAAATCGGTGATTAGTTAATTTTTATTTTGAAAAATGAAACAGATTTGAATATTGTCATTGTAATGACGAAAATAATTAAGCATTTATTGTAAAGAAATTCAGCAAATTTCTTAATTTTTTTCAAAAGCTAATTCATTTAGAACACTGTTTTAAAAGCTTATCTTATGTAATTATTTACGCTCTTTCCGATGGTGTAAAAAAATTTTTAAAAGTTTTTGAAATCTGGCCAATTTTTGTAAAAAACCTCCAAAAATGGCGAAAATTGGCCAAAATTTTGACTTCCAAAAATTGGATGTATCTGGTTGACGAACTTATCCAAGCTTTTGGGACTTTTGATCTACACACCAAATTTCGTAACAGTTGAAGGCTTCGTTCGAGAGTTATCGCGCGCATATATATATATATATATATATATATATATATATATATATATATATATATATATATATATATATATATATATATATATATATATATATATATATATATATATATATATATATATTGTGGCGAAACGCGGTATTGGTCTGTATTGCGCAACGGATATTTTAGTTAATTTCTTAAATTAATAAATAAAAGTCAAATTGTGCTAGATTTCAATTAATTTTATTTAAATATTCTTTTTAAAATTACAGATAATTGTATATTAACCGCGAAACACAACACAAAAATGAGAGATGCTAATTGAAATTACATTGTTTAAAAATAACAAATTAGTTCTTCAAAAATACGTCTGTTCTCTTTAGTGGTCAAAACATCTCCTTTTTCCGGTGCCGTGTGCTCCATCGCACCGGTATCTAACATCATAGCTATCAACATAATTCGGGTATTCCCCGTATACACATGTACATTTTATTCAAAATCTATTATGTTGTCATCAAACTTAATACTTAATTGTTATAACATCTGAGTTATGTCGTTTGCATAATAATTTATAGAATGTCATGTTTGTTGAGATTCCATGACAATATATATATACATATATATATATATATATATATATATATATATATATATATATATATATATATATATATATATATATATATATATATATATATATATATATATATAGGATGTAAAGGAAATAACTCTTATCCTTTTGAGGGGTGACGCGACTGTTAATTCCGAAAAAATTCCTGCGGTTTTAGTGTCTACAGGGTGCTATGAGTCATCCCTCAAAAGCATTCGCTTAAAACGAAATATTTATCACTACCGAAAATTTCTTTTCAGCCCCCGACGAACTGGACGTCCACATCGTCCAAACACTGACCTTCAGTTTGGGTATGAACGATGACCGTCCCACCGCGCAACATGAGTCAATGGCCACCGTGTGTCGCATGTCCAGAAATATCATTTTCCCGCCACAATTCAAATCGTTACAGGAATGGTTCCATTACGCGTTCATCAACAGCGAAATCGATGCTGTGGATCGATTCCCATCACTAGAGCGTGAGAAAAATGAAGTTAGCGGTACAAATTCGATCGAACGCAGTCGAAATAGTGCAAGTTCTGTGGGGAAATTGCAAGATCCCAACCATACGCGTGAAGTTATATTCGCTTTACCCACGTTACAGCTTCATCTGAAGACGGAACACTTGCAAACGGCCACCACCCCCGACAGTTTGGACGATAAACCTGTGGTGGAGTGCAGTTTCGTCACCGAGTTCGAGGATCACATCTTCGTGACTGTCGACGCGGAAGCGTTCTTCTTTCTACACGATTTAATCACCTCGTATATCAAAGAAAAAGAACGAATGGTAAGTAATTTCTTGGAGTTAATTGGGTTCTTGGGTTCTAACATGGAAGACGGAAAGGTATATAATATTGTAAAGGAAGGAGCATTTGCCAAAATACTGCTCAACATATTATGAATATTAAGGGGGGAGTTCACGCCAGAAACGGCTAATAAACTAATTTTTTTCGAATCTCGTTTTTATTTCGTTCTGTGGTTCTTTACAAACACGGTGATATATAAAACATGGCCAAAAAAAAATTTTTTCAAGTAGAAAAATATTTATTTGTGAGCCGCTGCACAGCCAAGTTGCTGCTCTTTGCAGATAACGCTCGCCCCCCCCCCCAATGCGATTTGTTCAGTGATATTTAGTTTTGGTGTGCACACGAGTTATAGTATGCACTGAGATAATGTTCTTTTATTTGTATGCCTTTGTAGACGTTTTAATAAACAGTGACTAAACCGCTTCTTTTGTTATTATTTTTGTTTTTTACCGTTTCCCGAAACTTGTGTTTTTTCTGACAAGGAAAATCATATCTCAAGTTCTAGAAAAGATAGAGACTTAATTTTTTTTATTTTGTTCATAAATATATTGCGCATAAAGTGGAGTATGCTTTTTCCATTTGAACAATTGTAACTGTTTTTAAACATTTTTTTTTAATAAAAAATTGAGTTTTACAATTTTTAGAACTTTGGGATTACAATTTTATAGGTAATTTTTAAAATTACCTGAAACCTATACTCAGCTTTATGGACAAGTCCTTTAGGAATAAAAATTTAGAAAAATTAACAAATTTTCGCTAGAAATGGTTGCATTTATTGATAAACAAAATATTTACTTACCCAAATATTATATTTATGGAGTATTACGTTTACTAATATTTTTTTAAATTTAATTTTTTATAGGACCGATCTTATACACGATCTGGTCGCGTGTTTTAGTGTCTATTTACTCTTTTGTTTTTTATTTTTTGTGGCATACTCAAAGGAACCTATGTATTCATTCTAACATATCATATTATATTATATCTTGTCTTTCTCTTAAGAAATAGTCTCCATCCATATTCTTCTATATCAATGGGTTCTAATGCGATTTGATTACAGGAAATGAACCAAGGAGGCAATTCTCAGAGGTCACAATCTCCCGACACTCGATCAGTGCCCACAAACAACAAATCAAACGGACCTGGTGCCGGCCAATCGTCGTCATCCTCATCTACGGCGACGTTGAGCGACGAAGAACGCAAGAAACGAGCATTCACCCCGTCGGAGGTGTTCAACAAAGACTGGCGCAATTATCATTGCAAAACGTGGCACTTAGAGCCCACCGTAAGGTATGTTAAATATAATCTCTGCTGAGTGCTGCCATCTATCTGGTTTTTTTCTCTCTCGTAGATTACTGTCATGGGCGGGAAAATCAATCGAACCGTACGGAATCGATTATATTTTACAAAAATTAGGATTTAGCCACGCGCGGACAACAATACCGAAATGGATGCAACGTGGATTTATGGATCCGTTGGATAAAGTACTCGCTGTGTTAATGTTACGAATGGTATCCAACGGCAAACTTCAGAGACGTCAATTGGAATCAATTTAGTAGTAAGTCGTAAAAAATGCGTTATTTTTGTAAAATGCCATTGTTGATTTAGAATGATGTGATAAAAATTATCCTTTAAAAAAACACAAAACTCTTAGGATATTTAGAAGTATTTAAAATAGTATTTTATTATACAAGTATTTGTATTATCAAACGGCCATATCTAAAAAAATTTTTTTAACATATACTTATTAGTAGAATCATCATTCTATACTTAGCTAAACATAAAACAAATATGTTTCCGTTAACGCAGAATCGCTCATTTGCAAATATTCCATTGCAATCATTGCTAATCTTTGTTATAAATAATATATATTTTTATGATTAGGTTTCACTGTAATTGGAAAGTTAATCGTTATGGGTTTTTCATATTTTTTTTTTTATTTGAGCATTGAATAGAATGGAGAGAACATCTTGTATTACACACACCTAGTGAAATTCAACCAAAAAAAACGCATGGGTTGAGTTTAATGGCGGCCGGACATTCTGGTTATTTCTTGAACTAACCATTTTGTCAAAAAATATTTTAAAATAATTTGCTTAGCATATTTAATTCATAAAAACAAATAAAATTTCCTTTCACGTGATCATAAGGGTGGATAGTATAGCTAATGTCACAAATGTGGTTTAGTTTAATGGCGGCATACGCTTCGTATTTTAATGCCTATACTCCCTCTTGTTTTATTCAGTGCTCAGTGTTACAGAGGCGTATCTTAAACGGTAGCTTTAAGTACATTTTGTTTATTGTTAAGGTGGTGTTACACTATCAACTTTTTGTCGTTCGATTAAATCACGTTTAATTATTTATAACAAAGAAGCTCACTGACTTTTTTTTAAATTGTATAAAAATTTTTTTGACTGTTCATTATTTAGTGCTCTTTTTCAATGTATAATTTTTATTGTAAATAATTAAATAAATATTTTATTTTATTTTTATGAAAAATATTACTCTGTGATAAGTTAAAATGTTTTTTCTGTATATTTTAGAAAGGCAATAAAGTATTAATGGAACCAAATAATATTTTATTACTATTTTTTTTTTTTAAATATTTCGGTTGAATTCGGTTATATTCGGTTATGTTTTGTTGTAAGAGTAATATATAATAATACTCAATTGACAAAAAGAATCATTATTCCTATGAAATTTTAAATAACTTATGTAAAATTTGTAAACTTATTGATGATAAAATTCAAAATTTTAATTATTTGAAATTTGTGTCTAATATAATTTGTTGTAAGATAATTTTAATAATAAAATAAATTTAAATAATAATATTCGAATAATGTTTTATTTTCCTCAAACTAGTTGGCGCCACTCTCATGTGAATCACCGAAATCTTAACCCCTTATAGATCAAAAATGAAATTAAACGGTGGACACTTTCTTTCAATCCAGAAATATCGATTGTTACGATGACATTTTACCTTGATTGTCAAAGACGTTAAATAACCAAAATAATGAAGTTTTTTTTTGAAAAAAATTTTATTTTTTATAATTAGTTATTAACAGCATTAATTTTTAATAAAAAAATTATTTGGATAGATCAAGAATCTGTTCAATTGTATCAGGAAGAGGTTTATTTTTCGTTTCCGGTAAAGGTATGATCAAAACTGCTTGTATGGCCGTCCACGCGGCTAAAGTCAATAATATTGGTGGACCCTGGACCCAGTATTCTTCACTTAGCCCGCCAGTTTTAGCCGTTCCCCATGCCAAGACCAGCGGTGACAATAACGATCCAATTCGTGAAAACATAGCAGCGACTCCAACGCCCGCATTTCGAATTACTGTTGGGAATAGTTCGCCGGTGTAAAGATAGAGGGCTGGTAATGATACCTAAAAATTCGGGAAGTTTTACAAAATTTTTCAGTTGACAAATTAATGGTTGGCGTCTTCTCACAAAGATTAAAGCGCCATCTCATTCGTAATAGTTTCGGCCATGGCCACTAGATGGCAGTACGTCATTCATTGTGAGAAGACCTTTAAACTTACCGCTAGAGCGATCACCGTTAAGGTTACGAGTAATATTTTGATCCAAGTATGATCTTCAGTCAAAAATTGTAGAAACATCAAATTTAAAATTATGATTAAATTTGAGAATATTAGCGAAATTTTTCGTCCTAATCGCTGTATACAAAAAATACATAAAATTGCCCCGGGAATTACGCCCAAACCACTTATTCCAACCGTTAACCATGGATTTGTTGAACCAACAGCACCCATATGAAGTGAAAATGCGAAAAATGTCATTCCATTTATAAACCAATTCAAATAGATGAAAACTGTTCGTCGTAACAGTATTCCAATTTTGAAAATTGATCCAAAATTAGTATTTTTCGTTTGTAATTGACCTAGATTATTATTTTCAAAATTTAATAATTGTTGAAATGTATATTCGATACTTTCTTTTGATCTTCTATTAATATAGCATATTTTCTCCAACAGTTTATAAGCTTTCTCCCGTTTTCCGGTCACCAATAACCATCTTGGCGACTCCGAACACAGCCAATAATTCAAAAAAAATATAACACTTAAACCAGATAGTGTAATTTGTAATTCGCGCCAATATCTTAACCAATAGCCCAACATGGCCATCATTGTTGTACCTAATCCAAACGGGATTTGATACAAAATGGGTACAATTGGACGATATTCGTTACCGACAAGTTCCATACAAAGCACAAACGAAATAATCATTGTCCCCCCATTGGCTACCCCCAACAAAAATCGGACAACGTTAAACATCCAATATGTGGGTGTCAGCGCCATTACAATTCCACAAACACTTTGCGCAATAATTGCAAAAATTAGCGACGGTTTTCGACCGTAGCGATCCGCGGTGATTCCAAATATTACATTGCCCAATAGCACGCCAATCATCAGAATCATCTGTGAGAAATTCACGAACCATTCGTTTTCACACACCAGATCCCATTCCATTATTATACTAGATCGAAATTGGCTTCGATCGTATACAAATCCTGTCTGACACTCGGAATTATTCCAGCCCATTGAAGTTAAATTCGGCATTTGACAGGAATCCACAAAATACGATGAATTCTTATGAAATAACGATTGCCATTCTGCCTTCGATACGTTTTCGATATAATCTGGTTTTGCACAATAAAATTCTGTTTTGGGCGCCAATAGAATATTTCCCAATTGAAACCATGCAATCGGTAATTTTAATAATGCCATCAGTAACGATATTCTCAGTTGCCATTTTCCAAAATTTCCGATAATATCAAATATTGAATCGCCGGCTAATTTGGTTTCGATTTGTTTGCAACAAATATTCGTTGGTTGTTCTATAAATGAGGGAAAATAAAATTATATTTAAGAATTTCTGTTTGGTGTAAGTTTAAAAAAAAATTATTTCGTATTTTCATTTTATTATAAATAAGGTCAAAATCATACTAACAAGGAAGAAAGTAAACTTACGTCAGCGTGGGCCTTAAAAAATGCGTTAATCATTAACTTAACGAGAATGACTTATTCTTAAAACTTTGGTCAGCCCTTGGACGTTTATTCTTCCTCTTCAGTCATTCCCGCCTCTACTGACCTGACAGACGTTTCTTCTAGTACCTGCTTTCGTATTTACTTTTCCAATTATTGATTTGGACAAATGCCTCTAAAAAATTAACATAATTTTGCATATTTTTACTAAAAAAAAAGGAACTAAATTTTGAAATTTACCATCCTTTTGAATATAAACATAATTTAAATAATTTACGAAATAACTTTTGATAACACCTAATTTTTGCATTGTTTTACTATTAACTTGTTTTACTAATTTATGACAAATTCAAATACATCCGTCTTCAAGCCATAAACTAGTAACGCTATAGTAACTATAAAAATCACAAGAAATTATCGATTTTGTTCCTATTTACCTTCTGATTCCAGTAAATTCCATTTTACGGTGATATTAGTGGCTCGTTAGAATTTTTTTTGTTGTAAAATGAAAATACGAAATAAAAGAAAAGCTTTTCCCAAAAAGTTTCGACCTAACAAAATTCTTAAATATGAAATTTACCTTGTTTAAGTTCCATTTTCACTTTCTGTTTAATGACGCGATAATTTTATTATTTATAACAATTTACTGACTAGAATATTATATTTGTTGCTTGAACAATAATTATTGCAAATTTAATCTTATTTTTGCAATTTTTTTTTTGCTATTAACGCATATTTTCATGCAACAATAATTTAAATAATCATGTTTTTATTAATTATTTTATTATTTAGAAATGAACGTTAATTAATTAAAATGTAGCAACAATATATAAACAATTAAAATTTTTTTTAAAAAGTTACTTCACCTTAAGTGTTGTTATACGCACTTTACTATGAGAATTTTTGTCAATATTGCTCTTAAACAAATTTTAATAATTAAAATAACAATGTTAATTGACTGGGATTTATTTATCGATTAAAATTTATTGACCTAATTAGTTAGTACTAATTGTATTAATTAAGAAATTAACAAAATTAGATTGTTGATATTTTTATTTTTTTAATTTAGGAAATTTTTATAAAAACAAAGAAATAATATGACTTTTTAACAAAAAATTACTTTTACTTTGTTTTAATAATTTCGTTAAAAATATATAATACAGATTTATGTATTACTTTCACTTTCTGAAATTTTGGAGAAATTTCTATATTTTTTTTTTTTGTACAATCTTATCAAAAACGATTGTTTTGATTATATAATGAATAAAAATATTGACAAATATGGTTTAAGGCCAAAAATTATTAAAATTCTGTTTCTACTATTCTTCTAAAATATAAAAGTTTTTTATATATCGATAGGTGAATCAATCTAACTGTCGAATTTGATTGAAAGAGTTTTACTAAAAGCTTTAAGTGGTAAAAGTTTAAAATAAAATTAATTTTTATTAGATTAATTAATTTAATTTTTATTGCTTGTGTAAATCAATAAAATGCCTTAAATTAATAGTTTTCGGTTATTCTCAAAATTTATCAGACAAATACTAAATAGCGAGATATCGGTGTTTAAAATGGATTTCACGTTTACACATGCGCTAATTACGAAAAATTCACAGGGGACTCCCTATAGGGACTGCCTTGTATAACCCCCTAAAAATTTCATCAAAATTGATCGGAAACTTTCGGAGTTAAGCGCGTTGGAAGATTTTTCGGACAGACCGACCGATCCAGAAGGAAAATTGTACTAAAAGTTCTAAAACGGAAAATTCGCGTGAAAATTTTTATTTTGAAAGTAAATCATTATTCATAATTGTAGGAAAATTTTAGCCTAATTTTGTTTTCATCTTTCAAAAAATCTTAAATATTTCAATAATTAATCTTTTAATAGTTGAGTAGAAAATTTAGCGGGGAAATATATTTAAAAATACCTTACAATTTCAATTTTACACTCTATTAAATTTGTATTTGGGATAAAAATTTCAATCGTCCGAAGACTCACGTAACGACATCTAAACTCATTGCAACTAACATTTTTAATTGTTACATAATTCCAAAATTAAAATTAAAATATGATATAATATTTTTTTAAACGATTGGTTTTAACCGCCACAACAATTACGACAACAATTACACTAATTTTTCACAAATTAAAAAAAAAAAAACAACTTTTATTAACGTAATTTTTTTTAATTATTGATAAAATTAATTGTTAAATATTTTCAAACAATTACCAAGTCCGGAAGAGTGATTTTTATTTAAACTTCACACATTATTGTATGATTAAGGAGTTATAGTTACGTACATGGAGCTGTGTGGAAGGAAGTGTAACCGGGTCATTATTGTTTTATTGGAGGTAAGTTAGCTATAACTCGCTGCAGCTGGTGAAAGTGATTGTGATTTTTTGCAACATACAATAATTATTCTTCAATAATAATGATTATTCACAGAAATTATGTATCTTACAATTAAACAGATAATCAGTTGATGTAAATTATTGATTTGCGTTTAATAACGGTGTAATTACAAAATTGCAACTGCAGTTGTTGCAGTTATGTTTTTAATGACGTAAATACATATTGTGTTGATTATTAGTTGTTTATTAATCTTATTGCAAGTCGTTAAGATTTAATAAGGTGTGTGTACTCAATAAATGCATTCTTTCATGTGTTATGTAATATCCGCTTACCTTGCGTCCCTTATGCGTTTCTGGCGTCAACCAGAAAGAGTTAAATGTTTTCTGGTAGAGTTATGAAAAACGTGATTCTAAATTTATTTAAGCTTAAGCCAAACTCGAAGGACTTTGCATCCTTTTTAGGATTTCGAAGAAAAAATCTTGGAAGCCTTGTAATTTTTTTATGTCCGTCTGTATATCTTTTTCGTTATGTATATTTTTCGGACTATGAACAGCAATACAATTTCCGGTAATGGAAATTGGGGATAACAATTTTCTCCATGTATCACATTGTGTGG
This sequence comes from Brachynemurus nebulosus, assembly GCA_035578155.1. Classification (NCBI taxonomy): domain Eukaryota; kingdom Metazoa; phylum Arthropoda; class Insecta; order Neuroptera; family Myrmeleontidae; genus Brachynemurus; species Brachynemurus nebulosus. The sequence goes on along the minus strand of JAPWDM010000009.1, from coordinate 3,889,853 downwards.
AATATTGTTAGAAAGGACTCTTAAATTGATTAAGGTAGTTGTTAAGAGGTTTCTTTTTAAAAAGAAAAAAAAAAAAACTAAATAAAAAGAGTCCTATAGCAAAATACATTTTTGACTCATTGTAAGCAACAATAAAAAAGATTGAAATAGAATCATATATCTTTACTTTTTGTAGATAATAAAATTCGCATATACGTAAAAAGAGTGAGGCATATGATTCTATTTCAGTTTTTATGTTGTTTACAACGAGTCAAAAGTGTATATTTTGGGAGAAAATTTTGCATGTGCAAGAGAGCTGGTGGAACTTGATTGAAGTTGTTGTTGAGAGGTATTTTTTGCTCGTCACCTTTTTAAGGAGAAGTTTTTTGAAAAATCAAAGAAGAGAACCTTGCAAAAGTCATCTTGCTCACTTCGCATTTTAGTCTTGCGTCACCTCTGCGTGTGGGATGTCGTTAGAAAAATCTTTTAACATGAAGTTGAAGTTCTTTTAACCATTTTTCATTTTTGAATCTCGTTTGCCCAATATGGAACTTCAAAAGCATAAACCGTAAAATACATATATATCCTTAAATGCAAAGGTGTCGCCAGTTAGTAGGTTAGAGGGGGGCAAGGTGACAGACAGAATGGGAGAAATATGAATTTTCTGCGCAAATACAGCGTAAACTCACAATAATGTCGTTTCACTCGATCTCAGTAGGAGTATACGTATGTAAAGTGTGTGCGCTTGTTACCTATCATTTCTTTATCATAATATGTAGCATGAACGGTGAGGAGATTTGATTTAATGTATGTCCAACATACACTTTAGGGAACTTTTTACTGTTATGATGCTAAGGGGTTTTCCCTTTTTAATAAGTTCACCAGTACGCATGTGTAAATACTATTTTTGTTCAATGTAAACGCGGTAAACACAGCAGTGAATACTTACTTTCTGTTCTGCGTAACATTGCTTCAGAAAGTATTAGAGTCAAAATTCGTACCAATTCGTTAAAATTTTTGAAAATTTCAGAGTAAATAGTAGAAATAATAATAAAATTGTATGTGTATATTTTTAAAAACTTCGATCATTAAAATAGATATAAGTATTATAAAATAACAATTTTTAAAATTGTAATATTACTGCATATTATGTTAACTTTTCTATAATTATGAATATTTACAAAGTAATTAAGTAAATGTTTAATTAATTTCACTTTTATGCCGATGATGACTGAGAGACTGGTACTGGTACTGCGACTACTGGCGCTACAGGTGCTGTACTTGTTTGTTCATTTCCGGTTGCATTTGATTGCGAGGAATTTATTCCTCTAGTTGTCGTATTATTTCTCTCAGCGGCTAAACTAGCTCTGAGCGCTTCTTCATATGTTGGTGGTGGAATTTCTAGACCTTAGGCAAAAAAAAAAAAAAAAAAAACAAATAAATAAATAAATAAATTTAGAAATGTTAGTAGGAGTTTTGCTTGGTGTAATTTAAATTACCTGATGCGTAATTTGGTAAACCGCACGAATCCGGAAACACTCCAGTTTCTTGACACGATGCATCTTGACATCGACCAGAAAATGGCGTGCGTAATGGCACTGGACACTCGCTTATTGGGTCACAAGTGAAGGCCACATTTTGAATGGTGACAACTCGCATGGCACGTTCTCTTGCCGCTACTAAAAAAAATGAGATGGGAAAATTTAACGATTTCTGCTTTAATTTCCCGATTGTTTTTCGAAATTTTACTGGGGATATGTTGACGTTTTGAGCTTATAATGGACTTAATTGCCCCAAATTAATATGTAAAGTTGGTAATTAGTCGTGAAAAATAGGGACGTACAGCGTCCTACAGACTCAAACGATAATTTTTCTCGTAGGAAATCATCAAATTTTCATTTCTAACTTTTCCCCATAAATTCATCCGTGAAGTATTCGAAATTTATGACATCAAATTAAATTTTAAACGTATTTTTCCATAAGAATCAGATGTTCCCTCGAGAAAAAAAGTAGCCTAGGTCCTTTTTCGTCCCCTTTGTGTCCTTCTATCTCTCCCTGATTAGAACTATGCAAAGTTTTAGATCAATTGATTAAGTAATTGAGGCCTGAAGGTGAGATAAACAATATTTTAAACATATTTTCCCACGGGATTCAGATGTTTTCCTAGACTAAAAAGTAGTCTATGGCTCAACGATAGATTGCATGTAACTCCTTAAAATATTACCTCCCCCCTCACCTAAAGGAATTTAATTAATTTAAGAAAACCTTGAAGTATTCAAAGCCAAATTTTTCTATCACTTATCATTGAATTGTTTTGTTCTTTTGTGTGATAAGATAATATCTCAAATAAAAAAAGAAAATACTTACTGGCCCGATTTTCTTTTTGTATGGCTTGAATTTTCAAAATAAACGAATAACACTGACAAATGCCAATCATAGTGAAAGCAATGGCCAACGCATATATAAGATAAACGATAAACGCCATTCTATAAAAAAAAAGAAAAACAAGGAAAATAAATTTTCACTTACAACTTCGTCGTAAATTCTCTTCATGTTGTCGTTTCGCCGAACAAATATTCCAAATATAAATACAAAAGATTAAAATTAATACTAGCGTAAGTAAGATAAAATCTGTGGAAGCTGTCGATGACATTGTAATTTTTAATAATAATGGCTTATCTCAAACGATTTCAAATCCAGATCGTCAACAATTACATATTTTAAAGACCGTTTGTTGTTAAATTTGAAAATCATATTTAAAAATTTAAACGTAATTGTTTCGTACAATATGGCGTATTTGATTCCGAACCAAATATCAATATGATTTCATTGTTAACATGTTAATCGATTTTTCATATTTTTAAAATAAATATTTAAAATATAACTTACCTGTTGTATAAACTTTCATATCAGTTACGTATGTTTAATTGTTTTAATTAATTATATCTACGTTATCATAATAAACGGATAAAATTATATCTATCGCAAATTTCCAATAGAAACTAAAAAATCAGTCATAAAATGATGATAACAAAATTGTCATTATCTTGTGAAGGAAAATTTGTTTATCTATTAACAATTTGAAGTAATATAAGTCGATTTTCGTGAAACAATTTTATAAAAAATCATGTATAATATCTGGCAAAAAAAGTAGAGATCCGCAAAAATTTTTCTCATGTTTTATTTTGTTAAAAAAATTTTTAGATTCTTTCTTCAATTTAATAAAAAATTTTAGTGAAATAATTTTCGTGAGAGGTTCGACTTTATAATATGATATTTATATTACTGAAGTGAAACTCCCCCCCCCCCCCTCTTTCGAATACTGATGTGAACAAAATGGAGATATTCCTCCTTTAGCTAGTTTCGAATTTACTTGAACTGAAAATGACTCATGCATTAGTAATGCACGTAAGTTTATGTATCCAACAAGCCCATAATACAGCTATCTCTCACAAGATCTACTATCTAATACATTAAAAAAAGATCGTAGAAATTAATAAATAAAAATAATATAGAATAAATGCCTATTATTAAAAATTTAATAGATTTGAGCGTTACTTTATGATATTCCATATTTGATATTAGTAAATAAAAACACTACTTTGCAAAATACCACTTTTATTGTATTACCATAATAAAAGTGGTATTTTGCAAAGTAAAGTGTTTTTACTTACAAATGCCTATTATTATTTTATTTTTATGCATAGGAATGTCTTGCCTTACACGCATACTTACAATAGTAATTTTTTACTTTTTTTTGCTGTAAAAATCATAAAGATAAAGAAATAACTTAAAATTGATATCGGCAATCGTATTTCACTTTTTCACTTTGTTTGGGTTTAACTTATTGGACTTTTCCTGTACTTGAGAGTAATGTTCAGCTTGGCAATTAGTATTACTTTAAAGTAATGTTGATTGCATACCATCCATAAAAACTTGAAAACTGAAAAATTTAGTATTATTTTAGGAATCAAATTCAAATTGAAAATTCAGCTATTACAGCCACTGTCATCGTGCAACTTGAGCTCCCAATATTCCTAGAAGCCGAAAATGACAATCATTAAAATTTAGAAACATTTGATATATGTATGTATATATGTGTCCGCATGATAACTCTCGAACGAAACATCCTATCTTTACGAAATTTGGTGAAAGCGTTGGAAATCTAAAAATCTTGGATGAGTACTTCAGTCAGACACGTCCGATGCCCAAAACCTCAAAAAATATGTTTTCTGCTAAAATTTGACAAAATTTAAAAGTTTTCGAATTCTTTTTAAAAGCTTTTATTTAACTTGCTATGTTAGTATGTTGGTTTAGATCAAATCTTGGAATCAAAATTTAGACAGGTTCTAATTGTGCTAGAGGTTTCAGATTTTGCATACGTGTCTAACCTTGATGACAATGCAATATTGTATAATTAGTTTTTCCCTAAATTGCCCCAAACCAAAATTGTTGATTTTTAGTCCTATGCAACTTTTTGGCATTTCGAATTGTCAAATATTGTCCATTGATTTTACATTGCAATTTTTTGTTTCCATAGTTATGTCTGATTAGAATAAATTAACCGATTAAAATATAGGTAAAAAAATTACTTCTTAATTTTTTTTTTAATTAATTGCAATCAGACTAAAAAGTAGAAAATAAAATAAAGTAAAAAAAATGTTTTTTAAGAAAAAGCTTTTATTTAAAAAATGGGCTAAAAAAAATAAAATAACTTTTGAGTGAAGCTTGAAGCAATATGCAACATAATTTATAAAAGCTTGAGGCGTTTAATTAAGTTTGGTAAGTACTGAAAAGTAAAATAGCAACACTTATATCCAAAACAGAAATAACTAATGATAACGCCTCAAGCTTTTATAAATTATGTTGCACATTGCTTCAAACTTCACTCAAAAGTTATTTTATTTTTTTTAGCCCATTTTTAAATAAAAGCTTTTTCTTAAAAAACATTTTTTTTTTACTTTATTTTTTATACTATGCAGGACCATGCACACACATTAACATCTATGTTATTAATATGTTGTAATGTTGGGGTTTTTTTTAGAAAAATTGAATTTGTATTGTTTCATTCCTTTTTAAAATCTGAATCGATAAAAAATTTTTTTAAAAAAAGATAGAGAACTTGTGGTGACTATTTCTAAGCATAAATAAAATAGTAGTTTAATATAAAAATTAAATTTTTATTAACCAGTTAAGAATTATAATTATTAAATATTTAAATATATTTTTTAAAATAAATATACATAATAATTAAATTAATATTTACAATATCTAATTCTTATAATTAGTCTTAATTTTAGTATAATTACAAAATCGTTAATTTATTTCCGTTTTACAAATAGTTATCTTGAGTTCTACTTTGACTTTGAGTTTTCATAACTTCTTCATAGCTAGGAGGTGGAGTATCACAGTCTGCAAAAATAAAGGCAAAAATAAAAATTAATAACGAAAATGATTCAAAATTCGAATAAAAAAAATTTACCTTTTGGCATACCTCTTGGAATATGTACAGACCACACTGTCACTTGTGGCGATAAATCTAATGATACTGAATTTGTGCAACGTTGAGTTGTTGTTGGTCTTCTTTCTTCAATTTCGTCTCTCAGGTACACTAAAAATTAAATAAAAATATTTCAAAAAAGTTCTAGGTGACTCTAAACAATAAGACCCGGCGTTATCTATTTATCAGTTTGACCAAAAAAAATTATGTAATTATTATTTCACGTGTTTTGTAACCAAAAAAATTTTGTCACTTACTTTTAATAATAAATGAATAACAACAAATTGACACGCCAATCGCCAATAATAGAAAAACAATGGCCATAACTGACTGTAAAAATTCTAAATTCATTTTTGACGTTTTTTTCTCGTTTTAAATAAATAAATATTTTATTATAAATATTTGGATAAATATTTTCATTTTCACGTACAATTGAACAATTTAAAAAAATTTGAGATAATTTTTAAAGAAACATCGATAAGATAATTTTTTTTATAATATATCTGTACTTCAGTTAAGTTGGGTGTTAAATTAAATCCAAAAAACATTATTTTTTTAATCTTTGTTGCAGATTTTTGAAATAAAATTTGATTTTAACTTTTTTATATTATTGATAAAACTGTTGTTTAAATCTCTGTACTTATACTAAAAAACTTTTTTTTTTTGAACATTCGAACGGGCAAAGTTACCGAAAAAAACACGAAATGTGTAACAGCCTTTACTTTAATTTTTTTTATATAGTTCAGTTTTATGTTGTTTATTTTATAATTAAATACATATGTAAAAATTAGTCATAGGGACTCCCCACAATGAATGTTGCCATCTAGTGATACTGACAATGAATAAAAACTATAGTTTTTAATATAGGGTAAAAGCCCCCTTTGTGGAACGGTATCTAATTATGAACATTTACACATTAATAAAGTTATTTCTGAAAGAAACGTTTGATAACAAAAATTATTATTAATAGAATGATTGTTTTTCAATTTAAATTCACCTCGCATTTAAAGTTTCCTTACTTAATTAAAGAAATAAATATGTAAATGTCGAAACTGTTCCAGTATTAGATACCGTTCCACAAAGGGGGCTTTTACCCTAGTAATTTTTTTATATCATTTATTTAAAAAGATTGGAACTTTTTCTACAAAATCCACGATCAATATGACCAATATTATAAGGGATTATTCATATTGAATTCAAAATCACTATTATGAGCGATTAAGTTAGGAAACTACAGAAAGTTTCATCTAATGTTACTAGATGGCAACGCTCCTTACGTCTTACATCTTGCGTCAATCAATTGTGAAAAGGCCCTTACAATAAAACTTTTTTTTTAATTTATTGTTAGTTAATGGTGGGTTTTGTCGGAAAAACTGCGAATGTTCTTTTGTTACGCAATAAAGTCACATATTGACTGATTGTATTAATATTGTTATGCCGCATTCACATTGCAATCAAATAACGTAATTTCGTGACGCAACATTTCTATTTAAAATGTCTAGAGCCTTTAGCTTTGTTTTTGTTTATTTTGAATTGAATGTACGTAAAACATTTTTTTTAATTGGCCCCTTTTCTTTCCAAAAACTTGTGATACAAATCTATATGCAAATAAAAAATAAAACAGCATGGCTTACCTTCGAATAAATTATGATAATTTTTTTTTTTAAAAAAAAACCAGATACTCTAAAATTAGATTTTTTAAATGTGTTGTATTCCAATTGCTTCTTCGTAACTAGGTGGTGGATCTTCTATCAAAAACATCATAGAATAGTATCAGAAATTTTATATACTTTTCTTAAAAATGAGTCAAGTATAAAGGGACATAAATTTCGTCAAAATTTTTGTTTGAGAATGATCAACGGAAAACAGAAAGAAAAATACATACCACTAGCGGAAACTTGTCGTCTTAGTTCGATAGTCTCTATGATTAAAAGTAAAAAAATAGATTTAAATATTATATAACCAAAGATTAGTTTTCTTATTAAACTTTTTCAAATTAATTAATAAGTACCTTTTTTTTCTTGCATATAACTCCTAAATATAAGATAAATGCCCCATATAGCAATAAAAATTAAAATTATTAAGATGGCTTCTTCAATCTCACTAACAGCCATTGTTGTAGAAAAGAAACCAAAGAATAAACTAAATTTAAAAACGTTTTTTTTCTTATGATCATAGATCAGGATTTATTCGTCTTTTATGTCGATACATATATTGAAAAAGATTAGATATCAGGATTTATTAATCCCTATTATTTATGGATTTCCTTGTACATACATAGTTTTAAATAAATAAGAAAATAAATTTTTACATTCTATAAATATCTCGTACATTCATAAAATTTTAATGATAATATTTATGTAGTATTTAACACATGTAGGTACTAATTAATCCATCTTATCAGTTATAAATTACTGCCTTTTTATATAATCAGTGTACAATGTGGCTTGTAATTAGTTGACTTACTACGTCGGACAATAAAAATAAAAAAAATTAACCTTAGTGACGTCACTAAGCGTCTTTAAAAATTTTAGGTTATGAAATTTATAATTTAAATTTGTTAATTTTTATGGTCAGTTATTTCATCTCTAATCAAATTTTAACAGCATAAAACTATTAGAAAATGGAATTACAAAGATTAAATTAGATTTCTTGATCGAATTTTAGTATTTTGATGACAGCAATGAAAAAGAAACACTTAAATCACCTAAAATCTGTCAATTAATGTAAATAGAAACACTGGAAACATTGTGACGTATAATAATTATAAATAATTAATAATTAAACAAATTTTAACCCCAGTGACGTCATTAAGTGTACTTATATAGTGTTTTTTTTAAAATTAGGTAAGGTAAAAGCCCCTATACCGGAACGCGATCCAATACTGGAACAGTTTTGACATTTATATATTAATGAAGTTAGGTATTTCTGAAGGAAACCTCTGATAACAAAAATTATTATTAATAGAATGATTATTTTTCAATTTAAATTCACCTCGCATTTAATGTTTCCTTAGTTAATTAAAGAAATACAAATATATATTAAACAATTTTTGTTGAAAACAGTATTTTGATCCTTTATTTACGTCTGATACTTAATCCATTCTTTATTTCCTACATTGACGTTTAGATGTCACTCTATGTGTCATATTACTCATATTACATGTCTGTTTGTATATCGGTTCCCAACTCCTAGTGTCATTAATATTTCTTTGTTTGGATATAGATGTCGACATTTTGTAAAAGGAAAACATTAATAAATAAAAAAAATTGGGTTGTATTTTTTTATAAACATATTCATTGGATTAAAAAAACTTTGTTTCATGCTTATTAAGAAAAAAAAAATGGGTGTTTAATTTATTTGTCAATTTTCATAAGCCAGTTTAATTACACATCTAAAAAAAAATAGTGTCCCGGTATAGGGGCTTTTGCGTTATAACAAAATTAAAAATATAGTAAAATTTTGTTTGATATAAGATTTTTACACCCAAATTAAACTAAATGACATCATCAGGTTTATAAATATCGATTTTTTCAAGGCAAACATGCAAAATTGCAAAAAATGATAATTTTTTTTTGAGAAGTTATGAAATTAATTATGTACATATTAATTTGAAAATTTCCCTGAAACAGGTGAATGACTTAAAATTATACGCTGAATCAGTTATTCTTTTTTTAGGCAAGACATTATTAATTTGATTCTAATTATTGATTTAACACGTAATCATTTTTAATTTAAACCTATACCATCATGTAAATTATTGTGAAAAATCAGAAATTTTTATTACTCAATTTAAGAATCTGTAATGATGACTCTTAATTAGTTCATTGTTGTATTTTCAAAATATTAAAATTTTGAATACTTTCAATTGTTATTCATTTTTTGCCCAACAAATAAAAGTAAAAGACAGTAACAAATAATTAAAGATTTTATTAAATAAAACCAATAAAAAATCAAAATTTGTATATTTTGATTTTATCATTAACAATTAAGGCTAATTAGTCAAATGATATTTTAATGAAGGCTATTTTAATATATAAAAAAAATTTAAAGAGTTATATTTTTGCTCATTTTTTAAAAAAAGACTTTTTTTAATATTAATATGGCAAATAATTAAATACAAAAAAAAATCAGGCCACATTATAAACGCTTTACTGAAATTGTTCACGTCTCAAAGATATTCGTCAATAATGCAAATATTTTTAAATTTTCTGTATTCCATCATGCCTCAAAATAGCTCGTTCGTGATTGGCTATTAACCAGCTGTTTGGAAATCTATTATAATAATAATGGCTGAATATTCTTGCCACTATTTAATACGAATTAAATTAAATAAAACACGTATTATAAAATTTTCTAAATGTGCCTTTCGGGCGTACATTCAATAATATTTACGTTAATCAAATTGATTTCATTTAAATCGTTGTGCTAGTGCCATTTTAATGTATATACGTCACAGGTAATTTTTGACATTTCTTATAATTTGTGCAAGTGTAAAAATATTTGATTCTGTTCGTGTAAAATGGAAATTTTTTTTGATTTTTTTTTTGGAATAGAGCAACATGACTTAAGGCGAATTATTCGGAATTGTCAGTGAACATAATGTTACCAAAATGTGCGTACATGAATCTGAATGACGATCAGTCAACATCAATCAGTGTCACAATGCCTTCGGAGACGATGGTTTGCTCCGCGAAAAATTCAAATAAAACACTACGTACATTTGATTTCGACGTAAATTCACTACCGCCAGACGAGTCCACGAACGAAACTGAATTACTCGACATATTGGAGCCGGTTAATGGGACCGGTACGAATCAAAATTCAACAAAAAAGACTGATCTACGAATTGAATTGCCCACACAACCGACACTCGTCGTACAATCACCGAAAACACCAACACTATGTCGAAAATTGAAAGCCGTCTCATTAGATTCCGACACAAATGTGCTAAACGTTGTTTCCGACTCGTTAGAGGTGCCACGTGACACATTTTCGATGCCAAGCACGCCCAAACGCCAAATACCGAAAACGCAAGCCCATAAACTCACAATTCGATCACATTCAGGTACAAGTTTAGGTTTAGACAATTCAACCAGTTCAAATCTGTCGAGTTTCGGCTCGAATCAGAGCATTTCCGGTTCGCAAACGTTGAAAACGTTACCGGAAGTTATGACACTGTCCGATTTTAGTCAAGGTAAAACCGAACCGGTACGCGTAAAAGCGAAAGGTCTACTCGAACGTCGCGGGTCGAATGTTAGTTTGACAATTGACCTGTGCGCGGCTGAGGCCAAGACCCCGACCGTCATGGCGACGCATGCCCGTTTGAATAGCGCGAAAAGTGTGTCGAATTTGAATTTATCGAACGTGGGCAAAGACAAATGTTCATGTAACAAGACTGAAAAATGTAGCGGTGGTTTGAAACGATTTCAAAAATTGTCGACGGAGAGTTGTCTCTGTGACGAGAACAGCAGTAACTCAATTTGCCAAGGCTATAAAGTGTGCCAATACTCACGATTGGGATGTCTCAATTATCTGTCGTATATGCGTCGAAAATCACTATCCAACGAAAATTTATACATCGGCCCCAGTTACGAGTTTCGAAAAACCTTTAAAAAGAGCGAGTATCCGAAAAATTTGATCGGGCCACAATTCAAAAATCAAATTTTAAGCGAAGACTTTCAATTACACCTACAAAATATCCAATATTTACAAACGGCTGGCAATGTACTGTCCAAGAAACAGTTGCGCGAAAGCTGTAAATTAGAACATTTAAAAAATTTACATAAAGAATTTTGGGAATTGCCGCAAAATTTCCAGGAGAAAAGTTTCGTGAGCGGTAGCCAGAATAAGAATCGATATAAAACGATACTGCCCAATGAACATTCGCGGGTCATATTGGATTTGGGCAATGGGCAAGATTCGTCCGGGGCCGAAGGTTACATAAACGCGAATTATATTAAGGTAAGCGTAATTTTAAGTTCCACGTAATTTTAGGGGAGGTCCGGACCCCTTACATCTATCCGGTTGTTGCGCCCCTGGTAACTTCTAATTATCTACAAAATGGGGTTATTAGAGACGATAATGGGGTGAATGGGAATATAAATTAGTGATCAAAATGATAACTACCGCTAGTAAGGAAGGTTTATTTGTGTAGGTTTTGACAATTTACAAAATTTTCAGCGCTTAGTTTACGGAATACAAATCGGTATATTTTTTTGGAATACTGTTTTTAGTTCTTCAGAATAATTTATTATTCCTAGAACAAAAATGGACAATTTCAAATTATTATCATTTTTTTAGCAGTCAGCTTTAGCCATCTGGTGACGAGTGAAAAAAATTCATTTATAAAAATTTTGAATCTCATAACCGTGACAGTTATAATCTTATCTTTAAAAACTGAAAATGACTGATTTCAAGTTATTATAATTTCTATTTTCCTTTTTCAATATATTAGATAGTAAATCTTGTGAGAGATAGCTATATTACGAGTTTGTCCAAAGCATATATTTATGTGAATAAGTTATTTCCAGTTGTCGTTCTTTTCACTATACTTCGATCCGTATATACATCTCGCATTCGTCTCTAAAGACCCCACATTTATTCCTCTATATCTGATACAGCGTTCCTATTTACCCACGTACTGTTTCTAATCACCCCTTTTTCATCCGTCTATTCATTACTAATTCAAGTTTTTATGATACATAAAATCAAGTTCTTATGATTTTCTGATAAAAAAAAGCATTAAAACAAATAAAAAATTGTACTTTTTATGTGCTCTGAAATAGCTAAAAATATATTTGTTTCCATTCATTCCTTTTTACGATTCTAAATATCTATTCCATTTCTAACATTTCTACATTTTTTAGGGTCATGACTATACGGAAACGGCATACATTGCCACACAGGGCCCACTTTCGCACACCACAAGCGATTTATGGCAAATGGTTGTACAATCGAACGCGCAAAAAGTGGTTATGTTGACGCCAATCCAAGAGAAGGGTCGAATCAAATGCGAAATGTACTTCCCCGAAAAATTACACGAGCACATCACCTGCGGCAAATTTCAAGTGAAATGTTTACATATACACAAAGAGAAATCGTACAGTATACGAACATTACGTGTTCGTGACACCACCGTAGCCCCGGCGCTCTGCCCCACCACACAAACAGTGGATAGTCCCAAGTACTGTTGTGATAAAATGAAACAGTGCGGTATCGAATGTAAACGGCTGACGAAATCGAGAAATATCTCCGATAACGTTCTAAATCAATTTGAATCCAATCAGAACTCGCCGAATCATATACTTAGCCCGCTAGTTAAAAACAATAATTGCAATAACACAAACTTTTTTAACGAAAACTTCGAAAACTTGGACATAGTCGGCTATGAGGATGAGGACGACGACATCTTCACCAGCATGGACTATAAACCACCCGCGGCGAATCGATCGCGAACGCAATTGCGTTCGAGAGATTTTAAATTCTCCGACGACTTCACCGACATCCTAAACTCCACCGGCGACGACGATGACGACGACCAGGAGATCTTAGACACCGATCGAATCGTGCAACATTACTGGTATCAGACGTGGCCCGATCATAATCTCGCGAACACCGAAGAAATTCTGGCATTGGCGCTGGACGTATTAGATTTAAGACAGGAAGCGCAATCTTTGTACAGTGAAATCAATCGACCTAGTCATTTTATTAATCGGCAATTAACGAACATTAGCACGACAATCGACACGAAATCGTCATCAGTGGACGATTGCCAACGGACAAATCTTGCCAACGCAATTCCTAAATCGCAATTTCAAATCCACCGGGACAAGTTTCAGACGTCGCGTAGTCAAAAAACGTCGAAGGAGAAGATCACCGTTCCAATTATCGTGCACTGTTCGGCGGGTATTGGACGTACCGGATGTTTTTTGGCAATTTTGAACGGCATTCAACAGTTGAAACATAATTTCAACGTCGATATCTTGGCGATTGTTTGTGCGTTACGTTTAAATCGTGGCGGAATGGTCCAAACCGCCGAACAGTATGAATTGATACATAAAGTGCTTGCACTGTACGACGAATATGTGGATAAATAAAGTCGATTCAGTATTTATGGATGAATATACGTAGCGCTCTCTATATGATCCCGGTAGTGATGGGTGTGGTTGATAGTACGCATGCGCAAACAACAAGTGTTGCGCATGAGAAACAAAAGGCAACGTCCATCTCTACCGCAGTGAGTATGAATTATGTATGATGTTAGTTTGAATTGAAATTAGTCACAATTGACGGCCATGAGTACAAACGGAACAGTTCGGAACTGGGAAGTTCTTGGACACGTTTCCATAAATTCTTTTATATAACTCATGGTTGATTCTTTTTAAAAAAAATAAACGATGTTAGTAATTTAGCATAATTATTGTATATTTTGCTTCTTCAAAAATCAATATTTGATCGTGGTTTAAGATTTATTTTGATATTTAATGATAATTGCAAGAAATTTTTATATGTAATTGTAAAAACGTATGAGCGAAATTATTCTCCGATTACAGCAAATGAAAACATTTTTATTTATTTATTTTTTTTTTTTTTTGGATAAATCAAAATGGATGCATGACAGATGATACTTAACTTATCAACATAGGCAATTTATATAACATTATTTCTACGAGCTAGCTTTCGATTGATTTGAAATCAATCAAAAGCTAGCTTGTAAAAATATATCTGAATTTTAAGTGAAAATTGACAAATTTGTATTCCTTTTTAGTATATTTAGTATAATAAAAGTGTTTTAGAAATATTTATTAAAATCCTAGACGTAGATTTGTAATTAATTTACGAGGTTTTGATAAAATTTTTTTTTACAATTTGACTGTTTTACTGACAAAAATCGGAGAAATAAAAAAAAAACATTTAATTGTTAAAGTTGGTAATTGTTAACTGTCAATGTCCCTTCAATATTTCTGGTTATCTTTCGACAAAAACTGGGAAACTTCTAGTATATGGGTAATTCTCTGGTGACGAGAGCCACCCAAAAACTCATAAATGTTGTGAAGTTATGTTGGGTGGCTCCCATTGTTAGAGAATTACCCGTATATTACCAAAACAAGTTTTGGTCCTTCGAGCAGGATTTTCAACAGTTTTCTAGTTTTTGTTTCTAAGTATAGAATATTTTAGTGATAACGTCATGAAAATCATAATATCGACTTTTTTGAGGTTACATAAATATATTTAGGGATCATTGCATAGATTCCATTAATGTGTAAACTAAATGTTTCAAGTCTAACTCTTTTCCGATAAAAATTCTATGAAAGGGATCTTTATGCCCTCTAGTAATCAATATTGATACTAAACACATATTAAATTGTAACGATTTTTGGAACATTTTTTGAACTTTAAGAGTCCAACATGCAGTTTTCATTTGTTTTAATCCCCCCCCCCCCTGTCGTAAGCACAAATAATTATATTAAGAGACCATGTATTGTATAAAATAATTTATTTGCAAAATATTTTATTACAAAATAATACGAGAAATTTTTAGTCATTTACACAAAATTATTAAATTTGTAAAGAATTTCTAGATGAAGATGTCATTTTAAAAAATATAAGAATCATAGAATAATTTTCTAATTAAAAGAAAAAAAATATGATGGTATTACTTGTTTATGATGTAGACATAATTTATGGTATTTTCAAAGGCACTGAACATTGAACAGGACAGAGTTTAATGGCGGTCCGATAGGTCAAAAATGTCAAAAAGTGTTTTAAATCAAATAAAGTCTCGTAGCAGAATAGTTTAGTTTAATGGCGTCGTACGTTCCCTCTATTCTATTCAGTACTCAGTGCTCAAATGTATATTAAAACATTTTTTGTATAAATTATATGTAAAATTTAAAATAAAAATTGTATTTTAATCGGAATATTCTGCCGGACAGAGATAGAAAATTATTAAAAAAAAAATATTGACATAAATTATATTTTTGTTAGAATTTTTTTAAAAAATATTTCTCGATATTATTTTGCAATTATTTTTTTCGAATTATGTGACAGTTGAATGTTGCCATATTTGAAATGTTTGCGGTTAACTTAAAATCTATTGAAATTGGTTCAGTACAAATATTTAATTCGTAGAAATAATTAGAAAGTATACAATTTCGAATATATATGTAGTTATTTATTAGTTTAATATTTATATATGAAAATTTAAATCAACAATCTTTTTGTGTGATTAATTTTTTTTGTAAATAAGTGACACAGCGTTTTATGGCAGTACGGTAACCGGATGCACGAATTTAACGAATTTTTTTGTACGATTGGGATTACAGGGCCGTGTTCGATTCGTGGTATAAAAAATTCTCACGCATGTGCACTATTAAACCGCGCAAACAAAAATTCAAATTATTTGACGTTTACTATCATATTTGGAAACTTGTAAACGTTATATATTTAAATTTTTGCTAATATGTTCGCGCGGTTTAGTAATGCACATGCGCAAATGCACTGGAATTTTTTAATACCACAAATCGAACACGAGGCAGTGTTACCATTTTTAAATTATTGTAAATAGAAAAGATTTTTGATTTGAATCAAAAAAAAAATTGTGAATGGTAACATAACCTATTCTATTTCAGAACACAGTATATAAAATATCAACTTAAAAATAGCGAAGTTTTTGTTCAAAAAAACTATTTGTATAGATGAAACACACATATTTTTTGTTGAGTTTTTTTTTTTTTTTACTTTTGTAAAATGTACTTTAAATTTGTTGTACTTATTTATGAAATGTTTTTCTCTTTCTCTGTTATTTTGTAAAATATGTATTTTTACATCGTAGTAATTTTTAGCACATTTGTTTTTTTTTGTTTTAAAAATGCGTATCGATGGCTTTCTGACGCAATCTCCTTTGTAACTTTTACTGATTTTTCACTTATTTCACAAATTTTGAGGAGTCTCCATATTCTCGCCGAGGTTGGACGAGGTTCCTCGTTGAGTTCCTCGCTGAGGTTGGCTCAGCCGTATGAATAGCATTAAAACACCAACCGCGAGACACAACGAAATGACCCTCTACATTCTCGTTTCGTCCAACCTCGGCGAGAATGTGGAGACTCCTTTATAGTTAATAATAAATATGTGAACTCGTATCACAGAATTATTATATATTTTTTGAATTTACCGCGGTACGTTACTGTCAGAGCTTGTTTGCAGGAAAGTATTTCAGTGGGTGATTTGATCATTAATTTTGCTTCTGAGACTACTAAAGTAGCGGAAGCATTGTATCACTTTTGAAAAATAAAAATTTTTTTTCTTCCAAAATAAAATTTTTTACGCACATTTTACGTTTTAGAGCTTTCTGAACAATTCTGGTTTGGTGTCTGTCCGTCCGTCTGGTCTGTCTGTTCGTCTGTGTGTCGCCAGTTTGCACCAAGTGGCATAACTTCTGAACTATTCGATTGTTTTTCATGAAATTTTCAGAAATTATACAGTTTGGTTCCTAGATGGTTCCCTATGAATTTAATCGAAATCGGAGTAACGGTAGCTACGCCGCTACCATGTCATTCCATTAATATACTAAATTGCACCAAGTGGCATAACTTTTGAACTATTCAATTGTTTTTTATGAAATTGTCAGAAATTATGCGGTCTGGTTCCTAGATGGTCCCCTACAAATTTCATTACATTCGAAGTAATAGTATCCACGGCGCTACCATGAAATCTCATTAAATGTCAATATCTTATTTACTGCTAGTCCCACTTCGCTCAAATTTTTAAACTATTTTGGGGGCTAGTTTCTAAAATATTTTTGCTATTATTTTATAATTTAGCCTTTAAGTATTTTGAGTTACAACAATTTTTTATGAACTTGAAGGCGAAAATATAATTTCACTGTATATGTGTTTGGTAGAATACTGTAAGTCTTTTACGAGTACGAGGAAGCTGTGTGCCACACTCAGTTGTCAGCGTATTTTGTTCTGTGATTACAAGTGCTAAAAATCGGCCAAGAGCGAGTTGGACTCGTACAATTAGGGTTTCGTATAGTGAGCACGTCAGTAGACTAAACTAATTTTCTTCAGCAACTACAGTACGTTGAAACAATGACTCAATATCTATACTGATTTTATTAAAATCCAAATTTTAACTGTAGGAAATTAGGAGGGACGGTCATTTCTCGCAAATTTTTAGCTATATCATTAAGACCACTGAGCCAAAAATATTTTTAGAATTATTAGAGGTAGTTCTTTCAAATAATACCTCACATAATATTTGGGGGAGACCCCCCATTTTAATTCAAAACTTTATGTCAAATTTTAAATTTCTACATTACATAATTTTCGAGAAAAACATTTGTGACGAGACGGACATGAGAGTGATTTTTATAACCGTTTAGTTTTCTCCCTTAAGGTGCGGAACCCTAAAAATGTAATTTCAATAATTACAGATGTTGTCAAACAGTTTAAAACAGCCTAAAAAACCGAAATAGCGACAAAGCCAGGATACAAACCAAACAATCTTTAAATAATCGACGAAAGATAGCGCAGTATGGGACTTTCTAAATATTTCTCGTGTAAATTCAGATTACAACCTCGTATATTATGGAAATATAAAATAATTATTCAGTTTTTTTATGTTTCCTGAGAATTTGCGTTAGAAAATCATCGATACTGTTTTATATTTTTGACACTAGATGACTCGTTTATGTCGAAATTTAAAAACAATTACCTTATATAATGGATTTTCGTTCACACTATTATAAATTCACTAGGCACAAATGGGTTAAACAATTTAAATATTAAACTGGTTTATTTTGGTTGAAATGGATACAAAATAAATTTTAGAAAACAGTTTTTTTTAGATGGTGGTTTTAGTTTTCTTTTATAAAGAGTGTGACTGTAGTGACTGATACTCACATAGATTTACAGGATTAACAGCGTACGAATGACGTAAGTAAATTAATGTCCTATTTTTCAAGAAATATATGTAATTCTTTGTTTTATTAATAATTGTTCGATAAAGATTACGTATATTTTTTACCAAAGATTGTGAAACATGATTGGAGGCTTTTATGTTTTGTGTTTTTATTGTAAAAATAATAAAAAATTAAAAAAAAAATATTAGTAAAAATTTTCTGTATTATAAAAGAGCAACAATTGAAAAAATGTGTTTTATTTCACATTTAAAACCCGTTTATACAATGATTCTCAGTCGCGCCTCTGGTGGTAAAATTAGAACTAGTATCTAGTAATCCGCACATAATTTATATAATACATATTTCTCTCGATAGTTAAACGTATACCTACAACAATTTTTACTTGATAGAGTTTCTAATTTTAAAAAACCAGAGGCGCTAGCGTAATCTTTGCGTCGCCATTTTCATTTTTATTGAAACAAAATAAAACACTTAGTTGTATCTCTAAAAGATATTTCGTAATTTTCTCATTTTGATGGTAAAAATTGATAATAAATACACACCCAAATTATCCTAATTCAACTAACTTAAATCGCTTCTACAAAGTTTGGTTTGAGAAAAATGAGTTTTTTTAATTTGGTGACGTCATCAAGTTTATTAAAATTGTTTAGGCGTTAAAACCTGTAAATAAAATGATAGAATGATGAAATTGGGAATTATAGGTTTTGGAAGTCGTTCTTTTCAGTTTTGGCAAAACTAAGCACGTAAAACCACTAGAGAAAAGATGTCTGTCGAGTCAGTCATATTTTTAAAAGGAACTTCGCCATTTTGATGACAAAAATCGAAAATATACAACCAAATTACCCTAATTTAACTAATTGTCCTAATTCAACCCGCCTCATTAATGTCTGATTTGAGAAAAAATATTTGGCAGTTTGATGACGTCATCAAGTTTACTAAAATGATAGAACGTTAAAACTGGAAGCGAATTATCGGTTTTTTAAGCTATTTTGTTAATTTTTACCAAAATAAGGATATAGCAAAATCTTAAATCTATTGCTGTATGAAAACTTATCGCAAGTTTTTTTCGCAAGTACCAACTGTCAAATAAAAGACACACTTTAGTTTTTCTTAACGCTTTTATTTTCTAATAATTTAAAAACAACATTTTCATGAAATTTAATTAATTTTCAAGCTCTTCTTTCTTTTTTTCTGTCACATAATCAAAATTTTCCATCGGTGGACACTGAAAATGTGTCAGATTTCTCGGCATAATCATACCATGTTGAGTTTTCGCGGTTTCTTGAATATATTCGATAAAATATTCCATTGTCTCCTTGTCGACAACCGGTCCAATTCCCATCACTTCATCGATCTGGTACCGAATCAGTTGCGGTTCTTCCGGTTGCTGGACATCTTCAGTTGATTTCTTCGGTGGATAAATAGTGTATAGTGTACTTGAAGCATCCACGGGGACAAACATTGACATATTCTCCGTTAAAAGACTTGGTGAAATGAGCATACTTTGAAGGAAACGATTCAGATGCAGATGACGTTGATTTCGTGTCAAAAACGATTTGTCATCTTGCGGCCCGGTGTGATCTACGTATTGATCGTAGAGTGCTTTGAATTGATCCTTTTGCGTGTGGTCGGTGTTGTCGTCCGCCGCCTGCGGTTCAGATTCAAATGCAACATTTTTGAACGATTCAGTTGATTCGTCAGCAGCGACAATTTCGCCCTCTTCGTTTTCCTCCTCTAAATTTTGTTCGGACGGTGGAGCTGATGGTGCTGATTCGTTGCTTTCTTGTTCACTGACGTTTGTTGGGGATGACTTTTCGGACATATCTGTGGTTTTAATTTCCGTTTCTTGTTGTTCAGAGAGTTGTGGAGCATTTTTTCCTTCAAGTGACAAATATAATCGAAATTTTAGATAAATTTAACCTATTATGATCCAAGCGTTCGCACGTTAATTGGTATTGGGAAATCAAATAGGGGCGTGGTTTGATGTTTAGCCATCTAGTGATGTTTGACAGCTAAGTGGTAACAATTTGAAATAATCATTTTTTGTTTGGAAAAAAATATTATGAGTAGATAAGAATGACATTCCAAAAAATATGACAGTTTGTGTTTTGAAAATTAAGCAACACAAATTTTGCGAATTAAACCTAAGTTATCATTGAATCATAATGGGTTGAGTTATGATCATATGTAAGTCCAGGGCTGGGAACTATTAAAAATGATTTCATTTTAAATATGTTTTTAAAATACAACAAGGCATTTTGTATTTTCTATTTTGTATTTAAAATGAAATTTTAAATCCATTTTACATTTAAAATGAAAATGCGTGCATACTCAAATTTATGTGTATATGTATGATACTTATGATATATTAATAAATTATAAAACTCGAATTGAACGACTTGAAGTCTAACAAATTGTAAATTAAATGTAACTTGACTTGACTGACTCAAATTTTTTATAACTGAAGTTGCAATGCCATTTGAGTTAAATGTGTTACTAGAGTTGCAGTTCTCCTAAGTCAAACTTTTCTGACTCAAGTTGTGTAATCTTTAAGACACGTCGATAAGAAATATTTTTGTATTTCGAGTAGATGATTTTCATAATTTAGAAGTCGCAGTTGTAGCGTAGGTAAGATTTGAAAATATGAAGGTTGAATTAAATTTTACAATATTTTTGAGTAATAATATGTCAATAGTTAAATTTTGTTTTCATATCATACAAACTTTATAAAATTTTCTCAAAAGACTGCCCTAATTTCTTAACTTTTTGATATTTTCTTTAGTTTTTTTATTAATATAAATAATAATAAAAATAAAGTACAAAAAAGCATTTTAAATTTTATAATCCATTTTAAATAGTTATTTTCCATTTTCTATTTTAAATGCATTTTTGGAAACCATTTTCTATTTTAAATGGTTTCCATGAACCATTTTCCCCAGCCCTGTATGTAACACGTTGAATCATAATGAGTTGAGCTATAATCCTGATAAACTCAGAATATTTACCGTACCATATTTCTGAGGGAATTCGAAAGAACTTCTTTCCGTTGCTGTTCCATATAATGTAAAAGTCTGGGTTAAAAAGTAAAATACGTGAAAAAAAGATACAGTGGACCGCTTGCAATCCGGCTCTTGTCTAATTCGATATCCTCTGGGCAAAAAGTGACCAAATAATAAGGAATTGGTAGGAATTTATTGCTCTGCAAAAGTTTGTCGGATTCCAGGGAGTCCACTATAAGGCAAATTTACCATTTTGTGAAAATTCAGGTGGTACTGCTGATAGTGTTGATAATGTTGTCGTCGCCAATATATTTTGATAAACTGGGAAGAGAGCGGAAGTTTCAGGAAACACTAGTAAACCTTTTGGTATAGATTGTTGACGTTCCTTGTGTATACAAGGACCAAACCACGTATCAACCTCAAACCAAGTACCCGAACAATCTAGCATGGCTAAAAATTTATACAAATCCAAAAATACATCAACTGGAATCATTGCACTGCCACCGTCCGGTTCTTCGGTCAACGTGTGACAAATTAGAATCATGGTTTGTGTCAAATTCTAAAAAAAAAAATTCAAATTTTCTTTTGTTTTGAGCGCCATATTGCAAGTACTGGATATAGACATGTGCGTATCCATGCTCTGTCGTATTGTAACTAGTGCGATCATGTACACGGGTCCGTATATAGTAGCAGTGAACGTATTAAGGGGGTATTCTAGTCTAAAAATTCGAAAAGATCGATTTTTCTTTTTTTCGTATTTTCAAAGTTTAGACATTTAAGAATAAGCCTCTAAAAGGATTTACGAAAATTCGAATTATTTTCGGAGTTATGGTTATTTTTTCCCTGTGTACTGTGTATCTTTTCAGTGTTAAATTCAAATTTTTAATATAAATTACTCGAAACTGCTTTTTTCGACTTGAAATTTAGTACAGACCTCCTTAATACTATCAAAATTGGTCCGACGTAGAGGTTTTTAAATTATTTTTTTTACTATTTTTAAAAAATTTCCAAAGTTGAAAAAAGGAGGCGAAAAATGATTTTCTTTATTAAATGGACGCCATTTTGTAAAAAAATGTATTTTTTCAAATCGGTTACGTCCAACTAATTCTACATCCTTGTTTGTTAAGAATTAACTAAAATTGTATGTTTCAGGTCACCGGGAGGGCTGGAATCACGTCAACCAGAAGACACCTTTTTATTTTGAATCCCCACTTTGCCGGCCTGTACCGATTTCAATTTTGAATTTTTTTAAAAATTTTTATACATTTTTATACTCTTTAAATATCAATAAAAAACTTAAAAAAAATGGATACTAAAATGTTTACTGCTTTTTTTTATTACGCCCGTAAAATCACCTCACAAGCGAGCCTCTAGACTAGAATACCCCCTTAAATTACACGTCAAATTACCTCGGTTAAATAGCCGACACAAACTGCAATAAATTTGTACCAAGGAATCTCTGTGGCGCAAGTAAAACGACCTGTAAGTAATATTTTGATAAGATTTTCTTCCCGCAAGCATATTCCGTCCCATTTTTGTAACAATTGCAAATAATTGACATTTATAGTGGGATTATTTCCGACCTGTAAAGAAAACGTGTTGTTCCCTCGTATTTTTCAAATAAAAAAAAATATTTAACCCTAGAAAATCACATAAAAGGATCGTTAAATCATTATATTGAGCCGTACTGTGGGCTCGATTATACATAATAATAAAGTTTTTCCTCTTAAGGACTCACAAAAAATATAAATAATATTCAGTAGCATAAAATATAAGTACTGAAGAGGGCTACAAAAGTAGCCGAAACCGGTCTAGCGAATATTTTATATTTTTTGTGGGTCCTTAAGGGGAAAAACAGGAATTTGTGAAAGAATACAAAAATAAATTGACTTCTGTCAAGCCTCAAGTGTCTTTTCTAGGATTAACGAAACTCACCTGTCTTACAAGAACTTTCAGAAAACCAGGAGTTAATCCCATATAATTTTTCGGTTCTGGGTATTCGATACGTTTTTTTGTTGGTGTTTCAGCGTTGAGACTTAATGCGCGAAAATAATGACAAGACCATCTGAAAAAAAATTTTCAAATTTTATTATTTGAAGTGCGAAAATCACGAAACCTTTGAATACTACCTTAATAGATCTAAAGGTTGCGTTTTAATGGCCGCTTTTGCATATTGCCGAAGAATATATGGAAACATTGGTGGAATGTGAATTTGCTGGGAACAGTACATTGTTTCTGGTAATTCTGGCATCTTGTCAAATTATTTTGTAAAATATAATCAGAAAAAAACTACTTTTATATAAAAATATGTTAATTATGGTAAGTTTACAATGTAAATGACATTGCACTGAGGTAAAATTAAGTTGTAAACGTGTTGTAGACTTTTACCAAAAATGTTTTGTATACATTTGGAAACTATGGTAACAAATATCGATTAGTTTTTCGTAGATAATTTAGAGGACATCGGTGGAAGTTCATTACAATTGTGATTAAGGTTTTTGGCATTATTAAAACACAAAGAATAAATTAGAGGTCATTTGAATGATAGGTATTAGGAAATTTACGAAGGGTTATAGAATCGTCTATGAAACTATATCTAATCCGTTACCGTCATTACCACCGTATTTTTTGAATTTTTGTGAAAATAATTGAAATTGTCCCCTTGAAATTAAACCCCATTTGACTTATTAAATTTTTTACCACCAGATAACGTAACCGGCAACAGTTACTTACCAATTGTTGGGGGGTAACTCTTTGTTTCTGGAGCCTACAAGATGACTTGTATGTTTAAATCAAAATTTTTTAGAAGTAGAGGGTTAAAAAATTACAAAAGCTTCGTAAAAGTATTTAATTCGATTTTAATAAAATTTCTCGAAGTATTCTAGAGGCATACGTTGGTCTAAACAGGGGGGCAAAGTGGGTCATAACTCGATTCCAGGGACGAATTTCGTTATTTTGAGAGCAAAAATTAAAAGTTCACACTCAAATTGCCCTAATTTAAGCAATTATCCCAATTTAAGTAAATTTCATAAAGTTTGATTTAAGAAAAACAAATTTTTAGCTTGATGACGTCATCAAGTTGACTAAAATTTTTCAGCTTCTTAAAAACTGTAAATAAAATGATAAAATTGGAAATAAATTTATAGTTTTCCGAAATCGTTCTTTCCATTTTTACCGAAATTAGACATATAGAACAACTAAAAAAAACTTCTATTGAATCAGTCACATTTCTAAAAATAATTTCGCCATTTTGATACCAAAAATTAGAAGTTAAGAAACATAAATATATTTCATAAAAATGTTGGGTAAAAGTTTTTTGAAATTACTAATTCTTGATGAGTTTGATAAAATAAAAAATAAAATACGGAAGTTTATAACTTTCTTTGGAGTAATGAGGAATTTACAAAATATCTACACAAGAATTCAGATTTCTGTACTCACGTTGGTTCATCACTAGAATGCATAAGTCAGTGTGGCCATCTATACATGATTTTAAAAATTTCAAATGCTATTTCATTCTAATCTTATCGCTCTATTCCTTTCTCTACATTATGTATGATGTATAATGCGTTTAGAAATTAAAATAATGATCTAGTTCTACAATAAAATTCTACAAATTATTAAAAACAGGAATTCTATTTTAATATTTATCCTTTAAATTAGAAAATAGGTATCATTTTTTATTGAAATAAAATCAGACTTCCGACCGGAAAAAAAAAAACAAAAGAAAATATAGACAGAGCTGTAGTTAATAATATGAGAAAAATCACGTGGCCCCGATTTGATCTATTGATGTTATTTATCAACTTTAAAGTAAGATTTATGCAGTTTGTTGATACATAATAAACTTTAAAATAATGTTATCAGTGTCAGTTTTATGAAAAAAATGTTATTAGTTTTTTATCGAAATGGCCGAATTTGTGAGAATAATTAATAATTGTGATGTTTATAAACATTTGACATGGATTTTGCGGCAGTGGATGCTACAATTCAAGCTATAATAGGTGCGTCAAAAATTTATTGGGATCTATATTGATTTTTTTTCGATTTATCAATATTTCGATTAATTTCGATTATTTTACTATTTCAAAATGTTTGTATATGTTGGAATAAATAGAAAAATAAAGAATTTGTAATGATTTTATTTGATTGATTGGATAAATCTTAATTTTTTTATTCTCTTTTGACAGTACACGATTTGACATTTTCTTTGTATATTATAGAAATTCTTAACCAAAAGGAGTAAATCAAAATTGAAACTTAGGAAAAATTAGTAGGTTTCTTATTAGAACTTTTGTTTAAGCAGAATCTTTTAAATGAAACAAATGATTTAATTTTTTTAAACGTCTTTTGTTTAAAGATGAAAGTAAATCGATCGATTTTTGTTTGTTTGGAAAATCAACTTTTACAAAATAGTTTCAGAAACTACTTTGACAAATTGATTTAAGGTGACGATATTCTTACGATACAATTAATTTTGTTACGATACAATTTTGTTATGTTTACGATTATTTGGTGGTACATTTTTTTTTATCTAGGTCGAGATTAGAGTAATTTCTAGATTAAATTTTTCATTGTTTATGAAAACTGTATCGATGACGATATTTTTGGACGTACATTTGAAAATGTTTGTTTTTTATTTTTATTTTGTTTTTAAAATAATAATTAACATTTTTCTCTGTAAACTCAGAAACAAACTGATAAATCTATAGAGGTTTTGTGGAATTCAAAACTGATAAATACAAGTAATTATATAAATACTGTGTGTTCCAAAATTTCTCATCTAAAATGTTAGAATATATATTTTTCATTTTGACGTGATAATGGGGCATTTGACAGTATCAAAGAAAAACAATAAAAACAAATTTATTGAAGATTGATAATAAAAGATAGCAATTTATTATGTTAATTCATCTTAATTATCATTATGTAATTTTCAAAAAATTAATATTTTTCAGCTATAAATTACGTCAGCAGAAATGGGCTGTGACGTTGCTTTCTCTTATATTTCAACACTATCGCCACTAGGGTCGCTACGTAAATTCCGGTTAGCAAACATAACTATGGAAATTAATTTAAATTTAATTAATTTTTTTTAAAAATCAACAATTTTGTTGCTAGTTATAAGAAAAATAAACAATTTTTTTTCTTAGTTATATGACACCTGTTGTTATCTAGAGAATGTGATGTAATTGAAGCTAATGAACGTTTTCGCGCAAATTTTGAGAACAAATATTAAATTAATTTTTTCTAACGATTTTCGGCATTATTTTTAAAAATTAAAATTATATACATGCATAATACATAAATATGTGCATTTTAAAATAGTTTCCCAAAATTAGTCAAATTCCCCATTTTTAATTAATATTGTTAATTATATTTTAATAAATGGATGTAATGTTTAATTTACCCTTAAAATAAAATATTATATTGGGGTTTATGATTTGGTTACTATATAATGTCATTTTTTTTATAGGATACCGTGACGGGTGAATTAAATTAGGGTGTTTTGTAGCAGATTGCTAAAGCAATTATCATTTAAATGTTTTGTTACCCTTGTGATACATGTAAATAATGTTCACGGGGTTGTCCACGGGGGTAATAGTTCATTTCCTCACACATACTGATTACTGATATCATTTTTAATGGCTAATAAAAACCTGTAATGGATGAACAGGTTTCGTTTAGCGAACTTTTTTTGTATTTTGTCGTAATCAAATAGGGGTTTATGGTATTAAAGCCATTATGCACTGGACATAATTTTTACGTTTAACCCATTAGTGACCATGATATTAAATATAATATCGCGGGAGAGTTAGTCATCTTTAAGGGAAATTTATCTTAACTTTCTATGAAGTTTTGCCTTTTCGCCTGTACTTCTCCAGCTGAATTTTTATAAGTAGTTTTGAAAAAAAGGTCTAACAGTAATCATTGATAAAAACAAGTATTAAAATTAAAAACATTTTGACAGAGGACTGATACTGATGATTATTCAACTGCTTTGTTTGTAATTTTCGTTGCAGACTTCATGGTGTTAAAATTTCTTCGATAAGAGAAAAAGATAATTATAATATAATTGGTTAAATAAAGAAGTAACGAACTATATGTGAATTTTCATCAGGCTGATTTACGAGAATAGTTTTTCTTATGCATTTTATTTAACAAACTAAAAATGAATATGGAAAAAAGCTTTCGAATATTTTGAAAAAATTTCGCGTGGAGATTTTCCTGAACATTAGGAAAATTATATTCTAAATGCAAGTGAGTTGGTATTAGGGGAACAGAAATATTTACATGTAATTTTTTTTTATATTCCTAATATCAATTTAAAAAAAAAAACCTTGAGTAATAGGTAATCAGTTTTATAAAAAGACTAGCCGTATACCCGATAGGATTCCTATCGGCAACGTCTTTTTATTAGGTACTCATTGCTCACGTTCAATATTTTTCAAAAGCCTAAATACCAATTTCCACGTTTCTAATTTCGAAAATGACGAACTTCCCAACGAACTTTCATTTCCTGTTTTAACCCCTTAGGGAATGAATTTCCGGTAAACGTTTACACAACTGACTTTTATTTATAAATTGAAGCCTAAACACCATATCTTCTGTGCTAAATTTCGTCCATCTAAACCCAACAGTTTAGGCTGTGCGTTGTCTGTCAGTCAATGTATATAGTATATTGTGCAATAAGTGCGGGAAATTGTCGATTGCCCACGAAAGCGAAGTTGAGCGCACGAACGTAGTGAGTGCGCTCATTCGCTTGAGTAGGGCAATCGACAATCCCGCACGAGTTGCACATACTATTTTTTATTACGAATTTCACATACTTTTTTCTATTATTATCATTATTTTTGACATTTATATTACTTTTTAAAATAATATTTTTGAGTGTTCGTCTTTTTTTCTGAATTAATTATCGTTTAAATTACTTTGTTGGCGGTTTCTATAGAAATAATTATGAAATATTTATTAAATGAAAAATTAAGAGGCGGCTTTGCGTGTTTTGATTAAATTTTGCGTGTTTTATTGTCAATTTGCGTGTGGAAAGTTACTTTCCACACGCAAAAAAGTATGCGGGAAGAGTACAGTTGGCAAACAGCCATTTTGCGTACAGAAATATGTGCGCCAAGTTAGTACTTCTCCCGCATGAGTAATAAAAAAATATTATTTATTTTAACTCTTTGCACTCAAGCAAAAAAAAGTGAGTTGTAAATAGGCTGGTAAGACATGTAGCACATGACAACGACCGACGTTCTTCTTTTAACGGATTCATTTGACGTTCTAACCTTGTTTCCCCAAAGTTGAATACTAAATGCGCTAAATACGTCCTCAATGCTATTTTTATTAGTTTTTAATTTAAAAAAGATAATTCAACGTGATTTTGTATTATTTTATTTACAATTTTTCTAATAAATGAATGTGTTTGCAGTTATTAAATAAAATATTCATTTAATGTGAAGTATGAGCAGTCATTACAGTTCAACATTCAGTGTGTCATGTGGTACATGTCTTATGATCCAACAGACAAAACACCTTTAAATATGGTAGAGTTAATGGACAAACCACCTTCTCATGCTGTACATGTCTTATAAGCGCAAAGGGTTAATAGCCATAGTAACATATTTTTATACATATACCACTAACTTCAAAAATAACGATATTCCATAAATATTTTTTCATCCCCTATTAAATCCATTTAGAGGACGAATTTTCAAAAATACCTTCTTAGTGCTCACCTACGTGACCTACGTTACATAAGGAACTCCTATGCAAAATTTCATTCTTCTAATACTCGTATAATTTTTTTCATTTTGCTTTTGATAAATCTATTTCCCGCCAAAATTTTATATATTTTGTGTATAAGACAGACCGTTAATCTTGTTCTGGAAAGGATATCAGGATCTTCTTTGGGGATCTACTTAATAATTTCATTTGACTCATTTCATTTTATCAAAATTCGACAAGTTAAAATAGGAACAGGATATAATGGGTTAATAATAAATATACTGACCTAATTTAAGTAAAAAACACTATTGTTGGTAATTCACCAAAAACAACCACTATTGTATATTATGAACACTATGTTCCGTTTCGTAGTTAAAAGAGCAACTATCGATATTATTTTCATCGTAGATACTTGAATAATTTGAAAAAACCACTTGTGTGAATTTGGGAATATCACCATATTTTTGCGTGCCTACCGCTAGAGGCTAAGGCATTATTCATTTTTTATTTCCTAAAAAATGACATTTTCATAAAAAAACAAGTCTATACAAGATAGAGTGTAATATATTATCATTTATCAATTTAGGCGTGGGAGTTAGTAGTTTTGTGATAATTTACAATTTGATTAAATATGCGACAATGAAAGTGATTCCCCAAAATATAATTTTTAGAATAGAAAAAAAATCTGCGCTGAAATTTCTAGTGTTTTATTGAATAATGTCTATATAGGTATTTCCGAAATATCTACTTTTAACGTCAATATGAATTAATGTTTTTAACCCCTTTTGACACAAATTGTCACATTTTTTATATTGGGTTAGGAAACATAAGCTTTGTTTAAAAATTATCAGTACTAGAGACAGATTTTCATTAATAATTTTTGATACTAGTAGTGATACATTATTTTATTGCAAATAAAAATTAAAACACTTTTTTTTCCATCACTTGTCAAAAAATCCGCCATAATATCAACCATAGATATGTATCAACTCGTTTAGTACTTTGAAAAGATATAGTTCTTTTGAACTGCAAACGTTGATTTGCGAATAAAGGCTAATAATAATCATCCGCTCGCTAGATATCATTAATGGGACTGAGGTGATCATTGAGGTTAGGTTAGGGTAGGTTAGGTTAGGTTACGAAAGATTTAAGGTTTTTTTTAATCGATAAAATAATAAAATAATGCAACAAATCCGACAGTTACTTTTTTTTGTTTACACTCTCATAAGCTGTTGACTTTCTCGCGTTATAAAATGTCACCACAGTTAAAAGTGGCGCCGCCCTGATAGTAAAAAAAAAATTGTGGTAGCTCTTAATGAGCGCATATACATACATAAAATACAAGTATTAAATATATTTGCAATGTATTTTAATGTAAAATAATTAAAAATGAGATAAAAATTGAAACTATTCTTTTATTTATATTATTAACTATATTTTTTTATTTTATTTTTATTCTATAGGTATTAAATATTGCTGTAAAATACGATTGCGTGCTTATTTTAGTAATTACTCTGTATTCTTAACTCATCTATATTTAACTTGTCTCTATCATTAAATGAGTTTAAAAATCCTTAAAAATTATTATTAAATAACTTATTATTTTTGAAAATTGCTGATAGTAGCAAGTGTATCTGTACAGTTAGATACAAAGCAATTATGATAGGCTACTTAACACGTTAACGGTCATGGACAGCGTATGACGTCACGTGAAACGCGTACACCAATAAGGTATACAAACATAGCTCGCTCTCTGTCTAGTCACCGTAGTGGTGACTAGATACATTACGTAGTGGTAGTGTGCAGCAGACATGTTATAATGCCTCATGACCATTAATGTGTTAAAATCCAATTTTTACATATCGTAAAAAAACATGTTTAATTGAAAAACGATCAGTTAACCTTCACTTTTTACAAATTATTTTAAAATCAAAGAAAAAAAATAACACGTCGAATTGAAAAACAGTTAACCTTCACTTTTTGCAAATTGACGCCACAAAATATCGCCATATTTATGACGACATTATGTTAATATAATTATTTTCATTCAAGTACTGTCGACATAATGTCAAAATTGTCAAAATTATGAAAATTTAGTAAAAAAAAAATTATTGCTGGTTAAGGTAAAGGTTTAAGGTAAATTTTGGTAAAACCCTCGACTAAATGACTAAAATGATTAATTTCTTTTATATGACTAAAAACGATTAAATTTTCTTTCTATGTTATTTATAAAATTTGAAAAATTAAAAACTAAAAAATTATTCATTAGTGGGATTTTTCATTTCTGTCATCAACACAGTGTGATATGTCACAACTTTATTTATTTATTTATTTTTTTTAAATTAAATAAAAATTAGTAATTGAATTTAAAAGAGGATAATAAATTCGATTAAATATTTAGTCAATTAATCAATTTATGGTATGCTCGATATTTTCGACTAATGACTAATTTTGTCTAAAAAATATTTTAGTCGATTAATCGACTAAAGTTGTTTTTCAGATAAAATTAGTCATTAATTGAAAATATCGAGCTTAAAATAGTCAACAAATCGACTAAATTTTTATTCGATTATTTCTTTTGAATTTAATTATTGACTTTCGACATTTTTTAAATTTTATTTTAAGAATAAGAAAAGTATAACGTTCCACGGATATATCACAATATGTTAATCACACAAAAGTGAAAAATTCTATACATAGATAATTTTTTAGTTATCATTTTCTGGAGTGTAATGAATAATAATAATAAAAAAAAAACATTAAATTAGTCGACATTAGTCATAAATTAAGGGTAAAATAGTCGATTAAAAAATTAATCGACTAAACCGATTAATCGATTAATCATTCGACATTATTATAAAAAAGTGGTTTGAAAAAATGATTTGTCGACTAAATCGATTAATCGATTAATTATTCGACTACTGGGTAACAGTATTATTTTTCCTGTTCTTGTACATACACACAACATATTATTCATATTATAAACATGTATAAAATAATACGTATAAATATATTATAATCGTTTTGGAGATTATGGACTTGCTATTAGTACATATTTCACCAAAGTCAAAATTGTTTGATCAATAATTACAACAATATTTATTTGTTAGTGACAATAAATATACGTCACATATTATGATGATTCCTGTTGGTTACGAAATATTCAAGAAATGAGCGATTCATTCATTTAATCGTACGCGTAGAACACCAAGAAAGGGACAAGAAAAATATATAAGTAGTTAGTTAAAATTTTACAGAATTATTTGTTAAAATTATAGTAAGAATAGTGATTGTCAATGTTGAAAAATTTTTGGAATATTCTTTTTTTATGTCAAGTATGATAATCAGATCAATTTAAGTATATGCGGTTTCAGTGGATCTTGACGTTTTGGGGCGTCAGGGACCCAAAAAACAAAAAATCCGGAGGGAATATATGGTATGCGTTAACGTTTAAATTAATGAATATCTCCAGATCCGCTGGGGTTAGAGAAATGAAACCAGTTTCGGAATAATTCTGCATATAGGGTATTGAAATGAGCAAAATTTTGATACATTTTGGCCAGTAGTTATGGAGTTATTGCCATTTTAACGAATTTTCGAATCGAAAATTCAGCTATTATGGCCAGTGACTATCATAGAAATTTGTTTTGAGGTTCGTAGAAGTCGAAAATGATATTGACTAAAATTTGTATATATATGCACATATATAAGTATATAATATGTGTGTACTTATGTACTTATGTATCAGCACGATAACTCTCCAGTGAGACATTCTGTTTTTATGAAATTTGGTGAAAACATTGGAAGTCCAAAAATCTAAGAATGAGTTCTTCAGCCAGCATGTTGGATGCTCGAAACATACTTTTTTGGTTATTTTCCGTGAAAAAAATTAGTTTTTTGCCAAAATTTCCCCAAATTCAATACTTTTTAACTTCCCATAGGAAGTTATTGTAATGAGTCCGATTTTACGAATCGCTAATTTTGACATATCTCCACGTTTCAAGGTCACTAGAATCCGAATCCATCGTTTTTAGCGTGATGTCTGTGCGTGCGTTCGTTAGTTCGT
Organism: Brachynemurus nebulosus; assembly: GCA_035578155.1. Classification (NCBI taxonomy): domain Eukaryota; kingdom Metazoa; phylum Arthropoda; class Insecta; order Neuroptera; family Myrmeleontidae; genus Brachynemurus; species Brachynemurus nebulosus. The sequence continues at coordinate 3,856,653 of JAPWDM010000009.1, read as the reverse complement.
TCGTTCATTCGTGATTTTTTTTTCGTCTTGCATATCTCGAGAACAAATGATGATATCAACTCCGGACTAATTTCATTAGATGCGTACCTAATCAAAAAATGAAGACCAGATAAAGTTTTCAGCAAATTCGGATTAGCGGTTTGTTTTTTGTGGTAAAAAAACCGAATTAACTTTATTAAGATAACATAGATTATATGGATTTTTTACCATAACATTATTATATAATGGCCTAAGAACCTTCCTTGATGTTAAAAACGCCAGTATATTATTATAAAATTAAAAAAAAAAAAAAAAAAAAAAAGAAAAAAAAAATCGAAATAAGAAACTGTTTTTGAAATATATTTTGCCTCGCATATTTTGAGAACAAATAATGTTATCATTTGTTTGATAAGGGTGGGGCTCCCACCCTTAGGTACAGAAGGCGAAGCCCCCGGTATGGTGCAAGGGGCAAAGCGTCTATCGGGGGCCCAGGGGAGAAGTTGCCCGAAATGGAAAAATAATTATTTATGTACAGTAGTCTCTAGTCTTTAAGGACACCCAATGGGAAGTTGACAGTGTGGGTAGACCTGTCCCCCAAATTTTTGCTATGGAAACTGGTTTGCGAGAAAAACTAATTTTTGTAACTTTTTGGCTTATATACTATATAACGCAGACATTGAATAAGTCACAGATTCTATTTCACGCTCTCGAGTACGTTTTACGTTCACAGGCTAGCACATATGATGACTTTCAAATATCTCTCTGAAAATTTGGGAGTATATTCTTAAGGTGTTTTATTTAATATTTTATAAATAAAAAAAAATTTTTGATGTTTTTTTCTGTTTTAAAGAAATTTTTTCCCGTTAACGGGGACGTTGTATTAGTCAAAGTTGACCTTAACGTAAGGAATATTTATAAAACATGAAATTCACCTTTTTTTAAAATAACTGTTAGCATGTGTTGGTTGCTGCAATTGTTTGGTTTATTTGACCACACATATTCATCCCTTCCCGACTAGTTTTAATTTATACATTTTTTTTTTTTTTAATAGAATTGTGGGTATCAATAACTTCGGTTTCGTGCTGTATGAAAAATTTCGATAATTTCGTGTATGTTTTTTTGTAACGTTTTAGATGACAAGTGAATTAGTGAAGCGTAAAAAAACAATTAAATAGGCCTCACATCTGCGTTTACACAATTTGGGTGAATATTTTTAATATATTACCACACCTTAATCAACCCTAAAACTTAATTTTGTCCATTTGCTTCCGTATTTATTCGAAAGGACGTTGGTTTTTGGGGTTCCAAAAATAACAATTTCGCAACCTTTATAATTTCGTTATGTCTGTAAGGCCCATACCCAAATGTATAGCAACCATTTTTTATTTTTAAGCCCCGTCTTTTGCGAAAAATACTTAAATGTCCTATATTTTATCCAGAAAACTGGAAACATTTCTAACCACTAAGGAACCCTGAGTAAATGCGTGTCCAAAACACACTTGGTGATTTTATAAGCTTTGATAGATTGGGAGACGGTATAAATGGGACAAAATGCATGGGTTAAATATTTCAGTACATGCTTTTAGTGTTCCATACTAAAATGAACAAAACGGAACGGAAATTGGAAGCGAATTGTAGGTTTTCGAAGTCGTTCTTTTCATTTTTACCAAAATTAGGCATGCAGAATTACTAGAAAAAAGACTTCTGTTGGGTCAGTCACATTTCTGAAAGGGAATTAGGTTATTCTGATGGGAAAAATGAAAAGTTTATACTCAAATTACTCTAATTTAATCAATCAAATCTCCCCAATATAGTGCTTTGAGAAAAAGAGATTTTGTAATGTGACATCATGAAGTTTATTAAAATTTAAAAGAAATGACCGAATTATGAAATCGATGAAATTGTTAATGTTAGAAGTCGCCCTTTTAAGTCCTTCAGTTGGTCGGTAAAACGATTTTTTCAAAGGATTTTAACGAATCAATACCAATAATACGAGCCCATACCGAAAAAAAAACTGATCACCCCAATTTTGAAAAAAAACGATTTCAAAGTTTTGTAAATCTAACACGGGCCCTTATGGGAAAACTATTTTTTTTGAATAAAATGAAAAAATGTCAAAGGAATTTGATAAAAATTTAATATGTTATAAAATAGAAAGTTACAAACCATATTTAATAAGAAATAAAAATTATTCGCCACGCCGTTTTTGAAATATAATTTATAAACATAATTTTACAATGTTTTTACAATGCTTTTTCAACAATGTTTTTATATTGCTACAATATAAGCGTGCGGAAATTAAAAAAAACAAGTGGTATACGAATATAATCACTGAAGAATACTCATGCTTTATTTAATTTTTGATAAAAAAATTTTTTTGGCTGAGATACTTTTGTAACTGACTATCTCGGAGCAACTACGTTTTAAATGTCCTATATATTTTATCTAGAAAACTGAGGAACCCCGAAGAAATGCGTGTCCACAACGCACTTGGTGATTATATGTTTTGATAGATAAATGGGACAAAATGGGTTAAATACTTGAATATAATTCTTCATAATTTTTTAGTGTTCCGTACCAAAATTGACAAACCGGAACGGAAATTGAAAGCGAATTATAGGTTTTCGAAGTCGTTATTTTCATTTTTTTCAAAATTAGGTATGCAGGATTATTCGAAAAAAAAGCTTTTGTTGGATCAGTCACATTTATAAAAGGAATTGGGTCATTTTTATAGCAAGAATGAAAAGTTCGCACTCAAATTATCCGAATTCAAATTATTCCCATAAATTTTGATTTGAGAAAAAAGAATTTTCTTAATTTAGTGACGCCATGAAGTTTATTGAAATTTGAAATTATAGAATAATGAAACTGGAAGAGAGTCGTCTTTTATTGCAAATTTAGGTATCTACACGGAGAGAAAATTCCTATAAAAATTACTGTGCTCATATTACAATCGACGTGTAACAGGCGAACATATCCAATTTTTGTACGGTAAAATTATAAAAATTATAGTTATATTATTGTAATTTTTATAATTTTACCGTACAAAAATTGGATATGTTCGCCTGTTACACGTCGATTGTAGTATGAGCACAGTAATTTTTATAGCAATTTTCTCTCTCCGTGTACATTTTTTCTTTTAGATTTGCATTCTGAAGCAAATCATGATGAAGCCTTTTTCGAAAAACATGACCCCCTTCTAATTTGGCGGCTGAATTCAAGCCTGACGAGACGGGGTCCGCCGAGGTTGCAGTCCCTGCGCCCGGGAAAATATACCAAAGAGCTTTTTTTTTTGCTCGCCATTTATTTTTTTGGGTAAAAATTAAAAAAAAAATGTTGTTTATTCCCGGGGCCTGCCATTTCTCTCAGTGGCGTAGCGAAGAGGGTGCAAGGGGTACTATCATGACCCGAGCGCCACTTTGAGAGGGGCGCCAAAAGCTAATAGGAAGAACGTCAGAAGCTAATAGAAGAGGCGCTATTACTTTAAATTTTTTTTTTTTGTATTTGCCATTAGAATTTTGTTACATAAAAGTGTAGGGAATTTACGAAATTACTTCCAGGTTATGACTTCAAATATATAGACACACAAACAAAGCACTGGTGAGCAAAAAAATGGTCGGTAAGGCAACTTTTAGGGAAAAATTTAAAATACAAATTTACGAGAAAGAATTTTTTCCGAAATTTTAAATACACCGTACTATCACCTAAAATTTTTAAAATATTAGCAGGGGGCGCAAATAAAGTGTCATGCACCGGGCGCCAGTTATGCTCGCTACGCCTCTGATTTCTCTGCACAGCTCTCGCTAAATCCGTCCCTATACGGAACATTATTTGTACAAGTACGACTTGCACTTGACAAATTTTTTTTCTGTTTATGATACGTTCCAATTATAGTATCCAATATTGATTTTTTTTGAAAGGTCATTGCATCAAAAGTATTTGGTAAAATGTATCACAGAATTAGTTTATTTACACAGTGACAAATTTTAAGATTCCATTCTTTCCTTTCATTTTGATATTTACATAATATTTTCCCCCCTTCCGTGCGCCTGTTTCATCCACATTTTGATGGCTATTTTCATTTTTCTTTTGCCCGGCTATGTATCCGTAGAATCTTTTATTAAATATTTATTAGCTCAGAACCAAACGAAACACTTTATATTTTTATATTCCTAATTATACGATCACGATGATTGGTCGGCGATGTGAATAGAGAAAATTATATGCGGGCCTATCCGTGGACGAGTTGGAAAATCGATTCAATGATGTGATTGGTGTTTGGTGTGTCTACGTCACTGGTATTGGTCAATTGGTTGGGTTATGTTTGAGGCGGTGATGGGGGGTATAGGTGATGGTGTATTTTTCGTGTTTTTCGAGGGTTCTGAATGACGATATTTATACATATAATTTTCTAATAGATTTCTTTTTGTTATGAAAAAATATTATCAAGTATTAAAAAAAAAAGTTTGAAATAAAATATTATTTGAAATTGTTTTCGGACTTAGTTCAAGGCAAAAATATTTTTGCCAACTTTTAGTAGTGGCTTTAATTGTTTTGCAGATTTAAAAAAAAATGAAATATTTTATCAGTACAGTATAACCTCTTTTTATGCGGTGGATAGGATTGCGTGAAAAAATCACCCCGAAAAAATATTCAAAAATTTAAAGAATGTAAATAAAAATCTTCACAGAAAATATATGGAGAGACTGCTTAGACCACCTAATGCTAGTTAGAACTACGAAATTTTAAAACCTAAAAATGTATCAAAAATTATTGTGTCAGATGTGAGGTACAAAAGTAGGTATATCTCAGCGAAAAATTTTCTTTCATCAAAAATTAAATAATTGTATTAATATTCTTCAGTTATTATATTTGTATAACATTTGTTCTTTTTTTTGAATTTCCGCGCGCTTATGTTGTAGCAATATAAAAGCATTGTTGAAAAAGCGTTGTAAAAACGTTGTAGAATGTTGTTTATAAATTATATTTAAAAAACGGCGTAGTGAATAATTTTTATTTCTTATTAAATATGGTTTGTAACTTTGTATTTTATAAAATATTAAATTTTTATCAAATTCCTTCGACACGTTTTCATTTTATTCAAAGAAAAAGAGTTCTCCCATAAGAGCCCGTGTTAAAATTACAAAACTTTCAAATCGTTTTTCTCAAAGTTGGGGTAGTAATTTTTTTTTTCGGTAAGGGTTCGTGTTATTGGTATTGAATTAAATAAATATATAGAGAAGTTTCGTTAAAATCCTTTAAGGGCGGGGTAAGGTTTTTAAACTTTTTTTTTGTATTTTTTTTTTTTTAAATTTTTTTCTGAATGTACAACATGTCGAGCGTGTTGTGTCAAAATTTCAAGTAAATCCGAGCAAAACTAATGAAGATACAGCGTTTCAAGCGACCGGCCCTCATGCTCGATTTTTATACCTGCCTGGTAGCTGCGCGACGCGTCTACCTGGTAGGTATAAATAAAATTTACTTTAATTTTATACTTACAAATCTTATACAAAACAAATACTTACTATAATTACCCGCGTAAGTATAGTTACTTACTATAATTACCCGCGTAACTTAGTTTTTTGTTTCTGAGTATAAAAAACTTTAAATCCATTTTCTCGCAAACAACATTTTTGAAGTTCGTGAACATCATAACTCAAAATCTACTTCACCAATTTTGTTGAAATTTTGTACACTGTTTCTACACATAAATTAACAGGTAATCAGGTCGAGTTTTTTTTTTTTTTTTTTTTTTTACTATTTTTTTCCAGTTTATAATAACAAATTAACCGAAATTTTTAGCAAAAATTGCGTTTTTCACTTCAAAATGCTGCCAAAAATAAAAAAATCGAAAAAATACAAAAAACTCTTCCTGACTCCCTAGGGAAACATATCGCCTTTTAAACGAATTTCGATTTTTTTGTCTCGGATGATCCGGTACCAAGTTATGATGTTCACCGCAAAACAACTTTTTTTCGAGGCGCCTCCGGAAATTTGCTGTCACGGACTTATTTATCGATATTTGTAATTGATAATTTTTTCAGATACTTCAAATGTTATACTATAACGTGTATATAAAATAAATAAGCCAACATTATTCATATCTCTAAAAGAAAATCATGAAAATATGCCTTTTTTTGTACGAACTAATCTTACTCCCTCCTTAATACTAATTAAACATCCATTTTTATTGTAAAATTTTAAATTTTTTAAATATAACAAAAGCTTTCTCTATAATTTCAATTAAAAAGAATGGGATCGGCCGGTAGAAGTTGATAAAATATATTGAATGAAATTATGGATTTTTAGTGTTTTGTAAATTCTTAACATTTAAATAATTGTTTATTATCAATCGTACTGACATTTCAGTATTTATTAAATAAATAGACACGGAAATAAATGCAAGCGTGTGTGTTTATTGTCTTCTTCTCTCAATATACGCATACAATTAGCATAATTTTTCAACAAATAACGTATTCAATAAAAAAATTATTTAACTACGCAAAATTGAATAATTTTAACGTACAATAAAAATGCATAATTCTATTGTATTTACATTAAAAAAAAAAATTCAGTTTTTGAGTTTGAGAATAGTTTTTAAAAGAGTGAGAGAGAAACGAGGTTTTTAAATAAGTGATTAAATTAAATCAAATTCTATTCATCTCTTTAAAATGTGCGTCCATTAAAAATTCTGTTTTAATTTGAATATTTTTATTGTATGTATAAAATTAAAATTTATGACACCTGATAAATTGAAATGGTGTAATTTCTTAATATGTTTGTATTTTCATATTTATAAACGTTCTTATTGAAATGGAACAATAGCTATTTTTTTTTAAAATTATATTTTTATTAATTTATCGTTAAAAAATTAATAACAATTAATTTATATGCTACATGAGAATGTGTTGTTTTTGCTTTCTAAATAAAATTGTTTAAATAAATCGATTTTTTTTTTTAAACATTTAAACACATTCAGTTTTAATTGTGAGGTTTAGGTAATTTCAACATTTTTTTTAAAGATTTTTGAAACTTGACAAAGAATTGTGTCCGATAGGTGAATCAAATAGGTCACGCGAGTCACTGCAATTAAAAACTATAGGTAAACCTTTTTTGTGGGGTGGAGAGCGACCGCATAAAAAAAATCTCTCAAAATAAATAGTTATATATTCAAAAACTTCATAAATAGGTAGCTTAGTGATGGAGAACTATCGATAGTCCCGACTATCGATAGTTCTGACTATCGATAGTTCTGACTATCGATAGCCCCGACTATCGATAGTTACGATAGTCGTGAAACTATCGATAGTTATCGATAGTTTATCGATAGTTTTTGCATTTAGATAGCCGGCGAGAAAAAAAAAAGGTCGCCGGTTTTACGCCGGGGCGGAATTATTCCTTTTTGCCCGGAAATTCTCTTGAAATGGTTGTTTTTATATCTCTGACTATAATTTCTACGAAATTTTTATTATCTTTAGTATTTATAAGTAAATGAAATGACTGAAAAAAAGTATCGAAAACTATCGATAGTAAAAAAAAAATATCGATAGTTTTCGATAGTCAAAACTATCGATAGTTATCGATAGTGCTATCGATAGTTCTCCACCACTAAGGTAGCTATAATACCCCTGTCGCAGTTTTGCATAACATAACGAATTTCCGTTTATAAAAGTTAGTTTTTCTCGGAAACTAGTTGACATAAAATAATAGTTTAAGGATCTTTTGTATGTAATTTTTTCACCTCTTTTAAATGGTGTAAAAAAATTTCGCAAAAATTTTTGAATAAGTGGAAATTTTGGGAAAAAACTAATTTTTTGCAAGAACAAAAACCATGTTTCTGGCGTTCGATGTGTCCGACTGAAGAACTCATCCAATTGGGTTTGGGATTTCCAAAGTTTTCACCAAATTTCGCAAATATTGGATATTGCGTTCGAGAGTTATAGCGCGGATACATATATACGTAGGTGTATATATATATATATATATATATATATATATATATATATATATATATATATAATTTGAAAAAATTTTTTTTCTTAATTTTCAAATTTAATGGATAAAAGATGCTTAACTGTGGAAAAATTTGAAAAAAAAAATTGAATTTTTCATTCAATTTTGTTCATTCAATTTTGCTCCTTAATTTTTTAATTCTGAAATTTTGAACAAACGGTTTAGGAAAACCATTCGATAGATCGATCTGTCGACTTGCAGGGCTATTGGGGGTACATTGAGGTATAAAAATTCGTACAAACATTAGACTCCCCATCAATATTCGCAGGGATGCGGACGATTTTTCGCAACAAGGAAAAAAGTCCGTTTTTTTCACATTTTTTAGATTAAAATTAAGAATGAAATAAATTTTTTTTTCCTAAAGTACGCGGCATAGCCTTGTAGGAAATTTATTCCATATTCCGAAACTCCCCTTTAATTTTCTGTCCGATCACTTGTTACTGAGATATCGATGGTTAAAGCAAAAATGATCTTTTTGCATTCAAACTTGGATACCTCCGGAACAAATCAACGTAGAGAAAAATTTTAAAAAGAAATTTGAAGCTGAATAAACAGGCTATCATGTCAATACCATGGTTTTACTGCAAAAAAATTTTTCAAGCCCGTAGACCAAAAGAAAAAAGATCAAAAAATTTGCAAAAACTTTTTTTGTATTATTCCTTATAATTGCTGGATAACTATCACTCCTGAAAATTTTTGGACGAAAGATCTGAAAACTAGAATCTTGGAGCTTCAAAATGCTTTTTTTAATATCTCGATACGACTATTTTCCACGTAAATACAGCCCTTCAAAAATCACTAAAAAATAAACAATTTTTTTTTTTTGCTCCCTTAATTGTTTGTAATATATATATATATATATATATATATATATTATATATATATATATATATATATATACATATATATATATATATATATACATATATATATATATATATATATATATATATATATATATATATATATATATATATATATATATATATATATATATATATATAGGTTTATGTATATATTCGGTTTCTAGGGATCTTAAAACAAATTTCTGCCATATAGGCCCGGGCTCAAGTCGCGTCATAATAGTGGCTGTAGTAGCTGAATTCCATTCTGGAAAAGATTAGTTCGGTTCAGATTGTAAGAAAAAAAAGCTTTTTTTATGCGGTGGATCGGGGCCGCATAAAAAATGTTTCATCGAAAATACATAACTTAGAACACTCAAAACCTTATGATTTGCTTAGACGTTAAGGATAAAGTATTAATTTACACATAAAAGCATTTTATTTCATTTTTATGTCATCGAAGGATGACATATTAATATCGTTGTGTAATCATAGTGGGGGAAACATTATTATAGAGTTGTACATCCATATTGAATAATTATAGAGTTGTACATCCATATTGAATAAACGCAAGAGGGCTGTAGAGTTAACAAAAAATCATAAATTAACACTTTCACTGAGGTGACATTACTTAGTGCGTGTCAAAAACACGCACTTAACGAATTTTTATAATATTATGAAAATTCTGAAAAAGACATATCTGTGAAAAAACTAAATGATGCAATAACTTATGTTCTTATGCAATGTACTGATTAAATGCTTAAAAACCATTAAAAAGTATTCTTATTAAAAAAAGTTATTATAGTTAACGATTAAATTTCTTACTTTCTCTGGATTTTGATTCACATTACGTATTTTAATGACGATTTTTTTAAAAACCGCATAAAACAACGCACAAAGAAGACCCGCATAAAAGAAAGGTTTAGCTGTATAAGAAAAATTTTGATTTTTATTGTCCTTTCGGATTTATTTAGATAACTTCAGCGTATACTGAGAAATTTAAAATTAATAATATTAAATCAAAATATTTTAATAATTATCTTGTTAAATATTAATAAATAATTAACTTCTTGTACTAATATTTATGTACAGATATTTATGAATTTTTCATATTTATAAATTTATATGTTACTAAATTGGTTAGATTATTGTGGTGATTAAAATTATTATTGACCGGTTAAGAATTTAATTATTATTTTATTTTTTTTATTTATGTTTGTTAAGAAGAATTGGAGTTTTGGTTAAGCTATCATAGCTGAATGCACAGACTGATTCATTAGCGCGCCTACCACTTCGGCTAGAATTTTGAAAAATTTGTTGAATAGGTTTCTTTTGTAACGTAAGCACTCACTAAGAAAGGATTTTCAGAAATTCAACTCCTAAGGGAATGAAAAGAGGTGATAAAGTTCATGAAAATACGAGCTTAAAATAAAATAAGGGAAAATTTTGTGAAGAGCGCATAGGCTAAGATCACTTAATGGATTTCGACAAATGGGATGCCGGGACCTAAAAGAGCCCGAATTTCTTGTTCTAAAAGTTAAAAATTTTTGAAGTGATAATTTCTATTAGCTCATCTGGCATTTCTGAATTGGCGCGATTTTATACGTTTTTGCGGCATTGCGCAGAAAACGAATTTAAGTATGTGGCGATTATAAAAGAGAAGGGAATGAAAAATAAATATGTTATTTATGTATTTTTTTCCCATGAGATTTATTTTAACACATTGATGGTTGTAATCTCTTATGAGGAGAAATGTCCAACTGATACACTATTTTGACAGTAAATACACTTTATATGCGGAATAGTTGACGCAGTACAACCTTGTGTTGCAGTTAGTCAAGTTTAGCTTGACGCTGTATAGTGTTCATGACCGTCAACGTGTTATTAGATGCCGATATTTGTTAGATGTATTTGTTGTCTCGTACTTATATCATGTATTTTCAAATATATCTGTTTCTATCATGCGTGAATTACCGGCCAAGACGATTAAAATTTCGTTATTGGTCAAAACAAATTGGTCATTTGAATATTTGATAGAATGTTTTTGGTATAATTACAAAAAAGTAGGGACTGGAGTCAGTATTTTGATGCTTGAATTTGGAAAAATTAAAAAAAAAAAGCTGAATTAATCGATTTGTTTTGTATAAATTATTCGTATATTGTTTCTGATGAATCAATAAACAATTGATTTATTTATTATTTATTTAATTTAATAAGAATTAAATAACATTTTTCAATTTGTAATTTGTTTAATAGTGTTACTATGGTTTGGTTGATTTGCCGTTGTTTAAGTTTATATAAAAAAAAGTAATAATCAGAAACATTTGAAAGTTAATAAGTTTTTGTTTTTTTGAAAGTAATACGACTAATTTCGTTTCTAATTAATTTAAAAAAATCTAATTTCTAAAATTATTAGAATATTAGAATTAGTGGAAAAAATTATGGGGAAAACCTATATATAAATAACAATGAAAATTGAGTTGCTGTGACTTCGGTACATGATGAAAAACAGTTCTACACAGCTCTGCCACCATTGGTATTATAAGGTACGTTCCAACAGACATTCGAATTAATTCTCGTTTTAATGAGCATGCGCGTAGTTAATTTTATTGTTCCAGCTAGGAAAATTTGTATTTCTCGTTTACACGCAGAATTTAAAATTCTGTGCTCCATTAAGTATTAAAATCTAATTCTGAACTCATCCGAATTGGTTTTTGAAATTCTTGTTACAGTTATAAAGGGGAGATTCGCTTAAAAAAAATAAATCGATTTTTTTTCTTCATAATTATGTTTCTTAAGGTGTTAGAAATATTCACCTAAAATTTTATTTTAAAAAATTATTATTATAGTATTTATTAATTAATTTATTTTTTAGTTTAAAATTATACCAAAAAAAGTTTTTAACTTATTTTTAGCTTATTAACTTACGATATAATTTTTTTTTTTTTAAATTTATGATAGATCCTTGTAGAGAATTTATTCAAGTTTCCAAAACCATTCTTAGATTTACAGTGACAAAACGATCTTTTTTCATTTAAAGTGGAACATTTCAACAAAAAATTAACGTAGAGAGAACTTGAAAAAAGCAATATATATCCTCACCCCTTTTCTTCTGCCATGTCATTTTAATAAATCTTGTTCAAATTTTCAATTTTTTATTCGGATGAATATTGGAGGGGCAGTTGCCCTTGCCCCCGCTAAATCACGCCTCTGAATAGAGGTATTCGGTTAGAGGAGAAGTGTCACAAACGGGAGATTTCACTGTATTTTTATTTAAAAAAAAATTTTTTTTGTTAATTTTATTAAATGGCGCCATAAGATTTTCAGAATTCAATAAATTAGTAGTAAATAATTATTTATATTTTGTGGAAATTTTGATATTGTTTCTAACTAAAACGAATTTAAATATATGAAAACTGACAATCTTAGTATACTGATATAAACAGATACTCGTGTCACAGCATCTTGTGTAATATAGCGAATTTCGCAGGAATTATTTTTAAGGAACAACTTTTTACCACATAAAAGTTCAAAAAATAAAATTTTTCAAGATACTTTACGTAAAAATTAGGTATCTAAATAAGTACATTATTAATAGTTTTTGTTGAGAAAAAATTTTTAATGCAATAAAGAAAAATAAAAAAAAAATTGTTAGATAGTCGGAGCTTAATGAATTTTTTCTTAGTGGTTATTTAGACATTTAATACAATAAAACTGTAACGAGACCATTTCTGTACATGGAATATTTTTTGAAAATTGTACTACTACTGTAAATAGTTATCGATGCAGATATCAAAACAGCGATTTTTAAAATTTTTGTCTATCTGTCTGTTCTAGAGATGGGATTCTACCCGGAATTTTCCCGGGAAAATTCCCAAAGTGGGTAAAAACGGGGTAAATTCCCGGGAAAATTCCCGAAAAGTGGGTATTTATTTTAATTTTCTATTTATCGTAACATTTTTGAATTAAACTATATAAAACCGTTGTATCATAAAGAATATTTGCTAAACGTAAATAATTAATCTTCATACTACATAAATACTAATTAATATATCACGTTATTATACAATTTTTGTTCGACAGTTTTTCTATAGACAATTTATTTTCGTGGCTAGTTGTACAATACGCGTTTCATTTTTCGGTGTCAATTTCCTGGGCCTACTACGACAGTTTTTTCCATAGTTTTCGCCCCTTTAGATTATGTTTTAAGTACTACAATTTCCAAAACGTCGAAATTTTAGCTCGATTCTCACTTGTCAATATTGAACTTCGTGGCATTTTTATTTTATTTTTTTAAAACGTAGATATTTCTCTGAAATTTGAACACATTGAGTTATAAATTTAAATTAATTGCTAACTTCGTTGAAAAGTCATCTTAAGTTGATCCGACATAATATGTATGCATGTATTTTTAAATTTAAGGATAAATAAACATTCAGTATGTACTGAAGTGGTTTTATGATAATAATAATTAAAAAACTTTACATCAACATTATATTATGTAAACCTCCACGCACAATTAACAAATATATTATAGAGATCTAATTAAAAACACATTTGCAAAGAAGTACAACTAAGTAATCGTTTATACCCAGGTTTTGGGAATTTTCCCGGGAAAATACCCAATAAATACCCAAATGGGAATTTACCCGGGAAAATTCCCAGTGGGAATTTTCCCGTCGCCCATCTCTAGTCTGTTCACGCATCACGCAAAAACTGGACGGATTTTAATGAAATTTGGTGTGATGATAATTTATTATCTGGATCAACGTCTAAGAGACTTTTTACTCTGGGAAAATGTCTCATTCCCATGGTAATATAGAAAAACCATTCTGAGCATGCGCACACATTACGCAAACACTGTTGAACGGATTTTGATGAAATTTGGTATGGTGATAAGTTATTGCCTGGGTCAACATTCAAGATACTCTTTACTCCGGAAAAATGTCTCATTCCCACGGGAAAATAGAAAAACCATTCTGAGCATGCGCACACATTACGCAAAAACTATTGAACGGATTTTGATGAAATTTGGTGTGATGATAACTTATTAGTTGGATCAACATTTAAGATACTTTTTATTACGGGAAAATGTTTCATTCCCACGGGAAAATAGAAAGCCATTTTGAACATGTGTATGCATTACGCAAAAATTATTGTTCTATGCAAGTTCTCATATACTTCTCATTGAGTTTATAACAGTGCGACGCGCGAACAACGTTGCGGGTACAGCTAGTAATTAATAAGTTTTTATCAGCCAAACTTAATTATTTGCCTCACACCCCTGTATACTAGACCAGTATAAAGAAAATGTAAATAAACTAAACTCGATTCTTTTAAGTTTTTATTTTCCTCGGAAACTAATTTACATAGAATAATGTTTTGAAAAGACATGTGATTTTTTCCGGTTTTTTACAATGGTACAACAAAAATTTCGAAAACATTTAAATTTTGGCAAAAGAATCAAGAATCGGTTTTTTAAATTTTTCTCGAAAGCCAGTTTACATAGAATAATGATTCAAAAACCTATTTTATGGCCGGCTTTTCTCCCTTTTTCGATGGTGTAAAAAAATCTCGAAAATTTCTTAATTGTTGTATCTTCGTAATTAGTTCGGGTTCTAGGGAGCTTCAAAACAAACTGTCACAATTTTTTAAGATTTCACTAGATACATGAGTTCTTTTTGAAATTTTTTTTTACTAAATTAAAAAAATTTTTTTTAGAGACCTTTACGCTATTTTGAAGCAACAAAAAGGCAATAATAGGAAAGAAAGCCGCCCTTACCATTTATAAATGTGGTTATCTCACTTTCTATATCAACGGTTAATTGACCATTTAACTCAGTCTATCTCATTTCATTTCTTTTAAATATGTAACTATAACTTTTCATAAACAAAATACATATTATATATATTATACTGTATACAATATTCAATGGACAAAATGTCGTTTGCAGTATTAGAATTGAATTCAACGATTGATAATTACACTACTCAACAAATTTTCAACTTTTGATTTTATTTGAAGTCGCACTATGTGACTTTTATTCCTTGCTACTGGTATAATAAAAAAAAAAAAAAACTTAAAAAAATTTTTCTATCACATCTCAGTTTTGAGATAAAGGGGCAAGTTTTAATTAAAACACGATTTTTTTACAAATTAAAATATTCACTTAGTCTTTTGTTGATGTTTTAAGTGAAATGGTTACGTTTTTTTTGGTACAGCTGGCTTTTCTCTTGTACTAGGATTCAGGGTGTCTCTCGTAAGGTTCCAAGGCTATATTTACGAGCATAGTAGGCTTCCATCTTCCTTGGTAACCTTGCTTCTCCATGTTCGGCAACGACTGAATCCATATTTTCGGGAAAAAAGCTTAAATGTGAGTGGTATGTAGATAATGCAATTTTAACATTTTACATCCCATTTTATAACAGTGGCAGTCCAAACAACACTTTTATTTCTTTTTTGCAAAAGTCAGCGAATTTCGATTGTTACCAGGGAAATTTTTTGTGGCGCCAATAAAAGTGGTTCCATTCTTGTTTTTCAATATCGTTAAGGGTAGATGTAAAAGATGAATCTTCAATTAGATTTGATTTTTGCCTCACTAAGCTTGGTAAACTTTTGTTTGATCAAAGGTTTAAATTTAATATTTTTTTTGATACGAGAGAGTGATGTAATGGCCAATTTTTTGATGGTACGGCGTTGAAGTGGGAAAATTGTAAGTTCCCAAGCACCGGTGGTACTTTATCATTGATAGACAAAAAGTAGAAGTCATTCGCTGGTAGTCTTTTGTACGTCATGTCAGTCGATCATTGTCTCTTGTATGTATTACTCGCTTATGTCTCCATGTGAAGGGAGTACCAATACCAAGTAACTGGGTCTATGTATTCCCGTGTCCAGGTGTGATTAATGCAGTTTTAAGGTTCGTTTTTCAGTTAACAAGTCTTTAATGGACGCCATTCACGTCAGTATTTTTCTAAACATATGTATGTGTGTACGACAAATGTGATGTAAGGGGTTAGAATTTGGTAGATAATAATTATACACTCTAGCGGAAATAATTAAAGGATCAAAAAAAATTCCAAATTTTTAGCGATTTTTCGAATGGCTGTATCTTCGTGAAAAATGGTCGTATCGGAGTCGTAAGCAAAGCAATTTAAAGCTGGAAGTTCCTAGTATTGAGATCTTACCATAAAAAAATTTCAAAGCAACGTGTATCGCTCAGTCCTAATAAATACACTGAAAAAAAAAATTTTCGAAATTTTTTCGGTTTCTTTTTTTGGTCCACGGACTTGTAAAAAAGTTTTCCACCATATGGACCGGATAACTTGTTCATTCAGCTTTTAATTTGTTTTTTCCTGGACCTTTATACGACCACTTTTCGCTGAGATATCGGACTCTGAATGGAAAAGGATGATTTCGTCTTTGACCATCGGTATCTCAGTAACCAATGATCACACAGAAAATTGATGATGGGTTTTAAAAACTCGAATAAATTCTCTACAAGGATTAGCGATTGTTTTTTCGGAAAAAAATTTTTTTGCATACTCTACATGAATTTGAAAAATCAAGAAAAAAGGAGCTTTTGGTGGCTTTTTGGAAAATCAATTGCTGAATTAAAGATATCGAGCAAACCATTAATGTTAAGTGTGTCTTTTACAGCTCAATATACCCACCAAAACCCCACCGAGTTTCAATTTAATCCATCCAGCGGTTTTTTTGTTTCATTCGATTGAATTTTTGAAAAAATTAAAGGATCAGTTTTTCTCTTAAACTTTCATAATCTTTAACAAAATGAAAAAAAAAATTTCTCAGCTTTTTTCACATTTTTATCAATAACAGTAGTTATTTAAATTTATAAAAGAAAGGAAATTTCTTAAAAAAATTTTCGAAAAAAATTTTTTTTAAGAATTTTTCGAAAAAAATTTTCTTGAAAAATTGTAGAAAAATTTTTTTTTGAAAATTTTTTAAGAATTTTTCTTTCTTTTATAAATTTAAATACTGTTAAATTGATAAAAATGTGAATTTTTTTTTCATTTTGTTAAAGATTATGAAAGTTAAAGAGCAAAAAATGAGCAAGTTTAATTTTTTCAAAAATTCAATCGAATAAAACAAAAAATTCGCTGGATGGATTAAATTGAAACTCGGTAGGGTTTTTGTGGGTATATTGAATTGTAAAAGGCACACTTAACATTAATGGTTTGCTCGATATTTTTAATTCAGCGCTTGGTTTTCGAAAAAGCCACCAAAAGCTCTTTTTTTCTTGATTTTTCAAATTCATGTAGAGTGTGCAAAAAACTTTTTTTCCGAAAAAACAATGGCTAATCCTTGTAGAGAATTTATTCGAGTTTTTAAAACCCATCTTCAATTTTCTGTGTGATCATTGGTTACTGAGATATCGATGGTCAAAGATGAAATGATCCTTTTCCATTCAAAGTCCGATATCTCAGCGAAAAGTGGTCGTATAAAGGTCTAACACATAATGTGATTTAATGTCCGTTTTTGAGACTTTCTAGTCTATAATAAACTCCATACACACCATTATTAGTATTCTCAGTGCTGGATTTACAATAGGGGCACGTGGGGTTAGTGGTTACCGCAGCAAAATTTGGAACACAATTTGGCAATTTGAATTATTTTAATTTACTTTCTCTACATGTGACAAATATATTCGGTTCTTCATTTTTTTTAAATAGTTTGTATTGGCTGAATGTAATTTAGCTAATATTAGCAAAATGTAATACACTAGATTTATTTTTTTTTTAAATATATTGACGCATTTCATATCAGGGTGTATTGAATGAAGTTTCACACATAATCTTTGTTTAAAATTGACACATTCGTATTAACCGAGTCAGGATCTACTTAGCATTCGGGAGGCATCCAAACGGAATTTCCGTACAATTTAAAGGTGAATGTTCATCACCTATTTTTTTGTAGGTGGGAAAAAGTTAAATAGTTACTCAGAAATTATTTTCCTTTTTTTTTTTCATTGTCACTTACTTCTTTTAGGGAAAAGTTGATGTGATTTTTTTTGCCAGGGGTGACATTTTTCGCGGTGCCCAACGGGCGGCACTTCTTAGGGTAAATCGGACCCTGAGTGTATCTTATACTTTTTGGTCTGAAGTCAATTTCTTTAAGGAGGGAGTTCACGCCAGAAACGGCTAATAAACTAATTTTTTTCGAATTTCGTTTTTTGTTTTTATTTTGTTCTGTGGTTCTTTACAAACACGGTGATATATAAAACACGGCCAAAAAAATTTTTTTTCAAGTAGAAAAATATTTATTTGTGAGTCGCTGCACAGCCAAGTTGCTGCTCCTTTGCAGATAACGCTCGCCCCCCTCGCAATTTTATCAGTAATATTTAGTTTTGGTGTGTATATGAGTGTTACAGTATGCACTGAAATAATGTTCTTTTATTTGTATGCCTTTGTAAACGTTTTAATAAACAGTGAGTAAACCGCTTCTTTTGTTATTATTTTTGTTTTTTACCGTTTCCCGAAAGTTGTGTTTTTCCCGACAAGGAAAATCATATCATAAGAAAAGATAGAGACTTAATTTTTTTTTTTTTAGTTTGTTCATAAACATATTGCGCATAAAGTGGAGTATGCTTTTTCCATTTGAACAATTGTAACTATTTTTAAATATTTGTTTTTTAATAAAAAATTGGGTTTTATAATTTTTAGAAGTTTGGAATTACAGTTTTATAGTTAATTTTTAAAATTTTCTGAAACCCATACTCAGCTTTATGGACAGATCCTTTACGAATAAAATAATGAAAAAATATTTAAAAAATATTCATTACTTTTTGAGATATGGCGTTCCTTGAAACGCTTAAAAATTTGTGATAAAAGGCCCCCTCCCCCCACAGGGAAGAGTAATGAATGTTTCAAAAACAAAATTTTCTAATTGAAACCCTCCCTAATTTGAAAAAAATTTCAACAAGCAAAATAATCATAATAAAAAAGTTGCTTTTTTATTTGAACTCCTCCCTTAAAGGAACTGTCCCGATAGTCATCCATATGAAAATAAAATTAGAAAATCAAAAGGGGGAAAGGGAAACGAATTGAAAATAGTAAGCGAAAAGAAAAACTCTTGTTAGAAATCAATCAGAACGAAGATTTTTGGTAACGGCGAGTCCTTGTGAAATTTTCCTGTCTCATATACTTCGTTCTAATAGTCCCAACTGGTTTGACGAGATAGCGTTACTGGATTTCCCGCGATATCGTCACTAATTGTTACGACAAAAATTTCGCCATTAGAATCCTCGTCGTCGTTTTGAATTCGTCGTATTATCTACACGTGCATTAGACTGGGTCGGTTTTTTCAAAAATTGAATGCATGGCGGCAAATTGTTACAACTTGGTACCAGCACCATTTTTTCAACCTGTTTATATGACCTTAGCCATTATCACTTTGGGCATAAAATTTCCAAATGTTCGTTTATACACTGGATGGATCCTCGTCCTGACACCGTACCTATTGAAATTTCGTAAATTTATTGGCCACAAAAAAAAAAAATGAGTAGTGGCGACTGATTGTCGGTCGGCCGCCGCCATTTTGAAGATGACATAATCGCCATTTCAGTATTTAAATAGTAGTAAAAAAATCTGATACGGTTTAGTGGATGTTTCAACTTATTACACGGTATATGGTCTTATTGTCGACTATTTGCATTCATTGTTTGATCGTGGTCACATTTAAACGCACATGTGCGATATTACAATATTTACTTAACGCTCAACGATGAGTAGCGCGCGCGGGCAAGTGCTCAATTAATAATAGCCGCAATGTAAACAAATTTTTATCGACTAACGAACGAGGGTGAATTTAATTTTGTTTTCATTTTTTTCTGTAAGTAAATTGAGAGTGATTTGAACGATTCATGCATTTGTTTGTGTATTAAAAATTTCGAATATAAACATAAAAATGTTTGTGAATTTGGCAATTTATTTGCCAAAAATTGTACGATTTGATAACTGTTGCGTGAAATAGTGATTTTTGATTGAAATAATATATTTTCACCGTTTTAATAATAATATGGAAGAATACAATACTTGGAGTACCGAAACCAGAATAATTCGAGGTAATATTTTGGGTCTTTTTTTCTTTCAACTAATTACTAAACTTTTCGCCCCGTGTACCCCTATTCTATTTAATCATAATAAAATCAAAATTGTGCCCGGTTCTGCATAAAACCACCGACAAAATATGCCGTGTATAAAAAATTTGAAATTATATCGTGTTGAATGGAATAAAATTAAGTAAAAAAAAGTAAAAAAAAAATGTTTTTTAAGAAAAAGCTTAGCTATAAATTATGGTGCATATTGCTTAGAGAAAGCAATATGCAACATAATTACAAAAGCTTGAGGCGTTCTTATTAATTATTTCTGTTTTGGATATAAGTGTAGCTATTTTGCTTTTCAGTAGTTACCAAACTTAATTAAACGCCTCAAGCTTTTATAAATTATGTTGCATATTGCTTCAAACTGCATTCAAAAGTTATTTTATTTTTTTTTAGCCCATTTTTAAATAAAAACTTTTTCTTAAGAAACATTTTAAACATTACTTTTTAGTCTGATTACAATTAATTTGAAAAAAAATTAAAGAAGTAATAAATCTTTTACTTATATTTTAATTGGTTAATTTACCTTAATCAAGCATAACTATGGAAACTAAAAATTGCAATGTAAAATCATGGGACAATATTTGACAGTTTGAAATGTTAAAAAGTTGCACAGGACTAAAAATCAATAGTTTTGGTTTGGGGCGATGTAGGACAAAACTAATTATACAATATTGCATTGTCATCAAGGTTATACACGTATGCAAAATTTGAAAGCTCTAGCTCAATTAGAACCTGTCTAAATTTTGATTCCAAGATTTGATCTAAACCAACATACTAACATAGCAAGTTAAATAAAAGCTTTTAAAAAATAATTTTTTAAAGCAAGCTTTTATTTAAAAATGAATTAAAATGAATAAAATAATTTTTGAATGAAGTTAGATACAATTTGCAACATAATTTATAAAATCTTGAGGTAAGATTTAAGATAACTCAAGACGCTCAAAACTTAGAAATTTCTTAAGAAGTTGTTTTTCTAAACAAGATTAAGAATTAATTTACACGTAGGAACACTTTATTTCATTTTTATAATATTATGAAAATTGTAAAAAAAAAATATTAAATGATGCAATAACTTATGTTCTTATGCAGTGTACTGATTAAATGCTTAAAAACCATTGAAAAGTATCTATTTTTATCAAAAAAGTTATTATAGTTAACGTTTAAGTTTCTTACTTTCTCTTGATTTTGATTCACATTATGCATTTTAATGATCATTTTTTAAAAAACCGCATTAAAAAATTGCATAGAAAAAAGTTTTGCTGTATTGCATTGTCATCAAGGATATACACATTAAAACTTCTAGTTCAATTAGAAGTTTTCTAAATTTTAATTGCAAGATTTGATCTAAACAAACAAACTAACTTAAATAAAAGCTGTTAAAAATAGGTAATGCCAGTTGCGAATTAAAGCTTAGGTCTAATTTTTAAATAGTTTTAAAAATTTTTCAAGTTTTCAAAATACCTTTTTGATGTTCCTGCCCTTTTATAAATTTTTTTATTGCATTTTCATAGCCTTATATGTAACTATTATTTAAGAGAAAAATGCGACTAGCCCTATAGCTGTGGGGTTTAAGTCTGTCCATCCGTGAGAAAAAGTGTATTATCAGATTTGTCCTGACGAATAAATTTTATTCATGAAATAAACTATAATTTTCAATTTCAAAACAATCGTATCTTTATAGAGAATATTTTAACTCAGAAAAGTACTAAAACAATTTTTTTTCTACTCCTACTATTAAAAGTAACATTTTGCGCACCGATAACTATATGTAAAAATTAACAATTGCCCACACAATGCGGAAATAGCCGTGGGAAATTATTTCCCACGGCTTAATATAATAAAAAAGTAGGCTCTGTCTTTGATTTAACATCTAATCTATATAATTAAAACTAAAAATATACATATGTAAGTTGATTATTTATTATTGTTTCCATAGTTTCAAAGTATGCTTTTGCAAAAATTTGAACATCTTATCATTGACATTATAAGTTTAAAAAATTTTTACTACTTATTTAAATTTTATTTTAATTATTTATGTTAAATTTTACGAGAGAAAAATGTGCTCGTAGAAAAAGTATAGTGTAAAATGCGTGGGAAAAGCTTATTTCTCACTTATTGTACAATATACTATTTTTTGAATATTTTGAATCTATTATTTCTATATGAATACGCTAACAAATATATCTATTGCTTATTAGTGTGTAGAAATTGACAAATTTTTCATGTCATTGGCAATTGGCAGATTTATCAGTCATTACGTCCTTATTTATATGACTCATTTCTTAAAGAATTCACAAGAATTCCCATTTAATATAACATTAACATAATTGTTGACTAACAGCATCTTGATCAGAGCAAAACTTGTCGTCAAACTTTCTTTTTATGTACCAAGAAAATTATACGTACGAAAATTCAACCGTTATAATTTTTCTGAGCCTCGACCTTTCTGTTGATAAGAAATTTTTAAAAGAATAAAAAAAAAAATAAAATAAACAGGATCGTGGGGAAAAGATGGTAGGCCCCGGGAATAAACCAGATTTTTGAAAAATTCTTCGAGCAAAAAAAAGCTCGGGCTCTCTGCACAACCACAGCTGCCCCCGCACCTTTCGGGCTCTCTGTACAACCACAGCTGCCCCCGCACCTTTCGTCGGGCTTGAAAATAAAAATATACAGTTATTATTGAATTCGTGCTTTAATAGGTTTTCCTTTGATATCCTTCTCGATGCTTTTCGGGAAAAATATTTCTCTTACTTTCTATAGGTTACTTGAATTTCAAATTTTCACGTCGAATACTTTCAGGGAAAATCGCCTGCTAGAGACAGACGGACGGACACCGAAATGATTTCGCATAAGTATTCCGTTTTGCCAGTTTTAATACGAAACACTAAAAATAATAAAAAGTCATTTCGAATACAAAAATTTGACATTTTTCTGTGGATTTATTGATTTCGCGTGGGCCAACAAGAATTACATTTTTGAAAGTTATATAAGTATTTATGATTTATTGTGCTTATCACATATTGATAGCTTATTGGTTAATAATATTCATTTATCCGGAAAATCAATTTATTAGTTACTTTGCCAGATTTTAGATTTTTAGCATAATTTTTTATTGAGATATAATAAAAAATTATTGCCGCAATAAGAGTGAATGTATTTTGGTCAAATATTATAACGCATTTTTCTCACCGATCGGCTTCTTAATCACCGTAAAACTTTTTGAAATTCTAAAATCTATCGAATTTCAACTGATTTTTATGCATTTTTTTTTTTTGCGAAAACTCAACGTTGTTAAGGAGAGATTCGCCAAAAAATACCAAAAATCGATCTTTTATTATTATTATCTTTTTTTTATAGAAAGATATATTTTATTAAAAAACTAAATATCGCGCGTACTCTTTCTCAACCTCGTATCTGAAAAGTCCCAATTTTGGGAGACACAAAAAAACGTATTTAAATCTGTGTTTTAATCATTATGAACTTAAGACTTATGCTAATTACACCCTTTGATGTTGGCTACCTACATATATATATATATATATATATATATATATATATATATATATATATATATATATATATATATATATATATATATATATATATAAATACAATATTTAATGTTTTTTGTGTGTCCTAAAACATGCAGTTTTTTATATACGAGGTTGAGAAAGAGTACGCGCAATATACAGCATTGTTTCTACATGTGTTGAGATTACAAAAAAATTGAAAAGAAAAAAAATTCAAAAATTATCTGAGTATAAAAAATAGCTTTGAAGTCGACACTGCGAGATTTTTCCACCTTGATGGTTCCTAGCGTTCTGAAATCCCCAGTGAACTAAAATCAAAAAATCAAGAATTTTCTGAAAATATACATATACAGTTATGGCACTAACTAGGATCTAAGAAAAAAAAATTAAAACCAGCGAGATATCGCATTTTGAAAAAAATTTTTCAAAAATCACCGCTTTGTCTTGACTATAAACAGCCGCCATTTTGAAAATATATTACGGAACCAAAAGATCCTAGTCCGTGCCAAAATGACGGTATCGAAAAATAATATGCACTTTGATTTATGTCGATATCTCAAATACTTTTTGAGATACGTGAGAAACCATGTTGAGAAACGTACTTTCGAGAAAAAAGCATTTGAAGTTATTTATTTAAATTGAATTATAGTAAAGTGCATGCACTAAAATGCCCATAACTTTTTGATTTTTCATTTTTTTTAAATAAAATTTTAGAATAATATTTCTAACACCTTAAAAAACATAATTATGAATTAAAAAAATCGATTTCTTTTTTTGTTTTTTAACGAATCTCTCCTTAACATATTATTTTGCATTTCCCGGCGCTTGTACCATCAAAATATAAAACTGTTTATTTATTGAAATTGGATGATATGTTGGTTTTAAAATTGTACTAATTGTAAGTTACCAAACTTCGTATCCACAGGAACCAAATTGGGTGACAATACTATTTAACCCATTAGAACCCGTTCGTATTTATTAATAAAATGTTATCCAGAAATTTAGAATTGGATTCATAATTAAATGTGAATTTTAAAGAAATTGCCTGATATGTTTATCAGAATAGTAAAAATCACTGTCATACGTTTAACATTCGCGTGATCCACGGTAGAACTAAAAATTTGAGACCCCGTAAATTGTAACATTTATCATATTATTTTTGATAGTGTTTCGATTTCCATTATATTTAATCATTTTAAATTCAAAATTATAACGAACGTTTTTTTTTTTGTTAACGTGATAATTTGAAAAAAGTTTTCAGAATTAGAACTTAACAAAATTTTATTTACAATTTTTTAAGTTTGCTTGTTAACCGTAATTTTTTCAAAACATCGTTTTACAATAATTTTTTAAAACATCTTTCTTTTAAAATAAAGTTTTGAGAATTCTTAAGTAATTAGAAGTATTTAAAACAGTATTATGTAAGATTTAATTCTTTCAGCGAATTTTCAGAATGGAAAATTTAGCTATTACAGCCACTGTTATGGCGAGACTTTGATAGAAATTTGAGAACTTTGAGGTCCGTAGAAGCCGAAAATGATAGAACAACTTTCGAAACATCTATTTTTACGGATAATAACGTTAGAAGTCGGCACAAATCGATGGGGTGAATTCTGCAGTCAAAATACCATCAAATTTTTTGACACGTTTCGACAGAAGTATGAGCTTTTTGTCAAAATTTGCTAAAATTTTTTGAACTATCGGAACTTGTTAAAAAAAATTAATTAGGTTCTGTAGGCGAATACTTAATTAGGTTCTGATTACCTAGTACATTTATATATTCTTTTTTATTTTTATTTTTTGAATCTAAATTTTTTTTTTTTTTTTTGAACAAGGAAAATTATCTAATTTTTGTAAACAAATTTGAATATAACTCCCAGAAGTCCCGAGGACCTTCAAAGCGGGGGTTTTCATTTAAAATTTTATTTATGTCTCAAAAATTTACAGCTAAACATTTTTTATGGTCCTTTTTTGTGCGATTTTTTTTATGCGTTTTTTGAAAAAATTTCCACTAAAGTGCATAATATAAATCAAAAGCAAGAGAAAATAAGAAAATAACATTAAATAT